>BSDF01000019.1:4746892-6033975 GCA_027925045.1 Hypotaenidia okinawae | reverse complement strand
TTTGTTTAGTTTTGGGCTGTGGGGCACCTGAGTGCCACCCGCTTGGAGAGCAGACCATTCCATGCGTGGCTGCCACGTGGCTGGTGGGGAAAGCCTGAGCAGGGGAGAAACTAAACCTCTTTAGGGTTGTTCCTTTGAAGTGCTGGCTGCTCCACAGGGATGCTAAAGAGCTCTGCTCCCCCAGGTCTGGCTGTTGCTGAGGACTCTGCTTGGCCAGCCGCCTTCATGGCAGCGTTCTGGTGTAGAGGACTCCAGTGTTTTTCCAACCAGGGTTTTATGGGGGTGCAAGATAAGCACTCTTATTGCCAAGGCTTCAGGTAGGTCCTTAAGTGATTTGCATCCCAGCCACAGCAACAGAAACAAGGGTGTATCCCTGCAGGGAGCTGTCAGGATCCATGCATTAAAATGCCTGGGAAGGGCAGAGACAGGGGATGGGGGTTCCCAGGGGCTCTTCTGCTGTGGGACTCACTGGGAGACTCACTGACTTGTGTTTTGCTTTCAGGGAGCGGCCTCGCATCCGTCTCTCCACCTTGGACATGGCCAGGCTGCGGGCGCTGCCGGGCGGCACGCTGGGCCGAGAGTACGTCCGGTTCTTGGAGGACAACGTGAGTGTGGGGTTTCACAGGGTGCACGTGACTGTAGTTGATCCCCATGCCAGGAGCACGGATGTGATTTAGAGGGAGATTGGAGCCATGGAGCAACCTGTGGGGAACCCTCTGGGATTGAGAGTTGGGATGGGATGAGATGCTGGGCGTTGGACTGTGCTGCACAGTCCGTGGCTTTCATCTATGTGAACGACACTGAGCCCATCACTGGGGACTGGGAAGTGTGTTGATGGAGGGGGACACATACTTCTGTTCGTTAAAGAACAAGACCAGAAACGTGAGGTTTGGAAGGGGCTGAATTGGACCCCTCTGGATTTGCAGAAGGTTTCTCCAGACACTCGGATGCCACCCAAGTTTGTTGATGATGAAGAGCTGGCATACGTGATCCAGAGGTACCGGGAAGTCCACGACCTGATGCACACCCTCCTGGGCATGCCAACCAACATGCTAGGTGAGTGGCAACTGGCTCAGAGGGCTGCTCTTGCCAAACCCTGCTGACTATGCTCAGTCAAGTCTCCCAGGAATGCAGCAGGCTGGGCCAGTCAGACCCCTTGATCCTCAGCCTGGGAAGGTGTGCAGGGAGGTTTGCAACATCACTGTCCTGTCTCACTGGCTCTGTGGTGACCAAGAGCCTGCGGGATGTCACCTTTCCTCTGCTGGAAGATACTCTGCCTAAGCCCTGGGTGCTGGCAGCTGCTGGGTGGGTATGTGGGTGTTTGCTGCCTGGTAGGGAGGGTGGCACTAAGGAAGGATTATTTCACAAGCTCTGAGCAAAGGCAGGAGTACGGGGAGGGGGTTCCTCTTTGCTCCTTATCTGTGCTTCCCCATGTCCTTTGCCCTGGTTTTGTGTCTGACTCAATAGCAAGTCACAAGTTGAGCCTTGCTGATGAGCCTGCAGGAACCGGCACATCAGGTCTCCTGAGCAGGCTTTGGCTGAAAGGGCTGTCCCATGCTGAGAGACAGGGATGGGGATCAGGACTCGGCAACTGCATTGCTGAAGGTCTGAAGGGAGCTGGCCTCCTGCCCAAGAGGTGTTTCCCAAGCTCCTGGAGCATCAGCAGAGTGCTGCTCTCCTGGGACCCTCATGCTGTCCCTCTCGGGTGGGTGGTGCACAATGAGGGTCGTCCTGGCACAGGATGAGGCCCTGGCTAGATTTAGGAAGCATTCCTGAGTCCTGCCACAGAGACAGAGGGGATGGATGCATAGCCATAGGAGGCAGATCATGCAGACTGTGTGGTGGGATGCCTTGGCACTGGCTGGCCCTTGACCCAGGCACCCTGCTCCCTGCCTGCCCATGGCATCTGTGCTCCATCCTGCTCACAGCATCCCTTCTTCCTCCCAGGTGAGGTGGTGGTGAAGTGGTTCGAAGCCATCCAGACAGGGCTGCCCATGTGTGTCCTGGGAGCAGCCTTCGGCCCTGTCCGTCTCAGCGCACGGTAGGCACTGGCACCAGTTGATGGGGAGGGTGTCTCTGCCCTAGGGATGTGCCACTCTTGGGGATGCTTTCTGGTGTTCTCTGGGGATGAAGAGAGGTTTGCAGGAGAGGTCCAGATGGGGATCCCTTGTGTGAGTCATCTGCTTTGCCCCAGTGGCCCAGGGCAGAGTTGACAGCAGGAGGCATGGCTTTGCCTGGTCACTGAAGCAGAACCTGATGCTTTCATCTGATTCCAGCACCCAGTCTCCTGTGCCAGGCAGGAGGACCAATGCCCAGGCCTGGCTGCCCTTAACTGGGTATGTGTTGAAGGCCAGCAGGACCCTTACCATGCTGGTGGCTGTTCCATGCCCTGGCACATCTGCTTTGGTGTCCCAACTCAGTTTAGAGATTGCAGAACCCGAGGTCTGGTCTTGAGTTTGTTACCTACTGTAATCTTCCTGGCACACCATCCCCTTCTCTGCCTCGGTTTCCCCTGTGAGATAAGCAGAAGGGATGCTAGTGGAGTCGATGGGCTTATGTTATATGGGACTTGGAGAAGGAAAGCAGAGCAAAACATGGAAATCAAAACTGTCACTGTATGTGTCTTTTCTTCCAGAAAGCTGCAGGTCCTGGCCACCGACCTGGTTCCTTGGGCGATTCAGAGCGGGCGCAACGCCAGCTGTATCTTGAATGTCTACTACGAGCAGCGCTGGGAGCAAGCAGTGGAGTCCCTGCGGGAGGAGATCGGCATCCTCCCTCCCCCAGCCATCCGAGTGTGAGAGCTCAAGCACAGGGAGGGGACAGGAGATCCCCCTTGGCAGACAACAGCCGTTCCCTGACACACTCCATCTCCTCCTGCCTGAGAGTGCAGTGCAGCTCTGCTATCGGCTGCCATGGATCTGGGGGCTGAGTTTTCTCTGCCAAAAACGAGCACCCTCCTGTTGGCAGAGGCCAAGTGGCACCTCCCTGAGCCATGCCAAAACTTGGCTCTTTTTTCTGTTTGTGGCTCAGTGGAAGGTTGGCGAGTCCTGCTGTGCTTTGGCCACCTGAGCCTGGCAGCTCTCTCCAGTACTGATGCTCCAAACTGCTGTGATGGGAGGGAGCAGAGATGGTTTAAAACACACCAGAGCAAACTTGGCCCTTCTGTAATTCTCGGGCCATACAGGTAAAACCTCCCTCCCACCGTCCCCAGGAAGATCGGGACTTAATGTCTTGGAGCCACCCTGGATCAGAGCTAAACTAGTGATTTAGAGAAGGCCAGGGACAGGTTTGGTGTGTGCAACAGTGAAATCCTGTCTTGTACTGGCGCCTAACTGGTCTCCCAATGGGTCATATGGAATGTGCCTCATGCCTTGGAGAGTGGGTGGTGCGTGACTGCATGCCCACGGGAGCACACAGTGAAATAGCTTTGGATGTTCCTCCTGCTGGATTGGCTGTTTGAGAATTGATCCCAGGCTGCTGTATCTCCCTGTAGTCCCTCCCCATCAAAAAAGCTGAAATCCATAGGAATGTGCCTGGTTTTCAGTAGGAATCGCCCCCTCCTTGGGCATAAGAGTCTCAATCCATAGAAAGGGCAGGTGCTTTTGCTGCATCTGGGAGCTGATTGCTGTCTGGGTTAATTAAACGGGGCTCTAGATTGCCAGGGGCTGGAGAGCAGAGCTGTTGGATGCCAGGGCAGAGAGCCACAAGGTCAGGGGGTCTTTGTACATGTGGGTTTGTGTTTAAGTTCTTTCTTGCTTAATAAAATCCACGGTGGAGCTTGTAGTTCGTTACCCCTCTCCTTCTTCCCCCATCTCCCTTTCCAAGGGGTAGATCTGACGTGAAACATCACCCCTTTTTTGCTCCAGTGGGGTCTGCTGTTCTTTGTTGGCAGTTTTAAGTGATGACAGGGCACATGTGTTGCCACACATCTCTGGGGACCACAGGGCACAAAGACTGTGGAGCCACATCTTTCCAACTGGGATTTGGGGGTGTTGGGCTGTGGAGTGGCTCCTTGTGGCTGTCATTGCAGAAAGGCCTGGTCAGAGGAAGAATGGGAGGGGGAAAGACTGGGGGCTTCCTACGGTGATCCTGGTTCCTAGGGGAGGGAGAGGGTGCTCAGATTGGGGTCCTTTGGTCCTGGGGGATAGTTGTGGAGCTGGGGAATGTGGTGTTGCCCTACTGTGAACTTCACTGGCCCCATCGTAGTCTCCCCAGGGATGCTGGAATAGACCAGGAGGCCAACGGTGCAACCGGGGGTTGGAGCTGCTCCATCCCAAAAGGCTGGGAAGGGCCAAAACTCTTGCTTTTGGCGCTACATTCAAAAGACACTGGGACAGGAGAACTGGTGTCATTCCAGCTTCCTCTGACTCCCTGCTTTCAACTTCTCCCTCCACCCCCACCACCTAGAGTTCAGGGCGTTTCTTTCAAACTGGGCTCTGGCCTCCCCTTGGCCTGCAGTGTTATTTCAAGCTGATGATGAAGGATGACATATAAATACATCCTTCTGCTGCCATAAAACACATGGAGCAGGAGTTGTTCTATTGCAGTGGATGACACAGACGTGTTTCACCCTAAAAATGGCCCAGAAATGCCATTTTCTCCCTCAGAAATGTGCTGGATCTTTGGGGAGAGAGGGGGTTAAATGCAAGGGAAGCAAAGCCCTGCTGCTTCCACAGGCCATGAGCAGCAGCTGAGGAAATGTGGATAGTAATGGCCGTGCAAGGGGGTTTTGTGGTGCTTTGGGTTGTTTGGTGCAGCCGTGGAACGCTTGGGCCGGCGGCAGTGGCTGTGCCACCCCCCTGCAGCCGCGTATCACGGGGCCTGCACTACAGAAATGGCACAATGGCATGTCACACCGTGTCACATCACGTCAAACGGCATCTGCTCAGCCAGGTCACTGGATGGAGCCACCACAGGCCCCACTTGCCTCTTGTTGACTCTTTGGAAGGAAGGCAGTGGTGGGGGGGCAGGGGGGATTTGGGCAGGTCAGGCACGTGAAAAAGCTTTTTGGGGGGACACGACGACACGTGTTTGCTGTGGACAAGCAGCTGCTTCCCCAGCCAGCAGCCTGTGCTGGTGCAGCCACTCAGGGCAGGCAGAAGGAGGGAATTGAACCGCCGTTTTTCTTCACTCCCCGCACATGCCTGGGCAGGGCCGCGGCCCGACCCCCTACCCCGCGTGGGTCTGTGTCGTCATCGTCTCCCACCCCGTTCCCGGGACCACACCGCGCCCCCCGCCGAAAACCGGGCTCCCCACACCGCGTTCCTCCGAGAGCAGCCAGAATTCTGCGCGGCTGAAGCGGCCGGGGGTGGCGGCTCCCTCCATCCCTCACACATCCCTGGGCTCCCGGAACCCCGGGAATGATGGCCTGCACAGCGGCGGCAAAATGCGACTCTGGTGGGACTCGAACCCACAACCTTTGAATGACTCCCGTCACTACGCTAGAAGTCCAATGCGCTATCCATTGCGCCACAGAGCCCTCGCTCTCCCCCGCCGCCCTCACCGCCTCTTCCCGCCGCGCCGCCCCGCGCCCCGCCCCGAGCTCCGCCGTTGCCCGGGACCGCACCCGCAGCCGCGGGGCCGGACCGGTGGCGCCGGGCGGGACTACAGCTCCCGGCGGGCCGTGCTCTGCGCCCCGCCCCGTGCTGCAGCGGCGGGCGGGCCCCGCTCCCGGTGCAGGTGGCCGGGCCGCAGTGGACGCGCCGGAGCCCGGTAAGAGCGCGGAATCCTTCCTTCCTTCCTTCCCTGGCCTGCCGGCGCCGCGCTGCCTCTCAGCGGGCCGCCGGGTGGGGCCGCCGGGGCCCACGCTCTCTTCATGAGGCGCTGCGGCCCTGCAGGCGGCACCGGGGTTCCTCAGCCCCGCGGTCGCTTCGTTGAGGCGTTGGGGCTCTGCGGGCGGTACTGGGGGCCCCTCAGCGCCCCTGGTCTCCTTGTGAGGCTCCGCGGGTCCCCTCCTCGGCGGGCTCCCCCGCGGATACCGGCGGTTCCCCGGCCTAGCCGGGGTTAAGGGAGGAGGGTCCCGGCTGCAGTGCCGATATGAGGCCCTGATGGGCCTTCTGCCCGCCCAGACGGGGCTGGGGCCGCGCTGCTTGTCCTCGGTGCTGGGGATCAGCCCGCCAGCCCCAGGGAAGGACAGGGATGGTGAAACTGGGAGACACCAACTCCCGGTTTTGCTCTCCCCATCCCTCTCCAAGGCCGGCAGGCTCGTTCCCATCACCCTGCTCAGGCCCAAGTGGAAGGGAGGGAGGGTTGGGTGCCTCCCTAGTGGCTCGGGCTGGGGAGGAGATGCCTTTGGGGTCCTCCTGGCCCGTGGAGCATCACCCTTAGTACCAGAGCTTCACGGAGCCTGGACACCTGCCTGTCCCCTCCACTGCGACCTGCTCCGTGGGCTGGTCCCTCTCTTTGGGTCTCTTGTGCCCCTGGGTAATGGATCCCTGTGGTTTGCCTTTGTGCCTCCTGGCTGCGGAGTTATGGGCAGATCTTAATTTTCTCTGTGCTGATGCAGCTAGACAAGACCTGAATCCTTAGCAGCAGGGCTGGAGATCTCTGGTGTAACGCACTGGTTATCACTTGGTAATCTCTCAGCAGTTATCACTCAGTAATACTCAGTAATACACCGGTTATCTCTTGGCAGGAGGCACCAGGCGTGCTGGTGTGAGGCAGAGATGTGAGCAGAGGATAACAGGGGCCTGTCTGGGCCCGTCTTGCCTTCAAGTGGGAGATGAAGCACCTTGCTGCCCACACAGAGAGTGTGGTTCCCCCACCACTGGCTCTGCATGTCTGTCTGATGAGACCATGTAATGAAGGGCCCAGATTGTGGCAGAGGCATAGGAGTTTGATGGTGATCTAAGAGTTGCTTTCTTTAATTCTGGAGAGAGGCTCCTAGGTAAAATGCAGTGGGTCCTGCACCGCTAAAGGGTCAAGGGTCTATATTGTGAGGTCTCAGGCCTGGGAGGTGTTTGGTGGAGACTGCTTAGAGGCTGCTGGCACAAGTGGGGATCTCTGGGCAGGGGATGTGGACAGGGGGATGTCCCCAGGCCCCCACCTGGGCTTGGCACACTAGGGACTGGTACATCTCTGCCTGCTGCTGGTGGCACAGCTCAGAGGTGAGACCCTGCATGATATGCCAGGGTGCAATAACCACATGATGCTGCCTTGGCTCCCACCCTGCCAGCATCTCATACCAAATATGCAGAGGGACCCCAGACCTGGAGGAGTGGCATGGAACAGAGGGAAAGCTGCAAGTGGGGCTTCTAGCCCCACTGTCTGTGGCTGAGCCCATGGGGCTGCCAGCTTCAGAGCAGTGAATTCACCCTCAAGAGGGAAAGGGAAATGACATGAATGTTTCCTTCCTCTTCGGCCTTCGTCCATGCCAGGAAGGACCAGTTTTATCTAGGAGCCCTTGAGCAGCATCGGCCACATTGATGTCACTTTCCTTTGCCCAGTGCTGCCACCTGAAAAGAGCTGTTGCTAGAATGCAGTCCCCTTTGAGTCTTGGAACCACATCTAGGGTGTGCTTGGAAGACAACTCTCCCCCTGGGTTTTGGGGGACAAGTACCAGAGACAGAATTACTGTCCACAGGGCTTGGGTCAGGAGTCTGGGCACTCTTGGCAGCAGTGACAGCCCTTGTTCTTCTCAATCCATCCTGACCAGGGCATGCCTGCACCCAGCCTCATCCCTGACCCGCTCTGGCGGTGGCTCCAGCACAGCCATGCCAGGAAACTGCCCGCTGACACGAAGGTTTGCAAACATGAGCAGAGCTCAAAGGACTGGGTTTCCTGTCCCTGTTCCTGTCTGAGCTGTGTCAGGGAGTATGTGAAGCTGCGTTGTCCCACCAGCTGGCCAGCCTGAAGTCAGGCATGAAGGAGAGCTGGTGCTGGGGGACAGGGAGACCTGGGCTTTGGGGATGGAGTGATCCTTGGAGTAGGGAGGAATTTGGACCTCTAGTTGCTTTGTCAGCTGGAGGTGAGAGGCTCAGCCAGCCCTGCTTGGCATTGCCCTGGTGCCTGCCAAACATCTGCACAAGGTCTCCTGCCATGACTCTGCTCCTGTGTGAAGCAACTTTATCCTGCATCTCACACTGCTGGGTTGTGGCCGTGCCCCCAGCTGTCCAACTCCCCAGGTAGGAATGGCCTTGCTCTCAATTTGTCACTAAGCAGTGCTGTGCTGGTGGCTTAGTTGGAGGTCATCTCCAAGGTCCAGTTGTTATGCCTGTGGGAGTTCTGGACTGCTGGGTTAAGTCCCCGCTGCCAGGAGGAGTAGTGACTCAGAGACCTCATCCGGGAAGTTGGGGACTGCTAAAGCATCCCCCACCCATGGGTTTGTTATCACCAAGTTCAGTGTGCCTGGGTTGATGACCGTGGTTTCTCTCTCTCCCCCCAGGCCACGATGCTGCGTCTAGCTGCTTTTGCAGCAATACCTGCTGCTGTTCTTCAGGGTCAGTCTGGAGCTGCCCTGGGCCCAGGCAATCCCTGCTCTCTTCATCTTCTACCTGGGATCCGGTGGATGGGACTTCTTCCTCATCTTCATCAAGACAATACGAAGGGACGTCACGTAGGTGTCCTGGCTGGGATGGCCCGACCATCTGGCCCACTGCTCTGTCCCAGTGTCTGTGTGAGCGCAGCCCCACTGTGCAGCCCCCCGCTTCCTTGCACAGCCCTGGGTTTCTGCTGGCACCCAGCCCAGCTGGAAGGAGATCTCCCTCTGCTGCGCCTGGGCGGCTCCAAACTCTCGGGCAAAGTTTTCACAGGAAAGATAGATTTCAGCTGAGCTCTGAAATCTGGTGGCTGTCCTTGTACTTCACCCTGTCCCTCAAGCCGCTGGCACGGCACCAGGTGCCTGTGCAGGGTTGGTTCTGAGTTGGTACCAGTCTGTGCCAGCTCCTGGCAAGGATTTGTGGGGAGGGAGTGGTGGTATCTCTTAGAGAGCAGCTGAGGCTCCAAGATGCCCCTTTGATCATGGACATCCCTATCTGCAGCCTTCTAAACCACATCTCTCCCTGGCCTCCATGGGTTTCTGGCAATGAGCATCTTTGTGCATGCACTCTGCATATGTCCATGCTGCTCAGGGAAGTGCCCAGAGCTGCTGCTGACCTAGAGTAGGGCCTGGAGCAGTGCTGGGCTATTACAGACCCTAGGAAGGTCCTCATGCTATGCTGGCTTTGCTGGAGGAAGTGATTTTGCAGGGGTTACTGAGCAGTTGCCCTCTTGCTCCCTTTCCTTTGGCAGCACGGGCCTGGTCCTGTTGCGGGTGAAGTGGCAGGTATGGAGGCATGTGAAGGAGAAGAACACAATTGCCAAGATCTTCCAGAAGACTGCAAGCAAGTATCCAGAGAAAACTGCACTGATCTTCCAAGGCACGGGCGAGAGCTGGACCTTCCGTCAGCTGGATGAGTACTCCAACCAGGTGGCCAATTTCTTCTACGACCAAGGCTTCCGCTCTGGTGACGTGGTGGCTCTTTTCATGGAGTCCCGCAATCAGTACGTGGGGCTGTGGCTCGGCTTGGCCAAGATTGGGGTGGAGACCGCCCTTGTGAATTCCCACCTGCGCATGGAGGCCTTGCTGCACTGCATCACCATCTCCAACTCCAAGGCTGTGGTTTTTGGGGTGGAGATGATGGAAGGTGAGGGGATGTGATGGAGCGGGGTGTGCCTAGTCAATGGATTTAGTGTTCCTTTCCTGCCCACCACAGAGCATGGATCTGGAAGAGTGTGGGCACTTAAATTATCCAGGAATTGGAACTCCTCTTTTTTTTTTTTTTTTTTTCCCTTTTTTCCCCCTTTTTATTGGTTCCTTTGGGCTTCACCAGAGTTCATGGCTGTCTAGCTCCCAGGCAGGCCAATCTGGGTGTAAGGATCCTTTCTTAAGCCTCTTGGGTCCATCCCCTGCATGGAGTCCTGGGCTGGGCTAGGCTGCATGGGACAAGCCTCCCCTTGCTCTTCGTGGCTGTTAGCCATGTACCTGCAGTGCCTCGGCTCCAGCTCCTTGTGTGTTTCAGCCTACGCCTTCGAGGCTGATAGTGTCAACAGACCTCTTGGCACCAAAGAGGTTTTGGCTGAGGAGAGGTGGAGAACAGGATCTTCTAGTCCCAGAAGAGGCCTGGGCTGTGGCCCTAGCAAGTATTAATTGTGGGAACAACTTTGTCCTGGGATGGTTGTCAGCCTTTTGGGGACTCTGCGGAGCACACTGCTACCTGGGGCAATGTCTCCCTGAGGAGTGTAAGGGAGGGCAGGGGGGTCTTTGGGCATTAACCACCCTACAGCCTTTCTCCATCTCCCCTCTTTACTTTCTCAGCAATGCAGGAAGTGCAGGCCTCCCTGAAGAAATCTATTCATCTGTTCTGGTCTGGGGAAGCAAGCCCTGAGTCTGTGCTTCCTGGTGCAAAACATCTGGACCCCCTCCTGCAGATAGCCCAGCGGCACCCACCAACCACCCCTGATAAGGGCTTTCTTGGTACGTCATCAGCTCTAGAGGGCCAAACTCACAGTGGTGTTTCTTTGGATCAGCCAGTTAGAACACTGGCAAGAGCATCTGCTGAGGATGCCAATGGCAGATATCTGCAGTGGAGCCTGGGGTGTTTGAGATGAGTACTCCTCTGGTGTCTGAAGCTGTGCAAATACTGTGTGGAGCAGGATCTCGTGGTGCCCTTCGTGTGTCCCAACAGACCTGATCTGCTGGTGAACCCAGCATGTTCTTGTTGTTGTCATATGAAGTTTTGTCTCCACTGGCATGAGCAGAGTGTATAAATTTTACTTGTCCCCCTTTCCTGGTTCAGCCAGCTCCTAGACTGGGTGTGTGACCTTGTCTCCTCGTTGCTTTCCAGATAAACTCTTCTACATCTACACCTCTGGCACAACGGGGCTGCCCAAGGCTGCCATTGTGGTGAACTGCCGGTAAGGACACAGGCAGGGTTTGGGGGAGGACAGGGCTGAGCCCTGCCCTGTCCTAGCACAGCCCCTCACTCTGCTGTTGTCATGTCCCTTCCCCTCTCTCCCCAGGTACTTCCGCATGTCCAGCTTAGTCTTCTACGGTTTCCGCATGAGGTCCGACGATGTGATGTACGACTGCCTCCCACTCTACCACGCCGCAGGTAACGCGTGCTGTGCACACCCCTGCATGCTGGGACTGGCTCTGCCCCTCAGCCAAGCCCAGGGCTCAGCACAGCAGTGATCTCTGTGTTGAGGAGGAACTGGCTGCTGCTGGCAGTGTCTGACTGAGACTTTCCACTTTCACCCTGGGAGCCAAAAATCGATCTGGCTGACCTTTGGAGCAGGGTGTGTGTGTATGGGGGGGAGGTTATCCCAACTCCTAGCTTGGCTTTGGGAAAGCTGCACTTACTGCTGTTCCATGTGGAAAGTCAGGGGGAAGGGGAAGTGGTGCCCACCTGAGTAGTTGAGGCATGCTGGGATGTCTAGGTCCAAAGTACTGCCCCTGATCTCGCTGCCACACATCTCCTTTGCAGTGCCTGTGGTCCTGGGGGCTTTGGCAAGGTGAACACCCATCTGTGGTGAGGCAGTGTGTGGCCTCCACCTTGCCCTCCTGGGTCTCTCCCTGAGTGGCCTAGGTTGGAGGTGTCTGGGGACTGAGGGCTCCCCTGGCTGTCTCTCCACAGGGAACATCGTGGGGATTGGACAGTGCCTGCTGCAGGGCATGACAATTGTCATCCGCAAGAAGTTCTCAGCCTCGCACTTTTGGGAGGACTGTGTGAAGTACAACTGCACGGTGAGGCCATGAGGCAGTGGGCCAGCCAGGACTGGGGAGCAGAACCTGGGGATCTGTGCAGTGCTGAGGAGAGCCCAGCTGCTGGAAGAGGGGAGCCCTGGACTGGTTTTGCCTGTCCGTCCCAAATCACCTTCCAGGGTGGTGGGTCTTTGTCCTTCCCACCTGGGGTGGTAATTCTGTATGTCCAAACCCTTCCCAGGCTCCAGCATTAGCCAGGAGGCCTCAGATAACTTTCAGAGACTGGAGGAATGAGTCCTGGGGAGGGACAGGCACTGGATGAGCTACTAGGACTTCAGGTTTTACTGAAGCCATTTTAGGGGACTTTGGGCAGGCTGTGCCATTTCTGCTTGTCCTGAAGAAACCCCAAATGCCCCATGGCCTGGCAGAGGGGTCTTAGCGACTCTTTCCTCTCCAACCCTCCCAGATTGTGCAGTACATCGGGGAGATCTGCCGCTACCTGCTGAACCAGCCGTACCAGGAGGTGGAGCGGCAGCACCGGGTGCGCATGGCGCTGGGCAACGGGCTACGTGCCTCCATCTGGAGGGAGTTCATGGCCCGCTTTGGCATTGCCCAGGTGGCTGAGTTCTATGGGGCCACGGAGTGCAACTGCAGCCTGGGAAACTTCGACAACAATGTAAGCCCCCACCATCCCCCCATGTCCCAGAGGCAGGGCTGGCCTGGGACCAGTCAGGCTGTTTGCTCCTGGGTTCTTGCTCCAGGAGACTTGGTGTGGGTTACCATCCAGTCATTGGGGTTTTGGTTGTTGTTGTCCCATGCCAGCTCTCTGATATCCTGGATGCGTGTGGGGCAGCGGGCTTGGGGTGGGAAAAATGTCCCTGTTCCCTATGACTCTCAGCTCTTTCTGTCCTAGGTTGGGTCATGTGGCTTCAACAGCAGGATCCTACCAGGTGTGTACCCCATCGCCTTAGTGCGGGTGGATGAAGACACCATGGAGCTGATCCGGGGGCCAGATGGTGTCTGTATCCGCTGCAAACCAGGTGAGGGCAACCACAGGGGTAAGTCTTCTCAGCCCTATGTGAATCTCTCCTGGTGTACTTCAGAATCATGTACCTCGGTTTGAGTCTGCTCAGTTGAACCCCACATGACACCATTTTTGCTTGGGTGCAGGTGGTCGCTTCCCTTCTTTACTTCTTTTTCTCCTTGCAGGAGAACCGGGGCAGCTGGTGGGCCGCATTGTCAAGAGCAACCCCTTGCAGCACTTTGATGGCTATCTGAACCAGTCAGCCACCAACAAGAAAATAGCCAGGGATGTGTTTACGAAAGGGGATGCTGCGTATCTCACAGGTGAGGCAAACAGCCCTTCCGGTCTCTGAGAGCAGAGAAGGGTACCTGGGTGGCCACAGGGGCTGTCCCAGGCTACTGGCACTGCTTTCAGATGCTTCAGGGTTGCTCCTGACCCCTCTGACACCACATTTTTTTGCCTATTCCTCACTTTCCTGTAGGGGATGTCTTGGTGATGGACAGATACGGCTACATGTACTTCCGGGACCGCACCGGAGACACGTTCCGCTGGAAAGGGGAGAATGTCTCCACCACAGAGGTGGAGGGGACACTGAGCCGCATCCTCAACCTGACGGACGTGGTGGTTTATGGGGTGGAGATCCCAGGTAGCTGAGAGGGAAGGGGACAGTCAGGAGAGGCAGACAGGCCTCCGGCAGTTGAATGTGATTGTGTCCTGCATGTTCACATTGACATGTCCCTTTGTGAGAGACTGGACTAAGGCTTTCTATTGGCTTGCTGGGAAGAGCCAGCCGGGGGTGTACCTAGCAGGAACCAGAGGGATCCCTCCCTCTCTCAAGCTTTGGTCTGGTTTGGAAGGACCCTGATGCCCGTGTGGAGGGGGTGACCGTGAGGAGGGGACCATGACCGCAGGGTGTCGCTGGTAGCCGTAGCTGCAGGGTAGTGACACAGCCAGTGACACAGCTGGATGCACCAGTGCTTGTGTGAAGTGGGATCCGTGCCAGAGGCCTTGCTGGGGCACAGCAGAGGGAGATGATGCTAGAGGGACAGTGTGTCTGACTGTTTTCCTTTCTCTGCCTCTCAGGGATTGAAGGGAAGGCAGGAATGGCAGCCATTGCTGACCCAGAGAACTCCTGTGACCTGGAGAGCTTTGCCAGCGAGCTGAAAAAGGCCCTGCCGCTGTATGCACGGCCCGTCTTCCTGCGGTTCCTGCACGAAGTCTCCAAGACAAGTGAGCTGCTGCACTGCCTGTGCACTCACACTGAGTGCAGAGCTGGGGAGAGCCTTGTGGGGGGAAATCTGGCAACAGGTATTGATAGGGTCAGGATGGAGCCCCTCTGCCCCATGGAGCCCTGGCCAGTTCCTCTGGTGGTTTGAAGGTGGGGGAGTGCAAGGTTGGGGCAGCTCGCGTGTGGTGGGGATGGGAGCATATGCAGCTGGTGACCATTCCTCTTCCTCTCCCTGCTCCAGGCACTTACAAGTTCCAGAAGATGGAGCTGCGGAAGCAGGGCTTCGACCCTGCACTGGTGAAGGACAGGTTGTACTTCCTGGACTCCAGGCAAGGCCGCTACCTGCAGCTGGACCAGGCAGCATTCAGCAGGATCCAGTCAGGAGAGCAGAAGCTCTAAACTGGTGGGGCTCAAGCAAGGCACCTCCCCAAGTCCTGCTGGGGAGAGGAGGGCAAGGCAGACACTGGGGAAGAAAAGGTTCAAGGAGTGATATAAAGGCACGCTAAAGATTTTATTTGACAAGTTTTACAGATAATGGTTTGGGGTAACATGGGGGACTGAGGGGAGGGAGATGGTTGCATACCAAAGCATACGCTCATTATGGCTTTATTTTCTATTTGGTACAGCAGTGGTGGTCCTGTGCGACAGGAGGGGCAGGGCCCTGGCCAGTTGAGTAGGGGTGGGGTGCCCCTGCCATTCCACTATGCTTTTCCTGTCTTTCCCCTCCTTTTCCTGCTTGCAGCAACACTTCCTTGTGAAGGCCATGAAGGGACCAGTGCTGGGTTCTTTCCCCACTCCTCCACCAAGCAGCTAGCTCCTCCTTGGCACAGGGCCCCCGCTGGCAGAGGGAAGCTGGGTGCCAGGCACAACCCCTGCCCCCTGCGTGGACCGCTGGTGTGTTTCTGCTGTGACTCAGGGGAGTGCTGGGCTCAGGAGAGGGATGGGGATGTGTTTCTGCCATGCCTTGCTCTCTCCTGGGGATGACATTTCTATTTTTCACAATCACACGCACATTATATTATATATATATATTATACACGCTTTTTTTTTTTCAATCTTAATTTATTATCTGTACTTTTGAATGTGTCCCTGGGTTTGTGCAGTAGGTGGAGGAGCAGCCCAGACGTGTCCTCTCTTGGAGAGCCTTTTTCCCTCACAGGGAGACGGGATGCTCACCTGGGACTGATTCTCCTCTTCCAGCGTGGGTGCAGCCATATCTGTGCTTGTGGCCTCAGTCCATGGTGAAGGACATGAGCGAACCCCGCTATCTTGTGGACACTTATCTGGGTCTCTTACTTCCACCTTTTGTGGATGCAGCCTTGTTTCATGCACCTTCTTCCTTGCAGAAAGCAGGTGGGAAAGTGGGAAGGAAGCTTTCTTGCTGCCATGTCTGTGCCCTGAACGCTGGAGGCAACTTGCCTAGGGGAGAGAAGGTCCTCTGGAGGGTGGTCTCTCTGAGAGCCTAACTTCCCGTGCTCTGCATCCCTTCCCACAAGACCCCTCCCTGTCTGCACTGCAGGAGACTGGCCCGAACTGAAATGTCCATGTTAAACACCTGACTTGCATTGTGTGAATTCCCTGCATTGTGTCTGATGTGAAACAGCCTTAGCAGCGATGTCTGATTCCAGTTTCAGAAAGATCTGTTCCAGACAAAACTCTGGCTCGGGAATTATTGATATTATTTTTTTAATTTTTATTATTTGTTTTTATGCTTTTAGCAGGGTTATTCCTTAAAACAACATCTGTCTTCTGTGAGGGCAGGGTGTGTCTGCTCTTCTAGTTGTGCTTCCACACCAACGTACCTGTCTGCCCCGGTCTGTCCTGTCCTTACGATTAAATGCGAGTATGGGCTATGCTGGAGTTTCCTACCTCTTCCTTGTGCAGTCCTGCTGTGTGTGGGGAGGTGGGAGAATGTGCCAGTTTGGGAACTGCCACCCCAGAGTACGACCTCCCTATGCAGACTTCAGCTCATCTCGGAGCAGGGGGAAGCAAGATCCTTGCTGCTGGGTTTGATGACTGTATGAAAGCAACCTAATGATGAGACACCTCTCAGCCCCCTCCACCAACTCCCCCTCTTCCTTTCTCCTGGTCCTGCTCTCTGCATTGCCATCCCAGTTGGTCCTGGCCCATTTTTCCCTGTTTACCTTGGCACATCTGGTTCGTCCACTCACCTCCTGTTCCCCCTTTTCTCTTCCTGCTACTTCCTGTCTCCATGTTTGGCTATGCTTAACCTCAGAGTTCATTTCTGCCCTTTCAGACAAGTTTTTTGGCACCCATTCCCCTTCCCTCACTACCACAACCCTCTTTTAGACTCTGCATCCAACTCTGGGGATGGGAGAAACCGTCTCCTCGGTATGCAGGTACCAGGGAGAAATGTCTTGCAGGACCCTGGGTGATATGTGTGAGACACACTATGGGAAAAGCACTGGACTTCTGCACCTATTGTGTACTGGATGTACCTTCAGGCATGCTCAAATTTGATGGCTTCTCCAGCATCTCAAGCTAAAGTTAAAGCTTTTAGCTTACTCAGTCCCTGGGACACAGTGACTCTAGGCAAGGCCCATCTCGGTGCTGCATCCAGCCTTCTCTGCATCTAGGTCCAGGTGGCCCCAGAGGGAATGCAGGCTCGCAGAGCACCATGGTCCAACTCTGCTCCTGGAAGGGTGCATCTCCTAGGACAGCCCCTGTCCCAAAGCACCCCCCAGCTCAGTCCAAAACAGGCCTCAGCCCTGCAGTGCCCTGGAGTTTGGCCTTCAAACCAGGGGACTTTGCCTGCGGGGGGTCATGTTTAGGGCCCTGGGCCTGCCAGCCGGCCTCAGGGCTGGTGCAGCGACGGCTGCCGCTTCTGCAGATGCTCTGGTCCCACTTTCGGCCGTTGTTCCTCTCGTAGCTGCCGGTGGAGGGCGGGCTGGGTTCAGCAAACGGCTCACCTATTTAGGGGCCTCACAGCACCCCCCAAGGGGAAGCGGTGGAGGGCACAGGGCGTTGGGAGCAGGAGTTAACCCACGCAGGGCACAGGTCAGACCGTGTCTGAGGTGGAGAGGAAGTTTCGGGTACAGGCCAGCAGCAGTCCCAGGCATTGGCGTTCCCCTCTGCTTGGCCTCCTGACCGGAGTTTGTGCCTGGCAGTGACTTTAGCAGCACCAAGGTCACCCCATTGTGCCAGACACGTGGTGGGCACAACCTCAACCACCCGACCTCACCCAGCCCTCTGCCAAGGAGAACAGGTGAAGGTTTGCCCCCACCTCAAAGTCAGCCCTGGGGGCCACTGGCTGGAGATGGATGGTTTGAAGGATACCAGAGTGCTGCTCTTCCTTTCCAAAAGAGATGGCTGTGCTGCCCCGCACGCGTTGCTGCTCTGAAAGACAAGGGGCTGAAAGGGCAAGGCTCAGCGCTGTACCTCTGTCTGTCTGAGAGCAGGTTAGGTTAAAAAAGCCAAGCAGATTCTGCATTCAGGACACTCACTGCCTGTTAAATACAGATGCAAATGGCTCTGGAAGATTATGGAAGTATGGCTCTTAGGTATTTGCAAGTAAGCCCTTCCAGGCAGAGGCTGACTTGTATTGTTGGGGTTTGGAGCTGGATGGGGATTACAGGCACAGCCAAGGCCTGTGCAAGGAGCAGGATTTAGCCCTTGCTGGTGCTGACGCAATCAAGGGGCTCAGATGTGGCTGGAGTGCAGCACGGAGCTGACCCAGAGCTCTGCATTCACAGCTGGCTGCAAGAGGGAGGAAGGTGGTAGTTACAGGGTGCAGGCAAGAGGAGCAGGATGGGGCCCCCTGCAAGGTGAGAGCTCCTGTTGTGAGGAAAAGGGGGATGCTGAATGACCAGGAAACAGCTCAGCAAACAATGCAGGGGGTTCTGATACACAGGCCTTCGATAGAGGGGACCTGCAGAGCTTGGCAGTACCGATGGAGCGTGTACCAGGGACAATGCTTTCACACTGGGATTTCCCAAGGAGAGGGAAGCCCTGTGAAGGTGTGTTCTCATAACCATAAGGAGTCACCCTGCCTGGTGATGTTGATGGCACTGTGGCATCAGCAGGGTTAAAAGTAGCATCTCTGGTCCCCACTGGAGATCTGGTCGCTGGGGACAAGTCACCATTTGGGCTGTGTTTGTCCTTACTGAGGAGGGTTGTGTCACGCTTGGCAGTGCTTCAAGACTCTCCACACAATCCAGCTACACCAATTAGAGTTTTTCCGCTGGCTGTCAGCTTTGGGTTGAAATCCTGAGGCCTTTTTTAAAGTTCCAGCTCTGCTGGAAAAATAAAGCCTAGGTGGAAGTGTTCCTGAAGCTCTCAGCCCAGGAATACAAGTGCAAGCATGGTACTGAGCCCAAGAACATTGCTGGGACAAAATGCTTCCAGCAGAGAGGTGTTTGGAAAGAAGCAGCCAGTGCTTAATCATAGTCTGATTATTATTTTATTATTATTTTCTTTTTGTATGTGCGATTCTAAGGAAAAAGCTAATTGAATCCTCTTACAGACACCTTGCAAGACGTTTCTCCCCTTGGATCAGTAAGCTAAAGTCTGGCTCAAGAGCTGTATAAAGATAAAAGTACAATATATTAGGCATGAGCCATTACTCTTTTTTAATTAAAAATACTTAAAACACTGTTTGCATGAGGTTAAGAAAACATTAAAATCCTTTCCTGGGTTATTATTAGCCGGTTAATTTAAGCAAAGCCAGAGAGCTTTACAAACCAAGTGTACTTTTCTCTGTGGAGATGACTGCTTCCCCCTGGCCCTGCATCCTGGACAGGGACAGTAACCCCAAGAAAAATAACGCTGCAACTTTCTCTCTGATCAGCCTCCCTTTCCAGCACTAGGTCCAGCTCAGGCCAAGCTTGCTGTGCAAAACTGGAGTGTATTTTGCCTAATTGCAGGCTGGGGCTTTACAAGCTGCTCAGAACCTTTCTGGGTGAAATTAATTTCTGCTGCTGAGAAAGACGGTGATCATTTTTAATACTGCATCTCTCCAGCTTCCTCCTGCCACTCTTGACGTGCTGGAGTCTCCCCAGACAATGACAGCTGCCCTCTCCTCTGCACGCTAGCAAGCTAGCTTTCCCTTTAAGCAGCAATGGGGAAATATTCTGCACTAAAGAAGGGCCTGGCCTTTGGTGTGCTCTTTAGAAATGGAAATACGTGATTCCCCTGAGTAGTTCCAGTGTAACCAGGAGCGGGGCCAGGGACAGCTTCTCCCCCACCAGTTTGAAGGGGCTGAGTTGCTGGAGATTCCACCAAAATGATGGTCTGAGGAAAATGCCTGCATCTTGTTATCTTGCATGCAGAGGGATGGGACAGGACGGCAGCTTTCCTCCTGAAAGCAGAAAGGCCTCACTGGGGAAGCAGATGCTGTTAGGGCTGTTTGCTTCTGAACAGCAGGCATGGCTGGGCTGTGTGGCAGGGTGAGGCTTGGGGAGCAGGAGATGGGTTCTGCTCTGCTCTTTTTGAGTCTGGCCTACTTCAGTGGCAATTTTAACCTACCAAAGGACCCCAGGGTTTGACCCTCTTTTCTCCTAGTTAATTAAAAATCCTGCCTGTATGATGCCAGGCTCTGGGAGAGCTTTGGGCAGTTGGGGTCATGCAGTACAGGCTGGCAACCTCCTTGGGGACCACAGGTGATAGTGACTGAGGCCAGGACATCCCCCTGCTCTGGAGAAGGTCACTGGCCAGATCTCCCCAGATCCTTCATGAGACAATCCCAGGCTTCTGAAGAGGGATACAACCCCTGCTATGCCCCATTCCCTGGGTACGGCCCTGCCTTCCTCTAGCCCCATCCCGGAGGGTGCTGAGCAGCCCTCCCCAGGTCTGATCCTGGCCTAGAGGTGATGCCTCTCACGACCCCCTTGGGGCCCTGCGCAGCCCCAGCACTGTGTCAGCGGGGCTAAGGAAGCTAGGGTGGCAAGAGCATCCCTCCTGGCCTCCGGCCATCCAAGTGGCCTCCGGCTCGGCCGCAGGAAGAGGCTAACAGTGGCGGGCGGGCCACCTCCTCAGCTTTGAGTATCACTTTCAGCTATTCTGAAGGTTAAACGCCTGTTTAGAGCTCCCTATTGAAGGTAGAGCCGGGGGTGCGGCATTGTTCGGACGCCCTCCCGCTTTGTCTGGCCGCTTTCAGGGATGCCCTGAATGGGAAGCGGCCCCCCAGCCCAGCACCCCGGCAGAAGGGCTCCTGGGGGAGAGGCGCTTCCTCCCGCCCTAATGACATTCAGGCCTCCATCGGTTCAGCTCCCGCTTTCTTTCTGCTGCAGTTTAACCCGGGCACAGAGGCCGGGCTCCATCTTACTGATCTCTGCTTGACACCCAATTACCACATGAATGGGAGAGAAAGGCTGCAAAAGGCTTTAACTCCCACTGACCCTCCTTCCCCTCTGCCTGCTTCCCCCTCTCCCCGGCCTACCCCCTCGCCTTTCTCCGGCGGAGGGAGTTCAAAACTGAGACTGGGAAATCAAACAAAGCCCCGAGTAAGGAAACCCATTGTCACCGCCTTCGCGATGGCTCCCCTTTCGCCAGCTATTGTTCCCCTTGAAGTTTGACTTGCTGTGTGGAAGGATGTGAGCAGCTGTTTGTGCATTCCCCTGATGTTTTATTGAAAAATAATTGAATCGTCAGTTTGGGGGCTCTCTGATAAAATGTTTCCTCACAGCACTGGGCCCCGTCATATTTATAAACTACGTCTCCCTGTAAAGCGTGATGGCGACCTAAACTGTTTCCTCCAGAATAAACCCTTGGTGGAAGGATAGAGGCATGGCCCTCCTGTGCTCAAGGGGAGAGAAAATGCACCAAATGGCAGAAAGGAAAAAAACAACAGAACCCAGACAAAAGAAATTAAACCCTCTTTATTGCTAGGCTCAATTTCCAACCTGTTCTTTTGTTTGGCGGCGGGAGGGGAACGGTGGGTGCTGCCGGTGCACCCTGCTCAGCTGCCTGTAGCCCTGCATATCCAGGGTGAGCATCACAGTTACCTGGCAATGCCTGGTCCTGCCCTGTACCAGGACCTAGTGAGGGTCCTGGTGTGGAAAACTGCATTTAAGGAAAAGAGGTTTCACTCGGGTTAAAGTACAGTGACACATCCACGAGTCTGAACAGGAAAACAGTGTTACAGTGAACTGAACCCATAGTGTGCGTTGGGCAGGAGCCTTGTCTTCTTCCAGATTTGCTTTAGGTACCCACTTATCAAATACCACCTACATTTACAGCTCTTTGGAAATAAGAATGTCAGCATTACACTTCTTCAAGGAGGTTATGTGCATGTTCTCCCCATCCCCAAGCATACGCCAGAGAATTTGTGATGTTCTGATTCCAGCACCAGTGATGTCCATAAAAACATCCCCGTATCTCATGCGCTCCACGACTGTATTTACAGGGAGTTGTTAACAGTAACTAGCTGTGAATGCTCGAATGACCCAAATTGGTATTTATGATTACTGTTCCCTTTCTTCGTTATTTCTTTTTGCTTTTCCAGGGAACAGCTAACACCAAATCTGTAATATTTTGTTACATAACTCAGGAACTGGTTCTCCTATTATGTCCTCATAAATGGTTTCTAGAAGCAAGAATAGCTCACATAAAACGATAGCTGCAAAACCTGATCTGAAGTCCAGATTACCAGATCCTCTGTATACAGGGTGTTTCAGTCATTCACAGTGTGTATAGAAGTAAGATTTTTGTCTAAGGCTTCTTTCCTCAGCCAGTTTTCCAAACAATCAGTTCAACATCCGTATCTCTGAGATGCCCAAAAGCCTCAGAATTTAAGACATATTTAAAATCCATCTGGAATTTTTGGATGAAGACCATGGTCAACAGCTTCACGTCTCTGCCATCAAGTAACCCCAGCAGCAACGGCAGCGTTCATCTGCGCTGGGGACCAGCCTTTCCTGGGGCCCAGCCCGGAGAATGATCTCCTCTGAGAACAAAAGGCCATTACAAACACCACCACCTTCTGCTCTCGGGGTTAGGCATACTCTGACCCCCGTTAGCATAAATGAAGAGCAATCTGTCTGCGTAAATTTATGCCCCTTATACATAATGCACCATGTATATGCGTATATATTACATTTCTATGTGCATGCGTGCATGCATACGTGTCTTTTTTTAATCCAAACCCTCCACCGAACAGAAGGAGGGTTAAGGGACTGCAGCTTTTCCACCAGCACTGCCCAGTGCGGCGGCTCCATGTTATGGGGGTGAAGAGCTTGCGCCGTTGCACAGCCCAGCTGTCACCACCACGGCTGCATCCCGCCCATGTACACGCTTCTCCCTCTGGGGACCGGAGCAGAAAACAAACAGATGACAGATGTGAGCCGCGTTGTTTAACGCGGTGCTGGAAGGTGCCCGCTACCGCCGGGATGTGTTCGCTAGGCAAGACTGGCCGAGCAAAAGGGGATGCTGAACTGTGGCCTTCCCTGACGCACATAAGCACATCTTCCATGGCGGCGATGGAGGTGGCTGACAAGTCTCCTCTCGCCCTACCATTCCTGCTTGACCCTACTAAGCAGTCAGACTGGCTGTGCAGTAGCAGGTCGGCTTCGCTGCTGGGACACATCTGCTGGGGCTCCTTGCCTTTGTGCAGCTGATGCACTCTCGACCCGTGTAAAAGGGCTCTGCGTAGGGCACGGTGTGAACCTAACAACCTAACGCAGAAATAGGTATCCTGAAACACCAGCACCCCAGCCTAAGAGCCTAAGGTGGACAGTGGCACAGGCCTCCCCGCAGCCCCGAGAACAGCATGCACACGGCCGCCGGGCCCCGGCGCTGACGGAGCTCCGCTCCCCCTATGCCAGGCCGACCCACCCGGCCGCTCTCCGGGCCGCGACGCACGGTCTGCCCGCACCAAGCCACCGCGGCAGCACCGCGGAACCCAGCGAGGCCGCGGCCACGGGCCGGGACCCGCCCTCCCTGCCCACCGTTGCCGGGCAACGCGGCGCGGACGGAAGTCGGCAGGGCGCTTCCGGCGTGCCCGCACGCGCCTTCCCCTCCCGCCCGCCGCCGCCAAGATGGCGGCGCCCGTGTCGCTGCAGGTGGAGTTCGGGTGAGCGCGGGCGGCGGCGGCGGCGGGGCCTGGGGGCCTTAGCGGGGGCTGGGAGTGCGGGCGGAGGGCGAGGCCGGGTTGGGCTGAGCCCCTCAGCGAGGGAACCGCGGCCCCTCGACGGAGCGGCAGTTCCCTGCGGCCTAAGGGGCCGCTACCGTCACGGGGCCTTGGGGCTGCGGCCCGGGGGAGGCGGCCGCAGTCGCCCGCGGGGATCCCGGCCGGGGTGTCAGGCACCGCCGGTGGACGCCGGGTGCCGCCGGGACGCGTTCCCGCAGCGGTGCGGTGCGGCCCTGGCCCCAGCCCCTTCGGTGCTGCCTGGGTAGCGCGGTGCTGGGGCCGGGCCGCCGCCGCCCTGCCCTGCCCTGCCCTGCCCAGCTCCTCTTGGGGCGGTGGCGGGTCGTTGCCCCGTCTGTGTGAGCGTCTTGTACGAGTCCTGTCCTTTCTCCCCGTCTGACCATTTTTTTTGCCCCCTTTTTTTTTTTTTTAATTATTATTATTTTTTTAAAACCTTCTGCTCGTTTTTCGGCTTTTTTTTCTCTGTACGTCTGTCTGTCTGTCTGTCTGTCTGTGTGCCTGTGCCTGTGCCTGTGCTCACGCTGACTTCGCTCCCTGTTCCAGTGAGTTCAGCTCCGTGCAAAAACGCAGCCAGGTTCTTGTTCTGTAGCGTCTCAGCTTTCAGATCTGTGGTATCTGCATCACTAAGGCTCTGCCGCTGGGAAGTTACAGAGTGTCTGCAGTGGAAGTCTGTGCACATTTATGGAAATACTTGTGTCCTTTAGTTAAAGCCTCCTTTTAGCAAAAGCTAAAGGGCTACTGTTTATTTGCTTTTTCCCACCCTTTCACAAACACAGAAATGTCATAACCCTTTAAATACTCTTCTCCTTAAGAATCCTTTCCTCAGTCTTTCCCACTTCCAGCTGCAGCAACTCTCCTAATTTTCCCAGAAGAGTGAGATGCATTTTTGCTTCCCTTGGAAATGCATAAATGAGCTCTCTATGTACAAATCACAGCTGAGTTTCCCCACAGCTAGCGCATTACAGAAGGACCTTATCTTGCAATCTACATTTCCCGCTGTAACAAAGCGTGACCTTGTTTTCATTACATAAAAAAATGTTTTTCATATAATTGCTGTGACTTGTTCCCTCACATGAATCTCAGCTCGTGCTCATAATCGCTGCTTCAATTTTCAGATAACTATTTTTTGTGAGCTGGTGGAAGAACACCAACAGAGTGCTCTTTAGGAGAGTTACTGCATATAAGTAACACTGCTGAGGGCCTAACAAGGGTTCTGTTGTGCTCTTCCATTGCAGAGCCAAGAAAACCTAGTGTGGCATTTTTTAGATATTGAATTTAAAGGAACTTGGTAAAGTCTGGTTGTATCTTTGTTGATATTTAGGTGTGGATTGTTTATTTTAAATGCCTTTCTTTGTTGTGTTGCTTTCCAAGGAATGTGAGGCACAAATAAGTTTCTAGAAAGTAACTTTGCAAGAAAATATTTCTAAAGGAATCTCTGTTTAAGTTGAAAGACTGTTTTGCTACAACTGTATGCCCTTTGAAAGCAGATTGATCATTTTTCTACCTCAGTTGAGTTTTTAAGAGTTTCCTCATCATTAAAACTTTTGCCATCCTGTTAAGTCTAGAGTCAAGTCCTCACATTACCTGTTTTTGTGTCCTGTATCTTAAAGTAGCATCAGTGTTTCATCTATGGCCCTACTCACATGACGAAGCTTTATCATCTTCTAAGTTGGTGTTTGGCCTGTGGCCCCACAATATTCAGAAAAATTGATTTATGTTTGTAAAGCTGGAGATTTTCACAATTGTTCTTTTTCCAGAAATGAAAAATAGCTTACTGAGGCTTTTAAATTGCAGTTACAACAGTTAATTAGTTTTTTTTTAAAGAGCCTAAGGAGATTAAGTACCTGGACCAAATTAAGATCCCAGTTTTTTCAGGCACAAGGACCAGCTCCTGCGCTGTGTACTTTGCTCGCGCTTCATCTCTTGTGCTTGTAGCAGCCATCAGGGGCTGTTTCCCCAGCACATAATGAACATCAGAAGAGGAATGTTCGTCTGGTTGTTTAGTGGAGGAAAATCGTGTATTTATTTATTTTACCTTAACGTGTCAGCAGTGCTGCCTGTTCTGCTGGCTTCTCACAGTCAGGCCCCTCCTGAGAGGGAATGCTTTGTAGTAAGGAGATCAAGAGTTGCCCGGGCTCAAGGACTGCTGGATCTGAGCTGCCTTTGCTGTGTAATCTCGTGCGAGTCGTTTCCTCTCTCTGTTTACAAGTAGAAATGGGGGAAAAAACGTTTATCCCAGAAGGATGCTGCAATTTTTCACGTTTTTGTGATGTTTCACAAATGTCACTAAAGTTAAAAGTCCCAAAAGCCTCATGACTAAAAGGTGTTAGGGGTGAGCAGTGTTGGATGTAGCCTGCTGGCTGCAGTATCCTTTGAATTGAAGCCATGCCAGCAGCTGAGGGGAGAGGAAGGGCGTTAGGCTGGATGCTGCGCGCCGGTTTGTAAGCGTGTTGGGGCAGAGCCATCTTCCTGTCCTGCTGGGATGATGCCTGGCACCGTGGGGTCCTGGCACCGTGGGGTCCTGGCCCACGCTGAAGCCTCCCGTATGTGTTGACGATGGGAGATGGCAACTTACCCCACCAACTTGTGGTTTGTGAGAGGAGCAGAAGACAAAGAGAATCCTGTGCTAATTATAGCCTGTGTCATTTGTTTTCTCTGATGTGGCATCTATGTAAATCGCCTCTTTTGTGCTGTCTTCCTTTTGACAACAAAGCAAAATCTCAGTGGTTCATTGTTTCTGTTTCAGAGGTGGTGCAGAACTCTTGTTCGATGGTGTCAAAAAGCATCAGGTGACTCTGCCCTGTCAACCAGAGCCTTGTGAGTATCAGAACCTGTTGGGAGAGCTTGAAAGAATGACAGCAAATGAAACAAAGCTGGTTTGTACAGCGGTTTCATGACTTGGCAACAAGAATCAATGTGTTTTAAAAGCACCTTCAGACATGCCGTGCATCAGATAGCTTGGCAGAGGTGGTTAGTTCTCAGAGTAAACACCACGCAGAAACAGCCTGAGCCTCTTTCCTGTCCTCTAAGTGCTTGTGATTCAAGTCTTTCCTTAGGACTTTTGCCTCCCTCCTCCTGGATGGACAGCAGCCTTTGATTGTTTCCATCCAGTCTACGTCTGTCTTGCTTGATACTTGAAGCCACCAATAACCTCCTCCCTCCCTTGTTTTTTCCCTTGTCTGTTCTGAGCTTTCCAAGAGGCACATATATCTCGTGTGTGTGTGTGTGTGTGTGTAGGGTGTGGCTAATGGGGAAGGGCGTATCGATGTACCATTAATTTTATCTACTTGTTTGACTTTAAACATTTCATATTAACTCTGCTGCTGTAAATGGCAAATAATGCTGGAATGTGGTGCTGGACATCTGCCTACAGCCTTCCCTATGATAAAACCCAGGATGCTGTTCAGTTAAAGACTTGAGTGTCCCAGTGATGAACAGTCATAATCTCTGATGTGTGATTTGGACTATCAATACTAAGAAGTGATGTACTAACTCTCTTGCTTCTCCTGTGTGTGCATACTTCAGTCACAACATAATTTTGCTGCAGGTATGTTTTGAATTCTCCCAGCTAGACAGCAATGTGTTAATGCTGTTTGAGAGTGGGATTATAAACCAAGTGATACAAAGCATCAGGGAATGTTAACAGCTAATATCATGAGTGGTTAATATGATAATTGATGTGCTGTGAACGTTCAGGCCTGAGATCTTCTTGCCATACCTGGAAGTAATTAGAGATTGGGAGAAGTGCTTTTGATGCTTGAACATGAGTATGTGTAATTCAAATATAATAGGAGCCCTGGAATAGGGTGTTATCTTGTGGTTAAGGACAGGGACTAGAGATCCAGAAATATGACCTGATGCTGATTTGCTTTGTGAGTTTAGTTGTGTTGCTTAACTTTCCCCTGTGAGTAGTGATACTTCCATGTATCACAAGAGAGTTCAGTATTAAATTCCAGCACTGTTGAAGCACTTAAGATCCTTAAATGGAAGATAGTAAAGAAATGCCAAACCAGTCATTTACTTGAGTGTATAAACTTGGGGGCTAGAGCATAATTTTCCTCAGTGTTCTGTAAATGTAAAGTGCCACATAGGTGGTGCTCAAACCATGCTCAGATGTTCAAGGAGAAGGGGTTATTACATGAGATGTTTATTTCTGCCAGGGGAAGGGGGGATTAATATTGAAGAACGATTCTTCTAGCCCGATGGTTGTTAGTGCTGTGGTTGTATGTGGCTTGATCCATTGAAGTTGCTGGGAAGACTTCTGGGGACTTCACTAGGAGCTGGATTTATCCTAGAGGATAAATCTTTCCTGAAGATCTGACTCAGTCTCAGGGTTCAAACTCCTGAGCTCCAGTGATTACTTCCAGATTCATCCAACACACTATTGCTCCAGCTTTTAACGCTGCCTTGTGTTTTAGATGCTGCTCTCCCTGTAAGGAGAGCAGCACAGTGGACAGTGTGCCCACTTCCCAGCTCCTCTGGTTTGCAGCCTGCTGTTCTCACAGGCATCGACCAACAGGAAGGTTTCAGGTTTTGGGGCTGGCTGTGGATTGGGGCAGCTGAGGAGCAGACACTGAATTGTGAGGCTGCTGCTGTAATGACCTTTATGCCCAGCACAGGGATGGGATAGGAGGATGTGGGGTTAATGTCTGACAGTGAGGGATTGCTGGAGACACCCCTCCTAATATTTCCACATGAGAATTACGTTGTGGTGAGGAATCTGTAGAATCATGTCAGAAACATGTGAATACGAATTTGGGTAAACTCTTGGACTTGCTTGTTGTTTCATTATTCACATTAAGAAAGTTTAATTCACCCATCTCTGGGTAAATATATTCACAGGCAGCAGGGAACGTGCCACAGACACCCAGAATGGCAATGAATAGAGAAATAAACCAGTTCATTTCTACTAGGTACATCCTGCTGCTTACCTTACTCTGTATGTCCATCACTTAATGCTCTGAGGAAGGATCTGTAGTATGAACACTGCTTGAAGACCTACACTTCTAACCCCATTTGAACTGATTTCATTAGCCATCAAGCTTATTTTTGGCTATTTTGGCCTCTCTTCCCCACTCTTCCTTTCTTTCTATGTTATTTTTGTCTTTGTCCTCCTTTTTACAGAGCAGCTGCTTCTCTCTGGGACATTGGGTCCAGCTATATTGGGTCCAGCTATATTTTAATTGTTTAGGAATTTATATATATATCCTAGGGATGAGGGGAGGTGGAAAATGATATGAAGAAATATCTCCAAAGATTTATGTGAATAAAACAAGCCATGCTCCATAGTTGACCAGGATAGTGTTCTCTGAATGATAATAATGTTGTTTGAATGACTTACTATGTGGTCATTTCCTTTTTCCTGGTAACAGGCACTAGGTGGAAAGTTGGTGGGTTCCAGATCCAGTTAACTTTTCCAGTATGATTTTACTCTCTGTCCTTTCCTGCTGCCTGAAGATAGGCTTCCAGAAGGATTAGGAAAGGCAGAGGAATGGAGCTGCAAATGGGCCAAGAGCCATGAGGGGTACAGCTGTGTGGTGGGACATACTATTCAAGGGGCTTTTCGTATGCTAAGGTCAGTAAAATACCAGCTCTGTGTTTCCAGAGTGGAGCTGTCCTAGCCTACCTGTAGAAGGTGCCACCAAGTAGGAACTTAAAAAGGTGTGACATGTTTGTACAGCCAGACAGACTGACATGAGCCACGCTTCGTGCAGGACTGCGTCACCTTCTAGAGCTGTGGCAGAAAGAAGACCTCAAGTTAAACAAGAATATTGCCCCAAATGGCTGGCTATTTTGATGATCCCATTGATAATGCTGTTAGAGGATCTAAAGGCATTAATGCCCTGTTGGCTTATTCTGCATAAAAACAGTGTGTGTGGGAGAAAGCAGCTGGGGGAATAACGATATTTGTCACATGGAGAGAGGATTAAATTGGCAGGGAAATCAACTTTATTTTCAAGCATCTAAAAGGCTATTAGAGACAATGGAGCATAAAAGAGAGAAACCCTAAATTAAAAACTGAAAATGTATTTGGCAGCCTCCTCCTGAAACAAGCCACAGTAATTTAACCAAGTGCTTCAGTAATCAAATAGATCATTGTACGACTGCACTGCAAGCGATGCCGGAGCTCCTTCCTCCACCTCGCTGGGACTCACAGTGGTGGATTTGTCTGTGGCCATGCGAGTTGCATGGATGCTGCTGGAAGGGTAGGAAGTCGCTGGCATTGTTTAACCCTTGTAGTTATTTCAGGTTTAGCTCAGCAGCATCACGCTGATTAAGAGTGTTTACAAAACCTCTCTGCTGTGCTCTCTACTGGATATTGTAGCCAGAGGTTGGGGCTGTTTGTGAAGTCTCTGGCTGTTGTGCTGCAGGCTGCTCAGCTGCAGGTCCAGGCCTTCAAATTTCAACTTCTCCTGTGGTTTCAATGATGGGACTTGTGTTTTTGGAGCAGCAGTGACCAGTTTGAGCAGTGGTTGCTTGGACCTTCTGGGGTAATCAAGAATTCACTGTGAGTTTTGGCACTTAGAAGTCTGAAAGGATAAATTTTTAATCAGTGTGTTTGGTAATTGTTTGTGGTTTCTCTTTACCAAAACACTGGGGGAAAAGCCTGTTGCTAATCAGAATTATCTTTTTTTCAGAGGGCAAATTAAAATAATCTGCCAAGTGCTGCTTATGTTAAATCCCTGTAGAAAAGAGCACGGTCTGCTCCTCAAGAGCTTTGCTTTCCAGGGGCCTTGTTCTGCACAGCATGGAGGACTGCTGGGGAGCTGGGAGCATTCATCTTCTCGGAAAGAGCCTGGGGAATCTCAAGAGATCAGACCTGTGTTACAGGCAGAGAGGCTTAAAAATCCAGCATGGTGTGTGTTCAGACCTGACAGTGCTATGCCAGAACAGAGTGTGAAGTCAAGAGTGGTGGCTGGCATCAGTTGTCTGTAAATGCCCAGTGTCATTGCTTGGTAGTAGGTCATAGTTAAGGTATTGATATGCTAGAAAGCTTTTATTGCTCTGTTGATTATCCCTAACATCTGAAAATTTGCTCTGGAGAAAGAATAAAAAACGTGTTTGATAATGCAGACACTTTCTAGAAGAATGGTAAAAAAGCCCTGTAGCTCTGTGGAATTTCATGTGCTTTGGGCCATAGTGTGTGGTACTTGGGGGTCTCCAAGTACCCTCTCTGGGGGTTATTCCCCTTCTTGTGCATCCCAGGAAGGTGATTGTATATTGTCTGGCAAGGAGAAGAGGACTCTGTGGGTTACACGGCTGGGACCTCAGGCTGGACTAGGTCAGCCCTGGATCCCGGCTGCTTTTTCCAGCAGTGGGTGTGAGCAGCTGCCTTTGCAGCACCGGGAGCTCGGCGCGATGTGATGCTGCAGGGTTGCCAGCACCGCGATGGAGCTGCCCTCGCCGTGTTTGCAGCCGCGTCCAGAGCTTTGGGTCACCGTCCCAGCCAGGCCACGCGTCGCTGCTGGGCAAGGAGCGAGTCCTTCAGAGGGAACGGGGTGCCAAAGGTGTGTCCTCACAGGAGCAGCAGTCTCCCAGCACTCTCCTGGGAGGCCCTGGAGCCACCTTACCACATCAGCTCATCCCAACTCATTGTGGAAGGAGCTTGCCAGACACTGAGAAACCAGCCCTTGTGTGCGACCAAATCCCTGGGATAACAAAGCCCGGCTCTTCCACCCTCCTTTCCAGCCGCTGTATTGCAGTGCGGACACCTAGCAGGATAACCTTTCCGTGCCAGCACCCCCCACTCTGCTCCCTCTTTTCTCTCGGTGGGATTTGCGGTGCTGACAGCACTGTTCAGAGGGTGGCAGCGGAGCAGGGCTGGGGAGGAGGATCCGGGCCCTTTAAACCGCTTAGCATGCGGTTCACACGGCTCCGGGCCAGCTGTTCCTTTCTCCTCCTGCCCTCACTCGCAGGAGTTGTTTGCTGAGCTCAGAGCTCCTGTGCAAAATTGCTTTTCAAAAGAGCCACTTTCTGCTTAATTAAACAATGAACCGCCGTCCCTCTGCACATCTGTAAAGCTCCCTCTGCAGCCCCTTTATCCCACAAACTGCTCCATTCTTACCTCCATTCACTTGTAAATCTTACCCCCTTCTCCTCCACCCTGATCATCTCACTGGCCCTTTCTTTTCCCCTTTCAAGTAAGACTGAGGGCTTGCAGTATCTGTGGGGGTGGCTGGGTTGGGTGGACAGGAATCGGTTTAATGGTGCTTGCCGTATATGAAAGTCTAATAATAGCAAAGCAGATCTGAGCTTGAAAGTGAGAGGCAAGGACTGGAGCCTGCACGATTTCTGTATTTAGGGGAATAAAATCCTGGCAGTTCCGGAGCCCAGACACTGACTCATCCAGCAGCCAGAGGGGACACCAGCCAGGCTGGGAGGGGGGCAAGGAGTTGAGTTGTAGGCGCTTTCTGATCCAGCTGGCAGTGCCAGGGAGAGCCCAGCCCAGGGGATTCCCTTCGCCTGGCTTTGTGCAGGGCAGTGCCAGGCTGCCGGGGAATCCCTCTGCATGCTGGCAGAGCAGCCACCTTCCTCTGTGGTCTGGGGTCTCGAGTAGGCTCCTCTAGCCTCTTGTAATAGTGATAAGGTTTTTTAACCCTTGGTGCACACATGCAAAACCCAGAAGCCAGGAAAATAGGAGAGGGGAAAACTCAGTGTGATGGGCTGAGCTTCATGCCCACGGTTAGTAAATGCACTCTCTGAATTGTCTTCCTGAGCAGCTTAAAAAAATTAACCAGCAACATTCAAGGTTAAGCAGGATAAATGAATGGAAAAGTGATGAGGTGGGATATCTCCTTTGTCACTGGGAAGGACAGTTTATAGCCAGGGTGACGCAATGTCATCTAGCACAGATTGATAGGGAGGGATGAAGAAATGGGAGTTTGGTGCATTAGCAGAAGATTCCTGACTGCCAAACTGTTAGACCATGGCACAGTCTCCTTGGGGTTTGGAAGCAGGTCAGAGTGGGCAAGGCTTGAGTGGTCATTTGTTGAGCATAATTCTGCACTGGCAGAGGGATGAAATCACAGGACCTGTTAACAAGATGTTATTCTTGATGTCTGAGATTCCCAGTCTGTCACTTCACTGCCAGTACAAGTCTTGGAGGCTCTCTGGGTTTTTTCCTTGGACAATTTTGAACAAGTGGCAAGACCCTGGGCCAGCAGGATCTCTGATCCTAATTAAAAGAGACAGTTTGGTGCGCTGGCATTTATTTGGGAGCCTGAAGTGACAATAGTGTTGGGTGTTATGGGATTAGATGCTCTGACTTTGGAAATGAGTAGGGATTAGGTTTACCCTGAGGATCGGCTTGGAGCTGCTTTTTTGTCATGGGAGCTGATGGATCTGGCAGCTTGATGCTGGCTAGCAAGTAGGGTTGGAGATCCCTTGAACTTGTGTTCTACCAGAGAGCTGAAGATCCCAAGCAGCTCCTCTCCACTTCACAGTGAGCATTGTGATTAATATCTGAAGGCTGAGAATTGCTGGGTGAGGGCTGGGATCCGAGTCTTCGCTGCTAACAGGAGTGCTACGAAAGGCTCTGTGATCCCTTACCCTTGTGCAAACACAAGAAAATGAACAGAGCATTGCTCTTCTCTCTGAGAAGTGAGAAGAAGATGTCATAACACAATTAAAAATTACAGAAGCCGAGACCTTGACGTTCATTTGTAGCAGACAAGAACAGATGAGAGCAACGATTGGAATTCTCGTGTGTCTGACTGTAGTTACCCCCTAATTTTTCCCTAGTTCTTAAATCACTGCCCACTCTGATGCGTGGCAGGGTTGTCTTGTGCACTTGTCAGAGAAAATGGATTTTGCTCTTGCTGCAAAATTTTGCCTTGCTGCTCACTCTCTGTAGTACTGAACCCATTTGCCTGTGACTCCATTTATATCAGCTATTCCAGGTCTTCTTCTGCAGTTTATGGCACACCATCGGCTGCTTCAGCGGGTGATTTGCATATCAGATGGGAGGCTGGAGGAGTCTGAAGGATCCCTTAGGTCAGGTTTTGTAACAAGCTCTTTTAGAGAGCAGATTCCTGGAGGGCTGTCAGATTCAAAGGCAGACTTGTACCTGGAGGGGCAGCAGGTATTGGGAGCTGGTCAGGCTATTTTGAAAACAAGCTGCTGAAGCAAGGAAAGGGGCATACAAATTGTCTTTCCATACATTTCCATGCAGGCAGGGGAAATAATGGCAGAGGAGCGGCAGGGAAGGGGCTTTGTCATGGTTACAGGCCGGTGGCTGAGAATGTGGGTGGAGCAGCGCTCGTCCAGAGTTAGTGACCTCAGCAAATTGGAGCTCAGCCATGGTCAGTATGATAAATGATCTTATTCTGGGTCAAAGAAACGGTACCCCACAGGGAGGTATCCGCAAGGCGGCCCGGGAAAGCGCTGTGCTCTTGCAGCACTGACCCCTTAGTGACCAGTGCTGCATATATCTTATTTATTACAGACCAGAAGGGAATTTTCCATGGTTTGGCCTTTATAGGGATCCCCTATTTCCCTGAAATAAGCAGCCAAGGCGAGAACACGGGTGTAATTACACCCTCTGGGTGCCCTTCCAGCCACTCCGTGCTTTGTGTGGATTTTAAGGTGGGGGACGCCGAGGTGTCTGGTCATCACATATGTGTGTGTGAACCTGCCAGCGACCTGTGCGGCTCCCTGGGAGCCAAGACCTGCGTGTCCCTGTCAACTGGTATTACAGTGACACGAAACCCTTCTGTGCTTCTGCACATGTCTCAGTTCAGCGTGGGATCCTTCTGGTGCAACACCCAGCTTGGTGTCTCTTATTCGAGGCACCTGGTTTTCTCTCTGCACACAGCCAGTGGCCTCTTTGCTGAGTTATCACTGATGAATCTGTCAGGCCTGGGAGGTTTTATTGAGCTAGGAAAGATCTATGGATTTCAGCCCTGGTTTTGAGGGTGCAAATGAACCCAGGCTCTTGTTTCAGGCAGCGTTAAAATGGAGACTTAGATGCATTTCTCTTACAGAGGAAGCTCAGCAGATTCTTCATCAAGGAACAGTTGGGCTGATGCAGAAGATCAGGCCTTGGAGGATACACAAGAGGACCGAGCAGACTGTGCAGTTCTGTCTGCCACAACCAGGAGTGTTTATGATGCAGCTGGGCTGAAAATGAGCCCACACTGTTGGGTTTTTGTATGCACGCTCACTGCAGTTTTTGCATCCTGTCCTCTTGCGTGACAAGCCAATGACTTTGTGTCACTGCAAGCACACACTTGGTTTTCCTGAGCTGTGTGTTTCGCTGGGTGATTTGTTTTATGCATGTATTGTGGATTTCAGCTCCCATCTGTGCACTTGAACTAAGCAGTTTTCTCAAACGTTTGTCAGTTTTTCTTTTTTTTTAATTAACTTTAGATTATTTTTCCTGAGAATTTGGAGAGGTTTGATGTACTGTTAGCACAGGCAACAGAAGCTGTCTCTGTATACAAATAAGACAGGGATTTCCTACCATGTGCTTCTGTCCCTCCTTTGCAGTTTGAGAATATTTGAGCTTCCTTGGCTGGTTCACTCTTGTTTTCTCTGCTGATGCTGCCAATGGTGAGGACAGTTAACGATAATTAGAGTGGATTTTTTGGTGTGGATGTGTGTTTGCTGTGAATGGAGTGGAGTAGGCTACCAAAAGGATTTCATTGAGGCCATGCAGCAGTGGTAAAAATATATCATTACAGGGATGAGCTGGACTTGAGCTGGTGATACGAGGGCAAAGTGCTGTAGTGCCTCAGCTCTCACCTGAACCTCGCTCCTGGGCCAAAATGCACAGTTGCTTTTGCAGCCAAGTGACAGCACACATGGCACAACTGTGCTCCTGCAACCACCAGATGCCTCTTTGTGATGAGGGCCAGTTTCAGAACCAACATGGGGGTAAAATTACTGCGTCGCACCGACGGTTTACCTTGTCGGTGGATGTGATGCCTGACCACATGGAGATTTTATTTTCTCCTTCCTTACATATCATTTGTAGAGGACATGCTGTTTGCATAGCAAATCCTCAGCCTGGGGGGCTGGAAACCTGTTAGACCTGTAGCATAGTACCAGAGAGAAAACGTCTTAGGAACAACTACAGATGTCAACTGTAAGAGATAAGCGGTTGTGCTATAATTTACCTCTTATTACTTCCATCCTGATAGCGTTCAGAGGCCTGAGCCGTTGATCAAGACTGCTGTTCGAGCGCTGCGCTGCAAGATGGCTTCTCCCCAGACCACTTGCAGTGGAAGTAATCTTGTTCCCTTTCAATATCTTACTTGTGGGAGATGGTTTTGGTGTGGCTCTGGTCATTTTTCATCCTTCATAATTGATTTGTTCTAGTAATATTGGTGTATAGAGCGTAGAGACATGAAGGTGGGGGAAAAAAAGAATCAGTGCTGTGAAAGCAGCTGAAAGTATTATGTCTTGAGGTTGGCTGTGGGGAGAGAAGGGGCCTTAATTTTCTTTGCTGTTTGGAGCGGGGAAGCTCCAGGCATGCACAGGGGTACCAGCTTTTTTTCCTACTGTCTAAATTCTTCAGTGTGTGTGTACGTGACTTCTGGGGAGGAGTAAATGAATGTAGGCTCAGGTGGGGCTGAAAATAACATTTATTATGGAAGGAGTAGGGGTGAGGGAGTCTTCCAGCTCAGCCTCAAATAAATCAGTCCTCTCACCCCCTCCGTCCAGGCTGCTTCTAGGTGGCTGTCTTTTATCCAGCTGGTGCAGCGTGTTTTCTGTTTAAATGATCTCTCCTGAAAGGTCCCAGAGGAAAGGGCTGCTTATTCCACGCAAGGAGAATGGTATATGGCACAGCTCATTGTTGTGTGCCCTGCTGCAAGTGCATAAATATGAAACAGCTCCCGGGCGTTGCTGTGGTGGGGCTGGTGTCCCCTTTGCGCTCCCCCCTCCTCTTCTCCTGAAGGCTTCTCTCCATCTTTCTTCCTCTCTGGCTTTCATTTCTTGGTGATGGAGAGCGGGAGCCGTTTGAGTGTGAGCTCCTGAGGGCTTTACTTTGCAGCTGCGTTTTTCAGGGGCAGGCTCATATAGTTACCTCCTGTTCTGGCAGCTGACTGACCGGTGTGGTGTAGATGCCCCTCCTGAGCAGCGCTTGCCGGCCCCGGTGCACGCTGCTAGGAAAGCAGCAGCAAACTGTCTATTTTGTACTCCTAACTGCCTATCATTACAGGGGAGTCATGGGGTGGCCTCAGGCAGGTGATCCAGCTCACTGGGCAGTTTTAAGGCCCAGAGCAGCTCTTTCTGCACCGATCCAGTGCTCAGAGGCAGCAGTACCTGCCATGCTCTGGGCAGCCCCACGGTATGACCGGCGTGCTGGGGAGAAGGGGACGAACGCTGTGATTGATCCAGAGGCACTGATGCCCTGGGAAACGGACAGGGGAACAGAGGGAATCTCAGAGCATCCCCCTCCCCCTTTCCCTGGGAAAAGAGGCCCCCATCTGCTGTAGATGAACGTGTCCCCATCGCCTAGTTGATGAGCACCTGCCTACACCAGGGCTGTTCATCCTTGCTGTGACAGAAATGTTGGGGGTAACGTTATTTGGAAGAACCCCAGCTCTGCTTTGGGTAGAGTCTGCAATCCCATCAAATCCTGGAGTAAGGCAGGGATTGAGTTAAGATTATTTTTGCCAGTCATGAAGCAAACACATGGGGTATTGCACACAGAGTTTGATATTAGCTCAGAGAGACGTGTGTGGAAAGGTTCCCCATGACTACAGCAGGGTTACCACACGTGAGACAGACCTGGAAGCACATCCTGCCGCTCCCCCTCGTCGTGTGAGCAGGGCTCCAGCTCTCACTGGTGGGTTTGCGCCTTCAGAAAGCTTCCTTGCACCTCAAAAACAAACAGAACTCTTTCGGGGCTTTCAAAGGGGCTGTTTAAAGGAGCCCCAGGAGGATCACTGATTGTGGATTCAGAATGATGAAGTGGTTTGTGGAACGGTGAAATATAGAGGCAAATGCAGGAGAACTCCACATTGCAATTTGTCAGCTTCTCTAAAGCCTGTAACGGATTATTCCCCCCTCTGTTGCTTCTCACCTCTCCAATAGGAAATTAACTGATGCTATCACTAAAGAAATTGTTTTTGCCTCACAAAGTAAAATTGATACTATAAAAATCTGCCAGCAGTGTCTCCTCCTCCTTTTACATGAAGACAAATCCTTCCTGTCACCTACCAAAATGGAAAGATAAAGGCTGAGCTTTAATAAAGAAGCTATAAGCACGAAGTGCAGAGGGAGGGAGCAAACACGGCGTGGGGAACACACCCCGGCAGCAGGTGTGATGCCAAGGGATATCACAAGTGTCTGAGATACAAGTACCGTGGCCAGTGCCTCTGTGTGTGTTTGGAGTGTGGTTGTGTGTGTGTTTGTGGCCCAGAACTCCAGACTTCGTGCTGGGTTTGGTACCAATAGCATCTACCTTTACTCTTTTTGGGTCCTTGGGCTTGCTTGTTTGGGCTTTCAAAATCTAATTAAACATGCAGAGAGTTAAACATCAATTTGTTTGGTGATAACAGAACACACAGGACATAGGATGTGTTAAAGACACTGTAACATCAGCTCCTGCTGGATTGGTGCTTCAGCATGAACTGAGCTGTTCTTTGTGGGATGCGTTTTCTCCAGCAAACCTCTTCTCCCAAAACGTGGGCTTTGGGGCAGAGCCCTGAGCTCCTTGAGGCAGGGCTGCCTCTTAGGTGCTGGTAAGGGACAGTCCTGCTAGGTGGTTTCTTGGACTGGAGGTCTGCAGCTTTCCCCATCCATCCTGCCCGTTCCTCATCTACTCCTTTGGGGATAAACAATCACTTTGTCCTGGCATCAGCTAGTCTGTAAACTGCTGTCCTCTCTCCTTTCAGGGGACATCAGAAACCTGCTAAAGTGGATCAAACAGAATCTGTTGAAAGAACGGCCAGAATTATTTCTGCAAGGGGAATCTGTGTAAGTACAGCTGTTAGGAACCTTGTGTTCCTCTATCAATCCCCACTGCTTGGGATACATTTTTTGTCTCGGTCGCAAGAAGCAAGTTAATGACCATGAAAATAGGGGATTTACCAAAGCAGTGACAGGAGGTGTTCCACACTACCCCTTGTGTTGTTCCTCAGAGAGTGTCTTCTGCAGCCCTCACCCCAAATCTGTGAACCTTAAATGTTTAGCAGGGCCACATGCACTTTCTCCCCGTTGTCACCTGGAGCAGCGTGATGCATGTATCCTCAATTCCAGGAGTTTTAGCCTGTTCCCTGCTGACATCAGTGGGGCTGAAGCAGTCGCTCGGAGAAACGCCAACAAATATTTCTTCTGGGAAATGTATTTTTATTGTCAAAATGGGGCCAACCTCGTGGAGGGTGGGGGGTGGGTAGGGGGAAGCCAAGAGAAATGGAGCAGAGTGAGCTGTGCAAGCCATCCCTGACTGCGGGGTGGCGCTGGGGGTGTTTAACATTCGTCACGGATCTTTGTGAGCTGAAGCGTGTGCCAGGTCCCCTGGTAACAGGAGAGACAATTGCAGGACACTGAAGATCAAAGAGGGGGAATCCCTCTGCCTGTAATCAGGGGCTCTGAGTGGATCCCGGGCATTTAGTGCCTCTGGTAGGGGCACTGGAATAGCTTTCCCTACCTTCACATCGAGCTCTCTGCGCTCGACTGTACTGTAGCGCGTGGGTTTTAATTACCTGGCTTTTCTACATCGGAAATGTAGTCATCTCAGAGCATCCTCAGGAATGGTGCATTCTGATTCAAATGAGCTTTGGGATTGCTCCTGCCTCCCCTTTATTTGATCTAGAAAGGGCACAGACTGTACCTGTTTCCACCTCCATGCTAGGATTCCTTTTTCTCTTTGGCTTTATAGGCAGTCAGCTTGTGATCTGTGCTGTAACGTCCCTTGTTCTTAACTGTTTGTGAAGCTTTTTAGCAGCCCTGTATCCTAATTATTTCTCTCTGTTCCGCAGGAGGCCAGGAATTTTGGTGCTCATCAACGACGCAGACTGGGAACTAATGGTCTGTACTCCTTCAGTTTGACTTTCTTTGTTGAAAATATTGCTCTGTCTGCTCCATGGCTTGCTCTCAGAGAAGCTATTTCTGATTCTTGCCCCAAGTGAAGTGTCTCCTGTTCAAGGGGGAAGGGGCACGCTGGGCTCTCTCTCCCCACATTGTGCTGTGGCTGTTGAGAAGCCTGGAGCCTTTCTCTAACCTGCTGAGAGTCTCATCAGCCAGCCAGTGTCTGAAGAGAGATCACTCTTATTCCCCAGCCTCTGGCAGCAGGCTTTGCACCTCTGGCTGCCTGCAGGTCTCCCCACACTTGGGTAACGTGGGTGCCAGGCAGCCTCACAGCCCCACCCTCACCCTGACACCGCAGTAAGGTGCCACAGCAGGTGAAGACAGCCCTGGGGAGATTCCTACCCGAACAGGCAACTGGTAAATACCTTCCCTTTTCAGCCCACCCTTGTCTCAGATACAAACAGCCCTGAACTGTTTTTCTGCCGCAGGCAACCACCCGTTCTGTCAGAGCCCTGCTCCAGAAAGCCGTGTGGGATAATGAACATCAGCTCCTAGTCTGATCTCTCACCTTTGCTTCTGTTAGGACGAAAACATCACTCTATCCCCTTCTGCTCTCCCTAGCACTCACCATCTTTTTCTGAGCTGTTTCCTCTTTGCAGCTAGTATTTGGAAAAGACATTTAAACAGGTTTTCTTCTTTTTGTTTTGTTTTGTTCTTGGCCTGCAGGGTGAGCTGGATTATAAACTCCAGGACCAGGATAACGTGCTTTTCATCTCGACGTTGCACGGCGGGTGAACTCCTGGAAAAACAAGAAGATGTAAATCCAAACCCCTGGGCAAAAAGAACCCAAACAAAAACCTAAACCCACCCACACCTCTCTTGAACTGACTGTGCCCGATCTCTGCATCTTCCCACCACGTTCACTTGTTACTAGCCATCCAAATAAAGCCCTGCTGGCACACGGCCTGATGTCCACATCAGCATCCATCTTTGTGGTCCTCCTTTCACGTCTCCTGACTGCACCTCCAGGTACCCTAATGAGCAGAGAGCGCCTGCAGGGTGTGGGACTTTGTTTTTCTGAGACAGGAGGAAGAGGTGGGCTGAACCTCAAGTAGGATGATGTGTCTTTGCAGGCAGAGGGGCAGTCTAGGGGAGCTGTGCCTGCTTTGGGGTAAGGCTGGGGTACTTCTGCCATGGTGTTGGGAGCTGAGATTCTTTTAACACAATACTTAGCACTGGTACAGCCTGTGCAGCAGCCGCAGGGATGACTGGGGAAGGGCGAGACATGAAGTGCAAGGAAACAAAAGGTGACTTTACTAGTTTTTCTCTGAGGTGGCAGACATCACAGTTTCAGAGCCCTCTGTCATGCCTTTCTACTTGTCTTGATACTTACTTATGGGAAGTTGGAGAGAAATAGGCTTTTTTGGGTTTGTTTTCTGATGCCTTAAGCCACTTTCATACCTGAGCCGAGGCAGGGTGAAGTGCTAGCCCACGAACAGCGTCAATTTATAACCATTTGGTTGGAGGGGAAACAGACCCCTGCCCGGCCTGAGACAGCACAGAGTGATTAAGGGCAGCAAATTATCTTTCTGTCAGCGCAATGGACGGAATTGATCAGCCTCCCTTGTGTCCTGTGCAGGTGGGGAGCGCTGGGGAGCTGCCTTGCTGCAGCCCAGCCGAGGAAGGGCTGGTGCTGGAGATGCTCAGTTAAAGCGTGGAGAACCAGGGAAGAGAGTCAGTGGCTTTTAACCCTTTCTGTCAGCTGGGAGTGGGGAGGCTTCTTACTGCACACCCCGAGGAAGTCCTGTGAACGCAGCAGAAGTTGGTTGCACAGATGCTGTTGGGTTTCCAGAAGTTTCCTCGGACAGATAGACTGTCCCGCCTGCCAACCAGGAGGCCATGGTGAGAGCACAGGGGTCAGAGAGGATAGTGCTGGCGCCAACAGGTCTGAAACGTGCTGCTTGAGCTTCTAGAGTGTCCGACCAGGATTGTCCTTCCTGCGCTCCCCCCTGCTCACCTGCATTTCGGCATGGCTCCCGGCAGCACGCAGCGGTCCCCAGCAGCAGTGCTCCTGCCTGAGCAGGGCTCTCCCAGGGCAGAGCCCAGGGCAGAGTGCCCGCTGGTGCTATAACCTCAGTCTGTGCACATCTCGGAGCTTATCCGCACCACGTACTGCTCTCCCTGTCCTCCGTCTCCGGGAGCGGCCAAGGAGGACCTGGGAGGTGGTGAGCAGCGCAGTGCACCAGCCCCTGCTCAGGCAGCTTGCCCTGACACTGTGGGAGCTCCGTACAGGCAGCCTTTCCAGTCCTGTGCCCAACAGAGGAGCTGCTCTGTCTGACAGGGAGGGAGTGCCAAGGAGGAACTCCCCCGTCTGACTTCTCTGGTGACTCCTCTCTCACATTTACCCCACCACAACCTGTGTAACTGAAGGCACCCACGGACTATGGCGCTGCTACATCTGAAGGCCTAACTTCAAGCCCGCTGCTGGTAACAAACCGACATCCAGCCTTTTCCCAAGCCAGCCGCAGCGACTGAGTCCGGCTTGCGCCATTTGTAAATGACACGGATGGGCCAAAGGCTCTTCTCTGCCCCGAGTTCAGGGCTGTAAGCTCTGCTGGGCCCTGGGGAACGGAGCGGGGATTCCGGGTGAGAGTAAGAGCTGGCTGAAAAACAACGACCCTGCGTGGCGTGCAGCTTGAACCCGACTCAAACCCAAGTGGGAAAAGGCAGGTTCTCTCCAGCGCTGCTGCCTGCCCTTGCCTCTACACTGCATTTTCGCCTTAGGCTGAGCTTGTCTGTTCTTATCCCCCCAGCTGTTTGCTCATGACAGGATGAGTCCCTTCCTTGGGAGGTGTTATTCCCCTCGCTAGTGCAGGTAGACCCAGATGGCTTAGCTCCCGCTGTAGTAAAAGCTGCCAATCATTGCTAAAAAAAAAAAGCTAGAAATGGGAAGATGAGGGAAGCCAGGGGAGGGGAGAAGAGGGGCACGGCAAAATCCTGTTACAAACAAACAACAAAAAGTTTCTGAAATAAAAGCCTTTTTAAAGCATTCCCTGCCTCCAGCTTTGTCCTAGATAGGCTCTTGGTGAAATTTTGCTCGGATCTTGTAATGCTTCTCTCCTCCTCCTGGGTTTCCTTGGCAGCCCCGGCCGAGTCTCTTGGCTTCTGGAGTCATAAAGCCTCTCTGTTCAAAGCCTTCCTCCCGGTCGTGCTTTCCTGGGGGCTGCTCCGGGAGGACGCGGGACCTGCCGCAGCCCTCGGCTCCGCTGCCGCTTCGCCCCCTCCGAGCCCCGCGTTTGAGATGCCGTCCGTCCCCGCAGCCCGAGGCCGGGAGGAGCCCGAGGCCGGGCCGCTCTCTGCAGAGCCCACCCGGTGCCTGAGCGGCGGGGACGGTTCCCGGTTCGGTGAAGAAGACCCGTCGCAGCCGGTGAGGCCTTCGTGTACCCGGGGCGAGCGGCGAGCCGGGGGCTGCGGCAGGCGGGGGAATCCCTGCCAGCGGGGACCTCGGCCCCGGTGCAGAGCCGGTCCCCGGTGCAGAGCCGGTCCCCGCCGCTCCCCAGGGCCGGCCCAACGCAGAAATAAATTAAAATTAAATTAAAGCGCAATTAAGTACAAAATAAAAAATAAAAATCCCAGAAGGACAAAGCGGGACGGAGCCGCAGGAACCCGCTCGCCGCGCTCGGCTCCTTCCCCGCCGTCCCCGGCGAAGCACCGGAGCTCCCGGCTCGGCCGCTCCATCCCTGCCCGGTCCCTGCCCGTCCCAGGCCGGGGTTTGTCGCATTAGGACCGAACCCTCCCCGCTCCCCGGCAGCGCCGAACGGAGCCGCCGCCGATGTCTCGCTGAGTTTCCTTGAAATCCTCGCCGAGGTTTCCCCGGGCTGCAGCCGGGAACCGGTTACCTTGCCGTGCCCCGGGCCCCGGGGAAGGTCCGTCCTTCTTCCTCCGCCCCAAAAGCACCTTCCTGGAGCCCGGCCGGTGGAGTTGAAATCTCTGCTACAGATGTCCAGACACAATTCTTGGTTCGTACGGCTCCATCGCACAAGAATTGCGTTTGGACAATCAGGAGCGGAGATTCCCATCCCGGGCTCGCGGGATCTTCCGGGGTGGGAATCCGGCTGGAAGCCTGGAAAACAAGGACACACGGGCACCGAGCCGGCTGCCCGCCGCTGCCCGCCCGCCCCCCGCTTTCCCGGCCCTGCGGAGCCGCTTTCACGGCCCCAACAAGTTTCTAGCGCAGCCGCGGCGCTTCGTATCCCGGTTTCGATTTAATGGCACAGCGAGGGGGGTTAATTTCATCAACTCGTTTCTTACCCCTCCGGAAAAAAAAAAAAAAAAAAAAAAAGAAGGAAAAAGAGGAAAAAAATCATCCCTTATTGGAAAAAAAAATTTAAAAAAAAAAAAACAAAAACCAACATCGAGCGAGGGGAAAAAAGAGGTGGAAAAAAAAAAAAAAAAGAAGGAAAAAAAAAAGCCAGAAAACGAAAACCAGCGATCCATCCCCACCGGAACAGCCCCGGTGGAGCGGGGGGCTCGGTGCGCCGGGGCTGGCTGCCGCGGCGGGGCTCGGTGCCTCCGGCAGCCCCGGGGGCTCGGCGGGGTCGATGCCGCGGGGCTGCGGGCACAGACCCCCGGCCCCGCTCTGCGGCCGCCGTCGCTCCTGCCTCGGAGAATTAACCAATTCCAAGCGGATTGCCCTCAAAATTCGGGCACTTTGAAAAATCGCCGAAATTTATAAATGCCCAACTGAGGGGGGGGTGTTAATATTTCTAATAATAATAATAATAATAAAAATAAAAGAAAAAGAGGAAAAAAAATCCAGGCTTCTCCCCAGCCCCTTCTCACCGACCGGCTCCCACGAAGTTGGGAACAAATCCCCCCTCTCCAGCCAGGGAAAATCCCGGCCCGCTGCCGGCGCTTTTCCCTCGCCGGTGCCGGTGGCCGCGGCCGCTCTGCGGCGGGGCCGGGCAGGTTCCCCCCGGGGAAGGGCTGAGGACGGGCGAGCGGCGGACCCCCGGCTGCCCGAGCCGCCCCGGCGACCCGCGGGGGCTCCGAGTTTCCACGGGGCGCGGAAAGTGCGTCCCGCGGGGGCGGAGCGGGCGGCCCCCGCGGCTCGGCGGGGCACAACCGGCGGGGCTACCGCTGCACCTGCCGCCGGCCCCGAGCCGAGCCGAGCCGCCCCGGCTCTGCCCCTCTTCCTCCACGCCGTATCCACCCGGGAGGGTCCCAAATCCGCCCGGGAGGGATGCGCACACCGGGGCTCTGCGGGCTGCGCCGGGGCCGGGCAGGGCTTTTAGTTGAACGGCACAACAATAAATGTGTTGCAGAGCCGGCGAGAAAAGAATGGGGATGACCTTCAATTGGTACTGGATTTGAATAACACCACGGGGTGATAAATGCCCATTGTGTTTTAGGAGTAATGAATCTCCACTGTCTCTATAGCACAGAAACAGCAGCTGCAACCTGGAGCCAGCCATCTCTTAAAGACACAGCTCCCAAACCCCAGCACACGGCCCGGCTCGGTCCGGCACGGCACGGCACGGAGCCCCCGCAACCCGCCCGCTCCCGGTACTCGGGGGCCCGGGGTGCGCCATAGCTCGGGGTCTCGAAGCCCGGTCCCGGGGACGGTCGGGGTTGGCCCCACTCCGGGTTCTAGGGGTCCCCCCGATCTGCCGGCAGGGCTGGGGTCCCCTCCCACCCTACTCCCCCTCCCGCCGCGCCAGCCCTTCTCGGGGACCTCCCCGGTCCTGCTGCCGCGGGGGTGGCACTGCTCGGGTCCCCCGTGGGGTATGGGGTCACCTGCACCCCACCCCGGCCCCCCACGGGAGAGAAAGTGCTGGGGATAAATAATGCTCATTGTTTTCCCCTAATGAATATTACCGACTTGCCAGGCCGGCAGCTGCCGGCTCCGGCCGGGGGAGCGGGGGCATCGCCTGCCTCTCGCCGCCCAGGGACCCCCCAGCCCCGACCTGCCGAGGGTCCCTGCAGTTGGAGGGAATACCCGGGGGTTACCCCCTGCCTTCACCCCATGGCTGCCTGCCACCGCCCCGGGTGTCACCAGCGTCCTCGAGCAGAACCGGGGGGAATGGGGGTGTGTGCTGGGGCTGGGGGCTGTCTCCGGCGGGGTGGTGGGGTGGGGGGTGTCCCTACCCCTCCTCACCTCCCCCAGTGTCCTCCCACGGGGTCTGGCCACACGGGCAGAGTGATCGGTTTGTGCTGGCAGAGGAACTCCCGCGGCCCTAAGGATGCTCGGACTGGTCCAGCCCTGCAGAGCTGTGAGGTGACCCCAGCCCAGAGCAGTGTCCCCGGGGCAGGGGACAGCCCAGTGCCGGGGCTAGGCCTGAGCAGGGATTTGGAACCAGGGGCTGCTCACCCACGGATGCTCATTCCTGGTCCCAAGGAGGCTTCGCACACCTGCCGAGGCACAAAGGCGTCCCGAGGCTTGGGGACAGCCACATGCCCGCAGCCCACGCTCCACACCACGGCTGGGGCCAGGGGAATGCCCGGCTCCTGTCTCGGGCCACACGCCTTCCTCCAAAGAGCTCCCCTGCCTCCCAGACCCCCCTGCCAGCGCTACGAGCAGCAAACCCACTTCCCGGGAGTGGGAAAATCAAAAGCAAGTCGGCTCTGGGGATGGGAGGAAAAAAGAGCATCAGCAACAGCTGAAGGCCCTGGCACTGGATCGAAGCCCAGGACCGGCCAGCTTTTTGGGAAGCTGGAACCATCAGAGGGAAGCCCCCATCACTGCTCCCGGGCACTCTGGCATTGTTTTAGCCTGGGACCTGCCGGCCTTTTAACTCCCTTTAATTCCCAGCGCTCCCCCCCCTTTTTTTTTCCTCTTTTTTGAAGTCTCTCTCCCAAATCTCGGCCAAGTTAATGAAGTTATGTGATCCTATAAATGTTAATTGTCTAAACTTCTCCTCTTCTTTTTTTCCCCCCTTTTTTTTTAATTTTTTTTTTTTTAAATCTCTCTCCTCCTTGCCGCTTTCTGCTCCACTTGTAATAAAGAAAATATCTTGGCTGGTCTTAGCCAGTTGCTTGGCAACCTCAATAGAAAAAAAGAGAACAGAATGTAACCAATCCCGAGACAACCAAAAGATTTTGGTGACATGTGACCTCTCCAAAAAGGGCAGCCTTAAACTGTCCCTTCTGTCCTTTGCTCCTGACCATTAGGGTCTCTCGCCCTCCCCCCCCACACCCCCCGGCTCCTTACACCAATAAATATGGATTAGTGAAATACTTTTTCCCACACTGATGAAAAGCCGGGATTGATCTTTCCACCTCTTTTATGTACCAACCTGACAAGTTTCTAAACAAAATTAAGAGGGAAGAGGCGAAAGGAGCCATCCCGGGTTGGGCGGCCGGGGACGGATCCTGCCCCACCGTTGGGGATGGGGGTCCCCAACGGGGCGCTGGCGCCAGCCGTGCCAGGCCGTGGTCTGCTCAGCTGCTGACCGGACCTGCCCTCAGCGCTGGGAGCACAGTGCAAGCAAGTTAGGGGATGAAATGCAGTTTCGCTGACCCAAAAAGGGGGTGAAAATAAAGCCCTGGCCTAGCCCTGCGAGACCTAGCCCTACACTCCCTTGGTGGGTGTCTGTGTGTCCTGGGGAGACCTGTCCTGCTCCTCTCTGCAGAGCCCCACAGCTCGCTGCCGGCCCGGAAAGTCGTCTGCAAATTGCATTTCATCCTGGAAAAAAAAAAAACCCCAACCACCAAACACCCAACCAACAATCCCACAACATGATGTCATCGGCTTCCTGGTGCATCCCGCCCGCGCCCCTCCACCTGCCGCCGGCCTCTGCTCCACCAGCCTTGGCACAGCCCTGAGCCTCAGCGCACCGGCCAGCAGCATCGGCACAGCCATGAGCCTCGGCACGGCGGCCGGTGGTCAGGCTCCCGCCCTCCATCCCGCCGTCCCCCCAGCTCTCAGCTTCCCCAGGCTCCCGGAGTGGTGAATGCCTCTTTCACCAGCAGTTCCCCTCTTCCCAAAAAAGCATCACCTTGCCAGCTCCCTTCCTCTCACCGGCTGCCAGGAAAATAAAAATTAGGGCAAGGACAGGGAGCAAGAGAAAAGCCAATGAACTTGTTTCCAGCTTTTCCTTCGGATCAGCCGTCCAGCGCCGGGAGAAAAATATTTCTCCTGTAAAAATATCCCGCTCTCCGTGCAGGCTCCGAGCCCTTCGGCACCGGGACGCCGGCCGGAGACGCGGGCTCAGCTCGGCAGCAGAGGACACTGTAAGTTGGGCGTCCGCTTAAATGGTTTCCTGGCTTTTTTTGAGGGGGGTTTGCCACGGTTTGGGGCTGAGGTTCCCCCTCTCCAGGGATGGAGGAGGAAGGTTGGGGCAGGGGGCAGTTGGAAAGAGAGGGTTCAGGGGGGCACAGGCTGTGAGGTGTGGGCAGGGTGGGTACCGGCGCGGTGCCCGTGCCGGCGGTGGCGGGTGGTGCTGGGCGCCGTCGATCCCGGGGTACACAAAGCCCCTTTGAGTGGCACACAGAGGAGCTGCTCATCACTCGCCTGGCCCCAGGACCAGCCCCGGGAGAGGAGGAGAGTGGGACCCCAGCCCCAAACTCCCGAGGAGGGCTGGGAGTAGGGATGGGAAGGAGCATGGGGCTTTGGGTGTCCCCTCCTTGCTGGGGATGGCAGCCCTGGGGAGGGGGGAGACTGGCCACAGTTTGAACACTGACTTGTGGGGTGCCCAAAGCCCCCCAGGACAGCTGGTCCCCGGCCAGCTCCACCAGTGTGGGGTGATGCGGGGAGCTGGGGTGCCCCAGCTGCCCCGCATGGGCATGGGGACCTGCTCCGTCCTCCCATGGGTGATGGTGACACCCACAAAGGCACCAGACCCTGGTCTCCAAGGGCCGTAGTAGGGGCTGGAATGGAGAGTCTGGTGGGACAGAGCGGGACCTGGTGGCACCTGATGGGAACCAACGCTACCCACCAGGCCCTGGCTGCCCCGCTGCCGAGGCCGGCTGGCCAGGCACAATACCATGGCCCTGCTCCTGAGCCGCTGCCGAAGCCCCTTTCCCAGCACCGAGCGCCTTTGTCTCGCCTTTGTGATGGAAAGAGCCCCCCCCCTCCTAAATCACGGCCCTGACACCCCCATTGTCTCCTTCCCGGGGAGGTTTGAAACTTCCCCCCTCCCCTCCCGAGGTCAGGAATGTGGCCGGTTTCTATTGGGACGGAGGAGCGGGGCTGGGTGGGGGGCTGTGGGGTCACGCCGGCTCGGCGGGTCAACCCGAAAACAAAACCTTTTGAAATACCTACTCTCCATCACTGCCAACATTGTCCCCTGCCAGCGGGGGCCTGGCACGGCCCCTCGACGCCTCCAGCCCGGCCGCTGCCCACCCCAGCGGTCAGCATCTGGGGGTGGGGGGGACAGAAGGGTATTGTGCCGAAGGGGACAGCTTTGTTTTCGGTCACAGCTGCGCCGGGTTGGGGCAGGGAACAGCCACCAGCCCCTCTGAGTTGGGGGGGTAGAGGAAGGAGGGGATGGGAGTGCATGGGTGATTGCACTGGCAAGAGAACTGCCCTGTCGGGGTACCTCTCCATCTCTGTCTCTCCGAGAGGGCACAAGGGGGGTGGGGAGTGGCTCCCCATCACCCCTGGTGAAGCCCCAGCAGGGTGTGTGGCCTCTCCCTGCTCAGAGGGGTTGGCCAGCCTGGACTCGGCCCCGTGCCTCAGTTTCCCCTTGCTGAGGGAGGCATCCTTTTTCCTGCTCCCAGCTCTGATGGGTGCCTGGGGTCCCCTTTAACACCCAGAGCTATGGGAGTCTGCCTCAGGACACTGCTGACTCTGATGCTGACAGATGCAGTCTAGTCTGGGGAGAAAAGGGACCATTTTGGGGCTGAGCTGGCTGTGCCACCCATGGGGAGATGTACTTGTGTGGCTTGGATGTGGCTCAGTGTGTGGCAGAGCATCCCACACACCCCTAGTCTGGCATGATGGGTGGCCCCAGGGGGGACTTCACCCTCCCTAGTGTTTGCAGTCCACCAGGAGCACAGGCTGTCTCCCCACTGTCCGAGGCTGGGGGAGAGGTGACCCAGTGGGTGCCAGGGCCAGCGAAGTGTCTCTGCCCCAATTCTGATGGCACAGCTCTGTCTCCACCAGACGGGATGGGGATGCTGCTCCCGCCAGCCTCCAGCTCCTCTGGCTGGAGCAGCTCTTGGGTGGCCAAAAATCCCCCCTCCCCCATGGCCAAGATCCCCCCAGGATAGCCAAAATCCCCCTGAGATGGCCAAAATCCCCCTGGATTTTTTCAGGTGGGATGATCTGTTGTTTTTGCCTGCCATGGGAGCAGCCTGCAGAGGAGGAGAGTGGAGCAGTGCCTGCGGATGAAATGGATTTAGCAGAGACCTGGAAGGAAAACCCAGCTGGGAGGAGGGCCCTGGCCAGCCTCCTGAGCTTCCCAACAGCTGGAGCATGGCAAGAACAGCTGGAACAGCTGGAGCTGCTTGGGATGAGGGCCTCACAGGACAGGGAGCACAGCAGGGTCATGGGTGCTCCCTCAGTGCAGGGGTTTCTGCCGGCTGGGCAGCTGCGTGCTCCGTGCCTCAGTTTCCCCACCTGGATCTGGGCTGGGGTTGTGCAGGTGGGCAAGCTGGGGCCGTGGTCTGGAGGGAACGGTGTCACTTGGGCAACATCAGGGTGTGGGAGCAGGGACCCCCAAGGGATCCCACATCCTTGGGGAGCCGGCTGGGCCCCCAGAATATTTATTCTTGTGAAATAAGTTGAAAAATGATTGTTGATGGCTGAGGGATGGGTACCACCCCCAGGGGCACACAGACATGTGGAGTCTCTGTGTGTGTGTCTGTATAGTTACATATTTCTTCTCTGCAACCAAACTTGAGCCTTTTAAACCAGGAAAAAAGTCATGCCTCTTGAGGATGCCAGAGCTCCTCAGAGGCTGCGTTGGAAAACCCTCAAAAATTTGGAAAGAGGGCTGGAGAGAGGCAGGAGGTGGCCAAAAACCTCAGTGCTGGGTCCAAAAGTGACTTCTTTTCCCTGTACAAAAAGGAAATAGGCCACTGGACACATGGTCCAGAGGTGCTGCCTGCCAGCCCCATGGGACAGGATGCTGCTTCCCCACAGGATGCTCCAGGGCCTGATGCTGGTTCTGTGTTACAGGTATCGTAATGGGCGCATGGAGCCATGGGGACACCCTGAGCCCCACGGGGACACCCCAAGCCCTGCAGGGACACCCAGAGCTCTGTGAGGACTGACTGCCCAGCTGCCAGCCCTGCTCCTGGGGTGTGGGGGCTGCTGCTGCCCTGTGCTAGCAGAGGTGTAGGGATGGAGGTGCTGAGCCACAATGTGGAGCTGGGTGGGTCATCACCCTGAGGACCACACAGTAGGTGCCCTGACAGGTAACCTCCATTTCTACCTTGTCCCCAAGCTTGTTTGTGGGGTTTTTGTTTAATCACTGGATGGTTAAAGGGGTTTATAAGGTGTCACTGGGCACACAGCGGGCTCTGAGGGTCTGTCTGCACCCTGGTTATGGGGAGAAGGCAGGCTGTGAAGCTGGCTGCAAAGACAGGGATAATTCTGACCCCCAGCTGAGTCTGCAGGACAGGGCACAGGATGCTAGGACCCTCTGCCAGCACCATCCCATCTGCATGCTGCACATTGCATTGTTCTGTGCCTCAGTTTCCCCATATCAGGGCATAGACACATCCTCCCTCCACCTGCCACAGGGTGGTGGGTCTGCAGAAGGGGCAGTCTCTCCCTCTTTGGTCCCACAGCCAGGGAGTATTGGTGTGGGCTGTGGCCAGGGTAGTGGAGCCATGGCTGTGCATGGGTGGCTGAAACATGCTGTGCCAGGGGTGCAGCATCCCTGGGGCAGGGGACAGCGGGACCTGAACACACAGTGGGGTTTTTGCCAGGGAAAAAATGCTGGCAGCAACTGTGCATTGCTCTTGTTCACAGAGCAGCATCCCAGGGCTAGCTCTAGTGAGGGGCAGGGACACCCCACCCCTCCCCCCGGCCACAGTGCCGTGTGGGGTGTCAAGGGCCTGTGGGGTTTCATACTGGGAGCTCCCTGCTTGGCCTCACTGGGATCCAGGACTCCGGAAATCCTGTTACACCTGACACTGAAATCTCTTCTTGCCCTGTCTAGATGCTGAGGGCAGTGCTGTCTGTGTGTCTGTCCCCTTCCCACCCCCTCCCCCCCCCGAGGGATGGAGGGACCTAGGGATTGAGGGACAAGGGGATGTAGAAAATTAGGGATGAAGAGGAGCGGGGATGCGGGGCTGTAGAGTTGAAGACATGAAGAAGGGAAGAGATGCAGGGATATGGGGGGAAGGATGCAGGGATGTGGGGTGGAGGGATGTGGGGATGGACGGCAAGCTGCAGGGGTGTGGGGATGCAGGGACGTAGGAGCAAAGGGATGCAGGGGCGCAGGAGAGCAGGCTGCAGGGGTGTGGGGAGCAGGTTACCGATACAACGAGGGGCTCACACCCGGCTCAGAGGGGCCCCGGAGCCCCGGTCTCCCCACCGAGCACCCGTTCCCGGCCGCTCCGGGTCGTGCCGTGCCGCCGTGCGCGGTGCCGGGAGGTGGCAGCAGCGGCCGAGCCCGGGCCCGGGTTGCGGGGGGCTATGCCGGCGGTGCAGGGGGGTGTGTCCCCGCGGGACGGCGCCAACCGCGGGCATCCCCGGCGCTCCGCGGCCTTTCCTCCGGCTTAACCCCTTCCCGGGCCGCGGGGCCGCGCTCGGGGGCTGCCACGGAGAGGAGGGGACCGCCCCCTGCCCAGTCCTCCGGGGGGGCACACGCGGGTGGGGTCCGGACACGGGTGGGCTCGGCTCCTGGGTTCCTGCTCCCCTGGGCTCCTCCGCGCGGCCGGGGAGCGCCCAGCCGTGCTGGCATGGAGCCCTTCTCCCAAATTCTTGCTTGAGCCAGGGCTGTAAACAGTTTTTCTCTCCTCACAGCTGCCGCGGGACCCATTGTTGCTCCCCCTGTCCCCCCGCCCCCAACTCTGCTGCTTCTTTCAGGTGCTGCTGGAAGCGGTCATCCCCCGACCCCCTTGCTGCACCCTCCCGGAGTCTCCCTGGAGGTTCCCCCGGAGCAAGGGGACAGAGTGGGATGTCAACGAGAGCAGCTGCCCAGCCAGACCCCCGTCCTGCTGCTGGTGGGTGCAGGTTTGGCCACGCGAGACACCAGCCCCACGCCAGGGCCCAGCATCGCTGGTTGGTGGGGTGCATGGAGCTCTGCTCCCCAGGCTGCGGCCTCCTCCCGGCCTGCGCCCGCTGTGGGAGCTGACAGCTCTATTTACGGACTGGGTGTTTCACCGGTGGTTTTGGCCAAGCGTCCCAAAGGCCCCGGGCTGCCTGCGGCTCGGACACGTCACAGACACGCCTGAGGGGGAGGCTGGTCAGACATGGGGGGCTGCCTGGGCAGGACGTGGCTTGGTGGAGTGTGCTGCCTTGGCCCGTGATGGTGGAGAGCCATGAGCCCCCTTGGCCATAACCCACCCTGGCCACAAGGCCCCCTCAGCTACCAGCCCCCCTAGCCTTGAGCTCCCCTGGCCATGAGCCATCTGGCTACAAGCCACCTGGCCACAAACCCCTCTGGCCATGAGCCCCTCGCCCCGTCAGTCACGAGACACCCCCCCCGGCCACTTACCCACCCATCCACACTTCCCCTCTACCCACCCAGGCCGTGCCGGGCACCGCGAGGGACCTGACCCTGAGGGGGCAGGGGGCACACAGGGATGCCCAGGAGCATCCTCGGGAACCTCGAGGAGGGGGTACCAGGGATACCCCGGCTTCTCCCTCCCCAGCGTTGGGCTGTGCTGGGCTGTTTACAGATATGGGGTCTATTTAAGGAAACCCGACCCAAACCCGCCCCCGGGGCTCGTAGCGGCGGCGGGGCTGGGCCGGGGGCGGGGGTGCGCTGAGCGCGGCGGGTCTCAGCCCGCCCCTTCCCCGCCCGCTGCTGCCGCCGCCATGGGCACTGCGGGGCTGCTCTGCGCCCTGCTCCTGCTGCTGGGCACCGGGACCGGGACCGGAGCAGGGACTGGGACTGTCCCGGTCCCCCCGCGGGTGGTGCTCGCCCTCCTGGCCCGTAACGCGCAGCACTCGCTGCCGCACTGCCTGGGAGCCCTGGAGCGTATGGATTATCCCGCGGGGAGCATCGCCCTGTGGTGAGGGAGCGAAGAACCTGGGGGACCCGGGACCCTGGGGTGCGGGGAGTAGCAGGGGTCCGGGGGGAGGAGGGGGCTGTGGGGGAGTGAGGACCCCGGGGGGAGACATAGGGATGCTGGAGTCTCAGGCACCGGGGGTGATGAGGACCCCCGGGAGAATGGGGTTGCTGGGAGGGAATGGGGGGCCCTGGGGGCTTGGGGGCAACTCTAGGGCGAACGGGGAGATGAGGGTAGTGGGGACCCAAAGGACAATGAGGGGAGGGCAACGGGGAGCTGGGAAGAGCGTTGGGACTGGGGACTCGGGGCGATCCTGGAGTAACGGGGTCTGGGTGGAGGGAACAGAGATCCGGGGGGATGGGGACCCTCAGGGGACGGGACCCTGCTGGTAACGGCCCCTTCAGCCCCAAAGTGGGGGGTGTGTGTGGGGGCGTTCTACCCAGGGTGTGGCACCCAGCAGGGACCCGGGAGAGGCTGGGTGCTGCCCCACGGCAGGACCCCCACCTTTCCTTTCCCGAAACTGTGGGGCTGGAGAGGGAGGGCAGCCCTGGATTCGGGGGGGATTATGCGGAAAGGAGCCCCCCGTCCCTCCTCTGCCTTGCTCCTCCGCTGCCGTCGTGTCTCGCCTGGGCTCGTCGGAAAGTTTTGTGCAGCTGCTTTCGGGGGGGGAGGGAGGTTAGGGGGGTCCTGGCAAGAGTGGCCGGGTTGGGGCGGGGGTCAGCTGCCGGCAGTGGGGGACTTGGGGGGGTCCTCACCTTCGCCTGCCGCCCCTCGGCCCCCTCCCACCACCACCACCACCCCCCCCACCCCGGCCTCAGGGCCCCGCGGGGCGTTTCAGGAGCATCTGATTTCTTTGCTGCCTGTACGGCCGGGAGCTGGGGCAGGGGGAGGAGGGGGGGGGGTGGGCAGGTCCTGCCTTGTCCCCCACATCCCGGGGAGAGGGTCCCCGTGACCCCAGTGCCTGGGGGGGCTGCTGTGGGGCGGGGTGTGTGTGTGCTCTGCAACGGGCTGAGGTTGCTGGGGACCGTGGGGACTTTGGGGATCGCCCCCAGCGCGACGTGGGGCTCAGCCTCGTCTGCAGCGGGGTCCCTGCGAGCATCTTTCACTACCCGAGGAAAAGGGGGGGCTGGGGATAGCGGCTCTTCGTAGCGGGGAGGGGGACACGGTTTGGGGCGGGGGGAGTTATGCCTTTTCCCTGGCTGCTGGAGATGGGGAGAGGCAGCGTGATGCACAGGGTTGCTGGGGGGCAAAACGGGGTACACGGCTGAGGAGGGGGGTTGTGTGTGAGAAGCCCCCGTGCTCCCGTGGGCTCACGGTGGCAGGCGCAGGGCCGGGACGGGGAGAGCATGTCCGGGGCTACCGGGCCCGGTGTAAGAGTCGCACTGGGACAGAAATTGCCGGTCGCGTCTGACCCCCCCCCCCGCCTCTGTGAAACGCAGCCTCGGCTCCTTCAAATGACACGTTACTCCCCCCGTTGCTGGCTGAGCTCTCGGCTCCAGAAGCGTCTCTGACGTGGGGAGGGGGCCGTGGTCGTGCCTTTTGGGGGACCCCCGGGACTGATGTCTCCCCCCATCCCTCCCAGGTGTGCGACAGACCACAACTCAGACAACACGACTGCGATGCTGCAGGAGTGGCTGGGGGCTGTGGGGAAGGACTATCACTCGGTGGCCTGGAAGGTGCAGGAAGAGCCCAGGTGAGGCTGGGGAAGGGTTGGGATGGGGGGTGGGCTGCAAGGGTTTCCCAGCTGGGGAGTGCTGGCAGGAGGAGCCGGCAGTGATGCAGAGCTGGGCTCAGCCAGGACGAAGCAGCGTGTGCTGTTTGTGTGAGCAGGGTTAACCCCCTGCTTCCCCCACAACTCTGCCCCCCAGCTCCTACCCTGATGAGCTCGGGCCCAAGCACTGGAGTGACAAACGCTATGAAAACCTGATGAGGCTGAAGCAGGAGGCTCTGACCTACGCCAGGGAGCAGCAGGCAGATTACATCCTGGTAAGGGATACAGGGCACTGGTGGGGTGGGAGGTGAGGTGGGCATCCCCATGTCTCCAAGGACTTGTGCTGTCCCCCCAGTTTGTGGACACCGACAGCATCCTGACCAACAACCAGACCCTCAAGTTTCTCATGGCGCAGAACAAATCAGTGGTGGCCCCCATGCTGGATTCACAGACCTTCTACTCCAACTTTTGGTGTGGCATCACACCCCAGGTACGTCCCCAGAAAGGCCTGGGGGAGGGGACTCCCCCGTGATATAAGCACCCCTTTTGCCCCCCACCATTGAGGCATCATACCAGTGTGCTGCAGGGGTACTACCGCCGGACAGCCGACTACTTCCCCACCAAGAACCGGCAGCAGGTGGGCTGCTTCGCTGTCCCCATGGTCTACGCCACCTTTCTGATCGACCTGCGGAAGGAGGAGTCCTCACGGTTGGCTTTCTACCCGCCCCATCCCAACTACACCTGGGCCTTCGATGATATCATTGTCTTTGCCTACTCCTGCCAGGCAGCTGGTGAGGATCGGGGTGGGGGGCAGGGGTTGGGTGTTCGGGGGGCTGCAGTGCTCACCCCGTCCCCCTGGCAGGTGCGGAAGTGCACGTGTGCAACGAGCAGCGCTTCGGCTACATCAACGTCCCCGTGAAGGCCCACCAGACACTGGAGGATGAACACGCCAACTTTGTGCATCTCACTCTGGAGGCCATGGGTGAGCGTCCATGGGTGGTGGGTCCCAGAAGTGTCCCCCAGTGCTGGTCCCCGGGGCAGGGCTCTCAGCCCTGGTTCCCAGCCAGGGTGGGCTGGGGTCCAGCAAATGGGTGTCCCTTCTCTCTGCAGTGGATGGCCCCCCCATGCAGCGGTCCAGGCACATTTCCCTCCTCCCTAGGCCGCTCACAAAAATGGGCTTTGATGAAGTAAGTGCCCCCTCATCCACTCCTCTGGCCACATCAGTCCATGGCAAAGCCTACCACAGGCTTTGGCTGAGACCCCTGTCCCACATGCTGCAGCGGGCAGGCAGACTGTCCCCCCTCACTGTGACAACATGCCCCCTTGGTGGGGCTCTCTCCTTCCTCCCCAGATCTTCCTCATCAACCTGGTGCGGAGGCCGGACCGGCGCCAGCGGATGCTGGCATCCCTGTGGGAGCTGGAGATCGCCCCACGGGTGGTGGATGCCGTGGATGGGAGGTGACCATGTCTGGGAGAGGCCTCCCTGCTCTCCCAGTCCCACAGTGTGAACCTGGGGGGGGAATGGGGGTGGCTAGAGGTGACACTTTGCTGATGCAGCCCCTCATCTTGCAGCACCCTCAACAGCAGTGACATCAAGGTGTTGGGGGTGGACCTGCTGCCTGGGTACTACGACCCCTTCTCAGGCCGCACGCTCACCAAGGGCGAGGTTGGCTGCTTCCTCAGCCATTACAACATCTGGAAGGAGGTACGGGGCCGTGGGGGCCACAGGGTCCCTAGGGGCCACCAGCATGGGGGAGAGACCCTTGACCATCACCAGTTCTCTGAAGGACCTGGGGAGGGGGATGCCCTGTGGGGTGAGTGGATCCAGTGTGGTCCAGTACGGCCCAGCATGGTGCTGGGATGTGTTTGCACATTTGCCCCCTCCCCACAGATTGTGTCTCGGGGGCTGGAGCGGTCGGTGGTCTTCGAGGATGACGTGCGCTTCGAGGCCGCCTTCCCAGCGCGGCTGCAGCGGCTGATGGAGGAGCTGGAGGGGGTGCAGCAGGACTGGGACCTCATGTAGGTGCTGGGACCAGGGGGGTCATGGTGTGGGGGATCCTTGGGGTTGGCTCTCACAGCTCACCAGCCACCCCACAGCTACCTGGGGAGGAAGCAGGTGAACGCGGAGGACGAGGAGCCTGTGGAAGGTGTGAGAAACCTGGTAGTAGCTGGCTACTCGTACTGGACACTGGCCTACGCCATCTCCCGCCGCGGGGCGCAGAAGCTGCTGGCTGCCGAGCCCCTCTCCAAAATGCTGCCAGTGGATGAGTTCCTGCCCATCATGTACGACAAGCACCCCAAGTAAGGAGCAGGGGGTGCAGGAGGGGTGCTGATGGGGTGTCATGGCCATACCAACGAGAGAGCATGTGTTTCTTCTCCACCATCACCGTCCCACCCCGTCCGTGTTCCGTCCCCCCCTCTCCCGGCTTACTCATGCTGGAGGAAAACATCTGTAGCATGAGCTCATTCCCCACCAGCCGCTGCCTGGCCGCCAGCCGCTGGAAAATGGCCCCTTGCCAGCATGGGATGGGGGGATGGCGTGGGGACAGGGCTGGGGCTTGATGCTGGCCTCACGCAGGGGGCTTGGCCGTATGGCAAGGGGGAGCAGCCCCCTGTACCCTGGATCTGGGGGCATGTGGACCTCTGCCCCTGGTTGTGGGTTTCAGCCCAATCTTGGGGTACCTCCCTGACCCTCTCCACATGCTAGGGACATCAGCAAGGTTGTGTCTGGGGAGGGGGATGTAAGTTGGGGGTGAGCAAGTGCTGATGGCTAGGTATCCCTGGAGACAGGGGATGGGACAAACAATTAGATGGTGAAACTGAGGGATTAGGAGGTAAAAGGGAGGCTGGAGGTGGGTGGAGGGGCAGGTTAGTGCTCTGAGTGTGAACCAGGAGCAGCAGGGAGGTCCAGACCCCTGGGACCAGCTGGGGCCAGGCCAGTGAGATGCTGTACCAGAGACTCACTCAGCACCAAGACCTGCCCCATGCCACCAAGGCTGGTGGGAAGAGATGGGTCCTGTTCCCTCCATGGACCCTTCCCAGCCAGGCTCTGCATGCAGCAGTGCCATAGGACAATCCCTCCGCTCAGCTGCCTTCCCTAGACCCCCATCCCCAGTTCACCAATTTCTCCTCCTGGGTCTGCTCCCCTTTCCCCAGTGAGGATTACAAGCAGCACTTCACACCCCGGGACTTGCTGGTGTTTTCGGCTCACCCCCTCCTGGTTTATCCCACCCACTACGCTGGGGATAGCAACTGGCTGAGTGACACAGAGACCTCCACCATCTGGGATGATGATAACAAGAAGACTGACTGGGCTGGCTCGCAGAAGACCTTGAGGGACTCACGGGGTGCTGCTGGCCACCTCCGCTCCACCAGCCATGATGAGCTCTGAGGGTGAGTGAAGCTGTGGGACCCACACATGTGGGCACAGGGACAGGGGACAGTGTGGCTGGGAAGCATCTCCCTGTGAGCGTGGTGTTTACATGTGTCCCAGCTGCCTGGTTTGTTTTTGCTGGGCTACTGCAGCTCTCCCCATCGGAATCAAAGCATCAGGAAATAGAGAGCAGACCTTCCCTTCCAGGGAAGAAAAGAGATGGAGACACAGATATGTCCCTTCCAGCCCAGCACAGCCCCTGTTTGGACCAGGGGACCAGGTTCAGCTGCTCCCCAAGTCTCTGCTGCTCCCCAGCCCCTCAAGTGAGGAAGAGACGATGTTCCTTCCCCTCCTGCCAAAGTCTCTCTGCTTTGGAGAGATCTCAGAGCATCTCGCAGAGGAACATTTCACCCTGGATCTGCTCACTGCCCCCAAGCTGGGTCTCCCCAGGGCTGTGTCCAGGCAGGGCAGCTGTGCTGGCAGGCAAGGTCCCGCACCCGCTGGGCCCCTGGGTAGCACCACCACGGGCAGACATTCCCTGTCAGAGGCTGCTTGTGCTGGCAGCAGAACCTCCCAGAAGCAGCCAGGCTGGGGGAGGCTGGAAAACAGCCCTTTACTGGAGGCGTGAACGTGTTGGGGCCACCTCTGCCCTGACCGCTTGTGTTTGCACCCTTGCCTCCTAGGGACAAGGGACTGTGACCCAGCTGGGAGCACCGTGGGCCAGCAGCCACAATCCTTGATGCTTGAGAGACACAGCTGCCCTGGCTGGATCCCCCCAGGGTCCTTGGAATCTGCATGTGGTGAAGGCAGGATCTGACCCCTGGGCTCCTGGAGAGCCCTCTCCCTGCCAGGCAGAGGGACAGGGGAGCGCTGCGCTCTATCTCTGCTAGAGACGTGTCCAGGACTGCCCTGAGCAATGCCAACTCCATCACTTCCCACCAGTTTGGACTGGGCCAGGAGCTGGCTCCCACAGTGGCACACGTGGCCTCCTGCCACTGACCAGGTTTGTCCCTCGCCGGTGCCGTGTCTGGCTGAAGCCCAGGGAGGATTAAAGCAGACTGTACGAGCTGATGTGCCGAATGCTGGCTCTGCCGGGTGCTGCTGCTCCATGTAATGTCCCCAGGGCATACCCCACCAGGGTCGCTGGCCTTGGAGCTGGGGTTTGGAGGGTCTGATGGTTCCTCCAGCCAGGGATTGCTTAGGGAATGGAATCTGTAGTGGGGAAAGGGTGGGAGACAGCTCTCCCTTGGGATCCGGGGGTGAAAAGGTGGGCAGCACGTCCACCGAGTTTGGCTCTCAGCAGGAATGCTGATGGAAATTATTTCATTCGTTGGCACCGTGTCCTCAGCAGAGGGTTTGGCCTTGGGGCTGGAAACCCACCACCAGCGTGAGCAGTGAGATGTGCAGCCCAGTCCTGCTGGGCTCTGGCAGCTGTCACCTCCATGGCCAGCTCTGGAGCACAGTGCTTGCTTCCAAGAGCCCCGGCTGGGTTGGTGCTGAACCTCAGCTCCTCAGCAGCGTGACCTTCGGTTGGAACTGGAAATATTTATCTTTCTTTCTGGGATGGAGGAGCAACTTCCTTAAAAACTCTGCAGCTGGCTCTGGTCTGGGGGAGATGGGACCCCTCCCAGGATCCCAGAGCTGCTCTTTCTCCAGCCCTGCCTGGCAGCCAGCTGCCCCTTTTGACCTTGGAGCTGCTGCTGGGATAGTCCTGGGACAGCAGGTTGCTGCCTTCACCCAAGGTTTGGGGGGAGCTGCACCCCGCAGCCTGATGAAGGCGATGGAGCAGTGGGTGGAAGCCTTGGTAGCCAAGGATGTCTGAGACCGAGTGCTCCAGGGACAGGATGAGCAGCTACAGCTGAAGGAGAACACCCAGCTCTGGGAGATGACATGGGACCTGAAGGTCTGAGTGGACCTACTGGAGAACAGGGAGGAAGAGATGGCCGAGTGCAGTGTCTGTGACCTGAGGGTCCCAGCCAGTATAGGCACAGGTGACAAGCAGGGTGGAGAGGTGACAGCAGATTGGGGACACCTTTACTTCCCCACCTGGCCACAGGTGGCCATGGTGCTATGGGAGGAGCTCAGGAGCTGGGGATTGAGTGGAGGAAGGTCTGGAGCTGAGGAGGAAAGAAGCTGCAGCAGCACTGTGCTACAGCTGCCCCAGCAAGGACCCAGGCATTTGTTTTGGTGCCTCCTGCAATGCAAGCAAGGAGCTGCCCATGCTTACAGCCACACTTGCAGGGTACACAGCTGATGGGGCATGCTGGCAGAGCGCAAGGTATTTGGGAAGCTGCGGTGGCAGTGGTGGGGAGACCCTGGTTCTCAGGCTGCCCTCTCTACCATGAGACCAGTGCTGGGTCTGTGAGGAGCCAGAACTCCTCCAGCTCTTGGAAACTCCAGTGCTTTGGCTTAAAACCATCTACTCAAAAACCTGCTGCAGCTCCATGGGAGCTCAGTGTTGTGTGCTGTCTATGGTTTCCCAACACAGAGTAATTTCGGACCCTGTGGAAGTTGCTCCTGTCACTCCCTACTTCCCACTGAAGGCTCTCCTCCAGCCTGGGCTGGTGGAACAGAGATGGGAACACAGACTTGAGCTGCAGAGCCAGGACTGCCTGAGTTCAGCCAGCAGCATGAGAGAGGCAGGAGCAGGGAGAGCCAGGGTTTATTTCATGTCTGTGCCAAATGGCCCATGAAGCCACCCCTGGGGTTTGAGCACAACACAAGCTGTCCAGGTCGGTGTGGGGACAGATGGGGCTGCCCTAGCACCTGTCCAGGCTCCTTGGCAAGACCAGATCTGCACCACGGCCACCCCAGAGAGGTCACAGCACATTGTCCATCAGCCACGCAGGTCCTCAGGGGTTGGGGTCAGCCCCTGTCCCCAGTCCCCCCGTGGGTGCTCTCCTCTGCAGGATGTGCTCCAGCAGGCACGTCACCGCCTGGGCCAGGACCTGCTCCAGTGTCTCCTGCTCCCCAGTGCTGAATGAAGCCAGGACATAGCTGGACACAGACACTTCACCCTCTGGACGCCCGATGCCAACTCTGAGCCGGGTCATCTCCTGGGGAAGAAGCAGAGCTGGAGGAGCTTCACCTCCGGCACCTGGCTGAGGGCTGGGGCAAGGGGACAGGGCTGCGAGTGGGGCTGGAGGGGTGAGGGAGCAGCCCTTCATGTTTTCCAGGTGGTTTTGAGTGCTTGTTCCAAGAAACATGATTTTGGAAGAGAATGTTGCTGGGCTGTGCTGAGACCCTGGGCTCCTGCCAGGCCTGGCAGAGCCGCTCCAGCTAATTGTTTCCATGTTCTGCACGGCGGCCAGGCTGAGATCAGCCCTCGGGGAAGGAGAAAAGGGGGAGAGAGAAGGGAGCAGGGGCTTGTCTGAGGGGAATCAGAACAGGAGTGGAGGGATGACAAGCCATGCATTGGGGTGGTGGCAGGATTTATCCCCTTCTACTGAGGCTCACTCACGTTAGAGTGCAAAGCGCTGATGCAGGATCGGACCCCATTGTGTCCCCTAGGGAGAAAAGGAGAAAACCCAGAGTTAGGCTGCAAGAGACACCTCCTACCCCTCTGGCATGGTTTTGGGATCTCTCACTGCAGGGACTTGGAGATGTGGTACCAGCCAGGGGCTGGAGTCCCCGTGCCCTGGCTCTGAAGGAATATCCAGTCCTTGAGGCTGAGCACAGCTGGCTGGGGAGGACGAGGGAAGCCAGGCTGGGACAGCACATGCTGTGTGTCTCAGCTCTTGCTGCAGCTGGTGCACGTGTGGCCAAGCACCATGGCCCAGCAACCATCCCTGCTCCGACCTGCAGTGGAAGATCTCCAAGGTTAAATGACCCAGGAGCTGGCACTTGGGCAGGTGCAATGGAGGCCACGTGCTATAAAAAGCCTGTGTGGTGCAACCAAGGGCCTGGATCCAGCCCACAGCCACTTCCACGAGGCTCCGTGCCCTTCCTGCCAGGGCAGGAACTGGGATGCTGCCCAGCCAGCTGCTGGGATCAGACGGTGGGATGGAGGGATGGATAGATGGATGGATGGATGGATGTGCCTGTAAGGGCAGGGCAAGGCCCCCAGCCACCTCGCTCAACCAGAGCGCTGAGGTCAAGCCATACCTTGCGCTGCCGCCCAGCTTGATTGCCACCTGGCCCAGGGCCTTGTCCAGGTCGTCATGAACCAGGTAAATGTCTTCTGGGCAGAGGTTGTAGATCTCAGCTTTGGAGACAGAAATTGAACACAAGATTTATAGACAGAAATACAACCTGAATTCACCAGGTCCTGGTGGCTGCAGAGCAGGGCAGCGGGACTTGGGCTGGGCAGGGGACAGCCAGGCTCTCAGACCGAGCCGCTCACCGGCACTGGCGACGCTGAGCCCGTTGAGGTTCATGAGCCTTCGTGGCTTGAGCAGCACCAGGTCCAGGCCGTGGGTCGAGGCCAGTGCCACATCGGCGCAGCACTGCCTGTCCGCTCTCCAACCACCAGACACCGCCAGCCGCCGGGCCAGCCGGTCCAGCACCGCCATGCCCACGCTGTGCCGTGTGCCCCGCAGCCCGTAGTTGCCCAGGCCAGCCACCTGCCCGCCAGGCTGTCATGAAGCCCCTCCACAGACCTGAGCTGTGCCCGGCACCGCTCCACCCTGCTCCCACTCAGGCCCCATCCCCCCGGTGCGGCCCCAACAGGTCCCGGTCCCCCCAGGTGCTTCCCCTCACTGCTCCCGTCTGCCTGACAACCTCAGCCTGTTCCCTTCGTGGTGCTCCCCACAGCCCCGGTGCCCGGATCTCCCGGAGTCCCGATCCCCCCGTGATGCCCGTCACAGCCCCGGAGCCCCCGATCCTCCCGATTCCCCGGTGCGTCCGTTCCCCCGGTCCTGCCTCTCCCAGGCCCGGCTCGCCTGACACCCACAGCCCCGGTACCCCTATTCCCGTGGTGCTTCCCCGCTCCCCCCGGTGCCGCCCCTCACGGCCCCAGTGCCCCCGCTCTCCCGGTGCTTCCCCGCTCCTCCCGGTGCTGCCCTTCACGGTCCCGCTCCCCTGATGCCCGTTCTCCCGGTGCTGCCCCTCACAGCCCCGGTGCCCCCGTTCCCCCGGTGCTTCCCCGCTCCCCCTGGTCCCCGCTCCCCCCGGTGTTCCCCTCCCGGCCCCGCCCCGCCGGCCGCACCATGACGCGAGACCCCGCCCGGCTGACGAGTGGTCGCACGCGCCCCGCCAGCTCCGCCACCAGCATCGCGCCGCTTGCGCCCTCGCCCGTGACGTCACACATGCGCGCCGCCAGCGACCCGGTGCCGCCTCCCCGCCACCTCCGCCGCCCTCTTGCTTACGGGCAGTGCCGCCATCCTGCTTACGGGCGGGAGGGTGGGCGTGGGGCGGGCTGTGCTCCTCCCAGGCGGGGGCCGTGCCCGGGGGATGGCGGGGCGGGCGCTCCTTCACCTTCCTCTAGCTGCTCGCCATCCCCGGGTGGCTCTTAGCTCTGTCAGTGGGGCAGAGCTTCCTTCCACGGCTGCGTGATGTCTCCCGGTCCGTCCACGTCACTGGGCTCCGCTCACGGCTCTTTTCCTCCCCGCAGGTGGCAGAACGGGCGGGACGTCGGTGGCCAGTGGAAGCCGCTGCCTGCTGCTTGAAAGCCAGCCACCTGGATCTGCGGAGGGCAGCGGGTCCCTAGAGAGCCAAGGGTACACCAGGCTGGGAGCCGGAGCGGGGAGGCAGCGTCGTCACGGCTGGCAGCATTGTCACGGGTGGCTCTCACGCTGGCATCTGGCCCCAGGGTGCTGCTATCCTCTCTCCAGGCTGATGCAGGGCAGTTTGACGAGGGCTGAGCTGGGCCTGTGTGCGCTTGAGGGTTGCTGTGGGTGCAGCAGAGCTGTATGAGCAGCAGGCAGAGGCTGCCCTGCCGGTGACTGCAGCTTTGGGAAGGTACTCAGGCTGGTGCCTGCCCAGGGGCAGCTCTGCCGAGCTCAGCCCTTATTTTTGGTTTGCACTTCAGCCAGTGGTCCCTATCCACTGCCTGCAGCCCCATCCTGGGGCTAGGTTGACAGGGCTTCCCTTCAGGGCTGATGTCTGCTCAGCTGGGGGGTCTCCTGCCAGGCCCTGAGATCCCACAGGCTGAATTCTTTACCCTCATGTAAATGAGAGTATCACCATGGCTGGTCAGTCCTATGAGCCCCTGACCCCTCTTGTCTCTGTCCCCGTGACACAGGGAGACCCTCATCCGACAGCTCAAGGACTTTGGTGCAGCCTGAGAAAAGTTAGCCAGGGCAAGGGAGGTGGGGGCCTGAAGGCTCTCTCCCCACAGCTGGCACTCACAGCACCTGTGCTGTGCATTGCTACACCCTGGGCTAATTTGAAGAGGCTGTGATGCTCCTTGGTGAGGCTCTGCAGGACGAGAGGAGGAAGAAGGGGCTCTATGTCAACAGAGGAGGCAAGCAGCCAGGCTGGGGATTGCAGCTGTGCTGTCAGACAGCAGCAATCAGGCACTGAGCCTATGCGGGGGAAGGAAGGCCCTGCACTAGGGAGCAGTGACTGAAATGAGCAGTACGGCCCCATGGCTCTCCCTTGCTCCTGACCCCGGTTCACAGCTGTGCCTGCTGGGATGTGTCAGCAGCAAGGGGAGGTACCAGGAGCTGGGATTTACCACTGGTGGTTTGGCTCCCTCCCTGCACAGCCTGTCCTAAGGGCATGGCTGGGAACGGCAGCTCTCTTCCATCCTGGGCCGCATCTCCTGCCTGGCAAGCCTCAGAGCTTTAGGCTAATGATGCTGAAATCTTTGTGGCTGGGGTGGGCTGGACACACGCTGTGCGTGTTTCCCACTGGCACAGAGAGCTCCAGACAAAGCCCGGGGGCAGCAGCCAGCCTCCAGCCGCTCTCGTTTAACCGAGACACCGATGCTGCCATGCTGCAGATACAGATTGCTTCCTTTGCCCAGGGAAGCTGGCCTACGTGCTAGCAGATTACCAGCAGGCGCTGGAGCTGAGCCCGGGGCAACTGTGCTGTACAGAGACAGGTTGCAGTGGCTGAGCAGGGATGGGAGGACTTGGTGGTGAGTGAGCAGGTGGGCTGGTGCAGCCTGCCCCGGGGCTGGTGGTGAGCTGGGCTGCTGGGTGTGCACCCTGCCTTTTCCCTTGGAGGAGGATGTTGCCCTAAACCCCACAAGCGGGGAGGCACAGCCCTGAACTGCTCCCCAGTGCCCTCCTCACGCTGTGGGTGATGTTCTAGGTGTGTTGCCCGACTGCGGCCCCTGCATTCAGCCCTTTCTGTTCTGCATCGGGGGCCAGCAGCTGGTCAGGGGTCAGGGATTGCAGGCCCAAGCCAAGCAGTGAGGGCTGTAGCCTGTCTCTCCATGCCTGAGCCACTGGGCAGGTCTCTCCTACTTATTTCAGTTTTCCTGTTTTCTTCAACCCTGATGGCAGAAGCCTTCGTATGTCCAGCTGCGGTAAGGGGAACCTGTCTAGGCTGGGCAATGGCCAGGACAGGGGTGTGCCTCCATCACTGTGGGTTTTGTCTGAGGTGAACCCCAAGCTCTCTGGTGGGACAGGTCCTGCTGGGGCTGGCAGGGTCTCTGCTGGTGGCACAAGGTGGATGTTTGGCTGCACCCTGCAGCTCAAATCTCACCATGAGGGAGAGTTTTCCCATGGAGGAGACCCACGTCTCATCTTGCTGCCACTGCAGATCCTTTCCCTTGTATGCTCTTTCCAGGACACACTATCTGTGCAGTCCTAAGGAGTGAGACTGGATGCCTTGCCCAAGAAACCTTAGAGAAATTGCTGCAGAGGCCCCAGAACTCACCATTTTGGTTGATGTTGCCTAGTGTGACAGCAGCAACAGGTATGGGCTGGGGGTAGTTTGTTATGGGTGTTCACCCACTAGTGCTGCCCACTCCAAAGGGGTCTTGCTCAAACCCGAGTGCGAGGGTTTTGTTTGCCCTGGAGCACAGCAGCATGCCCACCGCTGAAGGACTTGTGCTGGCAAAGGTGGGCTTGCCCCTTTCTGTTCCTGAAAGGTGATGGTGGGTTGCTGCAAGTCTACACTTGGCCTGGGAACATTGTTCCAAGGTGACTCCGGTGAGCAAGCCCATGGTGCACAGGCAAGGGCTGCAGGTTTGGACCTCACACAGAGCATCAGCGATAGCTCCTGCAGAAAAGGCCAGTCTGCTGCTGCCTGCCTGGCACCTTGCCTCGGCCCTCAGCTCCCCACACACAGCACGGAGTCACTGGGCAGGCTTTGGAAAGCCACTCTCTGGGAAGGTGACTTAGCTCCCACACCCTGCTGTGCTGGCACTCACCCTGTGAACTTGGCCTTGGGACCCAGAAATGTGCTCTGCACCAGGGCAAAAGTGTCGCTGGGGCAGAGACCCAGTGGCCTTCCCAGACCTACACTGGCTTCTCTGCACAGGACATCTGGCCCTGCTACTGTCATTTCACCTCCTTCCCAAGGAAAGGCTGCTGTCTTCTTTCCAGTTACCTAACTGGAGAACATCAGCTCCATGCTATTAAATCCCTTGAGTCCCATCAAACCAGGCAGCTGTTCCCATGCACCTGGAGATCTCCCAAGTCCCTCTGCACTAGCAGCAGTAAGGGACACAAGTAACAGACTGAACTCTGTGTTGGCTAGGGTTGGTTTTTTTTTTCATAAATGATTTATTTTAAAATGATAAATGTGTAACAGTTTTGAAAGGGGCAGAATTTTGGGTCTGCGTATGGGACAGATCCTGGGCAGCATTTGAGTGGTGCCTAAAAACCCAAAGCTCTACCCCTGGAGCTGGATTTGTCCCAATTGCTTGCAGCTCATCTCAGCATGGGGCCTGAGCAGAGCATCAGGAGCTTTGGGAAGCATCCCTGCACCCATCCCACAGGCAGTTTGTTCCTTCAGAGTGACCCTTTCTGGTTCCTCTGACCTGCTCTTCCATAACGTGACTGCACAGAGGAGATTAAAAAGTGGGCAAAGGCTGGCGGTGCTGTGGGCCCCATGCTTGGCATCCTGGAGCACTAATCTTCTCTAATTGTCCCCAGGTCCCCTGCTGTGATGCTTCCCAGAAACCAAACACGTGCTGGCTCAGCCACAGCCTGCAATGTCTGACCAGCAGAAGGATGTACATGAGGCTCACCAGCAAGCAGAACCACCTCTCAGCCTGCCAGAGAAACCATCACAGAATAAAAGGAACTTTCAAAACCATTAGTGGCACCACAGGCTCCCTTGGAGGTAGGACTGAAATTTTTCACAGCTCACAGAACAAGTGAGGAGTCTTTTCTTGTTCTTCTTGTTGTTTTCCTAGTTTGCTGCAGGGAAATCCATGGGACCTTAGGGGAAAGGTGGACAAGGGGGTGTCAGGAGCAACGTGGCTCTTGGAGATTGGGTGTTGGCATCTCCCACATTACACTGCTCCATGCTTGTTGAGTGAAGCTGGTCCCTACCAGCACCTATTCACTGTGAGAGGAGGCTGGAAAGATGTTGGTTATAAAACTATCTTGAAGGTGTTCACAGGCCAGCGCCACAGGAGTCAGCACCAGCGCTGTTGTGTTGTACCAAGGAGCTGAGGCACAGCCAGGCATAAAAAGGTTGGGTTTTTTTAAAAAAACCCTCTGTTAAAATGCTGTAGGAAAGAAATATTCTTCTATGGGCTCAGAGTCTTGGCCAGGAGAGGGGAGAGCTGCAGGTGGGTGCTGTTGATGGGGTAAGAAACCTCCCTGAGGCTGCAGTCTGTGTTGGTTATCTTCCCCTCATCATCACAGATGTCTTGGGTGGTGGGGTGGGCTGGTCATATCCACCCTCACCTGGCCAAAAGGTAAATCATAAAGTGCTTTAAATCACATCATGTATGCTTGGTCCCACAGTTGCATCCTGCAGTGGCTTCCTTGGGGCTGCAGAGGCAAGTTCAGCAGGAGAACACTTGCGCTGTCAAGAGGGAACATGCACAGAGCTCCTGCTGCTTTACAGAGCCAGACACATCCCCTGTGGATCTGAGCAAGGCCCTGGCCAGTGGCTACAAGAAAAAACTGATCCGAGAGGCCACCGTTTTGCAGCCTGTTGATGAGAATATTTTCTCCTCTTCTGGGAAGTAGGGGATGCTGTCAGCCACCTCCTGGGCAACGTCTGGGCGGACTTCAAGTTCTTGCTGGATGAGTTCGCTGACCACGCACTGCTTTACGTGGTGGTGCTTCAATGGGAGGAAAGGCACAACAAAATCAATAAGGTGTTCGTTGATGATCCCAGATTTCCAGAATCCACCTGCAAAAGCAAAGGAAGACACAGGTTTTACCTTCAGAGAGTTTGTGCAGTCCCTGAAATTCAAAGAGCTGCTTTGTGCACGGCCAAAGTACTCAGATGTAGACAGAGCTGCTCCAGTTTTGTACAAGGAGAAAGATGAACCCAGCAGTCACTTCTTCCTCCCTCAATGGATTTGTTCTCCAGAAACAGGGGGGTTAGCTTGACTAGTCAGAATTTAAGCTCTGCTCCCTGTGACAAGGACAAAGCAAGGAGAATCAGGCAGGCAGTGGGGATCAATGCATCTTGGTGCCTTCCCATTGAGCGTGCCATTCCGTTTGCCATCCCGTTTGCCATCCCCAAGTGTGGATACACCTTGTCTCCACAGAAGTTTGCTAAACATGGCAACAGGCCACTGTTGGCTTGGAAGGCTGGACAGCTCCTCCCCTTTGCCAGGAAACCTCAAGGAGATCGCAGTTCCCTTCCCTCAACATCCCCTTGTCGTTTTCTGGCTGCCGGGGAGGTGGCAGGCGGTGTGGGGACTGCCTGGAATAGGCCTGCTCCCTCTGCTGAGCCCTGACCCCATGGAATGGGCTCTGCTGCATGGACTCACTCCGAGGGTTTTCAAACACAGCTTTGGAGATGGCTGGTTCCAGGTCCTGTAGGCTGATCTCCTCCCGGTCCTTGCGTGCACGCCAGAAATCCAGCGTCATTTCATTGATCTGCTCCCCTCCTGCGTTGCTGCACAAGAGGGAGATGTTTATTCAGCATGTATCTGGGAAAATGGCATTGCACAACAGAGGTGGCACCTGACATCCTCTGGCCTGCATAAGCACAAGCTGGGTTCTCCTAGCTCCCTGGCCTAAAATGACTCCTGTAAAGACACTCAGAGGGGACAGGAGAGCTTTGTCAGGCACTCTGGTTCTGTCTATTCACAATGGAATTGTGTCTCCTGGTATTTGTAGAGGCTGAAGGCCTGAAGAAGGAAAAGCAGAACAAGTGTGTGCTCTGAAGTAGGTCTCACCACTGCCCAGATGAGAAGTGGTGTGCTGGAAGCCACCCTGATGCCACGGAGACTCTTACCTTATGAAGATGAAGATCGCTTTGCGGTAGTTGGTCCCGTACACAACCCACGAGGGTCCCAGGAACGGGATGATCTGTACATCGATCAGCCCCGGGTGCATCTTGTCCATCTCATCAAAGAGAAAGGCTGACCGTCCACAGTTTGTCAAGTTCCCTTGGATCCAGTGCTTCAAGTTTTCCTAGGAAAAACACCCACCAAGCATAAGGCAGCGAGATACCAGGGGTGGTGAGGGAGGCTGGAGCTGCCCCAGAGCAAAGGCTGAGGCCTGAGCTCAGTTGGAGCTGAAGGTGCTGAAAGCAGCTTGTCCCTGTGCAGAGCCACCTACTAGGAGCAGGGACAGCCAGGACAACTCCTTTATTCTGGATTTTGCACAGTGGCTGTTACTGGCTTCATCAGCCCACTGAAGATCTTTTATTACAGATTTAAAGGAGGAGGGAGCAAACTAAAGCTGGGGATTCAGACTCCCACAGCTCCCTGTGTTCCTCTTCACAGTTCCTAGCTACCTAATGCTTTCTGCCACCTCCTGTCCCCATGCAGAAACATGCATCTGCACTGACCCAGAAGAGCTCTGGCTCTTTACCACGATTTGAGCTACTTCAGTGTAGGTGCTGACCCACAGGAAATCACTCCTGTCACCCAGGGACCCATATCGAAGCACTTCACCCAGGATGGCTTTTACCTCCGCGACAGCATTTCTTCTAAGGACACAATGCAACAAATGACAAATTCCAGCCACCCAGAAAGCAGAAAGCCCAGGGGTGCTGATTCCCCACCCTGCTGAGGGATTGGCAGCTAACCTCCCTGTTTTGATCTCGTCCCTTTCTCAGCTTTAAGAGATGGAGCAGCACAGTTAAAGAGTCTAAAGCTGGCTGCTCAGGAGCTGCTTGCTGCACAAGATGGGGATTACAGGCCTAGCAACACTCAGGTTTTCCCAGCCATCAAGCTGTTTGGAAAGCAGTGGGAGAACTTCAGTGCCTCAGATCTAAGTGAAGCACTCTTGTTTGTGTGATCAGGGCGAGGACTGCTGTGGGGAAGACGGAAATGATAACAGTGCCAGAGCGTATTGGTGACTGGTGGATCCTTCAGCCAGTGTGTGGAGCCACTCTGCTGTGTCTGCTGTCAGGGGAAAATGAAGCTTGTATTCCAACTTTACTTCAGAAAACAGCCTGAACGTGCATGGACTGAGATCGAGAGAGACATGACCGAAGGAAACCATAATGTGCTGAGCGGCATCCCTCACCTTGTACTGCTCTATCTGCTCAGCATGGGGAAAGTGCACGATCGGAGAGAAGTGGTGAACGTAGGGGCTCTGGAGCCCACCCGGAAAGAGGTATCTGGCCAGCATGGAGCTCACGTAGGTTTTGCCTGTTCCCGTCGAGCCGTGGAAGGACATGACGAGGGGCTTTGCAGGATTCTGGTTCTCCAGGAACTTCCTCAATCCCTTCACCACCTGCTGCCTCACCAGGGGCTGCCCCACCAGATTCACGGCCAGGTCACACTCCAGACCTGAAGAACAGTTGCCCGCTGCAGCCTGGAACAGCTCCTGCCCCGCACCGCGCCCGCAACACCGCGCCTGTGGCGGCTTCCTCGGGCCCCGCCAGCCAGCCCACACCGGAGAACGGGCCCGCCGCCCGGCCCTGCCCCTCCGCGGCGGGGGGAGGCCGGGAGCTATCTCTGCGTCCTTCCCGAGGAGGGGCTCCTGGCCGCCGGAACCCCGTCGCCTGCCCGGATCCCCCGGGCCACCCCGCACCTCGGGGCCCGCCGCGCCCTGGCAGCCCGCGCCTCGCCCCCACCCCGGGCCGCCGCCCCAGCTGACCGCGCAGGTCGGGCTCGAAGCCGCACTCGCAGTCCGTCGAGAAGCCGCAGCGCAGCGCCCGCAGGTCCCAGGAGGCGGCAGCAACGGGGCGGGCGGCGGCCGCCAGCAGCAGCGTCGTGGCCAGCGCCGCCGCTCCGGGCCCCATGGCGGCCGCGCCGTTCCACTGCGGTGCCGCCCGCACTACAGCTCCCGGCGTGCCCCGCGCTGGCGGGGCCACGGGAAGGGGCGGGACTACGGGAAGGACTAGACCAATGAAAAGGGGCGAACTGTATGACGGGCGGAGCTATGGGAAGAAGGCGGGGCACGGAAAGGGCGCGGGTGGTGGGAAGGGGCGGGGCTACAGGCAGGGGCAGAGCCATAGGAAAGATCACGGGGCGTGGAAGGGGCGGGGCTACGAGGAAAGGCGGGATTGTGAAAAGGGCGTGGTTACGTGAAGAGGCGGGATTACGTGAGGGGGCGTGGCCTGTGCACATGGCTCCGAGCCCCGCCCGGGGTCGGTCACGCAGCGTGGCTGGGGTGGTTCGCGCCCCGGGGACCCCGTTCTCCTCTTGCAGGGGGGCGTGGGGCTGTCAGGGCTGCCACATAGCCCTTCCTCGGCCAAGGGCTGACCCTGAGCCGCCGCAGAGCTCCAGGGGCCGGGTCGGGCAGGGCAGGGCAGGGCTGGGCTGGGCTGGGCTGGGCGCTGTGGTTCCCATCCGCTCCCAGTCTGTGCTCACCCCCGGGGGCCACCAGGGCTTCGTTTGAACGGCACCGGGGGGCGAGGGGCTGCTCTTGAGGAACAGCATAAAAGTTTATTGTATATAAGAACCAAACCCATGAGATATGTACACGTATTTACACGATGAAACAGACGAGCCTCATTATTTACAACAGGAGCCATCCTTCGCCAGTCTGTCCAGCGAGCCGTGAGCCTGGACATGTATCTACAAGCAGGAGCCAGGGGCAAGATGGAGATGGAAAAGAAACAAAACCACAAGGCAAGGTGAGGGGCACCTTGTAGTCATGGGCTTTGGTGTGGCTGGGTGGTGGATGCCCATGGGAGGCAGCAGGTTTTCCTCTTCTGTGTCCTGGAATGGATGATCTGTGCCCAGTGCCTTTTGGGGCCAGCTCTCCTCCTGGTGCAGGGTGCCTGGCCCCATCCCTTGCCCAGTAGTCACCGGCAGGAATAGGCTGGGAGCTGGGAGCTCCAGGCCTGGGGGAGTTACAGCTCACTGAAGCGCATCGCTGGTTCCAGCTTGTGTGACAGGGCAGTGAGGACCTTGTCGAACTTCTCGTAGCGCTCAGCTTGGCTGCTCTCAGCCCCGCGGCTGCCCCAGAGCAATCGCAGCTGGAACTCGGTGCTGAAGACCTCCAGCAGTTCTGCTCTGCCCTGGAAACCTGCAGGGAAGGGACAGTCAGTCACCTGGGGATGGACAGGGACCCGCCTCGTGGGTTCTGGTGCTTGGGGGGAGTTGAACCAGCTGGGAATGGGGCGGAGGGAAAGGGGCTCTGCCATCCCCATCACTTACCCTGCAGCTTCACCTCAGCATTGGTGTGGTACAGCCCCCCGTGGTGGGCTACCATCCGTGCTGCCTCCAGGTGAGCCATCACCACCTCCACACCGTTGTCGCTGATCTCCCAGGGCTCCGGGCTGTCTGTGAGAGCGTCATCTCGCTCCAGGAGAGTCACGAGGGGCATGACGTGGGGAAAGGTGGTGTTGGTCAGTGGTGGCCCTTCTGTGGAAAGATACACCCTGATGACCTCATGCAGTCCCCTGCCTCTGAATCCCCCCTCCCCATCTATGCCCCATAGCCACAGCCCTGTAAAGCTGGGGCTGCCACCATGCTCCTGGGAGAGGCTTTAAGGCTCAGCTGTACCACAGCAGCAGCTGTGGCTTTTCCATATCTGTGCCCCAGGGCTATCACCTACTTCAACACCAGCTCCTCCCCAACTGGGCTTTCTGGTTGCACTGGGAGGGGAACACTGCTTTCCCCATTCTGGCTGCATTCACATTTCCTGGGGCTGCAGCGATGGGGAGCAGGATTGCAGAGCCCAGAACTCTGGAGAGCGTTGGAGACACATGGCTCTTCATCTTCCCCAACTGGCCGCCGTGTCCCCTCAGCTTGGCACGCACTGCCATGCGAGCACGAGGGTTTGGCTCAGCCAAGTTGGTTTTGTGCCCAGCTGCTGGTTTTATTTAGTTATGAAATGCTTCCTTGGGAAGGAAGAGGCAGCTGAGGCCAAATGGGCCCCGCTGGGTGCTGGGGTGGGTCAGCAGCCAGAGGTGAAGCGCCTGGCACCAGCTGGGAGAGGGTCAGAGCTCTTGAATGCATCCCCCTCCAGAGAGGCTGTGCCTAGGGGGAAGCAGGAAGGAGCAGGCAGGCAAAAGAAGGGGGAGCTGCTCCAGTTTACCTTTCCCTTCATTCAGGCTCTTCAGGAAGGGCTTGAGCTTCTTCTCATAGAGGATCGCCCCCTCCGTGTGCCGCTGCCGCAACACCATCCAGGTCTGCTCCAGCCGGGAGATCTGAAAGCAGATGGGGCAGATGGAGGGTGCTGGGGGCTCTCTGTGCTCCCCGGGGGCGTAGCCTACCCCCAGAGCCACGGCCCCCAGCCTTGCATGCAGTGGTGCCTGCTGCTCCCAAAAATAGCCACCTTCTCCCCAACACTGCCTCCTCCACCAGCACACAGGGACAGAGGCACATCCCTGGCACCGAGGCCAGGCTCAGGCTTTCTCCCCCTCCCTGTGCCCCAGGACAGCAGCTTCCCTGCGTCGCAATGGCCTTGAAGATGAGACACAGGGAGGGGGCAGCCGTTCCACCTCCTTTGTGCAGACAGGAAGCAAGACTTCCCAGCTGGGCTTGATTTAAAATTGAATTTTAATCTCCTTTCATCTTCCAAAGGGAGCAGCGTGGCCCAGAGACACTGCTGCCACAGCCTTGAGACTGATCCGTATTGTACCGGAGGGCAGATTCATTTCCTCCCAGGAACACAGCCCAGCACAAAACAAAAAGCCCAACCACCAAAAAACAATGAGATCCTGGCAGGGACAGGGCTGTCTGCTCTGCAGAGGGGACAGCTCTTCCCCTTCGCTGCTTACACCCCAACGGATGTGGCCCCACACTTCTCCCTGTGGGGTCACTCCCTCCCCTTCTCCCACCCCAATAGGTGTCTGAGCCTACAGGACACCAGTAAGGCTGTGTTTTGGGTGAGGGGGCTGAGCCCAGGTCAGGAAGACAAAAGGAGCATCCCCAGTACCTGTGTCATTTCCAGAGCATTCATCACGGCTGCAAAACTGAACATGTTCCCCATGGTGCTCTTCAGCTCAGCAGCCAGCTGGATGGTCTTGTGGAGCAGGGCTGCCCGCTCCTCCGTGCTGCCCGTGCAGCCCAGGATGTCCACAGCGATCATGATGGACATGGTGTGGAACCTGCCACGGGGAGAGATGCAGAGTGGAGTCAGCGTGAGGGTGGCTGGGGATGCTCCTGGGGTTCCTCCACGCCAAAGGTGCCACGGGCATCCCTGTGCCAAGCTGGGGATACCCCAGGGGTGCCGGGCTGTGCTGTGCAGGGGAGCCTGTGCTCGCCTCTGCTGTGGCCGTACCGTTCCAGCAGGTCAAGGCGGAGCTGGTGGCCGTGGGGCAGGGTGAGCAGCTCCATGCCCGAGCTCACCCCCATGAGCCGCTGCATCTCCACCGTCACACCCGATATCCGGGCAACCTGGTGAGAAAGGTGAGAGCTGGTTAGACCTTTGTTCATCGACGAGAGGCTGAAGTGGCCTCAGGCAGCCTCTTGCCCCAGCCCAGCCTCTGCCCTAGCTAATACAGCGTGGCAGAGCCTGGCAGGGATGCCCAAATGCTCGAGGTGCCCCAGTGTTTGGGGGTGCTCTGATTCCCTGCCAACCAGGCTCGGTCAGAGGGCAGCAGTGCCTGTCCCTCCCGCCCAGCCCTGGCCGTACCAGGCAGTCCACTTTGGTGATGTGTTTGGCCAGCGTCTTCACATCCACCTCTGCCAGCAGCTCTTTGACCTTTTTGAGCACAGCCATCTCCAGGGGTTTGTTCTCCAGGGGGATAAGCAGGGAGTGGAAGGCTGCGGGGTTGAAGGAGGAGGTTGTCTCCATGGTGGGGGGCACAAAGCCAATAAAGTCCAGCTCCCCTTTCAGCCTGTGCCCCGCTTCTGCTTCCCCGGAGCCGTTCTCCAGAGTCACTCTCTGTCCTTCCTCCACCTTTAGCCTCTCCACGTAGCTCTTTGTTGGCAGCTGCTTGGTGTCATGAGCTGGCCGGTCTCTGCTGATGGGCGAGGTGGGGTGGAGCTGGCAGTAATGCCCCGTGTCCGGGTCGCTGTAGCTGTTCACAGAGGGAGACGGGGAGGCACGGGCGTACCCATGGCAGGGAGTCGAGTGGGTGCTGTGGGCAGGGTCTGGCAGGTGTTTGCTGTTGTTCCCCGCACACAGCTGGGGCTCGCTGGACCTTCTTATGACTGGAGAGGCCGGGGCAATCCCAGCTGCTTGGCAGGCATGTGGCTTTAGCCGTGTGACTGTAGGGAATAGGAGAGACCTTCTTGTTAGAACCTGGAGATATGCACACTGGAGGGATGGGGCACGCAGCAGCCTGGGGACACGGAGCCCAGGGAAAGGGCTCCTGCCCCCCTGGGTTCAGTCAGTCCCAGGACAGCCATGTGATGAGGTCCCATCCCCAGCTCCAGCCCTCCATCAGCAGAGTTTCCTTTGCTGTGCAGAGCCAGGTGGGTTTCGCTCCCAGGGAGTGATGCAGGGGCTTTCCAGCTCCATCCCCCTCCCCAGGTCCCTGCATCGCACCCGTGCCAAGCCCAGCCTGACCCCCATCCCCACTGGGATGGGAGGGGCGATGCTTACCTGTGCTGTAGGCGGGTGACACTGGGTTCTCAGAGATGGGGGACATTGGGGAGTGCAGGTCTTGGATCTGGTCCACGCTGACGGCACAGTTGCGAATGATATCTCTGTGGTGGGGCAGGGACACACTGGGGAGGGGGCAGATAGGGCAGGTTAGTCCCTGCAGACAGGGCCCAGGCAAGGGCAGAGGGGCTGGGACAAGGGCTGGCTGTCCCATTGCTTCCCCTCAGGCCATCACCTCCTTCCTCAACTACCTGTAATGAGCTGAACTCATAAGGAGCTCAGCTGGAGCAGGGAGTCCCTGCAGCAGCTGGGGTCAGTACCTGTGAAAAGCAGAGGGGCTGGGTTGTGTGGAGCAGGAGAGATGGGGGTTGTGGTCTTGAGGTAAGGATAGGTTTTGCTTCAGGATGCTGTGGGGAGGTGGTCCTGGTAAAGAAGTTATGGGTGAGGGGTACTTTTCTAGCGGTGTACTGCAGGGTGGTGTCTGGTGCTGGGTGTGTTGCTCTGTTTCCACCTGAGACCTGTTTTGGGATGGTTACATGAGCTGTTGCTCTGACCTGAAGTTTAAGAGAGGTGGAAAGTGCCTGGAAGGTGGGCTCAGTGTCAGGCAGGTGCCTGATGGAGCTGTGGAAGTGCCTGGGCTGGAGAGCTGCAGCCTGTGTGCTTGAGGAGCTGTGCAGCAAGGTGGGTCTTGTGCTGGTGGGGCTGTGGTTGTGGCCTGATGTGGGTGCTGTGTGTCTGGGGGGTGCTGAGTTGGGGGGGTATGGCAGGTAACTCACCCCTCTCCCTGCCTTGGGTGAGGGCTGGGCTGTATGATGTGTTTGCTCTTGAGTGCTGTGCCTCTGGGGTGGGGTAAGGATGGGGGAGTGGTGGTGGTCATAAGGGGTTTGGGAAAACACAAGTGGTGAGGAAAGACTGATGGGTCTGGGCTCTTCTTCTGGAAACAAATATGCTCTCCTGGAAGCTGGAGTGTTTTCCTTTTCCCTGCTGTAACTGTTGCCTGTTTTCTGCTGGGGTGTTTTCACCCTGCCCCCGGGTTGAGAAGGTTGGGGTGGTGACACAAGCAGTTTGGGTTGATGTTCAATGGCAGACTGTGTCCCACTGGGGAGGTAGGAGTGGATGGGTTCCCCTCAGCTGAGGCTTTATGTGTGGCTCAGCCTTCCCTGCCAGGCTGCAGGCAGCCAGGGCTGCGGAAAGCAAGCAGGCAAAGGAAATCTCTTTCTCCACCTCCAGAGAAGCCCAACTGCTCTGAGGGTACTGTGAGCCAACCAGCCATGCAGAGCCTGTCATCAGGGGCTCAGCACAGCTCCATCAGTCTCCTCCTGCCCATCAGGCTTCCAGCTTTGCTTGGTAACTCCTTGCAAATGCTCCAGCTGAATGGGAAGGGCCCTAAAACTAAAAGGGCTCTTCAAAAACAAACCAGCAAATGCCACCTTGGTGGCTGGAACTGGATCTCCCCTTGCCTCTGCCTGGAGCTCCCTGGCTCTGACAGGCCCTGACATGCTGGTACTCCTGGACTGGTGATTGTAAAACACTCTCTGGCTTCTGGCCTGTGGATGCTAAAGTCATGTCTGCTCGCTGGGCGTCTGTTGTGGTTGGCAGCCAGCCTAGGAGAAACCCCCAGTTCCTGCTGGGTCCCAGTTCCTCTCCTCATGCCTTTGCTGGCCTCTCTCCACACCTGAGTGGGAAAAGCGTCCGTCCCCAAGCCCAAACCCCTGCCCTGTGCTTGGGAAGCAGGGACCAAGCGTGTCCCTGCCTCTTTCACAGGGGCTGGTCCTCTACCCAGCTGAACTGGGCTGAGACCGTGCGTGCACTCACCTGGTCGGGCACCCCTCAGCCCTGGTGATCTTGTCTGCCGTCAGTCCGTCCGTCATGGTGATGCTCCTCCTCTTGATGTGCCCCCTTTCTGGGTGGCGGGGCTGTGAGGTCCCCCATGCTTGCCGTTGGCCAGCCCGTAGCTGGCTTCCAGGTAGCGCAGGGGGAAGGTGCGGTTGATGGGGCAGTAGATGATGGCTCCGCTCTGCTCCGAGACGGCCTTGCGGTTGCCCACGTAGAAGCGGACGAGGGCAGGGACGTTGTCGAAACTCTCCTGCTCAAAGAGGTACTGGACACGGGTATGGCCCTCGCTCGACTTGACCGTCACCTTGTTGATCTTGAAATGCAGGGGCTCGTTCCGCCAGCGGCACGTCAGCACGTAGTCGCCCAGGCTGGTGAGCGAGTCGCGGATGAGGAAGTCGCCGTTTCTCTGCACGAGGCTCTCTGACACCTGGCAGGGAACAGGGCAGCGGCTCAGGGAAGGTCACGCTTGGGTGAGCTTTGGGGGGAATGTTCTGCTGGGACACTGGCTCATTCCCTGGGCCCCTGCTCGGAGCCGCAGGAGGGCATTTCCCATGGCAAAACCAGGCAGCTTGAGGGGAACAAAGCCGTTTGTCCAGAGGCTTCCCCAGGGGACAGGCTGATGGTCCTGTGTGGCCTCAGGGAACTCTCCCTGAGCAGCCCAAGCAAAAGGTGTCCAGGGCCACCCACCTTCCCCTCCTCACCTCCCTGGGGATACGGCCGTGGTACCAAGCATGGCTGCGTAGGTCGGTGCTGCTCAGCTTAAGCTCCTCTTCCAGCTCCTTGTGAAGCTTCTCAGGTGATGAGTCGAGGATGTATTTCTCTTTGGAGAACTGTACGGGGGAGGAGAGAGTGTCAGCCAGCACAGCAGTGCAGGGCCTAGGGAGGGGAGGGCTGACCCTGGGGTGGGCTGGCAGGGTCCCTGCGTGAGAACTGCACTGGTGATGCCAAGAGCAGGCAGATTACAGGGGACGGGTGACTCAGAGATGTGGGTGACAGTTGCCACTCGCTGCAGAGGATGTGGCTGGAGTAACGTGCCTGTTGAAACTTGGGTCTTGCCACCACCACATCTCCTGGTGGTACCTGCCTGACTACCCTGTCCCTGTGTGCTGTCCCATTGCCCCAGCTCAGAGCTGAGCATGGCCAGGCAGGAGAAAACCTGCCCCAGCTCCCTCTCAAACATCTCCAGGGCTGAGCCGCTGTTGGAACCACTCTTCCAGGAGGAAACCTGTGTTATTTCTCCTCCTTGAACCATCTACTGTGGTGCCTCCTGCAAAGGGTTAACTGGCTGTGCTCAGCCTGGCACTGGTATGAATAGTAATGGCAAATGGGAAGGGAACTGCTTGAGATCAGCTTTTACAGGCACCCTGCACCTGAGCCTGGAGGATGCAGTTCATCCCCTCCCTTCCCCCTGAGAGATAAGGGATGGTGTCACATCTCCCATCAGCTGGCCCTGCTCCCTGCCCTTGTTCTCAGAGGGCAGCTGAGGATGCTGAGGTACCAGCACAGCAGAGCCGGTGTGTGTGTGGGGAGTGAGCACAGGCTTGGGGCTCCCGCACGCTCCCCGCACGAGGCTGGTTCCCCAGTCAGTGGGACGAGCCCTGCCACAATGCCCACACTTGTCCCATGCACATGTGCTGTCCTGCTGGGGGAACATCTGTGTCACTGCCATGGCTGAGGGGCTAGCAGGGTGTCCTGTTCCACCGCTCTGGTGAGCAGGGTGGCTCCCTGGGCTGGCAGTGCCAGCGTGGGGAGGCACAGCAGGCTGGTCTTGCTCCTCGGTGCCATGGCTTGTTAGGGCAGGATGCTGTTGGCATCTCCAACAGGCACGAGGTCAGCACCCTGCTGACAGGGTCCCGGCACTGTCGGAGAAGCAGGCTGATGCTGGTGGCTGGCCCCACAGGGCAGCTGCTTCCCCAGAGCACCAGGGACTGTGGCCCCATCCCAACGCATGGGGACTCGCCTGGGAGCTGCCCCTTTGCCCAGCACCTTATCCTCTGTGTCCTGTATCGATTCCTTCTGCTCCTCTGGCAGTTGTGAGCAGGGGAAAGTGTAGAGCATCATGTTGCTCTCCTGCCTTGTACCCACCGCTCTTGGGATGCTCCTGGGACTCCCCTGGGTTCCCTCAGCAGGAGTCTGCCCCCAGTTCCCCATCCGCTTCCCCAGGGAAGTTGCTCCATCCCCTGAGGTAGTTGTATTCATCAGCCAAGCCAGGCAGTGAGGCAGCCCTGGGGATCCTGCTCCAGCCTGGGGAGGTGGAAGGAAGCTGCTCAGAGCCTGTGTGATGGACCATGCTCTCCAGGGTTTACCCTGACCAGCCTGGACCTGTTTCTGTTCCTCCCTTCTCAACTCCTACTGAATCAAAAGGTGTAGGGACAGTGGAAGCAGCCCGGGAAGGTGGCACAGCCTGAACTCAGCTGTGTTCATCCCACCATGTTTCCCCTCCCTGTGAGAGGGTCCTGCTGGCTGGAGCTCTGGGGACCTGGACAAGGGGACATGTGGGTTGTCCCCTCCTGACCGAGGGCTGTGGGGAGCCAAGTGCTTGCTGCTGCTCTGGGGCCCCTGAGGAGACAAAGCCACTCAGTGCTGCTGAACCCGATTAAAAATAAATGGGAGCCGGCGGACACTGCCGAGGTCCGGTTGCCTCCCGGGGGGCTGAGGCCGAGCAGATGCCGTTTCCATGACAACCCATCCGCTGCCACCGAGCAGGCCTGGTTGGGATGAGCGTCACTGGGGGACCCTTGGCTGCTGCACCCTCCCTGTGGCACTGCTCACCCAAACCCCTGGGCCAAGGAGACTGCCCCTGGGAGCCTCTCCCATCTGTGCAGGAGCTTGGCACCTGGCACAGCAGGACCTGCCCCCCGGAGCGCTGCAGCATGCCCTCAGCCTGCTGCAGGTAACCAGCTGGCTAAAGCTGCCGGGGCTGAGCCAGGAGCGGTTTGGAGCCAGCGCATCCCCCCTCCTCACCACCCCTGGAGCAGGGATTAGTGCCTGTTCTGCTCAGTGGTGTACATCTGGGTTTTTCCCCAAATCCTCCTCATGCAAATGTGCAGGATAACAAACACCAACCCAGCTGAGCAGTGCCCGGCGTCTCCAAGCCTGGATTTGGGCAGCAGCCGGCTGGCACGCGTGCCAGGAGCCAGGTGCTAAGCTAAGGGGAGGTTTGGGAGAGGCAAGGGAGGTTTGGCAGATGGGGGAGGAAGGCAGCTTGTGAGTGGAGGGTGCCCTGAGCCACCTTCTCCAGCCACGGAGAGGGACTGTCCCTTTCCCTTTGGCTCCTCACCTGGGCAACAAGATTCCATCTGACTTGCCCAGCCACCAAACAGCCATGGCTCGGAGTGGCTACATAGCCGGGGAGGGAACAGGAGACTGATGCTGGGGAACCCTTTTCCTTGGTAGTCCTCACTGTGAGTCTCTCCCACTCCTCCAACATGTGCTCCTTGCCTCTGAAGTCACCCAGCTTCTCGCTTCTCCATGCACTTGCTGCAAACCCTGGGTGCAGAGACCCCTGTGCTGCAGAGGGACGCGCTCCTTGCAGCCCCCTAAGCCCTGCAATAGCCACTGCCTTCCCCCTGCTCTGCTGGGTAGCATGTCTCAGAGGAGGCCGGCTTGTGGGCTGCCAGCTGGCCAGGTGCCGGTGTGCGGGTGCTGGCAAGGCCTGGCAAGGCCTGGCAAGCCAGCCCAGAGCTGTCAGGAGCCTGTAAGCGGATGTCTGAGCGCTACTCTGAACAGGGCACTGCTTGGCGATCTCTTTGCTGTGCCGAGAGGACATCAAAAGATGTACAGCCCAGCGTGAGGTCCTGCATTCTAGTGGGATGGGTGTGGGGGGGAAAGATTTGACTCCCATTAGCACCTAGCTTAACCCCTTGGTGCTGCTGTCTTGTGTGGAGGAGCCTCAGAGCCTCTTCGAACTAAGCAGGAAGAAATGGGGATTAGAGCGGTTCTCCAAACCAGCCGCACCAGACAAACCAGCTCAGATCTGCCAGAGACGAAGCCAAGCTCTGTTTGAGGAATCCCAACCAGCAGCCAAGCTGGCTCTGCTTGGAGAAAGCAGAGCTCCTCCATCATGCTCAGCACCCTGATGGGCTGTTTTGTGGTCCTGGGGATGGGGAATCCTCTGGTGCTGGATTCCTGGGGCTCTCCATCCTTGTCCGCTTTCCTTCCCTGACTCTCCCTGCTGCTTTCTTGGAGGAAGAAATGCCTCTGGTCCCAGTTGAGGGGCAAAAGGGCAAGAGCTGGCAGGGGACAGAGGATGCTGACAACTCTGGTCCATGTAAACCAGCAGCTGCGGCTCTGCCTGATGTAGAGAGCTTCAAAGGCCAGTGTTTGGCTTTCTCTGCTTGCAAAGGTAATCTTACGAAATGGGAGTGATTTGCAGGCTGCTTTCCTGCTCTCCCCTCCCAGATCTGGAGGAGTCACAGCTGGGGATGAAGTCAGCTAGGAGAGCAAGGTGTACTCACCTCTGCTGATAGCATCTGACTAACCTCAGGGCACATAGTGCATCTGCTTTCCCTCCTGTTTGCTGCTGCCTGCCCTGGGCTGGGACCCTTGCAGGGAAATCTCAACCCCTTGCTCTGGCTGCCAGAGCAGATGTGGGGCTTGGGAGGATTGGGAGGAAATGGGACTAACCAGCTGTTTGGAGCAAGTATGTGGGGAAAGCCCCAGAACCATGTGAGGGGTCTTCTCTGCTTCCTCCATACCTGGACACGGGCTACTTCAGTGAAATACTTCAGGGCAAGCATCCTTCCCAAGTGACAGCACCTTGCAAACTCAGGAACCTGTCCATCCATGCATCTTCCCAGTGCAGGACTGCTGCACTCACCAGTCCAGCTGCCAGGGACCACCTGAGAAAGGTTGGTCCATCCCATACCATCGCTACGAGAAAAATCCCACCACAAGCAACCCTCAGGTTGTTACAGGCTTGTTCTCAGTCTGCATGCCCTGCCGTGAGCCAGCCTGTCCTATTGATCTTGACATCCACATGGAAATCATTTGTTCCTCTGTTCTATCTCACGATGATTCTGGGCATCTGAATGGCCTCTGAGAAGGCACCAGCCCATCTGTCCACCCCATGGGTGACTGAAGGCATCTCTTGGGTACGCCACATCTCCATTAGTCTCCACTGAAAGCAGACCTTGACTCAAGATCTTTGTTCTGGCACTTGAAGGCCTTCCTAGGACTGGTCCTGGCTCCCCACAGGGTCTCTTCTCCCCTTGGCTGGGCTCCTTTGTGGCAGCTCTGGGGCAATTCTGTCTGGCTGGTGGGGTGGGGTGCAGCTGGGGGCAATGGCTGGGGACATCTCAGTGCTCTAAGGTAGGACAAGTGCCCCAGGTTGTGTGATGATGGAGTGTGCTGCTACTGCTTGCCCTGGGGGAGTGGGTCTCCAGTGCAGTGACAGGGTGTGTGTACACACACATTTCCATCCATCTATATATTACTTATCTCACTCCAAGACGGCAGCAGTGGCTGCTGCTGCATCCCTTTTCGGAGCTGCTATTGGCCAGAAATGATGTCAGTGCTTCCCAGGCTGGGTGCACTGCCATTGGCGGTGAGCAGGGATGCGGCTGTCAGCTGGAAGCGCTCCAGTCATTCATGGGGACTTCAGTGTGTGTTTGCTGGGCACGTTTGGACACAAATAGATGGTGAAAGATCTGTGGGGGGCCAGGTGAGCCCTTAGGGCTTCAGTTTTAACTGTTTCATGGGGTTGGGATGGAGTGCCCTCCATCCCCTCTCGCATCCCTGCGTGAAAGCTAGACTCCCACCTGTCTCTCCCTTGTTCTGGCAGCAGCTTGCTGAAAGCACCCCACCACCCACTGCGATGCGTGGCTGAGGGCTGCTGCACTAGGACACGTGTGTGTCCCCCCTTCTGTGTTGCTCAGTGGCCTTTGGACAAATGGGAGAAGCTCTTCTGCTCTTCCCTCTTCGCCCCCGCTAGCAATCAGCATCCCTGGCTTTGCACCGAGATCAGCCGCAGTCATGACAAGACTTGAAACGCTGCTTCTGGGCTCTGTCTTACCCAGCATAATCTCTAAAGCTCAGCACCTACCTCACTCAGCAGGAGCACTGGATGAGGCTGCCAGCTCGCTTGGCTGCCGGCTCCCTCCGAACTTGCAGTATGCCACAGCTCGTGCTCCAGACCGTGCTTGGCTCCTGCAATCCTAAACACCTTTGCTCTCTAACTTGGTAAACGAGGGAACCGATTCCTAGCGCCCTGCCCCTCCTGTGCAAATGCCAGAGTCCAAAAATAGGATGCCTAGACTCGTGCCCAGACAGTGGTGGTGCTGGAAGTGCCCCAGGACAGGTGACAGATGGATCCCAGCTTTCTCCCACCAGTCAGACCTGAGCAGCGCAGCACATGCAGAGACCCAGGCCAAGGAGCCACACGTTCACCTGGGCTTGGTCTCTCCTCTGTGCTCAGTGATGCTCCCAGCACATGACATCTTTTGGGGGGGGGTGTGGGGTGTGCTAAATGCTTCCCCTTCACGAGGTCTGCTGCAGGTGCAGGCTCCTTTCGGAGACTTGGGCTGCCTCTCACAGTGCTGCTCTGGGTGGGGGGAATCGAGCAGCTTTTGGCTCTGTGGCCCTGGCTGCAGAGGGGGCTGAGCTGTACCCCCCGACCTGGTGCGCATCTCACGCTCGCTACCTCCTTGACAAACGCGGGCAGGCACGCTGCCCATGGCCACCCCTGCCAGCTCCATGCTGGGGGGCTGCGAGGCTCCCGGGGGATGCCACCCCCTCCCCACCCCCTCGCATCCTCTCCCCAGCTCGGAGCTGCCTCACTCACAACGGGTGCAGGGCCGGGGGTCAATCCGTGCCCCCGGCGCTTTCCCCATCCCGCTGTACACCTCCCACCCCGTCCCCCGTCCCCTTCCCCACGCGTGCGGGCGCACGGAACGGCGCGGCGGCACCCGCCGGGTCTCTGCGCCCATCGCGGGGCAGCCGGGTTGCCCCCGCCGGCCCCGGGTCTCACCTGGACCTGCATGAAGGACCCGCGGTAGAAGCAGCAGGCGGCCGCTGACAGGGCGCTCCACAGGCTACACCGCTCCGTCATGGCTCGGCTCGGCTCTGCTCGGCACGGCACGGCACGGCTCGGCTCGGCGCGCCCGGCCGGGGCTGCCCCGGCCCGGGCTGTACCAACGCTACCGCCGCCGCCGCCGGGCTTCAATTTCAGCCGCTTCCCCGATTACCTCATCCCTTGTCGGCAACGGGAGGAGGAGGGGGCGGTACCGGCTCGGCAGCTCCGCCCCGGCCCGCCCCGGCCCGCCCCGAGGGGCCGCCCGCAGCCGTCCGCTCCGCTCCGCCGCGAAACCCGGGGGGAAGGTACACCCGGCGCTGCCTTGTCGCGAAGGGAAACGGTAACCTGGGGGAAACTGGCTCTTCTGAGGGGGTCAGGCACACATACACACCCCCCACAAACTCCCACCGAGGGGAGGTGGCGCCCCGGCTGCCCGCATCCTAAGGGCACCCGGCACCCCTGAGGGGATCCGGCACCCCGGAGGGGATCCGGCACCCCGGCTGCCTGTGCCCGGAGAGGAACTGGTTCCTCTGAGGGCTCCGGGCTGCTCAAGGAAAACCGGCACCCCTGAGGTAACTGGCACCCTCCCTTGCCTGTGCGTGGAGAGATGCTGGCTCCTCCGAGGGGAACTGGCACCCCTGAGGACACCCAGCACCCCTTATCTCCCCATCCCAATTCTACCTGCTCTCCCCAGTGATGCAGACGGGTCAGGGAGAGCCTCTCACCCACCTCATCTTCCTTCACCCGCGCCACGGTGACGCCTTTCTGGGGACACACACTGGTCGCTGCCTCACATGGCGTGGAGCCAGCCGCCTGCTTCCCGCGTAGGCCGTCTCTGACTTGCGTTTAATTAAGGCTCCGCTTCAGTTTAATTAAGGCCACGGTTTCACGTATGGGATGTGCGAGTCAGTGCTGATGACTCAGAGCACCACTCCAGCCCGGACTCGTGAAACCCCCTCAAAATTCCTACCTGAACCCGCTTGGGATGCCCTGCCCTGCACCCGGGGACAGGCAGGGGTTCCCCAGCACCCCACAGTGAGCTCTGCACCCGCTCGCTGCACCTAGCTGCTCTCCCTCCAGGTCTGTCCTACATGGACATGGCCCGGATTTGGCCATGCTTTGGGAATGGAGGAGCTTTACAGCCCATCTACAAAGCGTGTCCTGGCCCAAAGACCCTTGTGCCTGCCCAGGTGGGTGCTGCGAGCTTGGAGAAGCGTTCCTGCTGCCACCGAGAGCAGAACCCTGCAGCCTCCCTGCTAATTAATTCAACCAAGACCCTCACATCCCCAGGCAGGGAGGCAGTAGAGAGGGCTGATGAGATACAGGTCCCCTGAGCAGCTCCTCCGCGCAGAACAAAGACAGCTCGGAGGCGCTTTGCCTGGCCGTGCTCTGCCCTTGGTTTTCCCGGGGAGAATGGATCTGGGAGGATGGGAGCGGGAGGAGAGGGGCTGCTTGCGGGCAGGGAACAATATGTGATGGGTTCCATGGGTGCCTGTGCCTGGCTAGGATGGGTAGGAAGCGCCGGCAGTACTCCTCTCCTCTTGCATGGGACTGAGGGACAGAGCAGATGGCAGCGCACAGGGAGACGCCGCTCCGAAAGGATACGATGGTGAATCATCCTCCTGCCAAGGCTTCTCTCTCCCCCGTATCGGGCTCTCACCAAGGGAGAGAGTGGAAGCCTTGGTGGGGGCTGCGGGGCGATGCGCCCCAGCAGTGCCCATGCTGCTTCTCCGCAGGGGGAAGCTGAAAGTCCCCAAACCAAGCCCTCACGGGGACACACGGCAGCTTCATCAGCTGCTCTCCCAAAGGGTAAGGCCACTGCGCAGTTCCCTCACCTGCATGAGGACCAAACGTGGCTGGCTGGGTTGTAAGCAAACAGTACCCAGCAGCTTGGGAACCCCAACCCTCAGGCTATCATTAAAGCATGTTAATTACCAAGGGCTTATTGATCCCAGCTTTCTGACCCTCCCTGGCTCCTTGTTGTACCTCTACTCATGACAGGCTTGGTTATGGAAGAGCTGGCCCTGGCCAGTTAGTTGCTGAAGCTCAAGTGTTGATGTTTGATAGTTTCTCTGTATGCATCTGCACACAGACCTGTCTGCGAGCCCTTGCTCACGAAAGAGGTCCTCCCCCTCCTCCTGACTCTGTCCTTCACCAGCTCCTTTCTTCACAACTCTCCTCCTCTCTCCCCCGCAGTGCTGTTCCCTCATGCCCAAATCCCTCCCACCCACAAAACTCAGACCTGTTCTGGTGGCAGGTCCCAGCCCTGTCCCTTCTTGCTTCTGAGAGATCCCAGGCACAGCAGCCGCCTTCCCACCCGGATCCCCGCAGGCGCTGGGGCTGAACTCTGCTGGGTGCTGAGCACTCAGGGATGTGGGCTCCCAGCCAGGCACAGCAGCTGCAGTCAGCCCCAGTGCCCCCACCATCCCGGGCGCTCACACCCCAGGTAATTACTCATTTGACTAAAATAGCTGCTGTCACTGCAGTCGTCACTCGCTTCCATGACCGAAGGAAAGCGGCATATAAATCACAGCCCACGGGCTGTGTCTGGACCCTGTGGCGATGAGTGAGAAATAAAGGCCAGGCAGCTCAGGTCTGGGATCTGCTGGAGAGCAGGGAATTCTCCCAGCTCACCAAAATGAACACAATCCTGAAAGCAAAGTCATGCCCACACCTCTCATTTCAGGCTAGTAACTCGCAAGCCATAAAACACTCCCGTCTCTGGGGTATGCCCACTGTCAGAGCAGGGGAGAACACCCCAAACCATCCAGCTTGGCCCCTCAGCTCAGGACGTGTGTGAGCGGGAGCCTTCCTTCACATCCCAAGGGTTCCCAAGGCAGGGCCCAGCCAGAGCCTCATCAACTCACATCAGAGCCTCATCACTCCCATCGGAGCACATTTCCCACCTCCACCCATGAAAGTTCCTGCTCTGGCAGTCCCAGGTCTCTGTACCTGTTTCACCACCCAAACTGGACTTGAGTGACCTCAACGACCGCATCTGCCCAGCGGCATTACATCCTCATCAGGCAGCCAGACCCAGGAAGCTCTGGCCCTTCTTGAACAAGCTCCTCAAAGGCCACATTGCATGGCTGTGACCACCCAGGCAGATTTTTAGAGCTCTATCCCCAAAACACACAGCATCCCTGCCACTGTTCCTCTGCGCCTGCCCGGCTCCCATCGTGCTTAGCAGCCTCCTGCGAAAGGGCCCGCTCTCCTCCAGAGCCAGGCGCCTCGCTAATGAATTTCTGGCCAGACATGAAGAGTCCTCAGGAATGTTAATAGTTTGCTGGAGGATAAGCAAGAGATTTGGAGAGATTTACACGGACTTTTCATGTGACAGCCACGAAAGTGGCTCAAACCCTTCCGTTCCTTTACGTGGGGGCAGAGGGAGGAGGCTGCCCCTGCGTCTGCGGCATTCGTGAGGGATGGGGAGCACGAAACACAGGCAGCTCCTGTGTGTGGGAGTAGCGTTGCGGGGGGACCATGTCGGGTTTGTGTCTCTGCCTCCTGTGGCCTCACCGTTTCTGGCAGGAAATTTTTCCCAGGGCCAAAGAGAGAGCCTGGAGGAGGCGGTGGGATGGGGGTAGCAGAGCTGAGCACCCCACTGGTGCCATCACCCCCCTCCACTGCTGCCACCTGGCCGGAGCAGGCCGCGATCACGCTTGGCACCTTACCTTCACGTATTCACTGCCGGACTCCAGGCCATCGTGGTGGCTAAAAGGAAAGGGGAAAATAACAATATCTAAGTAAAGGGCAGCAAGTCGTGGCAGTTGGGTGAAGGCAGAGGTGGCACAGCCAGGGGAGTGGGGATCTGTGCCCTTGCCATGGGGTCAAGAGCATGGCTGTGATTTTGGGAGGGCTTCCCAGGGTCCCAGCACTGTTCCTGCCCGTCCCGTGCCCGCTCTTGGTGCAGGGCTTAGCCTCCCTAAGGCGATCAGGAAGAATGAGGCCTTTTTAGAGGATCTCTTCCCCAAATCGGCTTGGGACTGTGTGAGCCAAGCCAGGGAGACATAGCGGCCAGGCTGGGGTCCCCACGGGTCACAGTGCCGGGGGGTACATGCCGAGGTGAGGGGCTCTGTTCCCTGTAGACAGCCACTGGGACATGTGGCATGGACAAGCGTTTCTGACTGTTTCACTCCGACCTCACACGACCCCATAGAAACCAAACTCCCACTGAAGCAGTGGGACAACTGCAATGTCCTGGCTGAGACTGTGAGGCTTGCCCTCCCAGGCAGCAGAAAGTCCTGTTCTCCATGGTGATGTTCACTCTCAGCCCTACTGACAACCAGCCTGATAATCCCGAGGCACAGCTGACCCGGCAGCTTCTTCACCATCATTTCACAGGGGGACGCAGGTGGCTCCTGCTCTTTCCTGAGCATGCAGCAGCACTGCTGCTGCTTTTTCTGCTCTTGTAGGTCAAGGTAAGTGTCTCTATGGATGAGTCCAAGGGGAACAACGGAGAGTTCAAAGGGAGAGAGGCTCTAACTGCCTCAGCTGGGATGTGCTACCTGGAGGTCTCACTTTTCAGAGTACTACACAAAAATCTGGACATCTTTAACCAGAAGCCAGCACCTGTCACCTCCCCAGTGCCAAACTTCAGCACAGACATCCCACAGCTTGCCAAGGTCACCTGCCCGAGCGCACGGCCCTGGGATGGCAGCTCCAACCAAGAAATAGCCAAATCTCAGGGTGTCACACACCCAGGATGTCCTTTCCCACCTCACTCCACCCACTGCCTACAGTCATGGCCAGACACCAACCTGGTATCGGAAGCTGCTGGGGGTCCTGCATACAACCCCCTCCCAGGAATCACATCAGCCACATCCCTGGGGAGCCAAATTCCTCCTCTGTGGGCTCCCTCCAGGTTGGGGATGGTGCCTGGTGGCTCAGAAATGAGTCTCCCAAAGGGAAGTGGGGATGGCAGAGGTGACTGCTGCCAGACGTGGCCCCACTGGACACCCCCCCAACATTACAGTGGGGCAAGAGCCCCTCAGGGTGTCCACCCTGCACCACACAACACCCCAAACCCCTCCAACCTCGTGCTGCTGACACCACATCCCCCATCTCCCCTTTGGAAGGGTCGAAGGGACTGGAAATCAAGCTTAAACCTTTTTTTTTTTTGGGGGGGGGTGTGAAAAAAAGAAGAGGATGGTTTGGGATGGGGGATGGACACAGACTCCCCAGGGCAGCTGCGGGCTGCCTTCCAGCCCCTGCGCTGCCTCTCCATGCTGTTTGCCTTTCACACGGCCGCACAGAGCTGCCTGGTGCTGCGAGAGCCGTGAGAAAAACCGGCAGGAGGACGGGGGCCTCCGGGCAGGAAATCAGGAGCATGGGAGCAGCTGGGAGATGCTTCCAGAGCCTGGGCAGGGGAGGCCTCTGTGCAGGGGATGGGCAGCAGCTGGGGCTGGGGGAGTGAGGGGGAAAGGCCGGGTGCCGCAGCCCCCCTGGTTCTGCACATTCCTGGAGGAAACGGCATTTTTTGGGGGCAGCCGAACGCCTGGGAAAAATTCCAGGGCTGGTTTAGGAGGACGGCTGTGGCTGAGCCGCTGGGACCAGGAACTGCTGCGGTGGCACCCGGGGAGCGGGGCTGTTTCGGCAGGGCGGCTCCTGCTTTTGGGCTCAGGAAGGTATTGCAGTGATTTGGAAATGCACCAAGCTCTGGGCTGGCTGCTGGAGATGGTCTGGGGTGATTGTGTGGGCCCAGCCCCTGTTTGTAGACCAGCTCATCTGCAGGACAGGCTGCGCCTCAAGGCAACCATTGAGCACCATGGAACCATGAGGTTGAGCACCTCGTGCCTCAGTTTCCCCTCCCTCTGCAGAGCAGTTTTGGCTGGCAGAGGGGTCTGCGGGCAGCTGGGGACAGCGCTCTGCCAGCGCCCTGCGGGAAATGGCGCTTCCCGTTCCTTGTGCACAGCCTCATGTGGAGGGAAGTCGAGTCACGTCCGCTCTGTGACCTGCCTGTGTGTAATCTCCCGTTAGTCACCGTGTCCCCGCCGGAGTCACGGCCACCATCTCGCTCTGAGCATCCCCATGGGCTCGGTGCTGCTCCCTGTCCCACAGCAGCAGCACTCTGCCCCGAGAGAGCCTGATCCTGCAGAGAGCATCCCTGGGAAAGCTCTTTGGTGCCTGGGCATCCTTAGCCTGTCCTGCCTCGGGGATGCTCCAGGGAAGGGGGGCAAGTGAAAATGTGCCCCGGGGCCATGCTTATTCCTCCCCCTTGCAATTTCTGGTCCCTCTGCATGGGCGTGCCCTGTGCTGGGCAGCTGGTCCTGGCCCCTGCCATGGCATAGCGGGAACAGACTGTCCCCATCCCCAGGGATGTTCCTGTGCAGGAGGAAGGGCTGGGGTGCGGCACTATCCCGGTCCCGCTTCCGCCCGTCCCAAGGCAGGACCCAGCTGTGGGGATGGCCCTGAACCAGGGGTTCTGAGCAGGGCTTGGAGGAGCAGAAATGCCCTAGTACAAAGTCCCACTCAGTCACTCTCGTGCCTCAGTTTCCCTGGAAAACAGCATGGCCACACCTATCAGCAGAGCAGCCCCAGATGAGGCAAAAGAGGATGTGGCCCTTGACTTTTAGGGAACTGAATCCCCACTTTCCAGAACCAAAACACCAGGTGACCCACAGACATCCCGCTGCTGCTTGGCTCCCAGCCGGCTGGCCTCGGGCCAAAGTCATTCCTCAGGGACAGAGGGTTTGTGCGAGTCCCGCTTACCCTCCACAGGGACCCTCGGCCACCACTGGGGCTCTGCACTTGCCAGAGGACGTGGCAGCACCACTGTCCCCCAAGACCCCAGCCCCCTGAGCCACCCCAAACTGGCTGCAGCCCCTGAGCTGCTCTCCCCCAGCGCCGGGTCCCATCTGCCTGTGGTTTCGGCAGCTGCAGCCGACATGCTCGCTCCTTCCATGAGCAAATGCCACCACGGGCCAGGGGCCTCGGCAGCCAAGCGGTAGCTCCAGCATCACCCGCCCTGAGCCTTTGTACCCGCCCCATGCAAAGCCCCTTCCCAGCCTCTCCTTCCCCATCCCCTCCCCTGTGCTGGAGTCCGAGGGGAAAGATGGGACCCCTTACCTGCCCTGTGCCAGGGTGGGGAACCTCCTGCCCACCGCTGTCATCGGCCCTGCACGATTCGGTGGGCGCCTTGGCTGCGGGACGGGACGGGGAAGCTCTGCCGGGCACCCTCCCGCCTTGTTCTGTTCCGAGCGCTGGGAGTTTGGGGCGCGCAAGGCGCTGGCGGATCCTCCTCCTTCCCGTCCCAGTCCCAGCCCTCCTCCGGCCCTCCCTTTACGGCCGGCAGGAATGTGTGGCCAGCACAGCCCAGCTCCCACGGCCGACATGAGTTGTTCCTCCTCCTCCTCCTGCTCACCCCATTCCTGGGGCCACCCAAACACTCGGCACTGGGGCCAGGAGCCACCAGCCCCAGGGTGAACAGGGGTGTCAGTGTCTGCCTGGGTGTGGAGAGAGGAGTCAGGCCAGGGAAGGGGTGGTACGATGGGAAGTTGTTTTGGGGAGAAATTTGGGGTCGGTGCCTCCACCCATACCCCCAGTCCTGTGCACACTGCTGGGCTGGGGAAGCATTTAGACCCTTGCTCCCAGATGCCCCTGTGATGGGCAGAAGGGATTAAAAATCCCTCTTGTTGGTTCCAAGATCAAAACACTCCAAAAAAATCCAACCCTTGCCTGAGAGGGCTGCTGAGCCCCCAGATTATCCTGGGGGGTGGGTTTTGTGCCTGGAAGGGGGTGTTTCGTGCTGGGGGATATGTGTGTGTGTGTGTGTGTTTATGGGAAGGTAATGAAAATGGGGCTCAGGGGGCTGGGTTTGGGGACTGCCCCTGTGCCACTTGAAGGGGAGAAGGAGGATGGAGGGGGTAGAAAAGAGAAGTGAGAAGTGGAGGGAGCCGGGTGGGTGCAGGTCTCAGCTCTCCCCAGCACTCCCTGGCACGGGAGTGGAGCTGCCGGCAGGACAAAGGGACGCTGGGGCTGTGCAGGTTTGTGAGATGTTTCCATCCCATCCGGAAATGGGAGGGAGCAGATATCCCACAGGAAACCCTGCTCCCATGGAGCCGCTGACCTGGCCACAGTGCAGAGCACTCAGGCTGTACCGTCCTGCGGGCCAGGTGCATCCCGCCGGCACCGTGGGTGAGAGGGGGGCACCGCAGGGACCCTGTGGGGTCCCAATCCCCTCCCTTTGTCCTGGCAGGGCAGATAGGAGGTCCCAGTGGAGGGCTGAGCAAACCCAGTGTGGCCGTACCTGTCTGGGGAGCTCTTGTCAGGATGCTCCTGCTTGTTTTCCAGCAGATCTGTGTTGGTGATTTCCTCTCCCGCTGCCGCATTGGGACCCGGGGTTTGGCTGGGGTTTAGGGCCGGGCTGGAGCTTAGTGCCTCCCTCCCAGGGCAGGAGACATTCCCCACTGGCTCCTGGTCCATCCCAGCCGTTGCTGCCCCCAGGGTGTCCTGCAGACCCTCTTCCTTCTCCTGCTCTGTTTTCCCAGTGGCCAAGGGTGAGTCTGTGCCCAGGTCAGGGATGCTCGACTTCTCGGGGGGCTCAGGGTCAGGGAGTGGGGCTGTCCGGGGGGGTTTGTTGCTGGGGGTTAATTTCTCCTGGCAGCTCTGGTTACTCTTGGCTTTGCCCAGGTTCTTCCCTGCCTTGCCCAGGTTCAGCCTGGGCATGGTGCCCATGTGGCTGTACATGTCCGATGATCGGGCGTAGGGGACAGGACTCTTGGGCATGGTGTTGAGATCATCCTGGGTGCTGTTGAAAGGCTCATCCAGGAAACTTTTGGGAGGATGGAGACCTTGCCCCAGGCTCCCGGGAGAGCTGGGGGACAGGGACATGCGCCGGAGGGTGAAGGAGCGGGGGATGGTGCTCAGGCTCCCAAAACCTTTGAACTTGAAAAACTCTGGCAAGGAGAGAGGAGAGTGCAGGGTTACTGTCGGCACGGCGTGGTGGTGGGAGGTCATGGGACCCCTGGTCCTGTGTTAGGGTGGGCACAGGGCAGTGTGTCACTGCGTAGCTTGATATCAGCCCTGTTTACAGCCCACATCTCCAGTCCCAGCCCGGCACGATGTCCCCTGTGGCCTGGGGTGTATGTGATGCTGTTTGGGATGTCTCTGCCAGGGGCCCAGGAGATCTGTCCTGGTTCCTCAGGGAGCAAATGTCCCCTTGCAAACCTAGCAGCTGCATTTCCCCACTGCAGTCTGGAGGTGGAGAAACACCCATCTCTGTGAGCAGGCAATGACAGATTTCATATCTCTTCCTTCCACCCTCCATCAACCTGCTTCCTTCAGGGCACTTCAGGCAGGGTGCCCATCCCCGTAGCCTTGGGGCAGCCCCTGCCCTCTCCATGATGACAGCACAGGACGAACAGCGTCTCCCCAGGGGATTGCCTACGTGTGCACATCTCTCACCAGCAGAGCAGGAACTGAAGATGGGTGCGGGGCCTGTCTGCGCTCGCGTGGCTGCAGGCTCCCCGCTTCCAAGGCCCCCCTTGCTCAGCCCCTCGCAGCCCCCAGCTGCCACCCGTGAAGCGCTGAATGCAAAGCGTTGGCCGCACGAGTATTTATAACCCCAGCGAGCAGCTTCGCCTTTCACACCTCAGCCCCAGCTCAGCTCCACGTGGTGCTGCGGTGCGACCCCAGCGCCGGTGCTGGTGTGCGAGCGGTGGGACATGGGGTGAAGCAGGCTGTGGGTGCAGCTCTGCAGGGCAGCCTTTCCTCACTGGTGCTGCTCTGGGTTTTGCAATGATTAAGCCACCGCTGGGCCCTGCAAAACCTCTTCCCCTTCGGGCACCTTGCATCTGGGAGGAAGGAAGAGGCGCTACAGCGCCGCAGTACGTGCAAGCAAGGAGCCAAGGGCTGCTTGGCTGTTGGACCACCTCCCCCTCCCCCGGCAATTCCTTCCATCATCCATGGGTTATACAGGGCATCCCCTCACCTGAACAGACCGAAGGGCACCCCTGCAGCTGCCCAAAGCCCTTCTACAAGGCAGAAACCTTATGGCTTGGATGCAGTTAAAGGCAAAAACACGCTGGGCATCTGGGCAAAACTGCTCTGCATCCCGTTCGAGTATGACCATCCTCCACTGCTGGCTGCTCCCAGGGCTGTGGTGAGGTGGGAAAGGCAATGCTGGGGACTTTCCCCATCTCCCAGCTCCCGGCAGCAAAGGAAAAAATCCCAGCTGGGATGGGGACGTGGGTTTTGTCCGTGGAGGGTCCCCAGGGGAGTGGAGGGACCAGCCCCCCTCCGGCGCCAGCATCGCGGCAGGAATGTAGAGAGCAGCAGTGAGGGCTGGCTCCAGTGCAGCCCAGTGCTGGGAAGCGGGGTGAAGGCCGCTGCAGCTGCCTCTAAGGGCTCTGGAGGAAACCCAAGGTCTGTGAGAAAGAGCTCAATCCTGGCGGGTATCGATGTTTCCTCTGAGAGCAGCCGGTGGGAATCTGCTCTCAGGCTCCCATCCTGGGTCCTCCCTGTCCCCCCCATCACTTTGTTGTGGGAGCACCCTGGGGTGGGGGCAAATCTGGCCACTTTTCACTCCCCGGCACTGGCTTGCACCCCTAGCTAGGCACCCTGAGAGCATGATTTGGGGAGGGAAGACCCCCAAGCCCCACTGAGCATCCTCCTGGGTGCATCCCAGCACCTCATGCAGCGCTGGATGGCAGCAGACTGGTCCCAGTCCCAGGACCCAGCTCCTGAGTCAACAGCACCTGGGCTCAGCCTCCACCATGAGGATGGAAATCCCCAAAGTCCCTCACCCCAACGAGCTGCCTCAGGAGACTAGAGCCCATCTCAGCTCCAAATGTCCCTAGGTAGTGGGGACCCGGGGGTGTGTGAGCCCACACTCATGCTCACACTCCTGTTCCCTGTAGTGCAGCCCCCTCCCTTCCCAGGCTGTTCAGCTGAGCACCCCATCACCCATTCTGTCCCACGGCCACTTACTGAACTTCTTGAAGCCACCTCGTTTCTGGCCCTCGGCCATGGCTGTGCTGGTTGGAGGCTGTGGAGATGGAGAGTGACAAGTTTGTAGCATGAAGCCCTTCTCTGCCTGCTCCTTCCTGCTGTGCCCCCTCCCCGCCTCGTCACCCCGCCGCTCATTGCTTGCTTGGTGTTTCCTCCCCTGGCCCTGCTCCTGCGCCTGCCCGCCCACCCGCTGTCCCCAGGGTCCTCGCTGTCCCCACGGTCCTTGCAGTCATCACATCTGCTCGCACCCACTTGGCTGCTCAGGGGCCACCTCTGGGGCCCTGTTTTGGGGATACCTGGCATCCAAAACCCTGGGTGCTGGCCCTTAGAAAAAGGTGCCACTCCTGGATGAGGGTGCCAGCCTTGCAGACAAGGGTCTGCTGTGCACATGTGGGGCTCAGCCCCTGCACTCGTTGGGGCGTGTGGGGTGACGTTAGTGGATGGCATTGCTGCCAGTGGGAGACCCCTGCCACCAGCTGATCTCTTGTGCTGGGTAGGGGACTTTGGGTGCCCTGTTAGGAGTGTCTCATGCAGGGCACAGTGGGCTGGCACTATCAGGGATCAGGTGTTCCTGCTGTGCCCCATCCCCGGGCAGCACAAACTGAGATGCAAGCAGCCACCTCAGGCCCCAGCTCTCTGTGCATCCTGCCTCAGGAACCTGTTTCCAACAACCTCAAACCAAGCCGTTCATCTTGCGCCCAAACACGGGCATGGCTGTGGCCACGGTGTCCCCAGCCGGGTGTCACTCCCCATCGGGGCAGGAACTCGGGGTTCATCCCCGGGGGGACCGGGACCGGGTGTCCTCCCATCCCAACCACAGCGTGCCCCCGCCGCAGCCCCCGGGTGCCCGTGCAGGGCATAGCCCCGGAGCGGGACTGCCTGCGGCGCATCCCCAATGGGTTCAGGGCACACGGTGACATGCTTTAGGGCCACCAGCACCGGGGCGCCCCAAGGGATGTGGGTGACAGCAGCGGCTACGGGGCTGCGTCCTTGAGGATGCCGAAACACGAGAGCCCTCGGAGTGGAGGGGAAGGGGAGGACGGCTCAGGGTGCGGCGAGGGGCCGGCCGTGGCAGCGGGGCGGGCGGGTGGGAGAGGCGAGCACAGCCCCGCCGGGCACGCCGGGAAGCGACAACATGGCGGCGGCCTCCGGACTACAAGTCCCAGGACCACCCACATGGGCGGCCCCGCGTGACAGGAAGGGGCGGGGCGCACGGCAGGAAGGGGCGGGGCGCGTCCCTGTAGCAACGGCGGCGGGCGGCATGGCGAAACAGTACGACATGGTGGAGTGCCCCTTCTGCGACGAGGTCTCCAAGTACGAGAAGCTCGCCAAGATCGGGCAGGGAACCTTCGGGTAAGCGTCTCGCCGGCTCCGGCCCGCCCCGCGCTCCGCCCCGGCCTTCCCCGGGCGTTATCTCGCCGTCGGGCCTGCGGCCCGGGCCTGCTCCTCTCGGCTCCGCGGCCGGCCCGCTTCAGGCCCGGCTGCCCCTCGCTTGGGCGGCGGTTCTTCTGTCGCCCCTCGGGCCCCTGACAGCAAGTTCGGCCCCCGAGTCTTGTTTTTCCCGCCCTGAGGCCCTGCTCTGGCCCAAGCTCCGGCCGAGGAGAGTTACTCTGGAGACAGTCACGGCGGGAGCCTCCAACTGTGCCCAAAACGTGTAACTATGCCCAAAATCGTCGTGGGGTTGTGGGAGCTCTGGGCTCTGGGTTGGCTTATCCAGTCCTAAGGGTCTTTGGTGCCAAGGGGACGCTGCTGAGCTGGGTAGTGGCTCAGAATGGAGCTAGCTGTGTGGTGCCCTAGTGTGTGGTGCCTTGTTTGGTCTTGTCCCTGGTCGGGGGTATCTGGCTCCTTCCCTCCGTTCTCGTGCTGCTCATGGGTGTCTCTGTTTTTTACAGGGAAGTTTTCAAAGCCAAGCATCGCCAGACAGGCAAGAAAGTAGCGCTGAAAAAAGTGTTGATGGAAAATGAGAAAGAGGGGGTAAGTGTGGGAGCATGGCTGGGCTGTATTGGGAAAGGCCTGGGTTTGGGGGTGTCAGAGGTGAGACCTAATCTTTAGGACAGCAGAGATGTATTTTCACTCAGTTCTTTAATGCAGGCTTTGGGCCTGCAAAGGCGTCGCCTTTTTCCCTCTCCTGCTGATACTGTGATAATGTTGGGTATTGTGGTTGCCCTGCTGAATTGTAAGGCCTGTTATCACCTTCTCAGTTGCAAAGGCACAGGGCAGCAGTGTGATGACTGGGCTGTGTGGGATGGCTGCTGGGATGTGGCACTGCCCTTGCATTCCTCACAAAACCCTGGGGGTGGAGTAAGGTGTGAATGGCTCGGGGGCGTGCAGAGACACACTGAGGAGGGAGTAACTGTGAATGGTGCGGGCAGCAGCTGGGGAGGCAGCTCTGCAGCTCGAGCTGGGCTCTACAGTTCTCACAAACTGGTGAGAAGAAGGGGGAGGGGTGTCTGTGTGCCTGTCTTTGCACCACCCAAATACTTCTGTGTTCTTTGAGAACCTCTCTTAGTATGGTGCTCTGATGTTTAATACACTTTGGCAATCCTGGTGTTGGTGTTGTGTTTTAAAGCTCTAATTGCCCATCAGTGACTTGTCCTGGTGCTGCCCAAGCAGGTCTCCTGCCAAGTTGCCGTGGTCACCTCTCTCCTGCTCTCTAGGCAGAGGTGGCCTTGTCCTGCACTCCTAATCCCTGTTCTCTCTTACTCTTTGCCAGTTCCCCATCACAGCCTTGCGAGAGATTAAAATCCTCCAGCTCCTCAAACACGAGAATGTGGTGAACCTCATCGAGATCTGCAGGACCAAAGGTAGCTTGCAGGTGTCTCTTGTGTTGGCTGTTGGGTTTTTCCCTGCTTTCCTTCACTGCTGAGCAGGCTGGTGTTTTGTGCTGGGAGTGGGGTGTTCTAGCTGTGTGCAGGCCTGTGCTCCTGCCTGTTCCTTGAGATGCTACACTCATCTTGGAAAACAGTTTCTGAATGAGTTAGGACATTGCTGCAGCCTGGAAAAAGCTGTTGTGAGTCCTGCTAGGATATACCTGGGAGTTGGTGAATCCTGCCCATGTGGGAAAACTCTGGTCTGAGAGGCTTTATTTAAAGTCTGGTCTGAGAGGCTTTATTTAAAGTCTGGTCTGAGAGGCTTTATTTAAACCAGTGCCAGAGAGACTTTGAAGAAGAGAGTTCTCAGCCCAGAGCTGCTCTTGTGGCTGTGCACAGCCCGTTCTCTGTTGGGAGCTGGAGCCATCACTCTCAGTTGGCTTATGACCGTTGGTGGCAGCTCAGAGCTGATGACACAGCTCCAGCTGGAGACTCTCTTGATGTCTCTTTCGGAGGGTGACAGTAGCAACTCCTGCTGTGAAGGCTGGGACTGCACACAGGGAGGTTCTGAGCCACATTTCCACCTCATCTCACCTCCACCACCTCTTCTTGCATGACTGGCATGCTCAGTACACCTGGCCTGGCTCTGTTTCCAGTGAAATCACTTACAAGCATTTGCTAGATTTATATGTCATTCTCTGACGTGGTTTTGTACTGGAAATCCAGTTCTGAAAACAACAGCTGATGTTAAACCTGCCATTCTCTGGCCAGTCATTTCAGGTAAATAAAACCAAACCCAGCATGTAATGTGGTGATGATGTTTTTAAAAAAGTCCAGTCACTGAACTGGTAGAAATCCCTGGCCTAGGACTGGGAACTTGAAGTTACTCCAGTACAGCATTATGTGTATGTTATTGTCTGAGCAGGAACAAGTAGAAACACTGAGAACAAGTTAATTTTTAATTCACTGTGTGGTTTACCTAGTTGTGATGATTGGGTGTCTGGTATACCCAAGGTAAATATTTTTGTAGAGATCTCAGTTGTTTGGGTTGGTTTTTTTTTTCCTTTTTCCATCCAGTTTTCACCTGAATCCACCTTGACCTCAATTCCCAGTAAAGTAGAAACGTGACATCTGTGTTTCACTGCTCTCAGACTGGAAGCTTTTCTCCTTTCACCTTGGAAAGGTGCAGTTGGGGCTGTATCCATGTGAGGAACCTCAAACCTCACCTAAGAGGCACCCTCCTGGCTGGCACAGGGGTGTGTTTCCATGGGGGCTGAGCTTAGCTGTTGTTTTCCGGTTGGAGCTGCTGATCAGCAGATTTTGCTGATTAGAGCAGATAAAAATCAGCCTTATTAATAACATTTTGTATGCGTGCTCTAGGAACAAGATTGAAATCAATTGCTTCATCTGAGGTTTTCTGTTGCTGGTTTTAAATTGCAATTGGAGTTTCAAATCATTTTGATCCGGATTGGACCGCTCTCGTAGATGCTCCTTGAGGTTGCAGCAGGCCTCACAGTGCAGTGTTACATTAGGCAGCTCTTTGTTGGTTTTGCCCTTTTCCTGGGGCTCTTTGTGGGTGCCTCCTGCATCGCTGATGCAATCGGTGATAGTGCTTGGCTGGCAGCTAGCAGTGTGTACGCCGTTGGCCACAGCTTCGCAGGGAGGAAACCCCGCAGCCGTTAGGTGCACACAGCAACATCAAACAAAACTCTAAAAAGATTTTCATGTCTTTTCCTTCACTGCTTTCATCCCCTGTTGTCCTGTTGCTACCTGAGCTGTCTCTGTGCCTCTCCACGCAGGATCATAGAATCATAGAATGGCACGGGTTGGAAGGGACCCCAAGGATCATAGAGCTCAAACCCCCTGCCACAGGCAGGGCCACCAACCTCAGGCCTGGATCTACACAAGGTTGCCCAGGGCCCCATCCAACCTGGCCTTGAGCACTTCCAGGGACAGGGCATCCACCACCTCTCTGGGCAGCCTGTTCCAACCCCTCACTACCTCTCTGTAAAAAACTTACCCCTAATATCTAATCTAAACCTTCCTTCCTCTAGTTTTAATCCATTCCCCCTTGTCCTGCCATTGTCTACCCTTTTAAAAAGTTGAATCCCCTCCTGTTTGTATGCTCCCTGCAGGACCTTGAGGCCTGCAGGGTGTCTCTGAGTTCCTGTGCCCTAAGGTTTTGCTTTGTGCTGGAGGTCAGGAGGAGCTGTGACAGGGTCGAGTCCCTCACTGACAGTCCCTCCTTGCCTCTCCTCTAGCCTCTCCGTACAATCGCTGCAAGGGTAGTATCTACCTTGTGTTTGACTTCTGTGAGCACGACCTGGCTGGCCTTCTCAGCAACGCCCACGTCAAGTTCACGCTCTCAGAGATCAAGAAAGTTATGCAGATGCTGCTGAATGGACTTTACTACATCCACAGGAACAAGGTAACGGGCTAGATCCGTGCTGAGGTCTGCTCTCTGTGGCCTTGGCAAAGAGCGTGTGTGTCTCAGCACAAGCTGGAGGGAAATCCCTCCTTGTCCTCCACCTCTGGAGTCCGAGTGCTCTGCTGGCGCCAGGCACCCAAAGAGAGTCATCTTCTAATGGCTTAACCTTCTGATGTCTGTCCTCGTACAGATCTTGCATCGAGACATGAAAGCCGCGAACGTGCTGATCACGCGGGACGGGGTCCTGAAGCTCGCGGACTTTGGGCTGGCCCGAGCCTTCAGCCTGGCTAAGAACAGCCAGCCGAACCGCTACACCAACCGGGTGGTGACTCTGTGGTATCGGCCGCCAGAGCTGCTCTTAGGTAGGGGGGATGGGCTCTCCCAGCTTCTCTGCCCTTCTCCTTCCGTGACTAACACGGCATCTCCCTTTAGGGGAGCGGGACTATGGTCCCCCCATTGACCTCTGGGGTGGAGGCTGCATCATGGCAGAGATGTGGACCCGCAGCCCCATCATGCAAGGGAACACAGAGCAGCATCAGCTCACCCTCATCAGCCAGCTCTGCGGATCCATCACGCCGGAGGTGAGGGCGAGAGCGCGGGTGAGCTGTGGAGGGCAGGAGGAGGAGACCTCTGAAGTGGTGGTGTGGGAAGGGACTAGGATGGGGTGCTCCTGGGTCTCTTCCCTGCTCTGTGTGCTGGTTGCTGTGCACTCCTGGCTCTGGGATGTGCTTGGTGGGGAGGGCTGAGGAGGCTCCTGCAGTGCTGCTAGGAGCTGGGTGCATGTGGGGTGCTGCACTTCCCTTGCTGTTGTGTGTATATACTGCAGCTGTCAGGTTACTTCTGTTCAACCCCCTAAACATAAGGGGGAACTTGGCCCTCCTGGATCTCCTTTGGGCAACTCATGCACTTGTTTTTGAGTGTGGAGAGGATGCTGGCTGCTCCAAGTGTGAAAGAACAGAACATGATGTGTAGGAATCTGTTCTAGCCTGTGTTTGGGGGTTATCTCAGATAAACACCCCCTGAAATTCTGCTTAACGAAGGGATTTTTGTTGTTTCGTGAGGGGATTGTCTCATGTGCTTTGTACTGGTCACCTTGAAAAGCCTCTTCAGTTCTGGCTTGTGATCTGTGCATCAACTTGACCGCTGGGAGCTCTCGGCCGTTCTCAGCTCCTTGTCCTCGGCTCCTCAGCTTGTCCTGCCCTCTTGTGGGGATGGGTCGAGGGATCTTTTGTCCAGGGCTGCGATCTGGTGGGGGGTGTGGTGCAGCTGCAAAGGCCTGATGCCTGTTACAGCCCGAAGGGGCTTTCATTGTCTCGCCCAGATCAGGGCTGAGGTAGGTGCTGGGGATTGCAGCAGGCTTTGCTTTCGAGGGATAAAAGATACCGCGTGCATCCAGGATGTTACTTAGCAATAAGTTTTACCTTTCTGGATGTTGTAGCTGGCCTGAGCTGTGCTCTCTAGTAGCTGATTTGTGGGAGAACCAGAAATCCTGGAGCATCCTGCATGCCATTCCCACACCAGGACTTTGTCGTGACTTGTCCATGTGTCTTCAGGCTTTAGAGCGCTCTGTAGTTCTTCCCTCATGCTGTGGGAACACTGTCTGATGGCTTGGAGGTTGTAAAATAGTATTGTTCTCTTGGCAGACCTCGCCCTGGTTTGCCTGAGGGGGTTAGCATCAAAAATGGCTTGTCCTCTCCATAACTCTTTTCTTCCCAACCCTCCCTTCCTGCTCCTTCCCAGGTTTGGCCAAACGTGGATAAATATGAGCTGTACCAGAAGCTGGATCTCCCCAAGGGCCAGAAGCGCAAGGTGAAGGATCGCCTGAAAGCCTATGTTAAAGACCCCTATGCACTTGACCTCATCGACAAGCTGCTGGTGCTGGATCCCGCTCAGCGGATTGACAGCGACGATGCGCTGAACCACGACTTCTTCTGGTCAGACCCCATGCCCTCGGACCTCAAAAACATGCTGTCCACCCACAACCAGTCCATGTTCGAGTACCTGGCCCCACCACGCAGGAGAGGCGGGCACATGCCCCAGCAGCCCGCTAACCAGGGCAGGAACCCAGCCGCCACCAACCAAACTGAGTTTGACAGGGTGTTTTGAGTGGCGGGCTTCCCCAGCGGGGTCCTGGCTGGGCTACCCCTCAGGTTGTATTGAGTGGGGATGTCTGAGCGAGGTCTTCTTGTCTGGGAAAGGACTTTTCTTCGAGGCAAAGTGCCTGCTGGCTTTAACCGAGCTCTGCTGTCTCCTCTCCTGGTGCAGCAGCTCAGCCGCCGCGGAGCTGCGTGACTGGGGAGGTGATGCCTACGAGCCCGGGGTTGTTTCTCTGCAGCTTTGGCACAGAGCCTGCATTCCCCCTGCAACAGTCTCTGTTGGTTACATTAATCTTGTGCATCAATCGTTATGGACCTGGTGATGCAGAAAAGTGGCTCTGTCAGTGCTGGGGCTCTTGGTAAATGGTGCTATGACTGTGAGTAGCTGCCCTGGACCAAACTGGACCCTGCTGGGAGGTGTCTCTGCTCACTCGGTTGGTTGTAGCTCCTGCACAACATACTCTTTGAACACTGAAGCGTTGGTGTAGGCCAGTGTGGGTGCTTCTGCATTACGTGGAGGCATCCTGGGGAAGGCAGAGTCGCTCTAGACAGCATGACTAACTCACACTGGAGTTTGGGCCCTACCCTCGAAAGGGGCTTACTGGGCAAACCACAGGGGTGGCTGGTTGCTCCACACAGCCAGGATTTACAGTGGGAAGCACTGGTCTCTAACCGCACGCAGCATCCCTGCTTTTTTCATGGCAAACTGCAATTAGTAGCCTTGTGGGACACACCCAGCCTGCTGCGTGCTTTCCCTGCGGTGCCGGCTGGCTGCGGCAGGAGCTTGAATGGAGAAGGGACTTGAAGTGCTGGCCCCAGCCTGGGCTGAGACCTGCCATCAGCAGGGATTTCATGATGGTGTGACAGTGCTGGCAGCAGGGCAACTCCTGAAAGATTTGCGGGTCCACTTCTCTATCCCAGAGCTCTTTGTATGAGTCTAGAGCAAGACCGCTGCCTTCCCTGGGTGCAGAGACCAGCCTTAAGCCACCGACTCCATAGGGAGCCAGCGTTCCTTCATAGCCTGCTGCCGCCGAGCCACTCGCTTGACCGGTTTGTCTTCCATGGCCGTCAGCTGCAGCTGGCTGTCTTCGCTGTGAGCCCTGCGGATCCCAAGACTTTCAAACACACAAATAATGTGTACGACATGCTGTGGGCAGTGATAACCTTTGGCAGGTGATAGGGTGGTTGTCCGTTAACTAGACTAATGGCAAAAGCCACGTCGGTGCATAAGGTCTCAGGGGAGGAAGCGGTGGGGAGCAGGGCCGCTCTCAGGACATAGAGAGGATGATAAAGGACATGTACAAGGTAAATCTCTCTTGATATGGGGCTCTGAAACAGTGTCGGGGGTGAGGGAGCTTGATTTCTTTAGAAAAAATGGTTGTAAGCAATAAGCCAGTTAACTTCTGCCGGTTGTGAATAAACGATGCTATCCCAAAGGGCTCGTTTTAACCTCGTCTCACATTTTTGCCTGGATGGAGAAAGCAGGGGCAGTGCTGTAACCCACATCTCTTTTGGCCCCGGGGCCAGGTGCTGGGGGCACGGTGGCTCCCAGGCTGGTGCTCCCTACTGTGGAGCTCCCCATGCCCCCTTCCTGGGAGGGCCACTGTTTGACTGCTGCAAGGGCAGCCTGGCAGCTCTGTGGCACTGGCTGGGGGCTGGAGTGGTCAGGACCCTGCAGTCTTGAGCAGTGCCGTGCTCCAGTACCGGGAGGGAGGTGTGGGGGCTTTGCTGGCCCCCTGCACTGGTGTGCTACTGAGCCTCAGGTCGGGGGGCCTGCGGCGCCATCCCCAACCCCTTCGCCTCGCTCCGGGGTGGGTGTGTGCGCGCGCGCAGGGGCTCCCCAAGCTGCGCCTAGAGGCGGCTCGGCGGTAGGAGGGAGGGTCCTCGTCCCGCTGCCCCCTATAAAGATGGCTCCCCCCTCCGACGTGGCGGCGTACGGCCCGTTTCAAAGATGGCGGCGGCCGGGGGGGCGCGGGTTAGGTCGGCCCCGCCCCAGGCGCGCGGCGCGGGCTCCCGGCGGCAGGCGCGCGGCGCGGCGGGATGGTGGCGCGGGGGCTGCGCGCGCTGCGCGGGGCGCTGCGGGCTGCCGCCGGGCGCCGCTTCAGCACGCGGCCCGCGCGCGCCCCCGCCATGGACTACCAGGTACCGGCGGGAGCGGGGCCTGGCGCCGAGTTCCCGCCGCGGGGGGCGGGGGGGACACGACCCAGGGCCGTGCGGCGGGGCCCGGTGCATCCCTCCCGGCCGGGAGGCAGCGTTGGCCGGCGGCCCCTTCCCGAGCCCCGGGGGCGGGGCGGGACGGGACATGTCACATGTCCGGGGTGGCTCCAGTACCGCGCGGGCTGACCGAGCCCCCGCGCCCCGCCTGAGGGGCTGCCCCTCTCCCGAAGCCCCTCCGCTGCCCGTGTTCCCTTCCCTTCCTTCCGCCGGTGACTGCCGGTGTCCGACCGTCCCCCTGCAAACCACCGTCCCTCGTGGCAGCACCGCGGTGACCAACGGCCTGCAGCGGGAGCCGCCGCGGCGCGTCCCGGGCCCGGCATCGCGGGCACGCTGGCAGCGCCCGGGCTGAGGGACGGTGCGGAGCGGAGCCCCCCTCCGTCCCGGGAAGTCGGGAGTGGCCCCTGCCCCGCGCTCACCGGAGCCAGGAGCCCATCAGTGCCCGTAGCGCTCTGCTGGGACGGGGCCGGCTGCTCGTGTGGGATGTCCCCGCTGGAGCGCTGCCCGCTCCTGCCCTTGTCCTGCGGGGCATGGCCGGGTGCGGGGTGCCGGGCTGCCCGCCCCCGCGGGGCCAAGGGGCGCCCGGGGAGGGACAGGCTCCCCCCGCCCCTTGCCCCGATAAGTAGCCCGTCCCCCGGCACGGCCCCGCGGTGCCATGGCAGAGATGCTCCCGGTGTGGGTGGCGGCTGAAGGAACACAGAGGGCGGTTTGGGGTGCGGGGGTCACAGGGCTGACTGGGCCCTGGGGCCGTGGTGGAGCAAGCAGCCCTGAGGCAGCAGTGATGGGCACCATCCTCACCACCCCCCGGGGGTCTTTCCAGGATGCCATCCGCACCCTCAACACCCTGCAGACCAACGCCAGCTACCTAGAGCAGGTGAAGCGTGAACGCGGCGACCCCCGGGCGCAGCTGGAAGCCATGCGGGGCTTTTTGGAGAGGAGCGGGCTGAAGGTGAGGGGGGTTCCCCATTCCCGCTCCCCCCGCCCTGTCCCGGTGCCGCCACAGTCGGCGCTGGCTGCCGCGGGGGTCTCATCACGGGGTGGTTGACCTCTGTCAGGTCGAGGACCTGGATCGACTGAACATCATCCACGTCACGGGGACGAAGGGCAAGGTGAGGTGGGCGGACGGTGCTGCGGGGGCTTGAGGTGGTGGAGAAGGGGGCTGCTGCTGGTGTCTCTGGCTCCATTCCCCCCTCTCCGCCCCGGCATGGGGAGCAGGGGGGTTAATGCTGTTGTCTCCCCAGGGCTCAGCGTGCGCCTTTACTGAGTCCATACTCCGCAGCTATGGGCTGAAGACAGGCTTTTACAGGTGGGCAGGGGGCTGGGGAGCTCTGGGTGGGGGGATGACACACCAGTGGCGCTGGACCTGACTGTGCACTCCCTGCTCTGCTCCTCCAGCTCCCCTCACCTGGTGCAGGTGCGCGAGCGGATCCGCATCAATGGGCAGCCCATCAGCAAGGACCTCTTTAGCAAGTACTTCTGGCTGGTCTACAATCGCTTGGAAGAGACCAAGGTGGGGAGTGGTGAGGCTTGTGGGGGTCCTCCCTCCTTTGGAGACCCACTGGGGCCATGTGCCCACCACGTTTTGAGGGGGACCATCCCCTTACACCCGCTCTGCCCGGCAGGACCCAGCACACACCAGCATGCCGGCGTACTTCCGCTTCCTCACCATCATGGCCTTCCACGTCTTCCTGCAGGAGAAGGTAGGTGGTGGTGGCCTCCAGCTTGTGATGGGGCTGTCAGGTTGGTGGGGACCTCAGGGAGGGGGGACATGGGGTCCAGCCCTGACCTGGGGCAGAACTTCCATCAGTCAGGCTGTCGTAGCTGTAACTGGGGGATACTGAGCTGGGTGGATGGTCCCCCTGTGTGTGGGGTGTGTGTTGAGGCACAGGTTTGGAGGGGTGTTGGCATTCCCTAATCCAAGGGGACACATGCTGCTAGTGGCCCTGTGATGGCTCCAGTGTCCCCCTGTCCCCAGGTGGACCTGGCAGTAGTGGAGGTTGGCATCGGCGGTGCCTATGACTGCACTAACATCATCAGGTAGGAACTGGCCCAGCCCGTCCCACAGGGCTGCTGGGGCACCGTGTCCCTGCAGCAGGGGACAGCGGAGACACTGCCACACTGTGTCCCCAGGGCGCCAGTGGTATGTGGGGTCTCCTCCTTGGGCATCGACCACACCAGCATCCTGGGGGACACCATGGAGAAGATTGCCTGGCAGAAGGGGGGCATTTTCAAGGTAGGAAGACATGCTGCTTTAGTGGCTCACAGCTTTGGGGGGTGCTCCCCCGTGGCTTTGAGCTCCCCCGTGACCCTGAGCACCCCCATGGCCCTGAGCGCCCCTGTCCATCACAGCCCGGCGTGCCAGCCTTCACTGTGGTGCAGCCAGAGAGGCCACTGGAAGTGCTGAGGGACCGAGCCCAGGAGTTTGATGTGAGTTGGGCAGGGTTGGGGGGTGGGTGAGGGTACCCCATGTCCCAGGGCTCAGCCTTCTCTCCCCATAGTGTCCCCTGTACCTCTGCCCGGAGCTGGATGCCTTTGAGGGAGGCCGCCAGATGCTGGAGCTGGGGCTGGCAGGTGCCCACCAGCGCTCCAACGCTGCCCTGGCCCTGCAGTTGGCACGGACCTGGCTGCAGCGCCGCGGCTGCCGGGGTAAGGTGAGGGGACAGGGATTGGGGGGTGGGGTCCAGACCCTGCCATGGCCCCCCCATGTCTCAGCAGGGCGCCTGTCCCCCCAGGTCTTGCAGAGATGAAGGACGTGTCACCGGACACAGAGCTGGTGGGGAGGCTGGTGCCGCTGGCACCCACCTTTCAACCCACCAATGCCATGATCCAAGGTGCAGTCCCGCTGGGACCCTCTTCCATGGGTCGGGGTGGGCTGGGACAGGGATGCTGGGACCGTGCGGTGCTAGAGGGCACAGCCCTGCTCCCCACCCTGCGTTTGATCCCCATGGGGATCCCTGTGCTGGTGTGGGGCGATGTGGGGGTCCCAGCCATGCCCTGTGTTTCCCCCTTCCCCCTCCCTCAGGCCTGCGAGACACAGAGTGGCTGGGCCGGACCCAGGTGCTGCCCCACGGCCCTGTGACGTGGTACCTGGACGGGGCCCACACCACCAGCAGCGTCCAGGCTTGCGTCCGCTGGTTCCGCCAGGCCGCCCTCAACCAGGACAAGCCCCACGAGTAAGGAAGGAAGGGACATGAGGTGTGGGGGAGGGTTGTACGGTAAAAGGGGGGGCCATGGTAGTGGTGCTGGGGTTCCCCATGGGGTACAGGCCACCCATTTCTCCCCACAGCGGCTCTGAGGTGCGTGTGCTGCTCTTCAACGCCACAGGAGATCGGGACACGGCGGCGCTGCTCAAGCTGCTGCTGGTGAGGTTTTTGGGGGGAGCGTGGGGGGGTCGCTATGCCTGGATGCCTGTGCTGGGGCCTGCTTTGCCCCAGCTGAGGGAGCTGCGAGGTGGAGCTGATGCCCTGTCTGTCTGTCCACCCTGCTGCCCCTGGTTGTATCCCACCCCCACACACACACCAAAGGGTCTCGCGGCCCTGGGTGCAGGGAGGACTCCGAGTACCCCCTCCCTGGAATAAACCACCTGTAGCTGCACCAGTGTGGGACTGTTCCCAGTGGAAATCCCACAGCACTGACCCCCGTGTCCCCACAGCCCTGCCACTTCGACTACGCTGTCTTCTGCCCCAACTTCACAGAGGTGTCCATGACCAGCAACGCAGGTGAGTGCTGGGGAGCCGGGGTCTCCCCCGGCACCCCCTCTCCACCCCCAACCCCTTCCCGGCCCCCTCCCCAATCCCTGACCCCTATCCCCATCCCTTCCAGACCAGCAAAACTTCAACGTGACGCTGGAGAACGCCCTGACCCGCTGCCTGGAGAACCAGCAGACGTGGACACGGTTGCTGGAGGAGAAAGCGGGGCAGGACCCCTGGCTCCCGGCCCCACTGCGGGCAGGGGGGCTGCTGCAGCCAACCCCCACCCGAGGCACCCTGCTTCTTGTCCCCCCTGCCCCGCGACCCCTCAATTCCCCTGCCCTCGTCTTCCCCTGCCTGGCCCAGGCCCTGCGGTGGGTGGCCCAGGGCCGGGACCCCCACTTGGCAGTTCCTGCAGCCACGGGGGCTCATCCACACCCTGCTGCCAGCAGCGGGGCCGTGCTGCTGCGGGAGGCGGCTGCCATCCGTGTCCTGGTCACCGGCAGCCTGCACTTAGTTGGGGGGGTCCTCCGGCTGCTCGACCCTGCGCTCTCCCAGTAACGGGGGGTGCTGTTGGGGGGTGTGTGTGTGACCCAGGACAGAGCTTTGCACCTCTTTTTACTTGAAGCGCCGGTTCTGCCCCTGATGATGCTCAGAGGTGGCCGGGGGTGGGATGTGGGACCCCCCAGCCCTTCCTCATCCCAGCTCGGCCCTTTTCACCCCAGTGCCTTTTGCCTGTGCCCCCCCCCAGGGACACTGGCCATGGGGGATGCTCCCGGCCCCCAGCCTGCCTTGGTTAGATTGATTTGGAGGGGGGAGAGGATCTGGGGGCTGCCCCAGGCTGTGTCAGGGTCCCGGCGCCCAGGGGGTGGGTGGTTTTGGGGGTGTGGTAGGTGGGGGCCTCAGGCTACAGTGAGGCTCAGCATCGGGGTGCAACTAATTTAACATAGGGGAGATTTTTATTATTATTAATAAAAGTTTGTAACTTGGGCAGGGAGCTGGGGGGAGGGTTCTGCCCAGCACCCTGGGCGGGGGCAGTAGTGCCTCGCACCCACCTCCCCCTCCTCAATAAACCTCTTGCTGCTCCCAGTCGTTCCCACTGCCTTCTTGGGGTGGGGGGCTGCAGGAGGGGTGTGGGGATCACCCCGAGTGCTGCAGCACAACCTGGGGGCACCCACTTTTGCCTCCCCCTTTGCCCCATTTGATGGGGGATTTTTTTGGGGGGGGGCTTTGGCAATAACTGTTCTTTCCACCTCCCCCAGCACCCAGCAGCAGGGGACCCCAGGGGGTTTGCAGCATGCCCCCCCACAGCATGGGCTGCCCTTGGGGGGGCAAAGCATTCACTGAATGAGTAACGGAGGCCCCCTCTGGGCTCGGCCTAATATTTGGGGCAAAAAAATAAAACCAGCTTAATGGGGCTGAGGTGGGTCCCCAAGTCCGGCAGCCGGGGGCTGGGTGGGCTTCGGGGGGTCAGGCCATGCTGCTGGTGGAGCAGGGGGTGCTCTGGGTGCTGCCAATGCTGTGGTTGGTGCTGCTGCTCTCCGAGGCTGGTGCTGTGCTGGAAACCGGCTGCAGTTTGGAGATGGGGCCTGGCTCACGCCACCCGCCACAGGGCCGGGGGAGAAAGGCCAAGGGGAAACCAGGCTCAGGGCGGCCGGCGGTGCCTGGGGCTCATCCCCATGGGACCCTCATCCTCCCCAAGCACAAACCCTCCCACATCGCCCCCTAGCCACCCCCAGGATGGAAACAGTCATGGACCATGGTGGCACCAGGCCCTGGAGGGAGGGCAGTGGGGACCCCAGGGTAGCGGGGGTGTCAGGGGGAGCCGTGGCCACCCTGGGTGAGGTTGTTCCCCAGCCTGGCTCACCTGGAGACCTCAGCTGGGGTTTTGGCACAGGGAGGGCACATGGGCAACCCAGCAAGGGACACGTGTGCACACACCCCCCTTCACACCCCCCTGCTCCCCAAATCACCGTGTGAGTCCCCAGGGGTTGAGATACTCACGGGTGTGTGAGTAGATGTACCAGAGCCCGGCGGTGAGGAGTGCTCCGATGAGGAAGGCGCCAAAGGTGATGCCCAGGACAGCAGCCAGCCCCAGCCCCCGATCTGAGGGAGGATGAGGCTGTCAGCACCACCACACTGGGGTGGAGGGTGGGGAGGGGTCGCCTTTCCACCCCCACTCCCATCCCAGCCTCCTCCCCTGCCCCACACTTACTGTTGGGCAGCCGCCAGCCATCCTTCACCGTCACTTCCAGAACCTTCTCAAAGATGGTGTTGTTCTGCAGAGGGGGAAGCTGGAGTGAGGGGGGATGGATGGACACACAGACATGTACCCTGGCACGCGTGACAAGGCTGGGAGCCCACAGGCACTCTGGGGACTGGGGATATTGGTCCTAGACAGGCTCCACCAGCTGGTGGTGTGGAATGGACCCACCAGGCTGTCACTAGGGGTGGTGGGGACCAGCATGGTGGCATCAGGGGGGTCATGGAGGTGTGTGTGTCTGTGGAGGTTTAACTCACACTGACCTGCAAGCCAGCCTTGCACTTGAGCATGGCGGAGAAGGGGACATGTCTTCCCTCAGGAACGGTGTAGGTGAAGCTGAAGCGCCAGATCTTCCTCCCGCGGGTGCTGGGGGTCCCTCCAGCACTGCCACCCCCGCACCACGAGCCTCCCCACCCTGCACCAGCAGCACCGGCTCCCACCCGGGTGCCACCAGCCAGCACTCCTTCAGCTGCAGGTCAGATGGGTGGTCCTCCCAACGCATGGACGCCTGCAATGGGAGGAGGGAGGGGGAGGAAGGACACCATCAAGGGTCACCGGCCCAGAGGAGGCTGGAGAACCCCCCTCCAGTCTGAGCACAGAGCTCCACGGTGGTGGTACCTGCACAAAGGCCTCCTTGTTGACCTCCAGCTCTGTCTGCGGTGCCTCAAAGGCAGCAGTGGGGAAGAGGCGCAGGAAGAGCTCCCGTGGGATGTTGCACTGGAAGGCCACCTGCGAGCAGGGAAGGTGCTGTGGCCACACACACACACAACTCCCCCTTGGACCCCCAGCTGGCAGCAGCTCGGGCACCCTTCTCCTATGGTCCCACCCCCTGGCAAGCTGGGAACCTCGGCTCTTACCCGCACGCTCCGGAGGGCTGTGCCTTTGGCCAGGTTAAGGATGAGCTGCAAGAAGGTGGGGGAAGGTTGGGTCAGTCAGATGGTCCCTACTGCCATGGTCTACTGTCTCCACTGGGACATGATGGGATCAAGGTGGGGTGTTCCATGATGGCATGGCATGGCATGGAGCAGGACAGGATGAGGGTTTCCCATCTCTGCCAGAACCCCAGCACAGCAGCATGGCTCCAGCCCTGGGCTGCTGTGGGACATTTCCAGCCACGCCAAAGGAAGGAGGTCCCAGTGGAGAAGCCCCACCAGGCATCACTGAAGACCCCATGGGGCAACAGTGGAGTCGGGGGACAGCAGTCTGGCCACCCCTCCCTCACCTCATTGTTGGCATGACCCCTGCCCTCCAGTGAGGTGCCACAGTGGCTGAGTGGGGTCTTCAGCATGAAGTGAGTGGCGTTCTTCTCTGCCTGGCAGTTGATGTCCCGCAGCGTGATGTTCACCACATCCTTGATGGGCTGGGAGAAAAGCACCTGACAGTCACCCACCAGCTGGGGACCGACCCATGTCACCCACCCCAAGTAGCTGGAGCAGGATGTGACACCCTTGGGTAACACTGGTGGGCACCAGGACCCTTCCCATCCCCCTCACCTCCAGGTGGGACCTGGCGATGATGATCTCCATGGTTTCATCCGTGCACTTCCAGGGCTGGAGCATGAGCAGCAGCACGTTGGGCAGTGAGTCAACAGTGGGGGCTGGGGCGGTGGGTGTTGCAGGTGCCCTCCTGCCTGCCTCTGCTGGATGAGGGGACGGGGGGACTGAGTGGGGTCGTTGGGATGCACCCTCATCCCACCCAACCTCAGGATGCCGGGGCCTCACCATGCTCCTGGATCTCCAGGCTGACATGGGTGCTGGCGGGGATGACGGAGTAGGAGGCGATAACACTGTAGTTCTTCTCAAAGGCTTTGGCAATCAGGCCCTCCTCCGTGTCGGGCAGGACCTTCCCAGGCAGCAGCTGGGAGAACATGGTGGCGATCTTGTAGTTCCCAGAAACCTACAAGGGGGGAGAGCGTGAGGTGGGGCTGAGTGGGGATGGGGCCAGCTGGGGATGTTCAATGCAGGGGCAGCTTCAGGGTTCACCCTTGTTAGGAGGGCTTGAAGCAAGGGGGCTGCCACCTCTCTGCGCCCAATGTTTCCCAGGTGACCTCCTGCCACCTCCCCCTCTTTTCCCCCCACCCCATGCCATCTCTTGGGCATCTTGGTGGGGGTGATGGGAGGACACACATCCTGCTCAGCCCTACCAGGAACTGGATGTGGCAGCTGTTGACAGAGAGGGACCAGGTGAGGTTGGCCGGGCTCTGCAGGATGAGGATCTGGTTGCTCATGGGTCTCTCGGGGCAGCTCACAGACAGGTTCACCTCCGTGATGGGCAAGCTGTGAAAGCATGAGATGCCACTCTAGCATCAGCTTGCTGTGCCAGCAGAACCCATACCCCTCCCTCTAAGGACTGGGCAAATCCCATAGTCCCCATCCCAATTCCTTTCCAAGCATCTCCAAGTGTGTCCCACCGTGTGTGCCACCGCCTGTCCCACACCCATGGGATCCCGTGGTACCTGGGCTCGGGCTGCAGGCGGATGATGTGGGCGGCTCCTGTGCCCTGGGAGTCCCCACGTGAGCAGCCCTTCACCCCATGGAAGAAGACTTCGCTCTCAAGGTGTGATGTGGCATTGAAGTGGTCCTGGGGGATGCAGTCCTGGGGGCTGCTGGTCTCTGTGGGGGGTAGGGGAGGGATCACCCAAGTTGAACCAGACTCAGTGGGTGGGGACATGCTTGGACCAGGGACCCCATAGCATCTCGCCCAGCGCCGTGCTTCCCCCTCCTTGGATTGTCGCCCTTTGGGAGCAGGGAGAGAGCATTGCTGGCACTCCTGCCCCAACCCCTCCATGCCAAGCACCAGCCCCCAGCCCCACATACCTTCTCCAAGACGGAGATGGATGCTGCGGGGGTCCTGCAGCTTGCTGTAGGATGTGATGCCCCCGTAGGAGTTCTGAGCCCAGGCCAGCAGCTGCTTCTCGCTGGTGGCCGTAGGCACGTCGAGGCTGGGTGTGAACATGGTCTCTGGGCTGAGGTGGGCATCCTGTGGGGCGAGAAGCAGCCTGAGATGGGGAGGGGGGTAGGGCACATCCCTCCCCAGTGTGAGGAACGCATGGAAAGCCTTTCCCTGGACACAGAGGGTGTGGATGGAAAGCTGAGCCAGGTGGGCATTCCCTGGAGCACTGGCTCCATCGTGCCTGGGGGTCACCCCAGACAAACAGGGGGGTTCTGGGGCCACCGTCTGGGAGCAGCGCAGGCAGCACGCGGAGAGCTCTGCCCACTTTATTATTAGCCACAAACAAAGCAAGAGGTTTATTTTGCTAACAAAGCGCCCGGCCCCGGCTCAGCTCGCTGGAGCCAAACCCCATCTCTGACCTTCCTCCGGCTGGCTGGAGGAAACAGGAGCTTGTTCCAGCCCTGTGCGTCATTCCCTGCCGGGCCAGCCCCAGGCTCAGCACCGCCAGCAGCAGCCAGGCGCATGCCCTCCTCCCCGGGGCACCGCGAGCATCATCTCTGGGCACGGGAGTATTAGTCCCCTCCAAGTCCCCCTGCCCAAAACATCTCCAGGGGTGGCCCAGCTGCCCCCCTGGGGTTGCTCCCAGCACGGGGCCGCGGCACTCACGGTGTGGAGGAGCAGGTCTGAGCAGGGGGAGGTGATGGTGCTGGAGCAGCGGGCGCACAGCAGGACGAGCACGGCCGGCCGGGTGCAGCCGCTGGCTCGCGGCTTGACAGACACTGTCAGCGGGACGGCAGAGACCTGTGGGGACGGAAGGGGAGAGTGTCACCACCACGGCCACCGAGCCCCGGCTGCTGTCACCTCCTCGGCTGCCCCCCGCAGCCACTCCACCTGCCCCCGGAGTCAAATGGAGCCGGGAGAGCCCTCAGGCTGCCCCAACACAGGCTGTGCGGGAGGCAGACGTGGCTGAGTTTAAGGGGCAGGCACGGGGATGTGGAGATGCCATGTGCACGTGTACCCACACCACGGGGGCAAGCACCCCCTGGCTCCCCCAAGCAAGGGACCTGGGCATCCCCACCACCGGGCATCCCCACATTGTGACCCAGGCACCCCCATACTGGGGTCTGACCACCCCAGTTTGGAGACCTGGCTATCCTTACATCAGGGACTGGGTGACACCTGCACTGGGCACCAGGGCGTCACCCCACATCGGACTGGGGTGTCCCCACACTGAAACCAGCGTGTCCCCACACTGGGGCCAGGACATCCCACCATGGGCACCAGAGCAGCCTCACTGCAGGTACTGGGGTACCACAGAATCACAGAATGGCATGGGTTGGAAGGGACCCCAAGGGTCACAGAGCTCCACCCCCCCTGCTACAGGCAGGGCCACCAACCTCCAGGCCTGGATCTACACAAGGTTGCCCAGGGCCTGATCCAACCTGGCCTTGAACACTTCCAGGGACGGGGCACCCACCCCCTCTCTGGGCAGCCTGTTCCAGCCCCTCACCACTCTCTCTGTGAAAAACTTCCCCCTAATATCTAATCTGAACCTTCCTTCCTTTAGCTTTAGAACATTCCCCCTTGTCCTGCCATTTTCTACCCTTTTAAAAAGTTGATTCCCCTCCTGTTTGTATGTACCCCCAGTGAAGACCAGAGCATCCCCACCCTGGGCTTCAGGATGTCACCTCATGAGGTTCCCAGCCTCGCTGCAGCACTGTGCAGCTGTCCCGGGCTCAGAACTGGCCCCAGTGGTGCTCAGGGATGCTGGGGCTCCCTGCAGCCAGCACTGCACAGCCGCCTCCGGCTGGAAATCCGGATGGGGAAGCCGAAATGCCGGGCGCTAAGTTTGGCAAAGGCCATCTGAATCACCACTCACAAAGTGCTGAGCCAGGCAGTGGGCAGGGAAAACCAGCCAGGGACCAAGGCGAAGGGGTGGGGGTGTGGAGGCAGCTGCCAGCACCAGGCACGGGGCCGGCAGGACGGGGTCGTGGGCATCCCGGCCTGGCAGCGGCCCCATGATGAGCGTGGGTGGCCGGGGACCCCGGGTGGCCCCGGACGTCGTCGGGGAGGAGCTGGCGGCTGTTTTTCCTGCCTCGTGTTTTGTGGTGTTCCATTGTTTGGCTGCGGGAGCGGCGGGAGCGTCGCCGCTGCCCTGCCGACGCCTTGCAGGGTATTTTTTTCTTTTTCTTTTTTTTTTTTTTTGTTGTTGTTCCCCCTCCTCTCCCCTCGCATCACTGGGATCTGCTTATAGAAACCAGCTTCCAGTAATTCTTCTGTAAGCGGAGCCGCGTCCCTGCCTGGCTCCCCCTGCACGCCGCAGGGCTCCGTGCCGCAGCTGTGACATCAGCGCGTGTCCCCCGCTGCTGCCAGTGACAAACCCTGGCACTCATTCATGCCCTGGGATGCCAGGGACAGGTCCCACCAGTCTGGGGCAGGGGACCCTTGCAAATCCCCACCTCTGCCCGGCGGCTCCCAGCCTGGCTTCCGCCTCCCTCTGAAAAGCAGAACTGGGAGAGCTGGGAGGCGGTGGCAGAGGGGGAGTGTGGCGCCGGGTGGCCCAGGGCTGGGCCAAAATTGGGTGCTGGGTTTTCTAGGGCCCAGAAAGAGCAACTGTGCAAACCCCTATGTGGGTGCAAACCCACCCTGCACCTTCCCGGGCTAACCAGCACCAGCCAGGCACACAGCCCCGGCCCTGTCACTGAGATGTGCCCATCTTTGCCCAAAAGTCACCCAGGGCACCCACAACGTGGTTACTGCCCTCGTCAGGCTATGCCAACACTGCTCACTCAGCTGCCTTCAAGTGCTTCCCATCCCTCCGTCCCAGTGCGGTCCCCATCCATCTGGTGCCCATGGCTCTGCCCCACTCCTGAGTCAGGACCTGGCCACCCCCCAGGAAATAGGGGGACAGCCAGGGACAGCCTCAGGGACGTGGCCTGTTGGACAGGGTGCATCTAAAGACTTTAGATCCCTGTTGCAGACAGAGACACCCGTGTCTGCCCTGGGAGCTGGGTGAAGACACCATGGAAGGGGTTTATTTGGTGTGCCTTAGTTAGAGGAAATGATTTTGACAGCTGGGACACCCTGCCCAGTAGGGACAGCGCTGGGGTGACAGCTCTGGGGTGACATGCCAGGACCCCACTCACTCACCTTGGACCACTCGATGCTGATGATGTGAACCTCATGGCCAGAGCCTACAGAGCTGCGGCTGACACAGCCCCGCGGCACGGTGCTGGTGGCATAGGACAGGGTGATGGGCAGCTCCGTTGTCACCGGCTGCAGGTTGCAGCCCTCAGCTCTCCCTGGGTCTGGGCAGAAAACAGGAGACCATCAGTCTGTGCCGCACGGATGTGGGGTGACAGGACATAGGGGAGGAGGGGGGACAGACTGCGGGAGGGGGCTGCATCACAACACCAGCCCTGGTGCTGCCCCCGCGCCCCTGGCACGGTGTCACCACGGCTCCATCGCCGGCACGGCGCCCGTGGGACTATCATCTGCTACGTGTTTGCTCGGGGCTCGTCTGCTGCCGCCGGCCCCCGCTGCAATCACGTTAATGACCCTCAGATCCGGGCTGGAAAAATCCACTGTCCCAGCTCGGCACTGCTGCGTGCCAGAACTCGCACCCGGCTGCCCCCAAGCTCAGGCGGTGGCGGAAGCCCCCCCACAATTCCCCCCCTCCGACATCCCACATGGCGCAGGAAAACGGGAAGCTCAGGTATGGAAATGGCCGTAAAGCCCATCCTCCGCGGGCGCCGAGGTGTGAGCTTTGCCCCATCCCGAACTCCCGCGTGGCGCACGAGCAAGTGGGGCCGGCGGGCGGCTGCCAAGGGAAATCCTGAGTGCAAACAGCCGTTTGAAGGCCTGATCCTGTAAATCCCCGCTTGCCTCAGCCATTTCCTCTGCCCCAGGCGGCTCTGCTGTGGCCAGGCTATCCTCCAGCTGGCCCCTGTGCTGAGAAGCGGTTGGGGGACCTGCTTGAACCTGTGGGTGCCCCCCGGCAAGGGGCTGGGCAGGATGGAGTCCTCCAGTCACGGCTGGGAGACATGGTGCCAGGGTGCTGTGTTTGCTTCCAAGGTGGCCACTGAGCTCCATCCTTTCTTGTTCCATCCTTTCCCATCCCTGGTGGCTCCAGCTACCGCACAGGGAGGTGACTGAGCGCCACATCCAGCTGCCCCCATGGGGAGCAGGGTCCCCAGAGGGTGAGATGCTCTGGGCCGTGTAGGCCTTGGGACGTGGCAGCCAGGAAACGTCCACCTGTGCCACGTTGTGCTCATCACGGCGTCTGCAGCCCACGTCTTGCCTTCAGGGTGGTTTGGCTGCGGTGGCGGGGTCACAGAGCAGACCCCCCCTCCAGTGACGCTGCTTTGGGCCCACCTATTGTCCGGCGCTTCCTCCCCCTTGTCGCAGTGGCCGCACGGCCGGCAGCATCGGGAGGAAGATAAACAGCTGCTTATCTGGGCGCCGCAGGCTGCGTCCCTCTTCCCTTCCACTCCTGCCCCCGACGGCACCAGGCATGGCCTCGTGGTCCTCGGCATCACCGGGCAGAGGATGGACAGCTCATCGCACCTCCGGTAGCATCCCATGGGGAGGTCAAGTGGGGTCAGGGGACCATGGCTGGGCTCAAGCCCGGCGCAGGGCAGGGATGCGGGGCAGCGGTGCCAGGCGAGCACTGGCAGTCCCCAGGGACGGCTCCAGCATTATGTCAGGATCAGATAAGGGGGCTCAGCTGGGCCGCCCAGGGCGATCAGATAAGGGCACTGTTATTTTTGTACTCCGGGAAAGAGGAAAAAAAAGTAAAAGGGAAGAAAGAAAGAAAATCCACTTTATGTTTTTCCAGCCACCCACCTTATCCATCACTCCATGACCAGGCCATGACCAGGGAGCGGGGACAGTCCTACCATGGCTCCCCCGTGGGTCAATGCCAGAGAGACAATGCCTGGGGTTTTGGGAGCACATCAAAGGCCCTGGGCATGCCCAGGGGTGCCAGGCTGGGAGTGTGGGGCCAGGGTGGCTCCGGCAGTGCAGGATGCCCCATGGGACGGGCAGCGTCGCGCCAGCATCCCGGCATCCGGCTGTGCCGCCTTGGCACTTGTGTAATGAACTGGCCAGACTTAGCCTGGGTCAGTGGTGGGGATGAACCTGGTGCTGCATGCTCGAGGAGAGGTTGTGACACCCCCTGCCCCAAGCCACTGCTGGCTCTTGGGCCATGCAGAGGTGGCACTGGGGCTCAGGTGATGGGGCAGATGGGAGTAGGCTTTGGGGCTGACACAGGCCGTGTCACTCCTGTCCTTGCCAGCCAGGAGCAGAGCAGCCTCTCCCCAGGGACAGGAAAGGACCCAGCACTGTGTTCGCCTCATGGGGAGCAGCACAAAGTTCACCTCCTCTGGAAGCCTGATGTGTCCCATGGCACTGCACCCACCACAGGCATCTCCAGCCCTGTGTGTCCTTGCAGGGAAGAGGCAGCAGCTGGACAGGACATGGCACATGGCAAAACTACATGGGACAGGGACCCCATGGCACAGCTATGCAGGACGGGGAGCGTGTGGCACAGCTTCACAGGACAGGGACGACATGGCACAGTCACATAGCACAGCCCCAGAGGCTGGGAATGGCACAGCATAGATGAACAGGACATGGTCTGTATGGAAGAGCTACACAGGACAGGGATGGTGCTGGCACAGTTGTACACAACAGGTACAGCTCAGTTACGTAGGACAGGGACCACACGGCACAGGTACACCAGCTAGGGATGGTACAGCACAGTTAGGACATTACACAGCTACACGGGACAGGGACAGTATGACACAGCTCTGTAGGATGGGGACCATACAGCACAGCTAAATAGGACAGGGGCTGTATGGCACAGCCACTCAGGGTGGGACCCACGTGGCACAGTGACACTGGGCTCAACCCCACAGGGCATGTTGCTGCAGGGACCATATGGCATCACCACATGGGATGAGACTGTATGGGCCAAATGGGCTATATGGCACAGCTACAAGGGACAGAGATGGCTTTGCACAGCTGCCTAGGAAGGGGAACTAGACGGCACAGCTACATGCTATAGGGACCATACATCACAGGCAGGGAGGACAGGGCTTCTGTGGCACAGCTACACGGGATGCAAGCTACACAGCACAGCTGTCAGGTGGGGACTGTATGGCACAGCTACACAGAACTGCTGGTACTGCACATCTGTGTGGGACCGGGACCCCACAGCACAGCCATAGGACAGGGAGCCTATGGAACAGGGACAGCTGTGTGGGACAGGGACCCCACAGCACAGCCACAGGACAGGGAGCATGCAGCACAACTCTGTGGGACGGGGACCTGGCACAGCTATAAGGGACATGGCCCATATGGCACAGCCTCACTGGGCACGTACTGGGAGGTGGCAGCAGGCAGGGAGCGGGTGCCAAGCCTGGCAGTGGGGACACCCCAGCAGCACCCACTGACCGGCACTGGCCCCTGTGGGACTGACCCAGCTGGGACAGGCTGGGCTGACCGGCTGCCGCTGCCTTCCCAGTTCCCCTTCTGTCTGCCATGGGGCTGTCCCTGGGCCCCACAGCTCGCTGCCCTCCATCCAGTACTGGTGTCCCCATGTCTGTCACCCCTTAAAATTCCCCCTGCGGCTTCACAGGGACCGTGGGGTGGTCTTAGTGCTTCCCTGACCAACTGCTCTGGGATGGACGGATGAGCCCCCACCGCCATCCCCATGGACGACCTGGGGCTTTACAGGGTTTCTCCCCATCCTCCCCTGGCTCCTGGCCGACCCCACACTCTGCTGCGTGCCGGGAGGCCACAGAAGCTGAATCAGACCCCCAGATCCCGCTGCCTTGGCGGGGACACAGCAACGGCGCCTTCGACACCTCCCGAGCGCCCGTGACGCAGCCCGGATTTCAGGGGTGCCAGTGACTCAGCCCGGATTTCAGGGGTGCCGGGGAGCGGCAGGGCTGCGCTCTGCGTTTGTCCCGGGGACTGGAGGGGAATGTCCCTCCCTATCCCCAGCCCTGCCCTCCCAAACTTTCTCCCTCGGGGGTGACACTGCCCGCACACCCGCACAGCCGGGACCCCTTCAGCCCCCCTTCCGCTGCCCCCCGAGGAGCTGAACCCGGCCCCAGCTGCTCCGGGATGGAGTCACCCAGGGAGGGTCCCGCAGCCGGTCCCGTGCCGGGGGTCCCGTCCAGGAGTCCCATCCCCGGGGATCCCTCCCACCCCCTCGGAGCCCCTCTACCCCACTCACCCGGGCGGCCGAGCAGAGCCAGGAGCAGCGGCAGGAGCGGGGCGGTGCGGGGGCCCATGTCCGCCTGCGGCCGCTCCCCGGGAGCCAGCGCCGAGTGCCGGGCGGCGGCGGCAGGAAACCGACTCCCTTCGGAGGAGGGTCCGCGGGCGGCGCGGCTCCGCGACGGGAGGAAATGCCGCTGGCGGCGCTGGGGCCGTGCCGGCGGCGGGGGTGTGGGGGGGCGGGGGTAAGGGGAGGGGGGCGGTGGCTGCCCGTAACGGGGAGGGACGAGGAGAGACACCCCAGCCCACCGGGAGGAGCCGTGCCTCAGTTTCCCCACAGCGTGGTGCGAAGCATCACCTCTTGGAGGGGTGTGCTGGAAGTGCCCTGAGACCGAAGGGATACAGGCACCCGGGTGGGGGGCACTAGGGACCCTATTGGGGGTCCCTGCTGGTGAGCGTAAGGGTGGGGCACGGGGGTTTGGGAGTGCCCTGGTGTGGTGTTACCTCCCCTATGCCCCCTAATCTGCCCACGTACACTGCTGCAGCACATCCCGACCTGCACAGAGTGGAGGGGCTGTCTCACAGCCACGGGGACTGGGGCTGTCCCATGGCACCCTGACACTCAAACCACGTTGCCCCCAGACAGCACCCCAGTAGGGTCACCGTGACCACCCCAGGGCTCTGGATACCCACTGGGGGCCGTGGGGCAGCTGGAAGGTCCCACGTACAGCTGCCTGCCTTCTCCCTACCCTTGGCCAGGCCACAACCCGCAGCTGCCTCGACCTCCCTGCCTGGCAGGTGGGGTCGGGGTTGGGACGCCCCAGGACAAGTGGGCCTGGGCGATGGGGTGACAGCAAAGCACCGTAGCCGTGGGAGCTGGGAGGTGGCTGGGGGCACCCAGGGGACCATTCCTGCACTTCTGCCCCATCCTGGGCCGTGGGGCAGCATGGGGACCTGCCAGCGAAGCCTGTCCCCGCCAGCCAGGATGTCCCCGGAGATGTCCCTGCCCCTGGGCTGAGCAGCAGACATCTCCCATGACAGAGCACTGCCATCTCCTGGGGACCGTGGGGACGGGTGCTGGCCTGGGGATGTGGACCAGGATCGCGAGGAGGCACCCTGCCCTCCCGCACCCCTCTCCCCGCGCTGGCATGGCAGGGTGATGTGCTGGGCCCTGGGGTGGCAGTGGCTGCAGGGTGTCGGGGGTGTGTGGCTGTGACTGCGGAGCGGCCTCGCAGGCAGCCCCACGCACAGGATCCTCCCCCACCATAGCTTGTGGGGTGGCCCGGGACAGAGGAAAAGCATCTAAAACCCCATCATCAAGCACCCAGGGGCTGTGCTGGGGACAAGAGTGGGATGCCCAGTCCTGCTGTGTACCAGCCCCACCACCTTGCTCAGGACCTGGGGAAACTGAGGCACATTCAGCACCTGGGGAAACTAAGGCACGTTCACAGAACACCCAAAGAGCACTGGAGTCTTTGAGGTGAGATGGGTCACCTTGCTCCCCACTATTAGGCTGTAGTATCCCAAACTACTTGTCCCTTCTGGCCCCTTGTCCCCACCAGCACGAGGTGGGTGCCTGCCGGCCCCAGCCCTGGTTCAGCTGTGCTGGCAGCACCCCAACCCTGGCCGGATGGCGCATCCTTCCTGCCTGGCTGCCTCCCCCTAGGCCTGAGGCTCTGCTGGTGGCTCCTTCACCCCCAGGCACGGGGCTGACTTTGGAGCCTGGAAGTTTTGGGTTTGCTTCTCGGGGATTTTTGTTGTTGCCCCACTTGCTTCCTTCCTCTGCTCTGGCCCGTGGCCTCGGCTGCCCCCGGCGCTGCTGCCCTCCCTGTCCCCCCCGGCCTGGCTCTGTGCCCAGCTCCCAGCAGCTGAAGAGCGAGGGGGTGAGGGCCCTGGGTGGAGTTGGGGCTCTGCTGGCTCCTGTCCTCACTGGGCCTTGGCAAACTACAGTCCCAAACCCTGGCGCAGCCCCTCTGCTCCGGCATCATGCCTGGGCACCCCTGTGGGTGCTGTGGAGGCCCCAGATCCCTGTCGCCCCCGACACCAACACCCCCCATGTACCTCTCTGGCGGGTTCCTTCCATGAGGAACCTGACCCTGTCCTCTGGCATGGGGGCTGCGGTGGCCCCAGCAGCTCTCCTGGCCCCCCAGGTACAGGGCTACAGCCTGAGAGGTGCCACCATCAGCACCCCCAAACTCCCCTACAGCCAAAACAAACAAGGAGAGGTCAAGGAATGAAAACATGGAAATCCCTGTGCCGGGGGCTGAATCCCACCTCCCTGTCCCCTGGCAGCCAGAGGGAGAGCTGGGAGGAAGGGATGCGTGTGCAGGATACTGCTCAGCTGCTGCCTGGAGCTCCAGGGACAGACCCCCAGAGCCAAGGGGGTGCAGGGAGCGGGACGGGATCAGTGTGAGCGGGGCTGGCTGCAGGATGCAGCCGCAGGCTCCCCCCACAAGGCTGCAGATTGGGAAGTCGGGGCGAGCGGCCGGGATGCTCCCTCCCTTCCTCCCAGCACAGCATCCCGCTGCCCCGGTGGGATAAACACCCGCTTCCTGCCCTTAATCAGCTCCAGAGGGGCTGGAGGAGGGGGCCGAGGGGGGGGGAGGAGGAGGACGAGGTGGGGAGACATGGAGGGGAGTAAAAAAGTCTCTGGAAAGAAAAACTCATTTCCTGCGCCAGAAGAAAAAGATAAAGTCTGGGCTCATTAAAGTGAACTTTACTGGGGAGAGACGGGAAAGAGCCAAACACAATGTCCTTGAAATTTCCTTCGCGTGGCTCCGTCCACGAAAACAGGATAAAGCCGCTTCCGCTGTCTCTGCCGGAGCGCTGGCGGGAGGAGCGGGGCAGGGGGCGGCTACAGGCTGTCGAGGTGGGAGCAGACCTGCTGGAAAACCTCCTCCACGGAGCCCTCGGCGTTGAGCTGGGGGCAGGGATGGGAAAGGGGGGAGGTCACTTGAGGGTACGGGGCGAGCAGAGCTCTTCTAGGGATAGATCGTAGCCATGGGCAAATTTAGGGGGTGCAGAGCCATCCTTGGGGTTCTCTGTGTCAGGAAGCAGAGGCTCCAGGCTGGCTCTGAGGGGGTTTTCCTCCCTTCCCTCATCATCCCCATCATTTTCCCACCTCTAGGACCCCAAGCTGTGGGGCTGGAGGGTGCCACCAGCAGCCACGTCCCTGCTTACCTGGCGGACGATGCCTCTGCTCTTGTAGAAGGCGATGACGGGCTCGGTGGCCTTGTAGTAAGTCTCCAGACGCTTCTTGATGGTCTCCTCGTTGTCGTCCACCCGCCCGCTGGTCTCACCTCGCTTCAGCAGGCGCTTCACCATCGTCTCCTTCCCCGCATCCACGTAGAGCAGCAGCGTCGGGGGGGCGATCTATGGGGTTGGGGGGGATGACATGGTTGTCACTGTGCCAAGGTGGCATGAGTCCAGTTTAGGGAGATGGTGGCAGTGAGCATGGGGGTCACAGATGTCTCCACAGCATCCTCTGCTTCCCTCTGCATGGGTCTGGGGGGCCACCATTCTGGTGTTTCAGTAGCCCCCAGACCCAAGCAGAGGAAAGCACGGGGACACAGTGGCCAAGCCCTGGCCCTCTGCCACCACTGTGTGCCAGTGCTGTGGTCACCCTCTGCCAGCATGAGGATGCCCTGGGCACAGGCTGTCCCCGAGGCAGGGGACTGGCTGGCTGGGATGGGGATCAGTGCAGACCTCATTGGGTTGGGGAGGCTGGGCTGCTGGTGGGTGGACCCCTCTGTCTGGATGATGGGTGGCATGGCACCAGCTCTCACCTTCTTCTCAAACTCCTCTCCCTGCTTCACCTCGCGGGGGTAGCCATCGATGAGGAAGCCCTTAGACACATCTGCTTTGGCCACCATGGCATCCCGCAGCATGTCCAGCACCGTGTCCTGAGAAGCAGGGACAGAGCTGACAGGGCTGACATGGAACAACATGGTGTCCATGTCCCCTGCACCCAGTGCCCCCAATCCAAGCTTCAACTCGACCCCCGGTGAACCCACAGCCACCCCTGCCTGTAATGCCCTGCGTGGACTCACCAGGGGCACCAGCTCGCCCTTCTCCATGATGGCCTGCAGTTTCTTGCCCCGCTCCGAGCCTGAGCTGACCTCTGCCCGTAGCAGGTCCCCCGTGGAGAGGTGGGTGTAGCCATATTTCTGTACTATCTTCTCACATTGGGTCCCCTTCCCCGAGCCAGGGCCACCTGCAAGTCAAGTGAGGACCCCACATGCCCCAAACCATGGGTGAGGAGATGGAGGGGTACACAGGGGTCCTTTGGGAGTCCCCAGAGCCCACAGGAGTTCCCAAAGCCTGGTGAGATGGTGGATGGTGTCCCCAAGCACAGCACCAGAAGGATCACAGAGGTGCCCCTGGGGTGGGCTGGGGGATGCCAGGTCCTTGGGGGTGGCGTGGGCTGCTGGCAATTGACACATGGGCATCACCACTCTGATGGCATCCAGGACACCACCGCCACCACTCAGCACCTGGACATGGCTGTATCAATGGCGCCCAGGGTATCATGACACCACCAGCAGACCGGATATCACCGCCCCATTGGTGCCAAGGACATCTTCCCCCAGATGTTTACTGTCACATCGCCCCAGATGCTGCCACTCTACGCCTGGCCAGAGATGCCCTTCTGGTCCCAGCACACCCTGTTGTGGCCTCAAGGAGCTGGACCGGAGCCACAGCCACCCCACCATGCCTGGGTGCAGCCAAGGTCCCATGGCCTCAGGCTCCAGCCCTGGCTCCCCATCCCTTGGAGGCTCCCCAGAGCCCCCCAACCCTGGAGGTGCAGAGGGGGACAGGGTTGTGCTGTGACCTTGACCCCACCAGCATCAGGACCCAAACACCGACTTACCCACCACGAAGATGATTTTGTGGTGTTTGAGTTTTTCTGTGGAAGACAGAGGAAAGAAATGGTTACCAACCGCTGTAAAAGCATGGTGAGGACCAAGGTCTCCCCAGGGTGGGCAAGATCCCGGGCCCACATCCTCAGGGATGGAGGGGAACCACTCCAGGCCCCTGGGGGTAAGGGCCAAGTGGGAAGCAGCCATGTGCCGTCCTTGTCACCTGGGCAGGTTGTGACGGCCGGGCTGGACACAGCTGAGCACAAGAAGCCTGTGGCACCGCAGCCACGAGGCTGGAATCCCACTGCTGTGTGGTGTCCTGGAGACTGTCACTGTCCACGGCTCCACTGCGGGCAGGGACCAGCCACATCTGTCTCCATGGCTGGCTCATCACCCCAGTGGGCTAACGGGGGCTGCAGCAGGCTCGGCTTGGCATGGCCACCTTGAGCGTCTGGTGCAACCCCCGGCACTCCCTGATCCCCAGCATCAGTGCCTGGACCTGGTGGCCAAGGTGTGGGTGGCACCAAGTGCCCTGTCCCCTGCTGAGCACCCAGGCGCAGGGTCCCCTGCTACCTGCGGGGTCTGGCCCAGCCGTGGTGTGGGGCAATGCCAGGGTGCAACACCGTAGGGGGAGGCAGGGCTAAAAATAAAGCTGAGCTGCACTGGGGCCACTTTCCCATCTCCTGATTACAGCCGGCTGAAATTTCAACTCCTCCGGCACCCTGGGGACGGAGCCAAGTGTTTGGCGGGGACTGAGGAGACGTGGGGCACGTGGGGGGCTGGAGGGACATGGAGAGGACAGAGGGGAGGGAAGGGAGGACATAAGGAAGGGACACCAGAGGGATGGAGGGGAGGAGTGTGAGGGACAAACGGGACAGAGGTGGGGGGACGGGAGAGGATGCGTGTACGGGGGATGGATGCAGTTGGGATAGAGGGGACTGCAGGAACAGAAGCGAAGCAGGTGGATGCAGCGGAGACAGCGGGATGGGTGCAGGGGGATGGGTGCAAGGTGGACAGAGCACTCACCTGTCGACATGCTGCCGCAGTCAGGCACAGGAGCACTTCAGGCTGCGAGGGAAGAACAGGAGGAAAAGCTCAGTACTGAGGGGACATTCAGGTCCAGGGAGACCATGGCTCTCCCTCCCCTGCCATGCTGGTGCTCAGCTCCACAGTTTGGCCCTCCAACAGAGAGTTCAGGCCCTCTGCTCCCATGGCTGTCACCTACCTGGCTCCCGGTGGCCACCCGCCCCATCCGGCTGCGGCGAGGGCTTCCCCATGCCGGGTGACGCATGGTGACGTTGCCGGCTTCCTCCTCATCCCTGACCACATCCCTGTGCCTGGGGTGCCTCCTGGCTGCCACAAACCGGCATGGGTTCACCGGTGTCACCAGGTCACCAGGTGATGGAGGCAGCATCCCCCCCAGCTCCCAGTTGGCTGTTTTTTTGGGGGTGTCCCAAGGGGGACCTTGCAGCACCCCATTGCGCCGCCAACACCTCGGGGGAGCGTGTGCGTGTGTGTGTGTGTATGCATGGACACCCCACCTGCCTGCACCCAGCCCTGCAGCACCTGACCTGCTTGGCCAGAGCGCGTCACCCCAAACCGGCTGGACAGGGTGTGGGGATGGGGCATCCCGTGGCCAAACGAGCCCAGGGCCGCTGACGAGGTCGTGTTACAGCCGGCAAAGGGCAGAGGCTAAGTATGGCTGGGCTGAGACCCGCCTTGGGTCACGTCCCACTGGCACTGCAAGGGCCCAAGCCCCGGGATGGCCCCCCTGGGGAATGATATGGGGGGGCGCTACTTGAAAGGTGCAGGACCATCGGGGGCCCTAATTATGAGGGATGCTGAGCACCAGGCCCGCTGGCACTAACCTCGGCGGCACCCCACGGGTGGGAAGCAGCCCTGGCCCTGGGTGCGGGCTCAGGGCCTGACCTGGCACAGCGCCGGGCCCGCGGGCGCAGGGCGGGCGCGATGCAGAGATGCTGGGCCCGTGGGAACGGGGAGCGAGTGCTGATGGGGAGCCCGGCGGGATGAGGCTGGGGGCTGGGCCAGGGGCTGGGGGGCACTGTGCATCCCAGCAGTGCCCAGCAAGGGCTGCCGCAGGTTGCCCCCACCAATCTCACCCACCGCCAGCTCCAGCCCGCCCCGCACCTCATCCCATCCGCATCCAGCTCGGATCCCCGCGGCCGCTCCAGCACCCCCGCAACGGCTTCGGCACGTCCGCGACGGCTCCGGCACCCCCGCGAGCCCCCCGCGATGTTCCCCGGTACCCGGGCAAATGCCTCGGTACCCCCGCCCCCCATGCGCGCCCCTCATGCGCGCCCCGCATCCCCTGCGGCTCTCCCCGCGCCCGGCCGGTGCTGCCAGCCCCCTCCCCGGGGACAGCGGCCAGGCTGGCAGCAGCGGCGGGCACAGCCCCCTCCCCATCCGCATCCCCCGGTGCCTGCCCCAGGGCCGGGGGGTGGGCACTGACCTCTCTGTGGGGCCGGGGCTGGGACCGGGCACCTCCTGCTCTGGTGCCCCGCTATATTTACCGCTATATATAGCCCGCTGGCGCCGCGGTGCATGCCGGGAGCGCGACCGCTGCCGCCCAGCGGGCAGGGGATGGGCAGGGGCCGGGCAGCAGGGATGGGGGGGGTCCAGCACCGCCCCCAGCAGCGTCGGTCCTTGCGCGGCCGCGGTGCTGTTAACTCCTGCGCGGCGCGGGGATGCGGCCTCTACCCAGCCGCCCCTCCAGCCCCCCGGGGTTGGGGGTCGCGCTGCACCGGCCGCCGCCACCATCATCACCCCTGTGCCTCAGTTTCCCCAATCTGCAGGGGAAGACTCCACCCTCCCCACAGCTCCTCTGCCAGCCCCGGGGAGAGGGCAACTGTGCTACGCCTATGTCCCCATCCACCCACAGCACTGCACCCCTGCCCTGTCAACCCTGGGGCTGGGTAAAAGCCCTGGAGTGCATGGCCTTACCTTCCATTCCTTTCCTCTTCCTCCTCTGTGGCTGCAGAGACCCTCGACCCCAGGGCAGCTGTGTGGGGGTGATGCAAATCTGGGAGGTCTCAGCTGTCACCTGCTCCAGAGCCGGGGGATGCTCACAGTGGGGCTCAGCCAGCTGCTCCACACGGATCCCACCAGTACACACCAGACCCCTCTCCCAAGTGTCCACAGCCAGCACTGCTGTGGGCCAGGGGTACTGAGGGCCCTGTGAGCCCATCCAAAGGCACCACCAGCACACATGGCCCAGCCCCAAAAACCCAGCCTGGCACCAGGGCTCAAGGCAACAGACTTCAGCAATATTTATTCCTGTACAAACCATTACAAAACATGAGCATCCTGTGGCTTTCCCTTGCACCGAGTTCCTCAAAGCCCTAAGCCACAGTCAGAGGGAAACTGAGGCACATCCCCTTACAGGGCTCAGTGCCCAAACCCACCTCTCCGCTGCTGAGAAGTTAGTTACAAAATCCTCCCCCAGCCACAGGGCACCAAGGGGCACTGCAGCCCCCCCGCTATGTGCCCACTTCTAAATAGTTTATTAGCGGTTAATAAATGATGAGGAGCTGGCTGCAGACTGCTGTCAGCCCCACTGTTACCGCTGATGAGCATCTGGCAGCCGCTACCCACTCCTTCTGTTGTGCTTGGAGAGAAACTGGAATACAAACGCTGGGGCCAGAGTCAGAAGCTGGGAGGAAAAAAAAAAAGCCCCCTCCTCAAATTACTCTGCTCAGTTAGAAAAGGTTTTGGCAGTGTGGGTGTGGGGTGTGGCGGTGCCAGATGTGCGTTTCTGGGGTGCTGGGGCACAGAGGGTGGCAGTGTCACCCCCGCGGGGTCCCACTGAGAACCACGGGGGTCTGAGGGAAGGATGCTCGTGGACTGGGATCGTGGTGCTGGGGATGGCTGAGGGGGCTGAGCCCCAAGTGGGGGTCCACTCACCCAGAGGATAGGGGGAAACAGTCTCTGTGGTGGCCCTGAAAGTGACGTAGCCCCAAATTGAGCTGGTGGGACCTGATGTCCCCCTGTGTGCTTGCAGGGGTTGCAACGTTTCTGGACCAGGACTGGGCAGGATCTGACTCCCACACCTCCTGCTCACACAGGGAGGGACTCACAAACCCTGCACTCACCACCTGGTACCCCAAAAACCAGCTCAAACCCCAACACAACCCACTTTTGAGGAGTGCACAGAGGTGGTAGTCCCATGGGAGGCACTCAGCGGTACCCTGCTCCCAGGGGAACGCAGGGGAAGCCCCCCATCCCAGCTCCGTGAGTCTGCCCGGCTCAGGGGGAGGGCAGCCCCTAGGCCCAGGCAGGGTGGGAGAAGGTGATGTTGTAGAGCCCGGCCCAGCTGGCAAAGACCCGCTTCTCAGTGATGAAGCGGTGGTGGTTGCCCTTGCGGCTCCGCTCGTTGTGGATATAGGTTGTGCACTCGTCGGGGCCCTTCGGCTCGTAGTAGTGGTAGGGCAGGCGGCGGGGTGGGGGCCGACGGCTGCAGTAGGGGGGCGGGGAAGAAAGCGCAGGGTGAGTCCCAGAGTAGGGCCAGGGGGTTGGAATGGGGACTTGGAGGAGGGGGCGGGGGGTGTCTCCTTACCCGCAGTAGTTGGGTGGCACCATGCCATAGACGTGGACGGCGTCACACAGCTCCACGGCGATCACCATGGTGAACCAGCCGGTGCTGAGCCACGAGCGTGACTTCTCCCTGGGGAGGAGAAACGGAGGGATGGGGAGGAAAGACAGCGAGGTGACTTGGGTGATGGAAACCCACTGGAATCCCTAACATGCCTCAGGGACCCCCATCCTGAATGCAGGAGGCAGCTCCGAGGTACCTGTCCTTCCCTGTCTCCCCCCGAAACAGGTCATCAAACTGCTTCATGCGTCCGGGGGACACGACATAGGCCGTCATGCTGGGGAAGGAGGCGCTGACGCGCTGGATGATCTTCAGGAGGCTCTTCTGCATCTTGGCAGGCGGCCCCCAGAAGATGAAGATGGTCTCTGGGGTCTTGTTCACAAATTCCTGAGGCCGCTTGAGCACACGGTAGAGGCTGGAGTGGGCCACCACCCGGAAGCTGGTCTTGTTGCCCACGTCGGCCTCGTAGCCGGTGGTGGGAGCGTCGTTCATGCGGATGGTGCACTCGGCCCCATCGATGGTGGTGCCCAGGCGGGTGCCCAGGAGGTGGCTGGAGCTGGTGACAACGACGCACTGGTGGCAGCGGGCAGTCAGGGTCTGGGGACGACAAGTGCTGTGAGCACCTTGGTGTCACCGCAACCCATCGGGGAGGGATGGAGCTGGGGACAGGGGACAAGGCACTGCCATCCCCTGCGGAGCCACTGTCCCACTAGAAGGGACAATTTGGCTGGATGGCGGCAGAGCGCCAGATCCTGCACCCGCTGCTGAGGCTGCGCCCAGCTCATACCTTGTTCCCGCAGACGGGCAGGTACCCGCTTTTCACCCCCCACTTCTTGAGGTCAGGGGGCCGGCGGGCTCTGCCCCGCAGGCGGCTGTAGGGGAAGACCTCGCTCCCGCTGCCGGAGCTGTAGATGATCAGCAACATGATCAGGGCAAAGAGGACTCCCAGGACCGCGGCGCGCTGGCTCTGCGGGCAGGGGGAGAGCATCAGCCACGGCCCCCACCAAATCAGCACCCGGCCCCGCAGCATTGCCAGTGGGATGCCGCGTGCCCACGGGAGATGCCCATTGTCCCCGGGGCGATGGCCTGGCACTCACCGTGCTGCCGCTCATGTCTCTGTGCCGGCCTCAGCGTGCAGCTATCGCCGGCGTCCTGTGAGCACCTGCAAGGCACTAAAGTCACCCATAGTGTGGCCTCTCGCCACTGCGCTCCAGCTCCCAGCCCCACGCTGCTTGAGGAGAAGGTCCTTGGGTGCTGGTGGGGATACAGGAGGAGCTGCTGGGCAGCCCGTCAGCAGAGCCAGAGGGGAGGATGTATCCCCAGCATCAGAGGGGGAAATGCTGCAGACAGAGGCCATGCTGGCTCTGTGGTGTGGAGAAACCAAACCCAGCTACTAGTTGGTGCTGGGGAAATCCCCGTGGCGGGGAGGGCTCCAGGGATTACTCCTGGCCGGCGGCAGGGCTAAAGCTGCTCAAACCCACAGGGGTCAGGGAGGGTAAACCTGCCTATCCTGAGGCAAAATCCCATTAAAACCAACCACTGCGGAGGCTGGGACTGGGGCAACTGAGACCTGTCCAACTCAGCTCATCCATGGGCTCTAATTCAGCCAGAGCCCGCAGGGACCTCTCCAGCCCCACGGCCTGAGGTGTGGTGGGGTGCACCCTAGATGCTCACCCCTGGGCAGGGGGGAGCCCTGCTCTAACCCCTGCTTGCCCAGGCTGGCAGGGATGAGCTGACCCAATTTATTTTTCCAAGCCCTCGTTCGTGAGTCAGAGCTGTGCCTGCCCCAGAGCACTCAGAGCACATGGAAATGAGAAGAAATAAATACAAAAGCCTGTTTAATAACTGCCCTGCGGGGGGGGGGGGGGGGGGGGGGGGCAGGGATGGAGAATCGTGCAGCATCCTGGGCTGGACTCTCGGAGGGAGCCTGGGGACCCCGAGGGGCTCTCAGGGCCAGCATCGCTGCCCGGGAAGATGCCAACCCGGCCAGGGAGCCCAGGCAACGGTCTGGAGGGCCAGGGCAACGGGGCCTCCCCAGGCAGCACCAGGCCAAGAAGCACTAGGGAGCTGAGCCGGGACCCCCGCTCCCACACCTGTCCCCCACCCCAGCTTTGCTCCCTCCACGATGCTCTATCTGGGGGTGACCCCGCGGGCCTTACCTGCGCGGGGGCTCTCATCTGCAGCGGGCGGCGAGCAGCGCGGGGGGGTCCACGGGCTCCTCCTCTGCCCCGAGGGCTGGGGGCGGCTGCCGGGCACCTCCGGCGAGCGCGGCCATGGCTCTGCCGGGGAAGGGCTGCTCCAGACCCGCTCCCCGCACCCCCGCCGTGACGACCTCGCCGCGCACCCACGCGTGGGAGTTCCCCCAGCCCCGGATGCAATCCCTCCCGCATCCCGAGAACCGAAAGCCCTCCCCCGGCCCTCCCCCCACCCCGAGGCACGAATCCTCCTCCTCCTCCTTTTCCCGGCACGCAGCTCCCCGCACCCCCCCGCGCAGCATCCCGCTCCCACCGGCAACGCCATCCCTCCCCGGGGACCGGGCAGCCCGGAGCCCAGCCGCGTCCAGGCGGGGAGAAGCCGGTCCCTTCCCCCGCGCATCACCGCGCACCGGGGCCGCGGGCCGCTCCTCCGGCCGGACACGGCGCCGTTCCGTCCCCCCTCCTCTCCTTTCCTCCCCTCCCCGGAGAGGGACGCGTCCGGCTCCACCGACCGCTCGGCCCCGCAGTGCTGCTGCCGCCGGACCGACACCGCCGCGCGCACGGAGCCCCGGGAGCCGCGCGCCGCCCCGGCGTCGGGGAGCGCCGCGGGGGTCCTAGTGCCGCCCCTACCGGCCGTGCCGCGGGGGTCCTAGTGCCGCCCGCCCTGGCTGGGCCATGACGGAGCGAGCACGGAGCTGCCCCCGTGGCCTGGCTTGGCCCGTCCTCCCCCCATCTTACTCCCGGGAGGCACCGGTGCGGGCAGCGGGAATGCGGGGGGAGGGGTGGGGGGTGCGGGTGGCGCCGCCCGCGAGTGCCAGCAGCAGCACGTGGTGCCTGACCCGCTGCCGGGTGTAGGGCCGCATTGTTGGGATGTCGCGGCCTCCCCCGCCCCGGCTGGGCGGCCCGGGGCCCCTCTCCGGGGAATTCCGCGGGGCAGAGAGGAGCTCCGCTGCTGATGGGGGCCCGCGTCCCCGCTCCAGTGGCTGATGCCTGCCTAGAAAGGCTTCGGCGCTGCTGCACTAGCGCTGCTCTTTGCTGTGTGGGGTTGTGGCTGCTGAAACCCAGAGCTCCCCCGAGCTCCTGCGCAGCCACTCGCCTGCAGGAAGCTGTCCTGTGGGGGTCCGGGGCTCAGTCCTGCCCCAAGTCCCAGTCCACTCACTCCTCACTTGACCCCGGCACTTGGCCTAAGCCAAAACTGGAGCTTACATAAACCCTCTGCCCTCCCTGCTTGCCCCTGGCTGGACCCAGCCAAACATGCACCTCAAAGTGCCCGTGTCATGTCCCATCTCTCCAGGGACACAGGACCTGGCAGCTGTTCTACCTGCATCCCAGCAGCACTGAGCCCTGTGGGGCTGAGGATCATCCCTGGCCCAGCACAAAATTCATGCTGGGCTAGCACCCATCATGCAGAGACATGGCTGCTGGTTCTCAAATAATCTCAAGTGCTGTCTTTTGGCACCCTCCCCCATGCTCAGGCTCAGCTCTACCCTCTCATCACCTCCTCCTCTTATTTATAGCCTGGCAGGAGAGCAGGACTCTGCAGCCCTGTGACCAGCTGCCGTCCCCCGTCCCCCTGTACCACAGCTGCAAAGGGCACGGAGCAGGGCACCGCTGAGTTAAAAATGCTTTTAATGGCCACGTTTCCTTTGGTCTGAATCCAAGGGCACTTGTGACAAGGCAACTCGGTGTCCCCGGGGTGCATGTGACCCCCTGGGCTTCCCAGCTTGGTGGGATGAAGGGGACCACAGGGGCCTGCCCGGGTGTGGAGCAGGATGGGGAAGCCTGGAACTAGGTCTCTGCACCCCACATCCTGTGTCATAGGCATGAGTGGGACAAGGACCACGGTGGAGCTTCATCCCTGGGAGAGGCACCAGCTCATGGCACTGGTGGGGGTGAGCTCTACCCCCTCATGTCACGCTGGAGCCCAGCAGCATAAATACTTAATCCTGCATTAAATATTCATCTCAGTAGAGCAGGCGGAAAACCTTCGAGGTCGCCCAGCGTCCATCTGAGCAGGCACAGCTCACATCGTCTGTGCACCAACATGGGGGGGTCCCAGCCCACCCACTAGCTGGGGCAGCCACTGTGGAGATGGAGACTCCCCACTCTGGGGCTCAGCAAAAGGCTTTTACCCGCTGCAGCAGCAGAGTGGAGGCACATCATTGCAGGATGAGAAGGTCCCTGCTGCCTCACCCCATGGCTGGCACCCTAACCACCTGCCCAGGACGGGTGGGTGAAGACGATGTTCCTCCTCTTGGCCCAGCGGGAGAAGATGGCTTTCTCGGTGATGAAGCGGTGCCCAGCGCGGTGGGCTTGCTCGTGCACCAGGTACATCCTGCATTCATCCAGCCGTCCCTTCTCAAAGTAGTGGTAGGGAACACTCAAGTGGTTCTTCTCCCTGGGGAGAGGGGAAGGGGTGGGCATGGGACTCGCACGGGGGACACCGGACCACCCCGAGCCTGCCCCTACCACCACCTGTGCACCTGCAGTAGGTGTCGCTGACCATGCCAAAGACGTGGATCTGCTCGCATAGCTCCATGGCCAGGATCATGGTGAACCAGCCCGTGCTCAGGAAGGAGCCAGACTTCATCCTGCAAAGCACCATGGCCGGGCTGGAGCAGGTGGCACCATCTGTGCTGCCATCCCAACGCGGGGGAAGAGGGGAGGGGAGTGGGTGCGATGCCACCCGACAGGTGGTCCTTGGGAGCCAGCGGTACCTGTTCTTCCCTGTCTCGTTCTGGAAGACGTCATCACAATATGCCATCTTCTCCTCAGTCAGGGTGTAGATCTGCAGATGGGGGTATGTCTCCATCACTTTCAGCAGCACCCGGTAGGTTGGGCCCACCTTCTCCCGGTTCATCTTCTTTGCTGGTCCCCAGATGATGTAGAGGGTCTCCTGGGACTGCTGGAAGAAGTAAGGCTGGTTCCTCAGCAGCAGCGGGACGCTGGTGTGTGACACCACCCGGATGGTGCTTCGTGCCCCAACGTCCTCCTCGTAGCCGGCGGTGGGGGCATGGTTCATGCGCAGAACGCACTCCTTCCCGTCGATGGCTTGTCCCAGGTGTGAGCCCAGCATCTGCCCTGAGCTGGAGACAATGGCGCAGTGGTGGCACAATGGTCGCTCCAGTGGCTGTGGGAAGACACGCCGTTGGCTCTCCCTTTCCTCCCACAGCGGCTGGACACACTGCAGCTCAGCTCAGCTCAGCCCAGCCCAGCCCAACCCTTTCCCTAGGGAAGGGGAAATTGAGGCACAGTTATGCCCAGCTGCCCCACCAACTCCTTATTTGCCTCATCCCCACGCACCGTGCCGTCAGGGACGCGGGTGTACCCCTGGAAACTGAGAATGGTGGGTGCTGCGGGGTGGTCCCGCTGCTCCAGGGGCTGGCAGCAGAGCTGCAGGCAGACATGGGAGCAGAGCAGGAGGTACAGCACAGAGACACCCGTCACACAGACCAGCATTAGAAAGAGACGGACCTGCAAAGAGAGCGGGAAGGTTTCTTCAGGCCTGGCCACGTGCCTCAAGCTCACGGAAGATACCGGTAGCCCCTTGGTGCCTTACGGCTGCTGGTATCTTCTGTGAGCTTGACATGGATCACCCACACGGCACCAAGCAGCCATCCCCTCGGAGGAGGGTGTGGGTTGGGGTGCCTGAGCCTTGCTCCCTTCCTGCAGGCAGCAATGGGTCACCGGGCTGGGGCTCTGCGCTGCCTACACAGAGGGACCAGCCGCTGCCAGGCTGCCCTTCCCCACCCCTGCACCACTTTTGGAATGAGTCGCACCCCGACTACTGGTGGGGTGTCCCTGGCTCCTCATCCCAAGCACACTCCACTCCACCCCCCACCCCCCATGCCCAACAGAGCCTCATACCCTCGGCACTCACCAGCATCTTCATCCTCAGAGAGCCGGGGTGTCACCTGACGGGGTCCGGGGGTCACCCAGAGGGTGAGGGCTTGCACCCTGTGTGCATAGTGGGCTCAGTGGCTGCACCGATGAGTGGGGAACAGGATACCCCCCGAGGGCGGGCTCCCACCCCAGCAGAACCCCCCTGCACCCACTACCCCCCCCCATACCCCCCTTCTACCGGGCCCCCCCGAACCTGGGACCCCCCCCCGATCCTGGGACCCCCCGTCCACCCTCATGCTCCAGCTCCCCGAGGCCCCCCATGCCCAGCACCCCCCGTCCTGCAGCGTACCCCCCTCTCCCACTCCCCTCCGCCCCCGCGGGGCGATGCTCCCGCTGCCTGGTACCGGCCCCACTCACCGCTCCCGGAGCCCCCGCGGCGGTGCCGCCGCCCCTCCCCGGCCCCCAGGGCCGCCGCCGCTACTCGCATCCCGGCCGGACGGCACCGGGCTGGGGCTGGCGGGGCCGCGGCGGGGCGGAGCGCAGCGGGCACTGCCGGGACCGGGACCGCCCCCGCCCGCCCCGCTCCGCTCCATGCGGCCCGGACACCGAGCTCCGGCTGCTCCGGGGCTGCCTCGGCAGCCCAGCACCGCCCGTTCCCGCGGTCCGGAACCGGCCCCGACCCCCACCCCCGATGTCCTGGTACCAACCACCCCGGGACCCGCTCCGGCACCCACTCTGCGCGCCCCGGACCCGTCCGCAGCACCCACTTCCCTCCCCACCCCCTGCCCTGCCCTCTCCGGCTTCCTTCCCTCCTGAGGTAGGGTCCCCACCGCCCTCCCCTGCCCCTTTCTTACGTCCATGCACTTCTAGTTCCCGGCCATGCTCAGTCCGCTGAGCCCAGGCGCCCTTCGGGACCGCCCAGGAACCAAAATTCATCCAAAACCCGCCCCCGGAGCAGGGCCAGGGGCGCGCAGGCTGCTGGGCACCCCAGTTCCTGTCTGATGTACCCGAGTGGGGAAGGGTCACCCTGCAGCCCCTCCTGACAGGGCTGAGCTGTCCAGCGAGGGCTGCTGAGCGAGGAGGGCTGTGGAGCGAGCTGCCCCCTGCCCAGAGAGCAGCACTAGACTTTGTTTTTTCCTGCTGTTGACAAGGCAACATGGGAAGTGACCTTGAACTGGTCCCAACCGTGTCCCACCAAGGCTCGGACTGGGAGGAAAAGGGAAGAGATGGGGACACGGCCGGGATCCAGCACAGGGAGGAGTGTCTGGCCAGCACACCTCATAACCCTCACACCTTGTACCGCTCACACCTCGTAACCCTCACACATGACTGAGTTTTCCCCCCTTTGCCTTCCCCCTGCCCCCAGCTCAACCCCACCTTTGCAAAGGAGGCTGAAGCCATGTCCGGCGGGCGAAGGGGCTGGGGAGCGAGGGCTTCCTCACCTGGAGAAGGGAAAACAGGTTGATGGAGGACTGGGCCTCAGGGAGGGGCAGCAACAGGCTAGGCAGCCTCAGCGACAGCTGGGCACAAACCTCCAGCCAGGGCCTCGACCACCCACCAGCTCTGCATGGCAGGTTAAACCCGGGCCAGGTTCAGCCCAAGAACCCCTGAGGCATCACTGTCACTCCCCAGCAGGATGGGAGACAGTGGGTCACGCTGCTGCCTGGTAGGGAAAGATGTCAATGCATGTGGGAAGGGTTGGAGTGCCTCAAATCTGCACCCACTGCAACACAACGCCCAGCCCAGCCGCATCCTCTCCAGCACTTCCCAGCCCCTCCCCAGTGTCAGGGTGTGGCCCACCGAGAGCCCTGAGCAAGACTGCCCATCCGGGCAGCAGAAACCATCCCGGCAGCAGAAACCATCCCGGCAGGCAGCGGTAGCCCCTTGGCACAGGCAGGGGACAGGGACAGAGATCCTGTGGAATTTTATTGAGGGTGATCCCGCTCATTGTGGGCTGGGGGCAGGGGCACTGTCCTTGCATCCTCTGCGTGCCTTGGCCTCGTGGGGGTCTCTCTTCAGAGACCTGAAAGCCCACCAGCACCACGATTAGCCCTTCCAGCAGGCAGGTGGAGGGCACAAGCCCAAAGTCTCATTTCTTTTCCCTTCAATCTTGAATTCAGTTAAAAAAAACAACCCCACAAACCACATGTAAGCATCTAAAAATAAAACAAAAACCCCACAAAAAAACCCCCAACTGAACAAACCACAGAAGGAACAAATTACTGGACCCAGCACGAGCAGAGGGGAAGGATTACCCAGGGGCAGAGCAGTGAGCAGGGGTCAGGGCTGGACTCACACTGCAGTTGTTACAGCTGCTGGACCCTGAGAGCTCCTGTAGCCAGTGTGCGCCAAAGCACAGCAGGGGAGCAGGTCCCTCACAGCCGGGCCTCTGGTCCCTCTCTCGATGAGCCCCAGAGGTCAGTTCTGCTTCCCTTTGGTCACTGAGCTGTGAACTACAGGTGGCTTTGTCTCTGCAGGAAGGAACGTGGGAGAGCACGGGCAGCTTGGCACCGAGTGCTCCAGAGGAGGTGTCTGCAGGCAAAGTCTGTTCCTGGATACAGCACCACAGGGTAGGTGCCTTCTCCTTGTCTCTCAGCCGGGCCTTCAGTCTGATTTCTTGGCAGGTTTCTTGCTCTTCCACATCACAACCATTATAAAAACACCTACCAGGAGAGAGAGGGAACAGATTCAGCCAGAAAACTTCTAATCACAGGTTGTAGCAAGGAGCAGAACCTCAACAACGTGAGCAAGACACAATTCCACTGTCCAGAGGCTACACACAGCCAAAGCTACACACAGGCACATGCCCCAGAGCCCACATCAGGCAGAACCACAGCGGGAGCCACTGAGACTGTGTCATGAGTGTCACACATCAGCTAATCTGCCAGCAACCCTCTTCTCTCTTCCTAATTTAGACACTTCTAATTAGAACAACAGAAAACAGCACTCACCTATAAATAGCAGCAACAGCAGCCCAGCCACTACAGGGATGATAACTGCATACTCCCGGGGCAAGAAGTACCGGTGGATCCCGTGGTCGGTGTCAATGAAGGGCTGCAGGAGGCAGAGAGGGGTGTCAGCAGGTGGGCACAGCACCTGGGCAAGTCCCCAACACCCGCTGCTTCGTGGTTTCAAAAGCAGGACACAAATACCACGCGTGAGCAGAGAGCTAAAACAGGATTAAAATTGCCCAGAGCTGCAGGTGGCTCAGCCCAGAGCCGCAGGGCCGCGACAGTGGGTTGGCAGTGAAGGCGTCAGTGTTCACCTGATGACGAGGGTCCCACAGCCCCGGGGTGTCAGGGTGAACCCCGCTGCTGGCCAGCTTGATGTTGGGCACAGCAAATCCCCAGCCACTCCGCCGAGCAGAAGGGAGCAGCTGATAGTGGCTCAGTTTCCTGGCGATCCCAGCAGGATCCCTCTGTGGAGGCCTGTGGAAGGCTCTGGACGCTAGAGAGCAGTGTAAGGATTCCTACACAGCAGCAAGCGCACACCTACACGCTCCACGGAGGAAGGAGCACAGGTCACCTAACGACATATGGGGCAGCGGAGCCGGGAGACGCAAGTCAGAGGGGAAGCTGCCAGGAGTTTAGACCCCAGCCCAAGGCTCAGCCAGGATGCCTGTGCCCAGAAAGATCTCAGGAGACATTTCTAGGGGGTTGGACTTGATGATCGGGGGTCTGGACTTGATGGTCTCTGGAGGTCCCTTCCAACCTCTACAATTCTGTGATTCTTCCCAGGGAAAAACCCAGTAGTGACCCCAGATGAGGTCTCCCTACAAGCAGAGCAAGTGACCAGGCTCGCAATCACTTTTCCTGAGCTCTGCATTCCCTAAATCCATCTCCTCCCTATCAGGCTCCAGATCTGGGATCAGTCATTGCTTTTCATACTTTCCTCCATGAATCTGCAGTTACATTTGGAGGATTGAAAATGCCAATGACAACACCTCCAGAGGGACCAGGCTTCAGCTCCTGCGGCTTGAGCGAGCCTTGGGATTTTACACCAGCCAGGTCAGTGTGTGTGAGGGCAGGAGGACAGGCAGAGATCAGAGCTCAGCATCACCCAGGCAAGGGCCAATGTGCCCAGGAGGAGCGGGGCGCTGGGCCAGCTACCAGAGGAGGCTCTGCCCTGATGCTTTTAGCCAGGACCCTGGAGATCCCCAGGCCTTCGGGCACACGGACACACCAGCACCAGAGCGGAGCCCAGGTTAACGCCTGAGCATGAGGGGACAGGTGCCCCATACCAGTACGACGATCCAGAGGGTGTAGTAAATGAAGAGTGCGAGGCTGAAGACCACCAAGCCGAATCCAACCGCCCGGTCCGTTGCTGTGGCCTGCAACGGGACAGAGAGTCAGCGCGGGACCGGCCCCCGCCGTCCGCTCGGCCCCGTTACGCGGGGCAGCGCTGCGGGGTCGGCCCGGGAGGGGAAGGGGAGCCCCGGCACGGGGAGAAGGGCCGGGCCGGGCGGCTGAGAGCGCTCCCGCCGCCGGCTCACACCTCCCGCGGCTGCGGCACGAACCCCGCCGGCACCGGCGCCGTCCCAGAGAGGCCCCAGGAGGCGGCCGGGACCCGGCCTCCCACCCCCGGAGACGGCAGGCGGGAGGCCCCACGCCGGCTCCCGGCCGCGATGCAGTGCGAGCCCGCGTTAACGGGTCGGGTCGGGTCGGGCCGGGCAGCGCCGCCGCCTCCGCGGCAGCCCGGAGCCCGCCAGCCCCTCGTCGAGTCCCGGGACGGGGACGCCCCCGACCCCACTCACCATGGCGACCAGCGGCCCCGGCCTCCCTCCCCGCCAGAACCGCCCTTCCGGGAGCTGCCGCCAATCAACGCGCTGCGTACCGGCCCCGCCTTCCTCCGTGCCAGAGACGGCCAATCAGCGAGGGCGGCCCGGGGTAGCGTCACTGCGCGGCACGGCCGCGCGGCTCTCCCGGGGCATGGCGGGAGGGCGCGGCGCGGGAGCGGCGCGGCAGCATCCCGGGAAGGGACGGGGCGGCCGGTACAGCCCCCGCGTTAGGTCCCGCTGGGGCCCGGCCGGGCAGGAGGACGCGTTGTGTCCCGGCACATTCCCGGCAGCGACCCGAAGCGCGGTGCGGCCGCCGAGCGGGGACGGGGGAACGGCCAGGAGAGGCTCTCCTGCGGCTCGGGGGCCGGCGCGGCAGCGGGACCAGGCAGGGACCCCCAGGCAGGGACCGTCCCGCTCCTCGAGGCCTCGCCGCCAGTCCCGGGTGCGGCTCTTGGCGTCACGGCACGAGAGGGACGGGAAACGATCGGAGAGCGTGCAGAGGAGGGCAAGGAGGGTGTGGAACAGTCTGGAGGCAAAGTCTTACGGGGAGAGGTTGAGGGCTCTGGGATGGTCCCGCCTGGAGGAGAGGAGGCAGAGAGACCGCACGGTGGTCTGTGGCTTCCTGCCGAGGGGAGCAAAGGGACAGCGCCGATCTCTCTTCGGGGACCAGGGATGGAACCCAAGGGACCAGCGTGAAGCTGTGACAGGGGGTTTAGGTTGGATGTTAGGAAGAGGTTCTGTGCTGAGAGGGGACACAGGCTCCCCAGTGAAGGGGTCACAGCCCTGAGCTGGGCTGAGGGCAAGAAGTGTCTGGACAATGCCCTCAGTGCCATGCTCTGACCTGGCTGGGCCTGTGTGGAGCTGGGAGTGGGCCTGATGGGTCCCTGCCAGCTCAGGAGATTTTGTGATCACCAGGTGGGAGACAAGAAGGGGCTTTCCTTCACCATCAGCCACCCTGTGCCTGAGCTCTGATGGAAGGGGCTTATCTTGAAACCCACCAGCTCACACCTCTCTCAGCACCAGAGGTACTTGTATCCGGTGCCCCAGCTGTTTCTCCACATGCAGCAGCTGGAGGAAAGGGAAAAGCAAGAGCTAAGAGCTGAGGGACACGGTGCAGGTGGTCAGTGTGTGTGGCTGAGGCTTGGGGAAGGTGGCCCAGGGGCCCTGCCTGCCTGCCCCAGCCTTTGCCTGCATCAACAGCACCAAATTTAGCTCAAACCTCCATTAATGGGATTTCCAGCTTGTGGTGGAAGAAGAGGAGCTGCCTCAGCCCCCCGGAGTGCCGTGGGGCTGCGGCACTGTCCCCCAGGCCAGCCTGGGGTGAGACATCAGACAGTGCCAGCCCCTCGCACCAACTTACCTTCCCCCTGGCTGGCCGGCCCTGACTCCCCTGGACTTGTGCCCTGCTGCCGGCTCCAGCCCTTCTCCCACCCCCAGGGAAGGGCTGGCAGGGATCCTCATGCCCAGCTGCCAAGGAAATCCTGGAGGGGAAAGCCAAGTCCTGTTCCAGGGCCCTGCACATCTAGTCTGACTCCTCAACTTCCTTTGCAGGTAGTTTTTGAACCAAACAACACTTAAAGCAGGAAGAATCAGCGTGAAGTACCAAAAAAACCTTTATTTTCCCCCAAACCATAACAACATTTGACATTATATTGATTTCCTCATATATTTGTTATTTCTCTACGTTAGGAACCAGATACAGAAAATACAAACACGATCTGTTGAATCAAAGACGGCACAGCATTCCGTTAGAAAAAAAGAAACGAACGAACTAGAGGAGCAAGATAAAAATGGTGAAAAATAGTCATTCCCTCCAAGCCCAAACTTTCCAAGAATCATCATCAAATATAGAGCAGTGGAAGTAGCTTCTCTTTCTAAACGCACTTCTGCTTTAAGAAAAAAAGTTAGATTTATCTTTAGATTTCAAAGTAAAAAAATGTTAAAACTATCTTTCAAGCAATTTTTGGAAGTTTGCATAGACCCATTCCCTCTCCAAAAATATCAGCCATCTCTCTATAGAATCTGATAGAAATCAAGTGCGTGCCTCGTCCCAAGATCACCGAGCTCAATTAACTCTCAAGAAAATAAAACATGATCTCCCTTTCCCCTCCCTCCCCCCACAAAAATACGGGCTCTACCATTATTCCTTGTGTTTGAGGCAAGTTATGAGGCTCAGCCACACCTCTCGCTCAAGAGCTTCATCCAAATTCCTTCCTTAATTCCCCAGGTTTCCACATCTGCTCCTTCCAGCGAGGTCAGGGGGATGCAGGTGGAGCTGCTGAGGGCATCTGGGTGGCATGGGTTAGGCTGACTGAGGAGGACGCAGCTCTCAGGAGGGAAGCAGGTGTGTGTGGGCGGGGGCGTGGGGGGGAAATTTTGTGCTCATCACCCCCCTCTGTGAGCGAGGAAGTGGCTCTTCATGGACAAACACCTGCTACCAGGCAGTGTTTGTAGGAACTTGTCCCTGGGGACCAGCCTTGTCCACAGGGCTCAGTCACCAAGACCAAGAACTCGTTCAGCGAGATGCTAAGTGGGGTGGGAGGGGATGGGGCAGGAGGGGCAGAGCGTGAGTTTGCAGCTCCCAGGGTAAGGCAGCGAGGAGGGGAGCATGGGGGGTGGGGGGAACCCCTCTCCAGGAGGGGTTTTATCCTAAGCGCTCGAGCGTACCTGGAATGAGGTTTTCCCAGAGGTTCACACAGCGTGTGCAGAGTCCAGCTGCACAGCCACCAGTTTAAAAAGAAACAGCAACCACAAAAATAAATTAAAAAAAGTCAACCCCTTCTACTAAGATGCGAATGGAACACAGATTTTGGCAGGTCTCAGCCTGGTTTGGAACCCTCTAAAAACTGAAGCAAATGTTAAAAAGGGGTTATTAGCTTTCTGAGGGGAGCAGAGCGATGTGGTGATGAGAGGAGGGCCAAGGGGGAGTGATCAGACGCCTGCTGCCCACTGCACTGAGGGTCAGGACAGCACAAAGGCCCCCGTTTAAAGTGCTGACCGTACAAAAGAAGATGATGATGATGATGGAGGAGCAACATCCTTCTATCCTTCTCCCCCTATTTCCATCACAATTTCTAATTGAAACCCATCTCCTTCACCGAGTCACAGCTAAGCCTATTCTTCTGGACATTCACTCAGTTTATATTGTGGGTTTTTTTTTTTAAAAAGTTAGTAAAAAAGTTACACTGAATTCCCCAACTCTTTGCAATGGGCTTCCACTAACTACAGGTCCAGGGACTGGGAAAGCAGAGCCCTCACGTTCTGCCTGGCCCCCAGACTGGAGCAGAGAGCCAGCTCCGCTCTCCAGTGTCAGCCAGGCGTGAGCAGCCCTGCTTGCCAGCCTCTGGAACCCAGGGGGGATGCAGAGTCCTGCCAATAACGTCCTTTTACTTGTTTAAGCCACCTCTGAATCCCCTGAGATGGGGAACGATGTGGGGAAGAACATCCCCCCTCAGCCCCCCCTAAAATAAAATATCAATGAAACAATAATGCAGTCAAAAAAAACACCAGCCTGCTGGGTTTATAAAAAAAGAAAAATCAATAAACTTCATGAAAAAAAACCCCAAAACCCAAAGGAAATGAGCCAGCGGTTTGGGTCTGGAAACTGATTCACTTAAATGTTCAAGATCCAAGGAGGAACAGACGGCAGCGATGCCACAAGGAGAAAGTGCTCAGGAGACACAGCTTCCTGAGAGACAGCAGCGAGTCTGTGGGACAGGTGACCCCGCTTCCATCACCACCACCCCACAAACCTGGCCAGGGACCACTGGGCATTGCTGGCAACGGACGCACAACCGGAGCTCTGCGTGGGACTGAGAGTAGGAACAGACTGCTCCTTCTGTGCTCCGGGTGCTCCAGCCCCGGCTGTGCTGCACCGGGCTCAGTGACCAGGGCTGCTTTCTTACTCAAAACGAGGGGTGGGATTGCTAAAAAGCTACGTGCAGACGATAACGTGAAGACAAGGAAGAGATACCCTGCGAGACACGGGTATCAGAAACGCCAGCAGCCATGTGCCTGGCCGGCGGCAGCAAAGCCAGAGACATGCCCAGGGCGGCCACGGCTCTGTGATGGAGCAGGTAATGCCCCTGCCAGCCTGGCAAGGGAAGACCAGCCTTCTGAAAAGCTCAACCACATCTCCTCCTCCTCCTCTGCTGGGAAGAGATCCCTCCCTCTGTCCCACTGGGGATTTCGTGACACGCTGAGCCGCCAGCGCCTTGGAGCAGCCAACTCTTCCCAATGGGGAACCCCGAAGCGAGCCTGACTGCGCTGACAGCAACTGCCATTGTTTTCCATGGGAACAGAAGCAAAGCAGCAGAAGCAAGCTGGGTTTGGCCTCTTTCCTGGCTTATGTTTGCTCCTTTCAAGTCCCAGTTGGACCCGATTTTCCGGGGGTTTTCTGCCCCCCAGGGGAGCAGCCTGACCCTCAGCTCCGCACGGCCATCCGCAGACAGGGCAGGTACACCCACTGCTGCCTGCGCCTGCTTCTGCCCTCACCCTGACCCGAGCAGAGGGTCAGCCCAGGCCTGGCTTTCTGGCACAGCCCCAGGGAGAGAGAAAAGCAAGCAGTTCTGCCCTTCCTGCAGACATGCAGCTCCCCAAGAACAGGGCAGGATGCTCACCAGCCTGCCAGTGAGTGCCAAACCTGCCCAGACCGAATGAAGACGAGATCACCATTGAAAAACACCAGCAAGTGTGAAAGAGCTTTTGTTCAAGACAGACTCAAAAGATCCAATGCTTTCTTTCCCCTACATTAAAAACCAAACCTAGGTGTTGTCTGAACCCCCTTCTAACCCTAATCCAAGTTTAATTCCCTTTGAAGGGAAAGGGTGGAAAAGATCCATATCCTACATGTGGTCTGTCCAACACAGAAAGAAACCTCTTGAAGAGAGAAACTGTCGAACAGAGTAGGCAACTGCAGAGCTTTGCCACAGTGCCCAGCACCCTCCCATGCAGCCATCCTTAGCTAGCAGGGGGAAAAAAGAAATGATAAATCAAGGTCCTTTCATTCTTTGTTTCTTGTTCTGCCAAATTCCCTTTTCGGGCAGCTCATCTGCATGCATTCTGGCCACAGACACCACAATTAATCCTTTTTTTTTTCCTTTAAAAAAAAAAAAGCTTTACAATAACCACCAATTTTGAACAACAACGTGGTCAGTTACAAGTCTTTCCTTGCTGGATGGGACAAGTGTGTGCACACACACGTGTGTCAGAGGAGGGCACGTTCCCAGCCATGCCTGGGAGTGTGCCATTGCTCCTAGTGCAGGGCCACCAAGTGCTACTACAGTACACGGGCAAAAGAGGAAAGGGCACTACACAGAAATAGCTTATCTGCTGAGAGTCTGTACAGGAAGGGCTGCAAGCACAGCCTGCTGACGGCCCGCGGCTGCAGTCTGCATAGATCCTCATTCGCAATTCAGCTGCCAGGAGAATCTATAGGTGGGAGCTGAAAGGGACCAACATCTCTGCCACATACTGCATGGAAAAAAGAGGCAGCTGAAGTGTCAGACAACTGCAGAAACCGAACCCAAATAAGAGCAAGTGAAGGATCAACCAGAAAACAGTTTGAAGCCTTGTCAGAAGAGTTCGCTTGCCACAGAGCAGATAAGAACGGCCGCTGTGGCTAACGCAGCGGAAAACACCCATTCTACCTTCGAAGGCAGAGACAGTGGCTTCTCCCCAGCCCCAAAAGGAACCAGCTCAGGCAGAGATCCCTGCTGACAGGGCAAGAAAGGCCAACCAACACCAACTGCCTTACTAGCCCAGGCCAAGAGAGGCAATTGTTAATCACCAGCTCAACAGAGACCACTGCAGTCAACTGCATCCTGCTTTGGCGGAGGGGAGGGCTGTCAGATAACCAGATTCTTTTCACAGTTCAAGAAGGGCAGTTCCCTTCCTGAGCCAAAGGAAAAAGAACAAAAAAAAAAAAAGGGAGAGAAAAAAAAAAAATAGAGGCTCTGTATTCCAAGCTCCAACAGTGACCATTTGCTGAATCAGTCCAGTGAACAGGGATTATGCTCCTGGAACAGCAAGTAGAAGCCTCCTCCAGGTAAAATCTGGAACCTCTAAAGTGCTCCTGCTAATGCTAACAGATGAACACGGCCCTTCCATGCCCAGCAGTGGAAGGGCACGATGCAGTTAGTGGTATGACAAGCACTAGCATTTAACCGTTTATCAACTCCCATCTGGATTGCGGTAGTTTTCTGAAATGCACTTTTGGGAGATATTTCCTATGAGAAGAGGATGTTTGGGGGTAGGCAGGTGAAGCGCACACCACAGCATACCTTGTTGGGTAAAACTGTTGCCTTGGAAGGTGATGCTCCCTTGCAGAGTCAATGGAATAAAGCATCCTGCAAGTGGCCATTTCACCGCGTCACCAACGAGCAGCTCTCGGTTTGGTTTGAATGGTTTCCCCCTCCCCCAGCGGCCTGAAGAGTTCACAGTGGTTTGACCCAATGTTTTTTGGGGGAAAGACGCTGAGAAAAGTCCCCTGGTGCAGGTGAACAGGTGGAGCGAGGGATGCAGGTGAGCAACGCCCTCTAGGACTCAGGATAAGCTCAACAGACAGCTTGTGTCTGATCAGAAACAGGGGGCAGGCAGGCACTGGAAGAACCAAGGAAGCAGAGAAGGGTAATGCCAACACAGGGAAAGTGCATGATCTGGAGTGGTCTCAGAGGAGTTCTGCAGTGCAAATGTATGGGGAGGGGTGTGGAGAAATCCCTTCTGGAATGCTGCATGAAGAGAGGTAAAGGTTGGCATCCATGTGGCAGCGGACTGGGTAGGGGGCCTGTTTCCAGCAGCTCTACCCTGTTCTTCACATTTAGTGGGTTTCAATCACCACTGGTTCGTAAACTCCGGATGAGACCCTGGGGAGGCAGAGGGGAAGAAGAGGAGAAAGCCAGGTGATTTCCTCAGTCCTTTACAGCAAGCAAGTTGTTATTCTGAGCTCTCTACTCACAGACATCGCCCTCTAACCCCACAGAAAATACTGAAAGTAACGAGTCAGGCTGGCAAGAAGTCAATCCTTGTAACACAGAACAGACAGCTACGTGGCAGGCAAACACTAGAGCCCTTAAGGAGCATAGTGCAACACATGAATCCTTCCAAAGGACAGAGGAAGGGGGGAGTGTCCTGCGCAAGCAACCAGTGTTCCTGGCTTTGCTTCGTTCCCAGTTTTGTCACCAGCTTGACACATCTTTGCATTACCACTGATGCTTTTTGTTTTTAACCTCAGGAGCGGCTATAAAGGCTCAAACACAAGTAGCCAAGACACTGTACCAAGAGCTGCTGTGGCAAGAAAAGGTTTGATTTCTTCAGAAGTCTTTCAGGAGAGCACAAGCCCTCGCCAAAGACAGAGGAAGCAGGGAACAGGGACAATAAACCAGGCTGCTGCAGTTTTGCTGCAGGCCAGCAGGAGGCAAAACTCTTCAGTGGGGCACAGGAGCAACAGGCACCAACCTCTCTACCATTTTGTCCTCTTGCTCCTTCCTTCTGTTCTTGGATCTAACAAGTAGGATCACATTATCCCTCTGAGTTCCTGCTGAGAGCTACACTCCTACTCCAGTGCAGCTGCAGCCTGTCACCAGAGGGATCCCAGGGGTGTTAATGTGGGAATAAAGCCACCACATAGCACATGATGTTTAGAAAACTCTCCTGTAGCAGAAGGTGAAGGTTTCCTGGGTACAAAGAGCTAACAAGTCTCTCTGGAACACCTGCCAGTCTTTCAGGAAGCCTACCTGTTTCCCAGCTGAATACCACTCAGTGTAGTTGTCCCGTCTCTGCTCACAAACAACCTCAGGTTACTGTCTGCAAATGGAAAAGGAAGCAAGACATCAACATCCAGAAGTACCGAAGGCTGCCAGGTGCTCCCCCTCCCAGACACATTACACAACGCTCAGCACAGAACAAGTGTGTTTCTGAGAACACATGTGCTTGCTTCCCAGTGCTCCCACAGCGACAGAGCCCCAGGAGTTCCTCCTCTTGCTCCTAAAGGGAGCCTCACCTACAGACCAACCACAGCACTACACTTTGGAAGCGTAACATCAGAGAAGTTAACTCAGTGATACTCCTCCAGCTGCTGCTTTTAAGGTAATTCCATTGATGCAAGTTCTTGGCTAGCTTAAACATGTCTGAGCAGATGAGATGCAGGGCCTCGCGCTGCTTTTATAGGCTCAGTGGAAGAGAAACTCATCCTGTTCTGGTGAGAGGTGGCTGTGTTTGGTCTGGTTTTAACCTATACTGAGCAAGGTGTAAATCCCCACATAAGAATGTTGCCAGATGCCATGGTTTAAGATGACTATGGAAGTGTTATTAACAAGCTTGGGTCAGGTTTAAAACTTAGCAAAAAGCCTCAATGTGATGATAAAGATTGATTTCTAGGCTAAACTGGAAAATTAAAACAAATCCAGTGATTATTATTAGTTTTCTTTTAGCAGATGCTGTGATTGCAATGGACAAAACCCCTTCTGAGGCTTTCAAACAGACCTAATCACCAGCACACTGTGACTCTTTTTTGACAGAGATCTGCTGTTTCCCCTCCAGTTGTGCCCTCCAACTTTGATCAACACCCTTGGGCTGACCCCTATACAAAGGTGACCAGTTGTGCAGACAGTTGATGTAACTCATTTTCTGAAGAATCAGTGTTTTTCCCCTCTCATGCTGTGTGCCTGAGCTACTGCTCAGCTCCTGTGTGGAACAGCAGCGAGTGCTCCTAGCTAACGGCTGCGCAGTGCTCAAACCCACAGAGTTTGTTTACCTACCACAGAATCACCTATCCAGCACTGAAAGCAAACTGCTGTCTGAAGGGGAAGAGAGTCCACGGCAGATCAGACCTGATGGTAAAAGCTTGGCAGGCTTGATTAAAAAACAACCAGGACCTCCCCTTTGAGACTCTTCCTCTCACCTTCAGTATTGCTGACATCCGTGAAGTCCTGACTCTGCATTATTTTCTCCACTATATCATCAGCATCGATCCTGGTGTCATCCACTCGGGTTGGGTGACTCTCCACTGAATCTTTTTTCCTCCTGGGATGAGAAAAAAATCAAGGGAATGCTTACTCAGCTTTTCAAGATGCAGACTTTCAGATATTGTCCTGCTTCTCTGGCAACAGCCTCCTCAAAGGCTACAATGCAATCTAGCACTGCACAAAAACAACGGAGCAGATCCTGCCTTGCCTTCCCAGACAAGGCACTTTGCTCCTCAGTTACCTACCGGGAGGGTCTGTCCAGCAGAAGAGCTGGTCTTGGGGGGCGAGGTGGCTTCTCTAGCTTGTGGTCCCGCTCTCCCTCAGGACACTCCACTGTCATACTCAGCCCTCCAGACGCGCTGCTGCTGGTGGAGGTGTTCCGGCGGTGGGTCAGGTCAGACATACTAGAGGAGCGGGAGTGCTCCGTGCTGTAACCTGCAAAACCCCAGTGATTACAAACCAGGTCTTCTCCCCTCCCTGGCAGCACAGGATCAGGCAGGGCAACTTCAGACCAGCATTTCTGCTCCCATACACAGAGGTTCAGACATACCTCTGTGAGCTCATTTGCAGAGACTAAACAGGAGACTCTGATACCAAAGAGCGGGGTGAGAGACGGCTGCAAATCACTCTCACAAGAGCTTGTTGCTGGAAAGAAAGGGGGATGGAGCCAGTGCTGGCAGAGCAGTGTGCATTGGTACTTACCAGAGATCTTGGACTGCTGGCTGGCGTAGCTGGAGTTCCGCGAGTGTCCCGAGTGGAAGACTTCCTCCGGGCTGGACAGGTTCTGATCAGGTTCTTCTGGGACACCTGCCAAGGAACAACAGGACACTCCAGTTACCCTGTACCCAAGCCAGCGCACTGCCTGCTGATTGCCTTGGACTGGAGGCTGATCACAGAAGGGTTGGAGTTGGAAGGTACATCAAAGCCCACCCAGTGTCCCCCCTTGCCATAGGCAGGGACAGCCCCCTGCCCAGGGTGTCCAAACCCCCAGCCAACATGGCCTTGGACACTGTCAGGGATCCAGAGCAGCCACAGCTTCTCTGAGCACCTTGTTCCAGTGCCTCACCATCCTCACAGTAAAGAATTTTTTCCTAATATCTAATCTAAATCTTCCCTCTTTTAATTTAAACCTGTTCTCCCTTGTCCTATCACTACAAGTCCCTGATAAACAGTCTCTCTCCAGCTTTCCTGTAGGCAACCCCTTTAGGTACTGGAAGGTGCTCTAAGGTCTCCCCAGAGCTTTCTCCAGGCTGAAAAACCCCAACTCTCTCAGCCTGTCTTCACAGCAGAGGTGCTCCAGCCCTCAGATCATCTTTGTAAAGCCTGACTTTGGGACAGTAGAGCAAGGAACGGGCAAGGCTGCTGGCAGAGCCCTGCTGCTCAGACAGGCACATAGCTTAGAAGGAGCTGGGGAGTAGGGGAGACACCACCAAGATACTCCATCGAGCTTATCCCTCGTTCTAGCACTCAGAACCTGCATTTACAAGCATCTCTGGGGACTTGAAGGATCTAGAGGGACAGGTAGTACATGAAGTTGTCCAGAGTTAAAAGCATTAAGCTAAGACCAAGAAAGCATCAAATTGCCACTAGCAGTAAACTATTACAAACTCTGTTTGGATGCTTCTCCTGTTACTACCTTTCCCCTTCTGTTTCTTGTGAGAGAGCCCACGCCACTTAAATCACACTGAACTCGATATAGAAACCTCAGCATAACCCCTGCTCCTTTGCTGCCAGCCCTGCTCCTGGGTCTTGCACGCAGCTTCTCCACAGTGTATCCCTTTAGCCAGCTTTTTAAGAGCACCTGCACCCTGTGCTAAGTCACTGAGGCGAGGAGACCGCTATTTTGGTGAGGTATCTGCCTGCACATTTGGAGGGTGCTGGGAAGGGGGAAAAAAAAATGCTATGGGAAAATGCAGTGCCCTTGAAAATGGGTTCATAGGAAGCCAAAGAACTCTGCATCAGCAGCTGGAACAAGGCCATTAGACCTCAAACCAACCTCTAAAACCTTCAGAGCAACTTTTCTAGAAGCAACAGAATAGCTGAGTGGAGATCTGTATTGTCATTGAACATGCTGGAAAGCAGGGATGGGTGCAATACATGAATTATTAAATCCCCAGCAAAAAGGAGAAATTGCTTTATCTCCATTAACAGAAACATGTGAAAAAGATTCATGCTTCCTCTCCTGGGTTGCTTAACAGACGGTTTTGTTTTTCTCAATTTTCTTAATGAGCAGGAGGGTGAGGATGGGTGCGGGAAAACATGAAAAATTAAAGAGTTTCTGTGCTTGCAAGTGCTGGGAAAAACAAAAGCGTGTCCAGGCAGAGCCAGGAGCTGCATGGCTCTGGGCTGGGCATTCATACCCGAGCTGAGAATGGCAGCTCGTGGCTTCGTCTGACGCAGAGAGCCGATCGTGGCTGAAGTGCTGCCGCTGCTGCTTGTGGTTCCCTCGCCCTTACAGGTGAGCTGCAGGGTCGAGTCCTGTCCTGGTATGGTGATGGATTTGGCGGTGGAAGGAGGCCTGAAAGCAGAAGCAGAGAAGGTTACAAACTGCCAGGCAATCATCCAGCAATCACCCCACTGCAGCGGCTTTTCCCACTCTGCTCTATCAAGAGGGTTCCCACATTGTGCCCACCCTTCGTGGGGACAAGGGAAGCTGGCAGCAACACCATGTTGACACTGGGTTTTGCTTTTCTACATGTAAGACTCATGTCTCCCCACCTTGTGCTGCATTACAAGGAAAAGCAGGTTTCTGGGGTAAATTAAGGCAAAAAGGGGCCACTTGATTGCTTATACAGGACCGGAGGTTCAGAGCCACTGCCCTCCAGAAGAGCATCCAGAGCTGCTCCTTCCCCCCAACACATGCCCAGTGTCCATTTGGCTTCACAAACAGGATCCAGTTTGCTGTTATCCAGTTCTAAATTCCAGCAACCCCACCCTCTAACAAGAGCACTTTTACAATGATCAAATAACCTTTTCCATTTTTTAAACTGACGATTAAACTCCATTTCAGCAAGATGAAAGTGTTTTTCCAGCTGTCAGAATTATTTTTTTCAGGTTATTCCACGTGTTCCCAACATCCCTTTGTAAATGCTGACTGCAGGGCAGAGCTGAGAGTGCCTGGAGCCCCCTCCCTTCCTCCAGAAGTGTTTTTGGGTGGGAGCCATGGCATGTGCAGCATGGCAAAGCGAATATTCCTGTTAGAGCCCCAACCTCCACACAGCCCCAGCTCTGAACTGGAACTAACAGATCATATTATGCTTTTTAAGTGAGGAGTGAGAAAGGAAAACTTTTATTCGTCTCACTTGGGAGCTCTGGGGGGAAGATGCTATAGGAGAGGACTATATTCCCCTGTATTCTTCTTTCCCTCACAGTATTTTGTGAGGGAAAGAAGAAGAAAAACACTGAGAATATTTTATTTGGGCAGCCAACCAGCCATAAACGTTTGAGGAAACCCACAGCATGCCTTCCCCAGGGAAAAAAGAAACAAACAACAACAAACAACCCTCCCTAATCACATTTTCAGTGATTTACACGCACCCCGGTACTCTGGGGACTTTGCTTTGCAGGTTAATAAGGCCTTTACAGCCTTAATCAACAAACTGTTCCTGCAGCAGCTGTCGGAGCAGCCTGTGGGTCTGGCAGCTCAGCAAACAGCCTGCTCTGCCCTCCTGCCCGACGCCGGGGAGAAGGTTCATCTGAGTGCTCCAGAAAGTCAGTGCTTGGAAGTCATTTCCCAGCAGGGTTTAATTCCTGCTTAATCCCTTAATGAGTGTCATTTCTCAAAAGCTCTACTGATGAAGGGCTGTTCTGCATGCAAAGCTTCCATTTTTAGGTATTTGCACATCGTCAGCACGTAAGGAAAAAATGGGACTGACTGCAGAATTTTTTTTAAGGAGAAGGTTTGACTTTCAGTCTGATCCTACTTCTATTAAATGGGTATCTATCTATCTACCTACCTACCTACCTATCCATCCCTATATCCAATTCTGCATAGTTTTCAGACATTCTGACAGCAGGACTGGCTTTCACAGTGAAGGAACAACAGGTATTTTTGTCAGACACGTTACTGCCAGCCACCCTAGCACCCTAGATCTAAAACATCTGTTCAAGTTTCAATTTTAGATATCCAAAACTTCTTTATCACTCTTCCTTCTGAAGCAGAATTTTTGTCAGAATTAGATGTCACTACATGTAGGGTTTGAGTCTCAGAAAACCCTGCAGCACTATGAAAAACCATGCACAAAATAAACCAACCAAAACTCATGCAGCATTTTATAACAAGAAGCAAATTTATCCACTTTAATCCAGCTCCTAAAATTATACCTTTTAGCCCAGAATACCACTACTGCAAGAGATGGCTCCAAGGTAAAGCTTTCTTCTCATGTGATTAGGAGTCAACACAAATTATTCCTATCAGCACACAGCAGTAGCCTCCTGGCAGAGCCTGCAGCCCATGGAGAGACCAACCCATGCCAGAGCAGGCTTGCTGGGGGACTTGTGACTCTGTGGGGACCAGGCTGGAGCAGTCTGGGCCTGAAGTTCAGCACCCCACGGAAGGGACCCATGCTGAGGCAGAGCCCCGTGGGAAAGGACTCATGTTGGAGAAGTTTGGGGAGGACTGTCTCCCATGGGTGGGACCCCACGGTGCAGCAGGGGAAGGGTGTGAGGAATGAATGCCACCCTGAAGGAAAACAACTTGCAAGGAACTGACTGAACCCCCCATTCCCTGCCAAAGTCAAGTCTGTGAAGAAGGGAGGGTTCAGGGGAGGTGTTTTAAGATCTGGTTGTACTCCTCAGTCTCTGACTTTGGTTTTTCTGTGTGAGTAGTGTAATAAATTAGAGAGTTTCTTATTCTGTGATGAGTCTGTTCTGCCTGTGACACCAATTGTGGAATGATCTCTCCCTGCCCTTATCTCGACTCCTGAGCCTCTCAGTATCTATTTTCTCCCCTGTCCAGCTGAAAAGAGGTGTGACAAAGCAGCTTTGGTGGGTGTCTGGCCAGGGCCAAACCACCACACACACCTTACAGCACACCAAGGCAGGGTGGCTTGGACTGCAGGTCTTGCAGAAGAAAAGGAGAACTAAAATATTTCAGCCTTGCAGTATTTTTCTTGCTGTTTCAATTCAAGATCTTTATCCTGTGAGATACGTGCTGAAGCATGTCCTTTTCCAGGACTGTTTTCTTCACTGACCTTTCCCTTTTTGGAGGTCAGTGAAACCAACCCCAAGCTACAAGAAATTCTATCCTTCACACAAAATGTGAAGTTTGTTATCAGTGTCCCTAAGCTTCCAAAGCCTCACTGACACTTGCAGGGAAAACATCAGCAACAACCAATAACCAAGCTGAGAAAACCAGAGCAGAGAACAAACCGGTCAACAGCACAGGCTGGCTTAGCTTTTCTGGCTGATTTAACAATCAAGACCACCAGTTTCAAGCTCTACCCTGTACTTTCCGACATCAAGGGCATCTTTTCCCCCTCCCCATCAATTTTAGTCTCCAGCAGAGAGTGGCAAAAAGAACCAGGTGCCCTGGCCTGCAGAGAACAGGGCAAGCACCCAAAAACTCACGTTTTGAAGCAGGGGTCCCCCGAGAGCAAGGACATTCCAATTGTGACCTGGAGAGGGGACAAGGCACATCATTAGCTATGTTGCAGCAAGCTCCTCACTTCACAACAGCCAGGAGGTCAGGGGCTAGGTGTAAAGATTAGTAAGACCTAGTTCCCTTTCAAAGGAAATCAGCTGCAGGGATTTAGCAAGGTATTTCCCTCCCTGCCCCAAATCACTAGCATTAGTAGCTCCAAGTTGCAGTGGCCCAGCAGGATACCAGCTTGGCCACCCTGACACTGCCCTTAAAACTTTCTCCACCCCCTTCACGCTTTCTTTGAGGACAAAGAATGCTATCAAGGGTCATCACTTGGCCAAACGGATGCCAGGATATCAAAGGACAACTGTGAGAATGGGAAGCTTCCCAAATCAGACTAGCAGCACAAAAGCAAAGTCCTGTCCTGGTGCGTGACAGGACCTTCTCTCAGGCCTAGCACTGTACTCTGCCTGCAATCCTTCCAAATTCAATAGTGGGATTTCCACTGTAGGAGCACCAGCTGCTGTACCTTTAGGATGGAGTTGTCCTGTCGGGTATTCTTAGTATCATATCCCTCCAGCAAGCAGCAACGGACAGTAGATCCAGAGCCTGCAAATTCTGCCAGATTTAGATCAGCAAAGCCCAGCTGTAGCCAAGAAAACAATGGAGGGGAAGGGGGAGAACAAAAAAAAAATTAAAAATAATCACTCAATAAAGGGATATGCAATGTCACACAGACCAGAGGAAGAGAGTGAGGGCACAAATGGGAGCCTGTACACATGGTGGTGCTTGCAAAGATGCCCTACTCTTGAGGGTGGGCAGGGTCACAGTACTAATCCCAAGACAGGTGGACACGTGGAGGCCCTGCATGGAGGAAGGATGCAGTAGCAGTGGTGCTGGATGCACCAGTGGTGGTGTTGGCCAGGACAGCGTTAACTGGCCTGCAGCCATTGCATAACCAAGGACGTGGAAGGCACTAGGTCACTGATGTGGAAAAAACAGACTCACACACACGCACACAAACATAATAAGGCACTTTGTATCGGGCCATCCCAGAATGCAGCGGAGCATGTGAACCAGGAGATGAAAGGATATTGTTATAGAGGAAAGTGACACTGCCCCAAGAAACAGCGCTGAGACTGTCGGCAGAGCAAGCTGGAAGTCCAGAGCCATGCTGCAGCACATGTGCTTCATTCACCCCCACAGCTGCTGGGCTGAGGAACTCCTGGAGCAAAGTGTCCTCAGCACTGCTAAGATTTAACTAACAAGTGGTATGTTCAACGGGCAGAAGAGAAATATTTGGAGAGATTTAGCTGTGAGCTCTCTAAACCTTCTCTAACAAAGGGGAAGCATACAGGGAAAGTGACAAAGTTGAAGACCAGAGGCAAATTTCAAAGAGGGTCCTGATGCCTCTAAAGACAAACACAGTGAAGAGTTTTTCTGTTCTAATTCCTGGTGTATGACCACAGTTTTCCTCAAAAAAAAAAAAAAGTTACAGCTTCTTTTACACAGAGCTTTAGCAATAAAAGTCAGTCATGTCATTTAATCTGATCAGGAAGAGATGCTGCGCCCTGTATTTGGCCAAACTATCCAAGCATGGAAAGTTTGTGTCACTTCCACACACAGGTCAGCTTCCACAAGAACATGGGAAGAAGGTGGAGAAGTAGCAGCTCAGACCTAGCTGTTCTGTGCATTGCAGTGCATTTCTCCTGCCCTGGAGTTGACAGACAGATGATATAGCTGAACTGGGAACCTCAAACAAAAGCAACATCCTAAGGAAATGCGGTGCTCTCAACTGAGGAAGCTGATGGGGAGCCCAAACCACAGGCACTGCCATAGGAACCCCGTCTGCTACTGTTCCAAATCAAAACTTTAAACCACAGCCTACACAAGATACATGATTCAGGGGAAGACAGCAGCCAGATTAGCATAGCTGCTTCCTCCATCCCATTGTCAGTGGGGAACAAGAGCTGATGGCAAAGGAAAAAAAAAAAGTGCGGGATAGAGCAGGAACCCTTCTTTAGAAAAAAACCAACAAAACCCAAAAAACCAGGAAGGAAAAAAACCCCAACTTTTCTCCCTCTTTTCTTCCTTCTTAAGAATTCTCTTAAGTGTTCCTCTGGCCTTGGCTAGAAAAGACAGGAACATCTACAGCAAGGGCTATGCCACTTGCTGAATATTCACTGATAAGGAGAAAACAGAGAATTGTTATCGTGGAGAGATAAACAGGACAGGAGAAAGCCACAGAGGGAGCTGCAATCCATCAGTGTGAAAAACCTGGAGGACAGAGGAGACAGGGCACAACCACACCAGCAGAACAGCATGGCACAGGAGTGGTCCAGACACCAAAGCCTCTTCTTCTACCACAGCACTGACTTCTGAGATGGACATCGGAGGCCAGAGGGTAAGAGAACTCTCCAGCAACCCATATGGCGTGCTGAGGTCAGAAGCTCTCCTCAGGAAGCAGACTCCCAGTATATAGAGGAAGGATCCCTTAACAAAAGGATGTTTTCAAATGTAACCTTTCAGAATAGTTTCCTCAGTTTTCCAGCCAGCTGATGGTGTTTCTTCCAGCTCAGGGAAAGAGTTTCCGCTTTATCAGTCCTTCCTGTTGGCTTCCGCTCTATAACCCCTGACACTGAAGTGACACTAACGTCAAACCCAAAGGTGCACGAGTCAATGGAAACTCTGTCTTGAGCATAAACAGCTCCACCACTCTCAGACCCTCCTGAAGCAGCAGGACCAGGTAAAGAGGGTATTCACAAGTTGCATTTTCTTGTACATCTGCTCCCACAATCGGAGGAGATTTCAGCTGAACGAATACAGTATTCCCCAGTTTAAACTCTCATTGTTTAGAACTGGAATGGGAAGACAGTTGCACAACCACACAGGACAGACTGGAAATGTTACGAATCCCAAGTCAGTCAGTTCTCCCAAAAGGATCTGCCTGCAACAAACCTGGTCTACAGGGCAAGACTGCGAGGCTTAATGCCCCTGTCTGGTGTGACATCCCTCCATGCTGCCAAAAGGCTCAGGTCACGTTCTGCTGAATTCCAGGAAGACCAAGCAAGATACCAGCACAAGAAATGACAAGTACCTGAGATTTGGTCTCCCATTCTGGGCTGGAGCAACTAGGTGTCTTTCAAAATGTCCACTAAACAGAACTGAAGACTGAGTAAAAGGGAAGTAGGTTAGAACACGGCCTGAATAAGAGCTCAGGTTAATTCCACCACAGAGATGTGCCTTCAGGCTTCCTTTAGTTCTTCATTTCCAAATACTGTGGGAAGTTTGAGGACGAACACAGCAGGAGGAACAGGCTGATGCACTTACTCTGCTGAGGCATGTCTCTTTCTCCAGTTATGCTGCTGTCCCTGTACAGGAATAACCTCCCCCCAGAATGAATTTAGTGAAAGAGAAACTGATGGCCCTAGAGACCATGTCCTAATTAGCAACAAAAAAGGAACGGGTGTGGGCAGCAACATTGCCCTCTATCACACAGCACCACGGGTACAGTAAGTAGGAGTGAGTGCAGTTCACCCTTCAAAGCCAGTTGCCTCCAGGGTCTCAGGAAGGATATTGATCCGAATTCTTATGAGGTCATGTGTGACCTGAACATCTGTTTATTAGAAACCAGCAGCAGTGACTCATTTTCAAACAAACTTGGGTTTGGGCTCTGCACAAGCTCAACTTCTAAGCCAACTGTCTCCAGCACACAGAAGAGAAAGGGGTGGCCCACTGACTCGCCCATAGCACAGGCAAGAAAATGGGGGAGGAGAACAAACTAAAACATCCCTGCTCATGAGTTTGGCTTTTGCCTCAATGCCTTGTGTCCTTTGGAAGGTGGTGGTTTCTTCTATAGGTTTCTGTCTGCATTCGAGAGGCAGTGAGATGCCTACCCCAGCCCCAGCTGGTTGCTGTGCTCTGCAGAACAGAACTGGAGTCTGTGTTCCTTTATTAGCAAGACATTGCCAGAAGCCAGAGAGTTCACATCTGACTCAGAACTTCCCCAAAGTCTGAAGACATGCAGATCATCTTCCCAACCCCCTTCTCAAATCCACATCCAGTGCAATCTGGATCCTATCCCAGCAAGTCGGCTTTTTTTGGGAAATCACTTAACTCAGGCTTAAGCTCAGAACTGACAACCATCTCTCCAGATTGCTTCATGTAGCAGCCACTGGTTTCTGATGGGTGTAAAGCACTAACAGAGGACAAGACCATCATTACTCTGGTACATTTGCCCTTTCTGTGCTCTTACCTTTGAGTAGGTTTTTCCGCCCTTCAGCTCCTATAACAGGAGACAAAACAAACAGGAAAAGCAGATGTTATATGTGCTGGGGAAAAAGGGAGAAAAGTCATTACTCAATCCTGAAATTTGTTCTCAGGACTTCACAAACCTCTGTCTCTCAAGGGCTACCACCACCCTGGTCACTCCCACCCTCTGCCAAGCACCCTTGCTGGAGAGAGACAGGCCCCGTTTCCTTCCCGGCAATGTCCATGCAATTCTTCTAGCTGCCCAACTATTAGCTAGTAACCACCATCAGTACCCCGGGGGTACAACCTGCCAGAAGCAGAAGCTAGATGCTCACCTTACGGACAGATACTCGGCAGATGCAGGGGTCCAGGAGTCCTGTGGCTGGGTTGGCACTCATTTTACACACAAAGGTGAATTTCTTTTTCCAGCGGACACAATTTTCCTGAACTTCCTCTCTAAGGGAATGCAAAAAAAGCAAAAAAACAAAACCAGTCTTCAAATAAAGGTATAAAGCCATATCAATTCTGACTAAGTATATTTTTTCAATGACTGATGACCTGGTCTGCAAAGATCCTCTGCAACACAGCTTGGTTCACACCACCCAAAAACACATCATGTGAAGGTGTTATGTTAGCAGCAAGCTTTTCACTAGTCAATACAGGTAAAACCGACCTAGGTTACAGGAAAGACTAATCATCCCATCAGCAGTTTGCCTTTACAACTCTCACAAGCTCTCCAACATTTCCTGCTTAGCCGGTTTAGCTCATTCACTGTGGTCCAGCCTGGACAGATCCAACCGCCGTAACCGAACTGGGCTGAAGGTTCGTGAGCTTATCTTCCTACAATGTGCCTGTTTTGTCCAGCCTCTGTACAGCAAGTGTGCTATGTGTCCTGGACAGTCTGTCCTTCCCAGGCTGCTGTCCTTCTTCCTATGCTGGGACTAAGCCAGTGAGGATGGCTAGCTCGAAGGAGGACGAGAACTCATGTGGAAACGCTCCTGGGTGCACAGAGACAGTAGCATGCCAAGCAAACACTGTGCTTCAAATCATGGGGGAGTGTGTATGTTTCAAACCATAAAGCAATCTCAGCCTGGGAGGGGGTGATTTACCTCGCATAGCCTCTGAGCAGCCTACTCTGATCTCCAGGGCAAGAGGAGACACACATAACTCTGGCGTAGCCTGAGCCCACAGGAGGAAGAGAAGCCGCCTTCCCGAGAACAGGAGTTGTTCAGGTTCAGCTTTGGCTTCTGCAGAGCCCTTGGGGAAAGCTGGATTTCACCCTTCAAAGGAGGCAGGTTCAAAGGAGCCTGGAAACTAGGTGTGTGGGTCCTTCCACGGGGCTCTGGTTCCCCACTGATCCTCTGCAGGACCTGATCTGTTTATAGCTCAGAGCTTGGCCTTCAGCCAATTAAGGTCTGAAAGTAATGAGGCCGGGAGGGAGGGGAGGGAAGGCACTTTTGACAGCTATGAGCTAGCAAGTTTGCATCTCACTCTTATCTCTCCTCTTAGCACAGGACAAAGGGGCAAGGGCACCTGATAAACTGTTTGCATTAGCAGGGAAAGGGAGGCTTCCCACCATCTGACAGCACAAGCCAGAGATCGGTGGCAAAGGGGAGAACAAACTAGTCCTGGTACTGCCTCAAGCCTGGGACAGAAGCCCAACAAGCCCTTCTCTAACCTCGAGGTGAGCCCAAGAGGACAGACACAAGGACTGCCTCCTGACCCAGGAGGTCCTCACTAGTCACCCCGAGATATTTTGTGGGGCTTCAGTGTGCTGGCCAAGGCAAAGACAGAGAACAGGAAGGGAGTAGTTGACAAATAACCGAAACCTGTAATCCTCTGTAATGCAGATAAAGGCTGGTCACCCGTTTAAAAAGTGGGAAAACAGAAGGCAGCAATTCCTCTAAGGCAGTGAACTTAAACTCCTTCCAGAGAGAAGTGCGGCTAGCTATTGAAGTCACTGCAAAGTGAGACATCTAAGTGCCGAAAATACCTTTGAATCTGGGATTAATTCAAGATGGGATCTGGTTCTCATTGCTCCACTCAACTCACTGCAGCTCCTTCAGACAGGAGAAGAAACACTTCCAGAGGGATTAAAAAGCTTTGCCTATAATAAAATATTCACTGAGCCAGCCAAATTATGCAAATTAAATTCTGGATGTGAGGTGCCTCAAACCTGAGTTAACAGCAGATACCTCGAATGACCTAAAGGAAGGAAAACTCAGATAGAGCTGAAAAAAGGAATTCAACAGGACAGAAAACTGCTTTTGAACACACATGTTTCAGTATGCATGGATGGCAAAAGGGATGCTGAAAACAGAATATTTTAGCAGCATTAGCTGTCTTTAAAAAGGAACTGCTCTTTTTCTAGAGAGCAAAGGTAATACTAATTCTGTTAAGGACAGCAAAGCTTCAGGATGAATCCTGGAAGGAAGCTACAAAGCCAGTGGTCTTCAGGTCAGGCAGGTACAGCAGCCCACTGCCCCAAACCTGGCTCACAGATGTGGCTCAGAGCTCTACCTCCTGTCCCAAGCTAATATTGAAGCGATGAAGCTCCGGCTCCTGACGCCCATCGTGTGTGCCTGACTCCCCACAGCTGCGCTCTCAGTAGGAGCCACAAGATCTGTGCTAGCGTGCGAGTTTCCTTGCTCACGAGTTCTCCTTCGTATTACAATGCAGCTATGATTAAGCATCTGCTGGATGCTGCTAAGTCCAATGAAGGCTAATTACTTCAAACCATGGCAAAAAGTACTGATTAGTAATAGAGCTCCTTCATAGCTAATTTGCTGTTAGCATAAGCTCTGCTAACAGGCATTCTGCTTCTTATTAAGGGTGTACGTTGGCTTTCCAAAACTGCTGTAGATACCACACGGCACAAGGGATTAGGAAAAGTATTTTTTTGGGCGTGTGGGGGGTGTTATGTTTCCCACAGCACTGTGAACCCCAAACCGAGCTGCAGGTGCATGCATAGCTTGGGGCTTTTCATGTCTTCTGAATAGCCTGTGCAGGGCAGAAAGGAGTTTACAAGATAAAATTCAAAGCTGCTTTCCAGTCACAAGTTACACAATCATTCAACAATTACTTGCAACTTTGTTTTTTTACTGTAAAGGGTGGCTTTTAAGCGTGGGGGCTGGGGCTGTATCTTTAGACAAGGGACTGACAGCACTATTGTTTCAAGCCAAACACTAAAAAATTAATTCCACGTTTCCAAAAGATGGCATGTGGGGAAGCGATGGGCTTTGTCTATCTACCTCCCACCAAGCCATCGTTAGGCTGGTAATTAGAGAACACTAAAATAGGGAAAAAAAGTGGACTCTGATGAGGAGCAGTTTTGTATTTACGCCGAGAATATTCTCTGATGTGTAATTAGGAACCATCACACAGAAACCAAAAACACATAAGAAGCGTGGTGAGGGCTGCACCGAGGGAGGCGTTTCCTTCCATCCTAATCACAAGGCACCTAACAAGCAAAGCTGAAAACTAATAGTTTAAAACTCTGTCTAATTTTAAGTTTTACACTGTATTTGGAGAGCCAGAAATAGATGAGATGGCACTAGGTGCCAATCCAACGGGTCCGCAGAAGTTTTATTTTAAAAAAGCCGTCTGTACCATTGTGCAGAAAGACTCCCAGAAGGTTGAATCCCTGCCAAGCTAAGCTTTGCCCTCTTCCAATTTGAGACTTATTCAAAGCTGTGTAATTACTCTTCCAGACCTAAATATACCTCCTCAGAATAAACCAATGCAACCCTGCGGCAGCTTTTGTGACAAGCAGAGTTCAAGAAAGAGCTTCTCAGGTTCTTTCAAGCCCAGAGCTGCTCACCTACCTCCAGCTTCTTCACTAGCCAGAACAGAGGGTTTACAGCATCCTCCCGCCACCACCCTACCCCTCGAGTGAAGATTTACCAGAAGAAGATCAGTTAAGCAAAGGTTTTACCACAGCACGATATGAATCCAAGTAATGGGAATGCTGCATGGGAGCAGCCCGCTGTATTACCTGCTTTTACAGAAGTGAAGCCCTCAAGGCCTCTCTGGGTTGGGCCCTCACACAGCCATACTGCAGCAGGCAGGGAAGCACACAATGAACATATTTTAGAGAAGAGATGTTTGCCAACTGTGATTTTAGTGCCACGGACAGAGTGGCACTGTTACAGAAAGCCACAAAGCTCACTATGAATGCCAGTGAGCTAAAGCAAACACTTCTAGAAAAAGGCCACGTATACGAGCCATGCTATCTTGGGCTACCGTGGGCCTCTCCCACATGAAAACCTCACTAAAGAAACACCAGGACAGAGACTAAAACTTCTATTTACAGGCTCAAAGCTGAGTTGTGCCCAACTGGGTGTCACGCTTCAAGCACCCAACCACTGAAACAGCTTTGCCTTGCTGAAACGTTCAGAAAAGCAGATGTTTCGCTCTTGCTCTATGGCAGTAGTCACACATAGGAAAGTTAAAAGGACAAACCATTATAAAAGGCCACAGGCTTGCTGGGAGGGCAATGACAACATAAAATAGCTTTCTAATGCCAAACATTTCAGTAGAGCAATGTGTCTCCGTCTGATGTTTCATGCACAGGCACAGATGTGGGAAAAACCTCAGGCTAAATGAGACACTATATAGATAAGCACACACAAAGAGCTTCTTATTCAGATTTCCTCCTCCTCATCCACACAAAGGGGGAAGGAGGGCAAGCTTTCCTATTTCTGATGCTCAATCCACATGCTCCCTGTCCCCTCTCTTGGAGATGCGGATCTGTGTCAGATCCTTGAAGTGGAACTAATCCTCCTGCCTGCTTGCAGCAAACCTACCCTGCATCCTCCTCACTGCTTCACCACCTTCAACATCACTGAAGCAGCATCTCACTCCGATAAGGCATAAGAAAGATGACACCTTTTTAAAGGGGCCAAGGAGCCAAGCTCCAGCTCAGATTCATTTAAGCATGACAGACTGAAAAGCAGCCCTCCAGCAGTGGGTCTCTGGGGAGTAAGGTAACCCAGCCTCAGCGATGGAGGTACATGCCTCTCAATCACAGGGGGAGGAAAAGAAAAAGTAGTAAAAATCAAGCTATTTCATCAGACTGCATTTCTTTACACAGCTCTGTTTTCAAGGGCTGAGACCCACCACTAGGACAGCCTCATGAATTCCCCAGCACTTTGGAAGGCTGAGTTACAGCAGGGTCACTGACACTCCCTTAACTTGGGAAAGTCTGGAACAATCCTGCGTTATGCCCCAGAGAAGACAGTTACTATTTTAACCAGATTATCTAGTGCGAAGCTGTAGGAGAGGGACCTCTGGTAAAGGCAAGGAAAATCCCTGAAAAACCCGTCTGAAGATGCCCAGGTCAGTAACCAGGGTTCACAGCACTGTGCTCACAGCATGCCAAAATTTATACCATCCTACAGACACAGCAGGTCCTGCTACAGAGGACCTAACCACTGCGTATGAAACAGAAAATACAAAGGTGGATGAACATGTATGTATCATAGAGAATGAGCCTTCATTTAGCCATTAGCTCAGAACCTGTAGGTATCCCTAAATAATGAGCTTAGGACAGAGTGCTTCACTGCAGCACATATATTATTAAAGGAAACTGTAGCTCTGAGGCTTTGCCATCCAGATGCCTGGCAAGGAAAAGGAGAGAAATCAACAGTGAACAAGACACACCATGGGCAGACAGCACACGAACAGCAGCGTGGGGACCTGGCCCGTTAGTGAAGGCTGAGGGCTGCCATCTTTTGTATCTTCTTGTCAAGCCATGCAGGCCAAACGCAGGTGCAAAGTGGAAGGAAGCACGATGCTGCAGTAGGTGTTGGGTCCTGGGAAGCTCAGTGAAAACACATCCCAAGAGTGAGAGGTGACAGCTCACGCTCGTCAGGGAACACCACACTGCAGAAAACCAGCAGTATACACAGTGTGTGGAAATCCAAGGCAGTTTAACCTGGACACATACAAGGGCTTTACAAGAAGTTATTTACACTGAGTGGTCTTGCTTTTCTTTGGCAAAGGACAAAAAGGGCTACAAGTCGCCCCCAACAATAAAGTTACTCTGTTCTGACAGGGCTTACATCATGGACCAGAACAACTGCCAGCCCAAAGAGCTGGACCTCTCCCCCACCGCAAACAACCCTGTATTCTCCAGCTGACAAGTGCTGGTTGTTGTGCCATAGACTTTAGCAGTTACAACAGAAAAATGGCTCAGAGACAGATGATGCAGACTGTGTTACTAGGAGAACTAAGCAAGCCTTTGTCATTTGAAACAAGTCTGATTTGGATGTTTCACTGCAAGTGTTTTAAACAAGGGTTCAGCAGTAAGGTCGTCACATCTACCACTTATTCACAGAATTAACTTCTGAATTCCCAGCAGTCCATTTCTTTGGTGGAAAAGGACACCTACCCACATCCCCATCTGGACATTGGCTCATACCTATGGATTTACTTCTTCATGAACACCAGAGGGGAGATGCACATGGGCTCTTTAAATGCCAAATTCAAACACCAGTGCTTTTAGCATGAAGCATTCACATGAATCAGCATTTTGGAGGGTGAACAAGGCAAGCTCCAGCACTTCTGGAGGGCTTTCCCATGCTTGCTTAGCTCAGCCTCACACCCAGAGAAGGACATACGTCCACTCCTGCTGTTCACTGGCACTTGGGAAGGTGGGGGAAGAGTGAACAGGGAAGGAGTAGGGGAAAGTCATCTCAGGAAACTGGATTCCACTTACGCAGTTAACAGCACAGGCTGCATAATCCCTATTTAACTGGAGAAGAGACAAATACAGGAAAAAGGATTAACAGCAACTGTACAGGAAAGAAATAAGCTCATGGAAGAAACTTCAGCCACAGCTGAGAAACCAAGGTAAGGAACAGTCAAGACCATTCATGGGGGGACAGGGGATGAGGACAGCACCAAGTAAGAGAAAGGCAGGTGAGGAAAGAACTGGAGCAAAACCAACAAAGCAAGCCTGAAATGAAAACAGGATACATGATTTTGAAATTGTCCTTAGGAATAAGCTGGTATCTAGCAGGCAATTGATTGGCTTTTTATGTCTTTAACCTTATTTCCAGAAGCAGTCTATTTCCGTGGAAGCACGGCTTTTGCGCTGCATGTTACAGTTCCCTCCAAGGCAGTGATCAGTCTTGATAAAGGTCCACCAGTACAAGCCAGGGAGTGATAGTACCTACTGAAGAATGGGGGTAGCAGTCAGTCACCAGTAAGAAACCCTCCAGCACTAGCATTCCTTGTTGTGTATTAACAGCTTCTGCGAAAGGCAGTAATTCAGTTACGTCAGGACTCCAGGCACATGTACCCAGACATGTCTTCGTAAGTGACAGACATGACATCTTGCACCTCACACAGAATGTCCCAGAGGCAAGAGCTTCCCAGTGCAGTCCATCTCACGTTCTCCAGATCACTGCACTGGGCAGCTACGCTCTCCAGTACATCCAGGGCTCCTAAAACCTAGCACTGGGGGTTATTTTAGAAAATATATTTCCAATCATTCCTTCTATCTAAACTGTAAAACCTTCAAGCTCCTCCTAACACAAACTATGTTAAAAATATTATGAGAAACAATGGAAGTTATTAAAAAATAGCATGCAGCTGGTGACTGAGTGCTACAGCAGATGTTGCATAACAAAATCAAAATTGTGCCAAATGAAGAAAGTAAGTCACAGAATAATGACCCTTTTAAAATTATGCTATAGAACAAGTCAGATGAGTTTTGGAAGGTTAAGTAAGGGTGGAGCAGGGAGAAGGCAAGGGGAAATAGTTCTAACAGCCTTGGCCGCAGAGCGGCAAGGGACGTGTACATGGGAGAGGATGTGCCCAGCAGAGCCAGCCTGCTCCAAGGTATTTATAATTTACATTGTCATCTCGAAGCAGAGGAGAAAAGCTGGACATCAGGAAAACAAGAAGAAGAAGGGACTGTAACAGTAAATGCTGTGCAATGCATCTACTGTTACACACTGCTGCCGACAGACCAACCCAAAGCAGCAGATATCCAAGGACTTCTGGCCACATCCACGGAGCACAGGCTCTTTTCGGTCAGAGGCCAGGGACGGGTGCCAGGAGCAAAAACATCACAAGCAGAGAACCAAACTCTTAAGTGTAAAGAAGGGAATAGCTGGATAGATGACTCAGTTACTGAAACACAAGTCTGTAATAACGTGCGTATTGAACACCCAAAGACGCATTTGCTTTTTTTGAACTCTGATCATGCACTGAGTCACCACACCAACTCCTACTTCTATTGTTCTGATAGACTACATTGGAGCTGGATTAGCCAAGAAGGAGCCACGTGCTAGGCTGCCAAGCCCACCACCAGCGCTTTCCTCTCACAAGCAAATTCACAAGGATTTCAGTCACGGAAGAAGCAAGAACAGGTCTGTGCTGCACATCTCCCTTGGGTGTGCCCGGGTCAGTCACCAGCCACCATGCTCGGGTTGCTGTATGCTGGTGCTGTGTCCTTCAGCCTGTCTCCAATGTGGTGTTCCTCTCTCTCCCACGGTTGCTCTGTGCTGCAGTACTGGGATATCCTGTAAATCACACCTGGCATGCTTTGAAGAACTTGTCTAACTCTGGGTATAAACACCATTCAGATCTGGCTTCCCACAGCTGTGACCACTGAACAGCCAGATGTGCTGTATGTGTAGAACAAGCATGGGGGCTCCCAAACTCCTCCCTACGCCTCCAGCCAAGTCAGCTGGACTTACAGGGGATGAGCAAACCCAAGCTGAGAGACCTCCATGTGACTGGGGAAAGGAAGGCACAGAGGGAGGGGGTGTTCAAACTCATTACAGAGTTGATTGCATGGTAAAAACACAAAAGCTAAAACAGGGAAAAAGAAAATCCCAACTCTCCCAGGGCCTGTTTGCCCTTTTGAGTTGTGATTTGTCCAATCTCGCCTGTGGTTCTAACCAATAAAGCAACTACAGCGTCAGAAGGCCCCAAACACTTCAGGAACACTCTAAGATTTGTTCTGTACAGATGCTTACAAGATGAAGGAAGATTAAGCCACCATATTTCAGAGGCAGTATGTGTTTCTGTAACGCATCGTAGCTTGGAAAGCCTTTTCCCTTCTGGCAGACTCTAGATGTAAAATGAAGATTCACCGATTATCCGTTGCTGATGTATTTATAAACTTTCTTCATCCCATAAGTGTTAGCTGTCATTCTGAGAGATTCCAGATTTGCCTTTTGCTGACTAAATTTAAACTCTTAGCAAAGAAAGACAGCAATGTAAACTCCAGCAAGGAGAGCTCTGATAAAATCCCTACCACGCAGAGTACAAGAGATGGTTACAACTCTGTGATACAAAAAAGCCTTGCTTGTACACAACGTGTTCTTACGAATTAAAAAGAAAGGTATCTTCAACACAAAAAACTCTACATACCCCGGCTCTCCCTCAGATGAAAAAGACAATCAAGGCATGGGTAAACTCAGTATCTCAGGGCTTTGCTGGGATAGGAAATCTGGCAAATGAAAATCCTAAAGGGAATCGACACAAGACTAGAACACCACCCTTGATGCAAGTGATGTGTATCGAGATAAATCTTGCCTCTGAGGCAGATTCATGGCATGTGAAGACATACTGCTGCAAGAATACCTAAGTGACATTTTTTTGCCTCTATCAACCCTGTTACAAACAGGAGGATTTGCAGATACAGCCATATCAGGGAAGTCTTTACAGTGCAAATTAATCTGCATGTGAGGCCAAGTTCATTTCTGGAATAGTTTCACTAATACCGTGTGATGTACATCATTGCAGCTTGGCTCAAGTGCACTCAAGAGCCCTTCAGTAAATAAGCTGCCTGAAGTCAACCCCAGTGCTAAAAGTAGGTGTAGTTACCAAAGAGGTAACAACACCCTATCGTGTCCAGACGTGTTCCCCTGTGAGTCACATCTAGTCAAAACCAATACAACAGTCCAGGAGAAAGCCCTTTATATCTTAACAGCCGCTTCTTCATCCCACAATGAACACATGTCTTATGATGGTTCCTTTCTAAAGGCGCTCTTCAGCAGTACAAACCAGGTCACTGGGTTTAAGGACAAGGAACAAACATATTCTCCCAGAACCTCTGTCCCCTCCATCAATTTCTATCACTGTTGGGGTTTATCAGCAAAACAGCTGCTCAGCCACAGCAAGTTAGAAAAGGCTGCAGAGAAAAGCCTGCTACCCCCTGAATTGTCCCCATACCCACAGGGGATGACGCCTAGACCCTGTGGGTCCAGGATCTCCATTCTCTTCTACCCCAACTCAGACCCAATGTTGTCCCAGAGTGCCAGAACCAGCAAGAGGAGGGGAGGGAAAGGGGTCTTAGACAGAGCAGTTAGAGCTCCAAACAAACACAACTCTCTAAGAAAGAGCAGTACCTCATGGTGCAACTTGTTCTCATCAGAGAAAGGTGATTTCATAAATTACACCATGGTTAAAAGCAGAATATGGGAGAGCTCTGCATTTTGCAACAGGAGTCGGTGCTGGTTAAGGCCCTGAGTGAGAGATGTTAGCGTAGGCTCCCACTGCTCTGCTGCCAGGAACAGGTTTCTGAGGATCAGAGAGATTTTACCTCCACTGTGGCTGTCACTGCCAGCTACATTCAGACATAGTCCCTTGATTCTCCCCTACTGAGAGCAAACGATGCTGGGGATGCATACCTGTCACTTCTGAAGGGAAGACAACGCGGGGATTTGTTTTGAAAGGACAGACACACTCTCAGGGAAAGCGGGAAATGCCGCTGCTATAAACCGGTATCAGAAACAGTGCCCAGACAGAGCACAATCAGCTGCTCCCTGACAGCAGGAGAAGGGTGTTCAACAGAGTAGAAGGCATCCAATGTAAGAACACGGAGGAAACACACTCCTCAACACAGCAGCAAGAAGCACTGCCCGCTACTGAAGGCATAAGATGAGCCCCACTGCACTTGAAAAGAATTCAGCATTTATGCAGATTGCCTGGTGTTAGTGGCGTATGAGATAAAACATAGCAGGGCACTGACAGAAGCCAGGAAAAGAGCTTTCCTGCAGAAGGGTAACTGGATAATTAATCTGTACCAGAGGCAAGCAGACTACCTCCCAACAGCCCTTATTGCTCAGTCTGGGCTCTGCAGCTGGGGCTGATCTGCTGCAGCAAGTCTACATCAAAGTACAAATGCTAAAACTATTGCTCCATTCCAGGGCAATGGAGCATTAAGAGATCTGGAAAGATTGCTGAATTATAAATATCCTTGATTCCTCCCTCATTCCGTGACATGCAGGCACAGCATAGGCAATGATGGGAAGAACAGGAACTAACAAGAGTACAGAAAAAGCATGATGAAAGCCACAACCAAGCTGGCAAACCCTCTCCCCAACCTATACATCTGTGACCCAAAATTCACTGAAACCCATGATACCACACCCAACCTCACCTCTGCTGTTTCAGGGATGGATAAAGCATGAAAGAGTCTGGTACAAGGCTGGGGAAAAAATGTATTTCTCTAAGCCTGAGGTTTTCCAGACAAGCCTTTCCTTCTCTCTCTTTGCATTTTTATTTCAATGACCAATATTATCCCTTAAGGACTGGAACCAGAAGTGACTGGACAGACAAGGCAATCAGAAAGCCTCAGTTCTGGCCTCCCCGTTGTGTGCTCCTCACACTCCACACCTGTATTTCAGGAGGAATGAAAACTCCCCTGGCAGTGCAGAAGCACGGGTAGGCATGTGCTGACCGGTCCTTTGCTCAGCCGCTGGCTGAGGGAGTCTCTGTTGATCATTAACCCAATACCCATTAATGAAACATCTTGCCACAGTCATTTCATACAGTTTTGTTCTGGAAGCAAAAATGAAGGTATGTGCCTACCCCAGCCTGAAACCCCGAGGCTACATCCCTTTCGTGGTGTTTCCCGTTACACGTTCCTCCATCTACTTTTCCATTGCAAAGCTAGACTGGAGCAGAATGCTCTGAAAGGCACTAAACAAGACCTTAAATTTCCTCTTCCAAGTTTGATATGCTGAATGGCAGGAGAAGGGACTTGCCTTACTGAGGCAAACACATGACTCTAGTAAGCAGCAATCCCAAAAGGAAGTTTTCTAGCTTTAGTTGTTTATTTCAGAGAGCACATACCAGGCTGGTTACCAACCACAGACAGGGTGAGGGTCCCTGGAGGCCACTGAAGCTGCATTGCTAATTAGTGCTGCAGGTTTCTAGCCCTTCCAGGACAGTAAATCCATACGCTCCCTTCCTTCCATGTAAGCACCCTCAGTGCTCTCAGGCTGAACAGACAGGGCTCATTTCTTATTTAGAATACAGCACGCAGCAGTAAAAGTATTTTTAGCTTCAGTCCCATCTCCTACTACAGCATGGGACCTCCTTCAAGGCCTCCTTTCACCAATGAAATATGATAAATTCAAACAAAATACTGCTCCCTTGCCAGCTCAGCTACTTTCTATCCGCAAGGAAAGCATCCGTTATACAGACTGTCTATGCTACTGCTTATCTAGAACATCCTGTCTATGCCTGTGTCCTCCCAACCTTCTAGTCTCCAAGTGCTTCCTCTTCATCCCCATAATCCCATTCTGTTCCCTGGATCTTCTCATCTCAGCCTTCAATTAAGCTACACAAGCAACTCCTGTGAAGTATGTGAAAGTGACCTCCATGAAGATCAGCAATCCCAAATCCCACAGAACAATTCCCTTTCTTGCTCATCAGATTAAAAATACACCAAACAAGAAGGCTGTTCATCCAGTGAACACAGGCACAACTGTTTGTCTAGTGGGAAGTGCCTTTCAAACCCAGGCACTGAAAATGACATGCTGAGTCCCACTGTATGGTACCAGAGAGATCATGACGCTGAGTCCTGTGTTACGATAGCGATGTGCATTGTGTCTCCCAGCAAACACACTTGGCATAATATGACTAAACTGCATGGGAAAAAAGCTTGTTGTCCTTCAGGATAAGCAGCTGGTACTAGGGTGGGGTAAGACATACAGCCACCTGAAATAACACCTGAAATAATCACCTTTACAGCACAGATTACTGATACGAATTCACACGCTGTTGCAGAAGAAACAAGCAGATCCAAATATTGGTCCCTGGACTCCCAAAGGCTTCTGTCTTATTGTACAGCAAGCAACAGCTACAAAATAATTCCTGACCCATTTCAGAGCAGGCTGTAAGCCCAGTGCAGAGCCGGCAGCCCACAGAGGATGCAGAAGATATCCTGTTTGAAAAAGGGGGCCGCACACAGAGCCACATCCGTCTGTCCTTGCACGGATGAGACCTCTCTGAGCAAAGCGCAGGTGGGTGCTGCAAGAGCTCACCAGTCCACCGACAGGCTTGAGAGCACAGAGACCTGCCCTGCAGTGAGGGAGGCTTCTGATCTGAGGGAGTCACTGAGTTCTTTTCTGAAACACCACCAGATGTAGCTTCCTGCAGTAAAATAATCATAGAATGGGTTAGGTTGGAAGGGACCTTTAAAGGCCATTTAGTCCAAACCTCTGCAGTGAACAGGGACACCTTTAACTAGATCAGGTCACTCAGAGCCCCCTCAGGCCTGACCTTGAATGTCTCCAGCAACGGGGCCTCCACCACCTCTCCTGGCAACCTGGGCCAGAGATCCACCACCCTCATATTGATGAACTTTTTCCTAATATCCAACCTAAATCTCCCCTGTTCTAGTTTAAACCATCACCCCTCATCCTATTGCTCCATGCCCTCGGGAACAGTTCTTCCCCAGCTTTCCTATAGGCACCTTTCAGGTACTGGAAGGCCACTGTAAGGTCCCCCCTAGCTTTCTCTTCTCTTCTCTAGGCTGAACAAGCCCAACTCTCTCCGCCTGTCTTCACAGGAGAGGTGCTCCAGCCCTTTGAACAGTATGAAATAAATCTGAACCTACCTCATTTACCTAGAAACTGGTACCAGAACAACTTGCCATTGGCAGCTTATGGCCTATTAAGATACCAACCACTGTGCAGTGAGACCAGAGGCTCCCAAAGGTGTGCACGAATTCCTCAAAAATACAGCTACAAAGCTTGAGTCAACACTGGTGGCAGCTCCAGAGCACAAAGGATAAACAGACTGCAAGCCATTTAGGTTTTCCTCTGTACTTCAGAAATAAATAGATGTTTAAGGGGAGGGGGGCAGAGCTGATAGTATTGCCACCCTGCAAATCAAGAAGACCACAAGGCCCCAGTCTCAAAGTAGAACATTAATTTCTAATGAGTAATTTTTGAGCCAAGGGCTGCTGAAGTCACACAGATAAGGCTCTTGCTGCCAGTTCAGAATCAGCTATGAGGGGAAGTTTGAAAGCCGTCTGTATCTGAACATATTTACTGATGCTGTACACACAGCGTATCGCTTACAGGGCTTTAAATTACAGTTTCTGGTCAACAAAGCAGCCCCTGCCTGTGCAGCAGCAGGCAGAACAGGAGTCAGAGCATGAACAGAGGCTGTTCTTTACTCAACAGGATACAGCCCCCGTAGCAGGAAGGTTTGAATGTAATTCTGTTCATCTTGCAGCAGGCTCCAGCGCGGTGACCGGTGACAGGAAGAGGCAAGTCTGACACGAAGCAAATCAACCCACTCCAAATGCTCTGCGGTCAGACCCTGAGCAGCCAGAGCCCAGGACAGGCGAGAGGAATGCTTAAGCGCAGCTAAAGATCACTTGTGCCTGGGACCTCGCAGTGCTGTATCACTTCTACACTTTTTCCAACACCCTCAACCTGCCAGAGGTTAAACTTCATCCACAGCTTCTGCTCCCATGACTTTCACCCACGTTTAGCTGCACTGCTGGAATGAACCCCCTTTTTCTCATCTTTGCTGCCCAGTTTCTCTGTGTTTGTTTCAGAACACAAACAGCGTGGGTACTATTGCCTTAACATTATCCTGAACTAGGTTGCTTTATTGCAAATCATTTCTAGAGGCTGGATTCAAATGCCTCCTCCATTAAACACCCCCACAGCCACTCCTGAGGTTGCAGCCAGGAAAGGAGGACGTTATCTGGAGCATTAAAACTCACTCTCACAATCTGTATATTAGGAGTAGATTTATACACAGGGAAGGTTTACATTTTCAGACACGTTTGCAACAAAAGCACTTTAGAAATTCCTTATCACACCACAAGCTCTAGCAGAGGATAGCATCAAGACCACATTGTCCAGAAACATGAAACAGGGAGAATGGTTTAGAGCCACAAGCAGGTTCCTTCCTCTACTACACCCTACCAATCCCACTCAAAGCAAGAAGTAGAACTGAGCCTGTAATTCTCTCCTTTCACTACAGCCGGTTTTCTTCCTCTCTTTGGGATGGTGACTCTAGACACAGCTATTTAGTTACCTACACTTTCAGGCAGACGGTGGCAAAGGTTTAGATCTCAACTGGGCTGTATCAGTTTGTTAGTGTCTCATTAACCAACAGTTAACAATTTTCCAGTATAGAAGAGCCAAAGGTGGTGAACCTAGTGATTCAAACGGTCCCACAACATCAGGCACAGTGACTATTTATAATGAATTAGTTGCTTCCCAAGCCTTGCCACTGAGACACAGCTGCATTTCAAGGGTGGTACAACCTGCACCTCCTTTTACAAAGGTTTCTGAATCACCAGCCATATGTTAGCAGGGCAATGCTTCTCTCCCTTTATTTTTTCTAGAGATATGAAAAACCTGTGTATACAGCTAGGAAAGCAAGCAGCTGTAGGTCTGTACCTAAAGAAGGATGACAAAGCCATGCTTACACAAAAGCTGACCTCAGTCCGCAGGGAGCGATCAGTATGAGGAGCCTCCCCAAATACCAGCATTTCCTTTGGCTTTCTGGATGCAGCTTTATACATACACAAGCAAAAAAAAAAGGCACGTAGTGCAGGAAGTGGCCTTTCACTCTTACTCAATTAAAAATTGCAAGGCTAAGAACATTCTCGGGTCAGGCTCATAGCACCGAAATATTCTGAGGCTGGACCACCCCAACGGGGTCAGCTCTTCGCAGACCAAGCCGGCATGCAAACAGCTGCTGGGCTGGGGAAGGCTGTGTTCTTTGGTTCAAACTGGGGCAGGGGTGCCAGGATCAGGAAACCAAGCTGAAACACTGCATGTGCTTGGAAGATCACGGTCCCAAAGGAAGCAGAGGCTGAGGTGCCTTCAGAAGACAATGAGGAAGGTGGGAAATGCTCTCGAAGTTGCTCAACTCATGCAAAACAGTCTTTCCCCTAGAGCCAGGGGCTTTCAGAGTACAATCCCTTCCTTCCAATTCAGAAACACTGGAGTGAAACTGTTGGCACGCTAACAGAACGACGTAGGATGAAGTGTCAGGAGTCTGTGGATAACACCTGGCTTTCCACTTCCTTCACATCACACACCAGCAGTGCTCGCTGCCAGTACACAGCCAGAAATCAGTCAGCACCGAGGTAAAGAGCATCTGGCTGTCACTCAACATTAACTGACACTATAAGCAAGGGGAGGGGGAGGAGGGAGGAGGAATTTAATCACACCTTCCCTCTTTTATGATACCCAAAAATGTACATGTATGTATGACACTAGCCTGAAGCTTTAGGCACTCATTTGGACATCAGGCTCCTGCCTGTGCCAATCCATGGATCTGAAGCCTCCTGATGAGCTTATTGTATCATCTCTCTAGGAACAAAGATGCACACCCCCCTCCAAAAAAAAGAAGCTTCAAACTGGTACAAAACGCAGCAGCCCATCTGCTTCACAAAAACGGTTGCCATGAATACATCCCTACTGCTCCACGCCTGCTATTTTTAAAGCTACTTGGGAGGAAATTGAATTCACTGGCAGTTGTGCTATTTAAATATCTGGATTAATATTATTCAAGGAATATACCGGTACTTCTCCATGGGGAAATATAGCACCTGCCTGACCTACACCTGGCTCCGATGCTTCTCAAAAGACAAACTTTTGTAATCCAGCAGGAGGGCGATAAACCCACAGACAATAGATGGTTTTCACACAGAGCATTGTAAACTGAAACCAGAGAGTCTTATCCTCAGAAGCCCTGCCAGGGCATAAGGAGACTTTACAAAGGGAAGGGAAAGGATGAGCAAAAGGAAATTTACAGCTGCAACTTTAGTCACTAAAATGTCCACGGTTTAATGCAGGCCTGAGCACAGCAGTGTGGAAAAAGGTACTTCCCTGTGAGAGAAAAAAACCCTACAAAACAACCAGAAAGCCCAAGAGAGGCAGATCCCCAAAGCTGAAAGTGCTGCCAGGACACAGACCCTTTCTAGAGCGTACTGAATTCCTAAGAGCCTTAAGCCTTAATGCATGTCAGGCTGGTCCCCTTCAGCCAGGATGGGCAGAGGGCTTGTGTGCAGCTCACAGCCTTGGGGCGGGGGTCCCGGCACCACCAGACCCACAGCACCACGATGCAGCAGGTCGATGCAGCCCGGGCTGAAGTGGACTTGGGACTGGGATGGGCTGACGGGAGCTGGCTGCACAGCCTCCACTCACAGGTCAATTTAACTGGGTGCCACCTAGCAACCCATGGGATATATCACATCCCCACCTCTCCCCACAGACACGCACAAGCTGCCAAGCAAGCCTGTTGTAAATAACCTGGAAAATCCGTCTTGGGAGTTTCTTGTCTTCTCAGGCAGCACTCTTCTTTCCACATCATAGGTCATGACTGAGAAAACAGAAAACTGATTTAGCTTGTCCTATGAAGGGTTCCTAGTCTTACTTCCTCCCTCTGTTTGCAGCCTGCAAATGACATGAGGCACCTTGTTCAGATCAGTCCTCTAAAAAGTCACAGGCAGAAAGAGCTACTGGTCTGCTCCATCATAGCTGCTTCCCTCCTGTCGCTGCCACACACCATAGAAGCAGCCCAAATCGATAGCAGAGTGAACACCAGACACAAGCAGCTCACGTAAGATGACCTGACAGGCTTTACAGCCTCAAATGCATTTTTGGAAGTGGTTGACTTCAGAGGAGCAGTCACAGCTTCTAAATATCATACAGACTCCTAAGACAACATGAACACAGCATCTCCTTCCCCAGATCAAAAGAGAAGAAAAAGGTCACGGATATGGCTGGAGGAGCATAGAGCAGAGCCAAGGCATGATCTGGGACCCTCTCCACACAGTAATTCTTCTCCTCACTGTTCCTGAAAATTCTGCCCTCCTGAAGTTTCTCTAACTGCAACCAGGGGGAAATATTTGGAAATGACTCAATACCACTGAGACCAGTAACTTTTCAAGCAGGAACAGGTTTCCATGTGCTTCCAGTTAAGAGTACAGACAGGTTAGGGGAAAGGCAGCAAACCCAACGGCCAACTTCCCCTTTGCTCCTTTATAAGCAATCAAGCTGGTTGAGAGTAATGTATGTGTTTGGTTTAAATTACAGATGATTTTGCTGCTGGAACACATCTGCAACGCACCATGCTGAGCGAACTGCTGAACCCCAGCCAGCTCTGAAAACAACCCAGTGCAACCCGAGTGGCTGGCAGCACCAGCAGAGCCCAGCCACAGCTCCTAGAAGCTGCATTCAGGGATGACAAGGAGAGGGAGATTGACATCTCTCAGCGCAGGCTGTTCCTGAGACACCCTCCAGTTCAACTCATTTTATTATGACTCCAGGAAGCAGAGGGGTTAATATCTTTCCAAGTTCACATACTGTTTGAATTCCTTAGATAAGCTGCTTCCACCAAACTCAAGAATCTAGCCTCAGGGGAGAACACTGTAAGGAAAAGCTCTTTTGATAGATTTTTCTTCAGAAGAGAAATTAATTCAAAGTCCATTTTTGCAGGTGTTCCACACCCACAGCTTCTACAGACTTCAAATGAGATTGCATCGTCCCTCTGGAAGAAAAAACAAGCTTTGTGCAGTGCCCTACTACTTCACATTTCTGTCTCACCAACGGTTACACTTGACCAATAAAATCTCTCCTGAAATGAGAAAACTCAGTACGCAGCATAAGAAAGAGTAAAACCAGACCAAGCCGGGCTTTAGCTCTGGGATAAAGCAGTTGACAGCCAGCACAAACTAATCCTGTACCTTAAAAACTGAGCAGTCACTCAGGAAAGCAAAAAAAAAAAACCAAAAACCCTCAAGTTTTGAAAGCCACTGAAGACTTCCTTTGCATCTTGAGGCAGAAAGAAAGCAAGTTTGGGCTGTGATGGAATTCGCGTTTGCATACTGCTGGTGGTATTCTGCGTGCAGAGTTGGAAACAAAGCAGGTTTTTATTAGCAATTAGTAACAGGAGTAGGGACAGACCTGCCTGAAGGAGACAGAAAAATGCCAATACACAATGGCAGAACAACCTTACACGACGTGCAGCAGAACAAGCCCAATATGCCAGATCACATAAAAAGAAAACACTGCAGTTATAAACTCAGAGATGCAATGGCATCAGTTCAAGGAGATAAACTGTATCTTTAACACTGACAACTTTGACTCCAGGCACCGGTTTTCCCTTGCACAGCAATTTGCAATGCAAAGCAAGCTACCTCCACTGTTACCAACACCAGCAACTCGAAAGCAATGGGGAAAGCAAAGCTGCAAAGGGTTAATTTGCTTAGAGACAGGGTTTGGTTTTTTTTTTACAGAGTTGAGTTTCAAGCCAGACATGAAAGCACTATATAGCACAGGGTCTGAAATAGCATGTGAGAGCTCAGACAAGGAGGGGGAGAAGAAAAAAGAAACGAAGAAAAAAAAAAAAAAAGAAAGAGTATTTTGTCCACAAACCCCAGTTTGTTTCAGGGGAGCGACCTCCTGCTCCCTTCCCACATCTCTGCAAAACTCAATCTGGCTCCAGTCAGCCAACACCACCCAGGTTCAGAGCTCTCCAGCTATGTTCTTCCCCCGCTCCGGAGAATGATGTGGCATGTGGGGCCCTACAACAGAACTATTAAAATCCCATCAAGGGGTAGGCAAGTGTTAGCCATATGCTAGACTGCTCGAGTAAAGAATAACCAGGGAAAGAAGCACAGCCAGGAATAAAGTCTGCAAGCAGCTCCTTACCTGGTAGATAAGCTAGCAAAGTCTCCTCCATCTAGCAGCCTGATTTTGCAGAACAGCACCCCATTCACAAAGGGGACAGCAGTCAGCTCTTCTAGGGTGAAACTTGTCTGAAACTTGAATTTCTTCTTCTTCATCAGGAAAGCCATGGGCAAATTCAGTGTGGAAAGCCCAGGGATTCCAAACAAGATCAGGGAGGAGCGGATCAAAACACACACAGACGCAGAGGAATGGCACTTGCTCCAGGAGCACAAGCAGGGAATAGATTCCAGTTCAGTTACAATGATGGCCCAGCTTCAAACGCACAATTCTCTTCTCTTTGGTGGTCGGATCTGGCTGTGGGATCATTGCCACGGCAGGCTTCAGGTGAGGAGGAAGAGGTCAGATTAAATCTCTGCAACATCTCCAAGGGAAAAGGGATGGAGAGAAGTTGGTCTCAGCTCCAGACCAGCAGGAGCTGTCCCAGTTAGAGGCTGCAGTGCTCTGTTGTCAGCACAACCCCTTCAGAAAGCATCTCTTATGGGAATTCATCTTGAGTGCTCCAAGAAGCCCTAAGTCTGCAGGCAGCACATTCAAAGAGCTTCCAGTTTCTATCTCCTCCTCTTGTGCAACTCCTTGATGCAGGTCTTCGGGTCAGCCTTTGGGAGGGAAATGAGTAAATTAGTCTGAGCCAGTCCGGGGCTCCTCCTCCTCCTCTAAAACCAGTTTGGATGGGTAATATTCAGTCCAGACTCATACCAGTCTTAGGAGGTATGGCCCCAATTAGCCTGGCCCCAACATCCTCTTTCCCCTTTTTGCCTAGAGCAAGCTTCAGTGTTGTCATCCCTCTCATAATTTTTGTTTTGCAAAGCAGCTAATAAAAATCTGCTCTATTTTCACCCGTCATCTTTAGAAGCAGTTCACAGACCGAGCTCAGTCTAAAGCAAAAGCCATCTCAAGAAATGTGTAAATCTGTTTCTTGTCTGCTTTTCCAAGCAGCCCTAACTGTTAGCACCTGTATCTTGTAAACGGAGAAAGCAGGACAGAGGGGGAAAAGAAAGAAAAAAAAAGCAGTCTGCTCCAGATTACACGGCGTAACAACCGAATCAGGTCATCTGGCTGTCCAATAGCCAGGCCCACCAGTATGCTGCCTTCCCCCAGCACCGGGTCCATAGCAAGCCGTGCCCTCGCACAGTTCAGTTTTGGGGCTGGGGATGGTCGCTTCATTACATATTTATGCAACACCTAAGCCAGGGAGGCAAGAGCTGATTAACATCTAAAAGGGACGAGGTTATGAACACCGGGCAGTAAACAATCCTCCCTGATTTTAAGAATTAATGACTGCAAACCAAGGCAGGCTGAACGGCTGCTGCCTGCACGGCTGTGCGGGTAAAATCCCTCTCCCGCTCGGGCAGGAGTGGGTGAATCCAGCCAGCTCTGAGCACTGTGCCGGGGCCCGGGCACCTCCGCAGAGGCACTGCTCTCCTACAGCCACCTCTCAGCAGAGTGAAGGGACAGACTACTGACTGCTCCACAGCACCGGCCCCATCCATAAGCCATACGCGTCCCCTCTGCCCCTGCACCAAGCTGCAGCGAGGTCTCAGCCTGCCTTCCAACCTGCCTGGCCACGTCCCAGGATGCAGACAAGTCTCGGCCCACCTCTGGGCCCCATGGACCACACACCAGGCTGCGGTGAGCTTGCAGCCTGTCCCCTGACACCCCCTGGACATGCACTAAGCTGCAATCAGGTCTCTGCTCGCATTCTGAACAATGTACTGAATGGTGGCCAGGTCTCAGCCTGCCTCCCAGCCCTGCAAGCCACAGACTGAACTGCAGCCAGGTCTCAGCTGCTCTCCTAGCCCCAGGAGCCACGCACTGGGACGTGGCTCGGCTGCAGCGCGCCTCTGGCCCCATGAACCACGCACCGAGCTGCAGCCCGGTCTCAGCCCCCCTCCGAGTCCATGGACTGAGCTGCAGCCAGGTCTCAGCCCCCCTCCCCAGCCCCAAAACAACAAGTCGACCTGCGAGAGGTCTCAGTCCGCTTTCCGACCCCCTCCACCGACCTGCGGCGCGGTCCCAGCCCGGCCCTGCTCGCACCTCCTGCTCTCTCCTCGCTCGGCCGCCACAACCACCGCTGCTCCTTGCCACAGCCGCCTCTGCTAGCGCTACGCCAACTGCGGCCGCTACGCCAACGCCGCAGGCAGCCACGAGGCAGAACAACACCGCTACAGCGCTTCGTGAATACTAACCCGACACTACGTAACCCCCCACCACCCTCCTGCCCGGAGAGGGGGGAAGGGAGCACGGCAGCCGTGCCTCACGATTGGACAAGCGGCAAGAAGGCGGGCTGAGCACAAGAAGATCTCGATTGGTTACTTCTGCGTAGGGCGGGGAAAAAAGCGTGGGGATTGGTGGCGTAGGCAGTCTGGTTGGGTAAGGCCCGCCCCCCTGGCGGAGCGGGTGGGCGGGAAGTTGGGGGTCCCCGTGTCGCCTCAGCGGGGAGGGCGCCGGGAGCGCGGGCTGGGGGACCTGCTGTGGTGTGCGGCTGCTGGGCGAGGGGACTCTTCAGGCCTCACCGCGCCCTCCCCCCAGGATGTCCCATAGCCCTTCCGTAGGCCGAGCAGCCCGAGCTGGCGCTGGAGTGGGCTGGCTGAGGGGGTGGCAGGCCTGTGCCCTGGACCCCGCAGATGAGGTGTACGCCTGGGCTGAGGCGACGGGAGAGGCGGCTCGGACAGACGCGGCCTCTTCAGCGCTGTCCCTTGCCAGCCAGCACCCCTTGTCCTGCCATTGTCCCTCGCCTTCCCAGCCCAAGCAGGGACATCCAGTGGCTGTGCCTGATGCGCAGCTGGCATGCTGCTCTTGGGGCCACACAACCGCAGTGGTGTGGCCACCCCATCCTCATCACCTCCGGGTACCAGCGGGCCATGGGTCAGGCTGACCAGCAGCCTGTCCTGGAGCAGGAGAGAGGCCCTGGCACCTCACAGCCCCGTGGGCAGCACAGGGCAGGGCCCGTGTGGCAGCAGTCTCACCCTCTCTGTGTGTGAGATGTGGCAACCAGTTAAACACATCTCTTCATCAAAATGGCTCCCTCCTGTCATTATGTGCCGCTGCTGTGCCCTGTGCTGTGCCTGGGATCCCTGGTTAGGCAGGATTCCATCGTTTAAGGGCAAGTAGAACAAAATGGCTCTCCTTGTCCTGAAGTCTGCAATCATCAACATGATTTGCCTATTTTTTAAAGCAAGGGATGTGCCTAAGAGTAATACAGAGAAGTCGATGCTCATCTCAGAGGGACTTTTCCCAAGGCTGATTTGCATGTCTGGCAAAGCTTGGATGAAATCCTGGGAGTCCTCGCTCCTTTTGCCAGGCTTTGATGCCCAGATTTCTTGCCTTTAATCTTTGCCATCTATGCAGGCAATATCAGAGCCATCAAATAATTCTCCCACAACGTGAGTCTTTAAAAACAAAATAATCTGCCAGTAAAAGTACATGGCAACGTACTTGGCTAAAAGTTAAAAGCTGGATTGAGCCAAACGTGTTCTGTGATTCCTGCTTACCAGGTTAAGCAGATTCACAGGCTTAGGGCTGAGAAAACATTTCATATTGGTACAGGGAAACTGCTGCAGGAGATCTCAGTCTTCCCACAAAGCAGGTTTTGTGGAGGCTGCTCTTAAAGGTAGAACCCGAGTCATTCCATCAATGGCTGTTTGGTGTTTTCAAGGCCCTGAGACGTTGTTAGAGGTGGGCTGGGGTTTTTCTGCTTTCTGATTCTCAGTTTATGGAGAAAGAGCTTGGCCTGGTAAATATTTAATATTTGCCAAGGTGAGGTGCTTGAATGCTGGAAGCATGTGAAGAATCCAGCCTAGTCCCTCACACTTCTCCTTCCCTTTGCGTGCCACTGACAGACGTGTCGATCTTTCACTTCCATCACTAGGTAAAGGACAAACGATCTCTCTGTTTATGGTGTGGGAGGAGGCTGTGTGTTATCTGGTGTGATTCACTCTGATAAATAACCTCCTCAGAGGACTTCGCTTGTTATAGCAACAGCCCCAAACGCCAAGGTTTACAGAGATTTTAATCCTTGCCATTCTCACGCGTATTTACTCTGCAGTTTTATCAGAAGCATCTCTTGAAAACCTCAGTGTTTTTATAATTAATTGAATAATGTGACTGATGTTAAAAATAAACAGATTTGGAAAAATGCCCAGTGAGCTGCTGAGCAGCGTGTAATATAGCAACTGTAGCTGAATTCTCAGGGGTACGTATATTTTCCTAACAAACGCAGTCTCATGACTTAGAGATTGCATCTTTATTAGTTCCAAATTCACCCTGTTGATTTTTTTCTGTGTTTATGCTGCATAATTATTTCTGGACAAGTTTACATTCTTTTAAAGGGACAGTGCTGCCCTTGCTGGGAGAGGCGCCAGCGTGGGTGAGCCAGCATGAGGGGCTATAGCCCTTGGGTATCAAATGCCATTAATTTCTGTATGACCACAGCCCTGCCCTGCCCACCTCACCTCTGCTCTGTGAACCTCAGCCACGTCCCTGCCCTGTGCTCTCCCTGACCTAAGCCTTCCCTGATGTCACCAGTGCTGCCACCAACCACTTCCTCAACTTTTGCTGGCTCAGGGCATCGTTTTATCAGTCTGGGATGATTTATTGGTTTGGGCTCTGCAGTTACCTCTGGGCCTCGCCTCTGCTGTCACTGGAGGTGTGTCTGCTGGCCAGGGACTGGGATCTCTCCGCTCTGATGGCATTGGGACTGTGAGTGAGCGGGAACAGAGATGGGTTTTCTTGCCTCCTCCTCCCTGCTTAGACAACTGAGATAAAGCAGCAAGGGAGAACCAAGGCAAAAGAAAGTCAGAAGGGAGAAAACTCAGTGAGGTGAAGTGAGATGGGTTCTGTAATGAGTTTGGTGAGCCGGCAAATCCTATCTCTTCTCCCATGGGAGTCCCAGATACACAAGCAAATCATCAAGCCCTGTAAACTACATCATCAGCGTCTTCCTCTGGAAAACATCATCACACTAATCCATTTGTCCTAGCAGCCAAACGATTAAAGTTTGAAAACTAAATTATACACGTTGCTGCAATAACGTAAACGCAATAATGGCTCTGCTCTGTTACACCTGTAACCTCTTGTAGAGCAGCTTTAATGAGCTTTCAGCCTCTTCAGCCAAAGAGAAAAGGTTATCACACGACTTGTTATGCTGTGAAGGTGTCCTTCCCGCTGCTGGTAACCAAGCCCTAGTGATGTACCTGGATGGGCAGAGCTGGGCTGGGGAGCTCCCAAAATGGGGCTTGGGGTAGGAGGGTGGTCAGGCCCCTGGGACAGGTCCCTGCAGCAGTGTGAGCCCCATCCATAGTGTGCAGGCTGCTGGAAACCCTGTGAGGGGAATGGGTTTGCCCCCATTACACAGGAGTCTCCTGTGGTGTGGAGTTACTCTAAGCTTGTGTCTTCACAGCTTAAATTAATAACAGGCTGTGAGCTCTGCTTTGATCTGTGCATGTTTTTCACCAGGTTCAGATTTAACTGAACCCTTCACCATAAATGCCAGGAAGCATTTCACTTTCTGTGCCAGGCTGGGCGCCTGTTGGAAATACAAAGGATGCACCTGTGCTGTGGGGTTTCTGCCCTGCCAGGAGGAGATCCTGTTATCTTGTAATCCACAGGGATAAAGGGAGTGCAGGAATCTGGAGCTGGTGGATTCCTTTCCCCAAACATGTGGCCAGACCTGAAAATCCAGCTGCCTGGCTTTTTTTTTTGTTGTTGTTTACTGGTTTCCTTGTCCTGGGAATGTGTGGCAAGGCGAGGCTCTCCCTTTGGCCTGTCCGTGGGATGAGAGCTGGTTTGCCCCTTCCCAGATCTGCAGATTGGAACCCGCTTTGCCTTGAGGCTTGTTGTGTTGTTTATCCCATGTCTGTATCCCAGGTGTCACCCTCAGTGCTGTGCTGGACAAGAGACTCTGGGCTTTCCCACTCGTTCCCTGCTTCTGGCTGCAGCCACCCAAACGCTGCAGTTACCCCAAACGCAACAGAGATAACTGTATGTATGTTTGTGCTCCCCACTGACATGGCAACCTCTAATTTGGGATCCTGGCAGCGGGAGGTAACAGAAACCATCCCTGCTGAGGCTGGGCTGCTGCCCTGGTTTAACCACCTTGCGAGGCTGGGACCTGCGGGCTCAGGACCCCAGTTTGCGGATGATGTGGGATTTGTTCCTGCTCCCAAAACGCAGCCTGGAAGCTGTGCTGATCATTCATGTGAAGCTTCTTGCCAGATACTTTCAAGAAAGACAAAGAATCTTAAATGCTTTGCTTTTCATACTTCCCAGGCCACGCTTGTGCTGATACTACCTGCTAGGATATGGCATAACCCCTTGGGTGGCAGCAGGAAAAACCCAAAACCCCAGGAGAATGCTTTGCCTGAGCAGGCGTGACACTAAAACGTGCTGGAGGAGGCAAAGGGAATTTGGGGGAGTATGAGGGTGATTTCACTCTGTCCCTTGGTGGGGATCTGCTCCCAGACCTGCGCTGTAGCTATGGCAGCATGCTGTGCTCGTGCGACACTGACGCATTTCTGTGTCTTGTAAAAGCCTTACAGCCTGTCCCTTGGCTTTAAGTAAACAATTTGCATTGGGTTTTTTTCATTTTTTGGGCCTCCCCGTTCGGTTCTGCAGCGAACTCACCCCAAAGAGAGCTGGAAGCTTCTGACATCTCCATGTCCTCTGCCTGTGTCTGCTGGAAGCTCAGGGACCTGGTTTGCATTCCTGGTCATCTGGACTTTTCCAGGGTTACAGCATTCCTTATTTCTGAGCTCTGCCCATTGAATTTCTTCCTCTCTGGTCTCTCAGTCCTGAGAAGACTCATCAGTGACAGGAGCACAAAAGGCCTGTGAGGACAAGGCTCATTTCTTGGACCGTCCTGCCTGGGCTGGATACTGGGCAGGACTTAACTCCAGCCCCGTTGCGCAGTGCCATCTCCTGGAAAGCCGTGCCTCAGCTGTGCACACCACGGCCAGGGTTCTGCTCCTGAACCAGCTAGCCGTGCTGTGGGCAGCTCGGCATCTGTCTTGAACTGCTGCAGTTAATCTTCTGGCCCACTGTGAGTCCTCCACCTAACTCCTCTTCCTCCAGCAGGTATGAAGGACGTTGCTTGCCATCACTTCCAAGGTGCCCTGTGGCAGAACATCACCATGCAGCTCTTTCCTACTCTGGATACTGAACACAAATCTTGAGGTACAAAACGCACAGTGGAGGAGCACAAATTATCATCTACAGATATTACTCCTCAGCTTCTGTTCTGTTTGGGCACCAGTTCCCTGCTCAGCTGAACGCCTTGCACATACGTTCAACCCTGCAAGCGCCCTGTTTACCTGTTTCTGACTTTAAGGGACACTTTGCTCTCTCCCTCACCAAGTTTGATGAGCTCACCATGAGCAACCAACCAAGCCCCTCATCACATGGGGCTCACCCTGTATTTAAAATGTGGCTGCATCTTTCTAATGAGACAAAAACGCACGTGCGGAACTCACACCTGAATGCTGCTGGCTTGACTAAGCTCTGTATTTATCCTGAAAAGACAAGAAAAATGGGTGGTTCTTAAGGGCAACACCTTTACTCCTATGAAACAGTACCACAGTTTAAATGCTTAGTCACTGTCAAAGAGCTGGCTGCAATTTAAAGCCAAATGCCAGTTACTCCATCCCTCCTTTCAGGCTATTGTGGCATCTTCTGAGCTGTCAGGAGATTAGTACACTTTGGTCATCTGTCCTACACAATGAAATAACTGGTGCTCCAAGGGAAGGCTGTAAAAGCTGTTATTTGAAAAAAAGAAAGACAGACCAATATTATGTAAATACAAAGCCACAAAGTTCACCAACAAGAGAAAAAGCTCCTGTGGCATGTGGCTGCTCACACCTTGCTCCAGCCCTTCCTCAGCCAGGATTCTGTGCTGCAGACGTGGTGTTATGAACTCAGTTTTGCCCCGGAGCATGGTGACAAACTGAAACGGCCCATTTACTAAAAACATATTTTTTATTAAAATTCATATTTGTAAAGGAGAGATCATTACACAAATGAGGTAAACCAACACGTATGACATAATTTTTACTTTAAAAATAAACTTCAATTGAGCAATTGATTCGATTCCACAAAGTCTGAGAGGAAGAGTCAGGCGAGTGTTGCTCATGTGGTGAGATGCTGGACAAAGTGGGAGATGCAGCTGATGATGATCTGACTCAACAGTGATGTCAGGACTCTTCCAGGGGCCAAACCCTTCCTACTGCACTGTCCTTTTCTACCTCATCAAGACTTACAGATGAGGGGAGATGAGTAAAGGCCAGAGATGGGCATTGGTAACCCCTTCACTTCCTGCTCTAACCAGGGTTCCACCTCCAGCATCTCCCCATAAAAGGCCGTGTAAAGTTTTGATTGTGCAAATTTACTCCCTCATCAGTTGTTGCTCACTACAACCTGACCCTAAAGGAGACTTAACAGCAAGCAAACACCAGCTCTGAGAAAGTTCCATGTCAAAACAGTATCTGGCAGGCAACAAATCCCTTAAACATGACATACTTTGCAAGGTATGGGGAGAAATTACCCTTTCTTCTTTTTCTCTGAAGTTTGCTTCCATGCTTGTACAAGTGCAGCTTTGAATCTAGAAGTTCGTGAAGTTACTGCAGGTCTCTGAGAATCAGGTCACATGAAATTCAGTTCTCTCATTGAAGATGAAGCCCCATAACCTGAACATCTCAAAGAACAGAAAAGTGGCCACAAATGTTGTTTTACCCTGTATAACCGGTGAACCTCCGACCTGTTTATCTCAGAATGGCACCTGGAGCCAGCTAGCAGGCGAATACAGAATGGCTCCAGCCACTTCCAGGGCCTACATAACACCACTGCCACAAGCAGAACCAAGTAATGCTCCAAAATTCACTCAGATTAGTAGCTGACAAACTCCCTAACTGTTGGGAATTACAGCGTGGCTGAAGCTCTGTAGTCCAGGTCCCCTTTGGTGGATGAAGGTATTACAGAGATGACAAACTATGCAGATGAGCAGAGATGAAGTTTCACCTGTTACACCCACCTGAGCGAAACTCATCCAGGCCCTTGTGCATGAACCACTCTGAGACAGGGAACACATTGGTTCCAATACGTATCCTAGGACAGTATCTGGTAACTGAGGCATGAAAGTTTCATCACTTCTGCCAAGTTTACAGTGAAATTCCACCACAGATAGAGCAGGAGGCGAACGCGCCATTTCAATCCCATTCATAGCATCCTCAGAGGATGTGGGTGGGATTTAAACTGTATGGAGATGCTGGTCTGCATGGGCTGGATGTGATGCTCCCAAAAGCAGTTCTGTACCTCTCAGTGCAGAGAGAAGGTCATACCACACCCAGTACCACAACACTTTCAGCAGGAGCCAGAAATGCATCCACAGTTTCTGGTAACCCATACCTTGGCAGCTGTGATAGCACAACAAGACCCTCCGCATTACAAGTCAGGTAAAGGCTACAGATCTTGAGAGAGAGATGGGAGAGAGGTGTCAGACTTTACTAGGGTTTTTTTCCAAACAGAAATAAAAAAATAGCTGGTTTGGGTTTGGTTTTTTTAATAAAACTATTGTTTGAGGAACTAAATGTTAAGTTCCTCCTTTATTACACATTCTGCTGCAGCTCTGTAGAGTCTGAAAAGGCAGATTAGCATACGATTAGCAGAGAAAGAAAGCTGTTTAGGCTCAGCAGGACTCCAAGGTGAGCCATTTCACACTGAGCAGAGCTAGCACCCCTCGCTCTCTGTGTCTACTAGCAGCATGGGCAGGTTTTTTTCCAAGATAGCGTCTGTCTTTCACTGGATCATGCCATCTTGCTGCCCTGTCTGGCTGGGGTCAGTGGGGACCGATGGACTGGGTGTATTGCTCTGCAAAAATCGACGGAAGTCCTTAATCATGGGGCGGAGGACCTGGATGAGGGCGCTCAGTGCCGCCTGTGTTCCTTCCATGGCCTGTGCCTGTCGCTCCTGGGCACATGCCTGCACCTCCTGAGAGCGACGGATCATCTGAAGCAAGTCATTCTGCTGCTCCAGGTGCTGGGCAATCTCCTTCACGTGCAAGTTGGTCACTCGCTGCTCCTGCAAGAGCTTGGCTGAGTTCAGAGCAATGCGGCTCTTCAGCTCCTGGGGCTTCGCAGACACTTCGTGCTGATGTGCCATCATCTCCAAGGGTGCTTCAGCAGTGACTGTGGTAGGGGCTTCTGTTGTGCAGTACTCCACAACTCCATCCTCCAGACTATGGTAGGTTGTCTCTGCAGGAACTGAGAACAAAGGATAGAAAATGGGTAAGAAGTAGCTGCGATATGGGGACTTTTATCTACAGGACTATTCAGGGAGTATCACAGGAATACTGCCTGCGCAGTGAGATAACATACAATGCACAGCAATGCACAAAATGACCTATTTAAGTCTACCCCACCCTCATTTGAGCTTCCGTCTAGGCTGTTCAGTCCAAAGAAACAGGGCATGCCTTCTACATCTAGACAAAATAATTTCCCAACCTCCAGTTCAGAACAATCTCTCCAAGTGGCATTAAGCAGCTGATGTAAGGGCAAAGAGAAGACCCTGGAAGGCTGCTGTCAGAAGGACAGCTGCTCTTTGCGGCAGCCTTGGAGGTGGAACTGAACAGTCTGCAAAGGTGCAAAGAATACCAGCTTCCCTTGTTCTGAAGGCCAAGCCCAGCTATCAAAGCCGACCTCCAGTATGTGCGTATCTTGCAGCCACTCCCCTAGAGCACGAGGACATACTGGGAACGGCAATTTCATTAGAGAGATGCCGGGTTTTCTTTTCACTGGGGCTTTTTTCCCTGCCTGGGGCTCAGGATCTTGTCTCGGGTGGGTGTCAGGGCCCCCCACATGCCCTTCCAAATTCAGCACAGAGCCTCTTCAGCAGGCGCAGCACTCACTCTGGGTCAAGGTGACCGTGGTGGCTGACGCGGTGATGGGTATCTCGGTCCCGTCACCTGCACTGCAGTCCCCGCTCGGCAAACTGATGATGGTGGCTTCTCCCAGTAGGTTGCAGATGCGTTGCTGCATGGGGGTGAGGATAACCGGGGCGGTTGCTGTGCCCGTTGGGTCTTCGCTTTCTGGCCCGTTGCCGTTGCCATTCTGGTTCTCTCCTCCCCCTTCCATGGCAGCCCGGACTTGGGCCACTTTACGTCGCACCTCGGTCTTGAGGTCGGACCATTTCTTCTTTACCTCGGGCAGCTCGCGGTGGCAGGTGGCGACGGCATTGACGCGGCGCAGGATGTCGTGCCAGGCGGCGGCCTTGGCGGCCAGGGGCACACCCGCGTTGAAGTGGTTGATGAGGAGGTGCTTGCCTCGCTCCAGCTCCTCCACGATGATCTCCACTTCCCGCTCCGAGAAGTTCATCTTCCGTTTCTTGGCCGGGGGCGCCGGGGGCGACGCCATGGCCACGGGGAGCGGGGAGGAGGGGGCACTAGGGGACACCTGATGGCAGGGAAGGGCTGGGGGGGGGGGGATAGCCGGGCCCAGGGGGCCGTGGGAGAGGTTGGGCAGGGCCGAGAGGCGGCAGCCCCCCCCCACCCCCGCCCAGGCCCGCTCACCCCCGGGGCCGGGGACAACGGGGGGCCCCGAGGCCCCTAAGGGCCCGGAGGTGTCCGTCCCCCCTGCTCCCCCCTTGGCACCACCAACGATACGCAAATTGCGTACCGCAGCCACCCAGCAAACCCCGCTCAACGGCCTCCACTCTGCGACACTGGCGTAATGGCTTCCAGAATCAGCCCCCTTTCCCGCCTCGTCTGATTGGGCGGCCAGCCTGCCCGTCAGGTATAGGTCCCGCCTCCCACCGGTAACGCCGGGCTGTCATTGGCCAGGCGCACCGCCCATCGGTGGGCTATGAGACGACTCCGCTTCACCGCTCGGCTCGGGCGACTGGGCCTGCGTGAGGCCTGTGAGGGGTGGGTACGGTCCATGAATTTCCCCGCTCTAATTCCGTTGGGTAGCTCTCCCGTCCATCAACGTAGAGCGCTCCCTTGCTTTGGAAGCTACCGGATACAGCCCACGTCCGTCAAGCTCAAACGGACACTCCGACTCCCGAGTTGATTGGAGAACTTGCGGTTTTATCCCCGCCTCCCCGTGAGGATTTAACCAATGGTCCTTTGGTCCAGGCCCTTGTACCGCCCCCTTCAGCCCCTGGCGGTGTTTCCTTCTGATTGGTGAAAGGGAAGGCGTCCTTCTGACGTAAGTGCCCGCTCGCCTCTCAGGAGCGCGTGGAAGCCGGGGGCGTGAGCGGGGGCGTGTCTGCCGACGCCGACCACTGTCATTGGTCGAGGCGAGGCGTCACGTGGTGGCCGCGGCGTGTGGCGCGAAGGCGGAAGCGCTTGGCGTCGGTTTCTTGCGGCGGAAGCGTCGCCATTTGCCGGCGTGTGTGAGGCGCAGCGGACGATGCCGGGAGCGCGGCGCTCGCTGGCATCTCCGGTGGTGAGCGGCGTGCTCTGCCCCTGTGGGTCCCCGCGGGCCGCCGGCGCGGCGCCCACCCAGGGCTTGGAGAGTGGCGGCGGCAGCACCAGCAGTAGCAGCAGCGGGGGTTCGTGCGGCCGGTCTCTGTGCGAGGCCTCAGAGCAGGACCGGCGCCTCCGCGCCCTCTTCCAGAAGCTCGACGTGAACCGCGACGGCGCGCTCTGCATCCACGACCTGGCCGAGGGCCTGGGCCGCCTCGGGCTGCACCGCACCGAGCTGGACCTTCTGGTGAGCGGCGGGGCGGGGGGCGGGCGGTGCGGTTCGGTTCGGTGGGACCCAGCCTGGGCGGTTCCTGGCGGGGGGCAGCGGGTCGAGGGAGCGTCCTGCCGCCCTCCTCAGCCCGCGCCCTGCCCGTGTCCGCCCCGCAGCGCTGGCCTTCTTCCGGAGCCCGACTCCGTGCCGCGGGGCGCGCCCGGCTCCGCCGTTCTCGGCTCGAAGACGCTGTAACTGTGCCTCGGCTGGGGGAGGAGAGCCCGGAGAAGGTCAGTGGTGGTGGCAGCCGGCGCCTGCTTCCTGCATGCCGGCGCTCGCATCCATTTACCTGCCCGGTGCGCGACCTGGAGGACCCCGAGCCAGAGCAGGTGTCAGTGTGATGGCAGACCCTGCTGCTCCGGCCCTTCGGCCATTCAGGGGCTCCTCTAAGAGCGGCACAGCTGTCTGGGTCACCAAACCCGCTGGCATGTAGGCATGTATAGCATGAGCTGCAGGAACTAAAGCTGCCTCCTTGCCCAGTGGGACTTATAAAAGCAAACTCCCTTCTCTGGGTCCGAGGGCTTGGGCGCTTGCATGCTTCCTCATGAGTGGAAAAGCTTTAGTTTTTTTATCTTTTTTTGGGAGATCAGTGCAGTCAGGTTGTCGCAGAGCAGTTTTCATTGCGTCATTGCCTTTCCTCACCTCACGCTGTTTGGCACCGTGTTGCTACTCAAGTTTCTTGCCCGGGATGGTTTACATGTGCCAAGCGAGCTTGTCTGTTTTAAGGGGATCAAAATACTTCAGAACACAGCAGGCCTGCCTCAGTGTTGGGAGCTGTGCTCTTTTGTGGTCGCAGGGCTTTGTTGTGTGATGCTGCATGCTGACGATTCCAGGCTCCAAGGTTCAACATGATGTTGCTCTATTTAACTGTAATTAGTGTAATTTACGTCTGTATTAATCAGAGTAATGGACTTGTCCTCCATGCACAGTTTGTCCCTGCCCAGTCCCTTGTGTTTTATATGCAGGGTCATAAAAATGCTGGCTGACTTGTGAGGATAATAGGTAAATGCAAGGGTGCTGTCAGGGTTGTGCTGCCTCAGTTGTGCAGGAAGGATAGTGATAACTTCTGAGTCACTGAAAAGACATCTAATTCAAGTGACAATTCTTCTCTCTCAGTCCTGGGAGCCATGCCCCCGTTTGAGTGCTTTAATTACCTCCATCCATCCTTTCCACAACTGCTATTCTTTTCTAACTATGAACCCCCAACTACTTGACCACTAGCATTTCTTTTTGGTTGGCATCTTCCTGGCTGCTGCAAAGCATGAGAATTCTTTGGCAGCCTGAGGATCTTGTGAGTGGTTTACTTGGGCCGTTTCTAAAAATAATGTTAGTGCCATGGTGATTTTCTGCTGTGTGCGTTTTGGTAATGAAACCTGAGTATACCATATAAATCACCTGTGCATGCCCTGTGAAATGCTGAGCTGCTGCCACCCTTGGGTGCTGAATCCCTTACCGCTGGCAAAGCCTCACCCACCAGAACGTTCTGTGCTTACACCCGTGTGCCTGTCTCGGTTTGCATTCCATTTTCTTCCCTGGCATGTTATTCAATCCAGCCCATTGCTCTCCAGGCTGAGAGGATGCACTGTGAAACAAAATGCATTTTCACTTCCCGACAGACAGCTCCTTTGCTTGCCACGCTGCGGGAGCAGCTGAGAGGAACTCTTCTGCAGGGACTGGGACTGCTTTGTTGGAGGGAAGTGCTGGTCTGGATGCTGCTTAACAATCCTGTCTTTCTGCCGAAGCCCTTGGCTGTCAGTATTGTTCCTCAGCCCTTCGCTTCCTCTGCCTGCTCCTCCACCGCACAGGAAGCGCCTGGTTAGACAAACAGCACTGTCAGTGTTGCAGAGCATCCCCTTCAGTGGTGTAAAAACCGCCTGCTAAGAATGGGGATGGAGAGTTCAAAACTCTTGGAAGTTCCAGCCAGCTCTCCAAGGAGTGTTCCCACACGGTTAACTGGAAAACTTCTGCACTCTGTAAGTTTGAGGAAAAATCACCCAAGCTTCCTGTTTCCCAGGCAGTTCTATTAATAAGTCATTCTTTTTTCTGCCTCATCTGTAGCTAAGAACGGCACCTTGACACTTGGGATAACTAATGTGGAGTCACGCTCAAGCAAAGCGCTTAAGCATCAAGATGAAAACATTTTTGATGGTGTTTGGAGACCAATTTAGACATAAATCACATTAATTGCTTGTGATTAGTAAATTACTTAGTGGCTTTGGTGTATTTGATTTTTTCCTTCTGTGCAACAGTGTGTTTGATACGGGAGTTGCCTCCTCTAACGTTTAGGAGACAGATGGAGAAAATATTCGACTCATAATGTGAGGTTGCTGCCAGTCTTAGCTGCGAGCTGCTAATCTCTTTGCGTCAGTAGGCTAAAAGGCTGTGTGGTAACAATAATAGCTTTGGGCTGCAACTTGAAAAGAAAATGAGCAATATTTTGACTCCTTCAACCCTTGAGAGTTCTCACTGAGATAAAACCCTTTGTAGCATTCTTGGGAAATTGCTGCCTTCGGTTTTAGAGGCGGCCTTCCAGGGTTGGCAGTGGGGGAGAAGGGGTTGTACTCAGTTGTCCTTTGAGGTGGAATTTGCTTATGTAAACAATGCATTTTTTTAAACTGATGCTGTTATCTTGAAGCCGTTTGCCATGTGCCAAATCAGTGTGCCTTCTACAGAAACGTTTGTTTACCTTGGGTGGCATGAAGTACTGCACGGGCTTCACTTGCTCGGGTGGTGAGGTGATAACCATGTGAAGAATTTTTTTAAAGGCTTTCTTGTTCTACTATGTAAAGGGACAGTCTTTTACCACCAAACTCCATCAACCTCTCGTATAGTCCACCTCCTGTTACTACTTTCTGGCTTCCCCTGTGAAAGTATCTGTAGGGACTCAGGGAACTGGAGACAGGCACTTAATGAAAATATGGGGAATTGAACCCGAGCTGTGCTTTATACTCTGTATGCAGAGATGTCGTGCTCTCAGAAGGATGCGTAATGGTAGTAGCCCTGTGCTTGTTAATGTAACGGCTTTGCTACTGATCCCGATTAATTGTAGGGCTGGAGTGCTGCTCTAAAACTTCTGCTGCTGAAGTTCCAGACAGTTTGAACTGTTGGACTTCATCCCAACTGCCCTGAGACAGGCTGAAGTGCTGAACTCTGTCTGCAGCAGCCTCTTCTCTGGTGGTGCTGAGCATCTGCTGGTGGACTAACTCTCTTGGTTTGGAGGAGGAGAGCAAACATAACCCTTGTCTCTTTTCAGTTGCAACTGTCCCGTTGCCTCTGCTGTAACAATGATGTCCTCCTTGGCCTCGTCATGCTTTCTTCCAAGTTCATATATTTGACTGCCTGTTGCTGCTTTGGTATCAGCTTCCTGGTATGAAACTACATCAGCTCCTGTTCTGCTGAAATCTTCACGTTTGCTTTCATCACCTCTTTCCTAGCCTGGTACTTCCTCCTTGATCTCCAAGTTCTGGCTGTCCAAACTCTCACAGGAGTCCTGTTCTTCACTCTTCACATGTCTGGAAGAAGCTGGCTGCAGCGGTGCAGGTCTGACTCTGCAGCGTTCTGGTTGCTTCAGGCCTCCCCTCTGAAAGGCTTCGCTCTTTACGTACGTATCCTGGACTCCTCCAGCTCTCAGAGAATGCTGTATCCATGTTGTGTCTGGAATACTTAATCAGCTCTTTCACAAGGGGCTCCATGGGTGGGTTGAGAAACTTCATCTATTGTAGTGGTTGCAATCATAAAAAATCTAATCTTATTTCTGATCGGTACATTCTGCCATGACATCATTTAATTCTTCCTTTCAGACTCCAAGACTTTGGAATGCTCTGTATTACGCTGTGCATAGTATATCCAAATCCTCTGTGTAAGGGGCGGAGGAAGCGGGGAATCTTTGGTGTGATGCTTTCACCTGTTTTCCACCCAGTCACTTGGAAAAGGGGCACCTGAGGTTTTTGTTGCTTTACAGAAGTCTGTTTATGATAAATAGACCAAAATTCTGATCCTGTTCTGTAACCCAGACCGAATTCTCTCTCCAAACCTATATACATTTAGATACATTGTCTTTATGGCTTGTGTGTCTTGAATCCTCCGGGGCAGCTATGGTTTCTTTAGCCAGGCTGTTGAAAACTCCTTGTGAAGGGTTGAGCGAACAGTCTACAATCCCCACTTAATACCCTTCCTTCTGCTGAAGGGCATTTGCCAACAGCTTCTCAACCACCCCTCTCCTGATTGATCCCAAAGGACAAATGCAGATTCCCTGACCCGGTGTAACTCCAGGTGACCCTGCTTTCAGTAACGTGGCAATGACTGAGCACCTCTATCTATGATGTGCATTAAACCAGCGAGCAGAACAGATGTTTGCAGGTCTGGGGGGAGTGGAGGCCTGTTCCTTCTCTCTGTAGAGGAAGTGTGTGATTTGAGGAAGGGCCTGTTCTTATGTGCTAGGGAAATCTGGTGCAAGAGCAGAACTGTAGGTCAGTGATTTAATTGTAGGCCAAGCCTGCGGTGGATGAGCTGGTGTGAATTCAGAGTTCTGTTACCATCTCTCAGTTGGGCATGCCAAAGACACAAAATTCTCTGTAATCAGTCAAATGAGTTCTTGACAGCCACTGCAAAGGCTGTGAGAAGAAATACAGAGATTGGCTTTGGCACAAGCACATTACTCAGCACAGCATGGGTTATTAATAGCCTTGGCCAGTAGCCTCCTAAAGCAAGAGGGGTTTGCTGGACTGGAGGGTGTGCTGTGGCAGTGGATGTTGGGGCGCTGCTGGCATACTGGCTGCCTTTGTCCCTCCACCTGGACCCAGAGGTCTTACGGGGATGGCAGGAGGAGGGGGTGCTGGAGACCAGGGAATCTCACGTCACAGCTGTGAATGTCTTTACTCAGACTTGGTCTCTGGTCATCAGACCTGCCTTAGTGTGATTAATGGATTAAACTGGGCAGTGCATGTCCACTCCTTCAGAGGGGCAGATTGGAAGGGAGTTTTAAATGTGTTCTTACACAATAGAAACTTGCTCTTGTGTAAGTTTACCTTGCCTATAAACAAACAATTGTGGATGAAGCAAGTGTTGCTTTATGTTCATGTTCATACAGGACCAGGTATATGACTCTGAGTGACACAGCCTTGCGATGTGCTTCCAGGTTCATTTTCTGTCCTACCTTGCAGCAAACTGGGGAAGGCTGGTGGCTCCTCGGTTTGTTTAGCTGACCCTGTGTGCTGTTTGCAGAGTGATAATGAAGGAAGGATACAGGCTGACCTTTGTGCGATGCAGATGTGACTTTGACTGCAGCATGTCAGTTTGAAATGTCAGCGTTGCACGAGAGCCTCTCCTGCAGAAGGGCATCCTGCGTGTCCAGGACAGTGCTGTTTCCAGCAGGATGGTGTGTTCTGAACTCGGTTGTGAAGTGAATTCCTGTACAGTCCCCAGAGCTGGAGTGAACCAAAACAACAAAACTGATCCAGAGCAACTGGTTGTGCCTGTGTAGGAGGGGGTTGATCTTTCTCTGGGGCATTATTTAGTGACCAGGGCTAGATGCCTTGATAAGTAGTGGAAAATGTCTCTATCCTCATCTGCAGCATTAGTCAGAGCACTGAGACTAGTGCAGGTAAAAAAAACCCTGTACTTCAGTACGTTTCTTTTGATTGATTTAATTTTTTTTAAAGCAGCAAAACCATTGATAAATCTAGCTGAATATTGAGCAGAACCCTCACATGCTTGATTAAATGTTAATAAAATGACATCAAAGCCATAATAAGGACTTGGTCTCATGTTTGAGTGCTCTACAAAGTTGGGATGCTGTAGTTCCATGCTCCCTGTTGCATATATTGCAACATGATGCAATGCTGGGAGGAGGAGAAGGGATTTTTTTTTTTTCTTTCAGACCTACTTGTAGCAAACAGTTATTGAGTCTTTGTTCTTCTTCATGTCCTATTGCTGTATTTGTCCCTCTGAATGTGGGACATGAGCGCATGTTAATGATGCTCCAGCCTTTGTCTCTGTTGGAGGACTGTAGCTGTGATAACTAATGTCAACATAGAAAGGCAACAGTGATGTCTTAGATTTTCTAAGTTACGTGCAGCAAGCTGCAGGGAAGTTTCTGGCAGCTGAAGTAGCTTACAGCAGAGAATTCTGCTGTAAGAGAAATTGTTGAAATTTTTAGATCGTGAGTTCCTTGGAAAGACCAAGCTGTTTGGTATGTGAATCTACAGCCTTTAACCTGAGGAGAGCAGGGCTGTGTGAGAGCAGGCCTGGGCCTGGCCTGCCGCAGGGGCATCATTTCTCACTAGCTCTTTTCCTAGCACAGTGAGAATCACAGAATGTCAGGAGTTGGAAGGGACCTCGAAAGCTCATCTAGTCCAACCCCTGCCAGAGCAGGATCACCCAGACTAAATCACACAGGAACACATCTAGGTGGGTTTGAATGTCTCCAGAGACGGAGACTCCACAATCTCTCCAAGCCTGTCCCAGGGCTCCATCACCCTCACAGTTAAAAGTTCCTCCTTATATTCACATGGAGCTTCCTCTGCTCCAGCTCACACCCGCTGCCCCATGTCCTGTCACTGCCATCACTGAGAAGAGCCTGGCTCCAGCCTCCTGATACTGACCCTTTACTTATTTATAAACAATAATGAGGTCCCCCCTCAGAGAAGCTGACTTTCTAATTTCTGAGTACGAAGGATGCCCTTTCTCTTGGTCAATCCCCAGTTCTTCTTGTGATACAACATGACCTCGGTGGAACTTGCTGTTCTGGGCAGTGGCTGTGGCTTTCCCGCTCCCTGGCTTGCTCTCTGTATTGGCACTGCCCCCCTGAGTGCCTTAATGTCAGCTGGAATAGCTCATCCCTTCTGCCAGGGTTCCTATAATGAGGGCATCTGGGCTCATTTTGTGCCATTCAGTGGTGGATGCTGTGGCTGTTTTACATTAATGTGGTTAAATGTTTAAGCAACAGCAGCCAAGATGTTTAGGTTTTAGGGCTTAGTGCAGTAAGCACCATGCAGGGTTAACTTTGGCTTTCTGAACAGTGGGAAGTACTAATGTGTTCATCTTCTGGAAATTACATTTGAAAAGATAAGAGGTAATTGCCAGAGTCATGGGTTGGGAGGCAGGGGGTGTCCCCCTCTGTGTGGCACATGTGTAGGCAGTGTTCCTCGGGTGCTTCCAGGACAGCTCCCAAAGGAGATGAGTCACTGCTGATTCCTGCGGGGTCACCTAAGGAACTGGAGACTGCAACTGACTGCAGTGGCAGCTCTTCCTGCGCCAGCAGAGAAGGGTCATTGCTCTGAGCGCAGCTCCCCTCCCTCTGCCCCCCTTTCTTTTTGCCCTCCCTCCTGCATTTTTTACGTGTTAGCTAGTTGTCTGGTGGTGAGGCTCACATTCTTGCTGGAAAACGCTATGCATTTACTCAGAAGGCTTCTAGAAGCCATCTTAAAGCAAATAGCAAGAGTTTGTGGCTGGTATTGCTGGGCTGGAGGGGCAAGTGCCTGTCTGTAACCTGTAGGTTCAGACTTGGCAGGTATGGAGATCTGGCCTACTTGATGTGGAAGAAGGGGCTAGAAGATACTGTGGGTTTGCAGCTTCAAACAGAACCTCCCTCTGGCAGCTTGCAGCACCAGGAAAATACTGTTTTAATTAAGCAAAGTCTGTGACACTCTTGCTCTTTTCTCTCTCCTTTGTCTCCATTTGGCTAGGTTACACGGCGTTACTGCCGGCTTCTCCTCTGCTATCTAATGACTCTCCGTTTTGGCTGTGTAGGACTCTGAGGCCAGCTGCCACAGGCGCCTTCTGTCCCTGGGGACTGGTGTGCTGGCCAAGAATCAGCTTTCAGATCAGTCCCAGCATTTTTCTGCCTTCAAAATCGTGGGCTCGTTTCATGGAAACGGCTGGAATCGGAGGGCTGGCTGTCTCCTAACAAAGCCTAGGTTGGGAAAGCTGTTTCGCAGCAGCCTAGGTGTTTGCTTGTGATTTCTAGAAAAAGCAAATCTTTGTTCCTCCCCTGTTCCTTTGTGTCCCCGTTCAGGCTGGACTTGCTGTATTTACTGCCTCTTTTCTTACGTGTAAATGATGGGCTTTGTGCCGCTCTTGGTAAGGTAATGCAAAATAGGTTCCTACAAATTCCCCATAGGAGAGCAGTTGCCTTGCCTCTGGCTATAATCATCTTGGCATTACTGGGTTTATTATTCTGACCTAATAAAATTCCCCACTTGGTAAAAGAAGTTTTGATTTTTTTTTTTCCCCTGTTAAATATGATTAGAAAAGCCTGTTTGTTCTCCAGGAGCTGTGTGGCGGCACAGTTCCTCTGTGGTTTCCTTCAGTGAGGACAAAGGCCAAGGAAGCATTGCTGCCTTTCTGCTTTAATTGCACCCCAGGCATGTAATTTCTTGCACAAACTATTAGTTTACTATGCAATCCCTGTGTGAACAAAGGAAGATGGGGTCCCTGCCATGCAGAGCAATAGTGAGACCTCACATTGGGTGACATCAGCTGCTTTAGCAGGTCCCTGTGAGTAGCAGCCCAGCACTAAGGAACCACTGAGGACAAACCTGAAGTCCCACTTGGGTGCTTTGCCCCCTGTGTTGTGGCCTGTAGCTCTGTCAGGATGGTGCCAGGCTGCCTGCTTTCACAGTGGGTGGCTCTCATGCCCTTTCCACAGGCAGTCACACTTCTCTGGACCCCTTCCAAGAGTAGCCCCAACTGGTTACCCTAGCAGAAAGCACTCTGATTTTCAGCTGGGTTAATGAGGTTATTGGCACAGGAGCAAGGTGAGTGCAGAGCGGATCTGGATGTCTGAGACGACCTCTTTTAGTGGCAGTAAGCTTCAGATCAGTTCACAGCTGCTTGTGAGGTGACACCCTCAGGCTCATAGAAGCTGATCTGGAAGAGCTATGCCTGGTTCAGAAAACCTGCTTAGCTCCCTGCTCTGGCTGGGGGTTGGACCTGATGATCTCCTGAGGTCCCTTCCAACCTCTACAATTCTGTGATTCTTCCTCTGGCTGGAAAGTGTGTGAAACTTTCAAATGTCATCTTAAAGGACCTGATCACTGCATCTTGGAAAGCAGTTTAACTTCTGTGCTTGTAGTTGTGATGACTGGCAGCAGCTCAAGGTAATTGAGTCATGACAGAAATTCCTCACAATCTATTGCCTGTGCCTGGGCTTCTGAGTACATCCCAACTAAACCTGGACTGTGCCGTTCCTCGGAGAGGGACAGGGCTTTCCTTCACCCCAGCCCCAGTGCTGCTGCCTCTGAATTTTTTAACTTTTTTCTATTTTGTTAATTTTTTTGTACATCAAGTTTTAAGGTTAAAAACTTTGTTGTGTACTGTATGTGGGCACTGATTAAACAGCATTTTTTCCTTCTTAAATAATTCTGAAATGTATTTGCAGAAGAGTATTTAATGTGATGTCATCTACGTACTTGTCTCTTGCTTCTTCCATTACTCAGGTTGGTTAAAGGAATTCAACACAAGCATGTTCATAAGTGGGATGTTTAATATTCTGCCTCAAATCTGTTTGCAAATTGGCTGCTTAGAGCTTGTGGTCCTTCCAGGTTTTGGATTGCATTTTCATATCTAATATCTGTGAAGCAAAAGTTTCCTATAGGCTGTCGTGCTCAGAAGTTGAAAGCTGAAAACAGAGGTCCTCTGGTCATGGTGCCCCAGTGTGTAGGGAGCCTTGGCTGATGGAAGCTGGAGTCTGTGCTTATTTATCCTGCATGTTAAAACCCCAGACCGTTCTCTCACGGCACAGTCACGGTACTTTGAGAAGTGAGGCATGCAGTGCCATCTGTCTGTAGATGCAAAAGGCAGACAAGAATCTAGGACTACCAACTAGGTTGTTGGTACTTTGAAATGGGAAATGAGCCCTGAGTGTCTCCAGCTGCTGTTGTGCCAGATGCACTGCTTAGATCACTGAGGTGAGCTGACTTCTGGCGCTGCCCTGGTCGGGAGACCAAGAGCCCTGGCCTTGTGGCTGCGACCAAGCAGCTGCTGCTCTGGGAGCAGTGGGAAACAGTGGGTTTCTTGTAGAAATTCAGGGGCTGTCATGTATTCTGTGCTTACATATCGGTGTGTGCTCCTGGTCCTGCTCTGGCTAATTCTGCCCGTGGCTGTACAGCTACAGGCTCCTGCAGCAGAACTCGGCCTGTCTGACTAATGGGCAGTAGTTTAACCACAGCGTATTAGATCTTGCATAGATGAGTAGCCATAAATGCTGTGCGAGCGTGTCGCTGTGTTGCACCGAAAGCCAAATGGCAGCAGCACAATGCAGCACCGAGTGACGGATGAGACTATAATAGACCAGGGAGAGAGGGTGCAGTTAGAGGTTAATTCAGCCATGGCCGGCAAAAGCCGGCTTCTCTCCGGAGAACCATCTGCTGCTCTAACAAAGAGCTGCATCCGGAGCCGCCGAGCCCCTCAAGCGGGTACGTACACGCCTCGGACCATCCTATGCTGCCGAATCGCCTCTGGGCCGTGGCTTCTGCGCTCCGGATGGTTGCCCTGCTGCCTTTCCCTGCCCTGTACCTGCCCGACGGAGCCGGCAGGCGCGCTCCTCTGCGGGGTGCCTCCCGCGCCGAGGGCGCGCTCCCGCCCGGCTGCGCGCGCTGCCTTGCTCCGGAGCACCGCAGTGTTGGGAGCCAGGATTGGCTGGGCACTGCTGCAGTGGGGACGCAGCCTGGGTGTTCAGCCTCGCTGCTCGTCTGATGTGCCGTTAGGATGAGCCGGGATGCGCGGGTTAATTGGCAGCTCTAAGAAGCTTCTCTCAGGGAGGTTCATTTTTAGCTTTCCTCTTAGGCGCAGCGTCTCGGCTTCTCTGTCCAAGCAGCCTCCAGCGTCTCGGCTTTTCCGTGCCAGGGGTCTTGTGCTTTGTCTATTGCCATCAGATTTCTGAGGCTCTGGTACAATGAGCTGCTTGTCAGGCCACGCACGACTGCAGTAGCAGCAATTTCAAAAGGCAGGAAGCGTCCGCAGGAGCGGTCTGTAAAGAATCTGAGCCCGTGGAGTTGCTGGGTTGAACCTCCTGCTGGCTGCCGTGCTGATTCCCATCTCTGGGGTGCTTGGTAGTGCAGTCACATCATCCTTGGCAGCCGGCAGCTCCTGAGTGCGCAGGGTTTCCCTGCCTGGGACGCTCTCTGGAGCAGCAATGCTGCAGACCCTTTGGCATTTTCTGTCTAGCTTCCTTCCCAGGGCCATATGCCAAGGTCCTGCAGATGAAAAAGAGGATGAGGCCAGAAACACCACCCCACTTCAAGGCCCCGGGGAGAAAGGGCCAAAGATGTTGGGGAAGCCACAGGACAGAGGGACTGATCCCACTGAAAGGAGACCAACTATCCTACTGGTGGTTGGACCCGCAGAGCATTTTCCAAAGGTAATGGGATATCCAGGGGCCTGATGAGGGGTTGGTGAACATGACAGCTGAGTGTGGGGTCTGCTGGGAGTAGGGGTGTTGCAGATGGAGTGTGTGAGTAGCTGGGGGGTGTATGTGCCTGTGTGTGTGTTTGGGAAGGGGGAGTGGAACGGGAGAAGGGAGCAGGGTTCAATGTGTGTGCTTGCTACAAGGGAAATACGGGGGGGGATGTGGGAATGACTGCGAAGGAGGAAAGAGCTGATCTAACCCTCTGTAGTGTTCCAAGAGGGAGGGGGGAAATGCTGTTTAGGGGCAAGGGGGAGTATGGGCATCTGGAAGGTTCCTGGGCAACCTGTAAGAAGCGTGACTGAGAGGACAGGGAATGATAATGCAGGTTAGTGGCGGGTCCCACCCCTGCATGGGAAACCAGTAGAGCATCTCATAGATCCTAAACTCTTCTGGAGTCAGTCGCTGGTAATTTGGCAATGCTTTGGGAAGCTAACGTGTTTGGAGCAAATGAGTAACCAGCTCTGATGCTTGAATGGCACAGCCCGGAAGAGAGGGAAGCTGGTCCCTTGGGAGCGGGTGGCAATAAGGAGAGACTAGAATCTGCAAGAGGATAGGAACTTCCCGAGGGGGGCACGGTGTGGGAGAATAGGGAGGTAGTGGGTGGCACAGTTGGTGGAGAATAAACGGTGAGGCTTTGTCTGGGGGCAGGCGAACAAAAGCTGCTTAGTTTAGTGCCTCTGCTCCGGGTGTAGTGCTGGCTGGCTGCAATTCTGGTTTATTTTTGTTGCAGGGGAATGCTGTCTGTCTGTCCTGAGGATGGTGCAGTCAGCTCTGACTATATGTGGTTTAAGACCAAGGGTGTGACCTGGGATCAGGGAAGAAGGGAAATGCCCCCATGAGCAGTGGGAGTTGGGGTCATGCCGAAGGGCTGCAGCAGGGCTAGGGCTGCGTGACTTGCAGGATCCAGCTCGGTTGGCAGGGGATCGTGCGGGGTGGTGGCTGTAAGCTTTCTCTCTAAAATGTGGGTAGACACACACGAACAGGTTCAGGTTGTAGAGGGGTTGTATGTCCCTTCTGCCTCTGTTTTGAATGGAAATGGGCATTTCACGTTCTGGGGAGGAGAAGCCACTCTCTGCTTGAATCAGACTGAAAAATCTGCAGGGGCTTTGCCTTCGTCCCTCCCGTTAGCAGTTGGCACTCCGCATCCTCTGCAAAAAGAGGAGCTCACGGGTTTTGAGAAGAGGAGGACTTTTGTGCATAGAGGTTGAAGAAGGACAGAGGCTCAGAACTGAAGGGGGTTGTGATGAAAACCTTGAAAGCATCGGGCTGAAAATCTCTGGTGTCTTACAGGGAACAATGGTCCCTCAGTCGGGGAGAGTCCATCTGTTCACACCTGCAAATGAAGCTTTCTCTTGAGACCTGATACCCATCTCCTCTTTCCTGCGTGACCCCGGGAAGTTTGGCAGTGCAGGAACCCTAAAATTGGCTAATGGAGAAGCACCCAACTGGTAAAGATGTTGTAAAATGGAGTTATTACGGGTTAAGAAGTAACTGCCCATCTGCTAGGAGGTTGTGACTGTGTAATTTTAGCCTGCCCTGATTGTAAAGTAAAACACAGTGTAAAGCTCTTCTGTTGAGGATTATGCAGATATGTTTTTACCTTGCAGTTCAGGACAGCTAATGCTGCAGACAGCCTGACGGACAGCAACTTGTTAAGCTGCAAGGACTTGTCCGTGGTTGATCAGATATCTGTGCTCTTAATTACCTGCCTGAAGGAGAAATGTTGCAAAAAGTCTAGTAGAGCCTCAGGGATAGATTATGAACCACTGGGAGCAAACAATATTGTTTGGTGTATAAAGAAAATGTGGGGGACACGTGGCTTTTGTTCTCTGCCACTGAATGTCTTTGACCTTGGGAGAAGTCTCTTGGCTGGGATGCCACTTGGTGGTGTAAAGCCTCCTATAACTGTGTATCTGTTCAAACCACACAGAACCTCATGGCTGATACTCGAATTCCTGTAAGGAATTTGTATGTATGGATAAATTTGACCTGAGGTGCTTCCTAGGGCTCTTGAATCTTCACATTGCAGTTGGTGTTTTTCTGCTGGGATCATTGCTTGAAGGTAACAATTGCAACATGAGGCTGTTTCTACAAATGTGGGAGAAAAAAACCCTGATTGCAGATGCGATGTGTTGGCCCCTGGATGTGTGTACACAGGATGGAGGTATGATCTGCCCCTGATGTCACCATCTGGACTTGTAACTTTGGATCTGTGTGTTGTCAGTGGAACAGGTCACCTTTCCTGGTTACCTTTATGTCAAATACCACGGAGTGTTGTCTGCCTTCCCCAGTCTCTATCCTTCCCCTTGCCTGCAGCTCTTTACTCTGCTGGGGTCTCTTAAATGATTAACCCACTTCCTTCGTCCACTTCACGCTCTTTGTTTGTGCTTTGTGAGGACTTTCTGTACTGCACAATTAATTATAAGCTAGTTTCCAGAAATTAAAAAATACCCAAGTCAGCAAGACCTAGTGAAAACATGGGGCAGTAGTGGTTCTCTCTCTGGCCCACGGTGTACTTGCCCAGAAAGCTCTTTGCCTGGTGAGGAGGACATTAGCTATGTGGCTGTGACGCTCCCTGACACTTGATATTTTTAGAGACTTACTTTTTAGCAAAGTAAATTCAAAATTAAACAGCGTACTTTCCTGCTCCTTGTATGGCTGCATCTTCCCATTTTTTGGGAGGTACCTTCTGGAGCTGATGTAGTAAACTGGTGATGAAGTGGATGCCTAGAAGAGTACAAATGACTTGGAAAGGTTAGCACTGGAATGGCAGGGTTACCAGTTTCAACTGGTAAGTCCTGAAGCATTTAAATAAGAACTGAATCCTATAAATAAAAGAGAGAATGAGTTTGCAGCTTCCCTGATGGCAAGAAAAGTGAGCTTTCTGCGGAAGGCAGACAGAACCATCTAGTGACCCTTCAGTGCAGGAGGGTGTGAGCTAGGCTGGCTTTGCATTGACCAGAGGTACACAGGTACACCTTGGGCTTCATTTGCAGCAGTGATGGTTGATGGATGGATGAAATATCAGGGAGGGAGTGACTTGAAAGGACTGACTTTATTTGGAGCTTTGTGCCCTGTCCTTGGTTTAATCAGGAATAGCCAGTGCTAATGAGGGATATACTGTCCATAGCTCAGGCTGAAGCCCTGGTACAGAAACACGACAGACTGTGTGTGCCGGGACTTGGGCGATGACCCCATACTGGTTTTGTTCCAGCAGCACTGATCCCTGCAGCTTTGGAGAGCTGTCTTGCTTTTGAGTACTTCCAGGTTTACCAGGATTCTTCTGGGTGAAATCTAAAATCCCGTTAATGCCTCTTTAAGTTTCCTTTGTCATTATAGCCAGAATTGCTGGTATAAACTTCATTTGTAATCTATCTTTCCTTCTTAGCTCACTGTCCTGTAATTAATACCTTGCTTAAAATCTGCTTTCTTAACTTCCTTGCCTTTCTGCTTTCCTCTGACGTAGGCAATAGGGCTTTTTTCCTAAAATGTGCAGATTTTCCCTTTTGTCTCTTGCTGCCAACTCTAGATGGAGTTTATTAGGAAAATCTGCATCATGTTGGCATAGCAACCAAGCTGCCAAGCAGCTATAATAGCGATGCTTGGCAACTCGTGGGAAGGACTACGGAGGATCTCAAGGCTTGGTGGGGCGAATCTGAGCTGCATTTATTCCCTTACTGCTGGGATTCAGGCCGCTGGAAGCGTTTGCTTTTGGCCAGTGATGCATTGCATTAGGGTGCTGCTTGCAGTGAGACTGTGCTGGATGGGAAGGTTGGGGCGTGCTGTTGGCATGCATAGTGAGCTGCTGCAGCTGATCTTTAAGAGGATCTCGAGCCCCTGAGAAGATCCTGTTTCCGTGTGGAGAGACGTCAGCAGGGAGTAGGTTAAGCCTGGTTAGGTAACAGCAGCAGTGCCATGGTAGGTGAGGTGATGGGGGAGGGCGTAGGAAAACGGTTGTAGGTCACGATTCTCAAGGGTACCGAATTGCTGCGAGTCATGAGCTATTAAAAAAAAAAAAATCCTTGAAATAAAACCTTGGATTAAATATTCCCAATTTGTGTGATTGACATGGAGCTCCACAAAGACCTTATTACAGACCTTGGCCTCTGTTTAAATCTGTGGAACAAAATAACCTCGGTGAAGACGTAAAGGCCCCTTGTGCATTAGGATCTGAGGAGAGGAAGGCTTCTTGGACTTTGCACTAGCTAGGAGGTCTGTTTCGACAGAGCAAACACAAGAGAATGTGGCCGTGGCCGCAGTGCTGGCAAAGGCTGTTTGCTGGGCCAGCCTAAACCAGGCTGGCAAACTTGCTGCATTACTTCAAGAGCAGCAGGATTCTTGTGTTTTGATTACGAGCTGTGGGCTCCTGCATCATCCTGATGTGATAGCTTCTCTTTGACGAGTATCAGGCAGGACTCTAACTCTCTTTTAATATCCATGTCAGCAATCAGTAATTCCTCACTGAGCAGATTGTTTCCTGCTGCACTTCTCTGTGCTCCAGCTGTCGAGCTGGGTGTTATCCCATACATCAAACTCCACTAAATGCTCAGAAGCCTGTAATTATACCTGCACTAAGTGATGCATGTGCCACGCTCCCTCCTCGGCCTGCCCTGCTCCCGATGAAAGCTCAGGAACTTGCTTACAAAGCAGTTAAATTGTAAATGGTAGAAACTGGAAAGTGGTGTTCTGCCCCAGTCGCTTCTCGTTACAGCATGTATCTGACTGCTGAGGTTAATTGTAGTTAGTAGAGGAAGAAAAACCAGTAACCTGTTGTAATAGCTGTGTGGATGCTTAGCTAGGAGGCTTTGAAGGAACTGGGTCTGTTTTGAAGCTTGCCCTGGTTTTGGTGGTTCTCTGGGTACCCAGCACAATGGCAGACCCCCTCTGCAGGCTTTATTGCTGCCTGTATTAGTAACTACTGTGTGCTGCCAAGGAGACATTGGTATGCAGGGGTTGCCTGCTCCTAGCTGGCACAAGTGGTTTTGGGAGGACTTCAGCCAAAGCCAAGCGACTCTGGCATGGCGAAGTAACCTTATAAAAGTGGCTGTTGTTTAAGCTGGATATCCCAAAAGTGTATGAAAGCAGTAAGTGGGTGGCATCTTGTGCTTGCTGTGCTTTAGAGGAATAATTATGGGAAAAGATAGACATGGAGAGTCCTCCTGTGTTACATGGTGGGAGAGGTTATGATCAAGGCTGGTCCCTACTGTGCTGTGCGTGTAAATCCCTGGAGTGGTGAGCACAGGATCAGAAAGGCCCGATCAGATGTAAGGAACAGCGAGTGGACATCTCAGATGTTGACCACAGCCTCTTGGGTGAAAAGAGTCACCTGGTAAGAGTTAACTTGCATTGAGCTCGTGATGTAAGGTCTCTCTAGTGGGAGCCGGGTGTTGAGCAATGGGAGGCAGCTAACACGCCTCCTCAGATCTGCTGGCAGCTGGGTGGGACTGTACAGCCACCGCTTCCCTTTTAAGTAGAAGGGCAGGGCTCGAACAGCCAATCCCACCAGAGCCGGCTTTGCTCATAGGCATGTGTCATAAGACTCGCTGGCATTTCCTTTCCACTACGTACTGAAATTACCTCGAGGCAGTCAGTCAGTTTTACTTCCCTTCCCGGTGGGTCTGAGCAGGGCAGCCGCGTCTCCGGCTCTGAAAGATGCTCTGCCTCTGCCTGTATGTGCCGGTGTTCGGGGAGGCGCAGACGGAGTTTGAATACTTCGAGTCGAAGGGTCTGCCGGCTGAGCTCAAATCCATCTTCCGACTCAGCCTCTTCATTCCTTCCCAGGAGTTCTCCACCTACCGCCAGTGGAAGCAGGTATGGCCCTGAGGGAGGAACATGTGGGGGCCAGCGAGCTGTAGAGTGGTGGTCTCCAACACCATGGGTGGCTGGTTAGAGGGGGACAAGTTCAAGACTGCTGTGTCGTAATGGCTGGGAGTGGGATGGACGTGTTTCTCTCGCCTCGTGGCAGGGGTAGCTGAAGCAGCATGGACTTTTTTCTTTCTGATTCTTCCTGGCTCAAATCTGATGAGATCTCAGTGCCCCTAAGTGTGTTTAGTTTAAACCAGTTGAATTATGAAAAATTAAGTAGAAAAAGGTGTTCTCTGAATTCCTCTGCTGTAACTTGTCTGCTCAGATCAGTTTCACATCCTCTTCCTGTTCCTTTCCCGAACACCCTTCCTCCTGCCCCCCTACCGGAGCCCTGTAATCTGGTGTCAGCTCAAGCTGATGCAGGTCTTGCCCCGGTGAAGGTGAGTGGGTTTGTGCTGTGAGCCGGAGATGGGCTTGGTGGTGGTGAGTGGGCTGAGCTGGGGGGAGGTTGTGCAACAGCCTTTCCCTTGGCCATGAAAGGGAGATGCCTTCAATCTGCAGAGAGCTCCGACTGTATCACAGCCCATGCCTTCAGCTTGCTGCTGCTGCTGCTGTGATTTTCGTGACCGGGATGCCAAACAGCTGATGATTGACAGCAAAGCTGGGTGGGCTTTTCTAGCTTCATGTGGACATACAAACGGGAGGTGTAAGATGCGTGGGGTCCCAAAGCATGTCGCAGGCACGACATGTTGTGTGGGTGACCATAGAAACGTCTGCGGCCAGCGTAGCTGTTAACAAGAGGTTCTGTCTACAGAGATTTCGTATTTGCTGCTGAAGGCAGAGAGCTGCAGGCAGATACTTGTCTGTATCTCTGGAGGAGATGCTGGGAGCTCGGCTTTCTCATCTTCACACGTGTTGCGGGTGAGCGTTCGACAGGCTCACAGTGTTTCTGCTCTGTGATCCTGGAGGAAGGTGGCTAGTGGAGCAGGGCAGGCGCGGTGCTGCACTCTCTGATCGCTCATCACATACCTCTGTGGCTGCTGGGGCCGTGCTGAGAGGACGGGAGCAGTTGCATGGTCACTTCTCTCTTACAGTGTCTCCAAATTATTAGTGCCTGCCAACTGGTTGGGGGTTGCCAGTCAGAGGGAAGCCCTGATTCAGCTGTTGAAGGCCAATCTGCTGACAGGCGAGGGGTGTTGGTCTATCTTTAGCACACAAGTTGAATGTGGGGTCATATCTGAACTTTACAACAGTCATATGATAAATTGCAGGTTAAGAATACTGGGCACTCCTCAAAGGTCAGGGCAGCTGTGACAGAGCTATCTTATTTAAGGTGCATAAATTATTAGGAACAATCCTTGTAGTGGGAGGGCTGAAGTGACAGCACTTGGTGGGGTGTGAAACATTCATTAGTGGAGTATTAAGTATTGCAGTCCCATAAAATGGCATTGAAATGAAGACTTGAGGCTTATGGAGGGGACTGGTGAAGAGAGATCACAGTAGCTTAGGTTTGCCTGTTGTCTCTGAAGCCTAAATACTGAACAGAATAGTGGTGAACAGAGGGTTAACTGAGTGTTTGATCCCTCCTCCATCCTCCTTAACAACTCACCTGCCCTTGGCATAAGTGTTACAAGAACTAAAACAAAAATTGAGGTGATGCTGTAGACTGAATCACACACCTTGTAGTGCTGCTGACTGATTCATGTTGTAAAAGACTTCCAGGCTGTCAAAGGCAGGTGACTGAACAAGAAGGGGAACGGGAACTCCCTGAGCCACATTCTTGCAATCCAGAGATCACCTCTCCTGTCAACAAGTATCCACGTGTGTTTAGATAAGACAGTCCATATGCTGTTGCCCCATGCAAGGAGGTAATTAGTCATTTACCTTGTCCTAGATGTCTGGCACAGAGTCAGATCTTGATTTTTAGGTTTGTCCTACTGAGAACCTTTTCTTAATTCTGTGTGCATCTCATGGAAACTCGTGTAATTAAAGCACATCGCTCCAGGATGCCTGAACCAGGTCATAGGGCTTTTTAGCTTTGGCTGTGTCCATTAGAGCTGGGCAGGCTTTTTCTGGTTGGAGTTAGTTATTGCCAGAGGGAGCTGACTTCTCTAAGGATCATGGTGAGCATGGAATTCCTTCTCCTGTTCAGGCTTTTTATTACTTGGAAGTTTTATGATTCACTCGTGAATCTGTTGCCTCACGCTCGGCTCAAGAACCTTCATGAGGGCTCTGTAAGGTGTTAATCAAGACAACAGGACTGAGATTAGACATGTGATAGTGGCAGAATATCCCTGATAAAAGCATGAGATGTTTCATCTGTGTAACAAACTTGGGGAAACAGTTTTGTTATATCAGGTGACTCTTCTACACTACTGCTTTGCTCAGATTTCTTTGAGAAATCATCATAGTTCTGTTGGCTGCTTTCTAGAGGAAAAGTCAAAGTCTCATAGGAAATTATGTATGGTGGAAGAAGGGGCAGACCTGTCTGCATGAACAAAGGAACTGACAGTTTTTGATTTGTTTTCTGAACAGAAAATTGTGAAGGCTGGAGACAAGGACCTGGATGGACAGCTGGATTTTGAAGAATTTGTTCACTATCTCCAAGATCATGAAAAGAAGCTGAGGCTGGTCTTCAAGAGTTTGGACAAGAAGAATGATGGTAAACGCCTTTCTGATGCTGGTGAACAGACTAGTGCATGTGCTAGCTTGTAACAGCTGTACTTGAGCTCCCTGGCTCTCTTTGCAGGCCGCATTGACGCCCAGGAGATTGTACAGTCTCTTCGTGACCTGGGAGTCAAGATCTCAGAACAGCAGGCTGAGAAGATACTGAAGAGGTGAGGATTCAGCTGGTTCTGTTTTACTGCTGAGGGGTTAGAAGGACACGTAGGGATATCAAACCCATCTGCTCTTTCTACCCTGTAAATGCTTCCCAGAGACTTCAGCTCCTCCCTTTTTTGCCTATTGCTCTTCTTTTTTCTTTATTTCTTGTTTTTCCTCCATCGATTGACACTTATAACATTGTGGTGCATTATGGAGGTTTCCTGTCAGAATCTCTTCTCTTGCTGACCTGTTGTGGGGTAGTGCTTGCACCCCAGCTGATTTGCATTCCTGTCTGGTTGTCCTGCTGCCCTTTGCTTTGGAGAGGGACTGTGCAGTTGCTCTTTGGAAATGCTGAGTGCTTTATGCATGTGGCACTAACATGTTAACAACCACTTATTTGTGCTGTTTTTTTCCTCTCTTTCCTCTGCTACCTCCCCTTGTGTGTTTGCCTGTGTGTCAGAATAAGGACGGGACACTTCTGGGGTCCTGTCACCTAGTAAGTATTATTTTCCCTTCAGTGTCAGTTATTTTGGCCTAAGTTTGGTAGGAGGGGGTGCAGCTATTCCTGTGGGTCAGATAAAGGGGAGTGAGAGGGGAGGAAAAGGGAGCCCACTTCTACCTCTCCTCAGTGTTTGAATACAAGGTTTCCTAGCTTTGTCTTGTGTCTCTTTAGAGCCTCTTAGCAGTTGCTTTTGCAAAGTGTTTTTTGGCGTAGGCCTGAATAATCAAAGGGAAGGGGAGGGAGAATTTGTCACCTCGTGGGAGTCTGTACTCATCTAATGATAAATCTTTTTAGCATGGATAAAAATGGGACAATGACAATTGATTGGAATGAGTGGCGAGACTATCACCTACTGCACCCAGTGGAGAACATTCCTGAAATCATCCTGTACTGGAAGCACTCCACGGTGAGAAACAGCTCCTCTGTAACAGATCCTGCTTCTTGGTCAGTCCTGACCCCTGGGAGCTGCTATCTGCAGTCTCCATCTTTCTCTCCATGGTTCAGTAGATGCCTTATAGCCCTAGGAGACCAGTCGCTTCCTGTCCCGGCCTGTTATCTTGCCGCCTATCACTGGCTCGGCTTCTGAAGCCTCTGGCATAGGTGATAACAGCTGCACCAGGATGAAGGTGTTCGCTTGGCTTGCACTCATACCAGTGGCCAGTCCCTGCTGGTTCAGGACCTGTTAAGACTGGAAACTGATCTGACAGGCAGCCGTCCCTCCTGGAGACATTTCAGCGTGTGTAAATAGCATGTAACGAGATGGAACTGGCTGCAAACTCAGAAGGTTCCAGAGAGGTCCAGCTCTTTCACCATGCAGCTGCCCGCAGTGGGTCATTTTGTTCCTTACTTTGATCCACCACAGTGTTTTAATGCAGACAAATGATCAGCTGCTGCCAGCTCCTTAGACAGAAATCTCTAACTGGGACCCTTCCCCTTGCAATGTCCTGCAGCAGCGGTAGTTCCTGTGGCCAGACACATCAGTTAATTGCTGTAGATAAGCTGCTGACTGGGAATAAGCCTATCTAGCACTTCAGCACTTTGCACTGATAGAGAGCCATAAAGCTTTGTCAAGATTGCCAGCTGATGAAATGTTTCTCAACACCTTATGCTTCTTGCAGATCTTTGATGTAGGAGAGAATTTGACTGTCCCTGATGAGTTCACAGTGGAAGAAAGGCAGACAGGGATGTGGTGGAGACATCTGGTTGCAGGTGGAGGTGCAGGTGCCGTGTCCAGAACCTGCACAGCTCCCTTGGACCGCTTGAAAGTGCTCATGCAGGTATGACAGAGTGATTCTGGTTTGTCAGGAATCAGGCAGATTCCTTTAAAATTCTTGCAAAGAGATGATAGTGGAGTATAGCACTCTGGTGAGGACCAATCTCATTGCTTCTATATTGGTATTTCTGAAAGCTTTTTGGATTCTTTGGAAGATCAAAGTCATGTTAAAATGTTACTCTTCATTGACTAGAAAAAATACAGAGAAGCTTTTGGGAGGCAGACGTGTGACAACTGAAATAGTGAGAGCCTTGGGGTTTATAGCGCTGAAGAGCTTGGGTTTTGGTTCAGGCCCAGTGTTCCCCTGAGAGATCCTGAGGTCATGAGAGTTGATGTGGATGTCGTGGTCGGCTGGCAGAGCTGGTACTCAGTATTATCAGTGTTAGAAAGAAGTTGCAATAACTTGATTTTAGCTTGCTTTGTCACTGTACCTGCTCTGGAGCCAGCAGAGAAGTTTACCCTGATCCTAAGCTAGGTACAGGAGTTGCCTATTTAACCTTTCCTCCCATTCCAGTGGGAGATATCGATTAGACTCATTACTGAACATTAGACTTCACAAAAAAAAAGAAAAGAAGCTTGCTTTCCTATTGTAGAAGTTATTTGGAAGGGATTAAAGCCTTGGCAAACCTCTGGGTAAATAGAAAAGCGCCCTTTTGTCCCTGGATTACAGAAAAACGTAGCACTGTCGTAATCAGGACTGGAACTGATCCAAGCTCGTGCTCTCTCTCCCCCAGGTTCATGCCTCCCGCAGTAACAACATGTGCATCGTTGGCGGTTTTACTCAGATGATCCGAGAGGGGGGACCAAGGTCACTGTGGCGAGGGAATGGCATCAATGTGCTGAAGATTGCACCGGAATCTGCCATTAAGTTCATGGCCTACGAGCAAGTGAGTAAAAGGGCGCAGACACATCGGGCTGTGGAAGGGTTCGTGGAAGAAGCAAGCTGAAAGGGGAAGAAGCTGAGATGAGTCATTGAGCCTCAATGTCTCTTTTGGCTTCCACAGATCAAGCGGTTCATTGGTACCGACCAAGAAATGCTGAGGATTCACGATCTAGCGGCTGTTAGCTGGTTCTCTGGCTGGGGCCATTGCCCAGAGCAGCATCTACCCGATGGAGGTGAGGCGGGTGGCTGACTGGTGGGCTGGGAGGGCACATGGCAAGGTCCTGAGGGGCAAATACCTGGGTAGAATGCTACCTCTGCAATAGCTTAATGCATTCTCAGAGGTGATACCAGGTAATGCTGGTCGTGTGATGCCTGCTGTAGTCCTGCCCATCCTAAGAGTGACGTTACGTTTTTCTGCTCGTGATTGTCCCGTAGGCCTTCATGGTGTTTGTTCTTGTCTTGTAGGTTCTGAAAACACGGATGGCCCTGAGGAAGACAGGGCAATACTCAGGCATGTTGGATTGTGCCAAAAACATCCTCTCGAAGGAAGGAATGGCTGCCTTCTACAAAGGCTATATCCCCAACATGCTAGGAATCATTCCTTATGCTGGCATTGACCTGGCAGTCTATGAGGTATGGAGCCTTTAACCCTTTGTAGGGCTGTGCTGCTCGTGTAGCCTTTATCGCTGTCTCACATGTCAGTTACTGCAGGAGTTTATGTAATTTTTCAAAGCTTTCCTGATCAGGTTTAAGGGGCACAAAAGGATTTTTAGCCAGAATGGCCTAAACAGTAATTCAGTACAATGATTCTCCTTTCCTAGTCAACATCATGTACTGTCCCTTACCTGTCCTTTTTTTTTAATGAGAAAGTTGTGGCAGAAAATTTCAAGGAGAGTTTGTTTTTTGCCTAGGCGCTACAGTAGCTCCAACAGCTTTGAGAAGCCTGGAGCTTCTGGCTGAATTTGCACACAGCATTCTGTGCCTTTCTGGTAGATCTTCTATGTAATGTGATAGTCTCCTGGTTGCCTCTTCACTGCTAACATCTTGCTTGTTCCTTCCAGACACTAAAAAATGCCTGGTTGCAGCGCTATGCTGTCAACAGTGCTGACCCTGGAGTCTTTGTCCTGCTGGCTTGTGGCACCATCTCCAGTACCTGTGGACAGCTTGCCAGTTACCCACTGGCTCTTGTGAGGACACGCATGCAGGCCCAAGGTGAGAATTTCTGGGAACGGTGGGATCTTCTGTCATGGTCTCTGAGCAGGTTAAAGGTCCTCTGGAACAAACATTGCGACAACAGCCTTAGCTGGCCTGTGCAGTGGGCTGTTTGCCATGCTGTAAGAGGACAGTGGACTTTGTGCTGCCCTTAGTGTCTGGGGCTGAGCACCTCTGGGACAGAGGGTCTGTTTTGCTCACATCAGAAGCTTTGGGCTAAGAGCATCTGCAGAGCGGTCTGGGGAAATGACTGCGATGTGCAGCATGGCTGAGAACTTAGGTGCTGCCCTCAGTGAAGCACCTTTGCTCTGTGGACATGAATCAGAACTGCTCTTTGGGACAGGTGTTACCTTAAAAATGCTATTGCCACGTAGGCTGAGTTATTTATTGTGGCTTTCCCTCTTGCAGCTTCAGTGGAGGGTGCTCCTGAAGTGACGATGAGGGGACTGTTTAAGCACATTCTGAAGACAGAGGGAGCATTTGGCCTTTATCGGGGTCTGGCACCGAACTTCATGAAGGTGATCCCAGCTGTGAGCATCAGCTACGTGGTTTATGAGAACTTGAAGATGACTCTGGGTGTGCAGTCACGGTGACCAGGAGATGCTGAGGACTTTGAACTCTGAAATCTTGGGGTGCTATCCCAAGACGTATAGCCATCTCTCATTCTGTGAATGTGTTGACACTAAGCTGACTAAGCAAAGCTGTGAAAACTTGGATAGTTTGTGAGTCAGTAAGGGAGAGGGGAGGATCTGGTGTCCTTTGCCATCTTGCTACTTAGAGCTCCACGTAAACCATCATGTGGTCCTTTTTGTTGGGCCTTTTGGGACACTGGGAGGGGAACTCCCAGGAGAATCTTTAGGCACAAGCTGCTGAGGTCAGTTCCCAGCAGTATGGCAGAGTAGCAAAGGCTGGAGAAACAGCTCCACTTTCAGCGTGTTGCCTGTACAGAGCTGTTTGCCTGCAGATGAGCACCTTCTGACTTGCTGAAAGAGCTTCTTTTTCCATTCAGAGAGCTGCTTTTTCCATTCAGTTGTTCGACTTCCTACCCATTGTTCAAATTTGTACAAACCTTGTGTAGGAGCTGCTGCCACACTGGGCTTGTTCTTATGTTTACATATATTCCTTTGGGTAGGAGACATTCATGTTCTGCTTCCAAGACTTGACATGAAATGTAACTTTTGAACTATACTGGTTTTGAGGGCTGGTGGGCAGTGGTTTATCCAGTCAGGCTGAAGGTTGCTTAGGCCAGCCTGATGAAGAATTAGGATTATTTATTTTTTATAGGTTTAAGTGTGTCTCATAAACCCACTAACAAGATGCACTTACTAACAGAAGCAGCAGACTAGAGCCTGCACGCCTGTATCCTTTGCATGCCGGGATTGGCTTGTGTTATACTCAACAGGGGCTTGGAAGGGGCAAGGCAGCAGAGCCCCAGGTGGACCGGCACCTCGATGCATGGCTTTAGTGAACAAAAGACAATTATTTCACAGCTCCTGTGCAGTTGTGCTCCCAGCACGACATGAGAGCCCCTGTGCAGCGTTGCATGGACCTCTGAATTCCATTCTGCCTGGTGCCGAGGATAGCTGGTGGACCTTTTCCAAACCCTGTGCCTACGCTGCTATCTATCTCTTTAGACCTCGTTGTAGATCAATGTTCAGGTTTGCGTTAGCAGGATGGAGTCCCCAAGTCAGGAGGATGGATGTTTGCTGTGGGAGGGGGTGTTAGGGAGAGGGGCTGGTTGTTGCTGGGAGAGGTGAGCTTTCAGTCCTGAAGATGTGCTTGCTTTTCTTTCAAAGGGTGCTTTTCACAAGGCTAAGGGAAAGAGATGGCTTTAAAATTTCTCTGACTGCATTATGGGCTACTTTATTTGATAGGATCTGGCTTCTGAGGCCTGGAGATCCTCATCCACCTTTTTGTTTTGGGCAAAACGGACCAGCGTTGCATTCCACTGTTTTACTGCTTAAAGCATATTTATTTTGTATTTATTTGAACAGAGTTATGTCAGACTATTTTTATAGACTTGTTTAAATATTGTTACTGTGCTCGTGTTTTCTCCTGTTTTCAAAAGTTCTCTATCTGTTCTCTCACATTGCACAGCTGAGTCGTGGGGAGGGCTGTGAGAGGCCCCTCATGTACCTTCCCTTTGGGGCTCGAGCTGCCTTTCCCACGTCTGGGGGTGTTGCTGGAGGACCTCAGCCCAGAGAAATTCTGTAGCAAGAAGCCATAGGAGAGAAGGGAGGTGGTGAGGAAGCAGTATGGTGGAGAGGGGAGAGAGGGTGCACAGTGAGGCTTGCCTTATTTTGGAATCGCCTCTGTGTGCGGCTGAAAGATGGCTGAAGTTGGGAAGTAGAAGGTCTGAGTATGTTGGGTGTTACAATGGCTACTTGGGAGCGATCTTGGGGAGTTATTTTGGTGAGGGGGGAGGGGAGAAATCTCAGGGACTGAAGAAAAGACATGTTTCCAGTGAGATGGAAGGAAACTTGCACTTGGAGATGAGCGGCTGCAGTTGTGCTCTGGGGCTGGATCAGCAGAGCCTCCTGCCACACCAGCGCTCTGGGTGTGCAACCTGCGCTGCAGGGAAGCGCCTGGGAAATGGGAGCAGGATTTCCCAGCACTCAGCAGCTGCTTCTTTGGCTGACCATGTTTTGATGGTTCTTGGAGAGTCTTCCAGGTGAGGCTCTGCCTTGACCAGCCGGTGCTGTCAGTACTTACCCACGTGGAAACCTAACCTGGACTCGTGATACGATTTTTTCCCACCCCCTCTTCTTGAGACCTGTCACACATTCTGCAGTGGCTCCTTCCTACCAGTGTGGCCTAATGGGAATATGAATATCAGAATGCAAAAATCAATGCAAAATGACAACCATCTTTGTAGCTGTAACCACAGATTGTTATAATGCAAATCTAACTCGGATTCTTCATGTAGGGAACAGTCTGCTAATAAAGGTCTGTCAAAGAGACCCCACTGTCTGCATCTCCTTCTCAGCGTGCTCTAGCGGTGCTCTTTGTGGCAGGAATTTTCCTGGGATGATTCTCCCTCGGGATGATGCTCTCTGTGAGGAGTCCCTAAGGGCAAACCCAGCAAACCTGAGACCAAGGCTGATGGTTGTGATGTTGGGGATGTTCAGGTACCATTCCCTGTCTCTGGGGTGTCAGCTGGACCCTGCTCATCTGTGTGATATCTGTAATTCGCTTTGAATAACTGAGTTTCCCTGAAAAGCTGGAAACTCAGCACTGGGTTTATGCCCTTGAAGGAACCTGGCCTGTGGGGTTTTAAAAAGAAAGGCTTTGTGCAGTTCTGTTCTTAAACAAGGAACCAACCAGGAGCTATCCTTGAAGGTCACCTGGGAACGGGGGCGGGTAGAGTGAGTGGCCTCCTGTTTGGTTAACAAAACTTGCCACAGGGGCTGGGCTGGGTTTGTTGGTTCCTTACACCTCTGATTTGTAATTCAAGGGTGGGTTTTTTAGCCATAACTCTGCTCATAAAGTTTGGGTCCTTGTAACCCGAGCCACAACTTTGGTTGCCTGAGATGCTCAGGGATGTGCTCTGGACTGCTGTGCCCAAAGCTGCCAGCAGCAGGCCCTGCCCTCGCCTGCCCAGCGACCCTGGGGTGGCTACGCTTTGCGTCATGAGCTGGTAAAGTCTGAAGCAAGGGCTGGCAGGTACCTGTGCCCTGAGACCAGGAGGGGATCTGCTGGACTTGACCTTTTCCCTCCAGGAGTTGGGCCAAAGGCTCACACAAACGCTGCCCAGGAACGGTGCCTGGAGGCACAGGACATGGTGCTGCAGACAGAGCAGGGTGCTGCTCTTCCCCATTTCCTCTGGCTCTTGTCCTTTGCTTCCTTTTTTAAGGAGAGGAGATATTTTCAGAGTTTAATTACTAGCTTATAGCTGAGCCTGAATTACTTCCCCGATGTGTAGCTAAAGCAGTCTCTTTTCAAACTGCCCCTGCTCACACAGACAGCGTGTCATCCTGCTGTCCTCCCTTTGGGCTGGGGGTGTGATACGGGGGTGCGGGAGGTGCCTCATGAGTGCTGGGTGTACCAGAGACACCACAAGCAGTGTGGATCTTGGATTTTCTTGCCTCTGAGGTGCCAGGATTACTGGGAAATGAGGAGACACAGCCTTTTCCCTCTGGGTTAGCACCCCTCCCTCACAGACAGGAGGTTAGTTTCTCAGTGCTGTCATACTGTGGTGCAAACCTTTCCAGGGATGAATGTTATCGGGAAGCTCTTGCCCAGCCCAAAGGGTTTGGGCAGGAACGTCTGTCCCAGCTGGGCTACGTCTGGCAGGCACGCAGCTTTCCAGAGAACTGGGTGGTGGCTTCTGGTGAAGCTCCCTCTCGGGCTGTGCGGTTAGAGATAAGTTTCCAGCCTTCTCTGTTCCAGTTACTCATCGAACCCTTGGCACACTCATTTAAAATAGTTAATGATTGCCCTCTCCTGGTTAGCCTCTATTACTGCTTGATTTCGGCAGCAGTGGAGCTCTTCTCCTGCCAGCTTGGCGTGAAGCTGAGCAGACTGAGTCAGCGCTGAAGAAAAACCCTTCCACGTGTCACCTTGTCTTGTTATCCCCATGGCTGACTCTGCCCAGCTCCCAGCTGGAGGGCACACAGGGCAAATGGGGTTCTGGGTTCCTCTTTGAAAGCCCCAGTTCTGATCTCTTCAGAACCCCCACTCTCTGAGCATCTCAGCAACCAAACGCAGCAGGTTTGAGGAAGAACTTTTATTGTCTAAGTGGGGTTAGTTACCCACAGTCCTAGGCTGGGGGGTCCCTGGAGGAGGTGATGCTGTGACTGCAGCCGTGGGTTCTGCACACAGGTCATTTCCTTTATCCGTTTCTTTCACTTCACACAGCTCCTTCCAAAACAGTGACCATGGGGTAAGCAAACCCCCCAGTGCACCAGGAGGAGAGAATTTACCAAAGTAACAAGTATCTTTCTTTTCCTCTCTATCTGATGGTCAGGGGCTTCCCCACACCGGCCCACTAGCAGCTTGTTCAACCCCCATCGCTGTTGAAGCAAACCTGCCTTTGCTCAGTCCCCAGTCACTTCCAGCATCTCCACAGTCTCTCCCCAAGGCCCCAGTCCCGTGACATCACCTACAGCCCTGGGGGTCTCAGCCCCCCTTGCCCTGGGTGGGGGCTGCGCTGGCTCTTCTGACCCTCGCCCACGGGTGAGCAGCCACGTACCGTTCTCCAGGGCGCGTACACGATCTCCTCCTCCCTCAGCCCCAGGCGCTTGGTGTGATGCTCCAACTCTTCCCGGAGGGTTGTGCTCACGTTCAGGTCTCGGGCTGTGGAAGAAGCAGCATCTGCCAGGCATTAAATATGGACTAGGGGACTTGGCATGGCCCTTTGTGCCTTGTCCCTGCCCTTGTTGCCCCTCTTCCCCATGTTCCCACCCATGCTTGCTGCAGAGGTGACCTCCCCAGGGTCTCTTGCCCTGACCTAAATGAACCCCAGGCATCACATCCAACCCTCTGCTCCGTTAGCTCCAGACGGGTCTGTGGGGTGGTGTGATGCTGCTGGGGCATCAGGACGGGCCGAGGCTGAGTGTGGCAGTAGTTTTCTGTACTTGGAACTCCCTCAAGCAGTTGCTTTGCAGCTCTGAGGGGTGAGGGGAAGTCTGCTCAGGGTCTTAAGTGCTGCTTTAGGGGTTATGGGTACACCTGAGCGGCTTTGCCTGTGCTAGTGCTGCAAGGCCACATGCCCCAGCCTGGTAAAGTCCAGAAAAATCATGGTGGGCTTGAGAATACTGAGATTTTATGATCATACTGATGCTGAGCTGTGTTTGCTTCCCATTCTTTGAATCTTTGTGGCATAAATGGGGTTTTGTCTTTACCTTGGTCATTCCGCTCTGCCAAGAGATTTCGGGTTTAATGGGATTTGTAAATGTGACCCCTGGAGCAGTGGCCTGGGAAAAATCACTGGCTGTGGGCAAAAGCAAGCTGCTGCAGGGTGGGAGCTGGTAATTTTATGTGTGTGTTTTGGTGTGCTGTGACAGCTTTAGGTTCCCCTGGGATGGAGTCTGCATACCGTAGAGATACAGTCCCAAATACATCCTTTCCCTCTGCAGTTGGTACTGGATGAGTAAAATGTCTTCAGAGCTGAGGTTCATCAGCATCCCCACAGTTTGATGGGTCTTGGCTTCGAGAGAACAGAATTGGGGTTGGGAATGGCTGTGATATTTGGATGCTCTGTGCTGCGGCAGGGGTAAACTGCAGCTGGGTAGGGGCAGTGCCCACAGCCCCTGGGACCTGGCATGCTGCAAGTCCTTTGGCTCTGGGATTGAGTTGTGTTTCTTAAACGCAGGCTTGGGGTGTGTAGAAGCCAAAGCCTGTCCCAGTGTCACGATATGCTGTACCCAACCTCACACTGGGGGTGGTGTGGGGGCTGTAAAAATGGGGAGAAACTCTCTCCTGGCCACAGCCATGGACCTGGCTGGGTCAGTACATGTTCTGGCTCTGGGGTTTGCAGTTCCCACCCCAAACGTCTCACCCTCTTTCCTCAGAGAGGAGGAAATGAGTTCAGAGCTGAAAATGGCCATAAATGCTCCCACTTATCCCCCCAGGGATGAGGAAATAACATTGCAAAGGAGGTGGGCTCCACTGCTTTGTTGCCCTGAAATGCATCAGATGATGTAAAACATTGACAGGGGCCCTTTGCCTGTCTCAGCCCCTCCCAAAACCAGGCCAGGTGATAACCCTGACGGCTGCTCACCGTGCTGCACCAGTGTGGTGTTGCCATCAGTAGTTTTGAAGTAGGTGGAGTTGTTGGTGAGACACTGATCACCTCTGGAGAGAGAAAGAGGAAGAGGGGGATGAGGGACAGGAGAGAGGAGACCCCTCCCCAGACCAGCAAAGGCTGTGGGGTGGGACCCTGGCTGTGCCACCATCTGCTGGGTCAGCTACTCTGGCTCTTAAAATAACCTGTCATCCCCTGTGTGTACTCCAGCTTGAGGCCATTCCCCTTGTCCTGTCCCCACAGACCACTGAGAAGAGGCTGGCTATTTCCATCTGTGTCTCACACTTCAGATATTGATAACCATTGATCAGTTCCCCTCTCAGGCTTCTTTTCTCAAGGCTGAACAGCCCCAGCTCACTCAGCCTTTCCTCACAGGGGAGATGCTCTGGGCCTTTAATCATCTTCATAGCCCTCCACTGGCTCTCTCCAGAAGACCCCTGGCTTTTTTGTATCAGGGAGCCCAGAACTGGACACAACACTCCAGATGGGGCCTGACCAGGACAGAGCAGAGGGAGAGGATCACCTCTTCTGACCTGCTGGCCATGCTGCTTTTAATGCCTCCCAGGATCCCATCGTCCTCCTTGGCCCCCGGGGCACACTGCTGGCTTATGGCCAACCTGTCACCCACCAGGACCCTCAGGTCCTTCTCCGCATAGCTCCTCTCCCACAGGTCACCCCCAGCCTATACCGATGCAAGCAGTTATTCCTCCCCAGGTGCAAGACTCTACACTTGCTCTTACTAAACCCCATCTGGTTTCTTAATTCTCCTTGGGGAAACTGCCTGAACCTGTGCTCACCCCTTGTGCTGGAGCAGCAGGGGGGCTGCAGCACAGGGAGGGGAGATGGGTCGTGTCTCACATGGCCACGCGCTGGGTGACGAGCAGCTCCTGCTCGCTGGTGCCAGGCTCCACGTGCAGGTGCCCATGGTCGATGAGCAGCATCTCCAGGAGGTGCTGGGGGAACTGGGCAGCCCCGGCCACATACAGCCACGTCCCCAGCAGCTGTGGGAGAGAGGGGCAGGGTAGTGAAAGCTCCTGGGGGTGCAGGGGGAGCTTTGGGGAAGGTGTTTCCACCCTCCCTGAGGCAAAATTGTTGGTTCCGCCTCCCTGGCAGCAACGAGGTGACACCTCTGTGAACGCATGGGGCCGGCTGGGGAAAAGCTGAATATGGGGATTGGGAAATGGAGCTGGCACAGGCTGTGGTGTCCCTGTGTGGTGTGACAGGGTGAGGACAGCTTGGCACTGCCACGGGGCAGTGGGGTCTGCACTGAAAGATGCCCACCCACCCTCCTTGTTTCACAGCTGTCTCTGGGACTTGCTGGGGGAACAGCAGGGAAATGGGGTAATGTGGAATGTTTAGGGACCCATTCCTGTTTGTGCCAGGTCACCTTGGCAGATGGAGGGGGTGTGAAGGGAAGGGGGCACTTTTCCCCTTCACAAAAGGAAAGGGAGGCTTAGCAGAGCACCCACATGCTCCCTGTGGGAGTGGGACACCCCTCCAGGCCTTGAGGCTGTCCTACCTTTGATGCAGTGGTGTTGTCCGGCCGTGGGGCTCTGCAGGGGAAGGTGGCTGCGGGCAGCAGCGCGGTGAGGCTGAGGATGGTGAGGCTGAAGATGGTGAGGCTGAGGATGGTGAGGCTGAGGCCGATGGTGACCCTGGCCGCGGCCATGGCTGCTCAAATGCCGGGAGCGAGCGAAGGGCTGGACAGACTGACATGCTCGCTCAGCTGTTTGCTTTTGCAGCCCTGTGTGTGGGGGGGTAGGGGGGACAGGACATGCCATGAGGGGGATGCCAGCTCCACACCGGTGATGCAACCGGCACTTTTTGGGGTCGTTGCCCAGAGAAAAGCCACGTGCCCGGCTCTGAGCTCAGCACTCGCCTCGGCAGCCAGCGCTGAGCCCCTGTACCTGGGGGCTGTCGGTGTGCCCCCACGCACTCGCGCATTTAAAATGTGACTCTCCCCTCAGCCTGCCCCTGCTTTTCCCCTGGTGCTGGCTGGGCTGCAGCCGCCTCCCCCCGCTCAGGTGAAGCCCAGGGGGGTCTTCAGAGAGAAAGGAAGGAAGTTTTTGGGATCACTGCCAAAGCAAGATGTAAAAATAGGGCTGAAGGAGCTCCAGGAGGTCACCCCTGTCCTGCTGGATGTGTCCCCTGCCATGGCTCCCCCAGAGACCCATCCCGTGCCAGGACCTGCTTTTCTGGCTTAATTCCTGTGTGCCTTTTCCTCCCTGGTAGCAGAGCGTCCCCATGTCCCTCCGTCTGCCCCCGGGTGATGGTTTTTCCATTCCCTTGTTTGCAGACACCCAGGGAAGATGTGATGTCCTCCTGTGTCCCCCCCACCCCACTGTGAGCCCTGTGCCAAACGCTGGTGCGGGTGGCTCCTTGTGGGATTCAGCTTGAAGAGCTCAGGGTGGAGTGTTTGGGCGCTAAAGGAGCTTTGGTTGGTTTGAGTGGGCAGAGGAAACCCAAAGGGGTCGGTGGGTTTGTGTGTATCCTGGTGGCGTCAGGGACAATGTGTGGGTGCTGGCATCCCACTGCCCTGTGGCTAGAGGAACCTGTTGGGGGTGGGCTGGGGTGCCATGGAGCTGGGGGGGGGGAAGATGAGCATCTCTGTGCCGTACTTGGCCTGAGTGAGGGGTGGGAGTTGTGGCATCATGGGCAGGGCAGGCGGGGCGGGGAGAGGAGGGGCAACGCAGCAGGAGCAGCAGGTGGTTGTCACCAGAGGTTTATTTTGGGTCCAGGTGAGCCCCAGAAAATGGTGTGTTTCATTCAGGAGAGAAGAAAGAATCCTGGATGGAAAGTCCTGCAGCTGAGACAAGTCCTGCATGGGGTTTGGGGGGCAGGGGGGAGTGGGGATGCCCCCGTTAAAGGGCTGGAGGAGGATGAGGATGGAGCGTCTGACCAGGTGGTAGGAGTTACTTTGCCTGGGGCTCCTTGCCCCCTTCATCCGTCTTCTCCCCAGGCAGGGGACAGGCTTCCTGTGGGAGAGGGGGAGAGTGGCTGTCAGTGCCTCCTCACCCCAAAACTGCCCCAAGAGTGGGGAACAACCAGGGAGAAGAGGAGCCATGGGGGGGACACACCGATCTCACATCCCACAACCCCTCTGGCACCCCCATCTCAGCTGGTGGCCAGAGCTGGCCCAGGCTGGGGGTCGGTTCTGACCTTTTCAGAAGTGTAGAACAGCTCCTCCTCGGTGAAGCCCAGGCAGCGTAGGTGGCCTCTGAACTCCTCCATGTCCTCCTTGCTCACGTTGGGTGTCCTTGCTGCCACCAAAATGGGGCGGGAAAAGAAGAAGGAAGAGGGGAAAGTGAGTTTTAGGAGAGGGGCTTTGTCTTTTTGGTGGTCTCTGTGCTATGGATGGAGAGCTTGCTCCCTGCCCACCCACATCTTTTCCCCCTCTCCATACTGGGAAAAGGGGCAGGGTTTTTTGCCCAACCTGTGAGGACTGGGGATGCCCGTGCCTATCCGTGTGTCCCCAGGTTGGGATGTGCCCCATGGACCTGGCTGCATCCGCTCACCTGAGAGGCTCAGGCTTGGGAAGTTGACGGTCACGTGCTTCAGGATGAACAAGTCCTTGCTGCTCTGGATCAGCTCGGCCATGGAAACCACCTGGTCATCCACTGGAAGGCACAGGGAGAGCAGGGTTCCTTGCTGGCTTGCTCCAGGCAGAGCTGGCAGCATGACTGGGGCTGCTCAGCCCCTTTCCCTGGGACACTCGGGGACACTCGGTCTCCCAGAGCTGCTGTACCCACTGCATGGGGTGAGGGACATCCTCCCCCTGCCCCTGATGTGTTTTTAGGTGTAAAATGGCCGGGTGTTGGTGCTGAGGTACCAGATACCGGGGGCAGAAGTGGGAGGATGCGAGTTGGAGCTATGGTGGCACCCCCCCCCCCAATCCTGCCAGGGCTTTACCGTGCACCAGGGTGGAGTTGTGCCAAAGTATCTGGATCTTGCTGGTGTTCTTCACCACACATGTTTCATTCCTGTGGGGCAGAGAGGTCAGATGGGACAAACACCCCCACACTGCCCCCACCCCCAAACCTGCAGAACCCGAGCCAGGCTGCAGAGCTGAAACACATCTGGCAGAACCGTTCTCCAGCCCCAAATCTGTGGGGGTGTCTCAGCCCTGAGGCTGGTACCAGTGGGTGGAAATGCCCTCGGGGATGGGAGAGCAGGGTGAGGGGGTGAATCCCCATCCTTACAGCCTCATGGTTTCGGTGACATTGAGCTCGTTCTCGTGGCTGCCAGGAGAAAAGGAGAAGGTCGCGTACTTCACTGCCCTCAGCTCTTCCAGGTGAGGTGGGTACTTGGAGGCTCCGACGATGTACGTCCACTGCCCCAGGATCTGTGGAGAGGAGGGGAGCAGGGAAGGGTTGGGGGGCGGGGGGCTCTGCTGCGTTCACCCGTGGGCACTGCGTGAGTGAAAGCATCCTCTGTGCCCGGCCATCCCAGGGTCACCAGCACCCCCGGTAGGATGCAGGCTGAGAGAGGGGCTCTTGGGTCTTTCCCCTTCCTGCTGTGGTGATGCTCCAGCTCCTAGGATGCCCAGCCTGCGGCTGTGTGCCTCCTGCTCTGTGCCCAGCTCATGGCACTCTCTGCCCATTAAACATCCCCAAGGGACTAAAACCTCTTTGTGCTGTGAAAGGTTTTGTGGCTGGGGACTTGTGACCCCAGTCCCTGCACTAGGAGGGCTCAACCCCCCTCCAGCGAAGCTCTGGGGATGGCGCTGCCCAGCCTGGGTTGCAGGGACAGATGGAACTTGGAGCTCCCCCACAAGCGCCTGGACATGAATTTGCAGTTGCAGAGCTGCCAGGCTTCACCTGCTCCCTGCGCTCCAGCACGGCAGCCTGGGTCGGTTGGGAAGAGGAGCGTGGGCAGGCAGTGAGATAAGCCATAGCTGCTGGTCAGGTTCATAAGCTCTTCCTGGCCCCGGCACCGCAAGCAGAGCTGGTAGGAAAGGTGAGGACGAGTGTCCCAGCTGAGGGCAGCGCTTACCCCAGGGATGGTGTCATTGTCGAAGGTGACCGGGACGAGTGGGGCGCAGGTGGGGGTCTCGGCAGCGAGGGCAAACGGCAGCCCCAGGAGGAGGGTGAGGGAGGCCAGCATTGCTCCTGCTCTGTTGGGACGTGGCTCAGCTCTGTCCCTTATATAGGGACTCCAGCCCGCAAAGCTGGACGTCCCCAGCCCTGATGTGCTTGTTTAACTGCCGGGCTGTTTGCTCAGGCATGAAGCAATAGCAGGTGGAGGAAGTTAAACTTGCAAAAGCTTGGGTTTCTCCAGCAGAAAATATGGAGGAAAAAACCCCAAACAGCTCCATGTTTCACCAGGACAGGCTTTTGTTTTTGGAAACTGCAATTAATTCAGTGGGTGCCTGGTGAAGCGCTCAGCTGGCTCCAGGTGTGTTTGTGAGCGGGGCCCCCATGGGCACCAAATGTTCCCTGGATGTGGTTTTCCTCCACGAAGCAGCTCAGTCCCCCCGGGCCACGGTTGGGTGGTGGCTGCTCATCCACAGGGCTGTGAGGGCTTTGGGTCCACACTGATCCTTGCCGGGGTGTGGAGCTGGTGCTGGGCTTCATGTGTGCTCTTGGTGGGGAGAAATTGGGCTGGGGAGCACGGGGATGCTGCTGGCTCTGCTGGTCTGTGTGCATGGGGGGTAAGTGCCGGTATGAGCCGGGATTCCTCAGCACAGGAAAGCCACGGGGCTGCTGGCAGATGATCTGAGGGCTGGAGCTCCTCTGCTGTGGAGCCAGGCTGAGGGACCTGGGGTTGTTCAGCCTGGGGAGGAGAAGGCTCCAGGGAGACCTAATTTTGGCTTTTCTTAACAGGGGCTTGTAGGAAAGATGGGGACAGACTTTTTTGTGGGGGCTACAGGGGTGGGAGGGGGAGCAATGGGTTTGAACTAAAGGAGGGGAGGTTCAGGCTGGTAGAGGGAAACAACCTTTCACTGTGAGGGTGATGAGCCACAGAACAGGTTCCCAGAGACATCGGAGATGCCCCATCCCTGGAGACATTCAAGGTTGGGCTGGACAGGGCTCTGACCACCCTGACCTAGCTGAAGATGTCCCTGCTCACTGCAGGGGGTTGGACTAGACAATCTTAGAAGGTCCCTTCCAACCCAAACAGCCTGCCAATCTCTGATAAGCCTCTGATAAACAAACCAAAAAGCCCTCCACCCCCCATCTCCCTCCGCTCCCCAGCCATGGCCTGTCCTGCTGTGGTGCCTGAAGCAGCTTGGTGGGATCTGTGACGCCATGAAGTTTGGTGTGGGGGGGTTAGGGGAATGGGGGGATGGGGGTGGCTGGGTGTATTTCCCTTTCCAGCTGAGCTCCAGCATGCTGGTGGCTTCATAGTGCTTGCGGCTGGTCTCAGCTGAGCCCTGCAGCGCTGGGCTGCCCTTTGGGGCACGTAACTGGTTAACTGAGGTACCCACGATGCTGCCGGGCAGGGACTTGTTTAGTAGATGCTGTGTGGGGGCGACCCAGGAGGGGACAAGCAGTGCAATGGGCTCAGACTTCGAGTGACACAAATAAACCTCTTTATCTAACAGTGATTTCTCTCTCCCCACGATTAAGTGGATGTTCACGCTTGCTGAACGTGTTTGCTTTTCCCCTGAGCACAGGGAGCGCTCTCAGGAACGCTGGGCTCACGTGAGAGACAGTCAGACCCGAACACGCTGGTTCTAATGCGCTGCCAAAGCTGACCTGGCACCATCAGCCAGCTGCCCCGCTGTGCCCGGGGCGGGTGGGTCCCTCAGCCCCTCCATCTGGGAAGGGACGCGGCGTGGGGTGAGTAAACACGGCGTTGACCCTTCCCGCTGCCCCTGATGCAACCTGGGACCAGCTGAGGCAGTTCCTGCAGCTCAGTGTCACAGGGTGGAATGGGAAACTCTGATGTCCCTCTCCACTGACTCAAGCCCATGGGGTCTCCGCTGTGCACGCTGCCTGCAGCAGTGGGGGCAGCCACGAGGTTTTAATCTGAGGCTGGGCTGGGGCCAGGAGCCCTCCTAAGCATGAAGTCAGGCTTCACCATCAGCTTGGAGCAATTGAGACATGGTTTGAGTTTCAGCAGGGAAAAAGATCAGCTCAGATGGATTTTTTTTCCTTGCCTTTTGTTTATCCTTTTCCTCTGGCACCATGTCAGGATGGGGATGGGGAGCAGGCTAGCGGGGCATCAGGGTGCCATTGGGATCCCAGCCTTGCCCTGCATTTAGCATTGTGCTGAGGGCTGGGCAGTGTTCACAGAATCACAGAATTGTTGAGGTTGGAAGGGACCTCAAGAGATCATCAGGTCCAACACCCCTGCCAAAGCAGGTGCTGTGTGACTGCAACCAGAGGAAGATTTCAGGGCACAGTGATGGGCTCTCTGGGGGAGTTTGGGGCTCTTGCACCAACAGTGGCACCTGTGGGCTGTTTCTGCACCTCTCACCCACTTCATTTCCCACAAGGAAGTGAAAAAAAAACCCCACACCAGTCTCATTTCATTGCCTCAGTTTTAAATATTTATTTAAAGTCCAGAAAAAAAAAGAAGAAAAAAAGAAAAAAAGAAAAAAAAGAAGAAGAAAAAAGAAAAAAAGAAAAAAAAAGCTTTAAGGAGACTGACAGTAACTCCAGCCTTGAGAAACACACACAAAACTAACAGTGAGAGGGAGAAACCCAAGAGCAGGGGAGTGTGTGTGTGGGGGGGACGGCAGCAGCGGGCGATGAGCGATGGTGATTTTGGCCTGGCGGTGCTGGGGTGAGCCAGCAGCAGGGGGGTGTGTGTGAGGTATTCCTGAGCAGAGGCAGGGCTGCACGGAGGGTGAGGTATTTGGGACAGATCTTGTGAACCTTTTCTGATGATTGTTGGAAACTGACCAGCAGGCAGTAGTAAAAAGAAAGAAAGAAGAAAAAAAAAAAAGAATAATACACAAAGAGAGACTCACATATAGGGTTTTTTTTTTCCTCAAAAAAATAAAATCCATAGTCCATATGAGACAAGAAAACTCCAAACAGGCACTGAAGCGTTTCCGATACAGTACAGCTCCGATTACATCAATATTATTCCTTATATAGAATCAAAAGATTACCATAATTATCCTCTTTAAAAAAAAAAATCCTCCAAATTTACATACAGAGACTAAATTTCTACAAAACTTAACAAAACAAACCCCCTCCAAGCCCAGCTGGGTTCTGAAACAAGGTACCATCACGTCAAGTCTTGACAGAGGGGCCAGACAGAAGGGTTGCAGAGCTGGGTTTAAATACGAGCTTAGACCAGGGAATCGCTGCGTGCGTGAGCTGCCATGGACCTGTGGCCACCACGACTGCAGCAGAACTAGTTACAGGACAACTGACTCCAAACTAGCTCTCTCTGAGGCTCAGTGCTTCCAGGTGAGCCTAGCCATCCCTCCCCTCCCAAAGCAGTGAAGTGCTGAGATATATATATATATATTAAAAAAACCCTCAAACACCAAAACAAACCCACAACCAACCAAACAGAAACCAGATTTTGCTTTGAAAATATCCTGTTAAGTGATTTTTTGGAGGGGGTTGGAGTTGTTGCGTGCGCCTGACACCCGTGGCAATTAAAGGATCCCTTCAAAGGCGACTGCTTCTCCGATGTCGCTGTGGATTGTCACCTCCTCTCTGCCCACAGAGATGGTCCTATGGGCTATTTTTTGGGTTTTTTTGGGTCTGTGGCAAGACACTGTAGCACCTTCACAACCTTAAATAAAGTCATATATATAAAATAACACACTTTTTTTTTAAGAGCACCAGAGATTTCACAGTGAGAGGTAGAAACAAATCAGACGAGCCCATCCTCTCTCTCTATTTTAGCACCAATCTCTTCCCCTCTCCTCCTTCCATTCCCCCTCTTGGCTTCGGGACTCTCCCCCACCCTGACACCACGCATGAGAAGGGATGTTGATTAAACTCACCCATGGAAGGAGGAACTTAGGGGTTTTTTTTTTCCTTTTCATTCTTTTTTTTTCTTTTTTTTTTTCCTTTTTCTCTTTGCTTTAAATAATATAATATATATATTTTTGTTTTCTTCTAATATTGCACATCAAAATGCTTCCGGCACACAGAGCAGCCAGATTCAACTTGCAGCTCCGCCTGGGAGACCTGATGCAGCACGTGGCCATCCAGAAGGCGACAAGCTCTGAGAGGGAAGCTCTATCTTTTAATTACTTTTCAATGGAAAGAACATTTGGTAACTCAGGAACTGGGTAAGACAAAAAATGGGAGGGGTGGGGGTGGGGGTAAAATAAAACCCAAACCAAAGACAAACCACACACGCTGCAAGCTGCTTGAGGTTTCTCTCAACATTTTCTTTGGTCGTGGATAAAAGCTTTGTGTGTGGAACCGCTTGCAACATCGAGTCCCCTGATCCCTTCTCACTGTTCACATCCCGACCGATTCCGTCTTCCCCTATGTCCTTGGTGTTCCTCCTTTCGACTACCTGCTGAGTTCAGTAGATCACGGGTTCTTTGAGACCTCGAGCTGAAGGCCAGAGCAAGAGTTGACCTAAGAGACACAGCCCGTCTGTCCTTGCTGCTGAGAGGTGTCAGGGCCTAGGCCAGACGCAGGGGCCAAGCCTCGGAGCCCGGTTTCGATGGCTTTGTTCAAAGGAAGCACACGGGGCCGACCTCGAGGTGATACTGCTTTCCTGGCTCGGATGGGGGAAGGTTGTAGATGTTGACAATTGGCAGCTGCTGAGGGTCCTGTGTCCGAAACGAAAAGAGAGTCCGATGCCACCGTCCGTCCTTGATCTGTGCAGGGAGGAGAAGAGACAGAAAAAGGCCTTTAACGGGGGAGAGAATCCTGCGAGAGGGAACATGTTTACCTCGGGTATGAGGGCCCTGAAAAGTGAGACAAGGGGCTGCCCTTCAGGCTGGGGTGAGGCTTTGAAAGCATTCCGGGGAACCTCTACCCAGGCCGAGTTGATGGAAGCTGAGCTCAGAGCGGCAGCGGCAGGCACCCACGCCCAACGCAGCGAGCCTGAAAGGCAGACATGTGGCTGCCGACCCAGCGTGACACTGGGAAGAAGCGAGGCTATCGCCTTTGCGTGGCACGTCCCCCTGCTGCCATTTAACTGCTGTTCTGGGTGACATCTAACTTGGGAATTGAAGATTTCATTTTCTGTTTGAGGTGATCTCCTTAACAGGAGCCACCATAGCACCTTGGACTGGAAAACTGAAGCAGTGAGCAGGTAAACTAGACCCTTTTCTCCCCTTTTTTTGGAGCACAGGTATAACTGGAGCCTTGTCATGTTCCCTGAGAGGGTTCAGCTCAGCATTTCTCTCCACCTCTCCCCAGTTTTGGCAGCAAGGTACCTTGCAATCATCAGCTGCCACTTCTGGCCTGAGCTGCCCATCTGCCTCAAACATCTGTCCGTTCCAGGCCTTGAAGCGCACGGCTTTCTCTGACGGTTTCTCCGATGAGCCCTCCCGCCAGATGGAGGTGTTCAGGCAGTGGATGGTGATGTGCTGCACCACCTCTGAGCTCAGGAGGCGGAGGAAATTCATCTGGACTCTGCCAATGTCAAAATCCAGCTGTGAAGGGGACACAGATGTTAGGGCGAATTGGCGGAGCTGGAGGGAGCTAGAAGCAGGGTTAGTGACAGCAAGAGAGGTCTCTGTACTCTGCCTAAGCCATGCACGAGTGTCCAGAGCAGGACCTGGCGTGACCATGGGCATAAGGGCCAGGTGCCAAGTCCACCTGGAAAGTTCTACAGGCACACAACAGGTCCTTTATTTTTCAGAACAAACTGGCAGGTCCTTAAGCAGGAGGAAAGTAACATAACCTTGGAATTCAATCCATGCTCCTGCAAAGCAGCAGCTTCTAGTTCATCTGCCAATGAACCCAGATACTGGCATTGGTATTGTTGGTATAGGTTCTTCCTCAAGAAAAATTCCCATAGCATTAACTTTTGCTGGAAACCTGTATATTTAAGTTGACCTCACTTTTTCAGGTGGCAGAAAACAAAATGTGAGAGTGACCTGGACTCAAGTTAATTCAACAAAGCACCTGGGAGCAGCATGTTTGCAAAATTACTGGCCTCTGTTAAGGTTATTGGTTAATTAAACATTGCTGGAACTATACTGCTCTGTCTTGACAAGAGTCAACAAGAGTCTTAGGTATATTTTTTTAACTGCATGAGAGCAGTCCTGAATGTTACAGCCACACCAGCTCTGCCTTGAGGAGAAACCAGCACGCTGTGTCACGGTGGTCACCGTCCGGTGTTCCGGGACTAACACACCCCTGGGTAAATATTTCATAACAGTAGTATGGGAAATGGAGTGGATCTGTGTGTACCTTGGAGACAGTGATGGGGCTGAGACATGTTTGCCCGCCATTGGTGAAGTTACAGATGACCTGTATGGTGTCCGAGGAACAGCCGAGATTCGGGTCTATCCAGTACGTACCTGAAGAAACAGAGGATTCAGGGATTAACAAGGATGCTTAAACTTTTCTGTGTGTTTCTTTTTTTACTGGTCCCAGGGAAGGAGACCAGTTTGGGCCATGTGAAACAGCCCCATGGAGGATGCAGCCTTTGCACACTCCGGGCTTCCTACCATCATTCATCTTCTGTTCACAGTTCATGAGGTCTCGACAGATGCGTGCAGGGTTTTCCTTGGTTCCCAGGGGTCTTTTGATGCTCTGAATGAGGTTGCTGAGGTAGTGTAGAGTCTTAAAGATCTCCCCTCCGTGGTCCAGCATGAGAAGGTCTGGATGTTGGTAACCCTGGAGTGGAAAGAAGGAAAGGTTGGTTGTGCCTTGGGATGCACCAGGTGCTGTGAGCACAAGAGTATCTGCTTTATCTGTGGGACAACTCAGTGTGCCCAAGTATACAAGCTGGCACAGAGCTACAGCCTGGCACTGTCCCCAACAGGACAGCTCTGAAGCGCTGGCAAAGCCATGGTGGCAATGCCATGAGGTTCAACGCTTCACAAATGAGTAACACAACAGAATTACATCCTTTACCTGGACCTTCACATGCATCACCCCCAGATATTCCAGGAGAGCAGTGACAAACCAGAGCCCTGTGTGCATAAACTTCGAGCACACAGGAAGAACAAGCAACACCATGACTGGTCCCAGCTTCCAGCTCCAGCAAAGACCAGTGAGCTCAGAAGTACCCTCCTACCTCTGTCTTGAGCGCGGTGTTTGAGTCGATCAGCGTCCGGAAAGCTGCCCCAAAGCCATCTTGTTGCTAGAGTGGGGTGAAAAAGATGGTAATTGAGATTGTTAGAAGCCAAACATGCCCTGATGCAAGCAAATGCTTCTTGGTCTAGGGCTGCGATTCAAGTGTTGCTCTGCTAACACCGCATCTCTTGCTGGACCTGAGTGTGTGTCTCCAGGGTCCCAGCAGCTCTTTCTGGATGTTCCATCAGCACCTTGGCTCTGCATGACTTATTATCATCATTAACAAACGTACAGAAAACAGGAACTTACAAATGAGGCTGGGATTCCTGGTGGTCCCTAGAAACCAAAGCAGAAAAAAAAAAAGGGGCATCAGCCAGAAGGATGGACAGGCAACATCACAAAGATATCCAGTCACCTCCTTTTGAAATCCTCTTTCCCCTGGAGTCCCTCAATGCAGATGAGTGAGAGAGGCGACAATGCTGTCTCTATAAGACACTTGGAGATGGTCTGGACTAATGTGCAGGAAACACTAGTCCATTCACATGGGTGTTTTTGCATACGAGGCATGGGGCAAAGCTATAATTTCCAGTGAGGGAGCAGTTCCCTCTGGAGAACACCACAGGGATAATTTTAGCTCCTTTCAGTAATGCCTTTCAACTCTTTTCACATATACGTACCGGAGGGCCAGGGTGTCCTCGTGGGCCTGGAGGACCCTTAAAGACAGAGTGGCATCAGTTAGTGAAATGTCACCAGTTTGTATTTCCATTTCTCATGGTTGTCACCAGCATAAATCTGTTCCCTGCTGAAATCCTCCAGGTTTTGGATGTTTTACAGCGTTTTCTCCCTCAAGCCCTTCAGGAGATGGCATCCTCCATCTCCCAGCTCTGGGTGCACCAGTCTGCACTGGTCCATTCCTACTACATCCCTTATTCCCAGCCCTTAGCTCCTTAACTACCATCAATGCCATATCCCCAGGTATTTATCCCATTCCCCACCTGCACAATTACCCACCCTGCAGCTTTACATGTGTTAAAAGGAGCTGGTTTATTTCAATACAAGATACAAGTAAGAAAAAATGATTACAAATATTTACCCTTGGACCTTGCAGACCCTGCAGGGAAAAAAAAAAAGAAAAGAAAAGCAGCTGTCAGAAGATGCTCATTAGTAACCCCAAATCTCCCTGTACAGCCATGTTCCCAAGGTGCCTGCACAAGGGTTGGGTGTCACATGGGAGGGACAGTGGAAACAGAGCTCAGTGGTGTCTAGAGGGTATCACAGCAAAGGATGCTGCCAGCCCTGACCCTAGCAAGCACTTGCTCTGGGGCTCAGGTCCCTGCCAGCACCCTGTCCTCTGCTGTGCCCATGGAGCTGGGAAACAGTGAGCAAGAGGAAGCAGAAGCAGCACTCTGGCTTTTTAGAAATATGCCCCTAGGATTTGGGGTACCTGTGGGGTGTTTGCTTGTAAGAGGTCTCATTTGAAGAAGGCATGAAACAGCCCTCTGTGCTACCCACACAGCTGCCTGCACTAGCCACACAGCCATGTTTGCTGGGCTCTGATGCCTGGACCAAACCCCTGCTCATGAAGGAACAACCACTGGCTGCTGAAGGAAGCACCCTGGAGAGCTGGGGGACTCATGTTATGGGTAACGGGGAGGATGAATTACAGGTTCCCAGTATACCCCATGCATGGCCTGTACGGTGAGGACACCAAGGAGCTACAAGACGACGTAAAAGTCCATCAGAACGGGACCAGAGGAAAGGCAGAAGGTGAGAAGGTGCCTTGGTGCTGCTCCCCCAGCTATGGGGCTGCACCTGAGCTGCTACTCAGGCAGGTCCTGTGCCCCTGGCAAGGACACCCTGGGGCTTTTTGAGCTGCCCTTCACTGCGGTTTGTTCCATGGTCACCTGCAAAATGTGTGTTAGTCAGATTTTGCTGTGTAGCTGGCTTAAGTAAAGGGGGATTTTAACAGCAGAACATGTGTGCATGTGTGGATGTGTGTGCACATACGTGTGCATGTCTGGATGTGAATGGCCTGTCCTCATGGGAGCCAGCACACTGAGCCAGGGCCCAAGCGTGGCTCCCAGGTGCTCAGAGGGACTTTCTTAAGGCACCCAGGGGTGCAGACTAGCACTTACCACTTCTCCACGGCTGCCTTTGTCTCCCTTGGGCCCCTGTTAAAGCACAAGAGTGGCGAGAGGACTGTCAGTGACTGTCAGCAGAGCTGCGCTGCCGGGATGTGTTACCACCCAGAAGCTCCTTGCAAAGACCCAAACCCATCTCTAAACAAATCAGCTCAGGTGGCTGTACTGGCCCACCCACCCCCAGGCAAAAAAAAAAAAAAAAAAAAGCTGTTACTGGATGTTTCAGCAACATCCCAGTTCATCTCACTGGTCTGCATCGCTGCCAGGAGCGGCCTCTGCACCAAACTCTGAGGAACTTCACGCTTGTGTTTTTATGAAGCACTGACCTGAACTTCAGTCTGTGTCCAGTGCCTGCAGCGTTTTGGGACAGGCAGGGATTTTCAGCACTTCCCAGAATCAAGCTGTTCCCAGTTTACATTTATCACTGTTCCCCCCTCCCACTCCTGTGGTTTTTTGTTTCCCCCCCCCCCCACTCCTCACCCAGGGCCAAGTTCTTTGGAAAACCTGGCAGCTTGCTTCTGAAAGGCTACGACAACATTCTTGTCTTCCAGCCTGAGCCAATCTATCCAGAAACTTGCACTTAGGTAGAGTTGCTCCTCACTTCTAAGCTAAGAATCTCCCTGCCAGAGATTAAACCTGCTCTTCTCTCAAGCTGCTCATTTTAGGGACCACTTTGTTTCCCTCGTTTTACAGCTGGATTTGGGATTTGCTTATGCTGGCCTCAAGGACCTCAGGTCTCAAACACTATGTTCTGCTGGAAAATACAGGAAAAAAGCAGAAACTTACTAGGCTTCCTGTGGGACCCTGAATGCCAAGTGGACCAATAATTCCCTCTTTGCCCTAGAAAAGAAAAGATACACGTGAGCCATCACGTGGGGACTGATGGTTACTTTTACCATGGCAGGCTCAGTAAAGCCACCAAACATCTCTGCTGCTCCCCAGCAACGTGATCGTGGCATTTGCTGTAGCTGAAGTAAAAAACCTGTTTCAAAACACAAGGCCAAAGGCACAAACCCTCACAGAACAGTTGTCACAATCCATGTAAGTCACAGAATCACAGAATAGTAGGGGTTGGAAGGGACCTCAAGAGATCATCAGGTCCAACCCCGCCAAAAACCCTCAGAAATTCCAGAAATAGAAAGATTTGTGAGCAATTTGTGCAGCAGGCACAGCAGCACGACTGTCTCCATGGCAAGATAGACCCATACACATGTGGTTACCCACAGACGTGTTCGGGTGGTTCAGAGGTGGTACCATGGCCGTGGCTCCTCTGCCAGGCAGGTGGTGAACAGCACACCCTGTTCCTTAAAGCACAGAAATAGAGGATGGGAGAAAATCCTCCCAAACCAACCTGCAAAGCCACTCACCATGAGACCAGGTGGCCCACGTGGTCCCTGGATGCCTTTGAAGCCAAGGTCTCCTGGGGGGCCCTGCAAGGAAAAACGAGACACCAGGTCCCCTTTAATAGACACACTCCATGTTTATGCCCCTGCTTGCAGCTCTGCTGTGTGGACAGAGGTGCTGCCTCTTTCCCCACTCCTGTTTTGCAAGCCTTTTACTTTCTGCAGAAGACAAACCAGTTCCCCCTCACCAGGAAAATGATATGCTGAAAATGAGTCTAAACTTCAAGTCAAAGCTTTCAACATGAGGACTGCACATCGGTGTCTCAGGTACAGATGGCTGCTGGCTGCTGCTGGAAGTACAAGTGTCTGAACGACTTTCAGGTGGGGTGTCCTGGTTCTGGCCAGGACAGAGTTAACTCCCCCAAGCAGCCAGCAAAAACAGCTCCAGGGTCTATAGGACAGCCCTTTTCCCTCTCCCACCTACCCATTTTAACAGGACTAAGCTCCAACAAGGTGTATGTAAATACATATTTAACAAATGAAGATGCATAAACCAATGAAAATTTGAGTCAATTAAATGTCAAAGGCTTTTGCAGAGCTGCTGCTAAAGCCTTTGCAGTGAGATTTGCATTGTCCATCCCCAGTAAAGCGAGACTGGAAAGCCAAGACGGCCTCTTACCTTTGGCCCAAACATGCCCGCGATCCCTGGAAATCCTGCCTCCCCAAAGTCTCCCTGCAAGTGACAGCCAAGACAAACACAAGAACAAAGACCAAGAGTAAGTTCACACTGAATAGCTGGTCACTCGAAGGCACGCCAAGAGTTCAGCAGCTGGGGAGAAAGAGGAATCTATCAGTGTTCTTCAATCTAAGTAGGGCTGATGGATGAGGAAGAAGGATGAAAGAAACCTGAAGGAGGATTTACACAAGCATCAGGCTAGAAGGAACTCCAGAAGATCTCAGAGACTCCTGCATTACTTAGATTTCATAGACTAAACCTTTTTGCCCCCCTGTCCCAAAATGGGAGGCATACCTACACCATTTCTAGCAGATGCTTGCCTAGCTTGGACCAGTCAGCAGCAGCAGGATGGAGGACATCTACTTTGAGATTGATCTTGGAAGTTCATGTTGCAAAAAGCCAGCCTCAAAGCCCTTTAAAACATGCTCTTCTTTTATTTCTAATATCAGCTGGAGAGACCTACTAATGGGTAATTTCAAACCATGCTCATTCAAGCTGTGAAAAAGCACATGTCCCTACCACATAACCTCCTAACCCAGGAAAACTGTGCATATCCCCTAATTCTTTTCCTAGTCAACCCTGCAGGGACTTTTCCCTCAATTTCTTGAGAAAAATAATAGTTTAATATTTGGAAGGGCATCAAGCTTGGATTAGTACACCACATACACTCTGAGAATTAAAAAAAAACCAACCCAAAACCCTGGGTAGCAGAGAATTATATAAACACCCTCATTGCAGTGCATTTGAGCTGTATGTCCTTTGATATTTCTGGGCTTCTCAGATGTCAAAATGCAAAGTGATTCAACAGTAAAGGGAAAAAAAAAAGGCTCAGAAACATACACCAGATGATTCATTGACAGCCTTTGGAAACATAAGAGATGGAAAAGGCTTGTGTGGACTCTCAGCAGGACTGTGTGACCCATGCTGGATTGTACTTTATAGGAGGTTTTACAATGTCTTGTTCAGCCCAAGTTGTAAATGACTCAAGCGATGGGGTTTCCACCACCTCTATTACAAGGGTATTCCAGAGTCAGCCTGGAGACCTCACTGTTGGGAAGTTTTTCCTGCCACGACAGTGAGAAACTGCTTGGCAAGAAAGGGCTTGGTTGGACTCAGTGGAGTGTAAGAAACTTTCCAAGGATACAAACTGATTTAACTGCCATTTATGGATCCTGGAAAGGAAAACTGCTACTAACAGAGGACTAAGGTCTTAACTGCATTAGGAGAACCAACCAAGCCTTCTTTCTGGAGGAATTTTGAGAAAAAGTACATGGGGTCAGAGGGTTTAAATGCCATGGAGTCATCTCAGCTGAGGAAGCCTGATCACTGGTTGTGCAGCAAGGTGGGCAACAGCGATACGGGGTAAACAAACCTGCCACTTGTGGAGACAAGAGGTAAAAGGACATTGTTGTGTTGTTGGCTGCTACCTTTCAGCTTGAATACCACCATCATGGGTGATTATAGAAAATACAAACATGAATGTTTTAATTGTAGTTGGGGACAATAATCTCATCCCTTGCTTTGTATTAGTCCTGATCTCTCTTTCCCTTGTCTTAGTTGTGTATCTGTGGCCTAACTAGATCCAGTGATGGTGGTCATGTTCTTGGGATGCTTAGTCTGTCTTAGGAGAGGAATGGTTGCCCAGTGTCTGCGTGTGTCAGATGCTGAGCATCTTAAGGTATATTAAGAGAGGTGTGAAAAGGTCCCTGCTTGGGGGTTTCTCAAAGCAGCATAATAAGCAAATCTAAAGAATTAAGGTAGGTCTGGCTTTGTGAGACTCTGAGAGAGTGTCTTCTGGTCTACAAAGCCCATCAACTAAATAGTTTAAGTGTTCTCAATACAGCCTGAGGCTGATAAAGTGTGGTGTATCAGTGCTCAACTGTGCAATCCCACCAGTACAGCAAATAAAAGCAGTAAGGGTCAGGACCCTCCCTTGGAGACACGTGGGAATTTAAGTTCTGCTTTGACCGAGGGCTCTTGGTGTTTCTCCCACAATGTGCTCTGAGCTTGCAGCTCCACTGCCCTTGGAACTGCTCCTGCACCTCCTGCATGTCCTAGCAGAGCTGCAGACCCTCCTTTGCCATGTTTGGATAGCTTGGAGTACATAGTTCACTTCCTACACTCAACAGGCCCCATGCACCCTCTCACAGCATCTCATTGGAGGCACTGCTGAGGGGTGTTGGAGATGGCTCTACAGCCTGACTGCCAGCACATCCATGGCCTTGTTACCACAGACACAGGGATGATGTGAACAGTCCTGCTGGTTTAGGTAATGTAGGCATGGATTAGAGGTCTCCATGCACAAGTGAGCAGCAAAGAGCATGGAAGCGTGCATGCTGAAGAGAGCTGTGCCAACGCTCCTCCACTCACACACAAGCTGGTTATGAGTTACCCTGTAGAAGACCTTCCTGGGGTCCACCCTGCTATCCCAGCTCATGGATCTGTAGGAGACAGCTTGGAGTAGGGTCTGATCAGCTCGGTTCATCACTAACCGGCTGTCCTTTGGGTCCTGGATCGCCGGGGCTCCCTGGAAGGCCTGTTCCTCCTGGTGATCCTCGCTTCCCTGTTTGGCCAGTCTGTCCAGGCAATCCTCTTTCACCCTAAAAATAACAGAATTCAAGTAATTCCAAAGGACAGGAGCTAAATATAACAGCACTCAGCTGAAATAGCCATAGATGGAAAAGCTGGAAAAAAGTGGTTCATCAGGATAAGGACTGTGGTTTCATCAGGAGATGCCTCAGGTCTGTTAAAGTCTTACAGAGTGAGACCAATGATGGCCATAGCTGCATCCTCTCCCAAGCTTCATGCAGAGCAGGAGCTCCAGCAGAGCTGTACTTCCTGCATCAGGGTGAAAGACAGCAAATGGGTGAAATGTCTTCTGTTTGCACTTCCATGGATTGTCTGTTCTGTCCTGCAGTTTCTCATAATCTCATCCACCCCCAGCAGGCTAAGCAATTGATGATTAATCCATCTAAAATGTTGAAGACATGCCAGGACTTCAGCTGGAGAACTTCAATGCAGAAGCTGAAAAGCCAATGTTTTCCCCAGCACCAACTCCTCAACTTAAGGACAAGAGACAGGCTTCTGAGACACTGCACCCCACTTTGTTCCCCACCTCTTCCACTTACACAAACCCCAGATACTCCATCTGGAACAGACTGGGAGAGAGAAGTAAAGGCAGCGAGAGCCTAGGATGGTTGAGCAGATGGAAAAGGGGCAACAAATTTCCCTGGAGTATGAGTCTGTCACAATGACAAGGGTCTTTCAGTCATTGCTGGTAACAGCCTGTTATTCTACCCAAGGCAGCTGGAGGGCAGCAAGTGACAGTTTAAGAGGGATGTGTTATGGGCGGCATAATTTAGATCAGACCCATAGCCTCTCCAAACCCAGCTGGAGTCTTCCTATTTACAGAGGCTTTCTACAAACGGCTGAATTGTTGTTGATCCAGTTTAGATCCTGCAGCCAGCCTGGACCGGGGCAAGGACGCCAAAGAAACCCACATAGCATCGTGTTTCTGCTTCCACCCAGAGCGACGTTCAAGCCCATACTGGTTCCAGCCATTCCAACCCAGTAAATATATTCTAAAAGAAAAAGTGGCACAGATTTCCCTTCAGCAGTTCAGGCCTTGCAGGGCAGCAGCTAGAGGACACATGAATTTCCCATGGAGTTGTCCATTCTGGTCATCCTACAGGCAGGCTGTGGTGGTTCATTTGCAAGTTCTCCTAGGACATGTTTTTTTAGCCAGGTTTCTAATGAAAGGAGGTGTTGGTAGTGTGGGTACATGTATCTGTAGGCTCCTGAGCTCAGAGAACTGTGACAAAGGGGCCTTCAGCTGCTGTGAATGTCAAGAAGATGGATGGATGGATGGCAAGGAAGATATAATGACCCTCTAGCTACTTGAAAGGTGGCAGCAGGAATTGAGACTTTATTAGACTTTAGAGAACCCAAGCTCTAGAGACAGCAGGCTCACAGACTGTTTGTAGCAGTATCTCATGGAGTCAGAAACTCACCTTAAATCCTGGTGGTCCTTGTGCCCCGGGGAGTCCCGGTATGCCAGGGTTCCCTCTTTTGCCTGACATCCCTGCCACACCTTCTTCCCCATCATCACCTTGTTCTCCCTAGAAAAGAAACCCAGAAGAGGTTATGGAGAAAGATGCTCCATCCACCTCCGCACAGCTTCTTAGGGGGGCAGGGGAGCGGTGTGATTCTGTCCTCAGCAAGCAGCACACATCTGGGCATGGGTGAATTTACAGGGTTGTGGGTAGAAGTCCATGCATAGGACCATCTGTCAGGCCAGAAGCACTGGCTTAGTTACAGACTTGGCCACATGAAGGCAGCTGCCTGCTTCTATGAGCACGTGAGATACGAAGAGCAGGATATGACCCACTCTGGGTACATGTAAACTGGACTATCTGTGGCTGGACTACGTCTGTTTCTCCTGTGTTACCTTTTGGTTTCCCAGCTCCTAAGTTACCTATTGATGCTGTGAGGTTACGACTGCACACTCACCAGCACCCCAGGCACACCATCCTTTCCAGGCACTCCGTCCACTCCGGGGGCACCCTCTTGACCTTGTCTTCCCACCACTCCTCGAGGACCTGGTAGCCCAAGGATGCCCTATAAAATCAGAAAGGTTTTAGTGATGCTGTTCCCAGACAGCATTTTCTGGGGCAGAAAATGGGATTTTTACCTACCGGTGAGCCTCTGCTCCCTGCGCTGCCCCGTGCTCCTTGCTTTCCTTTCTGACCCTGCAAGGAAAAAAAGGAGACATCTACAGTCACAGCAGTCCTAGCACAACTCCACTTGGGAGTCTGACTTCAGGGTGTGCTTTTGGATAATGGTTGGAAAGAGTTTTATAAAAAAGGAGATTTATAAAGTCACTTGGTCCAAGGCTGGGGAATGAACTGCTATTTGCTTTTATTACAAGCGATTCTTCGTATGTCTTGAGAGTTCTCGGGCAGGAATGAATAGCTAGAAGGCAAGGACCTACATTTTTCCTAATACAGAGCAGATGAAGACAAATAAAGCAGGATGAACTCGAGGGAGGACTCAGTGCACATTAGAACAAGATGCTGAAAACCTGTGTCCTCTGTCAGCTCAGCGACAGCACAGTGCTGAACCCAGGACCCAGCAGGTCTCCTCTTCAGTAAGAGCTTTTCCCTGCCAGGTAGCTCCCTCTGATTTGGAAGGTTAATGGAAATGCAAAGGGTCTCTTGTGTCTAAAACTTGCAATGCTGCTTTGTGAATAAAGACATAGAAGAAATACTCCTGAGGTTTATTAGCTGTAAAAAGGATTAATTTCTGCAGAATGAATGGAAAACTCAGCCTCAGCACCTTCACTAGGGCTCTCGTAGTGAGGTCATGGACTAAAGCAGTTTTAAATCGAAGCCCTGCATTTTCTGTGCATTGTTTCTCCATCTGCAGAGGACCAGGCAGGCCAGCTACATGAAAGAAATACTCCTGGGGGTGCTTTCTCTGCTATTCATTAGGCCCAAAGGCAGTTCCAGATTGTCCCTTGATGGGTAGAGTTTATTTATCTTATCGCCTGGTACACTTTTTGCCAAGAACACCTACTGTAGGTTAAACTATCTCCTGGCATCACCCCAGCAGGGTCAGATTAAAAATACTGACATCTGCCAAAAGGGAGAAGGAATTTGCTGAGTATTGAGGTCACATACTTATGTTTTAACAAATAAAGTCCCTGATCTGTGAGAACAATTAGCAAGCTGTCATTACAGCCAGATGTGGAGGTAGGAGTAGGTATGAGGTACCCTAATGAACCCTGAAGGACCCATGTGCATTGTGTTTTCTTGCACAATAAGGGCAAGACATTAGAGGGACTCTTCCAAGAAACACAAGAACTGCATGGATAAATGGGCTCCAAATTTGGAAGGTTTCGAGCCAGAAAAATTTACGGTTCAAGTGAAAGAGAGACACTTGCCTGGCTCAGATCTCCTTAGGGACAGACAAGCCAGCTTAGCCAGAGGCACCACAAACAGGGGTATGGGAAAGAGACACAACCCATGGCAAGGACAAAAGACCTGCCCAAGATTCACCCATCACGCTGGAGCTGTAATTGTCTTGATCTTCTCCAGCCCCACAAAGCCAACAAACTATTGGGTTTGGATGCTCAAACACAAGTTTACAGCCCTCCCACTAGCTTCTCCACAGTATTTCAAAGTGCAGTTGCTGAGGAAAAACATGAGACTACTCTTAATAGGACATTTTCTTTGAACTTGGGACACTATAAATCCACCCTGCTGAAACCTACCACTTCACCTTTGGATCCCTTTGCTCCTGGCTGGCCTGGTGGTCCAGGATCCCCCTGTGAAACACAAGCAAGAAAAATCTGCCTGAAATTCTCTTCTGCCAGTGTCTTGCATGAAGGATGAAGAACAGCAGTTTTTTGTGCTCTAACAACACTGACTGCATGGAAACAATTCAGGAGAAGAGCCTGTGCTCAGACAGGCCTCCTGGGGAAGGAGCAAGGAACTGTCTTTAGGGAGCATTTAACAGGGTGTCAATTGGAGGCAGTGGTACCTCATTGCTTGGGTAGCATTTGTATTTGTGGAAATTGTTCCCCTAATTCCAGACGGCACCTGGAAAACAGTGCTGAGAACTGGGCAGGAAGGAACCTGTTTTGCTGAAGGTACTGCAGAAGCTACGTGCAGAACAAGTAGTTTGTACAGTGACTACATCTTTAGTGTTGGTACTAGCTCCCTTTCACATGCTGAAGCCCTTTCCTTGGTTTCAACTGGATGTCAGATATTTGAGAGCTACCTACTGAGGAGCAAAGCAGAGAGGATATTTCACTACTCTCTTACTGGTATCTTCCCCATCACACACATCTCCATTTTTTCTTGTGGCCATCCAGGTCTGGGTTTTGTGTGTGTGTTTGTGTGAGGGGCCATTTCTGGCCTTTCAGAACAGGCAGTTTTGGAGACAGGCTTTTGGCAGTGCTCTCTGTTCCATCACCCATTTATTCGTCTCAACACATGACTCAAAATGCCTGTTCTATAGGCCTGGCTTATAGAAAAGCACAGGTTGCATTTCACAGCTCACCACACATTCCTTCCTTCCCTTTCCTTCCCTTTCGCACACGCGCATGACACTGGGTAGCTTACAGTAAAGCAGCATCTCTTACAGGTAAGCCTTGCTGTCCAGGTTTTCCTCTTTCTCCATCAAGCCCTTCTTGACCCTTAAATAAAAAGCAGAGAAGGAGCATGTGTTTGTTCTTGGGTGTTTTTGTGGCCAACGGGAAACAAAAATGTATGTAATGTGCTATATGGGACAGGAGAAGAGATGCACGTCTGTGTTCTGCTGATAGAGGAATGTCAGGCCTTGTGGGTAGCATGGGAGCAGCCACGGATATGCATTGGGAAGAAACAGCTAAGAGGAACTGCTAATCATCATCTAGGCAGTAAAGAAGGCCCCCAAATACAGCATTAATACAAGGGAACGTTTGGAGACTGCTGTCCTACAAAATAAGGCAGCAGCTCTGGTAACCTGGTGGATTAAACGTTTTCATTACTGTAATGGATCGCTCTGATCAGCTTCTTTTGGATAGATTAAGAATGCACAGAGCCTTTGCAGATCAACAGCAATCACCTGGAGATGTCCTGCCAACAGGGTGTCAGGAGCACAGGAGAATCATTCCTAACCTTGGTCTTGCTTTTGAGAGAAATCCTGGTAAGGTTTTGGAAGCTTCCAATCCGTTAACAGAGATCTTCCCATGAAGGAGTGTACAGCCATGGCCATACCAACCTTGCATTTTGTCCAGCATTGACATGACCTTTCTTGTACTTATCTTCCATAGGGTATTTTCTTGATAATCACAAATATCTCTAAACAGATGGTCCTGCTCATTCTCTTAGTCTAGTCACAGGTGTATGACACCCTCAGATGCTGACCTGCAGGACCTACATTTGCCTTCAGCAAAATTTTTACCACTTTAGGTAAATATATCTGAATTGCTCCTCATTTGAAGCATACCCACGTGCAGTGATTGGCAAGGCACAACATCAGGTTATGAATCATGACTACTAGGGGAGGGGTAGGGCCAATGCAGATTGAAAGCACTTCCTCAAGACAAATACTTCTGAATCATGTATTTGGACTAAGACTCACAGGATAACCAGGGTCTCCAGGCTCTCCTCGATCTCCTCTGTCACCAACAGGGCCCTACAACAACACAACAGAGACTTGTAAACATCTGTCATCTGTATTATCTCAAAGGCTTGTTCTACAAGGAAGGGACCCAGCTAGACCACCTGCAAAAATCAGGCCAGGATTGATTTGAGAACGGATCTTACTCTGTCTCCAGGTGGTCCCTGTGGTCCTTCTACCTTCCCATCATCACCTTGTTCTCCCTGTGAATAAACACACTAGTATTAATATAGACAGCAGATTATATGGTAAATGCTTCTGTTACAGACCCAATCCAGTCCTTCCATATCAGGGGCTCCTAAGTCAAAGCCTCTGTTGAATTTACTGATTTTTAATTCAAAGAAAAGTCTAAATGATTTATTGTTTGGTTTGTTTCACAACCCGGGGTACACCGACTCTTCACACTGTAGGGATGACAGACCAGGGAGAAGCGACCGTCATCCCTACAGAACCAGGTGCAAAGAGTTATTTTCACTGATTCCTAAACTATGCAAGAAGCCTGTAATTAGGACAAGATGGGAAATACTTCTCCGCCTCTGAAATTTTATTGCTGACAGTCAAACCAAACTCTTTAATCAAGCATTTCCCCACCCTCACTGAGCGCTGCTTTGGGCTGTCCTGGGAACAAGGGTGGTCTGGATGGACTCCCTGGCTGTGTGCCACCATTGTGGGCTTGTCTTACAGTTGATCAGGTGAGAGGGTCAGCCCTTTCCACACTTGCTCCAAGAGCAGCTCCACTCGTTGATGGGATGTTCCCCAGCAAGAACTCATGGTTTGGCTGGTAGATAACATCACCAGGATTATTTATAACTGAGGCCTCTCTAAAATAGCCATAGACAGATCCCTCAAGACTTAAGCCAGACACTGTCTTTTTAAACTCAGTTGTATAAGTCACTCAGGGTCATGGTGTCCTATTTTCTCTGGATTCTAGCTCGGAGAAGGATGTTTCTTTGCTCCCCACAGAAGATAGCTACGTTCCAGCTCCTCCAGTTTTTGGCTACTTCATATCACTGAGACTCTGCTCCTTAGGATGAACTTGTCTCACAGCTCCTTTGGTGTTGCAGCTACTGGAGAGAGGAGGTCTGGGGGATTCTGGCACAGCGGAGCTGCTGTGTTTGGACTACTTGGGGTGCTCCTAGAGCCTTGAAAGTCCAAATTTCCATAGGTACGCTGAGCCATGTTTTCCAGAGACTTCTGCAGTTCTCAGTGGTTGCATCAGCCCTTTCTGGTGTATTTAAAACCCTCTTTGACTTTCTCTCTGGGCTACTCTCAGCTTCTCTTTGAGTTGCAGCTCCTGATGGGAAGGGTGCTTGGGCAGTTTCTCAGTAATACTATCACTGGGAGAAGGCATTTGGGGTGCTTTGCTTGCATGTGATGCTTGGTAACGACACGTTTGGAGCAGTGAATAACCCTCAGTGAAAAAAGTCCCATAGTGGAGCCAGTAGCTTCTTTTCTGTAGGAACTGGGTCATGGTTTGGAATCAGGGCTGTGCTGCTGCTGGGAGAGACACACTGACCCATGTTGGCTTCTCTCAGGCGGAGGACAGCGTAGTAGAATGAGGCTCAAGATTTGGCAAAACCTTTTACAGTCAACCTCAACAGGTAGCCAAGAGCTCAGCATGTATCTCTACACTCCATGCTTGGTGACACTGGCATGTTCTTTCTCTGCTGCTGTGACATTTGTTGGATGGATGTTGCCAGGATTTCATAATTACTCCAGGTTGGGGTCATGCTATCCTTAAAAGACTGTGTGCTGGGTGGTGAGCTCCAGCATACTTGTCTGGGGCTTTGGAGAGATGTCACAGTAAAAGAAATACATGGGCAGAAACACTGCCAGGATGGCTTGAGAATATAGCACTCACCAATGTGGATGGAGAAATTTGAGTGGCACAGCAGACAAGAAAGCAATGCCGACCAGGCTCTGCCAACAGTCCGTACACTACTGGTCTCACTGGTTCAGCAGCATACCTGGCAACTAGTTTGCTTTCTAGTCACTGTCAAAGGAATGTAGGATGGAAGGGAAATATTTCTCAAGTCTCGGGAAAAAAATAAACTGCAGAATAGGTGTTACTGTGCAGAAGTCTTGGAACTGACTGTTTCTGCTCAAACAGGATGCGAACACCTTGCCATGAGACCAGCGTGATCAACTCAAGGAAAGCTCGTAATTCCAGGGACCCTTGAAGAGCATCAAGACCCACAGACTTTCTCCCCAAAACTGAGTTGTGGCTTTGTGTCCCCTCAAGCCTAATTCCCACCTTGTCCTTTGTCTTCTGACTGAGAAAAGTCTGCAGGACCTGTCAGGTTTAGGACTGTGAGACTGAGCTCCTCTAGGACTTCCTGATGCCTCAGCTGCTCAAGAGGAAGATGAAAGGTCTGCACTAATTCTTTGGAAAGTTGCAGTGAAAAAAAAAGTTAGAGTAAAGGGCAGCAAAGTAAACATGTTGGGATACAAATGGAAAATGCATGGAGGAGAAGGGAAGTCTTGTTGTTGTTGGCTCCCATCCCAAAGTGAGATAGACCAGTTTGTAATTTTTAAAAGGATCCCATCTGGACTGCTTTAAGCAGCTGCCAAACGCAGGCGTCTGCTCAGAGCAAGGCCTCTTTGAGGAGCTGTAAATGTATTAAATGCAGTGGAGTAGCTGGCTGGTACAGCACAAGGGAGCGGGATGCCACAGTAATGCCGCTTTCTTCTCTGAAAATGAAAAGACCTTCCCCACCATTAGATACCTTTCTTCTTCAGCACAGCCATGTTTACTACGTTGTTTAAAGCTCACAGAGCAGTCACGGTCCCAGTTTTGTTTCCTCTTCCATTTCTCAGATCCAGGCTTCCATTTGCATGCTCACATGCCTGTGCAAGGTTACAAAAGTCAGGAGAGCAGGAATCTGTCCTTAGGCTGGGATCCAGGCAACTCTCAGGAGATAAGAAGGAAGGATGGATAAGGAAACTTAGGTGCAAGACTTTTGTAGAGCACCTCGATGCATCAGGAAATGGTGCTGGAGGCTCAAGCACATGATGCTGAGCTCTCCTTGTTCAGCTGGAGCTGCTCCCCAGGAAGGAGCCAGCAGACCTGCTGACCTTCAGGGAAGATGTGAGTGAGATCTGTCTGTCAGTGATCATTAACAAATCTGACTGTTCTCAGCAGGAGGCATTAGATGCTCTGGTATCTTTGCCTGGATTGATTTGAGAATAGATCTTACTCTGTCTCCAGGTGGTCCTGTCTCCAGGTGGATTCAGCTTGGATACTTGCATGTAGAATGAATGTTATCATCCTTAATATTACATAGTGTTGCTGTGCTCATTTAACACAAGATCCACATTACCTCTGAGAACGTGCTCTTCTAGTGTCTGTTTGCAGAAGAAGGTTTTGGTGGTGAAGTGGACGGTGCTTCACTGAACACTTCAGAATAATCATTTGGGGACCATTTACTGCTGAAATGATGGGGGTCTTCAAGAAGATGGGAACTTTCAAGGTTTTATAATGAAGCAGCAGTACTACATTATATATATACTCAAGCTGTAAAGCCGATGGCTGAGTTTGCATTTGGTAGTCACAACTCTTTGCCAGGATGCCCCAGTTTCAACAGTGGGACTGTGAGTAACCTCTGGCAAGACTCTGAACTGGTGACGTGGTTGTGAACTCTTGCATTATCTTCCTGGTTGGCTGTGCTTGGCTAACTCTTGCCACTTCCCACATGGCCACTCATCAAATACACTTGAGGAGGAGGACTGCTGAAGTCTGGGACAGCAAAAGGTGCAGCTTGGGAAGGAGATGGGGCAGCATTAGAAAGGCTGGGGGTGGAGAGAAAGTTCATCAAGGCAGTGATGGAGATGCAGAACAGCAGGAACATCACCAGCTGTTCCCTGTGCCATGGATGTGCTTCAGCAGCAGAAAATGAGAGGAAAAAACCCAGCATGACCATCGTTTATCCCTGAAGCAAAGTTTCTGAGAGATGTGAGTATCTTAGTGGAACACAAGAGTTCACTCTGCCCCACTGACTCCGGGCCACCAGGAGTCTCCAGGCAGAGTACGGAGAGCAGCGTGAACTGGGTGTCCTGACACCCAGCAGCCTGAGCTGAAAGGACACACTCAAAGCCCTCAGCAAAGACGTGCCTTTGGGATCTCTGTTCCACAAACTCCTTTTATAAGCAATGAAGCTCCCACTTGTACATGTACAGCTGCAAAGCTGCAATCACATCTGTGTGCGGAGGGAGAGGCGAAAGCTCTCAGCTCCGGGGAGGTGGAAAACGAGCAAAAGGAGTTCATGCATCTTTCACCTTCATGGGGACCTGACAACTGACCAGACCCAATTTCCATCACTTCCCATCCCACACCAAGGGAGGGAGATGCGCTGCCGCTACTGAAGGCACGTGAAGGGCTCCAGCGGCACTGAGTACAGCTAGAGCCAGCTGGGCTGTCCTCAGAGTGTGGAGCAGCCTGCTCTGCCGACAGGAAACCATTAAAGCATGAGTCACTTCTCCAGACTGAACTGGTTATGGCCGTGCTGACTCAGCAAAAGGGGAAAAACACAAGGGGAAAGCTGCTGTGGAAAGAAGGCTCTGACTCAGGCTGGCTGCGGCAAGGGGAGTCATCAAGGGGTGGGGGATGAGCAGTGTAAGGGGGTGGCAGGTGATGAGGAGAGTGGAGCAACAGCAATGGAGAGGTGACCAGTTCTGTCTCGATTACAACATGCTATCAGCTGATTTAAGGGCAGATGGACAGCTTGCTGGAGATCAGCTAGCCTGTGCAGGTTGTTATTCTGACTTGATCACAGAAAGCTACCAGTCTGATTTCTTTTGGCTGGGGGGTTGAGCAGAACTTCTGTGGATGCAGAAAAAATCGTGTCCCCAGAACACATCCTGGCTGGCTTAGCCACCAGCACAAGGGCACGTGATGTCTGGAAAGCATGTGCTAGTGGTATGGGTGTCCTGACACTGGTTGGCAGAAGTAAAGCTGCAGCAGGAGTTATGTAGATGACGACTGTAGAGGAAGCACCTCCACCTCTGCCAGAGGTAGAGGAAGAGAGCACAGAACCATGGGTGTTATGGCAGGGGGTAATTGTCTCTAGGTCAGCTCAGCTTCCATGGCAATGGAAGAGGAGATGACTAAGCTCCGCAAACTCACCTTTTCCCCCTTTGGCCCTGGTGGTCCCATTGGCCCTGGTGGTCCTGCATGTCCCTGTGGAGAGCAGACAGCGTGTGAGGAGACAGGAACGAGCTGTTTGGCTGGAGGTCCTCCCTGGGTTCCTGCTGGATCTCATGAGCCCTGTACTATGCATCCCAGCTTTGGAGTGAGACATGGGTCACGGTGCAAGTGGAGGCTAGAGCAAGAACTAAACTGAACTCAAGGTCAGAAATAAATCGCAGTTAAGAATGATTTTGCATCCTGGAGTAATGTTGTTGTAGAGAACAGACAGAAGCTGGAGGATGAAAACACAAACCTTACCTGATAACCCTTTAAGCCAGGTTCCCCCTGAGCACCCATCCTTCCTGGAACACCCTGGAGAGGCAAGCACAGAAAGCACCATGAGAGCAGCCCATTATCCCTAATAAGAGGATACAAAGCAAAGCTCAGCACCACATCGGAGTGCAGCCAGCCATTTGCCTGGCACTGGTAAGCCTTGCTGCAGCCATCCAACACTCTTGCTTGGCTTTAATCCCTTACACACGGTGATGCTAGGAGTGCAGAGTATGTCTTTGCCCTCCTGTAGCAACAGGCTCCCCACCTCATTCAGATTTGCTACCAGAAACGGTGCATAGTGCTTGCTCTACGTCTGCCCTTCTGGAATAACTTTGTGCTATAAAGTCCACCAGCAAGACCATCCTCATCCCAATCCTGAACTGCCGGGGGGAAACCTTTCAGCATGGGTTCTGAGGCCTAGAAAGGAGTTTGCTGGGTTGTGATGAGGGCACTGCAAGAAGTGTTTATTACATCTCGAGCAGACTGAACAGAAGGTTTTAAATCAGATCATCATGCTGAAGTGAATCACAAACTTCCCATATAATCCCATTCAGTGTGGAAGAAAGCCCTTTCCACAAGGCAGAGATGTGTTCAGTCCAGTAGACTGATGATCAGATGCTGCTTTTCTTCCCTGGGAAATAACCCATGGAGGCTTTACCAAAGAATATGAAGGGAGGATATATGGAGAGGCTGTAAGTTTTAGTGCAGGAAAACACTATCAGCAAAACTGTTACTCCATCACTCATTTACTACTGTTCTGAAACATCACCTCGATTCCCAGTCCATAAATAACTCCTGCTTTTTCACTAAGCCCTACCAAATACAGTGCAAGAAGTTTCCTTACCAGCCTGTAGTGCATGAGGAGGTGTTTATTATGTATCACGCTGTCCCAGTGCATTTGTCTCATGTGCCTAAAGCAAATTAACTTTCTTCCCTCTCTGCCATACTATGGTTGGTCTCTCTGAAAGCCTCACCTTCAGTTCCCAACTCAAAGCCTTTCCCATGCTATATTTCTTCTTGCTGCAAGTGTTTTAGCTAAGTAGATCAAGAATGGGTGTAGAAGCAGGGCAGAAATCCAAGGCAGAGTTCCTTTATGACAACACAGTTTGCCTTGGAAGCAACTCTTGCCATGAATGTGCAGTCTCAGAGGGAAAGATCTTAGCAAAAAATAGCTTATCAGCTCACTCCCTTCCCAAGAAAAATCCCCAATATTTCATCCCATCTGGGGAGTTGTGAAGAAGCTCCTTGATGCAACGTGAGCTGGGTTTACAGGGCACCAACACACACACACACACACACACACACACACACAGCACCACTATGGAGTCTCTCCTGTGCTGCTCAGAGCAGGAATTACGCTGCTTTGGCCCACTAAACCCATCTAACATCATTTCACTTTCTGTGCTCTGTTGGATGCTGCTTCACTCAGGCCTGTGCCCACCACTGCCAGTCACATTTCTGTGTGCTGTGTTCAACCATTTGCAGAGCTCTTCTCACCATAGGTCCCAGGGTACCTCGGGATCCTTTAGGGCCTTGGTTCCCCTTTGGCCCCTCCTTCCCTGGAGATCCTGTCTCGCCCAGCTGCCCCTGGTAGCCCTTACTGCCCTGTGGAACAAAAGCACTGACATTAACATAGGACAAAGCTGCTTCTACAGAGAAATATCAAAGATGAACAACAAGAAGGAGATCCAGGGGAGGAGATGTTATCAATGGGAGATGTTCCTACCTTCTGGCCAGGCCTGCCCTTTTCCCCCTGTTTTCCTGGTTTCCCTTCTGGTCCCTAGGAGAGAGGAAAAAAAAGCAGTTTGAACAGGGAAGCAAAGAAATCCCATCCCAAGCAGCCACCCCCAGGCCATGCCCAAGGTACATTCAACCCTGGCAGCGTCCTCACCCATCCTATCCTATACCCATGGGAGCCAACAAGGAGGCTAGGAACTCATGTAGGTAAGGCCAGAATTCAGAGGCACTACAGCTGGAGTACAGCTGAGTTTGTTCTTGAGCTGCTCCAACACATGGAAGAGAAGAAAACCTTGTTGCTTAAGGGTGGAAAGATCTCTGTGCCCAGGCGACTCTAGGGCAACATGGCTGAAAGATGATGTTGTTCATCTTCAGATCATATGTCAAAGACAGGCAGGTGATGGAAAACTGCCATCTCATGTGTCCACCTTCAGGGATGCACAAAGGGGATCTCCTAAGTCCTCCTTGAAGAAAGCACCCATAGAACTGAAAAAGGGTACACACCCAGGCACTGCTACGGAGGGATTGAAATGTGGAAAGCACATTTACCCTGACCCACACAAAATGTTTCCTCTGGTCTGCAGAGAGAGCTGCCATCTGTGCCTTGCAAGCAGAGTTGAATCTGTCCCCATCAGCTACAGCACTGAACTGGATATCAACATTTTTTATATGGTTTCAGGATACTGGCAGCAGAACCATCGCCTCAACATCAACTGTCCACATTTTTACCCTGTCAAAACAGGAGGTGGCTTAATTTTCTATCTACCTGCCATGCACAGTGCAAAAAAGCTTCATAGAATCCAAGAATCTCCTGAGCTGGAAGGGACCCATAAGGACCATCAAGTCCAACTCCTGGTTCCACACAGGGCCAGCCAAGTCAGAGCATGGGACTGAGGGCATCATTCTTGATGCACTGCCCCTTGATTTGCACCGTTATGACTCTCTCAGACTGCAACACCCAGAAAACACAAGATGCTGATCAGAAATGGAGCAGGGTGCAAAGCTTCCAGTGGGAGCCACGGCAATGAGAGGCAGAAATGCCTGGCCTGCTTTGTGCACCGAGCGTGGGCACCTTGTGCAGCAGAACCTGCTGCCTCTCCTTGCATGCTCACAGCAGGTATTAGCCATGAGGAGCAACTAAGTATAGTGCAGTCTCCTTTGGGAGCCCAGGGAGTTCATTTTTTCAGTGCCTGACCCCGTTGGCTGCCAGGCAAACGACATATTTTGGATTTGACAGAAAGAAGCAGAAGTATCGCTCAAGACAATCACTCATGCCTTTTGGCAGTTGCAGCAAACTATTCAACAGCATCTACATCCCTTCTTCTGCCCCCCTGCCTCCCAGTTAAGAAGGTGTAATATTCACTGCTGCTGATGCTGCAGGGAAGTATCGGTCTCGGCTGAACAAAAGCAACTTACAAAGCCAGACCTATCGGAGGGTTTTCACTCTGATCTGAAACACAGGCCTGTAAGTGCCTGCTCTTAACACAAAGGAGCAATTCAGCTTTACTACAGCCCTAATGAACTGTGCCAGCTCTTCACTGCCCCAAAGGGAATAGCTCCCTTTTACCCAGGTCACACATTTCATGAGCCCACCTTGCCAGCACTATTAGAGCTTCCCAAGGGACAGGTCCCTGCAGAGGGGTGCACAAGCCCTGTCCTGTTGTCTCTTCCATGCTGCTCAGGCTTTTTGTTTGCTCTGTTTTGCTGCCACGAAAGATCACTTTTGGAATTACTTTCCCACAGATGCTGAGCAGCCACAACATGCAATGAATCCTGGGTGCCAAGCCTCCAGCGCCACTCACGTGATTCATGCTTTTGTCAGGAGTACAGAGAAGTCCTCACCCATGAGAGCATCAGCCTGGGAAGTGGCCACCCTATCCAGCTATGCAGTACCTCACCACCAGACCTGGTACCAGGTCCCTCAACTCCCCCATGTACCCGTCACTGCAAAGCAGCAGTAATGCTCACAGCAACCCTGTAATGCTTGGTGGCTTGAAGACTGGGAGAGGGAATAGTGTAATTGCTCACAAAAGTTTACCATCAAAACCATACGTGAATGAATAAAGACACAACTGGGATTTCTAATTAGTTGCATAGTGTTTTTCCACCAGTCTCCCTGGACTGTGCACTAAGATCTTTTGGAAGTACAGGGAATAGATATTTTCTGCAAATAGAAGAGAGCCTGTTTTAAAGCTAAATCAGCTCCTGGCCCTGGTGATGGCCAAGCCCTTGATCTTCTCCAGCAGAGTCATTTTGCACACTCAGATGTGCTCCTGAATCGCTGTGCTGTAACAACTCTTGGCACAAGTGCACCCCTGGGATGAGGATGCATTGCACCATCTGTAAAAAGGCAGAGACCAGTGTATTGATGAGATGTACCCTTTGTGCAGGGCAGATGGACCCTCTCCACAGGAGAGCTCACAGGGATCTCACTGCTACTTCTGATGAGCTTGAAGTACAGCCTGGTTTCCCTCACCTGGATACATCTGCCATGGAAGCAACTCCTGAGACTTGCTCCTACCCTGCACTGATAAATGTCTTTTCAAGAAGACAGGTTCAGGCCTTAAATTTTCCCATCTGAGAAACAAAATTTCTGCAGGGTTCCCAAAACCCACCAGCATTCAAGTTCATGCTTGTACCCACAGTCATGAAATTCAAGTATCAGTTACATTCAAGTGGGAGAGAGACAAACCCAAAACATAAGCCCAACTGTGGCAGTCCAAGACCTGCTCACAAAAATCAACTCGATCCAGAGAAGACTGTGCTCTGTTCAAACAGGGTCTCACGTTTCTTTGGGACCCTTCAGCTTGTCTTTCCCTGTTGGTGGAGTATGAACACTGATACGGGCTCTGGTAAACTGCCTGTACTGGCTTCTCCCTCATGACGCATTGGCCTCACTGAGCAGGGATGTTCATCTACTCCAGAAGGCTCTCCTGGGTCCTCCCCCAGCTGGGGTGCGGCTCCTTCTTCGTTGCTGAAGGAAAAAAAGAATTGGCAGCATCTCCAGCTCTTGTCAGTGATAGTGAGACCAGCTGTCACTCGCTGTAAACCACAAAGACGTTCCTTTGAGCCCTCCTCACTGCTGTTAGCTTTTGTCTGCCCCTGAAAAGCTTTGCTGGTGTAAATAAATGGGTCAAACTGTGCTGGTGACACCATCAGCAGAGACGTGGCTTGGATCTCGCAGCCTGAGTCACCTCCTCGCATCGAGTAAGCTCTATCAGCAGAGGATATTTCTGTGCTCTACCAGCAAGCTTTCTAGGACTTGGGCCAGGAGAGCTCTGCTGGTGAGAGGGAAGCCTACCATATGTCTGATTTTCCTGGATGTGCTTTCTCCAACTGCACAGGAATTTTGCCCGGGTGGATGTAGAGGCGATTCACCACTTGCTTGGGGTTCCCAGATACGCGGTATCTCCACGTGTGATGTTCCAAATGTGGTTGCTGGTTGTTGCAATCCTGGATGCTCACAGGGCACATGCACAGTTCCCAGAAATCGCTGCACCATCATCACATGCCACACATTGCACAGGCAGCAACAAGCCCAGCAACAACTCTGGTAGCCTTCAAAAAAAGGTCAGATTCTTTGTCTCTCTCCATTCTTCTGACTCATCTGTCCAGGGATGGAAAAATCAGAGGCAGGATGTGGGAAGAAAAAAAAAAAATTGATAAAAATTATATTCAGCGAGTTGGTAACTTCATCCCAGGTCCCCAAAGGACATTGGGAACCCAGCATCTTTGGGTACCTCTCTCGCTGCCATGTGGAGTTCCTAGGGGTCCTGCTCTCTTTACCAGGGAGCTGAAAATGTCAAAAGTCCATGCAGAAGAGTAATTAATTCCAAGTTCTTTTTGCTGGATTCACATCAGTTGGGTTAGCGTGCCAAGGCACTGAACACTCAATGCTTTGAGTCTCAGGTATTGTACACATTTTGTTGTATGCTTTGGGCTACTGGTTTGCTAAGAAAACAAATCTTCTTTCCAAGCTTCTTCCATGACTGGGATTGTTTTGAAATGGTGATTTCTCTTTACATACTGCACTCTTCATTAAGCTGATCAGTATCTCCAGAAGATGATGGTATTTGTGACCAGGGACAAACCAGTGGTTTTACAAAGTCACAAGCCTTCAGGTATGCCAAAATGTCTGTTTAAAATCTCTTTGCCAGCTTCAGTAATGACATGATTTTTAATTTTTTTCATTTTTTTTTTACTATGGCCACAGATATTTCCTAAGAGAAAAGCTGGTTGTTTATTTTCCACTGCAAATTGATTAGTTTGTAAGGAAAAAGGGACTTTCAGCTACTGACTCTCTTGGCAGCAAAGTCAGGTGTCTTGCAGGGCATGGCAGTAACGTTTCTGGGAGCAAAGAGATGACCAGTCCAGCTTTAAATTCTCAAGACATCAGTAGTTGAAATCTATGTTATGACAACATCATCCAGAAAACCAAACTAAGGGAGTTGAATGAACCACAGAGAGATAAGCCTCAAATGGAGCCAAACAACAAACAGAGTTAAAATCCAGACCCAAATTTCCCCTGCTCTCAGTGATGCTCTGCTCCATGTAATAGATCCGGGGAAGTGGTTACCGAGAAGTGACTCAGCATCCTGGTTTGACTCCAGGGGAGTTGTGGCTCTTGGCACTTCAGGACAGGTTTCTGCTTTGCTTGCAGACTTACAGCATGGCTCAGGAGGGAAGCTCTACACGGGCACAGTACTGATGAGATGGCTTCCCAAAGCCTACCTCAGGCAGGTTCAGGATTACTCAAGGGCTGTTGTGGAGCAGGAGAGTATTTTAAGATTTTCTGGGTGTCAAGAGAGTGAAGGTCTGAGGTCACTCCTCCTGCCAGAGATGAAGCAGGAAGAAACAGAAGAACCAGAATGCAGCTACTGGCTAGAGAAAAGAAAGTGGCAATGGTGCTGAAAAAATAAAAAAGGTGATAATTTGAGGCACAGGATGTAGAAAGGGCAGAAAAGCTAGAGCAGCAACAAAGGTAGGAAGCATGAAGTATAGGATGACCATGCCCATATTGTTCAGGGCCCAGCCAGCAAGCTCATTTAAAGGGAAATGAAAAAGCCCCATATAATTTCCTACCGCTCAGCAATGTCTCCATATGAGAACCTCTACTTAATAAACTTTGATCGAGACAAGCCTCCCCCTATGGAGGACAGTTCACAAGCACTCAGGAAATTAGTGGGATTATTGGGGCCGGGCATTTGAAGACATAAATGTTTCAGATTTATAAGAAACACATTTCATAATCACTCTGCCTAGCAGTAGTTTGGAAGGGGAGGAGACAAGGCACCAGCTCCTGAATGAGTATGGGGAACGAAGAAAGACTCAACTGTTCTTGAGAAGAAAGACCTGATTGTACTGTGAGGTGCAGAGGGCTTTACTGGGATCACTGGGAAGTAATGGGCTCTTGGCCTGCTTCTGGAAACCAGTGGTGAGTGCAGGTAGAGCTGGCTGGCTGAAATCAAAGGAAAAAGCAAGATGGGGAAGTCCTATAGAAAGGTCTTGAATGGAAAGACTACAGCTAGTGTCACTATGACTTTCATTTCAGCTGAGGAACTCACCTGAAAATGGGAAATCCAAACCAAAATCTCCTATCTGCTGTAATGCCAGTCCCTACGGTCATGGAGATGCTGCTCTGAAACATGCCACCTTTGGTTTTGTGAATGAGAAGATCTGTTTAACTGTTTTCTTCTTCTAAGCAGCCACAGAGTAAGGAAGCAAAAAGAATCCTGTGTGGAGCAGTGCTGTGTGCTGAGCTGGTCTGGTTTGATCTGATAGCCCTGAACTGCCACTAAATCATTGCTCCTGGGAAAAACCCTTCCCCCCTCCCTTGCCTCTATTTCCTCATTTCTACAGAAGCACAAGAGACAAAGATAACACCAAAAAGCTTGATGGGTGAGTGGGAAGTGCAGGAAAAGCGCATCCCCACCGAGCTGTGAAGCTGTCATACACCATGACACCAAGAATTCGCCAGTGCTGGAAGCTGGCTGCTGGGGAGGGGCAGACAGAGCACTTGGGCAGGATTTACCCTAATGAGCACTGTTTGTGCTCTTCTCTTCCTCCCCCAAATGCTAAGGGTTAATGTCTTCCTTTTGAAGGACACAGATGCCCTGGGGTGTGGAAGAGGAGGGGAATGAAATCCTCTCTTGCAATAAGGAGGGGAATCTTGGAGTAACTGCACAAAAAGTGCGTCTCCTTCATCTGAGTCAGGAAAGAAACCGTGCCAAGTCAATGGGATTTATTTCAAATTCTGGCTCATTTTGACTCCTATTAACTCCAAACGAAGACCATCTGGGATCAGCCTGCCTTCCCGAGCAGCAGAGACCAGGCAGAGCTGGCCGACTCACTGCAAGGGTGACCGGCCCCAGCCTGGGCTGGTGGCTGCAAGCAGTGATTCCCTGGGGACTGGGAGAGCTCTGTGATTCCCTGCAGGATTCCCAGTGCTCACAGGCAACCGTGATCCACTTCAAAGGCTTCAGTGGATTTGGTAGGCTGAGTACAACAGCAGACAAAAGGAGGAGAGGGGAATAAAACCCACAATAAAATCTCCCAAACAACAAAATCCAGCATGTGCCTCAGTGTAAAATGGGGTGCTCTGGCTGCCACTGAGGAGGCTGAACCTGGGGCTGCCAGCAATGGTTGCAGCAATGGTTGCAATGACTGGTTGCAGCCATGGTCAGAATTGCCCAGGATGACTACACTGGAAGGAGAGAGACCTGTGGATCCCAGCTAAGCAGAGAGGCACCAAGCCTGACCCCTGCTCTGCCCCTAAGCATGCCTGACTGCATTCCTGAGCAACTTTTTCCCCTTTGATTTTTGATGCAAGGCAAGTACCTGCTTATGGCTTTGGTCCACTCCTAGAAGCAGAGCTGGGGAGCTCCAGGTCCAGGTCCAGGGCAAGTCACTTCACTGTGTTGTGTCTCTACTGCTAATGGGTTACTCAAGGGCAAGATTAGGAGTAACAATACATATGTCCTAGACTAAGGGTGTAAGGAGCTTGCAGTTACCACTGACAAACTGCCGGGGCAGTGACAGCCCTCCTCTGCACACCAGTATTCTCCATCCCTTCCATCTCTCCCTTGGAAGGTAACCCCACACCCTCCAGTTGATGGAGTTTAAGGAACTTCTTTCAATAAGAGCTCCACAGACCAGGACAAGAAAAACAGCTTTTCCAGGAAACAACAGCTCAGCACATTATCAAAAAAAGCAGAGACTCCTGCATGGACAGCAGAGATTAAAACCAGAAGTGCCGCCAAGCTTGTCCTTCAGCAGCCTCAGTGTTTTCAGGGAGCTGAGTGCCAGGTGACAACTGGTGTGGCACTGCCTGCTGTCACTGAGCTTGGGTCTTCAGAGCAAATGGCTGGAGTCAGTGACAGCAAAGTGCTTTGTTGTGGAAAATCTTTGAATCATGTTTTCAGTGGCAGGAAACAGAAAAGAACAAAGAACAAAAAAACCACTCTGGGACAAATTCTGCTGTAAGTGATGTTTGGACAAGTTTGTAACAGAGCAAGCAGTATGTTGGATGAGAACGAGCTCCTGCTCTACCCTGGCATGACAGAGCCCAGAAACCAGCCCCATCTCAGCTCTGACCACAGCATGCCATTTCTGGAGCAAGTCTGCTAGCTCAGAGCAGAAGGTCCATCCCAGCCAGCAAGTCCTCATTCCACTTCAGGACTGTAGCCCATAGATGATGGAGAAGCAAGAACACGATGGGAAGTGTGCTGTCCTCAGGACACCATCCAGTGCTGTGTGTGGAGATGCTCCTGCTCTGGGAAGCAACGTGGCTGAGATCACAGTGCTGGAGCCAAGAGCCACAAGTTCACCTAGTGCTCTGTACTGGGCTGGATAGTGCCTTTATCCTTTTCAAAGCACTGTGAATTTCCTTAAAAACCACCATCTACTACCCACCCCAGCCCAGCTCTGTCACTCTGCCCTCCCCAGAGCAAAGAAAAGGACTTTCAATCCTGTTGCATCAGTGCAAAAGGATTTACCAGCCCTGAGAGCTCTTCTGGGCTGCTGGTACACATCTGTACCAGGCAGCAGGGCCGGCACATGCAGCCAGATCTTCTCTGATGTAATTATTTATGGCAATTTATACCACTGGAGCTTCTGGCTCAAAGCTTTCCGAGTCCTGACGTGGCTTGAATGACACTGCAGATAGGATTTCAGGTTAAAAAGGAAGTGGAAAAAGAACTCAGCTCCCAGTTTTGCTGAACAACGAGGGATTTTCTTGTTTCAGAGCATGTTGTATTTCATTACCTACAGGCTCTCCAATTGCTTTCCTGGAACTGTAAAAAACCTCCCTATCAGATGTCTGCCTTGTATGACGACCAACACATTATGAAAACCACAGTGCACAGCTACAGAGAGCAGCTGGAAACCCACCACCTCCCTCCTGCCAACTGGCTTGGGCCTTTCACAGAGCCACGGGCAGATCGGTTGTGCTCTGAGGGAAGGGAAGAGCTGCACTTTCTGTAGGTGGAGAGAAGAAGCAGTGGAGAGGAGCACTTTCAGTGGAGGTTACTCTCAGGGACCACTTGCCAGCTTCCAGGTTGCTGGTTGCGTACCTGTGACTTCAGCCTCTGACTCTCATCATCCTCTGTTGTGAAGAATGGGATTTACTGGCAGCTGGATCCTTTGTAAACCTACATTACTCTCCAATGGTGCTGTATGGAAATTTCAGGCTCTGTGGCACAATCACCCCATAAAATGACAGGTTGGCAAACAAATGAACTTTTTCTTTTGGCAGACTACACCAGGACACTTGCACTGCTGATGGATGCCTTCCCAGGGTTCCACGGGCTGTTCTATCTTCCAGTTTCCCCACATGCTGCAGAGACATAACCTTGTCTGCGTGGGAAGTCTGGATGTCCAGTGGATGGCAGCTGCTCCTGCTTCCTGCACTGTTGACCCAAGTCTCCAGCCAGCCTCTCTGAACAGAGATGCCTCAACAGTCCCTGCTGCCCTGCCAGGGCAAGAGATTATCAGCTGCTCACTGCCCAAACCAGTCAATCAGAGGTCAAATGGCCAAGTGCAAACAGAGTCAAGATCAACTGGAGGCCAACAAGTTTTTACTAGAGGAAGATGGAAGTCACTGGGAGGAGACAGTACAGGAAGACAGCAGCTCAAGGAACGTGCACATCCCCAACATGAAATCTCAAGTGGATCTTGCATTCAGCTATGTGTCAGGGTTTCAGGTGCTCTGATTCCTCTCATGACCAGAAGGATGTTTGGCCCATCCTTCTGCTGAGCAGGAACAAGAATTGAACGGAGCACTGTGAACTTGGACAAAGTGACCAGAAGACAGAGGATACTCATGTGTCTCCGCTCCAGCTGCCTCGAGTCCTGCCAGCCACAGCTGTGAGACTCATGGACCATCTCAGTTGCCAGGTTTGTTTGCTGAAATCCACTGGCTTTCAAACACGCACGAACTACCCCTGGAGACTCGGCTGGGGCCTCCCTGGAAATGGCTGAGCCAAGTTAAAGCCAATGATCATTGAAAAGCGTTTCTTGAGCGCCGAGAGAAGTTCGATCGTGCTCCTTTGGCAATGTTGTACCAGCAACAGGATGGCTTTCTGGAAAAGAAACCCTTGCTCAGTAAAGCCAGACTTGTCCCTGGTGTAGGGATCAATTGCTGGGTGAACGTCTCTCTTCTGCATAACCCAGCAGGGCAGCACAGACCTTTCGTGCTTCCTCCATTAACAGGTGTGAAGGTGCTCCAGCACGTCCCTTCATCTGCTGCCTCTCAGGGAGCTCAACAACCGTGCAGACCCAGGACCTGCTAGCCCCTTTCCAGCTTTTGTGCTGGCCTGTGTGGTGTGCCAGCTCATACGTGCCCTGCCAGGTTCCCCAGCTTCTATCTGCTCTAAAGCTACATGGGGCACCGCCAGCACCAGGTCTTTGCCCCAGGCCACTACATGCAAAATGGGCTAGAAACCAGCAGCAAAGCCAGATCATTTCAGAGCAGTCAGGCACTTCATTTCCTGCATCTCTTGGGAGGACACTTGATAGTGAAACGTCAGGTTCCCTTAGACATAAGCAAAATAAAGATTAAGACTAAACATGTCCTCAGTGTTAGGAATGATCTTCAAGAAGTGGTGTAGCTGCAGGGACTTATGGTGGAAAAAGTTTTTTCAGAGGCTGTTGCTGAGGGCAACAGAGGGCCAAGCCAAAGTGTAGGAGAAGTTTGTCTTTAAGTCCATGACTGCAGATGGGCATCAGCTATGAAACTCTTCCAGAAGCAGAAAATGAGCTACACACTTCCAGGTGGAGGTCAGACAGATCCTTAAGTGTCTCTCCCACTAATGGCACAGGAGTATGAACATCTCCCCTGCCCCCTCTGGAGATGAGCAGATATCTTAACAGTACTGGAGCAGAAGTAAACATCTCTAGCCCAGGGAAAGGACAGAGGATCCAGTGAGGAATGCAGTGGAGCACAGATGATTCCTGGGTGTCATGCCAGGAGAGATGAACTGAAGATGCAATAGCTAAAGATGAAGTTAGCTTTAAAATCATCTAAACTGCATATTGGACAGCATAACGCTATCACATCACATGTATTAAAACCATATGCAACACAACCAATGTGTAAACAGAGTATCTGCAGCACGCCCAAACCCAACATGCCTCCTCCCTGCAATGCAAGAGCCTCCAGACCTTCCCCATGCAATTTCCATGCCACCCTCTAAATCCCAGGCAGGAGCTGGTCACCGTGCAACCCTGGCATTTGCCCTCGGATGAATACCCACAGGAGCTTTCCCTGACTAGACTTTTGTTTTCTTTGTCTTTGAAACCTCAGTCCATTGACCACATCTGTGGTGGCTGTGCCTGTTGGTGGCTTTGGTGGCATGCCTTGCAGAGGACAGGTTGACTTTATATTCCAGGTTCCAATCCTCAGCTGAAAAGGAGGGGGCTGGGGTTATCTCTAGCAGTTTCCATCTCTGAGTGTTAAACTTTATCTCAACAGAAACCTAAGGAAGATCCCACTAATACTCATACATTTTCTCCATGGGAAGGCAGAAGAGAAGTCTCAAATTAAAAATGGGAAGAGAAAAATGATTCGTACTTGTGTCAGAGGACTTCCATCTTTAAATTACTTCAACAAGTACAGGAACACCAGCCTATAGATTAGGTAACAGCCAGGCGCCTGGCAGAGGAGGCAGTGCTATCTGGAGCCTGAGCAGGTCTCTGAAAGCCTGCTTGAGTTTAAACATCAGGATATACAAAGAAACACATTAAAATAGTAGATGGAAATATAGCACTCTGCAGTAAAAAACCCGAAAGGGAGTGATTATGAGCAGGAATCTTGGCTCTAGTGACTTTCTTTTTTTTTAAATAAACCAGAAAACGGCATCATGTTCCCAGGGACATGCTGGCAAACAGCAGGGATGGAGTCTGAGAGAATCTACATTTTATACTCTATAACTTAATATGGCTTTTGCATGATTTTGGTGTTTTTATTGGTTCTTAAAACATGCACAATATAAACACGTGGAACCAGCCAGAAGTACAGCACACGGAGGGCTGGGCGCTCAGGTCCAGCCATGCCAGTCTGCAGCTGGGATCTTGGGGACCACCCCCTGCCCCTGGTACAGTGCCAGTCCTGCAAAGAGCTCCCTGTGGGTTCAGGGGGCTGTGGCCTTATGTGGGGCAGGACTACAGCCTTATTCTGTACATTTATGGTGCTGCACTGCAGTATTAAGCCAATGTTTCCACTTTCTAGTCAAGTCAGTGCTCAAATCTCAACCTCAGCCCAAAAATAACACAAATCCAAACGCTTTGCTGCTTCCATCCCCTCACACCCTTCTCCCTGCCCTTCTTTTAGCCAGCCACAACGTCATCAAAGGGAAAAACAACATGCTTCAACATCAAGCACCCACCCAGCGCTCAGAGGTACCTGCCTGCCTTCCCGACCCCCACCCATCCTGGCAGGGCTTTCAAAGCTCCCATAAGACTTGGTCTACTCATTCCTTCTGACATGCTGGGGCTGCTCACATGCCTCCCAGAGATGCATGGGGTGTTCTCCAGCTGCACGAGCAGCAAGACTTGTGCTAGAGGCTGGCTGCATCTGACTTGATCAGGTTATCCCTTCACAGAAAGAGCCTTGTGGGTCCATGCTTCCTACAACTTCTATCCACAGCAAGAAGTAAAATGAATAAATCATGTAATTGAGCAGATAAACTCCGTGTTTCAAGCAGAAGGGCCTGACTTGGCTTGCAGAGCAGCTCATGGGGACAGCAGACAGAGCTATCCTCTGCCTGGCACCACCGAATGAGCTCCAGGCCAGACTTTGCCCAACTCCTGGGGTCTCCACAGCTCTCATCTCAGAGTCAGGATCAAAGCTTTTCTTTCTATGGCATGGAGATCAGACCTCCAAGCAAAGCAGAGGTGCCTAGGATATGCATTGAGCATTCAGGAATAATTCTCTGCTAATTTCTTTGTTTTATTTTCTATATTTAACAGGGAAATTTTAGAAGGGAAAACCAGACGTTTGCAAGTAATCATCAAAGAGAAGTGGAAGAAGGCAAAAGCTCTCCCCATGGCCCTTTCCAAACTCTGGGCCAACACTGGCTGTGTCAGCCAGAGGAAACTCAGCTCCTCACAGCCCTTTGCACACCCCCGTGAGGTGGTCTGTGCAGTAGAGAGGCCCAGCAAGGCTACACAAACCTGTCCCAAAGTCTATGCAAAGCCTACAGCAGAGAGTGATCCACATCTCAGGTACATATCCCAATGGAAAGAGCAAACCTTCTCCCAGATGTAGTTTTTAGCAAAAAATAACTTAATTTATGACCACACTTGCAACAATTTGCATCTTGGATAAACTCCTGCCCTAAGCAGGGTGTTCTGGTTCACTGCCTGCATCTCCCTCCCAGTCTGCCCCTGGGTGTTTTGCCACAATGTGCCATGCCCTGTCACAGCAGTATTAACATCTACACTGAATATTGCCTCTCTAAATAAAAAAAAAAAAGGAACCTATTTATTTCTTGCTGGAGTTTAAATGAAATCCAGCCTCCCAGACACAAGACTGCAAACCCTTTTTTGTCCTCCCATTGCAAAAGGATCTCATCTTTTCAGATGAGCTTGGCTTGCCTTTAGCATCCCAGATTTTGGTGTGAGCCAGCTGTGCCCCAATGCCAGAGCTGGGGAACACACACGGCCCCCTGGGCTCACGCTGCAGCTGTTGGGAAGGTTAAAGTCATCTTGCACACAGGGATTTAGACAAGAACACGCAGCACTCTGCTAACCCTTCTGGGGCTAGATGCAAGGGCTAATTTGGAAACCAGAGTGCTGGTGGCCCCACAGAGAGCGAGGGAGCTGTGATCTGAGATACACACAGGGCTGCCCATGCAGCTCGGGGAGGAGAGCACTGGAGTCCCCACAGGAAACCCACAGACCGGCTATGGGGGCGGCGGGCTGGTTTCGCAGACTCACTCGGACACCTGTGATGCCGGGATATCCAGGAGGCCCTTCTTTTCCCTTCAGTCCTTCGTCGCCTTTTTCTCCTTTCTCTCCTTCCAGGCCTTGCTCTCCTTTGTCTCCCTGTGGAAGAGAGGAGGGTGGGAGCTTTTCATACCCGCACAGCACATGGGTCACTATACATGGCTCTTGCAAGGAAAAAAACCCACCACATCATTAATATTTCAGGAGGCTGAGAGGAAGAGAGCCTGCAAGCAAAAGGATGAATGAGGATGAGTCATAATGCACTTGACATTTAAAAAATGAGCAAAACCAGGTTTCTTTTTTCTTCTTTTTTTTGGAAGGCTCTTAGCTCTTGGCTGGAGGAGAAGGAACTCCCCCATTACACAGGGTAATCTGAACCCCTTTGCTTCTCCTGCAGTAAGGCCTGAACCTCCCACATGAATGAGACAGGTGGACAAGATCTGAAAGTCTCCCTTGCCTCACCCAGAAGTCCTGAGCTCAGGATGTTGAAGGTTTTTAATGTCAAATCACCGTTCTTATAATTGATGGCTCAAGATTTTATGGAGATAATCCAAAAGGCCAATTCTGGCAGCAGCAGCACCTACACTTGTGCAACCAGCCAGCCTTGCAGAGTGGTTTTCCACTTGCACCTGCGTGAGTGAGAGCACAGCAACATCTCCTCTGGTTTCACAAATGCTCCTGCAGTGAGCAGTGGCTCTTCTACTGTCCAAAGACACATTCAGGTTGAAAAGATCTCGTTTGGTTCAGGAACCCCTGGGAACAGTTAATGGTGGCAAAAGAATCCAGAAGCCTTGACTGTCTTTAAGGACGAGTCTTTTGGTCCAACACTCCGTGATAAGCAGAAGTAGAGACACATGGCAAAGAGTTTAATGAAGCAGTGGACCACTCCATTGTGGGACAGGCTGGTTTTCTTTCCATGGACCAAAAGTGTTGTCCTGTTAGGAAAAGTTGGCTTTGCTGGGACAGAAATCAGAGCCCTATTCCAAAGGTGAGGTAGTGAACTCAGAGCAGCTAGACAAAGGGTGCAGTGCAAGCCCCAAGTGAGCACCTGGGGCCTTGCCAAGAGGAAAGGGATCTGGTTTCTTACTAACAATGTTCTGGTCAGTGGTGCAGGGGAGAGTGACGGACAATTCTTGATTTCCCCTGCCAGGCCCAGGAATTCCTGATTAGATGGAAATTTAATCTGTAAAGACTCAATTAAAGCAGACAAATTGTTGGAAACCGTATTGTGAAGGAGTTGACCTTTCTGGAGATTTGAGCAGATGCCAAAATTGTGGGTAGAGGAGAGAAACAGGAGAAGTCCATTATGTGGGCTTGCAAAAAAAATCCTTATGGGGGCAGGGCAGAAGCTTATTGCACAAAGAACCCAATAACCCCCTTGGCTTCAACCTGCCCCAGGGACCATGGGGGCCCTAGTGCATGGAAACCCATGTGAGAGCTGAAAGGTGCTGTGAGCGAGGGGTTTACCTTGACACCGTCTGGCCCAGGTGGCCCGCCGTCCCCTTCCAGCCCTGATTCTCCCTGCAAGACAGAAGCAAGCAACATAAGGCTGTGCCCAAATACACTTTTCCCCCCGTGCTTTTGGCAGCTGCCCCGTGGCAGTGAGTCGGGCTGCAGTGACAGGAGCCCAGCCCTGCACTAACACACATCCAGTCTCATACCCTAATGCTGAACAAGCTCTTCCTGAAGCAAGAGCAGGAGGTCAGCCTCTTGCTTTACTCTGAGCCACAGTTTCTCCTCCCAGGACCCTGCTGCTGGCCTGTGGGAAGACTGGTGAGTGAAAAGGGGGCTCAGTCTGTATTCATTTAACCCGGGGCTTCCCCATCCTGCTCCAACAACTGACCTTAGTCCTGAGAAGGGACGAGAGCCACTGCTGGTTTCAATCCATGTATTCATCCCATCCCTGGCTCCCTCCCACGCCTGCATAGTGCAGCCAGTGTTTGCCTGCTTAATGCCTGCCTTCTGCTCCAGCCTCTCCTTGCCCCGTGCAGACTGAAACCTCCCGGCTGCGCTCGCTGGGCCGGGGAACAGGAGGGGTCTGTTCCCACACGGCCCCTTTCCTACGTGAGGCTGTTGTCGCAGCACTTTGCAGAGCAGCACTGTAGCACTGGAGAGGTGGTGAGCTCAAACTGACAGGCTCTGCAAGGAAGATGCTTCCACCAGCCGTGGAAAAAACAAGGGCCATAGGGATTATGGGATGCCCAGAGTAGGGTCTGTCTGTCCAGGCTGTGGGTAGACAGGGAATGGAGCCTCTGGGGAACTGGGGCAGCAGAGAAGTCCTACCAGAAGGTGACTGTACTTACTCTTTGGCCAATGAGACCTTGTTCTCCAGGGACTCCCAACAGACCAGGATCACCCTGCAAAGAGGAGCCACAGACACAGAGACAAGCTCTTTACTGACAGTGAGTGGGCATGAAGCGCTTCCCCTCGCACCCCTCACTCTGACTTGTTTCCTTCTCCCAAGCAAACACCTTGAGCTTGCAAGGGGCTCCAAAAGACAGGATGGCATCACCAGCACCTCTGCTCATGGAAGGGCACTGCACCTTGCAGGCTCTGTTGCAATGATGCTCAACAGGACAGGGGTCCTGGAGTGGTTTGTGCTGCCTGCAGCTGCAGAGCCAGAAGGTATTCCCTCAGCACGGCCCTTTGGCAGGAAAAGGTGCAGTGCTGCTGCAGGCACAGCTGGAGTGAGGGAGAGGAAAGCTGACAGCTCTTTGAGCCCCAGTATGGTTGAGAAGGGTGGAGAAGAACCCAAATCTTTGGTGGCACCAAAACGAATGAACTGAAGGTGCCCGGAGCTGGCAGACAAATGGATCTTGGTGACAAGCTGTGAAGTTGCACTGGGGGTACAATGGCCATAGGACAGCTGCCTCCTGTGTGTGCCCATCCAAGCTAACTGCTTTACAGGACAGGGAGCTTGGGGAAGTGCAGAGGGAGAAGCAGCAAAAGATTTGGCCTTTCCACACATCTCATCCTGCAGCAAACTGGTCTGCAAGCGATCACTGCCCAGAGCAACCACAGCCTGTCCCAGTACATCCTCTGACTGCCCAGCAAGGACATGTTACACTGACAGAGGGTGAAGCGGGGTCTGTGCAAATCATCCTGTCCCACTCCTGAGGAGGGCAGCCAGGAGCACGGGAGCCCAAACACTCGTGCACTATCAGGATGCCAAAGACACGGTAGCTCCAGTGAAGTGTCAGAAGATTTGCCAAGGAAAACATGGCCAAGGACAGGGCTGGGGGTGGGGAGCGAAGAACAGCAGAGGAAATAGCATTTAATTCCCACATAGAGCACGTTCAAAAGCTTCACACACAGGAGCAAACCTTCAAACCAAGCGGAAAGGGGGTGAGGATAAAATAAAACCCCCTCTGAGCTGCTCAGCACAGGGATCTTATCCAAACAAAGAGATGGTTTTTACAGGTCTTTCCATGTGGACAAGAAGATGCATTCATGGCTCTCGAGTAGGGCACCATTCCCCCCTAACCATTAGAGGAGTTCAGTGTCTGCAGAGCTGAGGCTTGGAAACTGTGGCAGAACCTTGTCTGAGGGTATTTTTAAGTTTGGGACTTTCCTAAGATGATTCTTGTTTCAAATTAAAAACTGCCTGGATCTCTAAGTCTCAAGGACTCTTCTCTCCACTCGGATTTTGAATCTGTGAAAGAGTTGAGCTTCATTTTCAAGGTCCTTCATAGCCCTCAGGGCAGAAGACCCCTGGGACAATGCTTGTCCTGAGGGACAGGGCTCAGGAATTTGTAACCAAGGGCGTAAAATTAACTTGATTCTATTTTTCAAACTATCTTTTGTTGAATATGCTGTTTGATTTGGCTGCTAGAGGGTGAACCTGCAGTGTTACCCCATCCTGCTGGAACAGAAGCTGCTATTATCTCCCTGGTGTGACACAGAAATTGCTCTAAGGGCTTTTCTTACCTTCATACCAGGTTCACCTGCAAGGCCAGGTTGTCCTATTGAGCCAGGCGGTCCCTGGAAAGAAAGAAAAAAAAAAGATAATGAAAAACCCCATTGTAACCAAGTAGCAAAGCAAGATCAAAGACATAATTCCTTTAGCAGAGCCCTCCTGGGACAGTGGAGCCCTGGTTGCAATGTAATTACCCCCTTGCAGCTGGCTCAGGGTAATGCAGCATCAAAGAGGCCCAGTAGCCCTCGTGCCTGGTTCCTGGGAGGGCTCTGCTCACCTATCACATCTCCCCCTCCCCAGCCCTGTGGCAGCTCCCCAGCCTCCTCTGCCAAGCACCCGTCTCTGACTCCTCCCAACTCCTCTGCTTTCTAAGGTTAGTAACCAGCACTGGGGCTAGTTAGGAAAGAAGGGAAAAGGTTGGGAATTGGATTTGAAAGCCCTTCAGAAGGGTCCATCAGGTTGGCTGGAACAAAAACCGCTGAGCTGGGCTCTTGCTACCTGCTTGCTGCTGCTGCTACCACACTTCTCTGTTACCGCTGGTGTGAGCACACCCTCTACACCACTGGTCTCTTTCTGGTTTAGGGTTAAGCTTTGCTTTGGTTTGGGGATATGAACTAGATGATCTTTGAGGTCCTTTCTAACCCAAACCAGCCTGTAAGCAGCAACACAGCCGTAGGGTTTGCACCCGCAGCGAACTGCACTGCCTTTGCAGGAGCAGCTGCCCCAGATGCCCCAGCTTCAAGCTGGGCCATTGACCCCAAGCTCCCAGAGAGGCAGGAGCACAACAGTGCTGCTAGCTCCAGGACAGCTAAAGGGAGCCAAGAACATCAAGGTTACACCAAACCCTTCAGCAAAAACTTTGCCCAGGTTAGCCTTGATATCCATCAGATGCTTTTTCTGGATATAATGGGCCAGCAAACATCCTAATGCCGACAACTGGGCTTGGACCAGAAACCCAGAGCTGCTGCCAGGCTTGACTAGCCACAGGAAAGTGGCTAGCAGATGAGATAAGGTGGCCCTCCCTATCTGAGCAGAGGGGCTTGGCATCCTTCAGAGAGCCAGAAAAGAGTTCCTGGCCTAGAAAACTATGGAAAGTGAGATGGAAATAGGAAAGATGAATGACCTTGTGAACTGCTACTCAGTGTCCAGCTGCCACATGCAGCCTTTGCCACATGCAGCCTTGACATAGAGGGCTCATGTCCATAAGATACCTTTGGTACAGAGATCAAGTGGGAGTTTTAATCTGTGTATTTTTTCTAGAGCCTCTGGGGAGCATGGGAAATGAAACAAACCCAAGGATGGGACAGCAAAGCTTGTCTTTAAAAGGATTTGAGTGGTTTATTTGCTTATGACAACAACCTCCCTTCCCCCTGCAGTTAGGAATAAAGGAAAAAAGAGCACATAATCAAGGGAGCACTTGGCTGCCCAGGGAATAAAGCCAGTTCCTGGCTTGTTGAAATGGATTCAAGCAGCGGAGGGAGCAGGGTGCCTGTTGGGTTTGTGAACAAATGGTCAAGTCACGCAACGAGAAAATCCAAGCTCCAATGAAAGCAAAAACCCTCCTTTGGTTTCTCCAGAGGTGCCAGTGCAGAGAAAGACTCCTGGAAGAGTCACAGATTTGAATAAAGCTCTGTACTTTCTTGGTTGGCAGCATCCAGAGTGGCTTGGTAGCAGCTTTCCAGCTCCCCAGTGTGGTTTACCACGCTGAGAGCTCGCTCCATCCAGTCTAGCAGCCATGAGAATGGAAACATTCATGACTCACACCCTTTGCAGTAGACGCATTAAAAGGCACCTTTGCTGCTGTTTAAACGACCAAGTGAAACACCATTATCTATGTTACAGCCCAGGATCTACGACAAGGAGCTACCCAAGGGGAACTGGTGTATCTGGTACACATAGCCAAGGCTGTAACACTTCACGAGGAATAAATCAAGCCAAGACTGGGTACAATTCAGGGGGAAACCACAGAGGCATCTCCTGCACTCCATCAGGTCACTGTTTGGCAGCTGCTGCTGCTTTGGTTGTGTTTGTGCCACTGCTTCATGGCAACAGTGACCCAAAAGCACAAAGGCATTTCTCTGAGCTGCTTCCCCTGGCTGCAGGAGCAGGAGGTGGGACTGACACAGCAATCTGGGCTGACATAGCTGCCTTGTCAGCAATGGTACCCATGAGTGGGAAAGACCCATTTCCAGTTGAATTGTTACTGTGTTTGGTCCCTGACTCTGCATCCTGGCGCAGAAAGGTGGTCCCTGGTGTGGCTGTAGAGCCATGGTGCTTGTCAGTGCTGTCAGCTGTGAAACGTTTCTCTTGCTGTGAAGATGGGTCTGCACATCTACCAATTGGGCCTCTAAGGCCTGTGATGAAAATGATGCTGGAATTCCTGATTTTCACCATTTACTTTGGAAGTTGACTTTCAGACTTGAGGGAAATCCTTCCTGCTCACGTCCCCAGGTGTGGAAGGCTGGATGCACCTCTGCACATTTACTCCCCCATTCAGTCCTGCTACTCGATGCAAGCAGAAAGCAAATAGTAGCAAGGATCAGACTTACCTTATGCCCAATTTCTCCCAAAGGCCCAGGTGGTCCCTGTGGTCCTTGTGGACCCTGAAAAACAGAGACACAAGGCTCTTTTCATACAACTGTTTTCACTGCTGAAGGCTCATCACTTCCATGGTCTGCAAGATAAAACAGTGGTTCCCTCCCACATCACCGTGGAGCTATGTAGCATGCAGGAGATGGCCAGTGAGATGGAGAGGCCAGCAATGGGGACCTGAGGCACCTTAACAGGCAAACAGCTCAGAAAGCTCTTCATCTTTCTGGCTGTCACTGCAAACAAGTGCAGTTGGCAACCTGAAAACGCCTGGTTTAGCCTCTCCCTTTGCAGTCCCAGTCAGTCCCCACAGACACAGAGACATGACGACCACTCTTCCTGCTTTGTTGGTCCTATTGGCTCTCCTTGAGGTCTCTGTCTTCACCTGTCATCTCCAGTGCCTCCCCCAAAGCTGGGGGCTCAGCTCTGACCATTAGCCTCCCTCCTGAGTCCCCCCTTCTGCTTCACCTACAACCCCATTGCAACTCCTGTTACATCTGACCCTGCCCCCAGACCCAACCTTGCCCTTTTATCCCTTCCCTTCTGAAATTCAGCCCAGGCTGTATTCTACGCTCTCTCTGGTTGATCCACAGCCCTGTTTTGCTTTTCAAGGATCTGACCTTGTCTTTATTCATTCCTCCTAGGACTCAAGCCAAGTCTTTCACATCTCTGACCACGCTGGAGTTGGCAAGGACAGAGAAGCTGGGAACAGGAATAAGTGGTGGGGAAGAGACAGACAGAAAGAAATGAAGTGTCTGTGTGTGTACAAGGAAAGACAGATGAAGAGAGTGTGATAAGACACTTGCCGGGTCGCCTGGAGCCCCTTTTGCTCCTGGAGGTCCAGAAGGTCCTTGGATACCCTAGAAAAATGAAAAACACCAAGGTCAGCTCCAACCCCAAAGCAATCCTTCATGTGTCTCAGCAATAACATGCAACTCATAAATGCTTCATCAAAATGAGTGGAGAGGTGGCTCCATAAGTGTGAGACACTGTCCAAATTCTTCCTCTTGGACCAGGACTCAAAACTTACAGCACTGAGTGAAGCAAAGGCCATGAAAGGAAGCACAAGAGATGGGCACTTACTGGGAAGCCACGTGCTCCTGTCTCCCCAGTCTCGCCCATCTTCCCCTGTGAACACAGTTACAGCGATTAGCAGCTGGGGATGTGCTGAGACATCTGCGGCACTTTGGCCAGGAAAAGCTGCAGTTCCCTGGGCACTGTGTACTTGTGGGTACCCCCCGGGGGACTGACACCGTGCCAGGTTTGGCAGGCTGTCACAGAGGACATACCTGCAGCCCATCTGGCCCCAGCTTGCCTGGCTCCCCTGGTCGGCCCTGCAAAGCACAAAGACAAAGACACATTGGCAAGAGCACAAACTGCTGGTGATGCTCTTCTGCCCCAGCCCACCTGCTCTTCCAATTATGTGCATCAAACATCCCCTCCAGTTCCCTGCAGCTTTTGAGAGGCCAAATGCCCAGCATTCTGCACTGAGGAACCCCCCAGTTGGCAGGGAGTGGGGGCAGTGGGCTGCATGACTTCAGTTTTTGTGAGCAAACACTGCTTTGGAGGAAGCTGGGATTCTCAGGAGACTCAGCACAGAGCCCTGCCTAGCAGGGCACGAAATAAGGGACATTCTCCATCCAAATTGCATTCAGAGGGCCACGTGTGCCACACAGGAGACGAAGCCTGTGATATTCAATGGGAGGACGAGGGTCCAGCTCTGCCACACTACTCTCACATCAGACCACTGCAGAAACTCTCTCATGCACCATTTTTAAAGCCTGTCATGGAGCAGGCTCACCTCAGGTGAGGGGCTGCTCAGGAAGAGTATCTGCCAGTCTCTCTTTGCACCAGACATTGTCTGTCCTGTGTTTTTCCTGACCCAATCTAATTAAGAGGAAGCCATCAGAACAGACATTTCACCAGTCATGTTAAATTGCTCTGATTTTTGTGCTAAATTCTGACGTAACAGTCAAGGGTGCTTACTGCCAGTTACAGCTACTCCCCTTCCTGTGAGCAAGGGGCATTATAATTTTAGCAGAGGCCCTTTGGTTTGTGGATGGCCTCTGTATTCAGGGTCTCAGACACCCAGCTACAAGGACACAAGCAACTCTGCACAACCGCAGCTGCACAACAGGAGTGGTTGAACATCCCCTGTTCCTGGAGGAGGACGTGACCTTGATCCTGCCCGGAGTATTTCACAGCTCAGCTAAGCACAGTTTCAGCCAACCTGGCCACCCACTGCTGCTCACCTTGACACCTCGTGACCCTGGCTCTCCCACCGGTCCATCAGGCCCTCTGGCACCCTGGAAAAAGGCAAAAGAGAGGCAAAAATAAGAACACAGAGTAGATCACTCACTGAAAAATACAACAGTCACCTTACTTTCAGCCACTGGGAAAATCCATTAAATCAGGCCTGGCTAAGCCAGCCTACACCTGGTTGAGTTGAGCAGAGCAGCTTGGAGCCGAGGACTCAATGGATCCCTTCTGTGTTTGGTGCTGTGTTCCTCACTGTTTAACCAGCACACAGCACCAAAATACTTTTGATTCCTCCTAAACCAAGTACCAACCATGTTCCAGTGCCAGAGGAGAGAGGCGGGCCAGGAACAGTGTTATTTTCAGGCAACGCTTACGTGACGAGCTTTGCAATGCACAACCCTGCAGTTCCAGCCTTAACGACATCAAACCCCTTCCTTCCCAGAAACCTTGCCTTTCCAACCAACCCTACACCTAACCCTGGCCATACTACCCCCTTGGATGCTCATGATCAGGGCGATAAAGCTACAACAGACACAGGCCGTCATACAAGTACCTTCACAACTGTCCTGGGTCCCAAACTGCTCCCAAAGAGCAGAGTATGCTTGCTGGCAGCTGAACCCCAAGCCTTCACTTACAGCTACCTGCTATTTAAAGAACTGGCTGCCGTTAGGGATCAGGCAGGTGCTCATGCATATGCATGTTGGGAGCAGTGCAGCTTGCTGTGCCTGCTTTGGCAGGTCTGGTCCTATGCCCGGCATGTGCTCCCGGGTGTGTGTGAGGACCTCAGGAGGTGTATGGGACACGAACACTGCTGCAGATGCTCATGGCATGTAAAGAGTCCAGACAGTGAGCAATTCTGGATGTGATTAGCTAAAACCAAGCAGCTGGTGGTACAGCTTGGGCATCCTTGAGGAAAAGGTGTCCTTGATCTTCCAGAGGGTGCTAGGTGAGGGGAACACTGGTCTCAAAGAGGGGGATAACTGTGATGGAGCTTTCCGGCTCATTTCAGGAGAGCTGAACCCTCAGCCCTCTGCACCATTCGAATCCCAGAAACCAGCATGTCACACTGGCAGAGAATAAACAGAGTAATGGTCAAAGAAAATAAAACAGTTAAAAAAAAAACCCAACAGGGCTTAGCAAAAGGCTCAATTAACGTATGTCATGCCCATAATCAGGCCAGGAGCTCAGTTGGGACTCTTAGGCGCTACTGCAATATAAATAATAAATAAAAACAGTGGTGCTAGAATGTAGTGGTAAGAGGAATCCTGAGAGCAGGCCAACACGGAAATAGAGAAAACAGGAGCCAATGTGCTTAATCGGGATGCAAACTGAGTGCCAAAAGTAATAGCAAGGCTAGGGAGCCAATGTGTTAGAAAAGCAACTCCAGTATGACAGGCAAAGAGAGAGAGACTCACAAAGAAAGGCAGTATAACAGCAGAAGATGTATAGGACGCGTAGCCAAATTACTACAGCAGTCAAACATCGTCAATATAAAATAACGTAAAAACTTTTACTGTGCTTGGCAGAACCCGGCGCTGCTCAGCCTCCCAGAGATTAAATAACCAAAAGCCTGTACTGCACGCCAGTGAGACACAGCCCCAAAGAATGCTCAGCCTGGTCTTCAGGACAGACGGACAGAGGACTGTGCACCAGATGGGAACACCACAACCAAGTGGGGTGTTTCACAGGTCGGCGCATCGCTACACGTCTGTCATGTCAGCTCTCACCAGCCCCAGACCCCAGGCGCCCCGGCTCACGCTGGCCAGTAGATCAGAGAGCAGCAAAGACCTAAAGTTTTATTGATCCGTGTCCCTGTAAACCTCAAAGCTCAATGACATGAACCAGGAGGTCATGTAAAGCACGGCTGCTGACGGCTTAAGCCATACTCAGCTGGACTAGTTGGGAGAGCAAGGCTTGGAGGCATCTGGGGAGCTGCCTGGGGTGACCAGGACACCCGGCAACTCAGTAGAACAGACAGACCTGCTCTGGGCTGGGTATCAGGGTGCCCAAAGATAAGGGAAGTGTCAGCATGTGCGTGGCACTGGCACCCTGGGAAGGCACCCTGCCACCCAACTTCTCATCCTCCCCGGAAAATAAACTGTTCCCCTCCTCTTAGAGCAGCTATTTGGATATTTTGTGTGTTGACATCTTTACTATCCAAGATGAGGGACTCACTTTTTTGTGATGAAGGGGAAGGATGAGCAGAGGGGGAGGATTCGGTAGTTCAGCCCTGGTATTACAGACAGAGGGAGCAGGGATCAGAGCCAAGTGGGACACAGAGATGACAGTGATGACCCAGGTTAGAGGTTCCCATTGCAGGACAGATGCTTTCAGGGAAGGAGTGGGATGCATCTTGCCCTTCCAGACCTATCTTGTGTAGCCGGTCCTGCCCCTTTGCCAGTGCTGGGCTGGGCAGAGGCTGTTGGGTGCCCTCAGTCCTCAGTGCTGCAGCAAGGCCAGCGATGGCTGTGGTTCTCAGCGGTCCAACCCGGCAGGTCTGTCTGGCTGGGGAAGTGTTTTTGGTATCCTGGTTTCTTCCAGCAGAGCCCTGTCACCAACATGGCAGGATCTGCCAGGGCAATCTCACTTCACAGCAGTCACCTGCCTAATCCCATCACAACACATCTCATCGGCATCTGACCTGAAGAAGGAGAAAGTGACCCTGGATTCGCAAATGCATGTGGCAAGCGTCATCTTCTCCAGCCTTCTGGGCCGAAACCCAGGATAAAGGCTTCCCCTAATTCATCCTGACAGGAAAGGCTACATTTAGTCAATTAGTTAAATCTTTAAAACTCTCTTTTACTGACAACGCGGGTTAGAGATGAGTGAGTGAGGTCCTGGCAGCTCTCCAGGGAGTATCCCATGCCAAATGCCTTAAGGCACAGCATGGTGCCTCATCCCCTGCAGAGCTTGCCCTCATAGGCAAGGCTGAGTACAGCTCCTTGGGCTTCCCTTGGGCCCTCAGAGCTTCAGAATTAACTGAGCAGGCAGGCATGCCTACCCTGACCACGGCAGGGCAGAGGGACTGGTGTGACTCTGTAGAGGGGCACCTTGGGGAACATCGTCCTAAGGACAAGTGCAGTATGGACCTGTCCTAAGAACAGGATAAGGAAGGTGGAAGGCATGGCTGCATGGCTCTATCACCGGTATCAGCATCTCCAGGAGCTCATAAAACAGAGAAGGAAGCTTTTCTTTAGTCTGTGTTAGTATTTTTATGGCAGCACACAGGTCAGAAGAGGTCCCGCTGGGCCAGGGCTGTACAAACAGACCAAGCTCCAAGTAGCTTTACAACATAAACAAGAAAAAAGGAGGGTTAAATCAAGATCTGTCTGCTCCTTTGTACATGGGCAGCCAAGGCGTAGAGAGACACAGGTTCATGGCTGATGGAGAGCCTGCTCAAGTCTCTCAACAAAGCCAGATGGACATGAATATGTGGCTCAAAGACATTGCCACATCCACCTCAAAGCAGCTCACCCGAGGTCACATGGGGAGTCACAGCACAGGGACGTGCTGGGGCAGTCCTGCTGTAGCATGAGGCACAAAACCAAGTGCTGTCACTCACTGCTACCTAAATTGATGAGTTTCCCTTTTTGGTTGTGTTGTCAGGCACGAGGAGACAAACTGGTATTGCACAGGCCGCTCTGTGCCCCTGTATGCAAATGCTGATGCTCCGGGTCCTGGATCTCAGCAGGCTGTGGGATGCTCAGGGCTGAGCAGAGCCCAGCATTTTTTAACTTCTAGTTTCAATACTTTATGTGGGCACCTTTCTCCCTGCAGTCCCTGCATAGGTCCCCATGGAGCTGTGTAGCAGAATGCTAGCGTTAAGTCCTTGCAGCCTCACCTGCAGTCACATTTTGTGCCCTGTAACCATGAGGTATTTTTGATGTCGGCTCCAGAAACAGCAGCACAGCAGGTCACAGTGCCACAGGACCCGTGGGCACACACAGGTCAAGAAGGAGTTTCCCTCGGAGATGTGCAATACTGAGCAGCATTATCAGCAATCCCAGACCCAACAAGGTGCTACGTGTTGGCTAGGTATGAATGTCAGCTCAGAAACGCCACGGGTTCAGCTCCAGCCTATGCGACTCAGGTTTACTGCCAGTCCATGTGAGGCAACACAGCAACACCCTGCTGCTGGAACAGACACTTTTCCTGCAGAACAGAGCTGAACACTCAACAAGGTGTTTCCGCAAAGCTGTGTTTCTCCTTGTTTAAACACAAACTCAGAGCTCAAAGGCAGAGAGTAACCAGGCTCTGAACAAGAGAAGTAGCCGCATGAACAAGCAGAACAAGCAGTCGGTAGCTCCTTTCCAGAAACCCAAAGCTTCTTCCTTACCCCTTCATCCAAATATTGATATTCCACTATTGCAGTCTGGCCAAATGAAAATCAAGCAGATGCCCTGACTGAAGCTGAAGGGAGACATGGCTGGCTGTAGATCCATAGCTAACTTCTCCTCAAACATTTCTAACGCTTTTTAAGCCAGCTAAAAAGATACCTGGGAGCAAAACAACACAACTCTGCTTTTTCTCCATGAAAACTTCTCAGCCAGGCCTGGAAAAAGCAACTCTTTTGAGGTTTGCCTAGATAACAACACTTTATAAATCCCCAGTGTTTACCAGTTCTTGCAGTGAGTGATGCTGTGAAGCATGGGGCCTGCGTGGCGGAGAGGCAGCGGTGAGGGCAGGCACAGGCCTTATCTCGTCTGTGCAGCCTTCACCTGGGCAGCAGTTAGTGCAGGAGCTTGATGAAGAGAAATATGCTTCGGGATGTGAAAAGCTCCTCTGAGTCGCCCGAGCCAGTACCCAGCATCCCCTGCAGTGGAGGGATATAACTCCAGAAATAGCGACAGACGCCAGAACTGGACGAGGTAAATCACTTTGCAGTGGGATTTCAGGGGGAGCTTTATCACCTGAGTTGCAAAGTCATGGCTCCACTTGATATTTAACCTTTTGCCGAGGTTCTCAGTCAATACCTGGGCTTTTTTGATATCGCTGTCCTCAACAGGGGATGCTGGAGACCGCATGTTCTCCCGCTGTGAGGAGCTGATCAGCAGAAATGTGCATTTGAATTAAAGTGAGATAGGGCGAGGGACTTGCTGAATCAGCTGCCTCCAAATTGAAACCCTGATTTGGTTAAATAATTAGGTTTAAACATCTGCATAGCTGTCACTAGCTGCACATTAAGCACATGTCTAAGTGCCTCACTGAGTATGGATGAAGGGAAATAAAGTCTGGGCTCAAAAGTCCAAGTTTCTTGTCCTTAGGAAAGAGGAGTAGGGAAACCACTTTTGTGGAAGATTGTTCAGTATCAGTTTGATGGGCTAAACAAAGACTTGGGAAGGAACAATAGCCCTGTCATGACTAAAAGGAGGGTTACAACTGCAAAAGAATTTTCTTTTAAAATTTGTACTTATATCTCGACAATACAAAAGCTATCACAACGTAAATACAGACCCCAAAGAGTCTTCATTGTTCTTTACAATCAAAACCATATTTGCTATTTACATTTCCTTCAAAAGCAAAATTACTTTAATGAAGTATCCACAAACAGAGCTCATGGAATCCACAAACATCTGGTGGAGGCTGCATTCGTGTTTCCACTCTGAATTGAATTACGTCCCTTTTGTAAGCTAGGATAGACAGAGGGTAATGTCTGAAATTACAATTGGGGGATCATTTCCCCATCCTGAGAGAACCAAGAGCTGGAATAGCAGGACAAACCAAGCAGACAAAGAATGCTATGTGCCTGGAATGTCTTCTGAGAGTAGGAAGAGAAGGAAAATACAAGAGGGAGATATACAAACCAGAAATCCTCCAGGCAGGAGATCTACTGGCCCTTACAACACTGACTTTCCCTCATCATACTCGCTGAAATCTGTAGGATTTCAGAGCAAAGCCCAAGTTCCTCCTCTCTCTGCTGGGAATCTTAGAAAGAATGTCTGCCTGCCTTGCAAACTCTGTATGGATTATATCACTGTGGTGCTCAAACGCACCAAACTCCACCATGCAGCGGGTGTGGAGAGCAGGATCAGCCCAGGGCACCAGCAGCAGATCCAGGTGCTAAGCACCTGCTGGCAGAGGCTTATCCCTCTCTGATACTGGTGTCCTTAGGGATAGATCCAGACCTTAAAACACCCTCTTCCCCAGGCACTGCCTCCTGTTCTACTTCCACGTTCTGAACTTCCTGGGGTGGCTTTTCACAGCCGGGATAGATGACTGCTGCATTTCTGGTGTTCAGGGCCAGGACGCCCTTTGAAGTCAGGGTGTCCTCAGTGGAAGAACATCCAGGGGGAGCCACTGGCACAGGGTTTGCTGGATTCAACATCTGGAGAGGAAATGCGAGCCAAGGCCACGAAGCTGAATGTCTCTGTATCATGCAGTACATCATTTTGAGGATGGGTAGGGCTGGCAGCAGTTGCTGTCCTGTGTGAGTTATCCTGAGGGTTTTGCCCCTTCGCTCTGGATCTACACCCAAGGACAGGTCCCTGCTGTGCCAGCCAAACTGCTTCTTAGGAGCCAAATCCAGCTTTGCTCTTGGTTTTACCTTATAGGATAATAAATATCCCCTTTGTCACTCCTGACAGAACGAATGGAGCTGGAAACAACAGATGTACTTCCCTTGTGGCTTGAGGACTTTAGGCCACTGCAGATGCAAGAAGCCAAAGAAGATTTATGGGAATGAATCTCACACAGCACGAGAGCCAAACACTGCAGTTGCTGGTGGCTGCCTGCCCTAAGGAGAGGCTCAGTGCTGGGGGATGCAGCTGGCATCATAGACTCCTCTGTCAGCGCAGGCGTTAAAGGCACGGGCGGAAGTGCCTGATCCCCCATGGAGCACCCAGCTCTCCAAGAACCTGCACAGTCACCAGCTTGCATTCATTCACAAGGCATTTCCCACTCAGCTCTGTGCTGTAGTTTTACCTTGAGATACTTTCTGCCATCCATTCAAAGCCTCCCGTGACAGAATGCCTCCAGTTTCTCATCCATCATCATCATGGATGTCCTGGACAGCTCAGTTAATCGCTGACATGTAGCAGAGAAACCTCTCTCCCTAAGGGACCCTCTGAGAGCAGAGAATGAGATCTATAGGGCTTCCCACCAGACAGGGAAGAGGCAAAGCAGCTGTTTGTCCCAGCCACAAGTTAAAAGCTGAACCCTGATAACATGTCTGCCAGGCATGGATGTTACTGGTGTCCTTCTAGCTGAGCTTTTAAAGCTTAAAGCAGTTCCAGGGTACTTAACTATGTGGTTATAAAGCTTTCTAGCTGGTTATTCCATTTTCTTTTGCTGGTCCCAGCTGTTTGGGAAGAGTACTAGCTCTGGTATAGGGAAACATATGCAATCCTTGGCTGTTCAAATTCCCCAAGCAGGAGTTGCAGGAGAAGCAGACTGGGGGGTTGGTTAATTGTATTGTTTACTCCAACCTACGTCTTTGAAAATTAAACATGGAAACAGAAATTGTAAGATCCTTGGATGGAGAAATGCAAAATATGTTGTTGTTGGGGCCTTCAGCAAAACCCACATGCGTGTGCTATTAATACTTTGTAAAGCAGCTGGACAAGGAAAAACAACCCCAAGCAGGGATGCTCCTGCCATAAATGTCCCGTCGAAGGAGAAGAAAGATTGAGGAGCTCAGTGGGACATGGGTTGGATGTCACTGGCAGGAAAACAAGCAGCTTTGGCAGGTCTAGAGGTCACTGTGCTGTCGGCTGTCACCCAAACAGAGCAGGAAGAACCACACATGAGCTGACAGAGTGCTTGTGAAATATTTATCCAACATAACATGTACTTGTAGGAATGTCAGTGCAGGTTCCAGTGTGGCACTGCTCAGGTATGTACAGGTAAGATCAAGACCTTGTGTTATGGGCTGTAAAAACCCACAGAAAGACAAAGGATGTGCTTATAAACTGATCTACTGACAATGCAAAGCACACCTTACATCCCCTCTGCAGAACCCTGCCAGAAGATACTAGTCCTGCGAGACCGAAAGGGGGGACATGGGAAGAGTGAGCTGTTCTGCTCCTTGTCAACTCAGTTTCTGCCTGCCTCACCTCTTAATTCTATGTCATTCCATAACAATCCCTGCTTCCAGTTAAATCACAACTCTGCAGATCTCAGCTGCTCTCCTTTCCCTTGGCAGCAAAGGCATCTTTTCTGGTCTTCTACCTACACCCTTTTCCTCAGCCCAGATACATCTTTGAATGATTCAGTCTTCACCATCCTCACCAGAAGTGCCTGTAAACCCTGTTTTAACACAGCAGGTTGTTGGAAAAGACAAGATGGACCACTTCCACAATAAGCTCTGCACCGGGACACCCCTCCATCCATACACATCACTTGCATTCACAGCCCTATGAAGATGTACTGCAATGCCTGCAGTCAGGATGCACAACAGAAAGGTGGCTGCAGAGGTGCTGCCCTAGTCCGCTCATCTTCACACCCCCAAACTAATCCACCAGATTCCTTTTCCAATGGCTGAAAGAGAAGAGGGGTAAAAAAACTCATGGAAAGTGCTTACCCTGCGGCCTTTCATCCCTCTTATTCCTGGCGCACCACGGACTCCTGCTGGACCCTGGAAAGGGAAAAGGGAAACAAAATGAAGATGGAGGAGGAAGGCAGCAGCTGTCGGTAAGATCCCACATCCTACGTGATCTGCAGGGGCCTCAGATGCAGACCCTTGACCAGCAGGTTGGTTCATTAAATTCTTGCCAAAGACTTTACCATATTTATCTCTCTAGAAATGGTCTTTTTTTTTTTTTGTTTTTAACTCACTGATTGTCTTTGCATTATGAACATTTAGGCCAAGGATCCTGGCTGAGGTTTGTATGCTTAAGTATCTGCAGCCTGTTGTCTGTGTAAGTGGTGTGATTTGAAGAGAAGCTGAACATCCAGAATTCCCTCCGAAGCTATTAAAAGCAGCTGTGGCTCACTATCTGTGCAAAAATAATAATAACCAGGATCTGTTTTTCAGTTGTCCAAATACAAACTCAGGCACCTCATCTTAGGTATCCAAGTAGGACCTTTTCAGCCAAATGCTGATTTTATCTTCAAGTAACTGCTGCCCTGTTATTGCTGCATAAATATTCATACTGGCAGATGAGAGATGTTAATTTCATAGGGGTGGCTGGTGTTGTGGATGATCCTGTTCTCACACTTACAGAAAAGGTTCAGATTTTCTTTTAACCTGGATTTGTACACACTTAATGTGCATACAGGAAGTGTAGATGGAAATTAAACACCTTTTTTCTTTTTCCTTTCCCCCTCTTACAATGTTTACCAGTTTCACAAATTAAAGGATATGTTCAATTAACAGGACTTATTTCTGGATTATATCTTAAAAAAAACATATTTGAAGTTAGCGCCTTCCTACTGTCAGAAAACTTCAACATGACACATTCCATTCTTACTGTCTCAAATGTTCCATATCAAGTTCTGCTATTTATATATTAATAGCTTTTACCAGCTATCAACCCTCCCAACTCCACCGAGTTTGGATCAAAACCCAAATCAGAACAAAACTGGATCAGAACAAAACTGGACCACGATCCTCCTGCTGCTTGTACCACTGCTGCTAAGAAGGATTATGCTTTTGGAACGGAGGTTATCTTTCTGCAGGGCACATATGTTCAGAATACAAACACTTAGCTGTTCTCACTCAGGATGGAAAAGTTAGTTGACTGTAACTATATTTGTAATCACAGTAAATCTCAGTTTCACTAGTGAGGTCAGTAGTGACTGGTATGGACAAGCAGTAGATGTGTCAGATGCCTGTTTTATAGAGATTTTTTATGATAAACACATACTGAAATGAAATTCTGTTGATATTTGAAATATCCTCCTGGAAGTCTCAGCCTGTCCCAGATAGCTTATGAAAATACAAGCACCGAGGTATTTGTTGTGATGGCAAAATGTTGAGGGAGCAACTAGATACCACGCTGGGAATGTCAAGAAACTGTTTAGAAGATGCTTGGCCTTTAATGTATTACCTATATGTATACACTATTTTCAAAACTCTGTATTATACATTATTTTCAAAACTCTGTATTAACACAGAAGATGTACCATGATGGTGAACTGGAAGAGGAAAAAGGAAGCAAGCTGAAACGAAGGGTAGAGTTTCCTACCATTGACTATTCCTTTGCTTCCCATTTCCCATCACCATCTAGTGAATTAATTAGCTATCAGAGCTGCTACGGCTCATGGGACATCTTAATCTCAAAGATTTTAACCATTTAGGACAAACAACAACAGCATGCCTCACGTCTGGCTTGAAAAGCAAATAATGAACTTTTGGCAGAGAAACAGGCAGAAACAGCTGGAGTTAATGAGCAGGGATTTGATATTAGGGGATTATTTGATTTACTGGCTTTATGGAGAAGTTTGACTTATTGAATTATCACTTTTTAAAATGTAGTCTTGGAGGAAACATTTTGCTTGGATGAAGTTGTTAGTTATTTGCCTGCAGGAGAACAGGGAACTGAAGGAAGCGGAAGGACCTGGGGACAGCCTCAGCTCCTCCCTCTGTGGAGAGGTTTCAGCACCTCCATCCAGCGCTGATGTCTCTATGTATACTGGTGGTGTCATGCCCCAGTGAAGTAAGACAAAACTCAGCCTCAGCTGAAGTTATCAGTTAGTGGTGCACTAGGTAGTGCTTTGGGACTGGGAGCTCATCACCACAGGGCCAGTGCCGAACCTCCCTCTGCCAAAGACACACTCCTATCCTCCCCAGACCCCACAGCATGGAGTAAGCAGGAGGCTGGCCTCATGCTCCGGCCATCCCCAAGTGATCCAGCAGCTAATGTGCTGGCAAAGTCACTAAAGAAAGGGACATCTAGAGATGTCTAGCCTAGAGACAGCTGCCCTGAGGGGCCACAGAGCAGCTCACTGCTGAGGACTATGGGCAGCATCATGTTCGCTTTATTATAAGGGTTTGGTGGGTGCCATGTTGCTGCTCTTCATGTAGGGACAGGTCGCTGTGAGATAGCTCTTGACCTCAGACCTTTTCTTTCCTGACCTCCATTGACTTGCAACTATAAAATCTCTCCCCAGGCAGCAGCTGGCTGCAGCCGGCGGGCGCAGAGCATCCCTGAGCTCACTGCAGTGGGCAGAGCTGCTGCTGAGGCCAGACCTTTGGCACTGCCCAGGCATTTCACCACTGTGATCTTCCTCCCCATCAACAACTCTGTGGGAATTCACACGCTGAGCAAAATCCATTCACTGTACCCACCCAGAGCAGTTCCTATCGGTTCCAGTAAATGACGTGCAGCAGTTCTCTCTGCTGGGAGAACTGGGGCTCTGTCTAAACAACGGCTGTGGGAAACTGGAGCCACCCAAACATCTACCTCCACACCAACTGCACACTCCAGTCACAGCTGCACACGTACCAGATGTGAGCCCATCTGGGCACAGAGCACATCTGGGGCAGCTGCTCTGCCCCTCACTCCAGTGAGAGGCTCTGCAAATGCACGATGTGATCACTGCATGGTGTAGTCACCACATGACACAGTTGCTCTACCATGGGATGCCCACACTGCCCACAATTCCCAGCAGGAAAAGAAGGCCTTGCAATAGCACCTTGAGCTTGAGTCCTGCTAAACAATTGAGGCTGGATGGTGAGTTTTGGATCCTCCATTAGGGAAATGGGTGACAAGAGTTTGAATTACGTACCACTTTTTGTTTTGTGTTATTTAGCATCTCTTCCCATGTTGCTCCCACACATGTCTCATCCCTTTCCCCATATCTCTTGTTCAGATCAAACTCAAATCAATGGGGACACAGTTGCTTGACTCCCAGGATATGGAACACTGATTTTTGGTGTGTAGTGGTACAAGGGGATCACAGCCTTTACTTACTGTTGGTCCAGGGATCCCAGGAAAACCCACTCCTCCTGGTGTCCCAGGGTGCCCCTGAATGGGAAGGAAGAACAACACACCTGGTGTGAATTTCCATGATCTGCTCAGCCCTTCTTCCTCCAAGTAGGAAAACAGGAGAAAAGACATTGTTGGTTGTTTGCAAGGTAAGGTAGTCTGTTATCCATCAGGGTAAAACTGCCCGGGGCAGATGGAGGAGGCCAGACATTGAAGCCCCAACTCCAACCCTGCTAGCAGTATAAGAAGCAGCCAGATTTTCTGTCAGCCCAGAAGAGAACAGGCTGAGTTAATATGAAAATCTGTCTTGGGATCTTGCACTATGGTGGACAGGAGGTAAGTTCAGAGCAAGACAAGATCCTGCTGAGGTCCCCTCTGTTAAACTCCTAGAATGAGGATCCCTGAATAGCATTACAGACAGCACAGAAAAACTGCATGTGACCTGCATCTTCAGCTGCCCCTGCAACTTGGTGGGATATGAAGAACAGATCCCTGCTCCTGGACTCCCTCTGTTCAGTAGCCAGGATGCTCAGAAACAGTCCTTCAGGTGCTGCAGCTCACAGCTTGTACTTCCTAGTTACCTCTACCTGACTCAGCAGGTCCTCAACTGATGGAGCTGCAGAGCACGTGTCAAAACCCAGGGTTTCTCTGAAGAGGAGACTGCTGAGCATGACTGCTGGGGAGAGGTCATACCTCAGTATCCAGTCAGTCATACGGCCATTCCCATCCCCACAGAGACAGGAAGAATTTGCAGCTGTTGCCATGTAACTAAAAGACCAGGAGAAGCTGCACCCTTTGCAAGGACAGAGACAGAGGCAGCAGCAAGAGCGAGAGGATGCAGACTTACTCCTTACCATCGACCCCTTGACTCCTGGAGGGCCTGGGGGTCCCACTGAGCCACGGTCACCCTAGGAGAGATGGAGATACATGGGGAAGAATGAGGACTTTTGCTAACAACCACTCTGAGCTGTCAGTAACGGGGATGTAGAGCATTGAAACAGCTAAACCACAGTCTGTGCCACTGGATATCTACCAGAAAGTCTTCCAGTGCAGAATAATCATCACTGTCTTCCAGGTATCCAGCTTATTGCACTAGTTAAAGGACTACAGCAAGAATTAGCTGATTATTCACATCCTGAGAGTAGACATAACTGTTGGCATCAAACCACCAAAGAACAAGAACCAAGGAATACACTCAAGATCACCTTCAACTCTGGACAGTGCTAGAATTGGATCCCAGGAGTCTCCAGCCCTTCCCACCCATGGCATGACATCCCTCACTGTTCTGCAGTATCATAGTCCCTGCGTGTCCTGGTGGTTTTGAAAGCTGTGGCCACGAGGGCCTGTGGAGAGCAGGGAATGAAGATGGATAAAACCGGAGATGCTGCTGGGAATGGATGGCTGGTGCTTTCAGAAGGAGACTGCAGGCATTCCAGGGGGGACTCCTTATCCTGTGTCTCACATTGAGACCACAGTGCAAACAACAACATGTTTATGAGGGGTTCAGAGCTGGATACCTCCACAGCCCACCCTAAAGATACTATCCCTTCTAAAAAAACCACCCTTTGGCATTGAAAAACTTAATGTACCAAAAAAGCACTTCTTAATTTCAAGCCTTACTTATCCCCCCAGGCAGAACATCTCACTTCCCCTGAGTTCATCCTTGGCCCTTCAGCTCAGCCAAGGATGGGAGACATGGTGTGAGCCTCCGTGAGAACCACAGTGACCTGCTGATGGAAGGGTGAGTTTAAGACATGTCTCTAGTGATGGGATGTTGACTGTTCCTTTTTGGAGACAGTGGCAATTCCCACCACGACTGCCTGCACTCTCCCTTGCATCCCAGGGAATGCACTGGGAATTAGGTGTGTTACGTTTGTGTGCCTGGGGGGATGAGGAAGGAGGAGTTAGCAAATGCTGCCAAGTAGTTTACGCCCAAAATCTGACCTACCTTCCAACAGCTAAAGTGTAAGGGGAAATATTTTCTGGCCTCTAAGCAGCTTATTAAAAACAAACCCCAGAGTTTGTGTTGTCACCAGCTGGCCCTTGTAAACCAATGTAAGGATTTTTATTTTTTTTTTTTTACCCTGAATGCATGGATTTTATTAAGTATGTATTAACTGTATTGTTCTCTTTGATAATCTTTGGATTCTACTGGCTTCAGGCACAAGTTTTGCAGCTCTCAGGATGGAGATTGCTGACTCAGCTATGCCTAATGAAAGCATATTTCCCACTTCATTTAGCTCACAACAGCATAGTAAGCTGTAGGATACTATGCCAACTGGAGGCCTGGTTGAGGTTTTGATTTGATGATAGTTATTTCTGTCATCCGTAAGTTTGTCCTGGTAGAGAAGAAGTGTGATAGAAATCACAGCTGTGCTGAGGAGCTCCTAGGGCAGATTTTCCAAGGACAGCCTGGATTTGCCTTGACACCAACGTTAACATCATCGTGTTACAGAGCTGATCTGTGAGATGAGGACAGCTCATGCGGTCAGGGCATTGGCATGGAAGTCGTGGGGCCAGATGTGAATTTACTGGAGTGGGGAGAGAAAAAAAAATCTTCCCATGTCTCCTGCATGGCAAACCCTCATTCGATGCAGGGCTGCAGCTGCCATCGAGGCAGCTCACTCGGGCATCAATTTTCTGTGTAACCAACCGCCTTGGACTCATCACAGGCTCTTTATGCCTCTGTTTTCCTTCTGTAAAACACAGCCCACATCGTGTTATTCCTGTTACTTCTCATGTGCCTTGAGAATTTGGACTGAGCCTGCTTCTGCTACTGCCCCACCAGAGACCACGGGGTGCAGTGGGCTTTCCAAAGGCTGCTGCAGACAAGCAATAAAACGCATTTGCTGTGAACACAGTGTAACTGTCACAGTCTTGACATCATTACCCAGAGGACAGGGCTTGAAGTAATAAAAAGGGAGCGAGAGAACGGACGTGTGGAATGCATCATTTTACGCTCTTGACTATCTTTATGGCTGGACTGTGAATAACTAAACCACCAATGAAAACCAGGAGTCTGCAACTGAGATGCAATGACTGACATGGCTGGTTTGTCTTTGGAGGCTGCCCCTGAATAATATTTTACACTCTAATAGAAAACAAATTAACGTCCATTTACATTTTTTATGGAAAATAAAGCCATTTTTCTTCCTGAAAGAAGCGTGTAACTGTACTGTACACAAGAGGGCACCAGCCCTTAGTAGCGTGCCCAACGTACCCATGGGGGCAGCCAGACAGGATTGTCCTCATCAAATAAAAAGGGAAATATTAGGAGGAGCCTTTGCTCAGACAGGTGGCTGCACTCCAGTACATTCTCTGTACCGAGAAATTGTCGAGCTCTCTGGTTCAACACAGGCTCAGCCCCGGTCCTGTGCGACCCATTGGCAACTCAGTGTGGGCTTTGGAGCAGAATATATCTCTGCACAGATCTGTCTACAACCCCTATGCCCTGGATTCCTCCCTTGACCAGGAACACAGGGCTGATGGGTCCCTCATTCCCAGAAAACACCAGAACTGATTGTTAAATTTGAGCTTTCTGGCAGATTATGAATGAATAAAGCTTACACTTTCAGAGAATATCTGACAGCATCTCCTCAGAGGGCCAGCACATATTAATCCATAAATGTGAAGTGGATGATTTCTGCCTGGCCCAAGACTATCTCAGGCACCTGGGACGTGCTGCATTCCCAGCTGGGTGCTGCACTGACACAACAACTTCAATCTCTACAATATTCCCCCTGCCCCAATGTGTCACCCTGCAAAAGTTCTAACAACCAATACAGTCTTACCTTTTCTCCCACTATTCCAGGCTCCCCCACAGGACCAATGAAACCCATTAGACCCTGAGGAAAGAGAAGAGCCCAATTAATTTTCAGTTTTATTTGCTGAGAAAGTAAACAAGTTTCCTTTGTCCACCTTGCTGGCTGGAATCGCACAGCATCCATCGTAAACTGCTCAGTAATTCCCACTGGCTACCAGCACGGACAGAGTCGCTCCCGGCCATGGGAACGTCTAACTCCACAGCTGGTTCTGCTTTAGGCGCCAGCTGGAACGGCAGCACGAGGATCTGCAAGAGCCACAACACACAGTATAGGGGATGAGTTAAGCATGGTTTCTGTAGCGAGTCCATAGCGTGGCTTTTGTTTTGCAAGCACTTCCCAAAACGTCAGCACAGCTTCCCCAAGAGCATCGATAGCTGGAGCTCCTGGGTTGCACTGCGCCTGAGACTTGTCCATGTTGACTGCTGTACCAGGTAACACTTCCTCTGGCTTAATCTGAGCTGCCTCCAAACCCTTGTGCAAACTAATTTTGCCCCGGGTAGTGTGGTACTGTTGGGATGTCAGTAGGAAACAGCAGCTTGAGGACACAGCCAGAGGGGCCAGCAGGGCAGTGGATCTATCACACCATCAGGAACTACCTTGAGAAAAAAACCCAAAACAGTCTGTGCTCAGGATTTGTCAGGATTTAACAACATTTGGGATAATGAAAAAACAAGCAGAACTGCTTTTAATTAGAAAGATGGGAACAGATGAGATCTCTAGCTAAGATTCCTGAGATTTCAAACACAGCAGCTTCCCTACCGATTTCAGCCAGTTTCTGGCTCTAGAGATGCAAAGGACCATCCCTGCCATGGTGAGCACTCTCTCTTACACTGCCTGATTCTCAGGGCCTCACCCTTAGTCCCAGTAAGGGTCATCAGGAGACAGATATCTGTATTTAGTTCCTCCAATGAGTCTGTAACTAAAGGGATTCCTCCCCTGTTCAAACACCTCATAACCTGCCCATAGTTGGCACGGCTGGTGCCAAATGAAGCCATGCCCCAGCTTGTTTGATTTTAGGCAACATCTGCTTGGTGCTGGGAGGGGTTTGCTGAGCAAGTTGGAGACAGGAGCTGGATTCTCCAGCGGTACCAACTTACTCTTCCTCTTTTTAAAGATAATTTGAAATCTTCATAATAAATAACAGTCCTCAATGCAGATGCAGCTCACCTTTTCACTTCAACATCAAGGAGGTTCTCAAATGACAGGCGCAACAAAACATTCAGCATGAACAAATGCAATGGGGTGGGGGGAAGCTCCACCAGCACAGCAACTTCTGGGCTGTGGCCTCAGAAAAGGGAGATCTTTTCACCCCACTATCTCCTTTCTGGTCCAACAGTAAGAAAAGCAGCAAAAGTTTCCTCTCTGTGCTCCTGTGGTTCTGTTTACAACTATGCACCAACAGCATGGACTGGTACCACCCAGCTACAGAGGAGCATCCTGTGCGGACAGAGCGGCTGACCCACAGGCTGTACAACTCCTGCAAGCAAAAGCCTCTCCCTCTCCATGAAGTGACGCTCACAACATAAAGCTGCAGCACAAAGTAGCCAGCCTCGCTGCTATCCGTGTGTGTGTGAGGCTCAGCAGACCCCTTCAGAGGCAGAAAACGTGGTGCAGGGTCACTCTCCAGTGACTTACAGAGGGAACAGCTTCTGAGGATGACTCTAAATGCCGAGAGATTTCATGCATTAACATTCCTCACACGGTGCAATTAAATGCCACCCTTTGAACATCACTGTCTCAGGAGCTCCTCAATGAGGCATGCTGATGGGATCAACAAAAGCTCCTCTCACTGCTCAGCTGGCCTTGCCTCTTGCAGGGAGCAGCCACACACTGTCCACTCAGAGCGGCCCTTGTCTCACTCCAGCACAGATGCAATGTCCAGGTGAAAAGGGTCTGGAAACTCAGGAGAGAAGGAAAATGGATCAGCGTGTCCCATCAGAGCCTGGAGTTAGATGCTTACATTAGAAATTCATCCAGAGATGATGTCCCAGGAAACCAGTATGCCACAGTGACACAACTGGAAACATTGATTAATCACAGGAAGACTACCCATCAGGGGCCTGATGTCACCAACCCTTGGGACACGGCACTAAAATTGGTTTGTGCTGAGTCCAAAGCTGAAGCAGTTGTGTTGCACACACGTGCTGCTGCGGCCAGGACAAGACACATGTGGGAGTGAAGCAACGTTGGACTTGGCAGTGGATTGCCCAGCGCTGGAACCAAAGGGAGAGCAGGAGAAACGCGGTATCTGCATATACAAGGTTGCCACTGGGTGGCATTGCTGAAGGCTGTTGAATCAATTATCCAGCTCCACACAAGTGGTAACTCCATCCACTTACTGAAGCTCTCCAGCAGCCCAAGGCCACGGGGGCAGCAAATGTTAAGGCAGAGGAGGGAATGGCAAAGCAATGAGATGAAATGAGGAAACGCATCACTAGGCAAAAATAAGATAATACAGCAAGAAAGAATAAATCCATCCATTTCCAGTTTCTCAGAAAAACTGCAGGACTGTCTTGTCCCCTTAAGATACTTGTGTCTTCTTCCCTGCAGAAGAAGAGAGGTCCCTGCTCTTGCAGTGGATGCTGTTACCATTCAGAACAAGACTGAAACACTTCTGAGGAGCTTGGGGTACAGCATCGCATATCCAAACTCAGGCTTGAAGGCTAATACTTGTGACACGCTGTCCACAGCAGCATCAACTCCCACCCTAAATCTAAGGAATCTGGATCCCAACCTGGTGCTGCTCTACAGATGGTTTGCAGAGCACCGATCGCAGTATGCCAAGCGGCCCCCAAGCCCAACAGCTTCCCAAGACCCCTCTCACTATCAGGGATGTGCCATGTGTTACCACAGCCAGTGCAGAAACTTCCCAGCACGGCCAATGCAAGTGGAGTAGAGGCAACCACTGCACCTGATGTGCAGGTAAACAGCAGGAAGGAGGGGGAGCACGGCCAAAATTTCTGCCCTTTTGACTCCAAACTCAGGGGAAATTGTCAGCGCTGGTACATCGTGCTGCTGCTGAGGGGACGATGTCACCGCTCCCTGCATATCCAGCAAGAGCAGCACCCTGTGGTGTGACCAGGATTGAGGAGGGTGTGAAGCAAGGTGGCAGAGCCGGGACCCTGAGATGTGGTGAGGCTTCCAGCATAGTAGCTCCATAGTGTTTGCAGCCAATGCTGTCTGCTCTGGGCTAAATTAACTAACATCACTGTGTCTGCAAGCAGGCACAGAACGAGAGAGATCTGTCTGGGCAAAATAAATCTGGGTAAACTATTGGGAGTCTCTGAAACAACTGGGGGAGATCAGGTAGTGATTTTCTTCACCGGCCAAAATGGGACAGACACTAAAGCAAACACAAGCAGTGAAGGGTTTAGGTTTTAAGAACCAGAAAAAGCCACCAGTGGCAAATATTAAATCAAAGCAGAGGAGAATTGTGGCCGCTACACTGAAATGGCTGCGGCATAACATGTTTTCCCCAGGTTCCCAGGGTTGAAAAGAAGCCCTGCGTCAAACACGACTCCAGGCAGAGTGTGTAATGATGCACGTGAAGTCCCAGCAGCGGTGGCTGCCCGGATAAAGGCCCACAGTATACAGGAAAGAATGTAAAACATTTATATTAGACGGGGAGTTCAGCATGTCGCTCATGATTCAGTCTGCTGTATTCCCCAGCCAAGGGCACAGCAGAAAAGGGATGGAGATTGTTAAAAAGTTGCTGGGGGCTTGTGGAGGGGGAAAGGAAAAGGCGGGGGGGACTGGCGGGTTGTAATTCCTAACTCCTGTCTGGCTTTCCCCATTTATTGTCCAGCCCTGTCATAATTAAGCCCCCCTCTTGGCTGCATCAACAGAGAGCAAGTCAGCAATGAAGCCTTGCATAAATCATAGCCCATTTGAGAGAAACAACCGAAAGGCGAGCCCAGCGTGAGCAGGGTCTCCCAGGGACGGGACCGCCAGTCGCTCCCAGCAGGAACCGATCATGGCCTTTCTGTTTTACTGGTTCGCTAGAACTCAAAACAAAACAAACCAGGGACAAAGGACGGGAGGGAGTAAATGTACAATCCTCCCATTCAGATGAAAGAAAGGGAAAGTAAAACAGTAAATATCACAGTTTAAGGGAGGACGCTCTGACCCGCAAAGCAAAGCCATGTGGTTTAACCCCCTGTGCACCGGGCTCAGTGTGGCCTGGGGCTGCATTGGGTTCCCAATGCCCTCTAGAGAGTGAGGGAAGGCAAGGTGGAGGCAGGTCACTAGACACCTTGTCACATCAAAGAGGCTGAGAGGTCCCCAGCTCTGAGAGATGCTCCAGAAAGGAAAGTAAATTTACTGGGAAACACCGGCACAATACGCTGCTCAGTTCTTGGTGACCCATTTGACCTTGGTCAAGTCGATCTGTATCTCCACACATCAGACCCCACCGGCAGAACTGACCTTGCTGCACACCCCTCCTCTGAAAGAGCACCGCAAGGGAAGCACGTTAGAGGAGAGAACCAACAGCACCGGCTTCCTTTCACAAATTATTTTAGAATAACACCTGATAGTGGGACAATATGCTTCTCCTTCCAAGGAACGGACAACCCCAAGGGGCTGAGGAGTGACAGTGCGATGGGTGCGTGGCTGACCCTAACATCACTGTGTGACTGGGCAGGGCTGCCACTTCTTGTACAGGAAGAGGGATTCAAAAGCTGTTCTTGCCATGACAGGACCTGCTCGTTCCCATGAAGGATGTAGTTCAGCCTTGGCCTCTTTCAGCTGGCACCACACTTCATTGACATTTTTGGTCTCTAGTACAGTGTACAGGGGGTGTCCATGGGCTCGCGGCACCTTTCCCCAATTTGTTCTCCTGCCTGCTGCAGGGTGTCACTTCTCCCGCAGGGCTGTCTGACCTTCACACCGAGGACATTTCAGTGACATCCTCCTGCTCTGCATTCCCAGCTCTGGAACGGGAAGGCTGGTGGCCTGGGCCAGATGCCCCGTGTTCTTCTTCATATTCTTCTGCCTCCATCTACTGGCAAGGAAGGGTTAAATCACACATTTCCAGGGTACAGGGGAGCCTGGCAGCTGGAGTCCTGCCAGCATATGAAGACAACAAGCATCTCATGAATGAACTTCCCGAGTCAGTGTCCTTGTAATGGAAAAACAACACTGGAAACCTTACAGAAGCTCCCATGTTTGTCTAACAGATGTCCCTAAGAAAAGGAAGAGAGCTCCAATGAGATGGATGGCTGATCTTTTCTCATGCTGTTACACTGAGGTTTCACTCAGAGGGAATCCGTATGGAGGGCAAAGCAGCAAGTTTGAAGAGTTTGACCACCTCCTGTTGTGCCCAAGGAATAAAGACCATCAAGGCCTCCACACAAGAAAAAGGGGGTGAGGTGAAGGTGTCTTTTAGTGCCAAGGGACCTTGGTAGCCCAACCTCACAGGGCTCTGCTGAAAACCAACCCAGGCCCAACACCAAATGCTGAGGCTTAGGTAAAGGCAGGAATGAAACCCCATCACTCCAGCATCATCCAGCAAAGGTGAGATGGGAAAGGACGTTATCTCTCACTAATCGGGTGCGACATTGTTGTTCTAATGACTCGACTGGTACGGAAACAGGAATTCTTTCTGGGTGATATTCTTAGACAGAGACTAATTGACTAAGAATAATAGAGGCAGCTTTCATACCAGTGCTGGTTTCAGTGTCAGCGAAGGCCAGCTGTGTTTTCTTTTTGGTGAACAGTGCCTACAGTTTTCATCTGAGGTCAGTCCTGAGGGACATCAAAGAATAATAATCCTAACGATGCTTTGTCCTTAAAGGACAACATTGTGTTAAGGATCTCAAAGTACTGCTAACTATTCATTTTTAACTGTAATACAACAGCATCTGTAAGTGCCACCTGAGAACAGGGGGCATTGTGATAAGCACCGTTCAGAGTGGTCTCATGGAAGGGGAAACTGAGGCATGGAGCCCTGACAGTGTTGCCTGAGATTGCACAGAATCGGATAAAGCTGCACCTAGAATTCAGATGAATGGAACAACTTTGCTTCTTCTGCTGTTACTCTTCACGGAGCAAATTATTAACCACCATACAGAAATGGCTCCGATTTCCAAACAGGAATAACTGTCCTTGATATATACTGAGACTCATCAGATTGTTGGTCCTGAAAAGGATCCACCATGGTTTTTTGGACTTGCTTGGTCAGAAGCCCATGGGAGAAGCAACCCCCAGCTGTGGCATACAGGGGAAAGTAGAGCCAGAGAGGCTAACAAGCTAAACCAAACCAAACTTGCTGACCCTTTGACAGGGAAAGCGATGGGAAGGACAGCTGTGGTAAGAAGCAACACTGTCTTTGCCAGGGCCAGCTGCTGCAGCCAGCTTGGTGTGGTCATGTAGGAACACACAGAACATGTTGGAGGCTCTGTGGCTGCAATTTCAGGGTTGGTGGCGGACAAGCTGGTTGGTTTCAATCACAGAGACATGAAAACAATTGTTTCTTTTTCCTTGATGCCTGTGGTTCCCCTGAAGCCTACAGGGATGATGCATGTCCCCTGCTACTCCAGCAGAATGTTCTTTCTTGGCGGTACAACAAAATGCAGCTCAGTGCCTCTCTTACCCAGGGTCTGATTTCTTCAGCTGCTGTCTCCTCTGCTTCCAAAAAAAAAAAATCCATTGGGAGTCAAAGCAGAGAATCCTATCCTTAAAACCTGGAAATCGCCCTTTTCAGGATAAGAGGGATACACAGAAGCACATAATCTCTTCCCTGACCATGACTTTGCCTCCTTGAGCATAGCCAGCCACACGTGCTGTGGTGCTGCAGTGACAGCACATCCACCTGAGCTGCGACTTCAGCAGAGCTCTCTGCCTATGGAAAAGCCTCCAGTTTAAAATAGGCACCGTGGTCACAGTTGGTGCTGTTCACCAAGAGCTTCAGCCAGACTAAGAGCTCCCCAGCTGAAGCACCAAGACTATGGGCAGGTTTGAGGTAGCCAGAAGACCCTGGTCACTGTCCTCTGCCTGCACTCTGGTCATCTAGGAGACATTGCACATAGGAGATCATCAAACAGACAAGGAAAACAAAGAGTTTACCTGCTCACCAACTTTCCCTGGTCGGCCCCGGTTTCCTGGCTCACCCTGCAGGACAAGGAGACACAAGGAACACCGGTTACTTGGTGCTCCCATTCAGACCCTGAGCACAACACGATCCTGTGGACACCCAAGATTTGGGCTGCTATATGTGAAGAGTGGAAAATCAGCAAGAAACACCATCTTACAACCCCTGCTGCACCTGGAAGGATAATCCAAAGCAAGAAACACAGCTGACACAAACATGGAGCAAACACTTGCTGCTCTGGGGTGAAATGCCCCAAAAGCAGCTGTGGTCCTGCTGTGGTAAAATAACCTTCACAAAACCAAGCTCAGACACTGAAACATGAATTGTCTGCTTTCCTGTGGCATAGCCTAGTCCCAGTTGCTTTATCCCAATGTTTAGTGAGGTATGAGTGGTCTTCAGGGATGCTCCAGAAGCTGGAGGGTTTCTGACCTGTAACGTTTCAATCTGAAAGGCTAAGTAAAACACATGGAAGAAGACAGAAACAGCAGGAAGAGAGTAGGAAAGGGCCATGATTAACCAAGGATTTGAGGAGCATCTAGGGGAAGGAAAGAGCTTGGACACCATGGGAAGATGTAGTTCCTGATGACAGAGGAGAAAAAAATTCACCTGCTGGTGGAAGTTTGGAAGTTTCACAAGAATAAAAGACAACCCAAATATTCCCAGGCAGTGCTGCCTCCTGATTCTGCTCTTGCAAAGCCTCAAATATTAGCATATTACCATCCCATGGAGCACCCACATGAAACTCAGGGGAAGAACCCACACGAGCTAAATCCCAGTGAGGGAAGAGATAAATTCAGAGAATGAGAAGAACGAGGGGTGAAGAGAAAAGCAGGAGGAGAATTTCAAACCTAGCAGCCGTGGGAGCAGTCGAAGGCCGGCGTAGTGCCCCTGGACAGGCCATCCAGAGGCCAGACTCACCACTAACCAGCACTGTCTCCAGGTGACGGCAGCTGTATTTTCTCAGTAGGCAGATACTCCAGATGTGCTGCCAGACTGCATTTTTGCTATTTACTGTTGCAAGAGGTTGTTTTTGTTGGGTTTTCTCTTTCCTTTTGAGTGTGGGTTTGTGGAGCGAACTGCTCTGGGATGGCTCCTGCTGCTAGTTAAGCAGCAAAGATAGGAATGATGTGCATTGTTTTAGAACAAAAACGTGGAGAAGCAATGGAAAATAAAATGAGATGATGGAGAGGGGGTGGGTTGGTTAATATCAAAGAAGGAACATGCTTGTTTATAATAAAGCACATGGCTTAAAAAAAAAAATGCACCATCGTTCTTTTTGCTGAAGAAACCAAGCAGGAGCAGAGCCCCCAAAATTTGGAGGAAAAAAAGAAATCCTCAGTTCCCCTTGTCCTCCCTGGAATGAATACCCTATGCTTGGAGCATGATGAAGTTGAGAAAAGATTCTTTCCCTCTCCTTTTCCCCATCCCTTTCTCCCTTCCATCCCCTGCTTCTCTGAACTCTTTCCTCACCTTTGGACCATCAGGACCAGGTCTTCCTGGAAATCCCTTCCGCCCAGATCGGCCCTGAAACACACAGAAGAAAATAAACATGAAAAGCTTGTGACTGCTCCTGGGCACAGCGGTGTATCTGTGAACTGATATGATGCAGCTTACAAGCAATGCTCCCACGGAATTCAGGGTCCTAGAGATGTAGCAGTCCTGGCTGAGGCCAAGGCAACACAAAAGGAAAGCACTGCGTCTTGAGCGACACCAGGTTTGATCCATGGGGAACATGTCTAGACAGCTACTCCAAGGGTCAGCCAATTTCCGACCCTCCAGCTCGATTCCATGACTTAAACATCACATCAGAAACGTTATGTGTGGATTATAATCAACAAGACCACAGGGTTTTTAGTTTATCATGTGCCATGTCCAGCTGGATTTATTCTACTTCCCTGGGTTTTCTGGTAGCAATGCCAGCAAGATCACCAGCAGCTTGAGCATTCCTAGGTGGTACTTTCCTAGTGTTGTCAGGGACTCTGCCAGGTAAGCTTCTTAGGGGCTCCACCCCTGGCATCCAGAGAGTAGATTTGGGAGTAGGACTGTCCTTACAGTGGGGGCAGCCAGGCTGACATTTGCAGCCACAGCTCAGAAATGCAGAAATAAACCTGCAGACCAAAAGGTTCATGTTGATCCTTCCCTTTGGCTAGAAGAACACTTCTGGTCTGTCCCAGGCACTGGAGTAACCAGATTTATTATGTCACTGCAGAAAGGAATAAAAGTGTCTACCAGAACAGCAGAGGAAACCCAAAAGGAAACATTTATTTTCTGATCCACCTAGAAGTGTCAGCACAGTTAACAGTTTTCAAGATATTTTTCTCCCCTGAGGTGACAATTACAGAATCCTGAACCACTAAGTTCACTAAGATACAACGATCTTTTTGCTTCTTCTAACTGTGTTGCTCTGATACATCACTGTGTTCAGAGAGATACAGAGGTCAAAAAGGACTCTCACTCCCTGGTCTTTTTTCTTGCTTTTACTTCTACTAATTGGAAAATGCTATAAATCAGGGCAGAAACATCAGGGCTGGTTACAGAGATGGTTACCAGTTGATGTGCTTTATTTTGAGGATAAGAAGGTTTTTCAAGGTCTGAGTCTTTAAGCGAGTTATAAAATTAGTCCCACTCAGCACCCTGTGTAAGACACCTCCTTGTTCAGACATCTGGGATCAAGCAGTTGGATCAAGCCCTGGACAAGACAATATTTCTTAGAAGGGCACATCACTCCCCAAACCAGGAGAGGTAATTTAACTACAATTCCATTGCAAAGTCAACAGAGCTGATAGTTACTGAGTAAATGACTGAAACCTACCTCTGGACCAGGGATTCCTGGTGGTCCTAAGGGTCCTTCATCTCCCTGAGGTGAAAAGAAATGAAAATAAAAGGCAAAGTAGTGACAAAATTATGACTCACCATGCAGCATGAATGAAAGATCTGCAGTATGAGCAGCTGTTAAACACAAGGTGTGTCCTTAGCTGTCACATCTTAAAAACGGAGTCCTTCTGAATCTTAGAGCAGGCAGCTCAGCATCTCTGAGATTTCTCACCTCCCTTCATTATCTCAGGAAAAAACCCTTCTAGTCAAGTCCCATCAGTAGAGGCCATCCAAAATTTGACCAAAGTCAACCTCAGTTGATTGGGCCTATCATGGGCTGGATTTGGCCCACAGTGTACCCTGGACATACTCACGTGTCTCTGCTTCATTTGCTTTGGCAGGGATACGAATGCTGTAGAGCTCTCTACTCTTTTTCTTTCTTTATTTCTCTTGCCCCACAAAAAGGGTGTTGCAAAATTTCCCAGAGAACCATTTGGCAACCATATGAAGGTTTCCATTTTGCTTTCAAATGGGACTACACATGCTGCAAGATGGAGCTATCTCAAAATCTCACACAGCAATTGGACTCGGTCCTTTCCCTTGGCTCTACACCAATTTCTAATGTGATAGGATCAGATCTACAGTTTCTAGGAGACCTTCAATTAAGCTTCACAAAAATTATCTCAAGTGTCTAAAACCAACTGCCAAGCGAGGAATTAAAAGCGCCCTTGGCAGCCCCAGTCCTGGCTGTTCTCATTTAGGTGGTCAGCCGTGGTAATGAAGTGGCACGAGCTGGCAGGCTGAAGATGGGACTGGAAGTCAGGAACCCAGCTCAATGGGCTCAGACAAACCACCCACAACATACCACATTTCTGCAGAAGCTGCAATCCACGGCCCTGATGTACTGCCTCGGGTAACAGCAGCGGCAAAGGAACAGTGGTGTGGTCTGGTGCACAAAGTCCTTCAGCTTATGTCAAAGTCCATGTCCATGTCTTCAGTCTGACTTTTGCTAACTAGAGTAAATTGAAGGCAGCTTGGTCATGCCTGCCTGAACCTGGAATGCAGGGCTTCCATTCCCTCTGTAAATTGCCTAGAATATTTTTTTTTCCTATTTCAGAGCAAACAAATGAGCTAATTTGCATTAATCCCACTTTAGAAAGCAAGCAAAAGAATTCCCAGAAAAAGTAAAGAATTATTAGTGCTATTAGAGTGAGCTCCTGCCCATGCATGCACCAAGTACTATTTGCACAATGTCTCATGACTCTGGACAAACAGCTTACACTGGCCAAAGTGAGAAGAAACTGAGCTGAAGTCACAACAGGATAAGCAGAGGGCACTGAGGCCACCTCTGGTGCTGCTGCTACAAAATATTTGCAGCTCTGGGACTATTAAATCAACGACAATTGTCCCTTCTTAGTGTCTGTGAGTGGAACGAGGCCTCACGTTTCACATGGAGCAGTAAGCACTGGGATCACAAGACTCACAGAATTGTAGGGTTTGGAAGGGACCTCAGGAGATCATCGAGTCCAACCCCCCTGCCGAAGCAGGTTCCCTAGGACAGGTCACACAGGTCAGCATCCAGAGAGGTCTTGAATATCTCCAGAGAAGGAGAATCCACAACCCCCCTGGGCAGCCTGTCCCAGGGCTCTGTCACAGTCACTGTGAAAAATTTTTTCTGGATATTGGTGCAGAAAACTGGGATGTTGGGGCAACCAAATCTCTGCAGAAGAGCAGTTTCAATGTGTGCACTCTCTTCACAAAAGGGCGTTGCTCTGTGTGACTGAGCAGAGTCTGTGGGTCTCCCAGTTGGAAGGAAACACACTTAAAAGGTGCAGAATGCAAAAGCCAGGTGAGGGCAGGGGGATATGCAGCGAAAAGGGCATTAACACCCATTCTGGGTGTGTGGGTGCAGGGCGACAGACTTTAAATGAAAAGCCAAAGAAGAGTTTAGGGTCAGCAGGTGCCTGCAGCAACTGGAAGTGAAGATCAGAGGACTGCAACTTAGTGGAAGCTTCTCTTCTCTAGGTCTCTGATCACTGAATATAACTATTTGCTTCCAGCTTCAGAAGGAATGGAGGATTTCAAGTCACAGGCACCACTTCAGCACACGTTAATCTTCAAAATTCAACATCAGTTTTAAATCCAATCTGCTTTTGGTCTGGGGACACTCACCTCTTGTCCAGGCAGTCCCCTCGGCCCAGGTAAACCTCGTGCGCCTGGCTTTCCCTAGGAAGGAGCCAAAGGAAAAGATACTCAGAAAATAGAAACATAAGCTTGGAAGGATAATTATAATGAGAAAGTCTCTTTCACAGCCATGGGACATCATCCAATGTCAATTTTGTTACAGAAAAAAATTTGAAAAAAAAGTGGAGGCCGTGCTTGGAGGCACCTCAAGCCAAACAGACCAAGCTGAAACGCTGGCCAGGACAATATTTAGGAATCTCCACAGCTTTCTCTCTCTCCCTTCCCACTACTTTGTTTTCCCCGGCTGCTTCCCACCCCACAGAGAGCTCCGGTCTCCACTCCACTCACCTTCAGGCCTTCAGGACCATTTTCTCCTGGTGGCCCAATGTCACCTGGGAAGCCCTGAAGAAAATGAGAGACAGTCAGGCTGCACAGCACTTTTACAGCCAGCTTCAGAGAGACGGCCTCTGTGGGAGTTTTAATTAAAGCTAAGAGCCGACACATTTGCTATGTGCTGGCAGTGTCCGTGTGTGTGTGGGCCACCGCACGGCTTCTGGGGTGAAGGAAACAAGACAATGGGAGCAGCGCTGTTGGTTTGATTCAAGAGCAGCCTTTCCCAGCAGTTCCCTTTAGGTCCATCTTCTTCAAAGATTTATTGCTGTGAGGGCCTCCCTGTCATCACACAGCTAAAAAAGGCAATTTGGGTTTTAATTAATCTTTCTGAGTCAGCGCATAATCTCACTGCTCCGAGAAACGAACTGCACGCCTCAGCGGCAGAGGGAAGCAGGCGAGGAATTAGGAAAGGTGCTGACATGCTCATTAGCTGCTGCCTTCAGCCAGGCAGCGACTCCTTTCCACCCACCAGCCCTTTGCTGAGGAAACAAAGGAATCTGTGGTTATTTCCAACAGCAACACAGAGGAACGATTGCTAAGTGGCAGCACTCAACCGAGAGCCCTTCCAGACCCAGGAAAATATCAGAGCACTGATGAAGGGAAAACAGACCCTTGGTTGTACTGGAAGTGGCTCCCCAGCATCTTACAGACGTTGTCTGGTTGCTTATGAAGGAGAAAAGCAACAGTGTGTTGGGGGAAGCTCATCCTGCAGTTCAGGACACTTTTTCTTTTGGAAAAGGCAGTAAGAGCCTTTTTCTACTTGAAAAGGTATTTTGTGGGGGGAAGAACTGAAAATAAACCCCTCCATGACATCTATGATAAAAAGTGGAAGGAAAAAACAGGAATCTGAGATACAGGTCATGAACCCATTTTGATCCTCCCTATCTCATCACCACTCATCTACTACCATACCTTAGGAGAGAAGTGAAGCCCTAGGCTGAAAAGAGGATGGTAGGTAGAAAGTGATATGAAAGATTAAAAAAAATGAGTGTTCTGCCCCAGAAAAGCAGTTGAAGAACAAAAAGGGTCAGAGAACCACCCGGTGTCCACTGAAACCGGCCAGTGTCTGGGAGAGAGTCTGTGGCTCTATTCCAGTGCATCACTGGCTTTTCTCACATGCTTTGGAAGCTCCCTTTACATTTCTAGGCTTAAGATCTTCCCTCTGTAAAATGGTTTGTAGTGAGTGTCTGCCAAAGTGTTTAAAAACAAACAAAAAAAAATTAAAAGGGAAAGATGGGGAGAGGTGATAAGTTTTAGTACACTGTTTGCAAGGTTTGAGACAAACTTTGGACACCGACCTTTCTGAACAAGCACAGAACATGCTCTCTCTCACATATAGGACTTGCATGGGAAGACTGGGAAGAAAAAGGCTTGTCAGGGTAGCTGAAGATCAGGAAATCTGAGTGTAGGTCGGTCAGACGGGTACAGGATGGACAGTTTGCCCCATCTTCCACTTGGAACAAAAGCAGACCTCAATTCATCAAATAACAGTAAATCCTACAGCACAGTGAAGCTCTTTCTGCCTTGGCATTTTTGGAGCCCTGGTGTGCCACTGCCATAAAGCAACCCATCTGCCTGTTGTTAGCAAAGGCTCTGACCCCCGAACACCCAGTTTGGGCTTGGTAAATGTATCTGAGCTCAGGTGGCATGGTGAGCAGCAGTGGTGGCAGCCATCCCTTCCCTCCATCGAGCTGGGTGCCCACGTGGGAGGCTGCATTTGGCTCCTGCTTTCCATATGAATTAGCAACAGCTATACACATATCCCTCCTCATCAAAACCCTACGTGGGCCTGTCTGCACACAGCTCCAGCTAAAAACCTCCAGTGGGGAAAGGAGATCGGCATCTCTGACAGACTCCCAGATGCCACAAGGCTGTTTAGCAGGGCAGATCCTGCACACATTGAATAACTCCTGCTGCAGTGGTGGAACGAGATGGGGGGAAGAGGTGTTCTCCTGGGGGGTTGCTGAAGAAAGGATGCTGTGGGAGTTACCAAAGAAAGGTGAGGAGGTGATGGGACGTACCTCAGGGCCAGGTGGTCCCGGAAATCCAACTGGACCTTTGTCACCAACTTTTCCCTGCAGAAATCAGAAAAACATGGAGAAAAGTGAGCTGGCTCCTGGCTGTTGGCTTTCGTGGTTAGAATAGCACCCCCCTGCCAAGCTATCTGTCCAGCTGGGCACTGAATCTTTAGAAAGGGAGATGAGGAAACAGAGGATGTTTGGTTACTTACCAGGGGACCTGCTTTGCCTCGTGCCCCAGGGACCCCAGGCAAACCCTGGCTGCCCTGAGAGAGAAAGATACATTTTTTTTTCAGAAAACACAATGAAACATCAAAAAATGCCAATTCCCCAGGCTCCAGCTCCAGTTTCCACAGCAGAAAAAAGTAATTTCTAAGGCCTAAACAGCCCGCAAGGAGCTGGGACAGCTGCACTAATGCCAGTGAGAGGTTTCAGCTAAAGTTAGGGCTGAATTTAGCCCTCAAGAGCACGTGAGCTGTTGCAGTTAGCTGTGGCTCTGAGCCACGTAGGCCCCAGTGCAGTGCTAAGTACAGCATTAGCCATCTGAACTCAGTATCATATTGTAGTCACAGGGGAGAAGTCATTTGCTTCGAAGTTATGTGTGGCGTTAAGCGCTTCACTGGGTCAGGGTTTAAGTTGCTGCACTGATCAGACAAAACCTCTGAGTCTGCAGCCGTTGGACCACACACATTCACACCCATCCCCATCAATGTCATCCCATCACTTCCAATTCCTGCAAGAAGACGTGGCTCCTTTTACAGAAAGTCCACAGTCGAGCTGCTTTTATTACAAATAACAACAAAATCCATACACTGGCATGAATTTTAGAAAGGCACAGCGTACCCCAAATGCCAACTACCCAAGCAGGGGGACCTGACAGCAGGATGCAGCTTGTTCCAGCTCATCGTGGCTTAAGATGAGCCAAAGAAGCTGGTGGTCACTCATAGTACTACATAAGAAAAAAAAAAAGATGGAGAAAAGAAAAACAATTACCTTGTCTCCTTGGAAGCCGATATCTCCTGGGACACCTGCTCCTCCCTGATCACCCTGGATACACATCACCAGAGAGTTAAAATAGGCAACAGCAACAGCCAAAACACCCAGGTAGATGGTGTGTTGTACAGAAAAAGTCTCATCACTAGCTCCACTGGAAACTGAACTGCTGGCAAACTGTAGCTCATATTAAGTATAACAACAATACCCTGAACGGAGCATGTATTTCCCAACATTGTTTCTAAAGTGAGAAATGAAACTGCAGGAGAGAGAAAAATATGAATTCCCAGGCATTGTGTTTCTACAGAAGCTGCAGGAAGAGAGACTATGTTCCTCTGGCCAACAGCACCCGTGAAGGTGGTGAAGTGTTCAAATGCAGCTGAATGGAAGAGCTAGTTTAGTTTTCAATGAAGAGACCTTTTCTTTCATAAGGCTCTATAGAAAAGAAAACAATACTTTGGGTTTCTGTCAGTGTATCCTAGTGCTGGCATCAACGATCAATCCTCTTCCATAAGAAAACAAGAGTAACTTCCAGTTGTGCTTTTGTACCATCTCACTGCCGGTATCCAGGCTGAGATTCCCTGGGAGGGGTAGGCTGGTGTTTATTGAGATGGGAATCCTCCCATCTTTGAGTGCACCACCGCTGACAATATTTCCTTAGGTTGTCTGTATTTCCCCTCCTTGGACCATCTCAACAGATTCTGACTCCCTGGATAGATATAAGTATCACTGAAGGTTTTCTTAGGAGTGGTGGACTTGCCTCTTAGCCCTGCTGTGAGCTGACTGTTGGACCAGATGACCTCCCAAAGTCCCCTGCAACCTCTTTTATTTAGTGATTTACTTAAACAAAGGATGAGTCAACGATGGGGCAGAGGAAGGAAAATTCTACTTGGGGAGTCAAAAGAATGGCTGTAAAAACTTGGTACACTGACAAGACCCAACAGAAATAACTGTTGGAGGAACTCTGTCCCATGCACTCTACAAGCCTCTCGACTTGGCATCCAAGTCAGGGAACAAGCCATACAGGAGCAGAGAGCTATATGTTTAAACAGTGTCCACATGGAAGACATATGGACTTCTGCAACAGAGCCAAAGTCTACAAAGAGATGACAGAGGAATTCCACTTCCACTCAGGCAAAAACCACCCACTTGTTATCACAGAGCTGAAATAATTCTAACTACTTCAGTAACATGGCAGGGGATAATGAAATTGGGAACGGTTAAGGCTTGAGCTGGGAAAGACTTTTTGGAGGCAGTTTTTTTTCAGAAGAAGAATAATTAGGAACTATGCAGATTTAATGATGGAAACATTTCATGGATTCATGCTAGATTTGCTTAAATGTTTTGGTAAATGTTCCCAGAACATTTCACTGAACCATCTTCAAAACAAACCTCTTATATAGCAAAATTGAAATGCTGCTCTTAAAAAAAAAAAAGGAAAAAAAAAGAAGTTAAATAGATTTTGCTCATTTGGGTTTTAACCCAAAATATTTTAATTTGAGTCAAATAACCAACATTTTGCTTCATCTGAACTATTTTCCATCTACCCTTTTTTCTTTTTTTATGGCAATGCAAACAGATGGGAGTCATCAGCTATTTACGCAGCTCCAGTTTGAATGAACCCAAGCATTAGATACAATAGACATGGCAAAAAGCCTTCTGTATGACCCAGCTCATTTTCCTTCCATTGCTGGATTTCTCTTATTTTCTCTGAATTTTCTACTTATTTTATCTAGTCCAAGGCTTATAACACTGCAATCAGCAGGCAACTCTAATTCTGGCTCCTACCAGAAGACAGCAGGAAAATAGTTTTTCTTGAAAATGCTCCTTAAACTCCTTGTCTTTATCACCCATGCTGAGGGTCCAAAAAAAAAAAGTTATTTGGTTTATTTTATTATTTATGATGTAGTTTTTTTACCTGGATAGCATAAGTGGCCATTCAAATATTGTTTTGGAAGACATACTTGGATGTTTAAGAAATGACTACTATAAGAAAACAGTTTCTTTAGCACAGCAAAAGGCAGGAACAAACCTTTATCACTGGCCCTTCAGCAAAGTGGGATAGCAACTGCATGGCAGAGAACACAATTTTCAAACAACCCTTAGAAACGGGTGTTAGAGAAAGGAAAGAAGGAAGGAGGAAAGAAAAAACACATCTCCTCTTCAGCTGGGCTCCACACAAGATGTTCACGTTACTGCAACAGCCCAGAAAATTGTCATGGCATGAACAACCCATCTGTAACAGCTGATAATATCCTGAACTGTAACTGAGGACTAGGGCATCACCTTCCACCTGCCTTGAGACAGTAAATCAGGATCTCTGGCTCAGGGTTCGTCTCCTTAATGTGAGAGGAAAAAACTAAGGAGGAAAGAGGTCAGGAATGTTTATTATTCAAGAGAAATAAAAAGGTGTAATGCTGAGATGATGAAAAGTGACTGCAAGGAGTTTGCTGGTGAGGAGGGGGAGGAAAGTGCAACCTGAAATTGCAAACAGGATCTGCCCATGGGATACTGCCTACGTTTCATGTTTCACCTATAAAAAGAAGTGCAGCCTGAGAGACCCTGAGGCCCTCCTGAGCACAACACGGCACAGAAAGGGGCGAGGGGGAAGTGACAGATTTGCAAGTGTGAGGCAGGTCTGGTGTCTGCAGGATGCAGAGGAGGTCTCTGTGCAAAAAAAAACCCCTAATTTTGCTCTTGATTAGACATCTCTTTTTCCAATACTTTCTGCTTGGCAACGTAAGGGGAGCTAACGCTGCAAAGCTACTCGAGGTATTTTACTGAGCTGCGTCCTTCACAAGTTACAGATGTCTTGATTCATAAAACTCCTTTATGTGAACAAGTAGCTAGGATTTCCTCCACTTCCTCCACCTTTCCTCTGCACTCACCACATCACGTGGTCTTCTCAAGACTCTTTATTTCAGGGTTATGCAGTAATTCCACTTCTCCCTGTGTGGAGATGGAAACATACAGACACAACCCTCTGTCCCTCTCCTCACCTCCATGAAAACACAGAAATGGAAGCAGATGGATGACCCATTCTGTGGGAAAACCAAAGCTGTAAGAACCACCATTAACTTTTGTGGTACCAGCCTTTTATGGGGGATGCAGATGGGGTCAGCTAGTGTTGATGTTCTCTGTGCTCACCTGTCTAGCTGTTAGATACAATGATAGGTGTTTCTGTGGGGGAGTGGGATGTTGCCCCTGTGTTCATGCCTGGCCTGCACCTTCAATGTGTGCATGTGGGATTAATGAGCTGTACCATGTGGAATACAAATCCACAGTGTGGAATATAAAACAAGGCAACATAGGATTTAACAAGGGCAAGTGTGGGGTCTTGCATCTAGGGAAGAACAACCCCAGGTACCGGTATAGGATGGGGACTGGCCTGTTGGAGAGCAGTGTAGGTGAGAGGGACCTGAAGGTCCTGGGGGACAGCAGGATGACCATGAGCCAGCAACGTGCCCTCATGGCTAAGAAGGCTGATGGCATCCTGGAGTGTATTAGAAGGGGGGTGGTTAGAAAAGGTTTCTGCACAGTGGCTAGACTGTCACCCCTGACTAGTTTGTTAAGCTCACCCTTGTAATTCCATCTTCAACATCCAGCAGAGAGGGAAACTCTGTTACTTGGGAGGTGACCAAGCTATGAATAAGGATCTCTGAAGAGCCAGAGTCCATACAACTGTGGTCTGGAAATGTTTCAAGAATGGCAAGAGGCAAACTTTCAGACTGACAGAGACAATAATTACAAGATCCAGGGAGGCTGCTTATGTTTCTGGTCACAGCAGCAAGACATTTCTGTCTGAAGATGATGGGGGGTTATAATGAAGTCAAAATCTAATGGACAGAAAAAGAATAAGAAGCAATCAGAGAAAGCTTTTAAATAAGATGTCACAGCCTAAAATACCAAGAGCAACAGAAACTAACAGTGACACAACTGGTGAGAGATGACAGAAGGGAGATGCTAATGCAAGTCAATCCCTCTGCTCTAGGCAGGGTCCTTCCTGCAACCCAAACCCAACTGGGATCTAAGTGAACACAGAGGTCCTGCCAAGTCAGACGTTTCTAAGACAAGCTTCAATTAAAAAGCATGTAGCAAAAACAAGGGCAGGCAAAGAAAGGTTTATAATGCAGCATCTTAATAAAGGCTGGGATAGAAAGCATTTTCATTGAAAGCAGGCAGGCAGCAAGACAAAAGATGGCCCTGGCAAGGAGAGGGTCCAAGAGGCCAGGGTGTACCTCTACCTCTGGCAACCCCCTCCTCACAACTTGGAAGCCCCCATGTAACATGAAGGGCATAATTGTCCCTTCCTTCTACCCCACGTGCATTTAGAGCAGAAGCTCTTTGAAGGCAGAGTTCTTCTCTTGCTACAAACAGAGCAAAACCAGCAAGACCAGGTATCGTTTCGATTTCTGAGTGGTACCAGAACGTAAACAATTAAAACACAAATGTAAACAGGCTGTAAGAAGGGGTGAGTGGTTTTGCTCATGATGCTCAAATTGAAGTGAGAGAAAATAAAAAAACCTTAAAGGTGCCGTTCACTAAGGAAATGTGGCAGTGAGTAAATGAGTGCAACAGCCTTTTTGATCAGCTGGAGAAGGGATGTGTTATAAACTGGGCCAACTAGCTGAACAGCAAGGCCCACAGATCAGAAAACCAAATAACTGAAAAAAACCACAAAGCTATTTGAGGCCAAATCCTCCCTGAAATGTAAGGAGAGCTTCATCTTTACTCATGGAAACACGTGCTGCTCACTTGGATGCTGTGGCTAAAAACTGCAATGCCAGAGCCACGTGCCTTCACCTGAGCAGATGGGGATCATGTCCATTGGTGCCTAAGTTGGTCCCTTTTTCCTTTACCTTGTATTTCCCAAGCTCTTGAACTGGGAAGGATACCCACAAGCTGTTTGGAAGCTCTCTTTGACTCTGAAATCATCACTGGTCTGATCTGAGCGTTAAGTAACACCCAGGATATTCAAACTAAAGCAAACTCATTAGGGGAAGAGGGGGCTTGAGTAGGAGGGATGGTTTGTCAATCTTGGATAAGGGAAGGGCTGTAATGAAAGCCAGGAAGTCTGTCCTGTCCAAGGAAAATGCAGTGGGAGAGGCAGGGAGGGAGAGAAAAGGTTTCCTGCGCCTCAGGAGAGAGGTTGCAAGACAGGACATGGGATTACTGGGGCAGGACGGATAATTCTGCACTTGGGAGTATTTTAAGGATAACTCCAGGGAGAGCCACAGCCACTGGGTTACCGTGAGAGCAGCGGCTGGAGGATAAACAAAGCAGCCTGCATAAAGGGATAGAGACCGTCACATCTGGGAAGGTTAATGTTACTAAGCAGTGATTAAAATGTTGGAGATTCTTAAGACAGTCAAGTGTTTCTTCCAAGGATCAGACAGATAAGTCTAATCAGTGCTGAGGCAAGAAAACAGCTACAGTTTCTTAAGCTTATCCTAAAGAAAAATGTCTTCTCTTGCCCTGTGTCCTTACTCTCTAGAAAAGTGAAAAGGCTGTACAGGGAGAAATGGAAACTGCAGACACAGGAGCCCTGGCAAAGAGCGGTGATAATATAGAGTGGAATCAACTGGCTTGACACTACTTCCCCCGTGTGCTGTTTTGGGCTGCTAAATCATTCTCTAAAAGCAAACATCTCGCAAGAGAATACAACATCTGACAGGAGGAGGAGAATACACTTAATGGTCATTTTCCATTGCCCTCCTGAGCAATCAGAGACAACAACAAATGATTGCACCTCCCACTCTTTCAGACTAAATAAATCCTACGGGTCGAGTATCTGTAGGAGGATGGCTCGCACGACAGCGAGGCGTTTACACACACAGCTTCACGCTGATTTAGCTCAAGCTGTGTGGTGATGTGCCAGCAGCTCTAAATCAGTGTAATCGATGCCCTTCTCCTTCCTTCTTTCTCTAAAATGATTTATAGCAGTTTGGCATAAGGCAATTTCCTCTCAGCAGGGAGCTGGGCCCAAGTGAGCCTCTCTGAACAGGAGCAGAGGTACCTTACACAGAACAGCTTTTCCTGGGGATCTGTCTGGTTTGCTTGATCTAGTGAGCTGTGCTGCTTCATCACATCATGTGTTTCCCTCAAATACACTAATGCAAAACCACTGTCAGTGTTGTTACATCTTCATCCTCATCCCTATCCTGTCATGTAACCCATATAAAACCATAATAGCCCAGTGAAATACCAGGTAGTCTTACAGTTACCCGCATCATCAGTGGGAAACATGGAAAACAGAAGCTCCACAAAGGACCTGAGCATAACTGAGCTGTACTAGAACTTCATGGAAAAGGGGATGGGGCAGACATCATAAAAAAATCAAAACTGGACTGTGATGTGAAGAAAGGGGGAGGATGGAAGGAGGGAGCAAAGAGGCAGCCAGAGTGAACCAGTACCGTGGTGCTGGATAAGAAACAGAAGCTAGAAAGGGGTTTTTACATGCAAAATTAAAACACAGTGCAATAAGGGAGTATTCAGATCACCTTATCACCTTTCAGTCCATGTTCTCCTGGGTTTCCCATCAGCCCCTGAAACAAAAGAAAGTTTGGAGTGAGGCTGAGCCACTGTGAAATCTTGTTCAGGTCTATGACACTGATGTCCATGATGGGGCTGGTGGCTCAGGCCCACAGCACAGTGTGCTGCAGGCCTCAGGTCAAATGCCAGGGTGCTCCCACAGCGTGCTCCCACCACAGGTTCTTTAAACTCCCTTTCTGGGCTGGAGATGCACAGAAAAAATAGCCCTGGGATTCCCCAGTGACGTAGACCTACTGCAGACTGCCAGTGGGATGCTGTGTTCAACAATCCTGTGCTTGGGTCAATGGACAAGCATTAGTACCACCCATCCTTCCTCTCAGGACCATCATCATCACCCAAGGGAGGAATGGAATAATCTTCATCCCTGCCAGGGAAGACAAGAGCCCACATACTCAGTTACAGTCTCACCTTTAAGCCTTTTGGTCCTGGATAGCCTATCGGTCCAACAGAACCCATGTCACCCTAGTAAGAGAAAGAAAATGACTAGTAAGAGAAGGAAAATTACTCCAGTCATTAGGTGCAAAACCAACAGAGCACTGCATGTGGTGTGAAATTCCTCTCCTGTATGGTCCCTCAGCATCCTCAGTTTGCAGGAACAGCACCAGCCTTCAGCAGAAGCAGCATCCTGGCACAATGAGGAACTTTTAAAATGCAGACAGCCTTTAAATAAAAGCAGCACAGAGTGCTTGCTTTGGGGGTGTGAGGGATGACAAGCAGTTCCTGTCTGCATCCTGCTCTTGCCACAAAGACAACACCTCAAAGCGGTGACCAGAGATGTGAGCTGTCCTCATGATCCGTTCACCCAGCCATGGCCAGACCCCAAAACCAGGAACCTGAGTTCCTGGGCTCATTTAAAAATCGGGTAAGGAGTTCAGGCGAGTAAATAAAGGGCAAAATAACAGAGAGATAATTAAGAAGCCACTGTGAAGTCTGCAACTTTTTCATGGTAATGGTGACAGAGCCCTGGGACAGGCTGCCTAGGGGGGTTGTGGAGTCTCCATCTCTGGAGATATTCAAGACCAATCTGGATGCTGACCTGTCCTAGGGACCTTGCTTTGGCAGGGGGTTTGGACCCGATGATCTCTTGAGGTCCCTTCCAACTCCTATGATTCTGTGATTCTGTGAACTGCAGTAGCAACTGAGACCTTTTTTTTTTGTATATTCCACCTAACTTTTGAACGGATTAATTTCCCTCTTCCACTCTTTGAGGAATTAAAATACTGAACTGGTTTAAGACAATCCAATTAATTCTTGGTGACGTTACTCATGTTGTCAGAAAGAATCCACCACAGTATTCCTGAGTTCTCCAGAGGGAGCCTGAGGGCATGTTAAAAAGGACAAGGACCCAAATAGCAAAAAAGGCAGTGGCAAAGAAATCTGGGTCTCTACTGAGCTCTGAGATCTAGAGGTAACATGGGGAGGAGAGAGGAGAAACGGGAGGTACAGACAGAGGCGTCTCATCATTCTGCTGCAGCGAGCAGCAGCATGGCATCGTACATTGGAAGCTGCAGCACTGGAGGACGCTGGGGCTCATGGGTGCTGTGTGTACCTGCCTGGGCATGTATAAAAGAAAGCCTTCAGCAGCTGAGGTTTCAACAGGCTTCAAGGGCTCTCTGCCCATGAAGGGAACAAGTGATACGGGTGCCCTGGCCCTAGCTGCAGCATGTAAATAAACAGGGAAGGCTCTGCTGAAGGAGCGCTTCTCTGGTCGGCAGGCACGGGCCCGCAGCCACGTGGCGAGCGGGGCCTGCAGCCACCCGAACAGATACCCTTTTCATGCCTCCCAGCATAAAGGCTTCTTGTAGAAAGGCGTTTACTTAAAGCTTTGCCCACGCAGTTAATTAGGAGAGCAAGAGGCTTTTGCTACATCTAATTCTGCTCCTCAGCCCCTCAAACACTGAATCCAAACACCTGTAGAGTGCACGGAGGCAGCCGGGAGCCCCTGGAGAAGGTGACAGACTCCAGGCATCTGGTGATGGACCTGAATCTTGGTCTAGGACCTGCAATGCTGAATCTTGGGGCCAGTCAGGGGAAAAAAAAAACCCCAACATTGTATTCCTTATTTCACACAGAATTTGGTTCCCTTTTGGTAGCTGCAGCCTATGTGGGACACAAAGGCAGGTTAGAAAACCACACGCCTCCTGTCCTCATTTCAGATTGGTTCCAGGCAAAACTTAGGTCAGCTAGGAGGGGAGGACAGACAGGCTTTTGACTCCATCATCTCTGAAAGGATCTTAATCATATTTACTGCATCTGACCTTTCACTTTCCAACAAACAAATATCTGTGAGGTAATAGCAACCAGGTTAAGATAAATCTTTCCAAAAGCTGGGAGAAATACGATCCAATTTGGACAGTACTTTCAATCATATCCTTTCAAATAGCAATCTTCCTCTCACACCGCCTTGCTAGGAGCACATCCTTTCTGCTGCTACGGCTAAAGCAGCTTCTTTCATCTCCTCTAACAAGGGGAAGCACAGACCTCATTCCTGGCTCCACAAAAAAGCTTTCTGAAGCCTTAAACCACCTCTGCCCCAACCCCCCATCCTTAAGATGGGTAAAAAACCCCACTTGTTCCACTGTGTTCTCTGCATTTCCTTCATGGGGTGTAAGATTTCTGGGCTTGGTGCTCTCTGTGCAATGTCTAGGGCAGCTAAGGCTGCAATCTCAGCTGACATACATACACTCTTACAATTTAAGCTATGGAAAGACAAAAGGGGGATGTTTTTAACCATTCATCATGAGTCAGGTTTTCATGGATCATTATAGCTGAGGAGGAATCATTTTGAAAGAATGCTGTAGTACTAACAGAGCCCACTGCTTTCTGCACGTGGAAGGAAATAACTTGAAATAAGTACTGAGACCTAAAAATAAACCATAATATGTTCAGCTGGGCATTCACTAACCCCCAGCACAGCTGCCAGAGGATGAATTGCCACCCATCCTTACAGCCATTTATCTCCTGCTGGCGAGGAGAGCAATGAAGGGTGAAATTTGGCTGTGTACATAATTACCTGCATTAGTGAGGGGATGGTAAGAGTACATGTAAGAGCTCTGTACACCCAGGGAACAGACAGTCCCTGCCCACAGTCTCTCCAGTGAGCAAGAACTCTGTGTCCTTTGGTTACTGCTTAGAGGAACCTGCTTTTTAAAACATCCTGGTGTGAAATGAAGCTTGCATCTTTGAAGAAATACCCTGGTAAATGTTATCAAAAAGGCCAGTTACCCAGGAGTATGGGTGCTGACAGCAAACCTTCAATCTGTTCCCTTTTGCTTCGAAAGGGTTTGCCCTCCTCCACCTCCCAGTCTACCAGGCAACCTCCTCTCTCTCCAGATGTCACTCCTCCCCCATACAGTCGCCCTGTTCACTGCCCTGCCACAGGAAGAAGAAAATCTGTGCACAGTTATGCAGGCTGAAGGGGTTAAAGCCCCGAGAAGCCAGATCTCCATTTGTTTTTGTACTTACAATGAGTCCAAGGACTCCATGAGGACCTGGGGCTCCCAATTCTCCCTAAAAGGAAAGACAAACCAACATGGTTACGGACACTTTGTAGACAAACAGAAGCTGAAAAGCAGCTCAGTGTTTGAAGAACTTGAGGGAAGTGAAAAGACCGTCCCTCCTCCTTCCTTCCCCCGCCCCCCCCCCAACCCCTTCAGCCCCTTCCTCAGCCAAAGTGATTGAGAGCTTCCATCTTTGCAAGCGCGCTTGCAAGCACAGCCTCTCCAGACACAGGGCTGCTTGTTGTCCAGCAGTTATTTGCAGGGCTGAACTCCCCTCCCAGGAGCAGGCTGGATAAAAGAAGCATTTCACTCTGCAGGCAGGGGAGTGGGTGGGAGCCTGCCCCAGGTGAGCTGAAGGCATGGGCAGGCAGGGGTCCCTGGGGCAGCAAAGCCAAGGTGGGATGGGGAGGAAAGCTTTGGAAAAAGGGGAGGGTTTGGGGAGTGCTGAAGAAACAATAAAACATGAGAAAAGGAAGACTCAGATGAAAATTAAACTGAGTAATTTGGGGAGAGGGTATGCCACGCTGCTGGGGCTGGTCGATGTGCCCTGGGAATGTGCTTTGGCACACAGGATGCTCTGGGGATGCTGCTTCTATATCCAAGAGCTGGTTTAAGCAGCTGCAGTCTGCCTCATCCACCCGGGCTCCCACTCAGAACACCAGCTAGCCATTTCTTCAGTTTTCAGAAAAAGCCCTTGGCCTTGGGGCTGCAGCTTGTCTGGAGGGAGGCAGCTCAGCACCCTGTCCCTGAAGCAGGGAGCTCTCTGCAGGAAACCTGATGATCTTACAAGGTGCCTTCCAACCCCTAACATTCTGTGATTCTTGCTTAGGGGACAAGTCAATTTTAATCAGAGATTCATTTCACTGCAGAGATTCATTTAATAATCGGCTCTGTGCCCATTTGCCATCTCTTACAGATGCCCTCCCAAGCAGGGCGTTTTGGAAACTGCCAGCTCCTCTTAGAGGCTTTTCAAAAATGTCTCAGAGCTCACCATTTCAAGGGGAAAACTGCGGGGTTTGTGGGGCTGGTCTGAATTCTCAGCTTTACCACAAACTCCCTCCGTGCCAGCTTCCCAAGACACGCAGGTGCACTTCCATCCAGGTGAAGTGCAGCAGAGAAGCTTTGTCAGACCCATGCAAATCACCTACCTACATCTTTAAGTGATCCCTACGTGATGCTCAGCCTGTCCTCGGATTACCCGCTCCTTTGCCACATCAACAGTGGCCTTCTCATCAGGGCAAGGACCTGCTCTTACACACCTCCATCACAACGGGACCTCTCAAAACAAGTGCATTGGAAACACTAAGCTTCCCATTGGCTCTGACAACTCTAGCCCTGCTCTGGATCACGCTGGCTCCTTTCTTTGACAGACCAGCTCAGTTTATGGTGCACATCTGGTGGAGTCCCCTCCAGTGCAATAAAGCTCCCCTTTTATGGAAAGATTTGCCTAGTGTAGGAATGAAAGAGAAGGGGACGCAACGTGACCAAACGTGCTCAGCCTCCTTGGGTAAAGGGTTACGTGTGTTTATTTTATGGGAAGTGGAGTAAAGGACTATTGGGCAAGCACACACACAAAAAGCGTTTCATAATCTTAACCAGCCTAAAATTGCTTTTTTATGGCCGGTTCCTTTCCTGCATACTTGGGACATCTGTGGAGCAATTGTTCCTCACGGGTGGGATTTGTGCGTCCTCAAAGCTACTGTAATAAGGTCGGCTTCAAGGTTTCAGCTGAGGCTTGGCACTAACTAGGCCCAGGAAGAAGAGGGGAATATCCCTAGGAATGCTGAGCACTGGAGCTGTGCGGTGGCCTGGGTTTCCCAGTAAGTTCTGCAGGCTCCAAGGGTGGTTGGGATGAAGATGGGATGGATGGTCATCTCTTGGTCCCACCAGTTGTACGAGAGACTGAGCAGATCTCCAAGCTATGTCATGTGGGTATTCCAGAGAAAGGATAAATGTGGAAATGCATAGCCTCATGTCTAATGCAAGAGAAGGAAAGAAGAGGGGTGGACACCCCAGGAAGAGGAGGGATGGACACTCTGGGAGACATGGACAGGACTAGTCGTTAATTTGAGCCATTCCCTAGCCTGGAAATGGAGGATTTAGAGGTGCTCTTCCCTGGATATCAGCAATGACTGGCTGGTCCCGACCTACAAGGGAAATTGGTCTCTATTCTCCTTTTTTTTTAGTGCATGAACCGGACACTGGGACAAGAGACAAGGAGATGAATCAAAAGTCATTTCCCATGTCTAATTCCTGTGATTAAGCGACTAATTAGAGTGGCTACAGCGCTCCGAGAACGGGTATCTGGAATGTGATGGCTCAACAGTTCTCGGCCAGTTGGTAGGAGGGAAGAACGTCCCTGCGGTTGGAAGAGTCTTTGCTCTGTCTGGAGGGGACGGAAAGAAGATCAGAGACTGTCGGCTTCAGCCATCCCCACGTGACGGCCGGGGCGGCAGCAGTGTGGGTGCTGAGCGGATCAAACGGAGGAGGGAGCGGTCCAGCACCCGTGGCAGCCTGCCCGCCTGCCTACAATTTAGCTGCATACTCTACCTAGCAAACTCGGCATATTTGTGTGTTCCACAAACAGACTTTCTGGCATTTTTCTGTGTCTGTGACTCCAGTTGTGACCCTGTGAACCTCCCTTTAAGTCAGCCGAAACAGTCTGTTTTCATTCTGCAATCTCCAAGGCACATTAATATTTAAAAGCCGTTGATAAGATAAAAGAAGAGCAATCCTTCTGGATGAATTAATGGAAGGGACATTTGCTTCTCTGTGGCGCTCTGGGAACTGGCATTCAGCTCACACTGAGCACATCTTCTGAATGGGGCTTAGACAATTTGCAAATTTAAAAGAAAACAAAACAAGTTATTTGGAAAAAAAGGTCTTTCTGACCTCCAGGATTCCTGCTCTTCCTGGTGGGATGGCTGGAAATAGCAATACAATCTAGCAAGTCTTCTGCTTTGGGACTACTGGTTCCACTCTGACCCATGGCTTAAGTTGACAAAGGATGGGAGAAGTCCTGCAGAAATATTCCTTGGGAATCTAATTCTTTCTGTTCACTGTATTTGTGACTCTGGTGTTGAACTCCCACGAAGGCTGGGCTGTTGCTGAGCTTGGTGTGACTTGTGCAAATAACTTTTATGCTGCATACATGGAGAATGGGAGCTTGAGGACACTTTGCAGGGTGGGTTACTTCACACAGATCATTACCTCAGATGCCAAGAGCAGTGCTGTGATTATGTGTAAATAACCAAGACGGCAGGAATTTCAAATCAGTACAGGTCACATGCTAATTGAGGGAGGACCAACTAAGTCACTCAGGAAATAATTTATATTAATTAATATGCCTGAGAACTTTTTCAGTCCACAAGGCCACGTCTTGTGAGTAGTGGAAAACACAGCACAGACCAACTGTTTGGTATTAAGTGCTGTAAGATCAGAGCAAAGTAAATCTTATCTGCATCCAGCTGCTTGAATGGTCTCTGGGACCATCCAAACCCAATTCCCAGGAGACACATCCCATTCTTAGAAAGTCAGCAGGGATCGGATGAAGACCAGAGAGAGGCCAAGAACTCAGGAGCCTGGAGACTTCTCCCACTGCAGCTGGGGCCAGCTGAGGCATGGGGCAGGGCAGCAGAAGCCTGAGCCATGGTGTCTGTCCCTCAGTGCTCCCAGACACAGTAGTAGGGAATCCGACCCTTTTGGCACCACCATTAACACGCACTTCAGAAAAGGAAGAGCACTGAGCTTGGGGAACTTCAGCTACGTACTTCTATCAGCTAGTGAGACACAAACCAAGTGGTACCAGCTTGCTAAGCTGCATCAGAAAGTGAAAAGTAGGGAAGAGGAGAGGAACATGCCTCTTTGTGTACTTCAGACCTCTACACAACTGAGTACATGGCTTGCTTCTCTAAGGATCCGTGTGCACTCAAGTAGCCATCTATGGTGCCTTACAATAATATGTTCCTCCATCTGTGGGCTCATGTCTCCCTGCTACCTTCACACAAAACTTCATCCAGAGCATGCTAGTCAGCCAGATGATTCCTGTGGCTGTTACAGCTTTGCATCAGGTGCTGGAGTATGGACAACATGCTCCAACCCCTGCCTGCTGATCAGGAGCAACACCCCTGCCTTTTCTCTCTTGATTTTTCTTCTAATTGTATTCTTGGTCTTTATAGAGAAGAGGAAAAGCTGTCAACTTACTGGGTTCCCATCAATGCCTGGAGGTCCTCGTTCCCCAAAATCACCAGGAAAACCCTGAGGAGGAGGCAAAAGAGAGTATTAATTATTGATGCATGGTGGTGCAAAGCCAGTCAGCTTAAAAACTGCTCCCCCTTGGCAGACAGCAGGGCACAAGGACAGCAAGTCACAAACCATCCAGCCTGCTTGTCCTCATCCAAACAATTTCTTGCTCCACCAGATCTGCTCAGTAAGAAGCTCTACAAGGCCAAGAGCTCTGATTCACTGCTCTCTCCTGGGGCCAATGAAAGGCAACCAGAAGTACCATTTACAAGGCTCAGCCATGAGCTACACATTAATGGGAACCTTGAGAGGAAGAAACAGTGAGGAGACAGGAAGGCTTTTCCCTTGACCATGCTGTGAAAAGCACTCATTGCTGAAGCTGCTGGACTGGACCTGTTCACTTCCTGTCTTGCAGGCTCTGTCCACCCCTCAACCAACTGTGCCTTTTCTTAGCACCAGTTGTCAGCCCTGGGCATGCTTCATACAGCAGGGAAGGCTTTTGCAGTGCCATGTAGAAAGACAAAATTAGCATGCATAACAGAGAGAAGGGGTGGGAATCAGTTCTTCTGTCCTCCTTTTGGTTCAGCCAAGTACTCTGGTGTGTCCAACAAGGAATAGGCAGCCCTGAAGATCATGTCTTCTAGTTTACATGTGAGATGATAATCCCACATTTGCAAGATCAAACTCTGCATTTAAAGATCCAATCCTTTCTACCCTCTTTCAGGAAGAGATATCCTACTAATAGGACACTTCCTTAAAAGTCAGTCCCACATCCCTTGTATTCTGGAAGAATTCAATTCGCACACCACACTGCAATGACTATCTTCAAACATGGATTGTCAATCTGAATTATTTCATCCTGTCTACCAGCACAATCATTTTAACAGTACCCCCGTCTCATAGGATAGCTGAATAGCGTAATGCCTGTTGGAGCCCATGATGATGCTTAATGGAGCTGATCAAAGATGCCTAGTGAATTCACTCCACCGCATTCACGACCTTTCAGCTTGCCAGAGGAACAAACGGTTCCAAGCTCATTATGGTCCACACCCCAGAGCTGTGAAAGACCATGTTTACTACATGAAAAAGTCACCACAAAGGACTTCTTCATCATCTCATTATATCTGATACAAATTTGGAAGACTTCAAACAATTACAGAGAAGGGAGTGGTGGTGCTGAGCCAGAGCCAGAGCGTGGTGGCGTGACACGTTCTCTCACGCACTCTTAGACCGACCCTGTGCTCCCCCCAAGCCCCCCAGCTCCCCCTTAAAAACAAATCACACAGCAGCTTGCTCTGCCTGGTCCTGTCACGCATGGTCTCCCTCAAAGATCCTGCTCAGCAGAGGGGCACGTAACCTCTGCAGTTAGTAAGCCCTCTCAGTCACCACGCCGACACGTTCAAGGAGGAAGCGGTTGAGTTTAGGCTGGATTGGACTCGATTTTCCTCTGAGCTTGAACTTCATTCAGCAAAGGGCTGGCAGTGAGGAGGCTGCCAAGAGCTGTCAGAGACCAGCCCAAACATCAGTGGCTTCAGGGCTGCTTTGAACTTCAGCTGCGGGGAAGCTGCGTTGGGGAGGCTGTGACACTGAGGTAAGAGGGTGCTGTGACTCCCCACTTTGTTCTTATGTGCCTCTTAAGATGGAGTGAGATAAAACACAGCACAGCATCCACCTCATTTTGAGACAGAAGGGAAACTGCGTGAGGAGCTCCCCATGGACAGAGCACACACGGAGCCTGACCCCAGGCTGACTCCTAGACTTGGTTAATTGAGCCAAGGCTAAAACCCTTCTTGATTCTCCGCGCTGTTCTGACTGTGGGCATCAGGATGGAAAACTAAGGAATATATTTGCATATAAAAGGCTTTCTAGCCAGATCATCTATCTTTGTGCTTCAGCTGAGAGTGGGAAATCATGAAGTGAAGCTCCAATCACTCCTGCCCCTTCTTCTGTTTATGTGGAGCTGTCCTGGAGAGTAAGCAGAACTGCTTACACCAGGCTACACCAGTGTGCTCCAGAGACACACCAACAGGCTACAGCTGCCAGTGGGTGCGTTACTTCAGACTCAGAGTAGGAGTGACAGTAGAACTGCCTTACCCCCTTCTCTGGCTCCACCAGACTGTGAGATGCAAAGGACAATGCAATCACGTTCTGGGCTAGCCAAGAGACAGGGATGGAGTAGACAAGGAGAGGATGGTCCTTGCTGAGCCAGAAGGATGCCCTCTCTTTCTGCCTGCTCCCCTCTACACTACAAACACTGGTTGCCTGAGGGAAGCAAAATGTGACAGCCAACAGCAAGATGCTATCTGGAAACCCATCAGCAGCACCGCAAATCGAAATGGTCAAAGTGGACAGGACAGGAGAGCTATACTGGGAAGCTCTGCAGTCAAAGAATACATCCAAGATCTCCCTTCACCTTTGAGGGTATAACTCCTGGTCCACACAACTAGGTTAAGAGACACTTGGTCAACTCTAAGGTGAGACACAGGAGACTTGTTTAAGACAACCAAAATTTTACTACTGATCTCAGAGCCAGCATTTCACCTCTTCTGTCCCAATTCTCCACAGATTCAGCACATGCTCCTTAACACCACCAGCTATTGCTTCCCTGGCCTCAATACTTCTATTTTATAGGCAATGCTACAGCTGGTAAAGTTGTCTTTTCCCAGCTGGGCACCACATCCCTTGGGCCAGTGCACATGCCAAGAAGCTGTGGTAAGCAACCACTGGGAACAGCCTTTTGCCACCTAAAGACAAAGATGTCATATACAGCAAGGAGCAGAGAGGAGAGGGAAAGGGGGAGGGCTACAATTTTCTTTAATGATAAAAAGGGGAAAAATAACTCTGCTGCATGCTGAATCAATAAGATCAGAACAGAGATGTGTAGGGTAAACTCATTGCTCAGGCAAGACCAAAAAAAAAGAAGATTATTGCCTTGGAATGTTTTGCTGTTTACAGTCACACAGCTTGCCAAGGAAAATATGAGTGTGCACAGACTGATACTGTACTTACGCTGCCACAGATTTCAGTCAGCCTTCAGCACTCCTCTGGCTGCATCCTCCCTCTCTCAGAGGGCAGATCTGGGCACAGAATGACCCATGGATGCCACTGAGCAGCCTGGTCCTGGGGCTGCTGAGGTGCCTTCTGTCGAGCTAAGGTCTTGCTGAAATGGGAAGGTTTTATTCCTTTGAACAGTACAATTAATATACCTACAGCAGCATAATATCACCTAGAGGAGTGCTTGCTGCAGACCAAGAGCATTTTCCAAATTCAGTTTATATCTATTCCAATGTGACATGAGCAACACACTCATCTGCTGAAATAAAAGTGCCCAGATAAGAACCTACTTAAATTCATATGTTTCTCACTAATCTCTTTTTATGCCTCAGTTTCCAGTACTAACCTCACCACTTATAAAGACATAGGAGATTTACATCACTCGGTAAGAGAGTTAATAAAAATTTACCTTGTACACAGCCTTTCCAACAGTAGATCTCAACGTATTTCAAAAAGCAGATTTTTCCTGCTCTGAAGGTGCAGAGCTGAGTACCTGCCATCACTTAGCCAAGCTCTCCAGTAAGATACTCGGCAGTAACACCCACTCACAGCATACTGAGACTCCCCCTTGCAGAATGAGGGATGCTGCCCATCCTGGAGACAGGATGGAAAAGGGTGAAAGAGGCAGGAAATGGAGAAGGAAACCCAGAACAGTGTGGGCTGGCATCCCTGCTGTATCAGCCACATCCAAGGCAACACTGAGCAGCGAAGCCCATCCTTGCCAACACCTGATTGCCCGTAACATGCCATGTGCTCTCCTGGCATGAGCACCACTACCAGCCTCAGCTCACGGATCTCTGGGGTGATGGGTGATCCCCTGGTTCTTTTTGGTCCAAGCTGTAAAACAAACCCAGAGATGGAGAGAAACAGACAGAGCAGCTCAAATTCAACTAACCCCAGGCATCCTAATCTGGTTCTTGAGCTTGGCAAGGCAAGCATTAACAGCCTTTTGCATGTTAAATGAGACCAGGGCTGGTGGCAGTGGCATGAAGGAGGATATTTCAGCATCCATAGAGTCTCCAAAGACCCACACCAGGTTGTGAAAGCTCTCCCAGCACAGTCCTGCATGCAGCAGGAAACAATCAATCTTTTAAGCCCCTAATGAGAAAGCAAGCACTTTCTTTCCATGGGGTAAGCAGCAGCAGTTTAAACCACAGTAACAGTTCCAGTGACCACAGTGTCCTAATTTATTAGATCTCACATGTCTGTAAAAGCCATTTTTTCAGTGCCTCTCCCCTCTTGCCTGGGCCTAAAGGACAGAGATGTTCCCCAGGAACAAAAACAGTGCTATTCAGCCGAAACAAGCAGCCTAGAAATTAAGAGCAGACTTTGTGATCCTGTTTGTTTGATTCCTGTAAGCAGCACTACCTCTCCTCTCCCCGCATGCTGCTCCAGCAGCCTGAGGAGCCCAAACAGAGGGAGAATGCATGGGGCAGGAAGCTCATTTTATAGTGCTGGCAGACAGGCAGGTCGCAACTGGCAGCCCATTACAGGAGACTTGTGAAAGGGATTAAAGAGCCCAGTGCATTTAGAGTCTCCTTGACCTTCCCAAAGCAAGTGCAGAAGGTTTTTTTGGTACAGAAAATCCACTGTTTTTTAGGGTGCAGCTGTTTTTCCAGGAAGCCTGGTCCCTGGAAATTATGCTTGAGAATTGGGATGGCAAAGAAAAAAACCCTAGTGAAAAATATCCAGCCGTGAGCATCCTGCCTGCCCCCGTGGAAGGGAGGGGACATGCAGAGAAGGACCAGGACTGGGAAGGGATGGCAAATGGCAGCAGAGCTAGGAGGAAAATGCTCAACTAACAAGTTCTGTTGGCCAAGAGCCAGCAGGGTGCTCCTCCGCAGCGGCTGAAGTCAGGTATGACAAAACTTTTGGCACTACCTCCCAGCTGGGAAATACAGGGAGGAGGTGGGGAAAAAACATCCAGCTGAATGGATTTCACATTGTCTGGAGGAGAAGTTCAATGAGAGAAGCAAGAGGAAGCTTATAGAGGAGTTGGAGAAAAAAACATATAAAAGCAGATGCTTTGCACCAAGCAAGATCCAGGTGCTTCTGTGCTCTCCTGTCCCTGCCCCAAGCAGAGATGTACAGCAGTTGCAGTTTGTCCTCACTGCACTTGCTGAAGCTGAGGAACCGGTACTGGGGAGGGAACTGAGACAGAGAGATGAAAACTGATTCATCCCAGGTAACACTGAGAAGTCCAAAGCTGAACCAGTAACTAAATCTCTATTTTTGATATCCTACAATAGTGACTTCACTCCCTTCATTCACACTCCCTGCAAAGAGCATCCTTTCATATGCCAAGAGACTCCTGCTGAGAACAACCAGATCTAGACAGACACTGGAACCAGCTCTCCCCGCATCAGGGGATTACATACCCCTCCACCTCCTCTTCCTTTCTTCCTCTGCTTAAAACAAACAGAACAGCCTGCCCTTTCTTGCTGCTGGCAGCCAAAGGGCTGCTCCTGGCCCAAGCAGATGCCACCACTTCTTGTCTCTTTGTCCCTGGAAGCAGCTGTCCTCAGGGAAGCAGAAGGCGGTGAGATGCAGCGGGTCCTTTGCTTCCCCAAGGCCTTTTCAGGTGTGCGCATGTGGGTGGGTGTGTTGTATGTATACAACATCTGATTCAGTTTAAAACACTTTCCCCGATGGAGTAAGGGAGGCAGTCTGGCAGCTGCTGCTCCGAGGAATCCTGGCAGGTCTTCACGCCAACAGAATCCTTCTCCAAAAATAGGATTTTATTTTCCTGTTGGCTGAAGGTGAAACTGCTCAAAACCAACCAGCCCTCCTGTCTTGTCTGAGAAAGGCTTTATTTGCCAATTGGCTCCAGCCAGGTGAATCTCTGCCCAGGACTCTCCCCGGGGATGGAGCTTGCAAGTCAAACAATTTAAGGGGGGGGGGCGGGGGGAAGGTGGTGGTGGGGCAGCAGGGCTGAGGGTGAGAGAAGGCATTCACTGGAAAAAAGAAGGAGAATAAAATAAACAAGTGTAGCTTATGTTGGCAGCCTACAGCTCCGAGAGCATTCCTGGTGCAGAGAGCAGACGTGAGCCCCTCCGCAGGTGGGCGCGAAGGCGAGCGGGCTGGCTCGGACCCAGCGCTGGTTCCTAGAGCTGAGAGTCACCCCGAAGGGATCCTGGCAGCCCCTGAGCTCCTGGCGTGCCTGCTCCCTGGCTTGAGTTCACGCAGCCATGCGGGAGCCTGTGCCTTCTGCTCAGTCTAGACCCGCGACTGGGACAGCTTTTGCCCCTGCAAGGAGGGGAGATGCCATCCCCAGCTGGGTATGGGACTGATGGTCGCCCAAAAGGGAGGTTTGGTCTCTCTCCCTGGCAGGCTCCACAGCTCAGTGTCACATCCTCTTTGGATACAAATCTCATGGCACTTTTAAACACTGTTGTGGGAGCACAGCCCTCCGGGGCAGCCAGTTCCACCTGAAGCCCCTTCAGCCAAGCATTGCTGAGGTTAACTGACAGCCCCTCCACCCTCTTGACCACCTGCTTTGCTCCTTTCACACATGTAGATCATCTCTCCCCAGGTCTGTGGGGCTCTAGCAGAGCACAGATTACAGAGACCCAGCTACTTAACGCCAACGGTCCTCATTTAGTTATGGCCAAGATATGCAAATCAAGCAGCCTCCTATTTAAGAAAGTCAACTGGCTTTAGTGATCAAACACACTCAACTATCAAAAGTGATAGTTGTGGGTTTTTTTTCTTGGAATGTCTAATGAAAATAACGTCTGGACTTTGATTTGATTTATGAATGAACCTTTCCCTGAAGGAAGAAAGATGTTCTTGTGCTTAGGAAACCTCAGTTCTATTCCTCAGGAGGTTTTTGAATGACAAAAGACAAGTCATTTAGAGAGGTTTTGGAACCAAACCATCTTTGGGTTCATTTGTTTTCTTTCAGCAGAAGTTATGGGCTTGGGCACCTTTCAAACCCTTTTCTCTGTACTTTGTTTTACCCATTCTCTAAAAAAAAAAAGAAACACATGCTAATATTGTCCACCTTGCCAGGTAATTTGGATGATGTAATAGTGAACATAGGAACACACGTGCTGATATCAGAGTGACAACTAACAATGCAAGAACCTCACCACAGAGATTAGGGAAACTCCAGACATGTGGAACACATCTTGGGCCAAAAAAAGAGATGGTGACATTTGCTCTGGGCTCGTGCCTGCATTTCAGAGTGGTGAACTGGGCCCAGAGGGGAGGAGAGACCAGCTGCCCAGTTTCAGTGTCCAACTTAAGCATTAAAAAGTCACTGGTTGCTCAAACAAATTCTATTTTAAAAAGGTCAGATTCATTAAGAAAAATCATAGCAAAGAATTGACTTAGATGGCTAACAGGAGAAACCCAATTTATGGGCTAAAATGCTCTCGAGGAGTTTTGAAGATTTCCAGGACTTCCACTTGACTTTTCATGCAAACAAAATGATTAAAAGCATTTTTCTTCAATTTTTTTAAAAAATAAGGTTCCAAAGTTTTTTGTGCTTGTGCCTCAGTATTGGCACAAGACGAAGAATCACCCACAGTCCTGCTCATCACCTCCTCCTCCACCACCCATCTGTGTTCCCTCCTGCAGCTCATCTTGTGAATTTACCTGTACAAATAGGTCCTCAGCCTGTGTGTTTCTCCACTAACTTCACCTGAAAGTAGGTCTCTACATGCCCAGGGCCTGCAGCTGAGCCTGAGCTGGGACACCGGTTGGGAAGGAACGTGTTATGGGTTGGAGGGTGAGCTCACCAAGTCCTCAGGTGAATCAGACCTGAGCAGGGAAGCTGTGTGGAAGAGTAAATATTTACTTCCTGAGGATATATGCTGATAACATCATTTAGGATCAATTAAAAAAAATCACTCCAGTTTCTTTCAAACCTTAGCAAATGGCTTATGGACCAACGCACTGAAGTGGATGACCACAGAAATTATTTTAATTCTAATGCTTCTCTGTGTTTAAAGAGAAATCCAGCTCCATTTTTCCTCCTTTTTTTTTTTTTTTTTTTTTTTGGTAGGTAACACAATCTCAGTGACAAGAGACATGGCTGGACCCTTGGCAGCCCATGTGAGCCATGATACTCAGTGCCATAGGTGAGAGCTCTTAGGGCATGTGTCTAAGTCAGGTTTCTTATGAGAACAGGCATAGTCCATTCAAGTCAACTGGAATTTGGCAGTTGTTTCTTAGAGAAGTAGTACTTTGAAATGCTGTTACCAGTTTCCCAGATCTCAGTTTGTGTGGTGCAGGACACTCGCTTGGTTCACTCCGAATGCAAAGAGGGACCCCAGCTGCATCCAAAGCAGAGAAAAGGTCAGAACAAGAAGAGTTGTTTATCATCCTAGTCCCTACAGAGAGGACCAAAATTTATTTTCTCAGTAATCTGTGGTTCTGCCAGCCTTCCCAGACGCATGGCAAAACATCTTCTCCCCTTGTTTGCACAGACAACAGCTGGGACTGTGTAACTTGGCAAAGCCCCCTGCACTTACGTTCACCACTAAGTTATCTTAGCCGTGTATCAAAAGGTTGGGGGAAACCTCTAAAACAAAACCTTCTGAACCCAAAGGCTGCCCTGCTTCTTGCTATCATATGTCTCCCACCTGGTAAAGCCTTTTCATACTATGCAAGAGCCTGCCCACATCAGTGAGCAGTGCAGGGGTCTCACATGCTCATCTAACAGCTCGTCAGATGAAGAAAAAAGGATGTATTGGTGGTCACTGCAGGCAGGAGCTAACTCATTAACTTTATATGCCAACATGGTGGGAGACAGCAGACATGAAAACCAGCCTGGCAAGAAGGTGCTGCCACGTTACAAGCCGAGAGCTGGCAAGGGGCACCCTGCCTGTGGCCAGCTCATGGAAGATGGTGAATTGCCAGCAGCTGGTGCATCGATGCCCACAACAAGCACTGAGGATATGTCAGAGTGGCTGCCCGATCACTGCTGGCTCTCTCGGCCTCCACGCTGCAGCTGACAGGCAGAGGGAAGGGAGGCTGCCAGACTCACCTATGTACTGATCCCTAGAACTTAAAATCCATGTGCCCCTTTATGGCACCTCTTCCTTGACATCCCAGCAGCAATCCTCAGCATTTATGTGCTGCTGAGCATAAAGGATTGCTGAGTGTGTGCTCCCCATTTTGCACACAGCCAAGAGCAGCCAAACAGTCTGCCCCAACTTTCATGCCACAGGGAGAAACCAGGTCCTGTACTCTCTTCTTCCTCCTGCACAGACACCAAGCAAGGTAGCATCTCCCCATCCCACCTTGGTAGGCTCCAGCCATTCTCACAGGTAGAGGCATCAGCCTTCCCGGACATACACCCTGAGTGCAAACCTTCCCTCTGAGACTGCTGCTCAGAGTTTACTCCACCCTTCAAGATATCTCCTTGGAGCAGCACTTCTGCAACGTGTTGGCATCCACCAGAGATTGAGTGAAGCCTGATGGCAGAGCCTGTCTGAAGGCACAAATGTCAGGAGGCATTTGTGACCCCCTGGCCTGGGGTTAGCAGATGGACAGGAACCTCATCACACCCACTGACAGCTGGTGGGACTCACAAACACTAGCTACATGAGGACAAACAGAGGGACAGTAATGACAAGCACTGCTTGACAGGCAGGGCAGGAGAAATGCCTGCTCGAGGCGCTAACAACTGACTCACACCACTGTTACCTAAACCTTCCAGCCCTAAAGATGATCCTGTGCCGTTCTGAAATCCAAACCCATGGACCCTTTAAGCCAGAGCTTTTCTTTCACAAGGCGTTTGCATGATACCTGACATGGTGAGGCTCAAGGCATGGGACCAGGTTCTCAGAAAAATAAAAGGAAACCCCAGCTGTGTTTGGGGAAATTGTGACTGGACCTCAGGTGAACCCACGAATTACTCAGCGTGTCTTGGAACTAAACTTTGCTCCTTCCTTTCTATCTCCTTTAAAGTAATACTACTACTAAGACATATTGCAAGAAATAATCATGCATAAATGGTGCAGCTAGTGCAGGATTGATTCTCTGTGTGGAAAAAAAAAAAAAAGATACAAGGATACATCAATAAGATGATGAACAAAAAAAAAAAAAAAAGAGCTCAAAGCTCTTTGAATCTCTTTCCTGAAAGCCTGCCTTTATGTCTCCTTCTCCAAGAGGGCTTGACATCTTCCAAAATCCTGCACTCTATTTGAAGTTTAATATACTCTGCAGGGCAGAGAGTTCTGATTGGAGTTGCCCATCTCCCACAGCACAACAAAGTCATAGCTTCTTGAAGCTGTGTCTCCTCACTCTATGTCCTCTTCCTGTGGGTTACTTCCTTCAGTGACATCTTATCTCCTTCAGTGACAGCTTATCTCCTTTCTTATGATGAACCAGGACTGATACATTGCCTACGCATGCCAAGATAGAGGGTAACCACTGCTCCTCTCAATTCCTTCCCCCCAGCCCACTGCAGGCCACAGCTCTGCTGCCCGCCCAGCAAAGGGGCCTGTTTAAAAAACTCTTTTTCTTTTTTCCTTTCCCAGCTGCCCAACAGAACCCCATAAAAATCCATAAAAACACCATAAAAAGCCATTCTTTCAGCCACTGCATTGGCAAGGTGGAAGGTTGAAGCAGTTGGCTGCTTCAGCTCCAGGCCTCCAGCCTACCTCTGAAACCGGCAGCAGATGCAGAGACATACAGACTCAGGTTACTGCAGTCTCCCCAGAGCACTGTACCAGAGCCATAATTCTCCCTCTAGCCCACCCCAACCCTCTCCTCGCTCAGGAGTTCGCCACGGCCCACGCGTTAGAAGCGCGCTGGCCTCCTACATCGCAGGGAGAGCAGAGCGGGAGGTGGAGTCAGCTGTTTCCACGACAGATTCACCATGTCCCTCACAGCTCTGCAAAAATTAACTTCCCTGGAAGGGTTTCAAGGTCTGACTCATGTCCAGTTCTTCTATTTTAATCGTTCCCTCTTACATCATTCTCAGAGGCCCACGGTGTCACATGCAAACTCCCCCAGACCCCTGCTCCTCCTCTGCCGTGCACTTAATCCCTTGCCGTCTCTCATCCCAAACAGAACTAGGTGGAAATGTATTTGATGCCAACTCCTTCCCTTTCTGCAGAGCGTTTACCAGCTTCGGGCAGCAGCTAATAAAGGCTCCCAAGAGTTCCCCATCGCACTGACAGCACTGAAACAGAACAGGAACAGTAGCTGTGCCAGCAAACCCAGTGGCACAGGGATGCGAGAGGCCGGAAAAAATCACAGCAGGCTCACTAACACTGCAAACCAGCTGGGAGACAGCACAGGCCAGGAGATAAGCGTTGGGAAGGGAACCAGGTCAGCCAGTTCCTCCTTTCCATTCTCCCAGTGACTTCCTGAATAACCCTGGATGTCACTTAATCTTTTTGTTCACTCTCGGAAGCACAAATCATCAGCATCAGCCCATTCAAGATTTCTTATTAAACCGGGTATCATGGAGCAGGGATGGAGCCAAAACTCTCCGAAAGAGCCGAGTGGAACAAAGGTGCTCACGCGCAGCCGTTTAATCCCTTCTCTAGATCCCAGCCTTAATGCCTCCACAGCTGAGAGATTCCCCGCTGATCTCAGGGGAGCCCCTTGTTTGTACCAGTGACCGCCAGACAAGAACTCTTCCCTGGAAGATTACAAGTGCTAGCCAAACAACAGCTGGAACGCTTCGAGCCTCCAGCATGGGCTGTGCAGGAGGAAGGCAGGGAGCAGAAACCCTGTACCTAACGACAGTTGCTGTGTTTGTTTTACTCTGGTCAGTGAGTCATCCTTACAGCGACCGGCTCTCTGCAATTATTCATCACTGAGATTTCTGGTGGAAGCAGTGGCTTACAAAACCATAGGATCTGGTACAGATTTCCACTGCCTCCCCCCCCCCCAGAATAATCTGCTTGACTTCCTTCCCCCCATACCCCCCTTTAACCTCCATCCCCCAGTCCCAGGGAGAGAACAGCCGGCAGGGATGAATGTGGCACAGTGGGGATGTTCACATGGCTCTGACTGTGAGAACACCAGCAAGCGGTAGGCGTGGGACTCCTGGAAATCATGTGTTCGCATGCAAGGGTGACAAGGGGAAAGCACTGGGTTTTTTCCGTGTGTGGGTGAGTGGACATTTTACATGGAGCCTGTGAGTGCAGCGATGTCAGGCAATCAAGAGAAGCTCAGGCCAACATGAAGGACAAGGTGCAAACGCAGTGAGACACACCGCAGTACAAACACGCCTGCTCTCTCTGCTGACTCCTGGGGCAAAGAACACACCTTGCCAAAGGAACACACAGCACTGCTTGGAAGGAGGCTGATGGGGAAAGGCTGTCCTTCCTCTTACTTCCCTGCTTCCTCTACTCATTTCAGTACTTTTCCCACCTGCTTCTATTTTGCTTTTTGCTACAGTCAGCACAACACCCCCCCTTCACTTGCAGCTCTCACAGTTACCTTGTGCTCACCCCTACCTGCAAATACCTCTTCCTCTTGGGCAAGGTCTCAAATCTACCTGGTCTCCTTGCTCCTCAAACATCTGATCTCTTATGGCTTTAACTCTGTGCTGCCACCGAGGACAAAAAGGTTTCTATACCTAAGCTCACTTGCACTGTACAGACCAGGATGGTACAAGGATTGGAGAGAATCACAGCAGAGACACAGAGGTGATGGGACTGGTGGGAGCACAGAGCAGCAGATGTCACAGAGCGAGCACAGGCACCAGGGATGCTGCAGTCACAGCGGGGAATTAGAAAGTGCATTCAGGGAAGAGGCTGGCTAGAGGGAGGATGTTGCAGAAGAGAATCTGAGAAGTGTAGAAGACCATGAGGAAAAGGACAAAAATGCTTGTGAAGCAGGTAGAGCATGAAATAAAGGCAGAGAACAATATTGGTAACTTCAGTTTTCTTCCTGCTTGAGGAGAGAGACATGGAAAAGTTTGTTTGATCTCCCCATTTAGTTCCCATCAAAAGATACAAAAGGACCCAGCCAAAAGCCAGACACTTTGGTTCCAGTTTCATTCAACAAGGTCTGCATAATAGACGAGGAAAAACTTTACCGGCCTACCCATCTTGCCCCTCTTCCCAGGAACTCCAGGGATCCCCTGCAAGGAAAACACACAGAGAAAAAGAGAAAAAATAATAGGTCTGGTTGAGAAAGCAAACAGCCAACCACCACCACAAAACAAAGCTGGGAGAGAAAGGGGAACGCAGAACAGGCTAATGACTGTGGCATTGTTCAGGAATCAAAATGTCAGCTCCTTGCAGTCAGCTGCGAGAGCAGAAGACAATTAACCTTCACCCACTAACTACAGCCCTCCCTGAGGACACATGCAGGCAGCATCCACACCCAGGGCAGCAGGCTGGAGCTGCGCTTAGCAGGAGCAGTCATTAAGCTACTGGTCTGGAACTGAATGAAGGCCACCGCCAAGGCACTTGCTGGAGAACTTCTGTTTGTGTTTCTTATTTAGTTATACAAGCATTAAATCAGCGACTCTAGAGCGCAGGGTAGTCCCCTCCCAGGCAGGCACACGCACACACGCTCACTCCCACGTGCTCCTGGGGCCTCTCTTGTTGCTGGAGTGTGCATTTAAGGGAGAAAAAGCTGGAATAAAACAAGTCTTCATCTTACAGCGACCTTTCTTAGGAGCTCTTGCAGTGGGAAGAGGGAGTTCTTGGATGGGTAGGGATCAGGGAGGTGGGGGGATGTGGGCGAGAAGAGTAAAAAGCAAGGGAGGTCCTGTAGAGCTCTGAACAAATGGGTTTGGAGAAGGCACCATGAAAAGGATGGGGAGAAGGAGGGACATGTGGGAGCAGCACCCACAGATGCCTGTCCACAAGTCCCAGGCTCGACTGCCCAGCTCAATGCAACTGGAAGGAAAAACACTGTCAGAAAGTCCCTTCCAACGGCAAAACTCTTCCCAGACACCTCCAGCTGGACACCTAAAACACTGGAACACTGTGGCTGGGAAGTCGCTACTGTGGGAGCAGGGAATTTCCATGTACATTCTCCTCCCAGCTCCAGCCCATAAAGATGAACTGGTAAAGGGGTGTGGGAAGGCAGGTTTTGATGGAAGGAAAATACAGAAAATCTCCTCCCTACTCAACAGTGAGGTCTGATGTTCCTCTCTGAAGCCTAGGCTTCCTTGAGCTGTATATCAGCATCGTACAGGGACACAGGGGGCTGAAACAGGCTCAAGGAGGCATAGCTAAACATTGGGCATGCTCTCCTCTTTCCTCAGGAACAAGGGATAGACAAGGTTACAATGTGCTCTGGAGAACTGTGTTTTAAAATCAACACATCAAGGTTTTCTTCACAAAATACTCACTCGATCTCCATCAGCCCCTGGTAGCCCAAATAATCCTGGGAGACCAATGTATCCCTAAAGAAAAGAGGAAACAAGTAGTCAGCTACGTGTCTCCATTAGCAGACAGTCAGTCTGTCTTTCTTGAATAGCCGAGCATCCTCCAGCGTTGGTCAATGGCAGCCATGATGAAATAAACCTTGAGGCAAGTGTATATGCCCATGGACTGCATGGTGCTGGCTTCCACGATGTAGTCCAAGGGCACATACCCTCACACCAGGGATCATGAGGACTCCGGGCAGGAAAAGGCCAGCAAGAGGAAACCTTACCTGGGCTGGCTCTGAGCGTACCTGAGGGAAACGCAGCTTGGTTCAAGGTTAGCAAGAGCTACAGCAACAGATATTCATGTGCCTACACCTCCTTTCATCTCTCCAAGGGCTCTTTCCCTGCCTCTGGCTCTCATTCCCAAAGATGGAAAGGGCCTGTTGCACCAATCCCTCTCCGCTTACATCACACAGCGGTCCCACCGAGGCTCCTTCTCATGCAAACACCTCCCAGCCGGTGAAGCTGCTGGTGCCCCCAGTGCCGAGAGAGGAGCAAATCAGTAACGACGCCTTTCCCTCAAACTCCATTGCACCACCAAGACCTTTTGCAAACACCTTGCCAACCCAAGCACCACGGGCCCTGCCTGGGCAGGGAGAGGCCGAGCATCCTGTTTTAGGTCCTTAGGACCAAGACATACTTAGCGTGTGAGACTCAACGTGCACACACACACAGATCTGCTGACAGCCAGCTGTAAAGGAGCCGCCTTTGCACAGAGGTGTTTCACATCAGACCCGCTCCTTCCACAGCCATCAAGCAGGCATTGCACTTTCAAGGATGGGTCGTTTCTCTACCGCCTTGAGATCCTGCTCAGACAGGACACAGCCGCGGCGTTTCCCTTCCTTTGCAACAATCGGAGCCTTGTGTCTAATCCTCTCTGCTCAGCAGTTAGTACAGAGTTACCTTGTGTGCTGGCCCTTTGCAAAGGACTAATTTGTGCCAAACATGCAGAATCAGAGGAAGTGAATTTCAGCGGGGAGCCCCCTCAGTGGCACCTCACTGCTGCAAGAGCCGAGTGTCAACGCTGAGTTTCCTCTCGTCTTTCTTTCCCCATCATCCTAAATCCCTTACTGTCAGCCCCACCAGATTTTTTCACCAGTCCATCGCTCCCCTTAGGCTGTGCTTCCTTTTGTGATCATACCTAGTCAGGAAACATCAAATCAATATTGTCTGCCTTTGCCTCCTGAACCCTGAGACAAACCATGTACCTGCTGAACTACCTCCTGCAGATGAAAAAATAGAAGTGGGGGGTAGAAGAGAGATCACAGTTGGCTCCCTCAAGCCACAAAATGCCGATATCTCACCTCAGTGCCCCATTCTGATTGGCAGCAGTTGGACTGAGAAATGGCTTTGCTGGGTAGCTATGAATATTTCAGTCCTCAGTGCCCAAGGATGCAAAGCAGAAAAGAATTTTCAAGTCTTGCATTCTGCACATCTACCACAGGACAATTACACAAGGCCCTGGTTAAGCCAGGGAAACGGATGCGCTGGGGAAGACTTTATCACTTGCAGAAGCGAGGTGAGCAAGCTGTGCTATCTCAGATCTTCCTCTCTCTGGCAGGACATTGCACATGCCACCCCCCTTCCCAGCTCAGGAATACAGCTCACTACAGGGTCAGCATTTGTTTATTCCTTGCAGTTTCCTGGTGATGAAAGCCAGCTGGATGAATTTATAGAGAAAGCATCACGTGTTAGGGAAAGCGGGGCTTTTATTTGCTCTGAGTCTCATTGTGAGTTTGTAATTGCAGGAAAAGAACAAAATGTGATGAACGAGAGCCTTAATTGGCTAAAAAAATATAAAATCCTTTGCAGTGAGAATGAGCCCCCAGCAATTTAATTTGGTGAGCAAAACTGAGTACAACAGAGGTATCAGTATTTGCATATGGCTTCAGGATGCTGGCTTGCTGTTCTGTGTAATGATACAAATCACTCCCAAACCCAGGACTATACCCAAAAGAGCCCATATTCAGCATGGTCAGACCGCTGAACCACATTTATTGAAATTAAAGAGGCATTTGGGAGATGGGGCTTGCAGAAAGTCCAACCTTTGGTCTTTGGTAGGAATTTGTATGCCATTCTTTCCTCTCCTGCAATGTGAGCTCTGAAGGGGTTGAGTTTATATCATCAGCATTATTGGTGAACTTTGATCTTGGTACATTCCCTGTTTACTCTAAAAAAAAATCTAGCAGTGCTTCAATAAACCACGGTACACAGCTCCATCAAAGTAACCGAGTCTCAGGATTGCAAAATTAGTATAAAGTTTCTTGAGAAGCCTTTGGTAAAAAAACATGGAGAGAAAAAACAAAGGAAAGGCTGCTTACCCGACTGCCTTTTGGACCAGCTTCCCCTATGGGGCCAGGTAAACCCTGGAACAGAAGGGAAAAAACAAAGACAAATGTGGACAGGCTTTAACTCAACCGAATGAGCAGTGCCAAATCCCCAGCACTGTCCCTGCGTGGTTCTGCTTTCAGTGCCGAGTCTGAGGCGTATCAACAAAGGAGAAAAAAGGACAAAATGATACAAACAACAAATCTCCCATTGTTGGGGAGCTGGGACTCTGCAGAACCTGAGCCCGCTGCACATAGTGAGCCTTCCCCGGGGCTGAAGTAGAGATTTCTGATCATAAAGACCAAAAAAGGCTAACGCAGCAGGGAGCATGGAGCTTGTGTTACACTTCAGATGCTGTGCACAGTGATGCTCTGTACCCAGCGGCTCTCGAGTCATTTTCCTGCCTAACCCAACACATCAGAGCGAATGGGAAATGTATTTCGATACCTGGTTAGGGAACGCAGGCTGGCCCTGATGCAACGAGAAAGGCCCTCTGATTACTACAGCCTAGGAAGTCATTCAGCAGTGCAGGTACTGCAGGATCTCTAACCCTTTGCAGCATCAACAGCTAGGGAAAGAACAGAAAATACATCCCCCCTTCTATGCCTATTGCTGCTCACTTAAAGCATTGTGAAAAAGAACCCTGTAAAAATGCATAGTGAATTTTCATATTTATTGTCATCCAGCAAGTTTCCAGGTCAATTTTCTTCTAGTTCCCAACGTTGCTGGGCTTTTTTAAAGGGGGGGAGGTGTATATAAAAAAAATTTACTAAATCCATATTTTCTTTAGCTGGCAGCACTGCACACTCAGCCTGGGATCTGAAAGTCAGGTTGTGCTCTTTCCTGGCTCACGCCTCATATCCAAATATTTCAGCCATTGGAGTGAAGTTAATTCTGCCTGTGATGCGCAAATGGAAACAGAGCCAAGCTCTCTCCCATAGCGCTGCGGAGCCAGCACAGCTGACAGGAGTAACAAGTAGTAAAATCTCAGTAAAGTAAACAGCTCTGATTCTGGATACACACAGCATTCAGATATGCTGAAAAAAAAAGGCTGTTTTATTTCTTTTTTTTTTTTTAAAGTCACTTTCCTGACCCAAACCACATTTGAAGAAAGCGCTTTTGTTCTTCGTATGTCGACTGCAGAGATTTCATCCTGCTTATCTGATGGGCAGAAGGCTGCTGTGAATTGCTAAACAGCATTCATTAACCTTCTATGTCCAGTAGAGTTCCAACAGCTTCATATTTGTCATCGAGGACACATTCACACCTAGGAGATTCTTTGGCATGCAGATCTCCAAGAGCCTTTCAGAGTATCAATGGAGCATTTAGCCAGGTGCATAAAACTCCCCTCCAGTTCCACCATCTGCACCCTGCAGCACATCTCTGTATCCCACCAAAAAACTGCCAAGCGAGGTACCAGTTTAATTTCAAACTGAAACAGTCTAAGGTAGGGGGAACACAGACTTCTTGGGTCCATCTAGTTCATGATACCTCTGTGCAATTTTTTTCAGAATGAAAACAAAGACTTCATTTTCTGTCATCATTTTTTGTGTGGCTGCAAATATGATTTGTATGGTCCATGTATAATTTTGCAGCTATGTGTATATATGTCATGCAAATGAATTTTACTAATGAGAGTCTATCTAAATCTTTTCTTTCAGTAATTCCCTGCCTCTGTCCCAGATCTCTGATGTGTTCAACATTAGATGTGGAATATACCTACAAGTGGAGAGTTAGCAGCTTGCTAACTGTCTCTCTTCTCTGCTGTTGTGTTTTTTTCCCCCCTGTTGTCATACTGAAGCAAAAATTTGTCAAGTTTTGCTATAGAAATTAACGTTTTATCTATAAAACACTTTCTAACAACCTTAGTGTCCACCAAAATTGAAAGACCGTGTCCTTGATACAGCATTTTTGGGGAGGGAAGAAGGAAAACATTCAGACATGAGGTCGGCACTGGTTTTAGTGGGGCATGTATTCAGCAGGGCATATATTTAGCTACCTGCACACCCAAATCCCTAGTCTGTGCACAGCACGATGAGATTTACTGCACCTGCCTGCCAGGATAACCTTTGGCACCTGGACTTCCATCTGGTCCTCGTTCGCCCTTTGGAAAGAAAAAGAAAAGGCACAGAAGGTAATGTCACACTTAGGAAGCCTTTTTACCTTATTATTTGAGCTGGGGGAAAGGAGGTTGGGATGGATTAACCTGGTGCAAAGTTCTAGAGAGGAATATTACAAGTAGACAGTGGGATAATAAATGGGGGAGGGGGAACACACAGAGGTCAATAGGCTCTATGCATTAAGCAAGTATTGCTCTTTCGCCTCCCTCCACCTGCAGTGAAAGTAGCAGATAGTTTGAAACAAGGAGGCTAAGAGAAGGTGTAAGGCTGCATCTATATCTGGCATATGGAACCGTTTTATTGGTGGGGAAGCACTGCCAAAACTCTTCAGAACTAAATGGATTCATGTATAATATCCTTTAACATCACTGCTAACAGGGCCTGCTATTCATTGCTTTTTTTTTCTCCCCAGAACTGCAAACACCAGACTTAACCAAATAAAGTGGGGGGTGCGGGCTGGGAGGGGAGAAAAGGGGAGAGGGGGAATGGGCTTTGGGAGGGGAATTACATGTTAGTACTTAATACGATGTGGTTAGTAAACTCCAGGTGAAATTAATGTAAAAGGAAACATAAAGGGGGAGTAGGGTAAGCTGGTATTTCTTCCACCAGGTAAACTTGACGTGGTTGAGCAATAAAAATTAGAAATTAAATTTAGAAACTCCAAGGCAGTGTCCTCCCACCGACTTGCTGATGCTCAGTCAGTGTACGTGCAGAGCTGCCAGTGGTACAGGAGCTCAATGCACATCCCCTGGGTGCACCAAGCTGCCCTGGAAGGATCTGGCTGTGCACACCGAGCAGGCTGTCCAGGATCCAAACTAGCATCAGAGTTAGCAAATCCATCCCCTCTCCAAAAGTTCAACATCAGAGGCTGGCAAGACTCACCTGCTCTCCAGGGTGACCTGGTGGTCCAGGATAGCCTTTATATCCCTGTTGAAACAGGATGGAAGAGATTAATAAGGAGGGGAAAAAAATATAACGTGGGTTTGGTTTGAATTTCTCTTTGCAGGTTGGAGTAAAGTTCTGAGGAGAAACAGGTCTAGATATGGGATGGCACTATATAGTCCCTGTGGATGGTCCCAGACTGCTGCAATGCGGCGCGGTCGCCTGTGCCCGCTGGCCTGGTGCTCACTTGGGAAGCATTTGCTCCACAAATGGACTTCAAGTTGTTCCTACACTCAGATCTGTCTATTTATAATTCACACCTGTAACAAAGCTACCCTTAATCCTGAGGAAACCACAGGTTTATGGGCTGAAAAGTTGGGCTTTGAGCAGGCTGGGGGACTCCACAATGCGAGTCACTCGTTTCAGGGTGCCATGGAAACACCAAAATAGCCATTTACTGTCATGGTGAACTGCAGTGTTGTTTCTAGCTTGAATCTGTCTGGCTTCCAGCTTTTAGTCCAATTATTACAGGTATGACAAGAACCAGAGTCCTTTATTATGAAGCTACCTAAACCGGTGAGCTGCCTCTCAGCCTGCTCTGAATTAATTACAACGAGTTTCTTAATCCAGCTTGCTAGCTGGTGAGTCCTGCAGGCTTCAAATCATTCTCACAGGTCTTTCATAAACCCGCTTCAGTTTTTCAGGTGGGTTTTTTGTGGGTTTGGTTGGGGTTATTTTGAGATGCAGTCACTGGAGCAGGACAAAAGCCAGCCTGTTCAACCGCAGGCTGATCAGCATTTTATGAGAGTTTGCTTTCTCCAGGATTTACCTTGAGCTTTCTTCAAATACTGAGTAAATTCTGCAAGTGACAGGCGCTTTGGATATTCCCCTCCCCTTCCCCTTTATTATCTTGCTTCAGCTATTTAAAACAAACTCATTCCCATCAAGCAGAGTCAGAGCAGATCAGAAGATTAAATCTGGTTACAAAGATACTTTAGCTGGGCTACCAGCGAGATTGAGAAAAGAAAAAGCAGAAAGTTTAACTTGAAACAAATGGAGAGAGAAAACAAACAAGAAACAATCCCTGAGCAAACACTGCAGCAATAACAAAAGGCTTTGGAGGGTGGGTTACAATCCCTAATTGTAACTCAGTCTCTGCTACTCACCCTGTCCTGGGCCAGGGCTCCCTTGCACGCATTGCCCGGCTGCAGACCCCGCAGGGAGCATCCCCTGCTCTGGAAGCCATAACCAAACCCTGGTTTGGCTGAGGACTCGGCCCTTTGCCTCCCTCACCAGATGACCCCGGGGCCTGTTTCTGCTCCCAGCTCCACACCTCTGCTTAACGGCTTTTTATTCTTCCCATGGGCTATTCTAGACCTGCAGCCTAAGCCTTCTCTGGCGGAGGTATGCAATGCTCTCAGCCATCCTGGCTACTACCCGCTCCCCTCTGCATTCCTCCTCGCTCATTATTGCAGATATTTTGGCCTAGAAAAATGTTGATTCCCTTTTCACTGATTCTCTCCTGCTTGACCTTGCTGATGTATCACAACACAGTCTTTTGACTGGGTTGCACCCCCTGAGAAGGTGATGGATGACCTAAAGACCATTTGGCTACTGGCTGGCCTTTGAACCACCTTGAGTGCTGTTAGTGAGCCTTCCATTTCAGCCAGTGGTTCCTAACTGGAAGTGCCTCAGCAGCTCTTGGAGCAGGACCAGCAGATGGAACTCTCTGCTCCTCTCCAGGAACCTGCCCCATGAGACCCTCTCTTGCTTATCCTCCCCCTCGCTCCTCGACAGAGGATCAGCATCACCAGAAAAGAGGGAGGATGTTCCGCCCTGGTTGGGTGTCTGGCCCGAAGGTGAAGGCACACTGTGAAGGAGCAGACCCACCCAGGCGTGGAAGACACAATATTGGCATCACCTGCCCCTGGAGCATGGACCAGAGAGAGAGCATATGCTGTGGCTCCCACCTCACCTCTTCCAGAGAGCTGCCAACAGAAACAGCCCTGAGTTCAGCACCTCCAGACATGCCCTGGGATTCAACATGGAGCCCATGGAGTTTCCTCCTGTGGCCTCTGCCCAGCCTCCCCAGCCACAGCCTGGAGTAGGAACTACCTTTGTTTCCAGACCCTTGGTTCACCTATGTCCATGAGTACAAACAGCTAGGGATATCTTGCTCCCTGCAGCAATAAGAAAGGTGCCTAGAGCTTGGCAGCTCCAAGTCATTCTGCTCTGACTGCAGGACAGGTGTTCCACCTGGGAGCAGGTGGTAGGTGATAGCTCCTTGAAATGCTCAAAGCACATCCTGAGCTGAAGTCTGCACTGAGCACTGCCTTGCTGTCCCTATAACGGGAAGTGAATGGCACTTAACACAGACACTCTGCTACTGTTGCCTCCTAATAAATACCCTCTGCACTAGGTATAATGAGCTCTGGGAAGCTTCAAATGTATGTTTCTTTATAGTAGACTGCAGTTATTTCTGTCTCAGGTTAATTATAGTGAGGAGAAAACAGAAAGGCTTTTGTATGCTAAAGTTGGCTGCAACGTAAAAGTATTTACCTGCTAAAATCCTCTTCAAATAGCACTAAAATGACAGGGCAGAGGGTATGAAAACAACTGCATTTGCTCTTTTATCCAAACACTTCCTGATGATTACAGGGTGCTCAACACAAAGGGCTGTGATTTAGAAAGGAAATTGCACTTCAGTGAAGGATTTACTCATCTGTGATGATATTTATAATCCACACTCTCCCAGCTAAAAAGGATCACCCTGCACTTTGATAGGAAATGTGAAGAGTAAAGAGGCCAGTGAATGAGAACCGCATGACAGGATGTGTTTAGAAGCACTGACCGATTCCCAGCTTTGCCTTTACTCCCTGAATGACTTTACTGAAGCTTTCTCTCTCTTGCTTGCTGCTGGCTTCTGCTTTGCTACAACCATTTGCAGCTCCACAGCACCTGAAGCTGGGGGCAGTGATGCAGTGCTCCACTGAGATGTGTCTGTGAGGCAGCTGTAGCCTGCACCCAACAGCCAAAAACCAAAGCCCACTGACACGCCGTGGGCACCAGAGAGAAGGGCAGAGTGGACAACCAAGTCCTGAAAACTGCTGGTCAGCAAAACCCACGCTTGCTCTGCGTGGAGAGATGGGAATTAGGGCTGCTGTTTGAAAGGCACTTTCATATACTTGTAGATGGGCGCAGGCAAAAGGACTTTGGGGTGCTCTGAGGTCAGACTCTCCAGTCCCACAAAGAGCAAAGGTCTGCATTCAGAGGGCAGGGGCTGTGGTGGGAGCCACACTGTCCAAACCCATACGCTGCTGGGCTGTGGCTGCAGCTGATGCTGCTGAACCAGCCGTTTCATTTAGTGGGGAAAGTATTTTGTTTCCCCTGGTGAAATATTTTGCCTAATTGAAAGCTTCTACATGGTGTTTTCAGATCAAAGCCCTTAGAGCTCTTTTCATAGTCCCTCCATGCAGTGAGTGGGAGGGATGTCCATTTCCAAGGCGTCGCTGTTTTCTGGTAGCCAAAATGTGTTGCCCACCTTCAGCCAAACACCAGCCTGTTTTCACTGGGAGAATGCCAGCAGGGAATCCAGGTTTAAAAAGAAAAAAGATTTCTTTTTTTCCAAACATTTCTCCAACAGCTGTAAGTTTTTTTTCTTGATGCAGGATGCTAATAAAAGCCAGGTTACACCAAACCCACTGCCAGAGTAGTGCTACTGGGAGGTGGTTTTCCTAAGCTGTACCAAAGGAAAAATTTCAGCATTCAACTTGCTCATTAGTTGAAGAAACAGAAGCATGCCCCTGCCTTCGCCCTGTCCTGGGGGAGATGGAATCAGATGTAAAGGCCATGTGCTGGACTCAGGAATGTTTGTTCAATCTCCTATTCCTTCTCCACTTTTTCCACTACGAGTCCTTGCTCTCCTGACATTGCATTTTGCTGATCTTAACCACAAGTTTTTATTTTACGAGCTGTTATACCAGGAAAATGGTATCCTTTGCACCTGATCTGTTAGAACTTGTTTGTGACAGCAAAGGATCGGTAATTAGTCACTCTTTTGCTCCTAGCTCCACACAGCACCCCAAGCATGACCAGTCTTGGGAGCAGAAACACAAATCCAGCCCCGACTCTTGGCAATTTGGTTCCAACATAAAGCATACAACTAACAGTCATAAAGAAGGAGAGTTTCTTTCAGCCTCCTCCACACCTTCTTTCTCTCCCCAGAGTCTTAAAGCATACCTGACTAGGTGTTTCTGTGCAGCTAATTGGCCTGAAGAACAGTGTATCTTCAGTGGCCCATTGACTGTGAAGTGATTGAAACAAGATGATAATTTTAACTATTCAGCTTAGTCAGAAAGGGCTTGTGGGGAAGGGGAATCATGTCTGCCAAGCACAACTACCAAACAAGCTCCCTGAAACAGGTCCAGCTTCCAAAGAAACCAAACCAACCTACCAACAGAGCCTGGAACTGAAAGGTCAGCTGAAGTGTCCTTGGTATATAAAAGATGTGAGGTCAAGGTATGAATCATTAAGGTACCTCTCTGCAGACTTGCATGCGTGAACTTGCAACCAGGCTGCTGCAGTACAAAGGCAGGGATGGACTTTGTGCTCCATCACTATGTGTAGCCTTTTCCAGGCACAGGGCACTTAATGATGTTGAGACATCAATATAGAAGCAAACAAAGTAAAACCTGGCTAGTGCTGTCAAGTCTCCAGGCAAAATAGAGGGGAGGCATACAGGTATTTTGTTTGAGATGTGCTTTACCAGGAGAGGCAGTCGAGGTTTCCTTGGAATGTCTAAACCTGCTCTGGATCCAATGAGTACTGATGCTGGTTGCAAAGACATTTCATTAGCACATCTAGTTCACCAGAAAATAACGTACTCCTACCTTTCTACCAGGTGGTCCTGGGAACCCAGTCAAACCAGGTAAGCCCACGTCTCCCTGTAGGAAGCAAAGAAGCTGTGTTAGTTCTCAGCAGTGTTTGCCCTGTGCCTCACATACTGTTACTGGAATTATTTTGCTGACAGTAGCACCAAACTATTGATATTTCTGACTCTAGTCTCAACTCTTCAAAAACTGACTGGGTAAGAAGTGTAGATTGAGACATCATCTCTATTAACTGGCTCATATAAATAATAAGCCCAGTTAATGAATGGCAGCTGCTGCTGGAGACCAGCTTCTTGCCAGCAGAATTACAGGGTTTTTTTTTTTCAATTATCTCATTCAGTTGCACACTCCATTTGCCTTTTGATAAGCATCTAAATCGCCAAGGAAAGAACATTTTAGCTTTCAAATGCAACAAAAACAACAGGTACTTCCTGCCAAAGCCTGTGGTTGTGCTCACGCTCAGCTACTGCACTGGCTCAGCCCATGGCTCCAGTTCTGATGGTGCTGAGGGTGTAATTATTTAACCTGCCTATATGACATGGCTCGAACCTTCGCAGGCTGCCAGTGGGAGGGGTTTTGCAGTGGTCTGTACTTCTGAGAAGAGATTGCATCACATCCCAGCTGGCATACCCAAACTATCATGGGACCAGAGGAGCACATTGCTGAGACCTCTCTAACATCCAGTCCCATTAACATATGAGCCCATTGTGGCCTCCTCTGATTAGGCTGAAAAAAACCCTTTAGAGGCTCTAAGGCTGCACCGTGCCTGCACACTGAAAATGCCTTTGGAGCATCTAGCTTCAAAATTAGGCATCACTCCAGACTCCTGCTGGAAACTCCTTGTTTCCATTACTGCTAACAGGAATAAAGCCTTGTTAACATGAGCTAAAAGTGATCTGGATCTTTCCCCTCCTTACACTGAGCTTGCCTGCAAGAAAACAGTTCCAGACTCTGCGGGTGGATGGTTTCCACGTGATGCCATTCCGATGTACTGTACCAGCAATTTCAAAAGGCATCTTGTGCTGTTATGTTAAAAGCATCGTTTCAGGCTCAGCCTTCTCAACGGTTTCCTGTCACCCTCCATCTTGCATCTGTGTGGCTTGCTGTGCTCCATGGAGACATCTGGTTTCACATGCAGGGCCTAAGTTCATCATGGATGATGCTTTCTGTTAGCTGTGCACTTACAGCCAGGCTTATGGTGAAAGGAAGAGAACCAGGCTTATTGCCCTGGACATGAGTTCTGAAGTATTGTGCAGGCACCACTGAAAGAACTAACTGAAGTACAAGTTGTGGAGCCCTGATTGCTCTTCTATTCATTTCTAGACTTCTGTGGGAGCTTGCCGCCTCCGTAAAAATTGCTCAGCTGTGAAACAGCAAAAATGGGATTTGGAAGTTATTGGAAAGAATTAGCAGAACTCTGATCCTTAGCAGTTGCCAGATCGAGAAGCCAGCCTCACTTCCCAGTTACACCCTTCATGCCGGTTTGAGTAGAATCTTGGCAGAAAGACCTCTGGTTATCACACAGCAGGGCCTGTGCGTTGGCAGTGCCATGGTCTGAGAAGCCTCCCTGCCTCCACCAGTGCAGCAGCAAGGCTGCTCTCACCACAGTGACCTGCTGCAGGCTGCGTATGTGATGAGAGGCAAAGCCCTGCTGCTCAGCTCCTGGGCAAGAACATCCTCCCCTTTGCCTTCGCGTTTTTTATTTCTTTCCCTGGGATTGCCAGCTGCGTGCCCAGAGTGGCAAGGTGTGGCTGTATCTCATAAGCTCTTGCTTAGATACCTACCTTAAGTAGCAACATGCTTGCAGCATCAGGGACTTAAGTTTGGGCTGCAGCTTGCGTATAATACGGACAACAAAAAGCTGTGGCAGCAGGTGCTTCAGAGCACTGTGGTCAACACTTTAGCAAACTCCCTTTAGTCCTGAATCTGGGGTCTAAAGCCTTAATTTTCACTCCTAATTCTACTTGAGTAGCTGCAATGCCTGTGGCTGCAGTACAAACTGCCTTCCATGTGTATGTGAGACCGCACTGTGCTGCGGTGCCTGCGCACTCTGGGCAACACCTTACCTTCTGCCCATTGCGAGCTTTTCCAGGCGACAACCCGGGATCACCTTTCTGACCCTGAAACGAGACACAGAAATTAAAGCCATAACCCCAGGACCCAGCCCATAGACGTGGGCCTGCTTTCACTGAGTCTCCACATCAGAAAAACATTTGGTTTATCTCCACCTTGCCCTGACATCCCTGGAAGTCTCCAGGTATAGCTCGGCATCCCATCCATATGGAAGTCCCCAGGTGTAGCTGTTTTGATGGGGCTGGCTTTGGTGAGTGATTGCTGCTGCTAACGCGCTGAGTTTTAAATAGCATTTGACAGTATTAAATTGACTAGAGGAAGGATAACTGGAAGAAAGGAATGTCAGGACTTTTGATGCTTATTAAACTAGACAGCTGTGATTTCTTCCTTGTCTACAACCACCATCGCAAAAATAATGATCAAGCCTATTACCGTGGCTAAACCATCCTTCTCAAAAACTGCTAGATGCTGTTGCTTTTTTAACTGTGGGGAACAGATGAAATTGCAGAGCAAGTTACACTAATTAGACACTACCCACAGCCAGAGTAATTGTGTGAGGCTTTCAGGCTGGCAGAAGAAAGAGGCATGCTTAATCTTAAGTCACAGTGTTCTGTATTTTCCTTCGTAACAACCGTGACCAGAGAAATTACAGTCTAAGGCTGTGATCTTCTGATGAACAGTGGCTAGAATTTCAGCAGCACTTGAGTGCCTAATTCCAGTAGATTCCTTTGAAAATCCCAGTACAAATTCTCAACAAGTGATGTGTGCACCCAACAGGGTGAGAGGAGTAGGGGAAAGTAGAAGAGATTTGAAGCGTGCCAGATTCTTTTGGCAGGGGATGGGGGAAAGCTTAGCCCTCAAAGAAGCTTGGGTCTGTATTGCATCTCTTCTGGCACAGGAAGGACATGGGTATCCCAATATCAGGCACTGGCCATTTAATACCCCTGGGAGCATAAACAAGAGACAACCTCTGTGTGTGCCATATCAGCAGCACAGGACTCAAAGCCAAGGGCAGTTGTGAGGGTTAATCAATACGTGTCAAGTGAAGGGCTGGGAGGGAAGGTGAGACCCTACGAAGGATTTAATTGTATTTGCTACCTGGCATTTCTCATTGGCAGCACAAAGGTCTAGTTATAGCTCACTGAGCAGCTTTTCCATGCAGCCTCACTGTGACTACATATGACACACACTTCCCACCTTGCAGAGCATGTAAAACCTCCCCTTCTCCTCCTCCACCATCCACCACAAGCTGCAAGGTTCAGGGAGTGAGATTACTTGGCTACGGACTGTAGGGAGCACTGCTGATTCAAGGCAGATGCATCAGTGCAAATTCTGAATGAAGGCTGCCCAGTTCCCAAACAGTAAATGAAGTCATGCAGATAATCTTGCTTTGCATGCAGCTGATATCAGGGCATTTCTCCCACTCTTTGAGCTTCAGAGCAGCCAGCGGGTGCCACAAACTGCTGGGAACAGGTTAGAGCAGTCCAGAGAATCACAGGGTGCTCATTTCTACTCTGCAAAATCAATTTACTGCAGCAGGTAGACACCTGCCACCCTCCCATAATCTTAACCTGTTCTCAATGCAGTGGCTCTGAACCACATAAAGGAATATAAACCACTTGCATTTCTTCCTGGGAACCTCTAGACCATGTTAGCAAAGACTGGGCAGGCTTTAGATCATGGTTCTATGCTGAACACTGCTGAGACCATTAGAGGTGGAGAACTTAACTGCAAGCAGGATCACATATCCCTAGGATCGATCAGGGAGATGGCATCAAGGCCAGAGGGAATGGATGCCTGGATGCTGAGGGCTGAAATTTTAATCAATTGTATAATTCTTCTCATGCAGCATCCACAACATGGAAATTAGTCTAAACCTTGTCCATCACTGAGCCATAGCACCTCACCCACAGGTTTCTCTCTTTCCCACCCCAACTCACTGAGCTTTGTCCTGTTTTCTTCTCATTTCCCCCTACCTGGGAGAGCACTAGAGCTGTGCACTTTAAACACCTCAGCTTTGCAATCCCAGTAACAGCCTTTTCAACAACAGAGAGCCAAACCAATGAGCTATCTTGGAGCCAAACCATTCACTAAAAGGAAAATTCAATTTTTCCTAGTGCTATGAGAGAGGTGTATCCAGAACAGCTAACTAAGCAAGCCACAGTTATGCCTGATGTCAAAAGCCTCCAGATGAGAGATGCAAACCCAACTTTCATAATGGTTTTCAAAAAACACACCCAGTCTGACAGTTAACCCTCCTCCCAATCCTGAACTTTATTAGGGCATCCTTGGAGCTACACTTAGTCATTAGCAAAACCCCCCACCCCCGTCCCCACAGCAGCTTACAGGTCACACAGCCAGCCAGAACCCCAGCATACGTCTACAGCTGGCTATCTATTACAATCAGTCTTTGCTAACTAGATGCAACAGCAACTTTGCAATTGCCAAGGGCAACAAACAGATTGCAAAAAGTGGCACCACCACCCTGCCCCTCTTTAAGCAACTGCATACTATAACTTGCTGAGAGGAGCACAATGGGGTAAGCTCTCAGGCGGCACGAGCAGGTGTAATGCCACGGGAGCCAGTGGAGCCCTGACCAAGTAGATCAGTGGGGATTTGGCTCAACAGCCACATACAGCTCTGTGCAAAAGATCAGCTTCTGACATAGGAGGGCCCATAAGCTCAGTGATGGGAACAGGGCAGCTCAGCTCCAGTGATGAGAACAGGGCAGCCTGCTGCACAGGACAGCTTCAGAGGTGCAGCAGGCTGACACAAATTATGCTCCTGGGTCACTTCCTAAGTGACAATGACTTGTTGGTCAGTTTTTCCAAGCTGTGTCTATCTGGGAAACATCAATTTTATTTCTTGGATTGCTTTTTTCCCTCCATGGTATTAACTGCTGTCTAGGAAAGACCTAGTCCAGCTGCCACTTGAAGGCTCCAAGCAAGAGAAGTTCTAGCTGGGGCTGCTCTGCCTTGTCACCCTGGCTGAACTTTCACAAGTCCATAATTCCAGTCACAAGCTAAGTCTGCTAAGAAAGTACCAGGCTGATCAAGCCTGGTGAAGGGTAGAGGCATTTACAAATGTATGTGGGTGAAATACCATTTTTTTTGTGCAGAGGCAATCATTTGGGGTTGGTGGAGCACCAGGGACATGAAGAAGAGAAGTCAAAATTCTGGGATCTGATACATGCTTTCCAGGTGTGAGGGTCTTGCAGTCGTGGCTTTGCAGCCTCTCCCTGCTAGAGGTGAAATTCTGCCCAGGGCTGAGCTACAGCTCTCTGCTGCAAAATCAAGAGATGGGATGTTTTTCCCTGCAGTGCTGTGTAGAAGAGCCTCATCCTGCAAAAGGTGGCTGGACAACGTGAAAATATGTTGCACAGAGTGATGACACCAGACCTCTGTGGCAGATTATTCCTGCTATCTGTCCGCCAAGGACTTTCTGCTGTCAGACTCTGCATCAAGATGGAGCAGACATGCTTACAGGAAGTTTTTATTTCTAGTAGACCAACTGAATCCAGCCAAGTGATGAGTTCTGACAAGGCACTAGGGCTAAAAGTGTGTGTGTGGGGGAGGGGTTTAATTAAAAAAAGATAGCCCTATAGCATAGTTTTACTCTACAGATTGTGTCAGGCTGAATGAGCAGGACTGGAAGTTCGATAAAAGAACTTTGATTTGACTTATAAAACTCAACAAGTGTGATCTGGAAGTCATTGATGGAGAATAAATGCAGAACACTAAGATGTAGAACTTTTACAGCCTCACTTTTCAGGCCATATAACTATACTTTAGAATTTAAAACAGCTGCTGTTCACCAGCATGTCTCCAGTGCCTAATTTTTAATCATGTAGAGGCAGCAGGCCAAGTTTCCATAATCTTTTTCCCAGAGCATCAATAGCACTCACAGCATCTCTGCCTACTGATGAGATCATAAAAGAATGGGCTCTCACTTGTACCTTTCTGTTTGGCTGAGACATCCTACAGCTTCCTTGGTAGTGAAAACCTCTGTGCACTGCCTTCTAAAACTTGACTCTTATTTAGTCCCAGATAGGGGTTAGAAAACATCCATCTATTTCTGTGTAAACAGTGACACCAAAACAATCCAAAGCAATTTCCTAGGAACTTCACAGTCCTTAAGTAACACAAAGCCTGATCCACAGGAACGAGCTGGGAATTAAAACACCTTATTAGCTCCACTCTGGAGCCGCATTTGTCCCAAGCAAAGGGAAGAGGTCTGGCTGCTGGGGTGACTCCCACCTTGCAGCACTCCAGCATCCCTGTGAGAGTGTGTGTACAGGAGGAAGGGACAAAACGCCGGGCTCCTGGCACTGCAGGAGGGGGTATGGGAGACCTTATGGGAGAGATGAGGACATCTAAAAGGAAGCAAGAGGATCAGCTCGGGAGCACTGATGGAGTTCAGGGTTCCCAGAAACTCTGGAGAGGGAAGGAGAGAGCTGGGAGTTTCAGGAGGAGGAAGGCAGAGGAGAAAGCCAGGCACTGCCTGTCCCAGCCCCACTGCTGTCTGCACCCAGAGGTGGAGGAGAAGGAGGAAGGTGCAAAATCCAGAGAAATGAAATGAGAAAGCAAAGGAATCCAGACATGGCGAGGCTCTGGAGTGGGAGGATTCCACTGCCCTCATCTCAACGTGGCAGTTTACTCCCTGGCACAGGCACAGCCTAAGCAGGATCCAAATTAGGCAGTCTTTGAAATTAGGGAGAACTGAGAACCAAGGTACACAGCGGGGTCTCTCATAAGCACAGGAAAAGGCTTTGGCTGTGCTGCTGGAGGGCCTGTGTGTGAGTGGAGGGGAGAAACAGCTTCAGCTACTCATCATTTTGTATGGGGCAGGATGGGAAATTCCATCCATCCCCCACCAGGACGACCTCTGAAATAGGACAGCATAGGCTCCCTGCACTGATTAATACTTACTTTCAGGCCTGGTGGGCCAGGCGAGCCAGGGTTTCCATGGGGACCTGGGGGACCCTAAAAAACACAAGAAACACAAAACAGAGTCAAAAGGAGCTGGTAGGCACCTGCGTTAGTCCTGGGAGCAGCAACATCCCAGGCTGTGCTGTACCAAACAGCACAGCACCAGCAGCCCGGAGACACCCACAATGGGACCCTCATAGTGCCTTTGGCAAAACTTCAGAGAACTGAGGGGTGTCTGTCACCACAAGATGATCTGGGGACACCAAACAGTCCACATATCAGGGGCAGAAACTACTTTGGGGTCAGGGGAATCAAAGCTCTGCAAGGAGCCTCAGCAGAGAGATACAGAGGTAGGCAGAGTGTTACAAATTGCTCTGGGAAAATGGAAGAGAGTACAACTAATTACTAATGAAAAATTTGAAATTCTTCAGCAATTTCAGATGAACTGATTTCCCCAGAAACCAGATTTTTCTCTAAGGTTAGAAAGAAAGGATGGACAAAAAAAAAATATGGGGGAAGTGGAGGCAAGTCCCTGTTTAAACCATTAAAATCTATATTTTTGCAAAGGTCTCTCAAGCCTATGACATTGTCAGAGTATCTACCTCATACACACAGCAGCATCTCCTTTTGCATCACATTCTAAACCACCCTGCATATTTTCCGAAGACTATTTAAGGAGTTATCTGGAATAAGCCACTAAGAATAGTTTATCCTGGGATAGTATACAGCACAGAAGATCTGTTAACCTTTCAGGCAGAAGTAATAACAATTCTAAGTCCTCTTGAACACGTTCCTGGGAGATGAAACAACCTGAAGAACCCAAGGGCTCCTGTTCTGCCAAGACTCTGTGTGAGCTTTACACTACCAGGAGTAGCACTTTAACGTGCCCTCTAGTTAGGAGTACAGGCTAGGGGTTGGAAACCCACTCAGATGCTTTCTCAACAAGCTGTAGTATTTCTTATGCACTTGACAGCACATGTGGGGCCAAAATCTTCAGGGTCTGATTCCCAAGAAAAGTCAGGGCAGTTAGACATGCGACAGCCATTCAAGTTTAGCGCCCTTGCTCGCTTTTGAGGGAACATCAGTGTGCTGATGTCTCTTCAGCTTTATTTTTACCACACTGTAATAGAAGATAATGCCTTTTTCTCTTTAGCTATTGTGCTTTGTGGTGCAGACAGTTATTGAGTACTCAGTGCTATTTCTCATCACACACTGCTCTGTTCTAAGAGGCTGATCAATTAAAAGGCCAAGGCTGAACTTTCCAAATTTTTATCCAAATAAATTTCATGTCCTGCTCTTAAATTCCTTCCACATTTTCAGCCTAAACCAAATATGTTTTTTATTGTCCTATACCTAATTTCCTTCCAAATTTTCAGCCTGAAATTCTCCAATACTATAGCCTGGTTGTGAATTCCCAATGAAATGCAAACGTTAACTATAATTAAGATGTCTGAGTATCATCTTGTCATCTGAAAACCCATATAGCCGCTGTAACTAAGCACCGAGTAATCTTAAACAAATTCATCTCCCCAGCAAACTATGGCATCATCTGTTCACCTCATTGGGTGGGACACTGAAACGGGACTCAATGTGCTGCTTAAGGTAATTCAACAAGCCTGTGGTAGCAAAACCACCTCATCCCAAGTTTTCCAAGTCTCAACTATGCATGAAAATTAACTGACAGAAAGCAGAACATTAAATTCTTTAGAAAAGATGAGCTCCTAAAAAGCTCCTACATGTAAGCAGTAATCTGGGTAGCTTTGAACAGGGTACATAAATCCAGACTGCTGCTACATTTGAGGAGGGAATTCAACTTTGGAGTCAGGCAGCTTGCCCCAAAGCCCTTTTCAGGGCAGTTAGTTGAAATCTGTGTTCCACCATAGCCTGGGGCAGACTTAAAACCGTGTCAGACTGGAGGGAACAGCGTGGTTTGGTGTGATTCCTAATTGAAACCCATAGTTTCCAGGAGGAAACTTGGACCAGAGGAAGCTCAACTGCCGTTTGAGAGCTCCTGGGGCAGAGCTGAAGCATACCTCCAGCAAAATCTGCTGCAGTCTCCTCCAGAGCTAAACCAAAGCATGGCAACACAATCATAAAAAGCCTTAACCAAAAGGAGAGAAGAAAGGACAGAGAATCTAGTCCCAGCACCCAGTGACAAAATGCGATTATGAGAACCACAGGCTCTTGACATAAGATGGAGCCTTTACCACTGAACTCAGCGAGACCCATAGCATGTCATCCAGGCAAAGGAAGGTCAGAGACCCATCCTGTTCCCAAACACCAGCGTGGTCTTGTCCTAGAGAGAAGAGGCCAGGTCCTGCTGGTGAACTGACAGAGGGGGTCCAGTCTGACACACTGAAGCTGCTGCAACAAAGGCTGTGGCCTGTGCTAGACATTTTAAGCTGCCCTCAGAACGGTGGGGAGAAAAGGGCGTAGCCTGGCAGTAGTCCTAAAAATGGTAAAAATTAACTGATCTTGATGTGTTCCAACACGGTTAGTCCTGAATCCGCGATTACACCCACATTCTTGGCAGAGGAGGAAGATGTGGTGTGGTACAGTTAGACGGGCTGAGTAACAGGAGGGACAGGACAGCATCCGCCTCAGGGAGCTGTCAGCAGCGCAACACCTGAGCAGACCTCACAAACAGATCCCTGCACCAGTCTGCAAAGCCCAGTAGCAGTCGTCATGCCCCCAGGCTACTGCCCTTCTTGTATTAAACCACATCCCATGTTCTTCCCTCTTTTGCTGAGCAGCGTAATTACCTTTCTCCAACCTGCACTCCCACAAACAGCCCTCTTCTCACGGAGAAACAATTGGGGAGTTACTTGCTTTGTAGTTCTATACTTAATTGCTAGTCAGATTTTACTCGTGCTATCCTAGATTTTAATTACATTTCCCACTTGGGATCCTCCTAAGTATATTTATCATCAATGCACTAGTTTTGCTCCTTTTCTACACACAGGGGGGCACAAAATAATGAATAAAAAAGGAAATTAAAATGAATATATAAATAAATATATGGATAATGCACATAAATGAACATATTAATAAAAAATGAAATATAAAAATTAATTTAAAAATCCCATAGCATGTATCAGTGTTTGCATGCATGCCAGTTTGCCCACTTGCTGTGACTCCCTTACAGCTGCCAAAACAATCCAATCTAGTGACAAGACAACTTGCATCTCCCAATACTCCCACCAGAAATGCCATGGAAAATCTTACAAAGGGACAGCAGTAGCCTGAGGCTGAGCCAGAACAATCCCCGAGTGTGTTCTCCCAGGGAGGGGGGTTGTCCCAAAGGTGACGGGTTTGCAATCTCCTTGGAATGTCTTTTACATGAACGATGCTCCTTGAGAACTACACTGTGCCGTCCGGTTCATCTCGGTGATGTGCCTGGAGATGGGACCCCGCTCTCACAGAAGCACTTTTATATGTGCTGGATTCACAGCCCACCAAAATTAACAAAAGTGCAACTGTGCACAGCGCCCCCCCCCCCCCCATCCCTTCAGCATTCACAAGGAGGGGGAAAAAAAAAATCCTCCAAACTCCTGCTAAATGCTAGAAAGCTTCAGTCAGAGGAATGGACGCTCATTCAGAACTCATTCTGTCTTGGGGTTTCACTGTGTAAAGCAACTTTTTCTGCTCCTGACCTACAGATCCCACCCTGACCTCTGGCTTGCTGAAAAAGGAGCTAAATATTTGAAGTGAAGCCAAACAAACTGTTTCTTTAGACACTTCTTTTCAGAAATTGGGAAATCTTCGTAAGGAAATGAGGATACCGGGGAACCTCTCTGGCTGACTAAGTTCTCGCTTGTTTTAGGAGGGAAGCCCTGCATTTTGAAGCAAAGGGAGATTTTTTGCAACCACAGACCAAATGTAACAGGGCCACGTTACACTGGGACCTCACAATCTTTCAAGCTGTGAAGGTTCACAGGAGGATGGCAAGAGCATCCCAAAGCACCAGGGAGCACGCACAGATTGTCTTCACCCATTCATCTGGATTTCTCCTGTGTTGGTGCCAGTGCAATAGCAATTGCAGCATGCCAGGATTTTTGTTTCCAATTCTGTCTCTGGCCCATTGCATGGACATGGTAAAACGCTGCCTTTCTACCTGAGTTGGTTCACCTGTCAGAGAGGGAGATCAATTTCCAGTGTGACCTGGCTTCTGACATTATCTGTGTGTTTTGGAAAGTTTGGCCACAGCTCCTCTCTTGCTGTCCTGGGAGCAAAGCCAGTGACTGGACTCCTGTCTGTCACACACCAGCTTGATGTCTCCTTCACGTAGGAGGGGACTGAGAACTAGGATTTACGTAGCACTTCTCATTTCAGTCCAAGTATCATGGTTCACAGCGCTTTTCTGCAGACCTGATCACACTGTGGGTAGTTTGCTGGTCTAACTGTACCAGCAAGGGCTGCAACAATTGCACAGGCCCACAGAATTTGTAGGGTTTGGAAGGGACCTCCAGAGCTCATCAGGTCCAACCTCCTGCCAAAGCAGGGTCCCTAGGACAGGTCGCACAGGTCGGCGTCCAGACAGGTCTGGAATATCTCCAGAGAAGGAGACTCCACAACCCCCCTGGGCAGCTTGTCCCAGGGCTCTGTCACCCTCAGTGTGAAGAAGTTTGTCTGCATATTGGTGAGGAACTTACTGTGCTCCAAAACTTGAGGCCATTCCCTTTGTCCTGTCCCCACAGACCACTGAGAAGAGGCTGGCTATTTCCCCCTGTGTCCCACACTTCAGACATTTATAAGCACTGATCAGACCCCCTCTCAGTCGCTTTTCTCAAGGCTGATCAGCCCCAGCTCACTGAGCCTTTCCTCATAGGGGAGATGCTCCACGCCCTTAATCATCTTTGTGGCCCTCCACTGGGCTCTTATTTGAAGCTGTTGAGTCCCGGGTGAGACAGGAACAAGCTACCACGGTGCAGGAATCGCTGCTGGGAGCCGGTTGTTGACAGTTACTTGTAGAGCTTGTTAGCACAGCTCTGCCAGCAAAACCCAGGCCCAGCGCTGCCTCCCCACTGAACCTCAGTGTTTGCAGAAAGGCGAAGGTCATCTGCAGAAACGAAGTGCAAGACCCACTGCTCACCCAGAAGTGCTCTGTGCGGCTGCTGCATGTGCACCCGAGGGCCATCGCTCACCCACGCAGCCGTGGGAGCCATCCCCTTCAAGAGGCACCTCAGGTCTCGCGTGGACGCTTGCCAAGGTACCTGGAGTGTTCATCTGAGAAGCAGCGTGTGACAGATCTCTTGGCTCATGCCTCAGACTCTTTAATACAGGTATAAACGCTGAGAACCATCCTAGCTAGACGCAGACCCTGAAAAAACCTGCCTGAGAAGGGCACCCCACCATACAGCAATACTGACACAGGTTTGTGTGCTCCTGAGGAAGTGCCATTCTCCATCACAGCCAGTCATCAGAGCTGCCATGGTTTGCCTTCTCTCCCTCGGAATCCCTTCTGCAATAAGAAACACCCAGCTTTCATCTGTCACCCAGCTCTGCCGTTACATCTGCAGAGCGTAAAGCACAGCTATAGTTTGAATCTGTCTCGGTGAGTCCCTGATTCTGAATGAATAAGGTGTAAAATTAGCTCCATGCCCCTAAAATGGGAATTGGCTTTTAAAAACTGAGAAACTGTCGTTTTTCAAGAAGTCTGCTGCTGTGCCCTACCTTGGGTTGCACTGGAATGCTGAGGTGTGTCCTGAACACAACCTCTCCTGTGCTTTTACAGAGACCAGCATTTGTTATTGCAGACCAGGGGCATTGCCTACATGGCAAAGCAACACTCAGCACAGGCAGAGTCTGGAGATGCTTATCTGCTGGAAACAAGGCAACAGAATCATGGGATCAGCCAGATTTTATTACAAACTGTTGCTGACCAACAGTCTCACCCTCAAAGCAAAAGCTAATCAGAGCTTTTGCTTTACCCAGACCGACATGGGGTGGGGGGTGAAAGGGAAATAAAACTGAGACAATATGGAATTCAAAGGAGTGGAAATACTGTGCTACATCAGCAAGACAGCCACATCATGGACTCCACAGCTACAGAAGGTCATGAGTCAAACGCTGCGACTGGATTTGCAAATGAGCCAAGTAACTGTATAAGCATTAACGATGTAGAGATCACGCAAGCTACAACAAGGGCAATTATGTCTCATGCTTTGGGCCATACACTGCGTTGGTGACGAGAAGCAAGTCCTTCCTTTCCTTTGGCATTGAGCACTACAGAGTTGCATGCAATATTCACCTCCCCTTAGGAACTCCAGACTGGGTCTGGGGCCCCATGGGACACCTCGCAGGTTACCCACGGGCTGGGCTGGTGCAGGAACTGCGTGGCTGCTTTGTGGGCCAGGCTAGGCAGAGGTAGAACATAACCCCTGCAGTGTATTTATTTGTAAGAAGCAGCTCATGCATAACAACAGATGCAAGAAATCCCTTAAGCCTGTCTTAGTTTGGCAGCTCTTCTTCTCTGCAAGAAAATCCTTAAACTCCAAAGAGCCACAAGAAAAAAAAAATACTAGAAGAAGCACGTTGCAAAGTCAAAACAACTTATGCACAGAGCAGTTCTGTCTCCAGTGCTCCAGGCCAGACATTTACAGAGTGACCCTTCTGCCCCCTCCCAAAATTAGCACAGCCGCTTTGCAGAGGTCTGAGCCAAGCCGGGCTCAGTTGTGCTGAGCACTTCCTAACTGGGAACTCTTTCCTGGGCTGATTCTCAGCACCTCTGGCAGGGACTGAACTCAGAAACCCTCCGTTGCTTATTGTCTTTCAGGGGATCATCTCAAATGTAGGATGAAGCATGCCACAGCGGGGAATAACACAGAAAGTCATGACACTGCCTCCACAACACTCTTTTTCCTTCAAAAGAGCTCAAGCTTTGGTAGGTAGTGGAATTCAGATGCAGAGCTGAAATTTGGTTGTTCACGTAGCTGGAAGGGGATGTAGCTGAGGTGTCCAGACATGGAGTCTGGTCTGCACACCACAGGATTGCAAGAAGTGACACCAAACACCTCCCATGAATAGTGAGCTGGGGTAAGAACAAACTTTCCTGGGGTCTCGCTGAGAACTGCAAACTCCAGGCAATTTGTGGCTGTGTTTCCAAACACCCCTGTGGCTCAGGGTATTTGTAAGCAGAAGCCATGAGGGCTGAACAAACAGCTGTGCTGATGCTTCATTAAAGAACACACCTAACGTGGCTTGTCCCACCTGTACAACACACAAGCTGGTGCTAGCTAACGCCTTCCACTGACAGCAGGAATCGGTGCCGGGTCTGTGGATGCCCATGGCTGCAGGGTATCCTGCACACCATTCGGTTTTTACTGGTGTAGAAAGGAGCTGTGTTTATCTTCATTGGTGACTGTGAGATCTCACAGGGCTGTAACAAGTGTCCCTGGGGACTGCACGGCCTTCTAGCTCTTTGCCTCTGGGTTGTTCTTTAAAGGCATTATGTGGGGTTGAGTTTTAGCCAAGTATGTGTGAGGAAATCTCCCTCTGCTGCCAGGCCAGGATGCTGCCTGGATCACAGATCCAAGTATTCCCTCAGACACTTGTGTCTTTTGATTCCCAACCCACATCAGTTCCATGACCGTACCCTTGCAGGACAGCACCTTGCTACCATGAAAACAGTGCCAGCAATTAACTGTATCCAGGTCAGGCACCTTGCCCAGCTTTAGGAGACTACTTTTGCAGCTAGGCTAATGCAAAATGCTTTTCTCAGGGTTAGCTGCAGCATTCAGCACCAGATGTTTGTTCAGTATAGCACTCGATGTCCAAAGATCTGCATTAGAGTTTAACGTAGGGAGAAAGAAATTCAAGAATTTGCAATGAATCTTGTAGAAAAGCTCAAGCATGTAGCTCTAGAACAGGTCTCTGTCTGGGGAACACCTTTGTGTGTTGAGTTCTTGGTTGTAGACCATGGTTTCACGAATGAAGACACAGTAAAGACCTCAAAAGAAGCAATTTGGGAAGTTGGGAAGAGTGAAGGACAGGACAAAAAGCAGCCAAACCTAATATTCAGCACTGGGTTTGCAAGAAGGAAGGGATACTAGAAACAAAACGAGACAGACAGAGCTCATTCTTCTGAAAGCCATTTGGAAATATTCATCCCCAGCCTTGGCTAATGCCAAGCCTTAGCTCAGGGAGGCTGCAAATCACCAGTGTGGTCTCCTGAAAACCTTTAACAGGGAATGAGAGAATGGAGGAAGGCCAGACCTCGAAGGTGGGCCCTGAAGCAATCACTACTCAGCCACAGGAACATACCCCAGCCCTGGGAACAGCAGGACAAGTACAAATGCAGAGAAAATTTTAAACCACTTACTCGGGACCCTCTCTTGCCAGGTGGTCCTGGTAAGCCCGGCAGTCCTGGTGGACCCTAGAAAAACAAGAGTAAATATTAATGATGGTTCTACAACAGGATGGTGCCCCCGACAGTGTTTCAGGGAGACCCATAACACAACCACTTGGCAAAGGCCTGGGGAGAAGGGCTAGTTATAACACCATTGCCAGAATTTCCCTTCAACTTATGCTATTACCCTGAAGGGAGAAAAGCCATGCCCAGTAACATCTGCAGAAGCATATGTTTCCATAGAGTAGTGAGAGAGAGAGAGTGTTCACATCTTTCTGCTGTGGACCACATTCCTGTGATCCCAGCTGTGTTTCACGCTTCCAGTTTCCTGTAACACAGGGCTAGCACAACTGTCTCTCAGCTTTGGAGTTTCCTGCTACGTGCTAGCAGACAAGAGAAGTAATGTGTAGCACCTTGGCGAGGGGTGGGGGGCGGGGAACACTGTGTGTTCTAACACAGACCAGCTGAGGATGTGTAGTTCTGGGTCTGTGTAGGTTCCTCCATGAGTCGTAACATAATCGCATACCAGCACTTCATATTTTAAAGCAGCAGGTTATAAAACGCAATAAAATTGGTGTCAACGTTGGAAATTCTTAAATATGGCTCTGTAATACAGGAGAGGTCAGCTCGTGCATGTCAGAGTAGTGGGGGTTCTTGGAAGAGGGTGAGAACAAAGCAGAGCTGTATCAGGCACCCAGCTGTGCACTGATCTGAAACACGTTAGGCAAAAATACTTCACCAATGAGGCTCGAACTCCTTTGAATTTATTCATTTATTTATTCATATTTTCAATGGACTGGGGAATTCAGACTTCTGGAGAACCATTTGCAACTCCTAATAACTCCTCACAACTTCTCTTCCCCCAAGCCAAATATGTCTAACAAGAATAACTGTTAATTAAAGTGTCTCCCACAGGATTTATATTCTAGTAGCTTGTTACAAAAGATGGGCTTTCATCGCATCCAGGAGGGAGAGAGATCCAGAGCTGCAGACTGGATGATGTTTGGAAGGCAGCCTGAGCTCCCCTCAATGCATGGGGGTCAGGAGGGCACACCCCAGGAGCAAAGCTCCCTGGGAAAGATGGGTGCAGCACCCAGAGCTGGTGCAGCACACAGAGCTGGTGCAGCACGAGCCCTGCGACCACGCTCTGGCCCCAGCACAGCTCAACTCCCTTCCCTCTGGGTCATCTCTGTAGGACCTCACCGAGGTGGGTCCCGAGCGGAGCCCACTGCAAGGCTGACCCCGCTGCTGGTGAAGCACTGCTAGGCAGAGCTGCTCAGGCTCTGTGGTGTGTTACTGGCCCCAAGGAAGAATGAAAAGTTCATCTCTCTAATGCAGTTCTCAGGAGTCGAGTGCATGATTCAGTAACAGAAATAAATCCTGAGGATTCCTACCCTAAATCTCATGCCCAGGGTAAGATTTTGAACAGAGAAAATGTGCCTGACCCCATACAGATAACTGATGGATAAATGCTCCCCTAATATTACCAACCCTCCTATACATAAGCAACAAATGAATTAGTATAAAAGAAGTCTTTAAAAAAAAGGACATCCAGCCAAACTTGGAACAGTAGAAAAAAGTTAGGGGGAAGGGTAAGCAAAGCCCAGGGTAGTTCTCTCTGTGCTACTCATTGGTCAGGACATCAAAGGAATCAAAACTTTTTTTCTTTAGTTATCTCTATCTGTAGTAAAGATGACAAGAAAATTATTGTTTTCAAAGCCTAAGAGCCTACACAGCATACAACAGCTAATGCCCCACACTGAGACACACAGGGATGGACTTTTACCTCCGTATCACTCACTGCTGCTACCCAGCACTGCTGCCTGACCTGGAGATTTCCAGTCTCTATAGCCTGGGACGCTTCATCTGACCTCTTTGCAAGCTGCTTATTGCTGGCTAACACAGTATTACTGGTCCTTGTATTAACAACCCTCATTGATACAGCTGACCCCCATTTTAGCAATACACACAGCATTTTAACCTGCCATTGTGCCAGCTCGGGGCCCCGTGCATAATGCAATTATACAGCTGTGCAAATAGACACACTATTGTAGGGTTTTTTAAGCCTCATGTATAATTGTACTCCAGAATCCAAGCTTTTATTAAAAAAATCCCCTTGCCCTTTTAGTTGGGAAGATAACTCTCCAAACACGAATCCAATGCCACTGACCCTGCGACAGTTAACAGAGTTTACCAAAGATTAATCCCAGCCCTTAACCTCTTCTGCATCAAAACCTTAGGAGGAGAGTAAAAGAGAAGATGCAACTGTCTGAGAGCTGCGTTCCATGCGTACCAGAATCGAGGTGACCTTTTCCACCTTCCTATTAACAGCAGCTGCAATTGTACTTGGCCACTTGAGTAAAAACCTTCTCCAAAAAATGTGGGCTGTTCAGTATAAACTGAAGCTAACATAAAAATAAGGAGAGAGTCAATACCTGCACTGGAGCAGGAATGCATTGTTCAAGCAGTTAGCTGGAACAGCACAGGAAGAGCCATCCCTGTCTTGCTTTGCTTTAATTTGCCTTTCCTTCAGCTTTCCCCCCACACACCCCTTCTCCTGGGGGTAAGAGGGGTAAAGTGACTGTGGGATGAGTGGCTAACAGGTGCCAGCCACTGCCAATTACAAGAGTGTGACCACTTAGGTGTCAGAAGCAAGCCAAGGTGGAGAAGGACTGGGGTAACCAGGGTAGCTGGATAAACAGAGGCCACTGTGAAACACGGCACGTTGCTGCTCACAGGGTTCCTTGGTAGTCATGTTGGATGGGACACGTACTGTGCCCTCCTAGTGACTTATTTCTCCTCTGCCCTGAACATACGTCTCTAAAGCATCCAGCTCAAGTTCTTTAGCAAGAGGCCAATATCAGACAACTGGCTTTGCCCGGGAGAGCAGTACTGGAATGCATGCAAAGAAAAAGGCATGTCCTCAGAGGAGGCCAGAGGAGAGTAAGGCTGGACCAGGGTCCAGCTACTTACCGGTTAAGGATGCAGTCCCACTTATAATGGCTCTGAGACATGGAGAGTAAGAGGCATCTATCCACAAGCCAGCATGCAGCAAGCCACTAAGAGTCTGCCTGGAGATAACATCCGTGCAGTCCCTACATCTTACCCCAAATGCAGGGAAGAGTTGAACCCATAACACCAAGTCTGTGTGGACTTTTCCATTGTACCCTTCAGAGCATCCCTAAGGAATTCCATAGGGAGCAGTGGGAAGGTTTCCTTTTCCTGGAAGCTGGAGACAGCTTATCGCTTCTCTGCTCCTGCCCTCCCATTGCAGGGATGCCCATGAGATCGGCAAAGCCGTCAGCCTCCTGCAGGGAGCTGCTGCTCCTAGCACTTTGGTTCTCGTCTCCCTGGCTTCTTGCCTGCTCCTTTCTGCCAGCCGAAAGCAGGGAACGTGCACCCTGTTATCACACAAAGCAAAATCAGAGATCAAGGAGAAACCCAGCGCAGAAGCAGAAGCTCTCTCTTCTCAGGCCAAACAACTGAGCTGCTAACCAGCCCCAACACTTCCGTGGAGCAGCTAACGGCAGCCACATAAAAGTTTAACCCTTCTCAGTTTCCCACGGTAGCATTAGCAGCGATGACTGATCCCACCAAATGATTACAGGATTTATTCTAAGCTGCTGCTGGGAAACTTTCTGGCGCAAAGGGGACTTTTTTTTTCCCCCTTGGCTTTTTGAGCTTCAATTGCAAATGAAAAATTAAGAGAAGTTGTCTGAAAGGGAAATACATCGGACCCTGAGGACAAGAGAAATCTCCCTGTTTCCTCTTGCTGCTGAGATCAGGCAGTTGATACCTCTGCCTCTCCCACACCATGACCCTCCTCACGCTGCTTCCTCTGCCTGCAGCGATGCCCCCGGGAGCGAGGTGCCTTCAGATCTCAAGGCCCGAGCAAGGCTGAACCTGCTCAGGAGAGCTTCAAGGAAAGCCTAACTGGTACAGGAATTGGTGCCAGTGATTTGGGAAATGACTCGCTTCCTTTTGAACAGCTACGGAATCAGCTGGCTCAGACAGCAAAGTGTTCTGTAATCGCTTTCCCAGGGGCCTGTCTCAGTGCAGTAGCGAGTAGCTGACGATTACGCAGGACACAGTTCAGCTCGCACTCCAGTGCTCACTGAGGGCCTGACACATCTAGACTTCGGGGTCCCTCCAGCATACCCCTGACCCCCTGTTCTGCACCCCTGCACAGCGTTAGCTCTCCTTTATCCCAGACCTGGCTGCGTTTCAGAGGCGGGCATCCTGCACTGTGCAAAATGCTGCAAGGGCTGTGGAGAGGACACAAAACGTTCTTCTCTCTGGCACTAACGCGTAAGGTAAAACCCAACTTAAAAGGGAGGTCAGAAAATGCATCAAAAGCTTTTCACTCACACTGGCATCGAGTTCCAAGCAGCGATGTTACCCCTGCAGAGACACAACCCATCTTGTTTTCTCTGGGAGAGGAGGGGAAGGTACACTTCACGTGCAAGGCCACTGCCACAAATCCACCGCTCAGCCTTGTATGTCTGGAAGGACGGAGGGACTGAGTGGCTGCTGGGGCAGCACTAGAACTCAAAATTTCCCTGCTCTGGAGAGGAGGAGAAGACCTCATCTTGAAAAGACACGCCAACCCTGCTTCACCTCCCTGTCCTTACCAGGCACCGTGCAGAGAGGGTGACAGAACCTACACTAAAACCCCGTTACTTTGGTTACTTTCTTCTCCGAGGCAGGCTTATCATAATAAATCTGGACACATCTGAATTTCAACCAGTCTAAAAAAGAAAAAGCCCTCATAATTCTGGCAGGAACCAAGGTGCTGGTGGAAAGCCAATCTTGTAAAACGATTGCCGTAAGAGAGACAGATGTTTATTCTGGGTCTGTACAACACCTATCACGGAAACCTCCTTGTCTGCAAGTGGATTCCTAATGGAATGGCAGCACAATGCATGGCAAGGTATTAGTATTCCAGCTCAATGAAAACAGCTTTGGTGTAGAGATGTTTCAGGAACAGTCTCTGCACGAGCCACTTCTGACTCTCGAGCACACTCAGACCTCGCAAGGAAGCTTGATGAGGTGTGAAGAGAGGGATCCCATACTGTATAGCTCACTTTCTGTTCTGAAAGATTTATTAAAATACCTGTATGGGTTTATACATCCCTACATCCTTGGCAGCAATCACGGCTACAACTACCGCTCCTCAAAATGAACTTCACTTTAAACAAGTAGACCTCTCTGATGCTTAGGCATTTGCCTGTAAGATTTCCTTCTGGGGATAGTTTTGGTTACATTAGAAAAAAGTAATACGATCTAACTACGGCGTGAGTGAGGCTAAAGCTTTTCCCATGTATTACACAAAGCATGCAATCTTCTGTTGGCTTTTTATTAATATGACTCATTCATTTAGAGACATTCAAACACATTGTGTGTTCCTTAATTTATCACAGGCTGTCAGCCTGAGCAGCCTTTTCTGGTACAAGGAGGACTGGGAATAGGCACTTCATATTTTATCATCGTTCCCAATCACCTCTCTCTCCCCTGCCCACTGATTGAATTGGCAAGGATCGCATCTTTACGCAAGGAGCTGGGCTCCAAGACAAACTGCTTGTGTGGACGATGGCAGCTGAAGCAGTCTAGACTGGGGGGATGCTCAGAAAGAAGGGTGCCTGCCGGGGTACACCACTCCTCTAGCTGGGTGGCTGTCACCAGGGTCTGAACCTGGGGTTCCTGGCCACGTACTGCGCTGGGCAGAGGGAAACCAGAGGATGCTGGAGCATCTCCTAACTTGGATATGCAGGGGATCATTTGAAACATGGTCCTTCCTTCCCTCCCTCCCTGCTCCTCTGGTGTTGCTCAACGCTTCCACAACCTCTTAGTGCTCAGCCTGCTTCTCTGCAAGTTCAGTGTCAGGTATGGTTTTCTTGCTCTATAAATAGCCTGCAGCCACTGGGCAAGAGTCAGCGTGGGGCTTCTGCTTTGCAAGGCCAAAAAAGCTACAGAATTACAGTCTTATCTAGGAGGAGAAAGGTCCAACTTGGGGCACACTATATGCAGCCCAGCTAGAGCTCAGGGCTGTGCCAGGGCAGGGGTTTGCTGCAGCTTTACCATGTAGCGCAGAGAGTACACATCCCCAGCTGATGGGCAGGGGAGAGGGCTGCAGCCCCCCTTTGAATCTCCCCACTGTTGGTACGACAAGCCAACATCCCCCCAATCCACAGGAGCTTTCAAACCACCTATCACATCACAGCCTTGCAAGGCCCAAAGGGCTCAGCATGCTGGCAACAAAATACTGCTTTTCATATATTCATTTTCTTTTGAGGGTGCCCGAGCTACTTGGAGCATGTGGTGGGGTCAGGGTGCTCTGCAAGCTGAGCGAAGGCTCTCTTGGCCCAGTGCAGGGATGGCGGATCCTGAGCGAGCCTCAGCGGAGGTGCTGCGGGCAGCCGTGGGGATGATTCAGAGCTGCATTTGCCAGCTGCTGAGTCAGTGCTGAGTTAGTGACTTAGCATCGTGTTTGGGTGTTCTTTTTGTTACTTCCACACCCCCTTCAAAAGAAATGCAGAGCCGAGATCCCAAATGCTTGCGGTTATTAATGGTTCCCAAGAAATGTTTCTTTTTTAAGAGCATTATTACCCTGCCTCCTCTAACCGCCCAGAAAACCCCAACATTCCTGAAGAATTAATGCTCTGCCACTAGTTGCATGTGGGATGCAGCATCTGCATTTCCTGTTGCACAGCACCGTGAAGGTCTTTAAGGACAGATTAATCCATGGAGGATGCTTCTGTCCGCAGCCTGGCCAAGGGGTCCTTTTAGCCCCTTGCTTGCACTACTCCACCCATGTGGACACCTCCCTCAGTCGTGGGGAAAGGGCCCTTCTGCACAAAGATCACACCACAGTTCTTTTGGTAGCACTCACCACGTCACCAGTGCAGAGACCACAGTGCCCAACTCATCACTGCGTCATCCCCCTGACTCTCAATCACAATACCCTGGTTTTGGGGTGACGAGGATGAGATGGTGGATGGCTGGACAGGCAGGGTGCTGCCGGCTGCCTCTGTCTGTACCTCACTGCCAGGGGGATCCCCAGTCCTTGCTGAAAAGCTGGAATGTAGCTTCCCACTCACAGCTCCCTCCCCGGCACGATGGCCTTGTCTAAGAGACCTTGCATCCCGCAAACACAACTGGGAGAACTAATCAATCCTCTTATGCTTCCGCCCGTGTGCCAGACTCTGTGAACGCTGTTCCCAGCCCATAACCTGCCCTGTCCAGGGAAAGCGCCGGGCTGTGATATCAGGCAGCCGAGCAGGAAGGGCTGTACTGACCTCATCAGACACGTCTGCCCAACAGCACAAGGACGGCGCCAGGTAATTACTCAAGCACGGAGCATTTATCAGCACTTGCTCTGAAACACGCTCGCCTGGCCATAGAAGTGCCCCATTAATTTCTCAACATGTCATTCCCATTCCGGTGTCTTTTCTCCTCTTTCTCTTCCCACGTCAGAGACATCCAATGCAGTGTGGTACAGAGATCTCTCAGTGAGTCACAGGAGCTATCAAGCGGCGTGTGGAGCTAGCTCCAGCCAAGCCATAACTTTTCCCTCCCAAAGTCCCACGGAGTCAAAGAGGATAAGGATATACAGAGCCTCAAAACATTCTCCTTTTCCTCAATTCAGGACTCTGGTTGTTCTCAGACAGGACGGAAAAATCCTGCCATGTCTTCCCTCAGCCCTCCACAGCCTGAATTGGTTTCTTTGCTATGATTCACGAGCTGAGAGGGATTTTCCACTCCAGCCCAGTAACAAGCTCTTTACATTGCAGGGGGGAACAAGGGCTTGGAGCTTGGTCACTGTCACAACACATACAGGGCAAGAAGGTGGGAAAGGTGGGGATTTCCCTGGGCTAAGGACCAGCCACCCACACTTACCCCTTACAGGTAAGAGGTGTTTTAGCAGGTCACCATTGCTGCTTTTCTCCTCTTGGAACTATGCCTGAGACAACTCTCCACCAAACACTGCCCGAAGATAAAATCACTGAGGCTCATTCTGTCTGCACAGGGATTTAGCAAAGCCACGCCAAGTACAAGGACTGCAGCAGGGAACTGTGCCTGTAAAGTCAGGCAGGAGCACAAGGCTGCAACCCCCTGCCCAGGGCAGCACCTCTGCCTCTCCCAGAGCTGGGACCCCTCAAACCAAACGCCCCCCCCCCCCAGTGACTCTCCACCCAGCGAGAAGGTGAGAAGTCACCCCAGGGTGACAGGAGGGAAAGGCAAAGCTTGAGGGCAAGCACCCATTGAGGGCTCCATGAAACCACTGCTGCACTTTAGGTGCTACTTGCAACAAGGAGCAGCACATCTGTGGACACAACTGCTGTTGTGTTCTGTAACCCAGTCTCAATATTTCCATTGTAAACCCTTCCTGCACTATTTTAAGAAGTCAGCTGTAAAAATTTGCTCTAGGCTGGAACTTGGCAACCAAAGACTTGTCTGGGAGAAACTTATTTTACATGTACAACCCCTCTCACACACACAATACAGCAACAGGCTTGGGTTGGAACACCAAATCCTCCTGAAAGCTGGCCAGGTTAAAGATCCTATTTGCATTCCTGCATTTGAAAATAACAACAACAAACCAGCAGGTAATTAGCATGGCCTGACTGCTTTTAGCCTCACAGAATGTGTGCATGCTTTTAAGATAGCCAAGATAGACACCCCGAGAGTGGTTACTGTGTGTGGAATGCAGTAGTTAAATTTATAAAGGAAACTCTTTGTATGTTTTAAGTGTGGGCCATGAGAAATAAAAAAACAAGGTAAATAAATTAACTTATACCATAAAAACAGAGGGGAGGTTGTTTGAAAAAATAAATCCTGAAGCAATCTGTGCACTTGCATTTGCTGAAGCAGGGAACTTCTCTGGAAATGGGAATTCCAGGTACAAAACAAATTAATTGCCAGTGCTAAGAAATACTTCATTTATGGCATGTTTTTGAGGCACCTGGGTTTTCTTTGGAAGGCAACTGGCAGTTCTGTCCTCTTGGCCCCAAATAAAACCAGTAAAGCCAGTAACATTTTAAACAGCAGCTTGTAGGAAGGGAGGTAGGATTCTTTTCTTTTCTTAAATCCACCTTTAAGTGACAACTCTCATCACAAACTTTTAAGGGGCATCCAGCATCACAAAACGCTCAAGATACATCACCAGAAATGTAACTAGCAGTGCTTGGCTACTGTTTAGAGCTGTCACAGTTCACTAAGCTTTATAGAAATCCTTGTTAGGTTATGGTCTACCAACCATTTAGCTGAGGGCTAACTGGAATAGTTAGCATGAAAAGCTTGAACTTACCTGAGGTCCCCTCTCTCCTTTCACACCTGGATATCCCAGTAAAAATGGAAACTGAGTGGGTCCAAGAGGGTCAAAGATCTGATAGCTGTCAGTGGCAGCAGGGGTTGTGAGGTTGAAGGTCCGTACCCTGGCTCTGGAGATGGGACGGGCAGATCCCAGGGTTGGTTTGGGGTATGCCAGAGGAACTTTACTGGGCTCTGCTTTCCTGGTGGGGGACGGCACATGCTTCTTTGGAATGGGTACACTGCTTGGGTTCGGTGGGATTTGCTTTAGGGTGACAAGGTGGACATTGCTGGTTGTGTTGTCAGTCATCCTCCTCATTGGCTTTACAGTACTGGGCGCTTCAGAGGGTTCAATGATCGGTTTTTGGTTGATCATCTTTTTGGTGTCTTGCTTGGACTCCTTCCTGCTGGCTGTGGCAGGGCTCAGGCTTGTCGGTGGGGTCTTTCTGGCAGTAGGAACAGGAGTTGTCTCCACGCGTGTGCTGGGAGTGGGACGAGACACCCTGAGGGTTGTCACTGTCCCCCGAGGGTGCGAGCGGGTGGGTGGCTGTGATTCAGTACTCCATGGAACAAGAGATGGGGCCACTGTGACCTTTTTGGCTTTGGTTGTCAGTCTTGGCAGGGATGGTGGGGATGATACGGATGTGACGACTGTAGCACCTGAACCCCGAGTCTTGATGGGTGCAGTGACCCTGCCAAACTCCAAGGATGGGGCAGCAGTGGTCAGGTTTTTCAGGCCCTGCAGCAAGGGGTCCATATGCCGTGGGGTGCTCGGGGAGGCACTGGGATCCCTGGGCAGGAGAGGGATAAGGGGGGCAGGTTCGGCCGGTAAGTATCTGCTTGCCTGCACTGTTTTTTCAGGTATTTACAGTAATGATGAGCTGCCTTGGCGGAAGGATAAATATCAAACTGGCAGATGGCTCCTTCAAACTGCACGGAGTGCTGATTCATCTTCCCGAAGAGGAAAGATCCGTGTGGATCCAACACCTCGTCCTTTTTAAAATGCAAATCCGCATGTACTCTGTGCTTCCCACAAGAAGTAAATAAAGTGACTGTCCGGCCACGGATATCGATGGCCATATTGTGCCACTGGCCATCGTGGACATTGTAATCAAAATATACAGAGCGCTTGTGGCCCACATACACTATGATCTTCCCAGGCACAAACTGGACCCCCAGCTGCAGTTTTTTCTTTTTGCTCTTGACTGCAAAGAGAAAAGCATTGTTGATGCGGTGGGAGCAGAGGCTCAGCACTAGGAGCAGGTCAGTGCTGGAGCCTGAGGAGAGGATGGTGCTGACCGGTGCTTCGACACGTGCTCGCTGAGTAAAGATGACCCCTGATTTGAAAGGAATGACTCCTTGAGGAACTGTACGTGATGAGGACCATCCACTCGATGGCCTTTTCCCTGACAGGCCCAGTCTTTGAAGAACATCCACATCTGAAAGGGAAGCACAAAGAGAACGTGAGGTGCTGAGCAACCCAAGGGCTGGGTAGGTAAGTGGCATCAAGCCAGTCCGCAGAGTCCTCTCACATGTACGTATGCAAATAATCAGAATGGAGAGCACGTAGCTCTTCTGCACATAGTGTGAGGAGCAAGTGCATGCTCAACATAGTATAAGGAGCAAGTGCATGCTCAACTTCATCACCAGCCACAGACAAAATACATCAGCTCCATGGTGCATCTAGCTTGCTGTCCTGTTCCACCAGGGACCAGCTCCAGATGTTCTGGAGGGAGCTGACCTCACTACTAGGAAATTTCCCACTGAGTACCAATGGTCCATTTCTCTGGGATCTAATTCTGAGTACTGACCACAGAGCTGGAAAGGAATTTGAACAACAGAGCTGGGATTGCGAAGGGTTATATCCCCAGAAGGCAAGGAACAGAACTTTCAAAGGGAGCAAAAGCCTTGTACTTGTCTCTCTCCAAATTGGTAAGCAGCAGCTTTTGATCTCTGGAGACTTTAGGGAAGCAAAGGTGCCTCCCAGCATGAAAAAAAATTGCAGCTACATTTCACTAAACCACTGAAGGCTCTCAACAGCCGTACTCTTCCCCAGCAGATTACCTTACAATCTTCAATTATTGTAATGAATTGGTGGGACCAGACCCAGTTTGCGAAGAGCTGAGAAACTAGTTGTGGCTGCCACTGAGCCACAGAGGTAGGACTCTGCTCCCGTGCTTGTCACCTCGGAGCTGGGTGCTTTGCTCAAGAGGGATGAGAGGGAGACACCTGTCTTTTTCCACTGACTCTGGGAGAAGTCAGCAATGGATGGGCAAGCAGGATCCTCTGGTTTCTGGCCCTAATGTCTAACAGGAGTCACACGCAGCTCAGAGTCCAAGGCAGATTAGCAGGCAACAGCAACACGACCTGGAGCCAGCTGGCAGCTGTCTCAGCTGAACTACTTAACTGGGGAAGATGCTGAGGTCTACGTGAGAAAAGCTGCAATCGTGAATGTGCCCAGACCTGAAAAAAAGGCTTATATGCCCAAACCCCTGTTCTTTTATTCCATCCCAAACCTTTGTGCTTATAAATGATCCTAACCACACAGTAGAGACAACTAAATCAAGGTTATAGTGATTACCACGACACTAACACTGTTGAAAGTGAGCTAGGGTTTCCTTCCCTCTTCCCTGCCCAAATCTGACCCCCATAACTCAATGACCAGCTAACTCCTGTGTATTTAAGTGCTCTTTGTGGGTGCTGGTTTGGGCTGTACAACCCAAACACTGAGCTTGCAAGGTAAGAATTTAACAATGCGAAACACGGCCGTGCCGTCCACGGCTGCATGTCAGCTAGTGTCATGGGACTGCAGTTTCCTAGGTTAAAAGTAAATCAAGGGTTGCCCAAAGGGAAAAAAAACAACCCACCACCTTTCTGATGGGGCCTTGGAGTTTGTCCTCTTTCACCCTTAGCTATTATTATTCAGCGCAATACCCAATATTTGGAGAACTGGCACTTAAAAGAGATCCTCAGCATTGGCCAGAAGACTCAAGCCAGTCTGAGGCCTGTAATGTTGCTGGCCAGGAAAGAAGTATAACGAGAAAACCTCTGTTCCTTGACTTTGGCAAAAACCTGAGCTGGTTTTGTATGTAAGAACAAGTCAACCAATATTTACTTTGTCTGAGCTCAGCTTTATTCCCATCTCACATTTTTTTTAAGGCAGCTTGACTTAATTTCTAGCTGAGACTGTCCTGGAGAAGATGAGCCAGACATGACAGGGGATGGAGGTTTTCCCACTCTGCGTGCAGAGGGGATAATTCCCTGCACAGCACGTGTGAGTGTTAATAGCAGCACTTTTCCCACCCCCAGAAATCCTTGGTGCCTCACTGTTGTTCTGCCACATTGCCCAACAGGGCTGTCCCTCAGCACAGCAGAGGGAGAGCCTTCCCCTCTCTGCACTGAACGGAGGAATCACAGCAGCATCTTCATACTGGACAATCCCCAGAGCCCATGAAATAGTAAAGGCCAAGGCCTGGCTCTAGCAAAGTGGAGTGGGACCCTTGCCACAGACTTCAAAGGCACCAGGATTTAGCCCTAAGGAAACACATTTACCACTTAAACCAGGAGCTAGACTCCAGCTTCCATTTTCTATGTGTATTTTTAGTTTCCCTCCCAGAGAGAGACAGTGGTATGTCTAGTAGGCAGAGATGCTTTACACTCCAGAAGCTATTCATTTGGTAGCTGCTCTGCAAAGACGTAAGGATGTTTCCCTGCTCAGAGGATGCCGCTGCTGTTTGTAATACCAGTCCAACTGCCTCGTTAGCAACTGCATCCAACGGTGCTTAAGAAGGGAAAAAAAAACCCAATCCAAAGCACAACCTAACCACTCCTTTCCCTCAGAGCCCACTAAGGTAGAGCCAAATTCTAGATGCCTACGCAAAACCTGATTAAAACAGACCTCATGCAGGACACGTAGGTGGATTTTCCAGCACCAAGTCCAGGCACACAGCTCAGGACTCCTGTGCACCCAGCCCGTCTGCCTCTCCATCCCATGCCGACTGCCCTGGGCTGGTGGGGCACATCCCCTGGGATGATGGGATGTCATCAAGTAACGTAAAACGCAAGGTAATTTTGGCTTCCCTAAGTAGCTCTAAGTTTAGCAAAGCACTTTTTCCCCTTCAAATTTTTTCCTCTGTAGATTTTTCCATCAAAACACAGTATTTAAAAAAAAAAAACAACATTCACTCCGAGTTGCCTGGTCCCAGGTGCCTTGAAGCTCGTTGCAACATTCCTGTAGCAACATTTGAGCAACTGGGAAAAGCTTCTAGCTGACTGCATGAAGTGAGATGCATGGATTCCTGAACAATCACATGCTCATCTCTGAAAGAGGGGATAAAATGTTTTATTGCTCTCCTTCCAATCTCTCTTTCCCTCCCGCTTTCCCCGTGCAATAAGTTTCATAAGAAAAAGAAGCCAAAACACAGGAGGAGAAATAACTTGCAGCTTTCTAGATTCCAGCAGCAGAGATGCAATGCCCACAGCTAAACTAAGGTTGAATAAATGCTATATTTGCCAAAAATTACCACCCAGCATGTCAGATGAACTCATTAACCTCATGATCTTCTGGATTTATAACACTTTTGGAAAAATCATCCCCTGCATTCCTTGATTTTCCAGTCTGCAGGAAGATCCCTAAGCCTTACAGGAGTAACTGCAGTGTTCTCAAAAGCCCACAGCACTGGCTTAGCTTCATCCACACACAGCTCTATGAACAAGCTCTTAGTGCTTCTGCACATCTCATGTTTGAAAATCCTGAGTGGTAACAGAGTCTCAAGCCACCAAAGTTTCCCTGCAGCCTTTGCTTCCTTGGAAGTTCTTTTTTCCTTTCTGGTACCCAGGAGAGGAGCCTGTCTCTGATTGTGAGGAAACCAAGCAAGATGTTTTAAATTCCTTTATCACAGAGAGCCTCTCTCAGGGGGAGTTATCTGCCACACTAAGGTATTGCAATAAGAGCGAAGTGAAAGCATTTCCTTTAGATTGATGGGAACAATCAAAAGACGTGGCACCATCCCATAATTATCATGGGAGTAAAACGATGGATAGAGATGAATCTAAACAGCATATTAAAAACTACTTGAAAAGAGACGCCAAGACACAGCATTTGTTCTGCCTCTTTATGAGCTGACATAAAACTTGCTCTGAAAACTGCTTGACTAAGTAATTCGGCCAGATGTTCACCTCTTTTGCATTGAAGCAGAATTTGGAAAATATTACATTTTTTTAAAAATTGCTGATGGCAGGGATGTATTCCCCCCCATAAAAGTGCTCCACGGGCTGGCTTACAGCTGAGTGTTGACCAACTTTCTATTTTTCCATCATGTTTTGGAGACTAAGAGGAGAGCCCTGGAGCCTCCTAGTCCACTTATTGTCTATCGATTGCAGAGGAAGCTGTTCAGTTCCAACATCTGCCCGTGTAAAGCATCCATGCTGAAGGGGTATTGCTCTTTTAAGAGGAGGTGGCTCCTTTACAAACAGATGTTGTAGAGACGTTCAGCTCCCATCACCATCAAGTGCAAAACATTAATTTATTTTCATTGGCTTTGAAGCTTTCTATCTCCTCTTTTGGGGTCACTGATTATTGTACCCCAACCTTTTGTCCTGTCCCCAGCAGCACTGGGGAGGGGATGCCTGGAGAAGGGGGTAAAGACAGCGTGAAGGTGTACTCCCCTGCAGGATGCTTCCCTTGCAGCACAGGGATGGACCCAGACACAGCCAATTCTACTATCACCCACCCCTGTGGGATTTTTATTCTTTAAATTGGCTTTTACTTTTAAAACTGCTGTAATTTCTGCACATGTAACGTCCCATGTGCCTGCAAGAGGCATGACTGGGTTGCGTTCAAGTCAAGGGGAAAACCATCTGCCAGAAACACTTAATTCCTTAATGACCCAGGCTCAAGGGGCACTTTCCAAAGGCAGTTAAGTCCTAGTGAGTGCAGGTACACGCAAGTGACATTTTCAGTGTGGTGAAGGGCTTCATTCTCACCGGCTCCCAGCAAACAGACAGGCACTTCTGAGAATCCCATGAGGTGTGTAATCACCTGGAAAGACCAGGTTCTTTTGCCAGCTGTTAACTGCACTGCCTACATCAGCAGCACTGCAATGAGCAGGAGCAAATGCATTTCATTACACGATGGTCCTAAATTGATACCCAAGCACTTGGATTTTACTTTGGGAGAGAAGAAAGAAAAAGCATCATTTACCTTCAGAATTTCCCTGTGTGAATCCCAGGAACCAGGTAAAACATAAGACAGTCCAGAGAAAGTAGAATCCCCTAAAATTGGAAGAAAAGAAAAAAGAATGAGTTTCTACAACATTAATAACAAGCACTAGTCCCCATGAAGGGGCTCCTTGATCACGAGTCTGGGGAAGTCAGCGGCAGTGTCTGTGTCTCATGAAAGAGGAGAACAGGCGCTGGGCAGCACAGCGCTTGCTTCCGACTGAGATTTCATTTTGCTACTTTAAGGTCATGCAAAGCCCCCTGAATTTAGGGGAAAGTTTTCCCACTGGGATTAGGGGCTGTTGACCAAGCCTAGAGCAATGACCAGACCAGCGTTCTGAAGTGCAGGGTCAATAGTCCCTTGACTGCTGCTACTCTTTGGCACTCGTTCTGTCTAGGACGGAACATCAGAAGCGCCAGAGGATGGAGAAGTAATTCAAGGTTGGAAGGCCAAAAGACATGTCAGGACTGCACTTGCATGTCTGTGAGGACACGGGTAGAACTGGTCTTGACACAGTGACCTACATCTCAGCAAACATCCTGTTGCCTGACTATGAGCTTAAAAACCTTCTAAAATCCAAAATCCTACACGGATCTGTTCCTCTTTTAGCACCCAGGTGTAAAGATGGGGGACAGCCTCTCACCACTCAGCACCCCATGCTATTGGCATTAATGACTTTCTCATTAGCTTGGTACAGTGGGAAACTGTAGAAAGAGGGAGAGGTGCAGACTCCCAAGTGCAGTGGGCTCTCCAGTGCTTTTACACCTGAGGGTGAATCACACAAACCTTTCTGTTAGATAAACTTTAAGTCCTGAAGTGCCAGCAGAGAGGAAAACTTTTACCAGAAAGGTAGCTGAAGCTGCCCCTTCCCCCACCGACTTCCTTGCTTTGTAGCCAAATAACGAACACAGGAAACTCCTTGGTTAAACTCACTTAAAACTGTCAGTGGAAAGTCTGAAGACTGAACTCCCTCATCTCCTAGAGATGATATTTAACAGCTTGATCAGCAAGAGCTGCTGGAGGTAGAGAGGCAAAAAATGTAAAGGAAAATGTAATGTAAAAAACTGCCAGATAAAAGCAGCGTGGGACATCCACAGGTTGTTCTTCATCTCAGCCAGCCCAGTGTGAACACTGGGATACGTGAAGCGATGCCAGAGTGCTGCTTGCTCCTCTCCTCTGATCTGGCAAAGACAAATCACTTACTGAATGGGACAAGAGACCACTCTTCTCCTGCCATCATGTCTCATCTTTACTGCAAGAACACGTATCCTCTGAGACAATACCTTACCCTGGGCCAGATCCTCACCCAGTGCAGGAGACCCTTTCCCACAGATAAAACGAAGCCACAGTGATTTACACATCAGTGGGGAAACCTGGCCTTGAATGTAAAAATCCATGCAGGAATCCAGCCACTAATATTTTCAGGCTTGAAGGGACAAAATACTGGAGCGGCCCCACATCGGCTGGGAAACAAATGAGATGAACCTCATCCTTCTGCACTGTTTCCATTACTCCTGTGCTGGGCTGCACATGTCTGGAGCTCAGGGGCTGCTGTAGCTTACGCACGAAGGAACAACAGCTTGGAAGAGCCAAGTGACGATATTCTTTCACTGCATCCTGTAGCCAGGCTAACCAGGGAACCCTCACTGTGCCCAGGAGATCTCCAGCTGATGAGACCTGGTGGTTTCCTGCCCATTTCATCCCACAAGGCACAGCTGAGTACAAGGGGAGCTGCTACCCTCATTCAGGAGAGGTAGGAGAGGAAGAAAAGGATAATTCTTCACAGATACCTCTGGCAGAACTCTTTCTATGACTGAAAAGTCAGCCTACTTCATGGGAAGACCTGTGTTTCTGTGGTCACCTCCAAAGGAGCTGTGGAGCTCTAAGACATGGACATAGTTCCACACATTCAAGGAGCAAAGACCTCAAAGACCTCAATGGGTATCAGCAGCTGGGCTCAGCTGCCTGATGAGAGCACGGGAAGATGAGGGGAAAGACATGACCAACACAATGTAAATCCCAGGGCTGCAGCAGTGCCAGGCCATAAGAACACCTCTTCTCCAGTGAGAATCAGATTTGCAAGGCTACATTCAAACAACAGTGACACAACACACCTGACTGATGTCCAGCGCTTTTCTGGGGTACCTGCACAACCCAAACTTACTTCCCAAATCCTCTTTGACCAACACAGTGAAGGGAATAAACCTTAGGGGAAAATCCAGCACATCATATCATTCCAGTGACACTGACGGGGCTATAAAGGATACGAATGAGCAGCGTGGGATCCAGCTGGCCTCAGCCCTGCTCCTGGACCCCTCGCACAGCCAATACCCTACGAGTCGACAGCGGGGCTGAAGGCCAAAAACACTGGAGAAAAAAACCACTTTGGCAAAATCTACCAACTTAATGGAAAAAGCAAAAGGAGCTTCCAAATGGCAGACCTGTGACTGATGGGGCTGTTAATTATTGCAGGATTTTATAAAGCAGACCCTTTTTCCGTTACAACTCCGCAGCGACAGGATTGCATAAGCAGCTTGAGCAGCAGTAGTAAAGGAAGATGGTTTTTTCCTTATATAGAGCTATCAAACCCACCTTGCCTTTATCTCGGCTTCTTCCCACAACCAGTGGTTTCCACAGAGACTCTAACAGTGCTACCCACCAAAGACATTTCTTTCCTTTATTGCATACAGCCTCTGAATGCCTGAATGAGGATCCCACTCCCACGGTCAGAGGTGAAGAAGTGCCCCCAGATACCTAGGATGTAAGCTCAGGTGAAGCCTAAAGGTTTTCCAGTGCAAACTATAGCTGGGACTGACTAGAGCTTAGCTTTGCTTTGCTGCTTTTTGGGACCACCTGTGGTCAGTCCCCAGGAACTAACCAGTGTCAAAAAGTGCAACGCAAGAAACAGTGTGCAGAGAGAGACAGGCAAGTCCAAGGACCAGCAACGTCACTTTTCAACTTTGGTGGTGATTTCAGTGTCTTCTCTGTGAAGATCACGTGCATGAAGGCAACAGCCAAGGATGAGGAGGAATGCCTACACAAAGCAGCCAGAAGGGACCAGGGCATCACTTCTGCTGGGGCTTCAGGACAGGGTAGTAGCTGGTGCGGAGCTGTGTTATGGATTTGTGCTGGAAACAGCCTTGATAACCCCGGGATGTTTTCATTCCTGCTGAGCAGTGCTCACACAGAGCCAAGGCCTTCTCTGCTCCTCATCCCACCAGTGAGTAGGCTGAGGACACAGCCAGGACAGCTGACCCCAAGGGACATCCCAGGCCATATGGCTCATGCTCAGCACATAAAGCTGGTAGAAGAAGGAAGAGGGGGATGTTCAGAGTGACCTGCTTGTCTTCCCAAGGCCCAGTTAGGTGTGATGGAGGCCTGTCCTGGGATGGCTCAACACCTGCCTGCAATGGGAAGCAGGGAGTGAATCCCTTGGTTTGCTTTGCTCACACAGGCAGCTTGTACTTTACCTATTAAACTACTTCTACCCCAGCCCACAAGTTCTCTCACTTTTCCTCTTCCCATTCTGTCCCACATCCCACTGTGGAGGAGCGAGCCAGCTGCCGTGCGGGGTTCAGCTGCCACCTGGGGTTAAACCACCCCAACCAATCTGGAGGCGACAACCTATCACATCACTTGGTCTCCCCTCTGCTCACCAGCACCATCTTTTTATGTTACCAACTTCACTGTGGTGTGAGGTAACAACACTCACTACTGGCCCTTGCCTTTGTATCCCGTTAGTAACTGGAGACTTCGACAAACAGAAGTGCTAAACATGACCTGTCATCTCAGTCCTTTTGTGTCCTTCCAACACACTCCCTTGCATTTCTCCTTTCTGTGAATGGGGCTTGGCAGAGCCATACAGAATTCCCCCTTGTCTTCTGCTGCACTTCAGTGTCCATCATTTCTACTTATGCCCCCAACAAACTGGTAAAGAAGGGGAGAGAACACACATGCTCCGAGCTGGCCTCTCCTCAGGGATCTCCTACAACCCCCTCGCCACCAGACATGGGTGGCTCTTGGTCAGTAATGTACCCTCCACAAACATTTGAAAGCAGGGTAGATTTTATCTCCTCAACCCTCTACAGAAAGGGGATGAAGCTGGGCTTTATTAAAAAGACCTGCTCAGAGAGGGACATCAAGGCAGCAAGAGAGGGGGCACCCGGACACAGGATGTTAACTTGGAACCCTGGCTGTGACACTGCCCTTCTCTCTTGGGACAGCAGGCTGTGCAGTTGCCTCCTCTCTACCCCAGGGCACCGAGCACATCCGTGTATCTGTCTGCCTGCTGCTCCCACTGCTGAACTTGCCCAGCAGTGCCATAACTTGTCCCCAGGTTGTCTGCCTGGCTTACACGCAACAGACTTCTCCTCTTAAACCAGGAGCTGTGCCTTCCTCCAGCCCTCCCAGGCCCTCCTAGGGTCTGGCCCACCTTGGTGGTGCCAAGTGACTGCTGTACCACCATGGGTGCAGCTCTTTCACTCAGCATACATGTCAACAAGCCCAGAGCCGTGACAGCAAGCAGGAACCAAGCAGAAGCCTCCAGGAGAACCAGGCAAACCTCCTCCATGGCCAGCATACAATGCTGGGCTGGAAGAGGCCAAGATGGCCCAATCACAGCGAAGTAGCACAAGTGCCATGGTCTGGGCACACTCTCTGGCACACATAGCTGAGTGCCAGAGCTGCTACTGTGGTTTACCGTGCCTGCGATCATTAAAAATGCATCAACAAAAATGACCAAGAGCAGCATTTTAAGCTTGTAGAGCCTGTAAGACATTGTGTTCTTCTGGTTTTACAAGCTCTGGCTGCTTGAGCCAGGACAAGGCTTCAGCAACTGCTTCTCCTTCCCTGGTACACCAGCCCTCCCAGTTCCATCCACGGGTCTCTTGCATGTTTGGCACCTCCCCAGCCACCAGCCCAGCTCCAGATGATGCTGCAGGAGTGCTGGGACAAGCAGGACCCCCAGAGCACAATGTGGGAACCCACCAGAAGGTTCCCATTACGAGCTGCCTTCAGGCAGCACAACCCTCACCTAACCAGAGGAAGGCTCAGTAGCACAAGGGTGGCCTGGCAAACCCAGGCACAACCCACCCTGGTCTCACAAGACCCTCTCCAAGACTAATGGCCTTAAGAGGAACATCCAGCGATGGGCATGGCAGGAGGCACAGCACTCAACTCTGCCAAGCAAATCAAAGCCCAGCACCAAAAAGCCCATCGGGAGATAATCTGAAGGGTAGCAAGCGACCTCTGCTGAGGAGGGAACGGATCAGCAGCACGCTGGTGAGGCATTTAACCTAGAGGAGGTCTAAGGAACAAAAGGCTCACATATTCGGAGTCACCAGAAAAGACCAAAGAGCAGATTTCCCATGGCACAGCAGGAGGCAAAGCCCATGCAGCCATGCACGGGGCTCTCCCGGCACACCGAGATCCAAGAACAGATCCAGACCTCCGGCAAGCAGGCAGCCACGCTGCCTTCTCCTGTGTCTGTTTCCTAAACCCAGCTTCAGCAGGGTCTAACTTGCCCTGGGACTCGAGCAGGATGTCCCTATCCCCATCTGCAGCAGGACTGGGGCCAACCTCTCTGTCCTGCTCAGGAGCTGGTGCTCTGTGATGTACCCATGCCTTGTGCCAAGGTTCTCCCCAGCGCTGGGGCCCTTCCCCTCACTCCGCTCTCTGTCTTTCAAAGGCATCTTTCATCTCTCTGCTCCCCTCCTGACTTCTCCATTTCTGACAGCCACCCTCACGCGGTCTCATGCAGGCAGCTCGCTCCAGACCATGCCCAACATTAAACAGGTACTACTGGGAGTTACCTGCACCTCCAGACATGCTGCAGCCACGGCTGGGCAGAAAAAAAAAAAGAAAAAAAAAAGAAGAAAAAAGAAAAAGAAACCTAACCCCCTCCCCAAAAAAAAAGACCGAAACAAACCCCAAGCACAACCCCCCCGAAAGCGCTGAAAACCAGTCCTCGGGAGTATATAAACACACACACAAAGCTTCTTAAGGGGAGCCGGCTGCTGCCCCTGGGAGCGGTTCTGATCTCCCCCCACGTAACTTTACACGCCGCCGGAGCGGTTTACACACAGGCGGAGCAGGCAGGACGGCGTGCGCCCAGCCTACAAAGGGAACTGCACATTCATCCACGTCCAGGCTCCAGCGCTGCGCTAATGGCGCGGCTGCCGGGAGCGGGGCGACCCTCGGGGTTTGGGAAGGGAGGGATGGGAGGGTGTGGGTCCCCCCCCAAATCCCCTTACCCCGTTTCCACCCTCCCAGCCCCGAGCTCGCAGCCCAGCCGAGCCTGGCAGGAGCCGAGCGATCCCGTAACGCAACTTTTTTCAAACTGCCAGGCAGAAGAATCCCAGTCCTTCCAAGGGAGTGTCGGTAAATCATCAGCACATCCGACAGCGCAACCAGAGGGGTTAACCCTTTGCGGGTCCCCGGGAAAATAACAACAAACACCAAACACCACCACCACCAACACCCGCCAACTTCACAATGAAACCAGCGGACGCCGGCCCCGGCTGCGGGAGAAAGGGGACGAGCAGGGCGGGTGCTGGGGTTTTGTTAGAGATACCCGCTGCTATCTGTCCGCGTTCCGCGTATCTCCGGCACACGAAGAACGTGCACCAGGCACCCGCCTGCCCCTCTCGCCGTGCCTCAGCCCTTCCGCGGCTCTCCCGCTGTCCCGGGGACTGCGGCGGCGGCATCTCCAGGTACTCGTGTCCCCACATCCCCGTGGGGCTGGGGGTAGGGATCAGCGTTTGTCCTCTGCTCCGCGGGGGAGCTGGGGAATCTGCGCCCCCCACCCACCCTCCCCCTCCACCTTCCCCAGCCGAGCCCGGGAAGGATGGAGGTGTGGAGAGGGAGCGGGGAGGTGGAATTGCCTGTTCCTGCATCTCGCGTGGGTGCAACATCGGCACCCACCCCCTCCCCCACACACCCCAGTTCCCGGGCTGGGAGCTCATTTCCCTGGGTGCATGGGAATGGGAGGGGGGAGGGGAGCGGGGAGAGGGTCTCCTCTTGCCCTCCCCGGCCCAGAGCCCCCCGGTCTCACCCCCTTTCCACACACCCCAGCCGCATTCCCACCCTCCTGCTCCAGCGTGGCCTCCCTTCTCCCAGCCCATTCTCCTCTCCAGCCCAGGAGTTTTCACATCATCCCCTGGCAGAAGGAATGTCTTCCCCCACCCCATCCCCAGCCACCCGGGAGCGGAGCTCCCCTCTCGGGCCGGCTCTCCCCTCCGGCAGCCCTCCCGGGATCCCCCGGCTCCCCGGGCACCCCCATCCCCGCCCGGGATGCCCTTCCCCAGCGCCGGGAGAAGTCGGACTTTGTACTCACCCCCTGCCTGCTGCTGTAGCTCTGAGTCTGGAGACCGGCTCTGATTCCGGCTCCATCACGTTTAGTGCATTGTCTCTTTCGGGCAATTTTTGCGGCAATCCATCAGAAAAAGGGGGACAGGCCGGTTTGTGGGTACATCCTTCCCAGGAGCTCAGCTCTCTGCCTCTCTAAGGGGCTCAGCTGTGTCAAAGACACCCCCTGGCCCGGACGGCTCACTCCTTCCTCCTTCTCTTCTGGGTCCTTTTGCTTACACAGATCTTTTAATCCCATTTAACTCCCTCTCGGCAGACTGCAATTACCTTGGGAAAAAGGAAAGAGAACAGAAAGTACACGCTAGGAAGCCAGGCTGGCCTACGGTCGCTGGATTTCTTGCCTCTCCCTCTCTTTTTTCCTCCTCCTTATTAATAGTGCAATTTCTGTGATCTCTGATTTCCAAAGTCCTTGTCTGAAAGTGTTGGGTTCTTTTTTTTATTCCTTAGCTGTTACTTTTTTGTTGTTGTTTGGTTGGTGGTTGTAATTATTATTTTTATTCGCAGTGCAGATGTGCCTCCCACCCCCCCCCCACCCCCAAGGATCTCTCCTCTGGACTTAGAGAGAAGAGGAAAAGGCAGATTTTGAGAAATGAAAATTATTTAAGGATGTCCCGGCTGCCTCTCTCTGCTGCCCTCCTCTGTAATATCGAAGCACTTACAAAAAAAAAAAAAAAAGAAAAAGTAAATAAATAATTAAAGAAAGAGAAAAAGAAGAAACTCTCTTGGCCAGAAGAGCTGCGGAGAAGTAATCCAAGACCCCTTTCAGGCTGTGCAGGAGAAAGGCACAGGCTCCACGCCGGGGGAGGCTGCTGGTGGAGGTCCCTGCTGGTCTGCACTCACCTGAGCCCTCCACTGTGAGCCCCTCGCCTGGGGCTGACGAAGGACCCCCGTTACAAGGTACCCGACATGGCTTTTCCCGGGGCTCAGGGCTTGGCAGAGGTAGTTGGGAGCCTGTGGAGGGGGCTCAGGCTGGAGGGAGAAAAGCCCCCCTGTCCCTGCTCCCCTCCTTGCCTCGCTTCTGCAGGGAGCAGGGTAGGGGGGACGGGGCAGGGCATCTCCAGACAACTACCCCCTCCCCAAGAGATAAAAACTGGACCTGGGAAGGCAGGGATGGCGGGATGAGTTCTTTAATGCAAGGTCCAGAGTACATCAGACCCCAAGTCCCCTGAGCCGGCAGTGCCAGGAGGGGGAACTTCTGCGTTTGGCTAAAACCTGCATCCCCATCCCTGCGCCTCCTTCCTGCTCCTGCAGAGCCCAGCTGGGACCCAGCCGCTGCGCACCCCCCGGCAGGTCCTCCTTGCCTACACCACCACGACAGAACAAACCCCTCAAAGCTCTGTGGGGTGCCCCCAGGCAGGTGAGGACAGCCCATCACACCGAGCCCTCCCACCTCCTCCCTGCACCCCTGGGTGCACCCCTTCGGCCCTGCTCCCTTCCCCCTTGCACAGCTTCTCTGCCTCAGGCACTTACTTTGCAGCGAGGGGAGAGGCTGTGCACCGTCTCCTCACAGCCCCGCGTTCCTTGGCATTCATTTGTCCCAGCAGCTTACAGCAATTTCTACTTTTTATAAAATAATAATAAAAAAGGCCAAAAAAAACCACCCCAAACAAACAAAAAAATAAATCCCAAACAACACAAAGCCCAAGCTCCCTCCCTCCCTCCTTCCAGTCAGTCTCAAGGTGTCTCCTGTGCTGGGGGCCAGCGAGTGCCTGCCAGGCTCTGGGGCCCTGAGCAAGCCAAGGCTCCCTGGCAAGCCCGAGGTTCCCCCCGGTTCAACAGATAATCCTTCCCCGGGGCTGGCGTGGGCAGGTCCCCCTCGGGTCGTCGCTCCACTCGTCGGTCATAGATGCTGCAGGGATCCAGGAGAGAAGAAAGGTTGGGACCGGGTGCTGGGAGGGACATGGATGTGAGAGAGGTGGAAATTATAAGGCTGCCCTTGTCCTTTTAAATAGCTGCAGCCAGGGGACTCCGCTGGCTGGCTGGGGTGCCCCAGGTATCCGGTTTCAGCAAACATCAGCTAATGAGCAGAGATCCAGCCTCCGAGGGGCAGGTTCAGGGCTGCTCTGCAGGCATGGGGAGGCGGGGAGGCACCGCGGACACCCCACGAGCGAGGGATGGAGCAGGGATGAAGGTGGAGGAGGGATGGGTGGGTTGTGGGTGACGAACTATGTGGTCAGTGCTGCTCCAGACTCCTTGAGATGAAAGGTCTACAGGGCAATGGACAGGTCCTGCGAGGTGCTGAGCACCCAGCACTGGGCTGGGCATCAAAGCTGAGGCAGACCTGTCTTGCTGCACAATGTTGGGGGCCACATCGCTCCCTGAAAGAGGGTGAAGGGTCAGGTGGAACTAAAGCACCCCAAACCTGGACACAGGCACTACTACATTTAGACACTCCTCATTAAATGAATACACCCATGAACAGGATCAGCATTGACCCACCGTGTGCCTGAACTTCAGGCTAGAGGGGAATGATGTTACTCTCAGGATGGAAAATTCAGGGACCCACTGGCCTGACTGCAGGTTTCACTCAAAACCTGACCTCAGAATGTGACCAAAAATGAAGGTTTCTGACATAAATTGGCTCTCCCATATCCACACTGTCACTGTGCATGCTGACGACTTCTATTTAATGTGTATATTTGACTTAGTTGTGGTTGCTTGCAGGGACTGTGGTTTTGCATCTCCCCATTTCTATAGGCTTGAGATTTTATTCATACCTTTACTCTGAAGCATCTGCATTTTGCTCCTCTGCTTCCTGTCACAGATGAAACTTTTAAGTAACAATAAGAAAAAAATTAAACCAAACTGGGGTAGGCATCTAACAGCCTCACAGTCCACTGTCCTCAAGAAATTCTTTGCAGGAGAGTGCAGCTAAGATGCACATCCCGATACTCGTAAGAAGCTCCTACTTGCAAACCTGTCTCAAAACCCTTGGAAGGCCCAGGAGCTCAGACTACCCATCCAGAGGATAGGGACAAAAGACAGTCACATAGCTTGTCAGAAATCACATATCTCCTCTCTTTTTCTTTGCTGTTTTTTCCCCAGCTATTTTTCCCATGTTTCTCAGGCACACGTTCCTCACTTAGAAACATACTCTGGCCAAGCCTAAGCATTTAAGATAAAGCTTTAATCTAATAAAACAAGTACTTTGCAAAGAAGCATGTGGAAATTCCTATGTTGTTGAATACACCTGGTATCCTCCTGCTCTTTTCCACCTTTTCTCTCTTCCGAAAGCTGTAAAGTATTTAGTAACCTCTGTCCCTTCTAAAAAACCCCAACCCCATGCTATCCAGAAAAGAACAAGGTCCCAGCTTCCCAGATCAAAGGACAGAGAAGAAAGCTAAAAGATCTGCTGCATCTTTCTGCAAACAGGATGTTGATGGATAAGTACAAGGACTGGCAAGGCTTCGGGCCCACAGTGCTGCACCCAGGATCACTATAAGACACACTCAGAGCCCCATCCTCAAATATTCTGCACATACATAACTTTGCTTGGACGACCACTTTCAAACTCAACACATGTATAAAAGCTTTGCTAGCTGAGAGACATAAATGCAGCCCAGCAGTAGGAAAAAAGGGAATTAGTTTAAAACAAAAGGAAACCCAACGCTGCCGAAGCCAAGACTAGTGCCAAGTGAATTCAGGTTCAAAAATTAGACCTCATTCTTTAAAAAGAGAAAAGCCACAACATATGATCTGAATAGAAATATATTTAGCAGATTTATTTTTCTTCCCTTCCAAATTTAAATAGAAGCCATTTTAAAATATTAAATAAACTGAAGTAAATCAGCACGTCAGTGAAAGTGGGGGGGAAGGGAATAAAAAGGAATTGGAATTGACTGTTCTAGCTTAATTAGCCAAAATAAGAAAAGTACAGGGGAGGAGGAAATGCCACCACACACCACACAGCATAAGGGACAGAACGCTTGCTTTTGACAAAACACACCTCCAAAAAAGCAGCGTGTCATTACTGCCTGAACAAACACAGAGCGTTATAAATATTCATCTGTATTTAGCCAGTTGCCAGAAGAACCAGTACCCACCTCTCCTCAGGATCCCTAGCTTGGGTATGCATCAAGGCTTCTTATTAATATAACTTTGTCTCTTTGCTCCTCTTGGAAAACCAAGCATGAAGGCATCTAGGAGCCAGGGCAAGTTTTACAGCTGTGCTACATGACTCACAGTGCCCAGATCAAGGACCAGAGGAATCCCAGACACCAACCCCAGCTCAGCCTTAAGGACAGCACTGAATTGCAGTTCAATCCTTTTTCACCTTTGCACAAGTCCAAACAGCATCCCGAACCACTCGCTGCCCCCAGAAGTCACAAGGAATTAGAGGGATGGGTTTGGATATATTTAGATAAATACCCCATTCAGAGTAAAAACTGTGGCATGGCCAGGCAGAAGGCACAGGCAGTGAGAAACCCAAGGCACCGGAAAAACTTGTGGGAGGGATCAAACATGTGAAGGAGAGGTGGGATAAAGAACCTTTCACTCCCCGCTGGGCTGAGGACCAACACCCAGCCCAGACTGGGAGTATCTAAACTTGGTACTTGGTTGAGTTGCTGGAGCTACAGGGAAAGGGGAACCCACCCTGTGGGAAGTGCCACTGCCACAAAGGGGGGTCACTGCAGTTGTGGTGGGACACAGCTATATGGCCATGCAGTATGGCCCAGGACCATGTATCCTGGAGAGGGCTGGATCCTCCCTTGTAAATATAGGAGGAACAGAAGAGTTGCCATCCACCAAAATGGGACTTATTTCTCAGCCCCCACAATCTGGACAGTGGCACGGGAGGGACCGTCAGTGACAGTCTCCAGCTCCTGGTGATGTCTTGTGGAGGGCTGAGCTAGCACTGACACTGCAAATGCCAACAGCCATGGCAGCAAAATGCTCCTGGGGAGGTGCAGGTATGGGGCTGATCCCTAGCTGTTGGGGCAGCACTGAGACCACTTCTGTCCCTTCATGTTCCCTTGAGGACAGCCCAGCCCCTCTGCCCTAGCGTGCTCCACACCGTGCTGCAAGGCTTGTTCCCCACACGGGATTTCCTAATCCCTACACAACTGCTCTGTCCAGATCCTGTCTTTAACACAACTGTGCCAGCACTTCTCACACTCAGGAACTCTATTTGAACAACTGGCACCAGTTCAAGCTCTGGACTAAAGTCTTCCCTACCTTATAGGGTCCTGGTCACGAGCAGAAACCTGCTGATGAACTTCATATGGTTGCCAAGACATCTCTCGACCTGTGACAGTCAAGATCTCCATGAAGGCAGAAGCTGCTCTGGCGGGGTGCAGTTAGCTGATGCTCCTTTTCATTTTCTCCTAACTTCAGCCATTACTGCAAGAACAGTTGGTTTCAGCTGTTTGACAGATATTTTATGATACAAAAGCCGCTGTAGGTTGTTTCTTGGTCCCAGTGTGCTACGGAGGGTATTAGTTACACAGGAGATGTACAGAAGTCTCAAAAATCATGTAACCAAGTCACTGCTCAGTGCTATTTCCCCCTCTCCTTAGCCTTTCTGACAGACCTTATCCCATCCTGTGCCACAGGCGAGCGGTGACACGTTTGAACTTCTGCAGCCATTTGATGTAAAATGTTTTAAATTCTTTTCAGGAACACTAAAGGCTTTTGTCTCTTGACCAGTGCTGTGGGGATGCCACGCCTGGCAAAGATGGCTCTTCCCATGCTGTCCACCTAACCCACACGGCATTGGGCTGCCCAGCCAGTCGTGAGGTAGGAATGGCTGTTTAATCATTAAACAGAGCCTCTGGTCACTCAATGAAAGGAGACACAATGCAGCGATGCGAGTCCATGCCCACCCTGCCCAAGGAAACGCTGCCTGCTGACTGCAGCTCAACCCTGGTGTACGCTTCTGTTCAGATACTTAAAGAGCTATGGTTTTACAGGGTGGCTGTAAAGCAAACCATCTGACTGATGTCACGAGGAAGCAGTGCTGGACTGACAGCTAGGCCACGACAGACCAGCGCATTGACCTGCTTTGGCAGGAACACATTACAGCATCTAGATCCTCACTGTCTTTAATGAAGGTATCAGGCAAAGGCTGCCTGGGTTTGCTGCTATCCCTTTATTTTTTTCCTTGTTTGTCCACCTTTTCCTAAGCTGGATTCAGTCCATTATCTGTGCTTTAGGATCTATTCAGTCACTGATACTACCAGACAAGAGTCAAAAATACTTGGCACCTTTTAGTACTGCCCTTCAATCTAAACACTGATCAGGCTGTTCTGCAGTCTTTAGCATAGCATGGCAATCCTATGCTACATTTTGAACTGCACAGTGGACAGGCAAGACCAGTTTCCACTTTTACTGTGGATAAATTCCACATCCCCACCGGGCTGCTGCACATGGAGCAGTAATTCTTCCAGTCAGGAGGTGTGCTGGTTAAAGGCATCAACAAGCACAAGCGCCATTCCCACAGGCGTTCCAAAGGGCCATGTTCAGCTGGTGGAGATGGAGGTGTGCTATCCTGGGTGAGCGTAGGTAAGGTGATCTCTCTTGAAAGAAACAGCACATCCTGGTGAACCAGAACCACCCTGAGAGCTCCTTCTCCCGTGGCAGAGAGATGTTGTTACCCCACAACATAAAAGTGCTCGGTGATCTAAGTTTCTTGCATATTAAGGACAAACTGCTACTGTGGTTGCCACTACAACAGCCTGTTCCTACTGCAGGAAGCATAAACCAGTGAGTAAAATTTAAGTCTGAATCCTGCAAGTCGCATGTGCACAATGCTTACGAGTTTTAGGCAGTGCTGTCCACAGGTAGCATGGTCCATCAGCTTCCAGGATATCCTGGTAGTGCTGACAGAGGTGTGGATCAGTGCTTGCATCAGAGGCCCTGCACATGCTGCAGCACAGAATGGATGCAGGTAGAAGGAGTGAGCCTGACCCGTTTTGAACCCATTGGACACAGGGAGGCAGCTGCAGGCAGCACACATTGCAGGCACCAACTGCCAAGCTGCACGATGGCCTTCCAGAGAGGAGAGATGCTGTTTGCTCTGTGGATGCAGGTACCTAAACATGATGAAAAGCATGGCTGGCTAGTGAGAAAGAAGAGTCGCCTTATTTCTTAACAGCTGTTTGGTCCTGGATGTTTCAGGCTGAACCAGTCGGCTCGGCTCTGCCTGGAGCATCAGTGTCCAGAGGATCACACGCTAACCTAGATCTCAGCAGAGCTTGGTTTTGGTTTTCACCAGTCCAGCGACCTGCAGGGTGACCTGAAGCAACTTAAACCATCGCTTTTGTGCCATTATTTTCTTGTCTCCAGAGTGAAGCTTGTGATATAGATCATCTTATGTGTAAAAGAGGTTTAAGACCTTCAGACATAAAGCGCTGCCAGCAAACTGTTATTACTCTACTACGCAGTTGGCAGCAGCCTCTCCCGCAGCAGAGAGTGTAAATCTATTTCCCAACCAGCTTTTATATTCACCACAACCTGCCACCGTCCAGATGCACAGTCCATTAGAGATCACTCAGTTTTATCTGGCTGTAAAGTCCCATGTAAAAAAAAAAAATCCCCACTGATTAAACATGCAATTCAAATTCATCTTCTGGAGCACAGTAGACAATTCCGAGTGCTTTATCTGCTCCGACTGAAACTCAATCTGTGCCACTTAGAGCAGAACAATGCTCGATTTCTTCATATTCTCTCAGACTGTTAACACATAAAGCAGAAACACAGCCCATTTCCACAGAGAAGGTCTCTTCTGACATACTGAGTGTGTTAACCCAGAGCATACAAATCTGCTTCAAAGCTAATAGGGTGTTTTTTTTCTCTTCCAGCAAACACACTTCTTCACATCTGCACACTCTCACACTCCACTTCAATAGCAATAGTATTTGGTAAAGGTCTCCAAACTGGAGCCACTGCAGAAAGACTGTATTTATTGATGTTTGGGTAAGAACTAATAAGAGAACTTGTTGTGTCCCTGTTCCTCCAACTCCAAAAAAAAAACCTAACCAACCCGAGTCAATATTTATACACCCACTGGTGAAATAAATCCCCTTCTCTGCAAAGAAGAGGGAAATAAAATGAAGGGATTGAAATGGGTTTCATGGAAGGGTTACTTGCTTTGTTTATTTATTTTCAGAGTTTGGGAGGTGTTTGTTTGGTTTGGGGTTTGTTGGGTTTTGGGTTGTTTTTTTTTTTTTAAATTATTTTTAAATGCAATTGCACTGTGCAGAGTGCATCAAAGCAGCTTCACTGTGAGACCTTCCACTAAGGCTCAGGAGCCCTCATGTGCTGCTGGACTCATCGCTGGACCTGGTGGGCACAAGGCTCAGGTATGCCAGGGGCTGGACCATCTCCACTCCTACCAACCCCCCTCTTGGGATGCACTCTGCTCAGCCCCGATGGGGCCAAACTTGCTGAGGGAGAAGCTGTTAATGTTTCAGCAAGTTAGCTACAGTATAAACAATTTAATCAGCATTGTTCTAGCTCTCCCAGCATGGAGATCCTATCCAAAGCCTGCCAGGGACAATAGAAAGACTCCTGTTCACCTTGGAGGCCTCCTGAACACACTCTGGTTTCACCAGGACTTCTTCCCTCACAGAGCCACACCTAACTTCAGCCTTTCTGGTGCACAGCTCCTTTGGAAAGGGAAGATCTAGCAGCAGCAGGCTCACTCTCTGCCCCCACAGCAACACTTTACCACATTCAGGCTCCCGGGTTTGCATGTTCTGTGAGATTCAGAAATCCCTTTACTAAAGCAACACTCAGAGCATCAGGGACTGATGCCATCGACAGGTGACAGGTCCGCTGAAGGTAGCATCCCTCTGCTGAGGACAAATCCCTCTGAACTACACCCCCAGGTTGAATCCCATGCAGCTCTGCAAGGCCTGAGTTTCTAGTGTGAGCTGCCCCACGGCAGCCAGCTGGCACCTCTGCACCACTGATCAGAACAGAACACACCTTTATTCCAGTGAGGATTTCCCTATCAAAAGCATCGACCGTTCAATCCTACATCATCAAGTCACTATTCCTATTATTGGGGTCTTTTAAAAAAAAAAAAAATCCCAAATCCTTTTGCACAAATACCTAAAGTTTTTTCCAGAAAAGAGAGGCACTGGGATGCATTTCACTGAGCAGCCGGAAAACGGTTTCCTGGACCAACTGCTCTATAGCAGGGAGCATGTCAGCCCTCCTAATGTGGTTTAGGAGGATTTAGACTGCCAAACTTGTTCTTGATATAAACTGAGAGTGTGCCACTGCCTGCAGCCAGGCATCCTCCAGGTAGAGACCTGGGAGCAGATTTGTATATGCTCACAAACAGAAATAAATACAGAAATACTGCGAAGGGGAAAGGGGGGAAAGGGGGGGAAAGGGGGGGAAGAAGGGGAAGGGGGGAAAGGGGGGAAGAAGGGGGGAAGGGGGGGAAGGGGGGGAAAGGGGGGGGAAAGGGGGGAAGGGGGGAAAGGGGGGGAAGGGGGGGAAAGGGGGGGGAAGGGGGGGAAGGGGGGAAGGGGGGAAGGGGGGGGAAGGGGGAAGGGGGGAAGGGGGGAAGGGGGGAAGGGGGGAAGGGGGGAAGGGGGGGGAAGGGGGGAAGGGGGGGAAAGGGGGGGAAAGGGGGGGAAAGGGGGGAAAGGGGGGAAAGGGGGGGGGAAAGGGGGGAAAGGGGGGGAAAGGGGGGGAAAGGGGGGGAAAGGGGGGGAAAGGGGGGAAAGAAAGGGGGGGAAAGGGGGGGAAAGGGGGGAGAAAGGGGGGAAAGGGGGGAAAATTTGGCCCTTATACATTTCAGAAGTGTAGCCAAGGGGGAAGAGTCCTCATATGCAGCATCCACTGTAGAGGAAGCACCGTACAGACCAAATCAAGATGTTAATCCTGCTTCCCCGTTCCCATTCCCCAAACTCTGTGGGCTTGAAGAGCAGGCGTGTCACTGACAAGGGTCAGTTCCATCTCAAGTTTTACACTCCAAAAACCCAAGGAAGAAACACTGTTTACTCTCCAATTTCTCTGAAAACAGTCAAATCCCTCTTCATATGGAAGATCTCATTTGCGTGTCATCAGCAAACTTTTCCACTGGCAAGCTTGCCATGCTTCCCTGTTTGCTTTGTATGTAAATTAAATTTATACTTCATCAGTGTCATCTCCCTTCACAGCCAGCCTGAACACCTGCCTGCCTTCTCTTATATTGTTTTTCCCTGGCATTTCTTTATTATGAGCTAACAAACTATGTCTTGTTTATATTAAAGCTGGCAGCTTTTAATCTTGTCCATTGCTCATTCTATCTCGAGATGCTCTTCTCCAAACAGCTCTGCGGCTTCCCTCCTCCCCATCAAATCCCACATTTAACACACAAGCCAAACCAAAGCTCGCTGCTAGACTTGCCTTAGTCAGCAGAATGGAATAAATGAGACTGTTTAATATTTTACTTCTTCAAAGAGCTTGAATAAGCAACCATACGCTTTGTTAAAGCCCTTGTCAATGGACTCGCCCCGGGCAGGGAGCAGGAACAAGATTTTCTCTGTAATGCTGATGCAGGGTACCTGAGAGCTTATTACCAGAAGGCTAATGCAGCCTCACTTGTTATTTGATGTGGGTAACATGGCTCTCACCTTTGCCTCCCTCAAAACAACGTGCACACAGGACTGAAACCAGCCATTCCCACCAAACACTCGGCCAACAGGTCATTAGCAGAAAACCCACTTTGATACCCCTGACACGCCTTTCATCACAGCATTCTAAAAGCACTTTGCAATTATGAATGTGATCATGAATTCATCACCCACCCCCCATGGTTTTCCCTAATTCACCAGCTGGATACACAGAAAGCCCCAGATACGTAAAAGGTGCAGTTTGGAAAGAGATGCCTGAGCACCCAGGCATTCCCCAGCCATCTCCAGGAGCTGTGCCTAATCACCCCACCCCAGAAAACAAAATCAGACCATCAATACCTTGTCCTACCCCAAAACCAGTGAGTGGCAAAGCAAGGATGACAACCCAGGAATCCATGCTGGCCATGCCACAAGTCCACAGAGCCTCCCTTCAACACCGTTGCCCTTGGTAAGTATGGCACAACGTGCCTGTCGTGGTCAGCAAAGGGACCTTGTGAAGGAAATAAAGTTGCTCTGTACTCTTCACCCCAGGCTGGTTTTGTCTTTTTTTCTGACATGCCATAATTAAACAACAGGAACACACTAGTTTCTGGGTAAAACTTTTCCCAAAGTTGTTGGAAGACAGCAAGAAGTGCCAAGCTTTCTATTTTCCTCCATCTTTAAAGGAGACAGAACATTGAATTACAATATTTGCAAATGGCTCTGATCAGCATTTTATTTTACAGCTTTAATTTTTAATTTTTTTTTTAGTCCAACAAAGACCACCCTCTCCCCCAGCAATACTAGGAGGGGACTATGCTGAAAATTATAGATTCCAGAGTCTGCAAGTAAACCACAAAAGCTTAATTATAGTTATTGACATACCAAACGCCCACTGAAGGCTTAATTCTCCTTTGGCCAGAAATAACCACACAAAGTGAAGGTAGCAAACTCACATCAACCAACTGCAACTAGGGACAGCTTGTTAATGCACCAGGGCAAGAAGACATTGCACCAGCAAGGAAGCCTTCCTCTCCTCTGAGAACAACCTAAAGGAGTGGCAGATGGAGCAGCTGTTGCTGTCATCCCAGCAGCAACACTAACACGGTTTGTTTGGGGTGGCTTTTATCCCCCATAGAGTTGGGTTGCATAAGTTACTCCTGCCAGATATCTTCCTCCCAGACAGGCTCCTGGGTTCGGTGCCATTAATGCACAGTGCATCTGTGCTGCTCCCAGAGTGTGCATCCCATCCTCCCAGGTACCCATGACAGCAGTGTTGGAAGGAAAGCCTTGCAGATAGAGGTGCAACACCCCTGGGAATTCGCAAATATCCTGACTGGGCTGCCCCCACCCAACCCTGTTTGCTCTGAAGCTGTGCTGGCAGATCGTGAAGGAACAGTGCTTGCGGGCAGCTCGCTGCTCTCTGGGTAGACCCCACACTGCCAACAGCTGCAGTCACATCAAAGACTGTGTGTCTAAAGCCGTGCTAAAAGGGTTAGAGAAAGTGAAACACTGGATGAGGGGTTCCCAGGGACGCTCTTCTGGAGGGGTCCTGGGCTGAGCATGCTGCTAACAGGGCCCAGCAGCCCCACAGCTACCAGAGGTTTATGGCACAACTCCCTGACTGCAAATGTGACCTTGTGACAGCCTTGCAAAGGCAGGGGGAGCCCAATTACCCAGAGAGACAAGGTGGAGGCAGTGGCAGGGACTTGGTCACTGTCACAGACTGATACAGAGTTGGGGGACAAAGCACGGAGCTCCCAGAAACAACCCAACTGAACATTAATTGTGTTTTCATTCCATCTGCATGGGAAGTCCCCATCTTTGTCCCCACAAGTCACAAGATGTTTTTTGAGGGGATAGAGAAGGCTATTCAACCTGGGCTGCATTTGGCCCAAGGCCCTCCACACCTGTCACCTTCCCCTGCAGTCACTGTGTGTGTGCAGTGGCTCCCAGGGCCCTCCACAAATAACAACAGGCTGGACCACAAAGCCCTCATTCAGACAGGAGCTAGTATATTCATGCAAAAAGCACAACAAAGCTTTTAGGACCTGTAGGAGTAAACAGCTGACTGCAGGAACAAGCTTCACGCTCACACCCAGCACCTTGCACCTCTGCTGCTGGGCTGTTAAGGGCCACGGGCTGGATGTGGTCCACTGCAGGCTTGGGCTGTGTGGTGCTCCAACATCATGGCCATGGGGAAAACAAGTTCAGGTAGGCTTAATGCCAGCTTGAGTGCTTCCAGCACCCAGAAAGTCCCTACACACTTGCCTTTTATTCCTTCCTCCTCCATCGAGGGACATGGCCTTTGCCCTGTGCACAGTACAGCACAGATGGTACCTTTGCATCCCCAGCACTGGTCCCTTCCCTGCAGCCTGTGGCTTTCCACACCCCGTTTTACACAGCAGTGGTCACAGTGAGGAGCTTTGATGGGAGCTGCCTCCCAGCCAATGCATGCAGTAGACAAAAAGCTTTTGTAAGAAAAGAGAGGTTGGAATTAACCCTTTTCTGTGGTGCACTTCATGGCACATACACCCAGGCAATTTGTCACTTCACAGCATGGCCCAGAGCCCGGCGTATACTCTCACTGACCTGCTCTTTGATTCATGGGGGACATCCACAAGCCCAGGCACATCCAAGAGTCTGCCAGTGTTGGGCAAGGCAGAGACCTTCCCAGGAGATGTGTGGTACCAGCACCTAGATACACAGTGATAGATACAGCAACGCTTGATACTCTTGTTTACAAGAGTGATCAAAGAAATCTCCTTAAATCTGGAGCAGAGAAAGCAAACAGAAGAAAAGCTAACACTGAAGGGGCCAGTTATTGAAAACAGCAGTATTATACTTACTTGTTTCTCATCTCCTGTGCACCAGCTTTAGCCCACTGAATAGCTACAGCATTCACTGGCGTTATTCCTAATTTTACAATGATTTGGGAGAAGAGGGGACAAAGGCAAGCAAACAAAGCTAATTGCCTTCAGTGTTTTGTTTATCTGGGTTTTGTTCAGCCAAACAAAGAGGACGTTCAGGTCCAAGCTGACTGTGGAGCCACAGAACTCTCTTGCTCCGCTGGCCTGTTTAAAAACACTTTGTAAATTTGGCATCCGGCATCTTCAGCAACTACCACTAGCAAGTACTTCCTTATCTCTATCTGGTCACTATAGAAACTCTGGTGACTTCAGCCACTATTCCTACAGATTAATCAACCTTGCAAAGCCCCTCCAAAAGAGCAGGAAGCCCTCCAAGAGCCATTCCCTTGGTCAAAAAAATAAAAAAGAACAAAGCCAGGAGGAGATTAATCACTGGATGCTATTTCCAATGCAAAAGTCCAAGCAGGAAAACTCTACATTTTAATAACAAAGCTATGCACCCTCACCCATCCACACCAACATGCTCTTGTTTCTCTGTGCTGAGCAGAGATATAAATAATATGCCGTGCTACACAGGGAGAGCGGGCTGTGGGCAACAGGCAGCAGGATATGGACAACAAGAACCACAACCACCCAGTCTGGCCAACTTTGGTTGCCTTCTGTGGCAGCCAGCATGTAAGGCTTCCCAGCACGGTCTGAACAAAGCAAGAGGACTCCTGGGTATCGAGCAGGGGAGCAAAGCAAGGACAAGGGAGGCTGGGAAGGCAAACCCAACCTGCTGTGATTTCAAAACACCTGGTTGAACACAAATATGCCAAAGGTGCTAAGAACTGAGGTCACCCACACCTGTAAATCCCCAAGAGAGGCTCTAGCAAAGCAAGATCCCCAGGTGTTACATCATCTGGTGAGAAGCAAGCATGGCTATCTCCACACCTCTGTGTGACGACTGTGAGTCTGCCTCAGTGCTGCGAGGTGGGGTTGGACAGACTTTGAGCAGCCACCCAGAAGAGAAAGGGAAATCCCAGCAGCTTTACTGGTCCTAAAGTGCCGGAGCCAGCAGAGCAGCCGTGCGCGGCGCTTTGGGAGGCAGCCTTCAGGTGATGCTGGTGCAAAGGGTCAGCAGGTTTAGCACTTGGATCTTCTCAAATAGGGAGCAGTGGTGGCTGCAGGGCAGGTATTAAGGACCAGAAGTGCTCTACTACAAACTCTTAGAAATGTGCAATAGAAGAAGTTTCCTAAGGCTCTGGGACTGTGAGTATCATTTTCTCATTCAAAGGAAACAAACAAAACCTGTTGGTTGTAATTTGTATTTCTAGCAGGAAAACTGAAAGAGTCAGATTTGAAGAGACAACTACTTAATGAAGTCGCAAGCCACAGGGCAAAGAAAAGCAGCCCCAGATGGGTTATCTTTATTATGTCAGTGTGGCCTCAGGCCATTGGGAAACTGGCATTGCCAGGTATCTCCCCACTAGACACCAGCAGAAAGCTTTCTGGCTTCCAGCAGAAAGAGCAGTTTTGAGGAAGCCTCCCTAGCACCTACATGGTGCAAAGAATCATTGGTTGGTTTGTGTTGGAAGGGACCTTTAAAGGTCATCTAGTCCAACCTCCCTGCAATGAGCAGGGACATCTTTACTAGATCAGGTTGCTCATAGCTCCATCCAGCCTGACCTTGAAAGGACAGCTTGATGGAGCGTGTCCTGCCCATGCCTCCCCAATGCCTTACTGCTGGCAGGAGCCCACAGAGCCCCTGCCTGGTCAGTAACCTGTGTCCTGACACCACCTGCTCCTGCTCTGGGACACAAAGCCAACCCCAAAAGCTGGCCTTTGACTCAGGGATGGGGTTGGAGCTGTAGTACGCCTTCCCAACCCTTGCTGTGCCCACTGGCTTGAACACCTTTCTCAGATGAGATTTTACAGTAATTGTTTGATGTTTCACCTTACAGAGCCTGGGAGTTCAGGGGTAATTCTCAAAGCTAGGTTCCTGAATGCTTTTATGCTTCTAGAGTACAAGAGGAGTACTAACTGGAGGATGGATTTGGATGAGCCTTTTGGAGCATCCAACAAAAGGAGCCTGAGCAGCTCAGGGTTTGCTGCTCAGCTGCTACAACACCTACTCTGCAAGAATTTACCATTAATCCTTCCAGCACGACTCTCTTTAAATTTTTATTATTAATAATAAATGCTCCCACAAGGAGCAAGGAAGGGCAAGAAACAGGAAGGCGACCATGCAAACAGCTCAGGAGGGACCTTTTGAAGGTCAGGCAAGTTTCAAAGAATTCAAGTGTCCTTCACACTCCTCACGTCAGGGAGCACAGAGGAACCAGGTCACTGAGTTGGAAGAAAAGTCAAACAAGCAAATCTCAGCTAAACCCCCAATCCTGTAAGTAGGATCCTGTTCCAAAGGGGAGAGTCTCTGCTAAGCATGACTGAAATGTGAGCAAGATGGGCTTTAAACAAACAAAGAGGGTGGAACATACTGATGTCCCTCCCAACTTGCTTTTAAAATCTCAAGGAAAATGAGAAAGATGAATTGGGTGCAGGAGATTGGACACCCAAACCACCGTTTTACATTGGGATGAAAGCCAGGAGGGGAAAGGAGAGCAACAGCCCACTCTAAAGTCTGGGTGGACACAGACCTGCGTTTGTCAAAGGGCTTTTGGGTCTTTTGCTATTTGTCAAGGTCTTTAAAACCAGCTTTGATTAACATAATGGAAATAAAGCTCTTAATCCCAGTTTGTAAACACAGATGGAGGCTAACATGCTAACGCCAAGGATTTTGAAAATGACCAGTTCAAGGTGCTTCCACTTTTGTAACCCTACTTGTGATCCCAGGACAAACCTCATTGTTTCAACAGCTTGATTTTCCAAAAACCACTCCACATCTGCAGCCAGAACTACCCAGAAATTCTCCTATACATAGGAAAGGGTTTTTCCATGCCCAAAAATAGCCATTTATTATCCTAACACTTTCCCCATCTTTTCCTATTCATTACCTTTTTTTTGTTTTCCTTCTGATTGTGGAACATTGATTGAGAAACACTGAGCATCATTTTAACAATCCTATGATTAGAGAATCCTCATTTTTCTCCTACACACAGTTGGCACGAAAGCTTGGTGTCCTAACACCACAAAGAGATCTGGCTTGTTCTTAGGGTTTTCCAAAAGGAAAAGCAGACATGTGCTAAGATGACCATCATTTCCAAGATCATTGCCAAAGTGCTGCTCTCTCCCTGCCTTACAAATTACCCCAAAACAGCTGGATGCTCCCCCTGGTTTGACTGGGGTAGCATGAAGATGACAACGCTGCCCTGTCAAATGCCTTGGCTGGGTTCAGAAGATCCTGGCTCCCTCCTGGCTCTCTGCCCTGCCTTTAGCCACTGGACAAACATGCTCTGGAACGCGAAAGACTTTCACACAAAGCAGCAAATCCAGCCCAGTTTTCCATATTTTGTGCCTTCCACTGCCAGCCCCTGGAGCTACCATGGACCTCACATGCTGGGCTGGCTGATCCTCAGTCTCACCAAACACAGCATGAAGGAAAAGCTAACAGCATACCCCACTGTTTGGCTGCAGGACTATCCTGGGACATCGGAACACACTGTGAAGCGACTGTCAGCTCAAACCAGATCCTGGGTTTCACCTCAGAATATAAGTGGTCTCACTTTCTGCCTTTCAGCCTGACAGGACCCAGGTGTTTGCTCGGTCCAAGGCTTGGCAGTTGCAGGATCTGCAAGTTTCTCCCTGGTTAGAGCATCCCAGAACAAGCACAGACAAGGATTTACTGGAGTTCAGAGATCATACCGGATGGCAAGAGGCATTCACAATGGATTTGGGAGGCTCAAAATAGAACTTACACCTTCTTCCAGGACTTGCAATAACTATGGTTACTTTAACATATGCCTCTCCCTCACTTCTGCATCCTTGTATTAAACCTTTCCCTATTATATCCATCTTTTCTCCACATTCTTTGAACTGAAATGGATTTTTTTTTTTAATGTCCTCTTCTACCATGCACAGAAGTGATCAGCTTCCTTAGGACATCTGTGTGCATACAACAAAGTATAATCCCTCTGTATCATACCAAAAGAAGCCTGGTTGTATCCAACCTCCATCTATTATTTGACATGTTATAGGAACTCCAGGCACCCAACTGGGGCCCTCTTTGTGCTCAGGCTGTACAAAGGCAAAGGAAACACTCCCAGCACTGAAGATTCCACAGTTTAAATTTTTAAGAAAAGAGCCCTGAGGGGACACCAACCCCAGATCACAAAAGCCACAAATTTCACATCCTACCTCACCTCCCTTCCTTACGGACGAAGCAAGCTTAGAAACAGCCTAATGCTCAGACAAGCTGAGCAAGCCCTGCCCAGCGTGTGTTCTTTTCGGTGCAGTGAGCAGCACACACACATCACAACTTTCTCAGGCCACTCGAGTATCATATCACAGTGACTATTCCCTGTTTTAACATCATTAGGCTGTGTGCATGCAAGCCTGGCAGGCTTTACACACACCAGCCATGCGCTGAAGATAATGAGTTACCAGAAATTTGCCAATTTATTTTTGGAAAGTGCCTGATAGAAGCTGATAGTTTTAGCTTTGACCCACTCGCCCAGAGAAAACCTTATTCACAGGAGCCAGAATATTTAAGGAACACCAACAGAAATAAAAAGAAGTGCTAAAGCATACATCTAGAATTCATTTTGCCACCACAAAAAAAAAAAATAATCAAAGCTGCTGTGGACATGAGAGGGAGAAGCTCTTGTGCTGTGGACAGCAAGAATGCCACAAAGCTGCAGATATTAACTGCACCTTCCTCCAGAGCTTGTGACAGGGCTTTTGGCTTCACCACAGGTTCATTTACTGTGGAGACAAGCGTGGAGTTCATCCATGCATTCCTCCCTCCCTGTTCCAAATTAATGAGAGTTTCTGCTCGCTCAGCAGAAATTAGACTGGTCTGCCTTAAAAAAAGGGCAATTAGGAACCTCTGCTTTTGCAGGGCTTCTTGTGTGCCAGGTGAGAACAATAGTGTGAAAGCAGAGAGGTAGGGCTGCAGGGTTACAGGGATCTCCAGGCATCCAACTCCTACAGCTAGCAAAGCGCTCCCTGGTAAGCACTGGGATTTCTTCTCCACATAATACTTTCTCCAGGCTCATTTACCTTGTGCAGACACCCACCAGCAGCAGTCTGGCTGGCTATGCATGGGAGAAAGAGGAGGGGGGAGGCTCCCTACATGGGACCCCCCCATCGCAAGGCGCCTGTCCCTGCTCCGTGACCCCTGGGGCATGCTGTGGAGCCTATCTGTTTGGTCAGGCTTTTCCTGATCCAAGTGGGAAAAGCTCTTTCCATTCTTGGAGCAAGGGAGGAAGGGACTAGGAGCACTGTCAGTGCTGCTGGCCAGTGCAATTCATCTTTTGTGGATGTTGTTTCTAAAGCTGGACACATAGAGGTGTGTAACATTGCTGGAAGGACACGCTAATGCAGGCAGGGATGCAGCACAGTCATGAGAGGAGAAAGGGGAGAAGGTGGGGAAAGACAGATGGCATCTCCACTCAGCTTCCCATTTCAGAAGCTGTTTTAGAAATGCAGAACACCCTATTTCCTATTGAAAGGCTCAGGGGGATAAAGGGGCTTTGCAATTTTTTTAGGAAAGGCTGAGTGAGCTGGGGCTGTTCAGCCTTAAGAAAAGAGACTGAAAGGGGAGCTGATCAATATTTATCAATATCTGAAGTGTGGCCAGTGTCTTCTCAGTGGTCTGTGGGGACAGGATAAGGGGCAATGGCCTCAAGTTGGAACACAGGGAGTTCCACACCAATATACAGAACTTCTCCACGGTGAGGGAGACAGAGCCTTGGGACAGGCTGCCCAGGGAGGTGCTTTGTTGTGTCTCCTTCTCTGGAGATATTCAAGACCTGTCTGGATTCCAAAGTGTGAGACCTGTCCTAGGGACCCTGCTTTGGCAGGGGGGTTGGACTCGATGGTCTCTGGAGGTCCCTTCCAACCCCTACAGCTCTGTGAATCTGACTTTTCAGAGTTAATGAACAATTCTGAAAATAAACAGAAAAATTAAGACAATAACTCACAGGGAAATACCAGCTTGCTTAGAGGTGTTCTGAAGTCTTTATGCAACTGTAAAGACTCTGTAAACTCTAGGTAACGTCATACAAAGAAAAATCACTAGAAAGCTTCAATCTTATCCCTGAAATCTAATTCCATCCTTAAACTGGAAAGCTACGAACCTGTCTTTAATTATAAAGGACTGTGTCTTGTTAGCGAACAGTTGGTGCTGAACTTGTCATGAACTAAAAAGGATTCAAACTTTGTCTGGAGAAAAAAAATTAAGTAAAGCGTCCAGAAAGATTGTTTTAATGATCTTACCTTAGTATTTCATGACTTTAGCAGGCTTTAGTTAAGCCTCCAGACAAAGGGAAGTGTCTTGGGATTCCTCCTCTGTTCCCTACAGAAAGGAACTGGTAATTTTCTCACCTTGCCAAGCCCCCATTTCTGAGTTCCCAGACACAGCCATGGCAGAGGGGGCAAGAGGAAACCCTGTGGACATAAAGGCTCTCTGCTCTTGATGGATAACTAAAGCTTTAGCCATGGGTGCCCCCTTGTGACTTGGTGAGCAGTTCTGTACAACCAGAGGAACTGAATATAGCACAGCATGAATTGACATGGGTTTATCTGAGACCCCCACCCAGGCATCAGTGTTTTTGGGGAGCAAAATCCCCCGTGTCAGTTGCTTTGCTGACAGATTTTGAGGACAAGCTGTCTGTGACATCCCTTGGCACACGTCAGGGTTGAGGAGCAAAGAGCATGCTGTGTGCAGGAAGGGCCCTGTGATGGGCAGCAGCATGGTATAAAACCCCCTGTCCCACATCACTGCATTATTTGATTTATTTTTCCCAGGCTCACACTGCCAGCACTGCCCCATTCATGCAGCTCTGCCCATTTCCCGTGCCTTCCCTGTCCTCTCCTCCTTTCAGCAGCCTTGTCAACACCACCCACCCTTGGCAGGGGCCTGGGGCTGGGGGAAGCAGGGGGCAGTCTTGGAAGAGCAGAAGTCCTCCTCTCCTGGCCACCACCACAGCACCACAGCCCTGGGAACAGAGACCCACTGGGCCTTGAGCGAGCACCTCGGCTGAGCTCTGACCTGAGACAGACCAAAGCCTTCCCTTCAGTCTGTGAACTGACAGCTCAAACACCCTTACATGTTGGTTTAACTCTTGGCAGAAGAATCAGTGACCTTTGGTTGAGTTTCCCCCAGGCAGTGCCAAGATGGGGGATCCCCAGGCCAGTCCCAGCTGCCACAGGGGTACAGGTCTTCAAAACAGGCTTTGCACCCAGCTCTGCCCGGCAAAGCCCAAGGGCACTCACAGCCAGTGAGTGCCAGGACACTGGTTTTTGCTCTGCCCAAGGTCATTCCAGCCAGCTGGTTAGCTGATCGTCCTGCTTATTCCTCCCCAGACAGTTATGGCTGCGAGCAGGAACCAGTGTGTTTCTAGGCACAACCCCCACTCCTGAGGCACTGCAGAAGGGACCTGATGCCACAGGGTATCCCTTGAACCAAGAGAACAGCCTGCCAAATGCCCCAAAGTTTCCCAAATTTCAACTTCCCTTCTGAAACTCTTGTTCACTTTTTTCCCCAGGAAGGCTGAGCATCTGGCTGCAACGTGGCTGATGTGACATGTCACAGTGAAGATGAGCCACATCCACCCTCAGCCTGTCCAAGGACTACACAAAGGCTGTGCTGAACACCAGCCTTTCTCACAGCAGCATCCTTCAAGGTCTTCAGTATTTTGGTACAACTAAAGGGTTTTTCTGTTTCCACTACTTAGCAGCTCATTGCCTAGGGCTCTTTGTCTCTGCTCTGATATTTCTGCTGCAAAAGGGCCAGTACTAACTCTCCTAATTTGCTCCAAGTATCACAATAGAAGGGGGCAGAGTCACATTGTGCCTCTGAATCCAACAACAGCCACTTCAGCACCAAGCCTCAATCAGTACTTTGATGGGCCTAATTTTCTAGCTTTTGATCAAAATGTCTTTAGACCAGCACATCCTCAGATATTGCTGCTGGCGTTTGAAAATAAGCAGAAAGAACAAGATAACCTTTGTGAGACTTTGCTCCCTACAATCTGTAGTTGAATCTACACATCCTCATTTTAGCATCTCCTTAACCCAGCTTGGTACATGAGAGCTGAGGAAAGCTCAATGGGAAGTGGCTCCCTAACAATGTAAATCCAACCTCACGATCCACTTATTATCATTTCAGAACTGCATGGCAGTTTCTTCACCTGAGAAAACATGAATGGATATCTTGTCTCTGAAAACCCCTGCACAGCATGCAAATTCAACATTTGGGATTTGAAGTCCCAGCTGAATGAAGCTGTGACCAATTACACAAGTCAAGCGCTCTAGCTTTGGTACTGCAATGAAGGCAACTCTTTTCAGGTTGGCACCAAACACCATAAAACCACCCTAAAATCCCCCAAATATTTCCCTGCTATATGGATCCCTCAGTACAGACAAACCAGAGAATTTTAGATTGCTTTTATAATTTATTCAGTATAAACAGATCAGGCTGCTTTTAAGTCATTGCTAGAAAAGATAGAGCTACTTTAAGAATAAATAATAAAATTTACTCTATTAAATGTAGCATAGCTAGTTCTCTGTCTGTCATCACCAAAGTTATTCCATGTGTAGATGGGTTTAGCTGCTCTAGAGCTTGGCAGAACCTCACCAGGCTTCGTTGCTTTGGTGCCAATGGTACAACAAGAAGCTTTGGGAAACTAGTTTCAAGACCGTATCAGTCAGCACTGCCATCGTATAGGATGTCTGCTTTCCATAAGCATTTGCTCAAGTAAAACTGCCTCAGTCACATCAAATTAACGCAAAGCTGAAACACTGACTCCCCTTCAGAAGTGTGGAAATGCCAATGGAAAAGATTTCTGATTTGCACCAGGTCTATAACACAGCCAGGCTGTTTGCATAGTCAATGCTGCTGCTGAGAACAGACAATGCTCTGGGTACTGTAAAGCCCCAAGTATTTCATGATGAGCCAAAACTTCCTTATTGCTTCTCAGAGTGTATTTCAGAATGATTTTGCAGGAAAAAAGGTAACCTTGTGGTGTGCAAATGCTGGGGAAACTTGCTGGGTTTGCTTCAGCTTTACCTTCTCCAGCGAAAAAGTAAGCAAAGCTGGGAATAATTCACAAATACCTTTGGTTGACCTAAAGTGAACAACTTTTAGCCTGTAAATTATTCATCTAGAACTCCTTGCCCAGTTCTGAAGTTATACATCTTTCGAGTCACTCTGCGCAGTGCAGGGGGCCTGCAGCTCGGCAGCCACGTCTGTGGTGGGGATAGTTACCACTTAGGCACAAGACTCTAGACCTACATTAGCAGGAAAATCAGTTCCCTGTTGCCTTGGCTTCAGCTTGGAGTCAATTCCTGAGGCAAAGCCGATGCTGGAAACCCAAGAAATACTGCCAGACTGAAGTGCCCAGAAGTCATGTTTGTTTGTATCTCTCTCCTATTTGGTGGGGGCATCAAAACCACTCAATAAATCCACATCACAGGTCTGTTCCTCTTCCACAACGGAAGCACACCTTGTTCTGACATTTGCTATTACCCTCCAGAAATGCAGCATGAGCTCAGGAGACCATGGTCTCAAAGGGGTGACAGGATTGTTCACACGTTAACAGTTAAGTATTTTGAAGTGACTTTGGAGATGTACACACAGATTTCTGGTCCTCATTAAAATTAATGAAAGGTTTGTATTGAAATGCCTATGCTGCCTCAGAAACCTCAGTCATTATGGTTCAGAAGTTGTCTCTGTCATACAAAACCTCCCAGGATGATTTATGAAGCTCTACGTGGGTTATTAAAGTCAAAATTATTATTTAAGGCTAAATTGCGTACTTGGAGGAGGGGGAGGAGGGGAAGGAGAGGAGAAAGAAAAGGCTTCAGGACAGACAGACGGCACAGAGTCAATAAAAGGGAGCACGGGATTTTAGGGGCTGAAGCATCAATAGCAACAGGGGCATAAAAAGCAGAGAGCGCAAAAGCAGCTGGGCTGAGCATGGAAGCAGAGACAGCAGTGACTTCAGATCTGAGTGTTCAGATTTTGTTGTAACATTCGCAAAGCCAAGAGAGAAATGAAAGAAAAACGGCAGGAACAGCTCAGCAAGGCCTCTGTAAGCTCAAGGACAGAAAACTCATCTCCAAAAACTCCTATTGACCTTGTATTTTAACACATTCCTCTCCCCCAAACAATCATAGTTTCATTGTAATCGTTTCACTGGCTCCGTTGCCAAAAGTTCCCGCTTCGCACTGAGCTTCTGCTTCCAGAGGCACCGCAGAGTGGAATAGGAGCAAAATTAATATGAAGCAGAATCAGGCTCCAGGGATTGCCATTACCTAATCCTGTACCATTACACAAATTCATTTGCTAGGAATATTCCAAGGTTTTTGGGAAGAGGCTTACAACAGCTCACAGTGTCCCTGCTGCCCACCACGAACACTGCCTTTATCCATCGTGGAACCGCACTTGCGCTCCTGCATGGAAAAGACAGGGAATTACAGCGAACCTCAGAAATGTTGAGGAAAGATTCCTTCAACCTCCAGAAAGACTGGCTTATTATGTTATTACAATTCCCTGGAAACTGCTACGTAGTCATTGCTAGAGCATAAAATTTCATGAGAAGCCTCTGAAACATCCCCACATACACATTCCAGAAGTTTAAAAAAGCCTCATATGCACAGAGGATCACAGAAAACCTCTTATCTGTCTACAGCACCCGAGTATTGATCTGTCACCTGAGAACTTTTTGGAGAGTGTTGCAGCCACCCACTAAATGGATTTTTGATTAGCCCCGTTGTTTAAAACGGCCACAAGCTTTTAGAGCAAATGTCAGGCTGCCAGGCAAAGGGTCAGTCCCAAGGCTCTGCCCCAGCTTCACAAAATTCTTCCACTGGTTCTGGGCTGAAGTTCAAGTGAACCTCTAGATGGGGAGATGGGTTTAAGTTTAAAATTGGCAACCCTACCTGATTTTATCAAAAGTCTCATGATGCTTGGCATAGTGCTTAAAACCCCAGCTCTTGGAACCTTCTGCAAGAAATTCAACTTCTGCTTAAAAAACCCCAAACCCTCTATTCCAGGTTCTGCAAACCTGAGACAGAAGTTCTACAGACCACTGGAAGTCAGAAGGAAAGACCCATGCATGACATGCCCTCAAGTCTCCATAGCTTTGGGAAATGTATCTATGACATTTTAAATATCTGGTGTTAATAGTGTGTTTCTGGAATCATAACGTGAAGATTTTCTTTCAAAACTATGATTTCAGCTTGTTCACTTTTTGGGTCTATTAATTCAAAGAAAAGATGCAAGAGGAGAGAAAAGGGAAACGAAATGGTGGCAAATATTCAAATGCCTTCTAAACCAGAATGAACAATTTCCTCTCTGAAACAAGCTGCTGCCTTATTCTGCTATGGGTTTTCCCTACAAAAGACTATAGATTAGTCAAGATATTCCTGACTGACCTGCAGCCTCTAGACCATGGTAAGTTGTGTAGTGCATGGAGCAGGACCCTAAGAGCAAATCCATCTCAAAAGTCCTAGTCAATGATCTGCTTTAAAACTGCAGATTGACTCCAAATAATCCCACAAAAACTGCACCAGCAACCATACCCCAAGCCAATTTACGAACAGTAAGCACAATTTAGGGTCCAACAGAGCTGTACCTGTGATCTTTCTGGCTTCTCTAACACCACTTACTTTCCAGCATTGGTATTATCTTTCTCTTTTCATCCCTCACATCCCCCTCCCTCCTTCCTCTCCCACAGTAGCTCTTTTCATCTGCTCTCAATAGGTGCTGCTCTACCTAATTAATTGAGGACTTAACAAGTGCACTTTCTAATTAAAGTAAATAAGCCCATGCTTGGAACAGTGGCTCACAGTGTTACCCAGCACTCCTTCCTCAGGAACAGGATATTATGGGCTACACCTCCTCTGAGCCAAATTAATGCATTAAACTAATAGAGCAGAAGCAAAAAGTCTCTTAAAGCATCATTTAGAAAAGCAACTCTAAACCAGAAAGCAATTCCCAGCTTGAATCTCTGAAGCCAATGGGACCTTCCATAATACTTAGCAAGAGAACAGACTATGGGAAGGGGGAGAACCAACAGCTCTAGGTTTCAAATTGAAGCTCCCATTTGCTGCTTTCTCATGCTCTTGCTGGAGATAACTTAGTCCATGAGTTGGAAGGGGACTGGAAGAAGATGCAAGGGAACAGAATCACAGGGAATATTTCTCCTACCTCCTACAGTGCCTAAATGACTCTGTCCCATAACAACGCCTAATATTAAGCCTGCTGTCCTCCTTCAGAGTCACTTCTCTGCCATGAACCCAAGATGAAAATTTAGAGAGGCTGTTTGGAAAATCCCCATCTGTCCTCACCCTTCTTCTGCATCTGAAATTACACGTGGGTCTCTGCCTCTGTTATTAAATTAATGATGATATCCTTAACCTACACAAATTACTTGTAACAGATGCATTTAGAAGAAAACTGATTATTAAATTACACCACTTCCTCCCACTAGGTTAAGCGGGGGCATTCACTGTCTCCCTTCTGGAAGAGGTCAGGCTGTGGAAGGCTTTGCAAAAGCTGTCCTCGGCTGAAGAAGAAAGTTCATGATCATCCTGTTTGGTCAGAGACAGGAGGATTGGCTGGAGACACTGACCAAGAGAGAATATAGAGGCCAAATACATCAGACAATGTTTTGACAGAGAGGAAAACCACTTTTTTTAAATTCCTCCCAGCACAACTCGTGAAAGGAAGCAGCAGGGATCTGGGGAGATGGTTGGCATCCAACTAGAAGCCATCTCCCACAGGAGGAACAGGACATCAGCTGCAAGTCCAGCCTCTGAAAATCCAGGTAGAAAGTAGATTCCTAAAGCAAATCAAGTCAACCACCATCTTCCTCCGTTACCGAAGGCTTTTCTGTTGTGGTAAGGATGAAAACAAAATTCTGAGGATCTCTGAGTGTTCTATAAACGGTGAGAAGTACTTCCAACCCAGCATTTGAAATGGTGTCTGAATTTGTTTCCACAGATGGGTTAGGAGCTACAGGACTCTGTTAGTTTAGGCCCTATGTACCTGAAGTTCATTAAGTCAAAAGAAAGCTTTGTGTCTTTCAGTAGTTTTTGGATGAGCTTACAGGTTTCAATAGCCTGGAGAGGGCTACGGGAAGAACTAACAGGAAAGAGGGAACAGAGGTGTATGGAGCAGTGAGGAGTGTGAAAACAGGGTGACAGAACTGTATTTTACATCAAATTATTCTCAGCTTGTTATAAACTCCTGGCTTTGAGCAATTAGCCCAGAAATAAAGATTTGTTTGTATTTTCACAGTCTCTCACTGTTGTGGATACCAGACAGAAAGCCAAAAAAAATTGTGCTCTTCCCAATGCATTTCCTTCAGCAATAAACACCTTCTTCATTTATATATATTGAAGGAAAAACACACAAAAAGAGCCAAGGGATTGGAACTCAGTATCTTATTTAGATATATGCAAAAATCAACCTGTATCCAGACAGAGCAGTTCGTCAGCTCTGGGTTCCATCTCTAGTCTTTACCATTCATTTTACCTCATAATTCTTGCATGCTGTTGTCTCCCAAAACAGGATAAAAAAAAGAGATCCCTCAAAATCTGTTTGAGGTTCAGAGCAGTGTAGCTGTATGCCAGACAAAAAGCCCTCAATACAACTGATGCTCACTTATACCACAGATCCTGGATATTGTTTAACAACAGTTAGAAGCACAGATACACCCGCAGAAGCAAATACAATTAAAAAAAAAAAAAGTAAGTAAAATTAAGAAGTCAGAAATGACGTTTTATGAATGAGGCTCTCACAGTTAGGCTCAATTTTCCAGAGGAAAAGCTGTGCTTTTTCAGCAGGTCCAAAACCTCAAGTTACCCCATCAAAATATATATCCACTTGCCTTTCTGTTGGCTAGAACTAAACCCAGTGGAGAAACAATAACTCTGCTCCAGTCTGAGATCCTGAGCTGCGAGAAGAGAGGGGTGAAGCAGCTGAGCAGAGGACATGTAACACTCAGACGAATGACCAGCAACTCCATGAAGTCACCGCTCCTTGTTATTGTGTTAGCACTGGAAGCATTACATGAAAAGCAACATTTCACTGGCATTATGTTATTAATTTGGCTAAAAGCCATTGCCTGCTCTAGATTGCCTTAAAATAACCGTTTCCTACTGAAATAGCTTCCTTTCTCCCCAGCCAACTCATAAAAGTAGAGTTGGGTTTGGGGATGTGGGGGACAAAAGGGGCCCACGTTGTTTCCAGTTTTTAAGCCTATGGAAACTTCACAGAACGCACACAGAAGTGATGAAAGTCCACGGGGCCAGAGTGTTTAGTGCTTGTTTTTGTGCTGTCCCTGCCAAAGCAGCAGCAGTTGCCCGTTCTTTCCTTTGTGCCTGGCAACCTGACCATGTGTAGGACAAGCCTCTAGTCTTGGTACCTACCACGGGGCGTTGGCGTCCGGTCACCGCTCTGCTGTCCTGAGCTGATCCTTTTATTCCATGGCATTCACCTCAGATGTATTTCAGCTGGCTTGGTGGCCTGGCTATTAAAAATAAAAACCTGGATGAATCACCTTCAGTTTATACATGGAGTCAGTCAGAAGTTTGCAGCTCCTGTTAGCCTCTGTTTGTCCCGCGTGCCAAAATATCCACCCTCTTTTGGGTGTTTCAGCCACAGGAGTCACCAAAAAAACCTCCTTCAGCAGGGTGGGCATTTTCACAAAGTTTACTTTAGCCTTTTGAAAAAACAATAATCTTGACTTCTCCCTGTAGACTTGCTCCTGAGAGCAGCCTCCTCACAAATTTTATCATCTATTTCCAAGTTTTTCTGAAATCTTTTTTTCTGGTCATTTGATGCTGAAGTAAAACCCCTTAGCTTATTTTTTTGTTTTGTAAACACTGATATTTGTTCTTACATTGACCTGAAGCTTAAGGATCTGCTCTTTGGTGAAAAGAAGGTCGGGAGAGGATGGGAACTCGAGATGTACTTTGGATGGTGCTGTTTGAGGCCTCCCCACCAAACCCCAAGGAACAGGAGCCTCATTTTGTTGTTCCTATTTGAAATCTGACAAATTCTTTGAGGAAGTCTGATCCTGTTCTCCAGGTAGCTATTCCTGCTGCTGCTGAAAGAGCCTTGTGATCACATGGAAATATGGCACAGAGGTCATTCAGAAACCCCCAGGAGTTTTGTCATCGGCTTAAAAAGAGCCAGAATTTTCCTGCAAATCCCCCTGTAGTGGAAATAGAGATTTGTTCTGCTAACAGGGAGGCTGAGGCTGGTAGAAGAAAAGAGGATTATCAGTAGCATGTCAACAAAGCTGCTGCATTAAATAGAGACACCTGGCCAGGACCCAGCAAAGGTGAAAATGTGGCAGAATAGGTAGAATAGAAGTACGGCACGAAAGAAACACTGGGAGCTCAACGCAGCCAACATTCACAGGATCCTTCCCACCACATTAACCTGCTATCGATGTACCTAAAGCATCACATCCAGCACACAGGCTAACCAGCTTCATGACATTGATACAGGTCTGGAAATCGGGCACAGCTCTGGGAAAATGAATGCAAATGGAGTGGGAAGCAGCCCCACGGTGAAGCACAGCACGTAGTTAAACTGAGAAACCCCTTGTTACAGGATACTGAGCAAAGCAAATGGAAAAATAATTGTCCGTGGGTGTTAAATCAAAAAAAAAAGGCACTAACACCAGCTGAGAAACCTCTAAACTGCAGTCACTGGAAGAACATACATGGGGAAAAATTATCTCTGTATATTGGTCGTTACCCTCTTGCCTAGCTACTCCTGCCATTGCTAGGGACAGGAGCACAAGGCAGGATAGATCTACACTGTGAGTCCACCGACATTCTCAGGGTCTTTGACCCAGGGACAGAAACAGCCTTCACTCCAAATTAGCATTGCTGATTTTTCTAAACAAGATTAAGGTCAATGAGCAGCTTTGTGCTCTTGCCATTTGGCTTTGAAACTAGCTACTTTGCCTGCACTAGTGTCCAAAGCACTGGGGCAATACGCAGAGGGGATCAGTGCCAGGTAAGAGTAGAATCACCATAAGGACTGCATTTGTACATCATCTGTCATGGCTTTCTGGGCAGGGACCGTCCTGCTGGCACAGGCACATCTGACATCTCACGTGCATTGCCCGGATGTCCAGCCATGGTACATGTGTATTCCTTCTTTTATTGTAAACAGCCAAGTTTAAAGTGATTCTTCATAGGCCTGTGCTTGTTTGCTTCTTGTCCAAGTAAACAGGATCTGCCCCAGAACAGTGATGGCTGTGTCACCTTTCATACGATGTGAGCACACAGACAAACCCCAGAAAGCCACAGGTACATGCTGCAAAGGGGATGAGAGCCTTACATCTGCACAGACCCTGAGCAAAACCAACCATGGAGGTAGGCAGCAGGCCTCTGACTCAGATCTCTGGTACAGATTAGAAATGTATTACTGTCCCCAGGTACAAAACAAGGCCAGGAGGAAGCAAACCCACTCAAACTGTGATCCTCCCAGCTCTTAAAAGCGTGCCACTTAATCCTGGGCAGGATGACTGGACACCTCTGTGCTCCTACTGGGGAAGCAGTTTTTACTGTGTCCAGTTTTGGGGCCTTCGCTATAAGGTCCTGGAGCACGTCCAGAGAAGGGCAACCAGGCTGGGGAAGAGGCTGGAGAGCAAACCTTCCAAGGAGTGGCTGAGGGAGCTGGGGGTGTTCAGCCTGGAGAAGAGGAAGCTGAGGGGAGGCCTTATAACTGCCTACAATGACCTGACAAGAGGGTGTAGTGAGATTGATGTTGGTCTCTTCAGCCAACAGATGAGGGAGAATAGGCTCAAGCTGTGCCAGGGCAGGTTCAGATCAGACATTAGGAAAAAGTTCTTCACTGAAAGGGTTATCAGGCACTGGAACAGGCTGCCCAGGGAGCGGGTTGAGTCACCATCCCTGGATGTGTTTGTAAGACAGGTAGACAAAATGCTCAGGGCTATGGGTTAGTAGAGGACAGGTATGGTTGGACTTGATGATCTCAAAGGTCTTTTCCAACCTAGTGAGTCTGTGATTCTCTTTTCCCCCCAAGAAACAGCAAAAGGCTTTACAGACTAATTCTCCTCTCCCCAGAGTAAGGGTTTAGACTCATCAGGGACTCTAGGATTGGAAAAGGTTTCTTACAGATGCCAAGCTGATGCTGCTGGCTGCATCCAGCCTGGACATCCCTTCATCCCTTACTGTGCTCTTTCTGACCAGCTTACCTGGCTGATGCACCTTCTTTTCTCCTAATCCCACAAGAAGCAACATCGGGACCCTCAAGGAAATGAAGGCTGTGAACCAAAACTATTTAACAGTATTTTCAAGGCAGTAAACAATCCAAAACAGCCATCTCCCACGTGGGAGAAAAGGAGGAAGGGGTCTGAACTCAAGGTCTTACGAAAACACTTGTCCACCCACCAGAGGAGGTGGTCTGTATGTACTTTGCCATGTTAACATGGTACAACAGTTTAAGGTGGTGATGAGATGTGTACTAGTCACCCTCTCTTCCTACTACCCTACAGCCAAGGGAAGGATTGACTCATGCACCCAACTGCAAAGCTCAGCCCCCCAAGGACCAGTCTCCTCTCTAGCAGTAATTTCCCATATGCCCTTTGCAGGCTGCTCTCTCCTCTAATCTTCTACTTCTCAGAGACCTTTAAATATATATTTTAAATTCCAACCAGATTCATGGACTTGGCAGATAAAATGTGGGTCCCATAAGAGTTATATTTTCTTTGAAAGCCTTGAATGAAGTCTTTATAAAAAACTTCATTAATATTGCTACCTATACGCCCGCTCCCCACTTCCTGTGCAAATCCAAACAGATTCTCCACACAGAAAGACTTTTGAAAGTTGTGTGTTTACTTCCCCCAAACAGTGAGAGTGTTACTGAGGAGTTTGTGGGAGAGTCAGTCCACATGTGTGTTGTCCTGCTGGAGTTTAAAAGGATGAAGCCTTCTATTCATTGGAGAAGAAAAAAGTAGATGCAAGAGGGAAGGATATAAAGCTGGGGACATTAAGGCTCTGGAGTTCTGGCCCTCTGGCTTCATGCCACTGGCAGAATTTTGGTCCTTTTTTGCAATTAAATTATATGGCAGTAAAAAGTCATTACCACTAACGCAGTACAGTGTATACATGGGTGTTAAAGATGTTTCTGCCAGAATTATAAAAATTAGTAAAGGGGCTGTTTCTAAAGCATTAGAGGCATTTGCTTTGCTTGCTTGGGTTTTTTTTTTTATTAAAACCACCGCAAATTAAACTGTTCTGCTGAATTCTGCAACCTGTGGAGGCACAACCCAAGCTTCCAGCACAAGTCATCCACTGAGATCCAACCAGTACCTCAAGAAACTATGCCCACAAATATTCCTGCTCCCACTGCTGCCCCAGAGCGATCCCCCTTGCTGAGAAAGGCGTTAGAGCAGAACTGGGATGCAGAGGTAGGAGCACAGCAGTCTACAGGAAGACAACAGATATCCAACATCTCATTTCAATTTTGATAAGTCAGCTTCTTCCAGGTTTGCTACTCTATCAGAGCTTCAGGAGCAGCAGCAATTAGTTACAGGCAGAAAAGGGCAACATGCAGGCAACGAGGCTGAGAGACAGACAGACAGCAAGCAAAGCAGTGATGGTGGACAGTCCCAGCTCTGTCATTTGCTGCACTTTCAATTTTCCTGTTCCAATGCAAAGCCAAAGGATATGTACCTCTTCATGAAGAGCTCTGCAAACTACAGTATATGTACCATGACATGCAGGCAATCCCTCTGAAGACTACTTAAGCCTTTAAAATTATTCACACTTTTAAGGATCTCTCAGGGAAAACGACTGGTACAAGCAGCAGCTAGTTAAGTGTTTCAGACATTTACAGATAGACTCAACAAAGTGGTCTCTGGACTGACCAGCCAGGTGTATACACCTGTAGAACACACGGTTTAAGACCTTCATCTCCACGTTGCCACGGCCAGCACAGTTCAATGAGATCCCCAAATAGGCAGAAAGCCGCCTACACCTCTACACTGCTCAGCACTCTCATTTCCTTTGACTGGGGGCACTGTACCAATGGCTTTAGAAATACCCCTTCAACCAAAACCATCCAAATGATTGAACCATTGAGTGTACTGCAAGGCTCATGTATTTGGGCAGGTGTCTGGAATGGGCCACGGCCTTAATCTTTATTTAAAAAGGATTAAAGATGGAGCATATTTTGGATATGTCAATAGGACTCCTTTAAGGGAGCTGTTTGTTTTAAACTGAGCTGTTTTAATTAAAAGGTGGCAAGCAAAGAAAAACAAAACAGAGAAGAAAATCCATTTGAACTTCTTCAGTGGAAAATTAGATTTCTGATTAAGAGTTGTGTGACCTTTCCTTCCAAGGGAACATCCAAAATTTCAGAACATGACATATCTCATGGGAGGTTGTAATCAGTTATTCAAAATCCCTCTGCTCCTCAACAGGCAGCATTCCCAGGCACAAAGCATCCCTCACACCACCACTGCTTGGGCTCCCACGGCACACCAGCAGAGAGAGGAGTGCTTTGGGGAGCACTCAGTGCGAGCAAGGAGGTCTGCTGAAGAACAGCAAGAGCAGAACACAAAGCAACACAGAAGAATCAGAAGGAGAACACTTTCCAACTAGATCATTTTTAGTCTGCTGAGGACACTTACAGCCCTCTTGTTTGTTTGGCGAAAATAATCAAAATTAGAATTGCATCAGATTTTGGCTGTGGGAGGGACATGCAGAGTAGCTGTTTCAACACCACGCTGGGAGAGCTGTCTCCCACCCTCTTGTTCCAGAACTCCAACCAATTTGCCATTTATATCTTGAATCCACTTTGCTTTTGCACCACGTGGCTGCAGAAGAGTCCCTGGGGAGAGCTGCAGGACAGCTCTGCTCTGCCTTGGGGTACGGTGCAGATGCTGCACCCTCTGAGCACAGCTATCATCTCAAAGGCTATAGGAAGGACACATCCATCCCCAAGACTTCTGGAGTCTTAGTGATACTTTAATATGACCTTCTTCCCCAGGTGGACAAGGATGTGATGTCCTTGGCATCTGGAAAGCAGTCAGACCTTTGACAGAAAGAGAATTTTAGAAGGCTGATATCAGTTGGAAATTGCCCCCCAAAAAAACCCTTTCTTCCATGAAATCCTCCATGTCGTGGACTACTTTGGAAGGTACCAAGCAGCTCAGGTGAATCAGAAAGACTTTTGGGGGCAGATTCCATCATGACGAACCCTGGGATGACAGCACCACAATGCCTACACCACCTTCTGCTGCATGTGCTGTCCCCCAACACTCACCATTGGAAACAACACCTTAAATTTGAACTGCTGCAGCTGTGGGTAAGTGTTTCACAGGAACTCACTGCAAGAAAACTCCAGGTTGGGCTAATTCCTCAAGAGGAACAAAGGCCTGTAATATCTCAGCAGAGAGTACGGGAAGGGTAAATATACACTCACAGCATAGCCAAGGATCATTGTTTAAAAGTTCTTTACAGGACAAATAGAAGGCTGAAATCTTGAATTTGGGGTTTTGTTTTGTTTCTCTCTTTAAGGAAGGAAGAAACATCTGTGGGAAGTATTTATGAGATGTATAATGCACCTCACGTCGTACCCTAAGGGCCATCTTTAGAGTGGAAATAAAGCTTCCATACTGGGAGTTTGTTAACATTGTGACAGGAATCAGATGCAAACACAAAAGCTCGCTTGTTCTGTAATGACTTGCTGAGATAAGTGTCCCTTATCAGCAGTACTGTTTTCTTTTGGAAAGGAAGGGACTCTGTGTGTACAAGCAGGGGATGGAAGTCAATGAAAACAGAAGGCTGGAGAGGTCTGAATGGGCATTTTGTACTGTAATTCTAGCTCGGGGCTGCTTTTTTGGGTGTGGAAATATCAAACACTGACCTCCCACTGACGGTCCTTGGCAGTGGGATAAGTCACTCATTTATTTTTGCTACGCCACAAAGCTGCTGTGTAACATGGCAAGGTCCTCCCAAAGTTACACAGACCCAATACATCTCCCAGGCAAACAGCCTGCACCCAAGCACTGCCGCACCCAGCCCTCACATACCCCTGCTCAAAATATCACCGAGTTCATGCCCACAACGAGGTGATCCCCACAGCCCTCATCAGGCAGCTCTTTCAATTTAGGAAGAAAAGAGGATTTGTGCAGAAGAAGGTTGGGGTGGGAGGGGCAGGGGATACCCAAGGTATCCTTCCATTGTCGCTGACAAAGCCCTTGCTAACAGGGGCCTCTGGCAGTGATGCTCTATTGCTTCTGACCCAGAAACCTAAAATACACCAAGATGAAATGAACTGCACGAAAGCATCACACACAGGAGAGAAGCGACATGAGCAGGAGCTTTTCTCTATCCAAAGTAGTCACAACAGGCTTTTAAACTGTGAGGAAAAGGGGGAGGAAGAGGTTTGCAGAGAGGTGAACATCTCTGACCTGACACTTGCTCAACAAGAAGGTGGCTATGGACTCTTCTGGCTCTTGGCTCAGGCCTGCTGGCATCCGCTAGGAGTTCTGCCTCGGTCTTGGAGCTGCTTTTAGACCAGAAAATGCTCTGTTAGAGGCTGACTATACATTGAGGGAGTGAGAACCTATAAGGGAATGCTGGGCTCTTCTCTTGAGCAATGCAAACTCAAAAATTAGCATATGGCATCAAGATTGGGGATAATTAAAGCAGAAAGACAACAGCAGGGAGTTCCAGTTAAGTCTGGTCAGAACATGAATAGACTCCACATCTCTCCTTACAGGAGAGCATTTCAATCCTCTGCTGTGTCAGGGGAACCAGCCAAATCAACTAAACAGCTCTCCACATCACAACACCTGCAGCAAGCCACAGACCCTCTGACATTTCAGAGACCACCACCACTTCATGGCACGTTCAAGCAGCAGAGCAGTTTTTGGATGTGTTGTCACCAGATCAGAAGGGGTTTTCCCTCCCCCCCATGTTAGCTTGTCTCCCAGTAATCTCATTAGCAGGTCTGAATGTAATGTGGAGCTATACCACAGTCTGGATAGAAATGCACGGGATCCATCAGCAGGATACATCAACAGTACTATGTCAACAGCCCATGGCAGATGATGGAGAAACCTGCTGGTTCCCAAGCACATCATCTCTCTCTCACAAGGCCCTAGCCATGCGTGTCACATGCTGCTCCACTAGACAGAGGGAGGCTGAAAAGTCAGGATTAAATAAAAGAAAAACAGCTCTGATAACCATCAATGTGTCAGTTAACACTGTGTTTCCCCACTGGCTTCACATACACAGAGGGGAAAGGGTGCAAGACTAGAGGAAGCTTCCACTTGTTGGATGACAGAAGCCAATGTAGTGATCGAACATCTGTGCTGTCAGGTCCCACAGCCAAGTCAACATGCAAAATTGGCTGAGATATAATAGCTAAAGCTGTAACTTTTCATATTTAAGGCTACCCAGCTCAGCCCCACTCTGCCTCCAGTGTAATCCAGACTGGAACATCCTCTGAGCAACGATGAGGACATGATATTTTTTTTTGACCTATGCCAAGTATTGCTGAAAATCCAGTCTGACACTGTGATACATTTCTGCTCCTCCTTTGCTAATTCAGCCACTAATACCTACACAGACTCTGTTCCATAAACAAGTCTGAAAATAGACGGGGGGGATCAAGGGATTTTGTGGGATTCACATGCTGCAGCCAAGGAATGCTCCAACACCATCCACCAGAGACAGAAAATTAAAAAGGCGGGTTCAAGAAAAGACACCCACCAGGAAAACACTCGTGTACAAAGACAGGCTTTGAAACTGAAGCAATTGTTGCTTTAAATTGTCATGTTCTCTTCTTCTGCCTTGGATACAGGACTAAATCATTAGCCATCACCACCATGGAAAGGTCATCATGAAAGACCCGGGCTTCAATAAGCAAAGACCAGCTCTGAGATGATGATCTTCCTACTCAAGCCTAGGAGGTTTCTGTAAAAGACTGGCAAGGAATGAATTAAAAGAAACTGGAGCTCCTGTGATCCCAAGACAGCCAGCTGGACTCTTGCAGTCATCTGCTATGGCAGAGACAGGAGATGGGGGAAGCTTTCAGACAAAACCAGCGAGGTCTGCTCTGCAGCCGACATTGACGGGTGTATGGTAAAGTGCAAAACATACAGTTCTGGGCACCTTAATTGCTTTTTACAGGCAACTTTGTTGAATTTGCTGGATAAACCCTCCCTGTGGAGACAAGCGGGCTGACAGGAGGGTTTTTGTCGGCTGCCTGGCATGCAGCAAGATGGCTTTTTGAGGCCTTCTGGCTACAGACCAGGAGCAACAAGCCAGTCGGGTGTTTTGGTGCAAACTCATTCCCTTCAGTGTGAACTTGACGATGCAAAATAAGGCTCCAGATGGCAGAGGTGACAGGGTCTCTGCTTGCATGCATCAGGATGGGCAGTGGAGGTGGGGGTGTGGGGAAGATACACAGGTAACATTAAATACATACACAAGGAAATATATATACGGTCTTTGCTAGAAACCAGTCAAGGCACTTCTGGCTGTGCCATCAGTGCACTGGAATTTAAGGCACAAGACAAGAGAGGAATGCAGAAATAAGCAAGCTCCTCTGTTTCCAAGTAGCTGGCATCTACTTGGAGAACAACCAAAGGCCAAAATAGTTCATCTGCATTGGAATATAAACCACCTACACTTACTTAGTTTGCCCTGGCTCTGCAAAGCAAGGCTTCAGGGTACTTTGAGAAGTTTTCCTAGTATCTGACACTGTGCATAAAGATATTTCAGCAGATACACGTGGCACATGCAGTATTTAACTACTTAAGGAACTACCATTTGTGCCACACAGCCATTTACAGTGTGGCAGCGAGCCCTGGGTATGCTAACATGGTAATCTCAGATAAAGACAAAAGAGTCCAGATCCTCCAGCATCACTAAACATTTGCAAGAGCATCATGAGAACCTACATCAGTGTGAGGCTGGCTGCAGGCAGATCTTTGGTGACACTCCTGGCAGTGCTAGGATGGCACATCTACTCCTGTTATTAAACAGACTTGAAAATAACCCAAAATACCTTCCCCTGTGAGAAGACAGACACAGCATCAGCATGCCCCTACCCTGGGCTCTACCAGAACAGTCAGCTCTTTTCCTCTAGCAGACCATAATTTGATTCTTCTAGTGGAAGACTGCTTTTTCTTCCTGGCAGAATTGACAAGTAGCATTTCCCTGGAAAACCCACGGAGCTGTTTCAGCAGCAGAGCTTTCTGAGGTCAAATGTTTATCTCACTCTGCCCCCAAAATGATCAGAACAGAACTCAGTATCTGGTGACAACAGACAGGCCATAGGAACCCGGAGAATGAAGGGGCTGCTTTGAGTAAGTCCTCAAAAAAGAAAACAACAGAACCCCCAACCACCACCCCAAAGTCACACCAAAGTAGTAGTGCAGGGCAATCTAGTCAGGTTTTACCAGACAATCAACTGTGCCCAAAGAAAGCACTCATCAGAATTACTCTTCTGAAAACCCATCAGTGGAACATTTACCTCTGCTTAATCTCTGACTAGAAGGGCAGATTTGGAAAGCCTCAAGGGCACAACAATACCCAGGGATTTTGACTTATGATGCTTGCCTGAAAACCACATCATCATCTTCCTACCTCAGAACAAAGAATTCAACCCATACCCGGTTCTTGGGTTTGAGCAGGGGTGAGCTCGAACTGATACATTTTACACCAAATTTCAGCTTCACAAAGAAGCAAAGTGGGGCTGAGATTTACACCTGAATGAAGTGAAAGCCATGGGGGTTGGCTGGTTTGCTTCCTTCAATTGGAATCTGTTTTGGTGCTGTTAAACCCTGCCTGACAGCCACTGATGGTACACATCTACTGAGAGAGAAGTTAATCTGTGTATCTATCAAAAATTACTCTGTTTCTTGGAATAGAGCAGGACAGAGCCTCGTCATAGCAAGCTGGAAGGATCCAGAGAAGTTCCCGAATGACAGGCGCAGGGAGTTATGTCCCAGGCATTGCCAGCAGTCCACTGGAGGAAAAGCAGGTGAAGACACTACTGTCACCTCCCTGGCCAAGCACCACAGTGAGCAGAAGCAGAGCAAGCACTGGCTGCCAGATCAGAGCTTCCTCCTGTCCCAACACTCAACAGCATGAGAGCTGAAAGAGCCTATTCAGCTAGGGAAACTCTTCCCAATTTACCTTCCCTTTATTACCCCCCCAGATCTTGGAAGTTTCTGGGGACCTTCTGGCACCTCTAGTTATAATCCTTGCTTGCCTCTGGACTGACTTCATTTGCCTTGTTTTCCTTCAGTACAAGTTCAAAGTCGGGTTGGTCTTCTATGGAGACTTTGCCCAAGCATGCAGCTCATTAACACATAGGTAAAGTGGTCCTAAAACCTGGAACAAGCACCCCTGCGCTGTTCTTGACCTCTCTGGAACCCAGGAGGTTCTGCACACCTCCAACTTGGTGACAGTCCCTGACAGTAATTAGTAACTTTGAAAAATTAATTACTAATATATACCCTGCCTCATTACAATCCACACCATGTACAAGTCAGAAAAATGACAACAACCAGAGCTAAGACATCAAAACCCACCATTTACTGTTCCTCCCCATTTATATAAGTCCTCTTGCTATGTGTGCTGCTTCTGGCTAGGACAGAGTTAATTTTCATATTCACAGTTCAGAGCTGTGTTATGGATTTGTGCTGGAAACAGCCTTGATAACCCCGGGATGTTTTCATTCCTGCTGAGCAGTGCTCACACAGAGCCAAGGCCTTCTCTGCTCCTCACCCCACCAGTGAGTAGGCTGGGGGGGACACAGCAAGGCCAGCTGACCCCAAGGGACAACCCAGGCCATATGGCTCATGCTCAGCACATAAAGCTGGTAGAAGAAGGAAGAGGGGGATGTTCAGAGTGACCTGCTTGTCTTCCCAAGACAAGTTAGGTGTGATGGAGGCCTGTCCTGGGATGGCTCAACACCTGCCCGCAATGGGAAGCAGGGAGTAAATCCCTTGGTTTGCTCACACAAGCAGCTTGTGCTTTACCTATTAAACTTCTTCTACTCCAACCCACAAGTTCTCTTACTTTTCCTCTTCCCATTCTGTCCCACATCCCACCATGGAGGAGCGAGCCAGCCAACATGCGGGGTTCAGCTGCCACCTGCAGTTAAACACCACCACTGTCACTGAAGGAAACTGTTGATTTAACAGGTCATATCTTTGACCAGGTCCTTGTCATCTGCCCTGGGCACCCACAAGCTTTATTCCTGAAAGCAGAGGTAAGCTGGTTCTGCACACACACACACACACCCTGACCCCTGCTTTTTAAAGCCAAGGACTAGGTTTGCCGTTTCAGTTCTGTGCTACCTCACTCACCCGCAGGAGTCCTTGAAGGGAGCTGAGAACAAACTGGTGCTCAGAAACCTCTTTGGCACTATTCTGGGTACTTCAGGGGGAATTTTATCCCAGCCAAGTTATCTAAGCACCTCTAGTGTGAGCCCATACCATCTTTGATGCCTGTAAAGCATTAACTGCAGTTGTGCAGGCAAGGTGGACGCGCTGAAGTCGTGAAATCTTTTAACAACAGCTTCCTTCCACAGAAGGCAGAGGACAGCTGCCTCTTTGGACTCATTCACAATGATTTTTCCTTCTATTACTTTTTGGAGGCGTGCCTATTCGTTTGATCTAGTTTTTATGTTTTTGTTTCTTTCTTTTCCAAGTCTCAGGGCACTGAACAGCTCCCAATTCAGCTGAGCTGATCTCTTATTATACTTCCTCTGCTTCCTTTGATCAGGATAACTCGCGTTTGTGTCCTTCATCAGCCAGTCTTCAACATGTTACAGCAATCAACTGATCTGAGACCAGACAAAAATACTGTGTCCTGAGAGGTATGTGAAGATACAGGAGACCACACGTTCCCATCCCATGCAACTTGCACTTTCCACCATGAGTTACTGTTATAGAAGCCTCTTTTATCCAGCTTAGACCCAAGTCATTAAAGTCTCTCTGCTCCCAACTAGACAACAGAGACCAGCATCCCACAGCTGGAAAAAGGGTGTGATCTGTGGTCGGGGAGGAGCAGCCAGGACATGCCATACATACAACCCATGTATCCCATTCAGAGTGCAGCCATTCAGAGTACAGCCTCTTCCTGCACCACAAAGGTACCCCAGAGTGCTGGGGAACGGCTGTGGAGTCATGCTGTGCACATCACACTGTGTGCATCTGCCTTACATAGCCTCCCATCTCAGTGTTTACGCTTTCTTTTCCAATGGTGTCTTGAAGAACCTACTACACACTGACGGTGGGCTTCTGAGCATGGGTTTTTCCACTCTGCACCACATCCCTTGTTGATGGATGGGAAGGAGCAGTCTCAGGGTTGGGCATTTTCAACCTGGCCTCAATGTGTCTGGGTGAAGGCCAGCACTACCCTGACACTCCCTTATTCATCATCTCACTCCTGTATTAAGACTCAGTCCAAACCCGCTTATGAGCGGAAAAGCAGTTCTTAATCACCTCCATCAACATTTAATACTTAATATCTTCTTGCTTTGTACAACATATCAAGCAACTTCAGGTTGCTACACCTGCCACTGATTCCCCACCTATATACTCTGGCATACACACAGTCTTCAGCCCAGCCTGATGCCAGATCGCACTCCTCACTTCATACCCACCATGCCATTCATTGATTGCTGTGAACCACCACCTTCCCAGCCCTCCTGCCAGCAACACAGCCATTCCTTCCACTCAGCTTGCTCCCGCTCTAGACCAGAGCATAACAACTGCGCAGGGTTTGCTCCTCAAGAGCAGGGCCTCTTTTATTCCCCCACCCTGTTGAAATCCCCATTCAGGGCCATGCATTAGCACATAGATGGCTGCAGCCACCCTTCCTCCAGCCTTGGCAGACAGTCTCGCACCAGCGCATATCTGCCTGGAACAGTACCGTAAGGATTTCTCTCAATCTGTTTGTCTTTCCCTCCTTTTGCATTTATCTTTTTATTTCCTCCACTGCACCAAAGCAAAGCCACTTCCCTGCACTCTCAAGTATCCTTCAGAGCCTCACCATAAACAGCTTCAAAGTGTACCCCTCTCCTCCCTCAAAGCTTTTGCAGTTCTGACAATCTCAAAAAACCCGTCTGCCCTTGTGCCAAGGCCATCACTTCTTCTTAAAACCAGTTTGCTCCATGGTTCTTGGTGCATCCCTGCTCTTATCATGGTGTTCTCCCAACAATTCTTCCACTATCCCCTCATTCACAAGGTCTGTGAGAGCCCTCCTTACTCACTAATGCAGCTGATAAACTGGTTTAGGAAGACTCATGCATCCAAACAAACTCAGATTTCTTCCATCTTCCTTGTGAAGGAAAAATTCATCCGATGCAATTTCTTTTTATGAGGCCAGCTTTTACAGACCCTCCAGCTCTCGTTATGGAAAATAAGTGGAAATTCCTGGCAGGGGATTATATTTTTTTGTTGGGTTTTTACATATATGAGAGCAAAAGTGTACATTATGCTTTGCCTACGTAGGCTTTGCCAACAAAATTTGCTGATGCTTGCAAAACTATGGGACAGTTGTCCAAACGCCTGCCACTTGCTGCTCATAGACAGTCATGAATTGTCCTTCTTGCTGACAAGTTAATGTTGCATCATAAACTGCCCATATGAAGATTTGTTGCTGTAACACATGACTGAATTCAATATGTCAGAAAAAAAAAATGATTAATTGCCCTGGAGATTTGGATCTTTAAAAATAGCAGAAATTCAAGAGCCCAATGTTCTTCATTCTGGTGCTGGTAGAATTTACATCATGGTTAATAAATAACAGGCCTCCTTCAGAAATTAGGTCATTAGATTATTCTATTTGCAAACATAAAAACGCAATCAGATGGAACAAGTAATGTCTAGGATACACGGACTAGACAACAGTGACATCTCAAACGCTTATGGGGATGGTTTCAAGGAAATCTTGGTCTGACTTGCAAGTGTTTGCAGCTCTCAGTGCTCCAGTATTAGCAGCAAGATTTAAAAAATTAAAAAGGTTCTTGACAGCAACTCAGAACTGGTAGAAGATTTGTATCTTGGGACACCCCACAACTTAGTACATCTCAAAACGAAAACCACGTTGTGACAGGTGACATAGCTCTCCCTGGGTAAATCTGTGTCACCCAGCTGGCCAAGCCACCTCTGAGGAGCAAATCTACCCCCACCTGCTGCTGATGGGCCCAAGCCAAAGGGATCTGTGCTTTCAGCATTCAACTGCAAGGTGTTCTCCAACCCCTCTCTGGGTTGTACAGTGTCATTACTATAAAGATACTCTGAAGTCACCTATTCTCTGTGCATTTTGGTGTGTTTTATGTAGCTGTAACACCACCATAATCAAAAAAGCTAACTCAGGCCTAAACCTGTCACGCGCCCTCTCTGGTGCTCCTCTGGTGAATGTGCCCCACAACAAAACCCAGCCTCCCCCCATCTCCCCCAGAATAACCAAGTGACTACACAGTAACTTGGCTGCTGCACCCTAACTTTGCAAACTTGTGCACCCCAAACAGGTTGCGCTTCCCCCAGCGTGTCAGACGCCACCCTGCCATAACAGCGATGGCCTTTGCTAGTGAGCCCACAGAGGGAAATGCTTCTGGTGGGATGCTCAGAGATGCAGCAGGCGGGAAGGGGCCACGTTACCCTTCATGAGCCAGTTCTGACCATTTCTACACACACACAGAGCAGCCTTCCCAGACCCAGCGCCCCACCAGCAGCCTGGGAAGAGCTGCTGTTGCCAGGAGGCACACGGAAAAATAAAAGCCAATTATAAGTGATGGCTGGGCTGACAGCAAGTGCTTTTAATACAACCACCACACACGAATGCCAATACACTGGATTCAATCCCTTTCTCATCAGCCCTTTGTATGCTGCAGGCTGTCAGGGAGAGCACGGCCCCCAGCACGATGAGCCTGACCTCAGGACTGCCTTGCCTGGTTTGTGAGGTAGAGGAGTTGGTGCTCTGAGGATGTAAGGAAGGAAGGAGACACAAATAAAATCAACTAGAACATTACCAGTTTAAGCTGATACCTTCTATCTCAGTTTAACTTCTCAAAAATCCTGGCAGCAGAGGGAGAATCAATAGCTCCTGAGCATTTGAAGAAGTTTTGGCCACTTGCAGCCTGTTGCCTTCTTTTTGCCAACAGCACACCTATGCCCAAGAGCTACAGTAGAACTTTGGCACCAATGTAATCAATTGAATGGCTTTGTTGTAATATAGACCCAGGCCCACACGGAGGGGAGGAGAGGGAAGCTCATCCCTTGAGAGCATGCATGGAGCATCCCATGGGGTGGAGGGGAGCTGCACCAAGGGCTCTCCACCACCACCACTCCTGCCCAGGGGCCGGTGCTGGCTCCAACAGCAGCTGCTACACCAGCCTTGACCTGTACTTTAACAGGCCCTTACAGCCCAGAACAGCCCAGTTCTTGGGACAGAGGACTCTTTCCTATTTTCTCTTTAAAATGCCTCTGGGCAGAGGAAGGTTGGTAAATAGACCTGAGTTAGCACAGAAACACAAGCCTGGCCTGTACCTGGGATGTTTTTTTAAGAAAATGCTCTCCACTGAGGCTTTTCTGTTCCCTTCAGTCTCCACACCAGGACCCCAAGCTTTGGCCAAGCCTCTGCTCCTAACACTTTTTTGTTTTCTTAAATGGACTGAGAAGTCCTTTCATAAATTCACGTGGGGAAAACACATTCATCCCAGGGCCCAGGCAGGTTTTCCTCTCAGCCCCACGCTCACATCAGCAGCAAACCCATCTCATGACAATGCCCAGGCCTGGAGGAACCACACAGACACATAAACCCCCTTCTATGAAGCTTTTTTTTTCATGCATAGGGCTGCTAGGAATTAAAGCAACTCTCTGACCACAGGTCTCAGAGAGGGGACACCAATACAACACTCCCTCTGCTGACTGCAGGGAGCCTCCACCAGCCTGCTGCTGATGTGATCTTGGGAAAATACAATATTTAAGACATTTTCTCCTACTATTTTCAAGTCTGGGCACTGAAGTGTGAATGTGTCTGTTTTTGCAAGCATCCTATAGCTTTTTCAGTCTTCTGTGTTGAAGGCAACATGGATAGAAGCAGCACTGTACCAGATCAGTGTTTCTGACCTGGATTATTCCACATAACAAATATTCTACCACAAGATTATTTCTTTTCAACGTTTCTGCAAGCCTTTCTGCCCAAGGACCTCAAAGCATTGCATGGTCTTAGGCCTGTATCACATCCCAGCACCATCCAGTAAGCATCATCTACCCAATTTTGGAGGAGGAAACAAACAGGCAGCAGTGACAGCAAGAACTATAATGGGAGCCCAAGCCCACCAGCACCTCCTCTGAAGGTCTCCTCTAGGGCTAGGAGCATCTCCTTTTTACTGATGGGGAGAATTATGGCAGAAACATATCAACCCTACCCTGCTCAAACCTTACACCAACACTTCTGACACCCAAACTGGTACTGGGACTGTAATGTCTTAATGAATGCTTCCTCCATGCCCCATGGTTCTTCCATCTCAACATACCAGTAGAAAGTAGCTTGGGAAAGAAAGGAACTGCCAAGGACAGCAAGTGTCACGGTGCTGCTGGAGTTCACAGCACCTTGCTGTGGTGCTTTAAACTGATACATGTACATTGATCATCTTCATTGTGTTTATCCTGGGCACTGTAACTGGAGGGGTTATTGCTCCTAATGCAGAGTCCTCTTCCAAGTCCAGGTGTCACCCTGGTCTCTTACCCAGCAGTGATGCTCCCTCCAACACCTTCCCACTATCTTGTTAATGTTTTGAAAAGTTCTAACTGCTGATGAAGGAAGACAGAATAAGATCCAAACTCAGTCAATGATGCTTGCTTTACAGGGCAACACATCCTGACTCAAAAAACCCAGGTCCTAGGACTAACACTGACCCTGTTGGGTGCATTAGGTTTCTATCAGGAGTTGGGTGCTCAGAAGTAGAGCCAAAGGAGGAGGCAGCAAGGAGGTACAGAAACACCTGGAAAATATAACAGTTTGCTGCAAAATAATTCAGTAAAGTCACAAATAAGCCCAGAAGAATGAGTCGTCTTTCCTGGCTGTCTAGTCACAGCCACCTCCTGGGATGCACGAAACATCAGGATGGGATGGAGATGGGTTTCCCAGAAGCCTGTGTCAGAAGGGACAGGGTGTGGAGGCAGCAGAGACCATTTACTGTCCCAGGGGAGCCACCGCAAATACTGCTCCAAAAGCTGACCTTGCAGTCCTCCCCATGGTAGGGGAGACTTTAAGAGCGTGTATGGCACATGCTGAGAAAAATGGGTAAGAACATCTTTATTTAAGGGGGTTCCCCTTCTATAAATGCAAACGGGGGACCACAGGAATGAGAAGTGAAGCTCACAGAGGTGGAGTCTGCCTGAAAACTGGCACGACGCATCGCTGGACTGAAAGATTTCAGTTTTCACATGCTCCGTTTTTCCAACCCAAAAAGATGAAATTTTCCACAGAAGCAGATGCTTTTTCTTGAAAGATTTCTTTGAGAAGAAATGCCAAATTCTCCATCAGGAAACTGTTCTGATGGAAGCATTCTCAACAAGCCGTGTTCGAGGTCTATTTCAGGACTGGCCTTTGCTGGCCTGAGTCAGTTCTTTAACTCATCATGGGTTGTTTTTCCTGCTGTTACGTACTTTTAAATTGAGAACATCTCTGCTTTAATTGAGCTTCTGCTACTGTTTAAACAAGCCCTTGTTCTGAGTCAGGTCATGAACACAGCAACCCCGGGCACAGCCACCTGGCATGATGGGGGCTGCTGGGCAGCAATCACCTCTTGGTAGGAAATCCCCTTCCCAGTAGGAGCACGGAGGTTTGGTAGGGCTCATCCCTCCACAAGCAGACACACTTTTTCTCCCCCTGGACTACCCTCTGAAAACCCAATTCTTAAACCAGTTTTAAAGCATTTTCAGTCTGCTCCACCCATCTCCAGAGCGATGTTTCTGATGTCAGAACCATTGTCTGGTTCCACGAGGTCATTTCCACTCGTACTGCCAGTGGCGAGCTGAGAACTATTCTTTACTCTCAAGTTCAGCAGGCTTCACTCTGGTGTTTGGCCACTCTTTACAGAGTGGGCTTATACACCAAACGCCCAACTGCATTTCCCATTGCCACAACGTGATTTGGGCAAGGGGGACTGGAGGCTGGCTGGGGTGCCCTGTTTCACCACCTTCTGCATAGGGGCTGGAGCCTGCACGCCTAATTCCGCAGTGAATGGGGCAGGATGGCTCAGCCCCATAGAAACCTCAAACCTCCTTTGAGAGCACTTAGCTGAGTAAGTGCTGCTAGGAAATGCATTTCACACCTTTAACTTCAGCTGCTTCACTGCTTTGGATGCTGACAGATGTTAATTGACAGGGACGAGTCCAGCAGCACTACCCTGGACTGACAGCAGCACCCGCTGCCTCAATCCACAAGACAGAAGTGCCTGGCATGAATTTAACCAATGCCAAGAAATTATTCCCTATTGAAGAAATCACCTGTCCTGCATGCATGCATGGACACCCTCAGCCAACCCCCTCCCCGGCAGATCCTGATCTGCACCAGGGAGGTGGCAGCTACCTTTTCCAGCGTGTCACCCTTTCCCGGTGCTCCCACCAGCTTCTCTCAGGCAAAGCAATGGATTTGTGGCCTGGGGTTGCCCTCTTGTGGTACAGCTCAAGCGAGACACCGCAGCAGCTCCCAACATCTCTCCCTCAACCTTGGAAGCCCAAGATCTCCATCCACATTGTGGGTTCAGACCTACCGACATCGATTCATGTTCCTGCTTTTCATAGAAGCAATTAAAAAAATTCGTGCGTTAAGAGGATTGGCTTTCTGATAAAAACTCGAGCCAAAAACTATTAGACAGTTTGTTTTTAAGAAAACACAAATCAAAACAGACACTGCTTTAGCCAAGAGTTGAACCAGAAAGTTATTCCTGTCCCTCTGCAAATAAGCCCTATGAAACCTAGATCACTTCAAACCAAAAATGAAAGCCACACCACAGAGATAGATGACTTATTTTCCCTTTTTATCAGTTCAAGTTACAAAGATGCTTCATCTTCTATTGGACCGGCTCTTGGTTTAAAATAAAACTTGCTTTTTAAAGATAAATATTGTTCCCTTCACTCAGCAGCCTCAGCACTAGGGTGGGTGATCAGTAATGTCAGCGGCTGTTAGACTCCCACAGATCTGTCATCAAGGCAGGTAGCTTTAACTTGCAGCACTGCCTAGAAGTGAGTTAAACGCATCTCTTCAGGGATGATAGATGCAGGGTGTGCCAAGTCTCAGGCCACCTGAGCTAAGCTCCTCACCTCCCAGGTGAGGCACCGGCACACGGCATCGAATATGAACACATCATCTCAAGTTTATAGGTGCTCCCAGGAGATGTCTTCCTCAGCGTCGGGGCGGACAAGCTGTCCAGCTTGTGGCTGCGATCATTCGCAGCAGCACAGTCTCAAAAGCTACCACGTGGGAGACCTGTGTGGTCCAACCCAAGTACCCTGTCTCCACTGATGGCCAACAGCAGATGCTCAGAGAAACCATGTGAGGACAGACTTGTGCATGGCCATCCCTCCCTTGGCACAACAACATGATAGTACCATGTTTTGATACTGAAACACATGTAATTTATATCTCAGAACACCCACTGAAGTAAGGTAAGTCAGATGGAGACCACATCTTCAGAACATCACACCCTGTGACACTCGCCTTTGCAAAGCCTTGAAGCAAGTCTGAGCATCTACCTGCAGCTCTCTGCACCTCTTCAACTTTCTCTAGAAGCCCATAAGCACTCTGGGAACCTAGTGACCCAAGCAGATGAAGCAGGACATGGTTGAACTTGCACAGCCACACCACTGAGCTGGACAACACTTGGGGAGGGGAGGTCCTGCACATCCCCGAGATTTTCACTCAAGCATCTGCTGTGAGCTCACACCAACTCAACCAAGAAACACAGGTCTTAAAACAACAAAGGCTGCACGTTTCAGTTAGGGTCACAACTTAAACAAGCAAACCCTAGGAGGGAACCATCAGGGAGCCTTCTGTTCCCCAAAATAACACCACCGCTAGGCAAACAGAGAAACCTGCTTTAATCAAACAGCAGCTCAGTACAGAGACCGGAGGACAGAGCTGCATGACCTGAGCAGCATGGTAGGTAAAACCAGATGATTTAATAGCTGCCTCCAGCTTTGTGATCTGCTATTAGACTTGGAATTTCAGCAAAACAACAATCCCAGGAAAATCAATGGAAACGCAGTTTGATGAATGGGTAAGACACAAGAGCCAATCTGTGTTTGGACCAGCACATCACAAGCACCCCAAGCACTTTAAAAAGCCATCAATACTCAGCTTCCTAGCAGTCTCAGGCAGAGAAAGCACATTCAAACAACAGAGATGCTTAGTGAGCCAGGAACGTTCTGCTGCCATCCCCCGTACCCAGGGTAAGGGCACACAGAGAAACCCCACGTGTCTCATCTGCTGGTGGATGCCACTGGTGTTTCAAAGCTAGAGAAACCCACAGCTAGTTTGCTAAGGGAAGAGATCAGTTCATGTGTGATTTCCTTAAAATGACCTCCCTAAACATCATCTCCTGCTGTTACTGCTGCAGACTCCAGTTTGACCCCTAGGACCCTTCTTGCTCCCCAGATTTGGCACTGTCCTCTCCTGTCTCACAGGAGGAGAGGTAACAGGTCTGAAGAGATGCACACAATGTGCCATCACAAACTAAACGGCAGCAGGCAGCCACCTGTGGAGAGACACAGGGACACCCACCCAGCAGCTCCTCCCTCACACCTGCAGCCCTGAGATCCCAGCAGGACACAGGTGGTTCTTTTCTGAGCTTCACCCACCCATCAGCCAAACAAGCCACCACCATCAGCTACACACATATTTAGACTGACACTTCATTCTTCAAACCTCACTGAGCACATTAATGGGGCTTCAGCATGCCCCAGGCATCACACGTGCTCAGAACACAGAACACACAGGCAGGACCTATTCACACCCTTAGTTATTACCCCTCGAGGTGCCAGACAGGACTGGGAATAAGGAAAAAAAACATCCAAGGTTATCTAGTTCCTTGTATGTCCTGCTAAGGATGTGGCAGCTTTCTGGAGCCACTGCTCCCGCAGGCTGAGCTGATGCCACATCACAGGAAGAGGTGCTTGCTGTAGGGACACTGCTCCAGGGTCTGTGGGGACCTTCCTGGGATCGACACCCACCACAGTTTGAGAGCCTCATGGGACAAGCAGCAAACTGAAGCTCGGTGAAGCAAACCAAAAGAGCCCCAAAGCCGGTGTGCCTGCTGGGGACCTGCCAGCCTCGGGGAGCGTGGTGTGAGCTGCTCACCAGCTGCGCACAGCATTGCTGCCAGCCCCTCCACGTGCCACCCTCCAACCGCAGGGTTGGTCCCCACCGGCTCAGCCCACCCATCGGGACCCCTTCCTGCTCTCCGAAATCCCCACTCCCTCCTCATCCCCATTTGTGCTGGGGCAGGGAGGAGGCTCAGCGCTGCCGGCACGCACTCTGCTGGGGCAGGACCACCCAGCTGCAAGAGCTGCCCAGGGACCAAACACTAATTCCTGCCTTTGCTCTCATCCCAGAGAGCAGGCTGAGGCCAAGTTCTCATTACTGCAGATCATTAGCCGGATGGGAAGAGAGCCTCCCCTTATCACCTTCCCACACTGACACAGAAGAAGCTGCATCGCTCTCCTGCCAGATGGAAGATCTCCTGGTTTGGACTGAGGTGAGCAGCCCAACTCAGCCTCAAACCAAGAGCACTAACCTTTTCTGCATTCATGCAGCTCCTTTTATTGCTGTTTCAGACACTGAGGACAACCCTCAGGACCCAAGCAACTGCTATCCTCAGAGATCAACCAAACAGCTTGAAAAAGCAAGAGCTGGACACGTTTCACTGATACGTGTTTTCAGGACTGACATAGTTAAACCAGAGCCAAAAGCCCATCTGGAAGGTGATTTCTGTTAAACACAAACCATGTCAGCTGCTGTCTGGGACCTTGGCCATCCCCCTCCATCCTTCTCCACCAACGACCAGGCCAGGAGCCAGGGGGTTTAAAATACTGCATGGAAAAGCCCCACAGCCATCAGTGCTGACACAGTAGGCAGAGAGGGGAAAAAGAAGTTTTGGAGTGCCTCAAGTTTGTATATTCAACACCAATTTGATATCAATTTCACTTAATGTCTGATAGCTCCTTCAACTGCAAGGATTTTTATAAACCAAGCAAAGCAGGGACACTCTGTGTGTTAATGTGAGCGTGTGCAGGTAACAGAGACTGGTGAAGGTCACAGAAGCCATTGCTACCTTTAGTGGCACCAGCAAGTACTGCCCCAGTCTCAGAGGGGCAAAAGGAGGATGGGCATTCCTATGGGGAGAGCAAACTCCCCACAACCCCTTAGCAAACTCCTCAGCCAGGGCAGGAGGATGCTGTAAATACTGTGAGCTCAAGGTTTTCATTAACCCCCTGGTTTTTGAGGGCAGCCCACACTGGCAACCAGTACACCTCACCCCAGTTTGACTCCAGCCAGGGCACCCACACACCATTTGACACAGCAAAGACACTCCCCTCCCTCCCCCCAACCCTTCGTGCTTACCCCAGACAGTCTGGCTGACACACAGGAGGTGATGGCAGAACCAGCCTCCCCAGGACACATCCCACTCCCTGACTACTCAGGAACAGGCAATAAACCCCAGATCAACTCAGCTGGTAGCAATCCACCTCAATTCATCACACACAGCTTCTGTTCTGCCCTGAGAAGCCCCCACTCCTCTCTCTCTGTTGAGGCAGCTGTGGGGAATCTGGTTAATGCCCCCTGGGGAAACTTGATCCTCACTGGAGGGTTCAAGATGCCCGTGACTGAGGTTTTGATCCCCTTTCTGACTGCTTGCACCCTCACAAAGAGCACTGTGTCACCCCACCGTTTCCAGCACCATCCATTCTCCCTTCCAGCTCCCCAGACACCGCTTCTTTTCTCCCAGGTATTTCCTATTGCTGCATTTTCCCTGCTGTGGGGACACCCAACTTCTCAACGCCCACCCTACAGACCCTGCACAGATTTCAGCGCTCTCCACAGCCTCTGCAAAGACCTGGTTAGCTTCTGGCTCTATCCTCTGAATAATCTGCCAGCTAATTAGTAATTAATTATCTGCACATCTTTAATGCTGCCTCTCCAGGCTAGCAGAGCATTTTACAAGCACAAAGGAACAAAATCTCCACACTCCTAGGAGCTGTGAGGAGTACAGCACACCCAGGCACCAAACTCCCCTCCTCAAACCACCTGCTGTGAATTTTTGGGGCCTGAGCCCCAGTCCTCATGCACACTGTTCCCATCCCAGAGCTATGAGCTGATTTCCTACAGCTCCTCACAGCTGGCCTGTTACACGCGGGCTCCATCCGATGAAGAGCCACATCTACTAGAAAACAGCAGTGACCCCTCTCTCCCCCCCATTTTTCTTCCTCCCCTAAGCTGACGTTAAGCACTGCATCCTTTCTGAGCCATGACTTGGGTACTGAACAGCAGCACTTAGCAGTCATAATTCCATTGAGAAGCCAATGCTGTTATGTGCACCGAGGAAGACCACAGCATGTCGAGAGGCCAAATTCCCTGCCTGCTGCAGAAACCCCTCTCTCCTCTCCCAGCTACCAGGGCTGCAGAGGGGAGAAACGAGACACCTCCCTTCCCTCATCAGCTGCAACTGCCTGCAACAACCATGGCACCCATACTGCAAGTGACTGACTGTTCCTCTGCAGCCATGCCCTCCCTCGGCCCTCGTAAATAAAAGGGGAAAAAAACACCAATGTCTTTGCCAGATGGCTGTACATGGTCAGAAAACCAACCACTCACTGCTTGCTCCCTGTGTGATTGAAACACATCCAGGCTTCCACTTCGATAACACCAGGAACTCTGCCCATGAGGGGAGGAACGATGTTAACTTTGCAGAACTCCAGCTACAGGCCCATCACAGTCACTCCCTCTGCTTCATGCTCCCTCCTTTTATCTCTTTTTAAGTCAAGGAGACTCTTCACAGGAAATCCAAGCTAAACACAAAGCAGACAGACAGTTATGTGGGGTGCCCAGCACCAGCTGGCCACCAGGATCACCACCACCATCTTCTGGGCACTCAGAGTGGGCACAAGCCAGGGACCGCTCCCCAGAAGTCCATAACCTACCACTGTTGGGAACCTGCATCACATCCTGAACCAAGGACAGCCTCCTTTTCTAGCCCCAGCAGCCCCCCCATTGTGCTCCCCCAAGCACACCCCTTCCCACAGCACACAGAGCTCACATCACCCCAACAGCAGAGTCCTACCTGGGAGCCAAGGCAGCAAGGACATCCTTTACCTGCACACCACTCAGAAAAGAGCCTGGCTGTGCTTGAGGCCAGGATATCCCCCTGCCTCCTAGGACCCAGCCCTTCCTCCCCTCCAGCCAGCACAGCCTTTTTCCATCACACAGACGATGTTCCATGTGGGGCTGATCCCACTCAGCAGCACCTCTGCCAGATGAGGATGTGGGACACAGGCCTCTCTTACCACCTTGCAGCCACTGGCTCTTGCTGGCAGGCTATCTCCCTGTCCCGTCCCCTCAGGTCAGGGCAGACCTTCCCCCCAGTCTTTTCATCGTGGTTACACCGCCAGTAAGGAAGGTCCCACAAAAGACCAGACGTTGTGCTGGCCTTAGTGGAGAGATGCAGGGTTTCATCCCAGGCTGCTGCTCCTCTGTTGCTATTTTTGAAGGGAACCAAAGAGGAGCTAGCCAGAGATAGGATATCCTCAACTAGGAACTCTTCATACACGTGCTCAAAGGGAAAGTGGGACAGGAGATACCTCTGCTTCTCCCTGCCCTATTAGAAACCAGTACCTCCAGCAGAGACCCTAATGGCCCAACATACCTGCCAGTCCCTCTTCTTCCAAGCTTTTTTGAGTCTTTATGGGCCAGACTGATGCAAGAGGCACCACCCGAAGCTCCCTGTCCCGAAATTCCCCTTTTTCTCTGGTTTCTGGCCTCAGCCCACCTTACCCACATCAAGCAGATGGTGCCTCGAGCCTCGTGCTGGAAGTGCTGTTGGCCCAAATGAAGCGTAACGTGCTGAGTTGTCCCTAACAAAGGGGTCCTCTGTTTGGCTTTCCCATGAGGGTTATTATAGCCGGCGTTTATTTTGGACTGGGACCAAGACATGCATTAGTGTTCCTCATCCTGTGGATTTCTACGTAGAGCTCGAACGAGCGTAGGGGGCTTACAGATGTCGTGCCAAGCTGGAGGAAAGTTTTTCAGGAGTTTGAAGTCTTCTTCCTATACACACACTGCTTGGAGAAATGGGCCCATGGCTTTCCCACTTGCTGGGGGAGGTGTGGACAGGCTCCATACGTGCCCATCTTTGCCTGGTTTGCGGTGGGGCGAGGATCTGTCCCTGAGCCCCTCTGTGCTGCTGGGTTCTGCCAGAAGTCATTTGGGTTTCTCACACTGGGATAATGATAGTGAAACCCCATCATAAATGTTTCGGGACATAATGAAGGAAGGAACAGGTTCCACCTGTGCTGGGAGGATGGATCTGCCTTGTTGAAGACATGTTCCCATTCCCAGTGGAGCTAATGGAGAAACATCTCTCTGTGCCTGGGGCTGCATGTGCCATCCCTCATCCTACATATCAGTTGCCCCAAGTAAGGTGCATCCTCTTCCCTGCAAACCTCTCCAGCACAGGAGAAACCCTCTGACTGCTTTTTGTAGCCCTAAATAAACACCAGCAGGGTGCTGGACAGCAGCAATACAGGGTGATCCAAGCCCAATGCTCAGATGTCTGCTCCCCCTGTGCTGCACCACCACCACTGCTGCAGGTGCTGCTGCCCTCTCCCTCGTGTTACCAGTTCCCTTGCCGTGTTTTTGGCATGTCCTCTGCTGAATTGTGAATGTCAAAGCAGGCTGCATCTGTTCCCCGTGCCGTGCTGTAATTAGGAAACAATATTATTAAAACCAATTCCCGTCTCTGCTGTCTTTTCTTGTCCCCTCCTTCTTGTTGTTCCTCTATTCTCTTGCCTTTGCAGCCCGTGGCCTTTGGACTGAATGCTGATGAGCCGTTGTTCAGTCTAATCTGCCGTGCTTGTTAACGGGGCTGTTTAACGCAGCTTCTAACCACCTGCTCTGTGTTGGCTTCCCCCAGTGCCTGCCTCAAAGCTCGTCCAGTTCCTCAGCCTCCGATCCTGTTGCTCCAAAGGAAGGTGCTGGGGTTACCGCTCATTCCTCAGCCGGATGCTCTCTGGCACAGCCAGCTCCATGGGGTGTCTATGTTGCTGTGATTTTTTTGGGTAAGCCACTGAATATAGGCACTGCATATAGTTTTGTATCCATCCATATATCCTTCCCCACAATTACTTGTTTCCAACGGGAGTGTGGCCGGAGTTGGCAGCAAACCCTGTGATTTCTCCTGGGCCATCAGCTCCCACATGAGACAGCTGGCTGCCACACTGGGTGCTGGGTGCTCTTACCGTCACGCTTTGCACAGCAAGGATTTTAGCTTCAATTTGTGCATCTCACATTTCAAATCAAATGTAGGCACAGCACCCACAAATACAACTCCCTCTGCTCCAAGAGTCGAGTGGGAAGAAGGAAATGGGAGCTGAGGAGAAGCAGGGCTGTGGGAAGGGACAGGGAGAATCACAGAATCATAGAATTGCAGGGGTTGGAAGGGACCTTGAGATATCATCAGGTCCAACCCCCCTGCCAAAGCAGCTCCCCAGCTCATATTGCACAGGTCGGCATCCAGACAGGGCTGGAATTTCTCCAGAGAAGGAGACTCCACACCCCCTGGGCAGCCTGTCCCAGGGCTCCCTCACCCTCACTGGGGAAAAGTTCTTCCCCATGTTGGTGCTGAACTTCCTATGCTCCAACTTGCAGCCATTGCCCCTTGTCCTGTCCCCACAGACACTGAAAAGGGGCTGGCCAATTCCCCCTGCATCCCATGCTTAAGATATTTATAAACATTAATTAGGTCCCCCCTTAGTCTTCTCTTCTCAAGACTGAACAGTCCCAGCTTATTCAGCCTCTCCTCATAGGAGAGATGCTCCAGGCCCTTAATCATCTTCGTAGCCCTTCTTTGGACTCTCTCCAGGAGACCCCTGTCCTTTTTATCCCAGGGAGCCCAGCACTGGACACAACACTCCAGGTGGGGCCTGAGCAGGGCAGAGCAGAGGGGGAGAATCCCCTCCTGTGACCTGCTGGCCACACTCCTCCTGATGCCCCCCAGGATCCCATTGTCTCTCTCAGCCCTCAGGGCACACTGCTGGCTCATGGCCACCCTGTCATCAACCAGGACCCCCAGGTCCTTCTCCACAGAGCTCCTCTCCAGCAGGTCATCCCCAGTCCAGAGAAGCAGGTGGCCCAAGAGTAGAGGTGCCCGTGGAGCTGAGATCTTGTGGAGTTACCAGGCCAAGAAAATGGAGCCTCATCTCTGCAAGACAAAGCATGACTCACGCTTCTTTAATAAATGCTTTGAGCTTAATGGGTGACAGGAAGGCTGTAGGAGCTGAGCACTATTTATACATGGCTCTCCAGAGCGTGCCAACATGCCATTTCAACCCGAGTTTGAAGGCGCAGCTGCATTGCAACACTCTGCAGCCTAACAGCAGCACCCCAGCTCTACGTGACCCCACCAGGAGCTCCTGTGAGGGGCTGGGAATGGAAAACAGTGACAAATCGCTGCTGGAGAAGCAGCTGGAAAGGATCTTCCACCTGTCAGAAGGAGCATGTCTGGAGGGTGAGAGCACTCTTCCCCTCAAGTCGACGGCCAGATGCTCAGGTGATTCAAGCTAGCTCCTTCCTTGGGCTGGAGCAGAGCTCTCTGCAGCAGATGATTTAGGTCATGTTTTGGGGATCTCTCTTCTTTTCCTACCATTTTCACAGATTCACAGAACTCTAGGGGTTAGAAGGGATCTCCAGAGCTCATCGAGCCCAACCCCCTGCCAAAGCAGGTTCCCTAGGAACTCCTAATACAGGAGTAGAAGGAAAGATCTAGAAGCTGAGGTTAGCTTAATAATAGCATAAAAGAATAACAAAAAGATATTGGGACACATTTGTAGGGTTTTCCTACCTAATTTTCTCCTTTTGTTGAGCTCCCTGCTTTGGGCTGTATGAGAACCTCTGTCTTCCCATACCCTGTGCCATCAGCTCCGAGATGTGTTTGCTGGGAGCTGCAGACAGCAATTTGCCAAGCACAATGCCGCCTTTGAACCTAGTAACTTGCAGACAATAATACTCTTTTGCATGCTAATGGAGAGCATTGTTCTTCAAATGTCTGACATTTATAGCAATATAATATCTCCAGCAAAAAGCAGCCAGTAAGAGGCACGGCTTCCCAAGGCAAGCGCTGAGGAAGTAGAGGGATGGATGGAACAGGAATTAACGGGCAAGATTTGTGACTGAATTTCACCATAGCTTTTCTCCAGTTGCTTGCTGTTTCTTTCTTATATTTCAAAACTGATGACTGCCCTGAAAGGTAATTCACCAAAAAAATCCCAACAACGCTGCGTAAATATAGCAGCGAACGTAGATGGGCTGTAAATCAGCATCATCCACCTGGAAGCCTGGCTGGCTGGCATCCAAACGAAAAACCAGGGCCAGGTCTGAGGAGCCCTGGTTAATATCAGAGAGGCAGGAGGCAGGAATGACTGCTTGGAGAAGATGTTTGCTTGAAATAGATGAATTATTAATAAACTGGTTGTTATTTATTATTGTTCTTAAATGGATTGTCTCGCTGCATGTGTTAAAATTGATTTGGGTCTTTTCTTATCATGCCTAACAAGTAATTGTGGCCAGATGTGAAGCAAGGAGATGTTTCTCTCAGGGATGGCCCCTAAATCCCCAAGGGGAGATACACAGAGAGGAATCTGTGTCTATGGGGCAGTAGGCGAGGATCAGAAACTGGCATTTCTGTTTGCATCCCTGCCCACCAGAGGATACTGGGAGTTTGCTTGTGTCGAGCATCTTTCCAATGGCAAGCAAATGGGTAATATTGCTGGAAAACCTTCTAGGAGAAGATGTGCAGCAGCTCGAAGGGGAGGCCGCACAGTGAGAGGGAGGATGGAGAGGCCAGAGCTGGCATTTGACCCAAAAATCCAGGTGACTCCTTCCAGAAGCTGGATCCCTTCATGTATCCAAACAACCCTTCTGCTGCATTCCTGACGGAGACGAGGGTTGGGAGGAGAGCAAGCCCTACACTTTTGGTGCTAGTTCTTGGCTGAGACAAGAGCAGAAATGTTGCCATGATGTCTACTGCATAAATATGTGCTACTGCTGCTCTCATTTGTCTTTACAGCTCTGGAGGAGATGCAGATGGCCCTTTAAATACTTGCAAAGCCTGCAGCTTTTCCGGAGTGGGGTTGGTTGGTTTTTTTTTTCCCACCCTTTTTCCAAGCTACTTGGCTCCCTGCAGTAATTAATATTATCTAATGGGGTGAAAAGCAAAGCCTTCATATTTGAGATTATTCACGCAAACAAAAATGTAAACAGCTGTCTGAGAGACAAGGAAGAAATGGACTCTGAGACAGGACCCCGCAGGAACGGGCTGCCTGGAGCTGTGACAAAAGCCTGTGCTGGGATATCTGGTGCCCGCTGGGTACAGCCAAACGGGAGAGATGTTGTGCAGCTCCATCCTGGTCAAAGAGGGAGGCCACCTGCAACCCTGGGGGGGTCTCTGTCATGTGGGTTTTATACCCTGGAGCATCTCAGTTCCCATAAAAACTGAGACTTTTCGTCATGGTTATCTGAACAGCTCAGTCTAGCTGAAAGTCTTCAAAGACTTGGGGCAGCAGGAGGAGAAAGACATCCCCCCCATAAACCACAGCCAGTTAGGTTCAGATCTATTCCCAGACAAGGGAGAACAAGGATCATAGAGCTGGGGGATTTCAGGAAATAGGAAAAACATAACAGAGGGGCAGATCATTAGCTTGGCTCCGCGGAGGCAGGTGGCTCTGGTCAAAGACAGCCCGAAGAGAGGCCCCAGTAGAAGTGTCCCCGGCTGTGCAGAGTAGCTCTGTAATGAACTGGGCTGCAAGCTGATGCATTGTACAGTTTTGGAGGAGGCATTAGCTTTTAAACCAAGCAGATAACCTCGGGAGAAGTTAATGAAGCATTTCCCTTTGTGTTCCCCTGCCTGTCCCCCTCTGCTTGTCCTTTGGGGACAGTAACCGGTCTGTATTATTCATCCTGACTTTGCTTAGATCCCCAAACCAGGCTTTTCCTCCTGTGGTCTTCAGAAAGATTCAGTCACCTTTATTTTTTTTCAAGAGGTTTAACAACAGAAGTTTCTGCTTCTGGGACTAAGGGGAAAAAATATGGTGGAGCTGTTTGGCCAGTGCCTGTCTCCTGCAGAGCTCTTTGCTGGGAGCAGAAATGAGAGCTGCCAGGTGGGAGCAGCTGGGGAAGGCAGAGGAGGAGAAGGTAACCATGGGGAGACTGCTCCAAAAGAGCTGGGAAACAACGGGTGATCCTGTCTGTAGGAGAGTAAAATGTATAAGGGAGGTTGGGTATGCCCAGAAACGTGGGGCTAGACTGTGTTTCTGAGTGAATTAGTGAATATATGTACTGCAAAGGGTTGGAAGGAGCCTGTTGCTGCAGGAAGGAGGGGGTTCTCTTTGGAGCTCAGTGTTTGAGAAGGATGCTGCTGATCTTTGGGCAACAAACATCTGAGCTTGTGAGCTACTGGGGAGTCTCAGAACCAGGGGAATGGCAGACCCCTGTGTCTGCATTGTGCAGAAAGACAAAGCCCTGGTTTTAAAAAGAAAAAACCCCACTTTCCTTCTTCCCTTTGGGGTGGCTTCCCCAGGGAAGGGGTCACAGCCCTGAGCTGGGCTGAGGGCAAGAAACGTCTGGAAGATGTGCTCAGTCCCATGGCTTGGGTGGGCTGTGTGGAGCCGGGAGTTGGACTCGATGATCCCCATGGGTCCGTTCCAGCTCAGGAGATCCTGTGATTTAATGGCTGATCCCTCAACCTCTTGAACAAGCCACATACTCAGGATGTTCAGTAAGAAGTGCGCTGGAGAAGTCTGGGCTGTTGGTCTTGCCTTAGATACAACTGAAAGACATGGGGAAGGGCTGAGGCAGGCAAAGGAGCTGTGCAGTCCTTGGCACTCTGTGTTTTCATGGCTCTCAATGCCAAAGTGGGTCCCCAGACACACAAACTGCCCTTCTGCTCCCCTTTGCTGGTGGCTCGGCCATACGCTAGCTCTGTTGGGCTGGCAGCTGAGCTTGCTTGAAACCTGGACGTACTTCTCTGCCTTGCTGGGATGGGATCCTCTTTCATGCTTTCCCTTGCAGACCCTCATTACATGGATGCACAAAATTATTATTTTGGTGATTATTATGATTAATATTACTGATATTATGAATGTTATTGATATTAATACCAACACTATTATTAATAATAACAATAATATAATAATAACAGACAAATCTTTGGAATACCAGCCACACACTTCCTACAGTGTAAATGTGTGCTGTTTTCCTACCTGTCCACGAAGCTGATGTTCTCAGCATGGTGGAACATTAATGACCTTGATGAGAGTTTTGACTGGAGGAGGGGGCTAAGCCTATCCCCAAGGCAGATTCACAGCACCCATTCTGTCCTTGGAAACTGCAGCCCCTTCTCTCTGCTCCAGCCCAGCTCACTGTGCATTTCAGGATCCAGACTGAATGATTTTCTGAAGTCATAAAGGAAATTCGGGACAGTGTCAGGAATAATCCACATTTTAGGAGGTTTTCCTTCAAGCACAAGCTAGTGGAGATGTTTTGTGGCAATAGAAGTCAGTTCTGAGCTAGGAATGCCTTTTCAGGTGAGCAGCTGATGATCCTTGTGCTGCCACCCATCCAAGACCTCGGTGCCTGAAGAATAAAATAACTGTGCTGATTCTGATAACAAGGGTGAAAAGGATTTCAATGCTATCTGTGTTGGCTGTGTTCATACACCTTCTGTGTGTCTGCTGTGGACAGACCAGTTGGGTACTGGAGATCTGGCAAGGGCTTTTCTTCCAGCCAGGAAAGACACTGGAAAGTTTCAAAATTATCTGTGAGAGTTGGGCTGGAAAAAATATTTTGTGCTTGGTCAAACAGATTTTAGTAATTGAAAACATTTTTGTTTTCATTATGATTTATTTTATAGTCTAAAATTAGATATTAAAATTGTTTCAAAATGGAAAAACTCAAGATAAGTCGTTCCAAAAATTTGGGAAGAGGATGTTGTGACTTGGTAGGAGCAATGTGTTTCTCTTTCTGTCCCTGACATGATGTTTCTGTGAAATGACCATGATCTTTTGATGTTTTCCTTTTGACACGCTTGTGTTGTCCAACAGAATAATGACTGCTTGAGTGGGTTTCCAAGCACCTGCACCTATTTAAATCAGAGCTGGATTTCTGCTGTTTGCAGGCGGGACATGTGAGATGCTGTGGGCACCATCACCATGGATATTCCTTGCATAGGCACGATGGTGCCAGGAGAGAAATCATGCATCGTAGGGATTGCACTTTATATAACTTCCTGGCTGAGGGAATAATTCCCAAGTTAATGTTAGAGTCACCGAGCAAATCTCTTGGCTGCACAGAGACAGCGATGTTGTGTAAGTACAAAGCTGGGGAGGGGAAGCTCAGGTCCAGCTTTAGAGGGTTCAGTGAGCCAAACTGCAGCCAAAATATGTGTCTGATCTTCCAAACCAGTCTGGCACTCCAGTAGCTGACAGGTTGAGGCCTCCCGTTTGCTCCCTAGCACCCGTACAGCAGTCTGCACCTTCATTCCTAGCTGCAAAGCTGATGTTTGCAGGATTCATGCAGGTCAAGCCCATCGAGGGTCTGGGTGAGGAAGCCTTGCAGGTCTACACCCCCAGGCCTTAATTTTCTGCAGTCTTGCCCATCATGCAGTTGCTCACAAGGCTTTGGAGTGCTGGGTGCTGCTGGAGCTGGGTGATGCACGGGACTCTGCACGTGCTGAGGGACTCTCCCAGCATCTCCGTGGGCTTTACAACTCTCTCCTTGAGCTCCCTGATGCAGCCCTACACGGCCATCCTTCCCTGCTTACTCATACTTGTGGTGTGAGTAATCTGCCCTGACACCTCCTTAGTGGGTCACGGAGCCTCCTGAGTCGACCAGAACAGGGTCATGAATTACTGCTGCCTTCACAGCTCAGGCCTGATGGCTCCCTGTTGGGTTCAGATCCAGAGCGAGCCAGGATTTGGCCTGTCATCTCCCTGGAGCACAGCAGCATTTCATGGTTAGCACGCTAGCAAGGAGGTTTGAAAGGAAAAAGAGATGTTTAACCCTCTTTCAGCACAGCCTGTGTGGCTGAAGGCATGATGGGGTGTCACGACACTTCCTCTCTAGGGCAGTGTCTATGCCAACTGCTGCAACAAAAGATACCGTGTAACAGTCTCTGATGCTAAAAGTAAACTCACACGTGAAAAAAACTCCAAAACTCTTCATCTGGTAGCTCTTGGTCATTTCCCTGAATCCACATCAGTGTCCCTTTGCCAGTGGCCCTGGTGTGGCACCTGCCCAGGCTGATCCCAGGAGCTCACCCCAGGGATGCAGCGGGGCTGGTGGCACCTGTCGGGTCTGCAGGCACCAGAGATCTCATGGGGGCACAAGACAGGGAAAGGCTACTGCTGAGAGGTTTGAATCCTCAGGACCTTCTGGTAAGGCTGGAAAGTCTCCAGCTCCCTCCTCTTCTGGAGATCAGGAAACGAAGCACAGAAAAGCCTTGCTGGTCTAGAAGATGGTTCCTCCTTCAGAGCCCCAAGCTGGATTTTCTTAATGGAGGGGGAGCACACATCTTGAGCTGAACAGGCACACTTCATGCCTGGTGAAACACCTGTACAAGCCTTCCTGGCTGTTTGTAGGACTTGGGCATGCAGCCAACAAATCTGCAGCCTCTGAATTCAACATTCCCCCATCCCCCCAAAGTCAACAAGAGCTTTGTTCACTTCTGGACAGCTGGATTTCCACTGTATAAATCCATCCCACTTCTACCCCTGCATGAGGCACCATCAGTACTTTTACTCCACTAAATCAGAACAAAATGGTTATCTTTTTATTGTCCTTTTCATGAAACCATGGGTCTTCCCTGGCCCCTGCTGTGGTTAATTACAGACCTGGGTCTGCAGTTGGGAAGCACGTTGGGTTCCCAGGACAACGTGTTTGGTCCGGTGGCCCCACCACTTTCCACCTTTCTCCTCACTTCTTTAACATATATTTCTTCAAGGGGATGGACACCACAAGGAAATACATGACTAAGGCAATGGGAGGAAAAAATCCCACCCCTAAATTATAGATTTCTTCTCCAGCAGGACCTGGAGGGGATGGGGGGAGCCAGAACCACGAGGTACTATTGAATTCATCAAGAGCTGCATGAGGCTGGTGTGGGGTACCCCGCCACGGCTAACTCTGGCAATGATTATTCATCACACAGGGACTTTGTCTCTCTTCTGCATTACTGGAGGGTTTTCATGTGCAGCCACGCACATCCCAGTGGGATGCTCGGCAGGGCATCCCCTCTGTCCTCCCTGGGCATGGGCTGAGCACTGCGGGTTGGCTGCTACCCTGGGGAGCCCAGCAGCAGACACGTGGGTGCTGGCACTGGTGTTTGGGGTGGTTACACCAGCACAGTACTGGCAGCAAGGGCGATGCCTGGAGCGTGCCAGCCCAGTGCCATGCTGGCTTCGAGCCCCCAACCTGGTCCCTGCAGAAACCAGGAGCGGGAGTGTTAGGTGATGCTTTGTCCTTGCACTGTGCTGAGCTAGACCCTGCAGTGGGATTTCGGGGGTGCTGTGCTTTACATGAGGTCAGGACAGGGGTAAGATGTGTCCTGACAACACAGGGTCACTCTCCCCCAGGTATCTGCTTGCCAGCTCGACACCTCATCCCAGACTGGGAATATAATTCCTACCCCTTGAGCCCTCAGTAGGAGCCAGGCACTGTCGTCCAGTGGTGCCACACACGGACGAGTGTCCCTCTGTCTGCAAAGTGCTGTCACATCCTCCTCAGCGCTTTAGCTGGGAGAGAGCAGATTCGCTCCAGCAGGAGCCAGATGTTGCACAGCTGTCTGCGCTGCGTGGAGCAACACTGACATGCAGCGGTCGGCTGCTGCCATCTACAGCAGCACCCCCCTCCCCCTCCTCCCGCCCCCATCCACATCAGGGGGTGGGCACAGGCCAAGCCTCCCATCCTTGCTGAGAAATTGGCTTGTTCCCAGGGGAGAAAAAACCATCCTGGCTGGTAATCTTCCTCCTGCAAATGCAGCGTTTGCTGCAGAGAAATCACCTGCTGGTTAAAAAGGAGGAATTGTAGGCAGCCTTCCAGCAAAGCAGCGTATTTTTTTCCCCCAGCTTTTTATTCAGACTTCTTTAAAACTGTCCCATAATATTCCCCTATAAGTGACCGCACTGCTGGCAGCTCAGAGGATGCTGAGGGATGGTTGTTTCTGGAACGAAAAGTGTGGGTAAGCTAGACCTGCAGCACTGAACTGGGAAAGGGAAAGAAAGGGAGCAGAATTTCAGGCATTTAGGCTCTCAGAAGCTCTGTTGGCAGCTGCATTGCTCCAAAGAGCTTGGCCACACCTGATGCCCGTGACAAAAATCTCACCCTTTTACCTGTGCTGCTCTATTTTGAAACCCAGACAAGGAAATGGCATGAGCTTGGGGCCACCCTGGCTGCCAGCCGTGCCCCCCAGTGCTGCTGCTGTGCATCCCAGCACACATTCAAGGTGACATCAGCTCATATGGTACCTGGGTATGACCCAGATGTGGCCAGCTGGCTGGATCCTCTGCTCTGCAAGGGTCTTCAACCTTGAGTCTGGCCATGGGTGGGTGTCCGCCACCCTCGAGCATCAAACCCCAGGAATGGTGATGTCAGGGAATGGGAGAGAAGGGATAACAAGGAAATTGTAGCATCCGATGCAAAATAATCTCCCTTTTCCCAGGATACAGGTCAGTATCCAGCACTCAGCGAGCCACACATTCTCTGTAAAAGATCAAATCCTCATATTATGGGCTGAATAAGTGTGAAATTGGAGCCGTTCGGTCAGGAGCACCTATGAAGGAAGAAGGAGCTCCTGCCTTAGCAAAGTGGGGGGCTTTGGGATGCTTTGGTTCTGTATAAGGACTCGAGGGGGGTTGTAGTGGAGCACCAGCTCAGTGGGAGCTTCCTGACAATGTGTGATGCTTCAGCCAAAAGACTGAATGAGGTTCTTGGATGTGTGAGAGTGGAAATGGTGAATAGGGGCTGGGAGAGGATTTCACCTTTTTATGGGACTGGGGAGACTAATTCAGGAATTCTGCATCCAGTTCAGGTGTCTGCATTTAAGGGAGAGTGTTGGGGAGTGTTGAAAAGAGCTACAAAAATGATTGAAGGGCTGGAGAGATGGATTTATGGGGAGGGGGAGAACTTAAAGACCTCCATCTGTTTGTGTTATTAAAATAAGAGGTTGAGAGGTGACTCGATGACAGTGTAGAAATACCTTCTCAGGGCAAAAAGAGCTGGCATTGCAGGTTCTGCAGTCAGCAAGGGGAGAAGACAGAAAGGGGGGCTGGAAGCAGGAGCCTGATGAAGTCAAACTGGAAATTAATTACCTTTGTTGTTAAAAACCCCAACCCAACAGGTCCAATATTTTGGAGCAAATCCAAATGGGGTTTTTAATTCTGTGTGTCCTGAAGACTGAGGCTTTTTCTGAAAGATCTGTGTTAGGTAAGGCGTGTGCCAGTGCTTAATGGCTGGGGCTTAATGAGGAGATCATTGGGTTAAAGTGATTGTATGGAGTGGTATCTATAAGGGTGCATGAGCACTATGTTTGGGGTTCTGAGCAGGGTGGTAATTCTGGAGCAAGGAGGCAATCAAGAGAAGAGAGGGAAAACCAAATCCATCATGGAGCTTTATTTTGCTTATTGGCTTTTAAGGAAGAAAACATCCAATTGGGAGGCAAGCAAAAGCGACCCCTTGACCTGAACATCTGCAGGTACAGCCCCAGCTGTGATGGGGCAGACGAGTAGCTGTGGTGAATGAATGAGATCAGTTTAAGGAGGGGTTTAGCTGCGCTGGGGCAGAATGTGCTGGTAATGACAGCCTTGGGGCCCTGCCGAGTGGAAATGCCAGGTCTGGCTTTTCGGAGGGTGGGATTTTTCCCTACGCTGGGCTCACATCTGGTCTTTTGTCCTGGACAATGGGAAGGCCCCTTCCTCTGCGCTCCCGCTCTCGCTGCCGTGCTTGGCCCTGTTCCCACCCACGCAGCCGGTCCCGCTGCCTTCTCCCAGGCTCCGTACATCCAGCCCATCGGCGGCTTCCCCCGCTCCTGGCAGCTGAGAGCAGCTGGGCACAGTTGGATTTTGGGCTGGGGCAGTGCCTGGTTGTGGTTTCTCCACATGGTGATGGATGCTCAGTCCTGAGCCCTCAGTGGAGAAGCAGAAATAAGAGGTTTGGCTTTGTCAGCTGATGGAGAGAGCAGAAAAGGCCACCAAATGTCCTACCTGGACCTGTGAATAAGAAGGACCTGGAATATCAGGACCAACCTGCATTCTCACCAAGACTTTCCTAAATCATGAAGGGGATGCTGGATTTGGCAGCTGAAAGGGTCAAACCTCATCCCAAACACTGCGCTTAGCTGGGCTTCGGTCCAGCCTGATCCCAACTCCAGCCACATCCCCCAGCCCTGCTCCTTGTGCGATGCTGCAGCGCTGGTCCCTGGCAGACAGGACCAGCCACAGCCTCACTGGAGCCTCCTGGGGTCTCATTAAAACAAACACATGGAAAGACTCAAACACCCAAATTGGCCTTGAGTGTTTTGGGAGGGAGCTTGGGCTTTGGGGAGAGCCCCTGGCTCAGTGTGGCAGATCCCCTGCATTAGCTAATTTGGGAATAGCTGTTTAATTTGGACAGGCCCCCCTCCCCAGTCTCTTATCCTCTCCCACCCCACATCCCAGGCAGTAACACGCCTTCGATGCACAACGAAAGAACCCCAAGCCCTGGTGTGAAAGGCAAAATCTATGTCAGAGGCAGAAAGCAAGAGGGATTGAAAGTGTTACCAGCGCTTTAGGGTGGGTAATAGCAGGAGATTCGCTCAAGGGATCTGGAAGAAAAGCCCTTTTTCAAAGGAATTGTATAATCCCTGGTAGCTCAGTGTCTCACACTCAAGGACTTGCCTCTGCGATCTGCTGTCAACTAGCAAGAGGATTTGCTGCTCTCTTCTGTGGCTGTGCAGGATGGAAACCCTTCCCACACCTCTCTGCTAAACCTTGTTTGAAGGGATGCTCCTCTGCTCCGACCAAGTGCTGGGGTTGTACCTGTTTTGGGCCCCACATTTGCAGAAATAGAAATAAAAAGGGGAGTGGAAATCATCTCCCGCGGAGTGATGTCCCTCAGAGTCATGAGCGCAGAATCCCTGGAGCCAGGGACTGGGGAAGGGGTGTCCAGGGCAGTGCTGGGGGCTGCATGGGGAGGAAATATCTGGAGGTTTGTTTCAGGCTGTGTTGGAGGCAAGAAAACCCATCCTGGGTGTGAAACGAAGTGTGCAAGGTGGGGAGAGAATCGGTTAGCGCGTGTGTGCGTGTCTCACGTGAGACGTGTGTGCAGGTCTGTGGGAAGGACAATCTGCAGCCGGGAGCCTGGGGCAGCTGCCTGTGGGTGCTCATGGGTGTGACTGCAGCTGTACCCAGCTGCACCATCCTGAGGGATGGCACCCTCCAGCACAGGCCAGCCGGGGTAGTGGGGGGCTCACCCCTATGTGCAGCTCCGCGGTGAGCCCGGCTGCAGGCAGAGCTCTTGGGCAATGGGAAGGCTAGGAAGGGTTCCAGTGGAAGGGATCTTTGTAGGAAAGTGCAGTTTCGCTGAAGTCAAACTATTTTGTGGGAACACGTAGGAAATTGCCAACAGGGACAAACTCAGAACTGCTCATTTGGACCTTCACAGGGTAATTTTTTAAATTATTTTTTTGGCCAAAGCATTTCATTTCAGCAGATTGCTTGGTTTAGTTATGACATTACCACTCAGGTTAACTCCATTTCCCTCTCCCACACCTGTGAACGGCTGGTCGCACCCCGGCGAGCTGCAGGCACTGCTTCTCCTGCTGGCTTCCCCATTAACACAGCACATGCAATCCCCCTCCATCAGTGCTTTGGAAAACTTTCTCTGGGAAATGTGGGATATGCAGTAGGATTTGGAGATGAAAACACATTTGAAAGTGCCATGGTTGTCTCTGGAAGAGGAATTGTTGTTCCTGAGCGATGGGAGCAGGCAGTGCAGAGCCCGTCCTGCTGTGACCCAGCCTCTCCGAGGGCAGTGACAAACATCTGCAGCAGCCAATTTATTTGGCCTTTTACATTTGCAGGACATTTTTTTCTGTGAAAAGGAGCTTGCTTTACATTCCTTGACATTCCTATAACCATGATATACTTCAAGTTAAGCCGCTCTCTGAGTGCATGCAGAATGGGGACCCATCAGTGGTGTACGTACCGCTACCGCGGCCTCTTCCCTGCTGCAGACGTTCACCCCCCTGCAAGAGGGGGGATCTGGCTGCTAATTGCATTTATCTGAAATGATGACAGACCTATGCTAACTCCAGGTTTGTCTATGCTCACGGTAGGAGCGGCGGCTGCAGCCCTGTTGGCTGGGACACGGTTTTCACTGCTGCCTGGGAAGGTGTCAGAAGGATGCCAGACGTTTGGTATTTCACTGTCGTGGTTGCTTCATGCAAAAAAAAAAAAAAAGGAAATATAAAGGTGTGTGAGGCCTGAAGAGGCTGCAGGGTGGCTCATGGCCAGGGCAAAGGGGTGTCCCTTCCATGCGCCTGAAAGCTGGGACAGGGCTCCTTCTGGGAGGGGGTTGCAGAGAGCCGTAGGGAGGGATGCTCAGCGCCACTCCACAGGGACAAGGTTCATGCCAAAGGCACTTTCAAAGCAACATTATCCTTTCAGAGACAGTGCCCAGGGTAAATTCCCCGTGAGCACAACGTACAGTTGAGTGGACCCCAATGGAGGAGGAATTCTCTGACTCACAGAGGTTTGGTGATGCTGTGGATGGTCTTCCCACACATTGAGGTGGGGGTCCTGGCCCCTGGCAACCAAGCCCCACCACCAGCAGCCACACGCCTGCAGAGACAGCCCTCCAGGCTCTGCTTTTAATTCACTTGCTTTCATTTATATTCAAATCAGAGGATAAATGTAGGCAATGCATGCTCTTCAGCTAAGACAAGGCTGCACAGCCACATAGGAGGGGTTTTATTTTTAAAACACCAGGAGAAAGAGATGAAGACACAGAGCTCTGCACTCTAACTGCCATCTTCTCATTGGTAACGTTGGCCTGGTCGTGAAAACAGGAAGGTTTTTGAAAAATTATTTGCTTCCCATCACATATCACACTGTTTGCTTGGCTCCAGCAGTTAAAATAAAGCCATGACCTCTGCGTGTGTGTGACATCAGGTCCTGTGTCTCACACATGGGTTCGCAAAGAGATGCTCCTGGGGATTTTGCCCCTCAACTACTCTTTGTGTGTGATGATTTAAATGAACAATAAGTGTACATGGGGAATAATGAAAATACTCACTGAGGAAGTGCAGCCTGGGGAACGCACTGATCTCCCTTAAATCCACCTGATGGTGGGGGACAGTACTCTCCTCAGGGGCAGTCCTGCTGAGACCAAGGCTCTGGCTCTTAAATGAAGGTGGAAAAGTTTCCAGCCTCAGGTGCAGCTCAGACTCAGCCTGTGTGCCCTGGTAGAGCACTTGGCAGGCTGGGGGTATCTCACAAATAAACTGTTGCATTCAGAGCAGAATTTTGCCCAAAAGGTTGATCCTGACATGCTTAAAACTGACGGTGCCCTTTTGCAGCATGTCTTCTGAAGAGCAGAAGAGCTGCATCCTTACACTTACATGAGCCAGCCAGGCTGTGACTTATTTTTGCTCCTCAGTCCCCAGAGCAGCTCTGCACAGCTCCATTGATTCTGGGCTCTGTGTACCCCAGAGCTCAGGGTGCTGCCAGGACCCACTTGGTACATAGTGACTTACTGGGAGTTTTGCAGGGAAATGCTGCAAGGTGCTTTGGAAAGTAATCCTGCTGAGGGGATTCGTTACTCCTGCATCTGCAATTAATGATAATTAAAGAAGAGAAAGAAGTTTTTGTATCTTGAGTTACGCTGAGTGTCGGAATTAGCATCTCACTGAATTATCAAAGCTTTCGAGCACTGGGCGGTGGAGAGGGTGGCTTGGGGTTTGCAAATAGGTCAGAGAAAGAGCTGGTTGCTAAATTTCTGATGGAAACCTTCCACTGGGGAGGCAAATCTTGCTGATTTGATGGAATAGGAACAATTCAGGGGAGGATGTCGATAGCCGTAACTGTTATGAAAAAAGTGGGCTTGGGGGCTGGGCTGCCAGCCCAGGCTCTGCGTTGAGACCCATCCTGCTCAGGCCAGCATCTCACCTGCTCACTGCAAACCACAGGCACACAATGAAGGGGTGCATGAAAATTTGGGGGCTGGTTTATTCGGGGTTCACCCAGGAGTGGTTTGGGTGAGGGGATTAGGAAAAAAATTGTTACTGGGAGGGCTGTCAAGCACTAGAATGGGTTGCCCTGAGGTCTTTTCCAAACGAAAAGATTCTTTGGTTCAGAGGGTGGTTCTGTGGGTGCCGAGGGGTGTGGAGCACTTGCAACTCTACTTGACATCAACAGGGGGAGCGGCGAGTCCTGCTGAAGCTGTCCCGGTGCGGGCCTGGGACACTCACCGGCATCCTCCATCCCCGGAGCTTCCCCAGCCTCCTCCCGGCGTTGTTCACAGCCTTTGCCAAGCCCAGAGCACAGCTGGCATTTCCATCCCAAGGCGAGAATGCCAGTCTGGGGGGTTTCTCCCCTGTTCCCCCTGGGATTTGGCAGTACCACGAAGACTCTGGGTACCACTGCTCTGGGTACCACTGACACAGAGAGACAATCAGTTTTAATCGTGCAGCTCTTTATAATGGTTCTCATGCCAAGTCTCTGAAGCAGACTGTTTTTGTGCGTGATCCCACCCCCCACGGAGTGACCAGCCCGCTGCCATGGGTGCTGCTTGCTAAGGATGTCCCCAAGGCTAACCCCCTTCTCTGTGGGGGTGACAGCACAGACCACAGACGGATAAAGAGATGAGAGGCTGTGATGTGCTTAACTGCTTTTCCCAAGAAATGGATGATATTTTGGAAAGCAGGTGAGCAGACCCAGCAGCCTGCACTGTGCGGGCTCTCGCACCTCCGCGGAGAGCAGCCGGGAGGTGGGTGCGGGTTCCGCCTCTTCAGCCGCTGAGACTGTGCAGCTTTTATTTAAAACTAAGGAATTTCTTTGTTCCAAACCACTCTTTCCTTAACAACCGTTCCTCCTTCCTGTAGACAATAACCTTGTGTGAATGGCTGGAGGTGAGACTTGAGCAGCAAGCCTCTCCACCAGCTGTACTCCCCAATGACGGGGGACTCTTCCTTTGGTCCCCATGGGGAACGACGGCCTGACGATGACTATAAAGAGCTGATCTCAGAGGGGTTTGACTCCATGGGGAAAAAGGCACAGCATAGCTGCCAGCGAATAATCATTATATTGTCATGAAGGAATAAAGCCCCATTTATTTCTGGGAAGGGGATGGGTAAGGGGGAAGAGTAGTGAGTTACTGCAGAATGATTAGCCCACAGCAGCTATGCTGGGCAGCGTTTCCCTTGTAGACAGCCCCTAAATATTGCATTAGAGGAGGACTTGCCGGTGCGAGTGGGTAAAGGTGTGGCTGGCTGCTCCCTGAGAGACACCCATCAGCATCCACGGCTTCTGCGGGAACAAGAGGCGCTGTGAACACTTGCTTGGCAGTGCCACATGCCCAGGGGCAGGGACGGGCAGCCGAGAGCCACTGTGCTGCTGGTGCTCTGCACCATCCCTTCTCTGCACCTTCCCGCGGTGGGATGCACGGGGGGATGGCTGCTGCCCGTTCAGCTTCGTGCGGCCCACCCAGCTCCAGCACGCCCCGGTGTGCGGCCACGTGCCTTTGTGTTGATCGGGGCAGCGTTGTCCCCACGGCGCAGGGCCGGCCCCGCACGCCTGCGTCTTGCTTCTCCGCTTGTGAACCAGTGATCGCCCAGTTGGGTACCATAAATAATTAATATATGTGTCACTGTGCTTCTCCTCCATCCCCCCCACTGCGCTGCCGATCGCTCCTCCGGGATGGGGTGTGGGGGGGCATTTGTCCAAGGTCATTCCCGGTGTCTGATCACAGGGATGGGGGGAAGCCGGGGGTGTAGCCTGGATGCACCCCAAGGTTTCAGCATCCTCAGGGCTGGGTGGGGAACAGCTCCAGCCCATGAGATGAGCAGCACAAAGAGGAATGGCACCGCTGCGGGCGTGGGGACGGGACGCGGGGATGACGGGGGGGGGGGGTGGGGGGTGGGTGCGGGGAGGAGGCAGCGGGTGGCGGGGGGGCTGTGTGGAGCTTAGGGGGCGGCGACGCCCCTCCAGAGACCTACACTGGTGCATGGGGGAAGCCTCTGGACCCGGCTTTGTGTCCCGCCGAGCGTCCCGGCGCCCCCCCCATTGCTTCGCAAACCCGGGGAGGGATGGAAGGGGCGGGGGGAGGGAGGGGGCGGATTTAAATTAGAAAATAAGCACATTAACCCTAAAAATACATTAAAACCGCCCGTTTAAAGCCCACGGAACACACGGGCGCACAAAAAGGCGGCCGTGGGACCGCCCGGCCCCGCTCCCCCGCGGCGCTGGGGCCGCCCCGCTCCGCCCCGCCCCGCCCGCACAATGCCGCACCGCTGCGCGCTCCCCGCGCCGCCACGCCCCTGCTCCCGCCTCCGCTGGACGCCGATTGGCTGCGCCGCTCACACAGAGTTACAAAGTTGCCGTCAGGTAGGGCGGACACGGAGCTGATTGGTTGAGATGGGAGAGGGGCGGGGCTAGGAGGGGGGCGCGGTGCTGTCAGCCGGGGTGGGGCGGGGCGCGGCGGGAGCCGCCTGCGGGGCGCTCGGAGCAGCAGCGGCGCGGCATGGCCGGCTGAGACGGGCGGGAGGGAGGCAGGCAGGGAGCCGCCGCCGCCCGGCGCCGCTCCCCGGCCCCTCTCGGTGGGTGAAGAAGCGGCCCGGATGAATGGCCGAGTGACTGACTGAATGAATGAATGGCGGAGCGCCGCGCCGCAGCATGAGGCGCCGGCCGAGGACCGCGCCCGGGCTCGCCCTGCTCTGCCTCGCCGCCCTCCTGGCCGCCGCCGCCGGGCTGCCCTCCAGCGCCGCGCCGCCCTCCGAGCCCGGTAGCGGCAGCGGCGGTCCCGCTGAGGGCAGCCCCGGCACGGCCCCGCCGGCTCGGCCCCGCGGTACCGCCGCGCCCGCCCGGGGCAGCGCTCCGCCGCCGCCGCCGCCACCCCCGGAGCAGGAGGAGGAGAAGGAGGCGGCGGTGGTGGAGGAGGAGGAGGAAGGGGAGGTGGTGGAGGCGGTGGCGACGACGGCGGGCAGTGGCCCCGCAGGTGAGCATCCCACGCGTGTCCGTGATGCGGCGGGGGGCCGGCGGGGAGCGGGACGGGGCTGTCCCCTCGCTCCCACCTCCGGGAGGACAAAGGCACGGCCGGGGGTGGCTTCGGGGGTGGCTCCTCGGGCCCCCCACCGCGAGGGGCGGGAGGGGGAAGCACCGCGGTGGGGCACCCCCGGGAGCATCTCTCCCCGGGCCCTCGTGCCCAGTGCGGGGCAGTGACCCCCACACAGGGTGTGGGGCTGCGTGGGCGGTGCGGGGGGGCTGGCGGGGCAGGTGCACTGAACCCGTGCCGGTGGTTTCCAGGTGTTGCTGGTGGGTTTGGGGAGCAGCAGAGCGGTTGCTGGCCCTGGCTCTCCAAAGCATCCTTCATGGCAGCTGTCCCCGGTGCTCCGTGGTCCCTACAAGGGGTTGAAGACGTGTTCTTCCCATCACCGTTCTGCCCATCACTGTTGTGTTTGGGACAACGTGTACCCTCTTGGATACTGACCTTGAGCATCGCCAGGTGGTACCTTGGAGGCAGAGCTGCTCTGTGAGCACGACAGCTTCCTGGGGCATCCCACCCCCACGCACTGGGAGCGTGGGGATAAAGGATAACTCAGTGTCACAGGAGCCCATGTTCTTACCTGTATCTGAGCGTTGGCAGCTCTGTGAGTGCCAGGAAGAGCCTATGCTAGCAAGGGACCTGATGGGCAGGCGAGGGGAGCGAGCAGCTGTAGGCTTTTCCCATTGTGGGAAACACTTGCCTCAGTGCAGCCCACTTGAGGTCTGATCCTGCCTTGTTGCAGTCAGGGGGCTCACAGGGAGCTGAGCAAAGTGTGGTGGCACTGGGAATAAATGGAGTTATCGGTGAGGAGGGAAGAGGTAAAGGGTGGGCTGAGCTTTCTGCTGCAACTCTGGGTGGGTGTAGTGCTGAGTGATGGTGCTGGTCGCTCAGTGAGACATGAAAACCCTGATGGTTTTCCATGCTGAGGCTCTGGTTTACTTACAGATTAAGTAGACAAAACTCTGCTGGAGTCCATGGAGGGAGCTTTGTCCACTTATTTTACTGGAGAACTTGGCTTCACTCTACATTTCCAAAGCTTGATGTTCAGGCACGTGTAAAGGCTACAGTACCCATTCTCTGCTATTTCATATTTATTTTTTTTCCTTGCCTGGAAGATGTTTGGGTTAAGTGTGTTGAGCTTCCCCTAATGTGAAAGGGATACATTCTTCTGTGCCAGTAGCTTTAGCAGTCTGAACAAGTGGCTTAATCAACCTGTTTTATTTGGCTAGAAATATAGTTGGCTGAAGATCTGGAGTCTCTACTTCTCAGACTTTAATTCTGCATTATTTTCCATGGAGGCTTCTGTCTTTACTTTCTCCGGAAGAGACAGAATGGCCCAAGATTAGGAATTGCTGATAAAGGTAGGAGGGGTTGGGTTTTCTTAAAGCAAAAGCAATTTTCTCTATCGTGCCACAATCAGAGCTCATCGGCTTGGTGACTCTCCTGGCGTGTGCAAGACCCTCTGGGTGCCAAGCAGGGCGATGGATGCACGTACCTGCCTGCCCTTTAAAGCACGTGTTTCCCTCTCTGACCTCCTGTAGTGGTTGTTTCTGGCAGTGTCAGAAGGCATTGCCTCTCCCAGCTTGGGCTCTGGTAGCTTTACCAAGAACACCCCTCTCACACAGCCCACGTGATGTCATGTGAGGGTAACATGAGGCGTGAGGTGACTGGTTGAGCAGTGGCTCTGGGATGCTCTCACCTGTCCTCCTACGGTGCTTGTGGCAAGCCCTTTAGTGTCTGGTGCTGTAGGAGGTGTCTGAGGTGTGAGTCGGGAGGTTTTGTGTCCAATCCCAGCACTGCCACGGATCTCCCACAGGCTGCCCTGGCCTCTGCATTTGGGATCTTGCTTGGGAACCGGGAGCTCCGTGATGAGAAGTCTTCCCCACCTTCCCTGGGTGTGCTGAGCTCTTACTGTGGAGGCCAGCATCACCCTTTGAAGTTTTAAAGTGCTAATTATTAATGGCTACAGCCTCTTGATCTCGAAATTGCTCTCTGGTGCCGTATGTGGTGATGACCAGGGCAGGAATGCATGGGCAGAGGGAGTCTGCTCGGGCAGGGCAGTTTGCTGGCATGGCAGGCAGGGCTACCCCTGGCTGATGGGTTAAGAAATTGGGGCGAGAACCCCCACATTCAGTGTCTGTTCAACGCTACCGGGATTTCAGTTCTGACTTCAGTGCCTTTTTCTCCTCCCGATTTCAGAAGCGCTTCAGCTACTGCTGAGCTGCCTGTTCCCTCTGCTCCCCATCCCTTCCACAGTTTCACGATGTTTATTTTTCTTTCCAAGCCTGCGATCGTGTTGAAATCCTGGATTTTGTTTTTAAGACAAGTAAATTGCTAATCCTCCTGTTTGTGGAGACAGGCTTAGAAGTATCCCCTGCCTGATCGGCAAAGCCTGTAACGCCTGCCATGGAGACTCTGCCTCTGGAGCTTTGCTGAGGCAGCAGAGGTTCAGATGGATGCCGGGTGTTGGAGCAGAGATGTGGCTGCTGTGGCCAGTGTAGTCCTGGTTGATCTTTGGTTGGACTTTCCCTGCATGAAGGACAAAATTTCTGTGTTCTACCTGGTTTTGTCAGGCAGCACTGAATGATACAGGGATGGGCTCTGAAGGACGTTTAGTTCGCGCTTTTTTCCAGCCTCACACCCAGCAGATGGGTGGGTTGAAAAGCCCAAATGTCCTTGCACGGCCTCACTGTCCCCATAGCACAGCTGGCTCAGCAGAAGAGCCAGCTCAGACCCTGGCGTTAGACATCTTTAGACCATACCAAGCATTTCAGATCTCAAAAGCCGTTGACTTCTCCCCTCTGCATCATTTCTGTAGTATTCCACCTCACTTCATGGGTCACCATGTCCCAGACATGACCCTGGGTCTGTTTTCTCACCTCTAGATGTCATGGGAGGGGACAACGAGCAATTTCTGCTGCAGCTGCAGGGCAGGAAATGCAGGTGGCCTGGCATGAGGGAGCAGTTCAACCACAGGAAGACATCCCGCGCGGCTGCGGAAGTGGGGAAAGGCTGAGTCAGGGTGCATGGTGATGTTTGATGGGTCTCCGGCACGGGCCATCTCTCGCTGAGATGCTCATAGCCCAGATGGAGGAGGTGCAGCCAGAGCTCCTCTATGGGTGGTGGCTGCAGCTTTGGCTGGGATTAGCTGATGGGCTTAGTGTTGGCAAATCCCTGGGGGTGATGGGGGGTGGTCTGGCCAATTGGCTGGGCACAGAGAGGGGGCAGCGAGGTGAGGAGTGAACCCAGTCGTGAGTGTTGGCTTCATCTCCCCATCATCCAGCTCAAGAGGTGTGTGGAGAAAGATCTGTGCCCCTGTGTGTGCAGGAGGCACTGGGTGGGCATCCTGAGGTGGCCCTACAGCACCCATGGTACTGCGGTAGACGACAGAGTGTGGTCTAAGCCATGGAGCCACCGCCCAGACCCTGCTGCCCCGGGGCTGTGCTTCTTGAGGGGCTGGGAGCTCTCAGATACTGGCAGGACAGAAATAGCTAAGATGCTGAAAGCAGTTTTGGGATATCTTGCCAGTACTGGTCCCTTCTGCATCTCTGGGGGACTCCTTCCCACGTGCAGAGCAGCCATCGCATCCTTCGGTAGAGGTCTTCCCACATGGGTTTGCCCCATGATCGGCTTTTCTCCTGTGCTTGAGCATGACATAGGGTAAATGTGTAATGCTCTGCCTCTGACCCAACGTGGGGGTGAGCTGGGCCGGTCCTCCTGCCTATTGCTTGGGAAGGCAGCTTAAGCTTTCCCTGTTCAAGGGCTCGGGATTGTGCTCCATGTGGTTCCTGAGATAGCTCGCTTCTGAGATGTCAGCAGGATTTACATAGCTTTTTTTAAACAGAAATGGAAATGAAGTGACAGACATAAAAGTTGAGAATGAGGAACATGGTTGTGTTACTTGGGATCAGTAGAGGAGCAGCCAGGGCGGACAGCGCCCTTTTCCAGTGAAGTAATAAATCGTGGAGTTTGTATCTGTGAGCTTAAAATAAAGGGATGTTGCCCACAGCAGAAAATGTCACTCCCTTGCCTCCTTCCCTGCCTCCACGCTCCTGTCTGAGTCATTCTTGAATCAGATGCATCCAAGTGTCCTGACTCAAGATTTTGAGATTCTTGGACTTCGCGATGCTTGTGAAGGTCAGGGTATTTCTGGGAGGACCTAGAGAGCATCCAAGGTCCTGTTTCTGAGCATCCCTGTGTGGGGAGCATTGCTGGGGTTTTGTTTGCTTTCTTTATAAATGATAGTTGAGATTTGGACATCATCACATCACGGAGCTGATGCTTGGAAGATACCATGTGTAGAATAGGATGGTTGCTGTGTGGAAGTTCTGGCAGCTCCTGGTGATACCGGGACAGTGGCTGGTGGGGAGGCCACTGCCAGCCTCTGTGGTGAAGCTGCCAAAATGCTGCATAAAGCCATGTCCCACACTGAGCTCTGTGGTGGGCAGGAGGTGTCCCAGCCCCGTCTGATGCCAGTGGTTCTGCAGGGGAGGTTGTGGTCCCTGTGGGCTGGGTCAGGATGCCAGGGCATGACTTAGGGGGCACTTGTGATACAGAACTGGGCTTTGCAGGGTGTGAAGGTTGTTTCCATCCAAACAGCTGGGAAATGCGTTGGTGAGCATGGGATGGTTTCCTGGCCTGGAGCACCCTGCTGAGGTCACCTGTTTGTGGGGAGGCAGCTGAGGCTCAATCCTGCCTGCTGGGGACTGGGCTGTGCCGCAGGGGCAGGCACTGCTGCAGTTACGGAGTGATGGTGCTGCTGGGCTGTGCCAAGGTGTAACCTCGGGGTGAATGACTGCATCCCAGACGGGACGGTGGTCTGTGGAGGTGGCTGCAGCATCTTGGGGTCCGCCCAACTGGGTGGGGGCGATGATGGACATCAAGCCTGCACCCAAATCTTTCCCCCACAAGCTGTGTGCAGCGAGCAGCACGAGGACAGGGACAGCAGGACGGCCCACACCCCGTGGCCGTGGGCAGAGGAGCACAGAACAAGCTGTCCCCAAGGAACAGAAGCCCCGGACACGAGTCTGCTGAAGTCAGGGAAAAGATCTCAGAGGGTATTTTTTTTGAGTCAAGAGCCTGTGGCCTATAAATACACAGGGCTCAGCCCCTGTGCTGCTGCTCGTGTTTGCAGAGCAAGCGCCAGCTGACTGTCAGGAAGCACTGCTGCAGATCCGAGGTGCTCGCTGGTGCTTCCAAAAAGCAGCCCAGATCTTAGCAGCAGCGTGATGCATCTGCTATCATTAGAAATAAACTCATGCCTGTGCTGGGTGCTGAAGGCAGGGATTTCTCTTGCAGCCATCTGGCTGGGAAGGGAAGGCTCCTTCTGCTTTGTCACAAAAAAAAATTAAGGAGCTGGATCTCTGTGCAGCACCTAGACTGCGCCTGAGACTTGGCTGAGCTCTTCCATGAGCTTGCAGCAAGGGCTTGGTATTCTTCAGAGCTTCTAGAAAGCCCCAGGCTTTGTTGCCCCAGCTTGAGCTGTGTCTCCAAGCTCGGCAGGGCTGCCTGGTGCAACGAGGCATCACTCAGTGGGAGTGGGGGGCCAAGGGGGTGTCAGAGTCTGGCACTTCATAATTGCTTGGGGATATTAATATGTTTTATGAGCTAAAGGTTAGATTGCTATCTAGCCATCTGCCCTGCCTTGGGGGGTCGTGTGTCTCTTCCACCCCAGGAGAACAGAACGGATTGCAATTCAGTCTCATTAAAATGGGCTGAAACCTGGGATTTCTGGTTCATAGGGAATTATTTGCTTTTTTTAATATGATTTTTTTGGGTTGGGTCAGACTGAAATGAAATGGTTGTTCCTGCTTTGCTTCTGCTTCTCGTAAGCTCAAGGATCCTGTGGCTTGGAACAGCCCTGTATGACTGATGTCCTTGTGCTCGGGGCTGAATCCATCCCCCGGTGTCAAGTTGGGGGCTGCTGAGTCCCTGCCACAGAGGGGGGAAATCACTCCCAAAATCCTAGCAGGGCTTGTCTGGAAGGGTCTTTTATTGGATTAAAGCTTGTCAATCCGGAGGCGTTTTGAACAAGATGTTCTGGACTTGGAATAATTGAATCTCATTTGTTTGGACAGAACTTTTTTCCCCCTAATTCGGCAGGAAACCTCCCATCAGCATCTGTCCTGGCTCCTCCACAGCCATCACTCACTCCCCCCACTGCTTCTCTCCTTACTTCTTCACAACCCAAGGGTGCTGGAAAAGTGGTCCAGCTTCTCTTAGGGCTGAGCATACCCCATCCCACCCCAGCTGGTTGTGGTCCTGCAGCCAAGCAGGTCCAGGGCAGCCTGACTATCTCCCGTTGTTTTCACCAGCTATTAAAAAAAGGCACCAAATACATGGGGGAGAGGGGGAGGGATGCTCCGTTCACGTGGTTTTTCTGGATCGCGCCTAGATGCCTGCAAAGAATAGACCATCCAAACACGCTGCTGGAGCGCTAATCGGCCGGGGACAGTTTGAGCTGCCCAAGCAGCTCTTTTGTTGGAGCCTGAATTCCTCCTCTGGCTGATGCTGGGCCGGATCTTCCCATGCAAAATTCCTATTGCCCTTCATCTCATGAAATGCAGTGGGGCCGTTGATGCCAGACAGACATCGTGCTCAGCAATAGCTCTGCTCAGCTCTGTTTGGGAATTGTTTTCCCCCTATTCTGGAAAAGATTTTGGGGGGTCTCTGCTTATGCTTCATGCACACACAGGTCCTATTTCAGTGCATGAGGAGCCTCCCTGGAGCTGCACACACTAATACCAAGCCTTGGTTTGGGCTTGTGCTGCTTAAAGTGGGATTTTTTTTTTTTTTGTATTTTTTTTCCTTCCCCCTGAACACCTGCTGTATGAATTAAAATTTGCCTTGTAAATGTAACTGATTCAGAGCCTAAGCATGAAAGACAGGCGTTTGCTTTTCTCTTGGAAAAAGAAGGTTTTGCTCTTGAGGCAGCTCAGCCACGCACCCAGAGAGAAGCCCCAGTCCCTCTCGTCACCATTTTTAAATTCAGTTGCCCACTGTCCTTATAAATAAGCCACCAGGAGCATGACGAGGCAAGCATCCCTGCTATTTATAGCTCTCACTGCTCCACACGCCTGTTTTAAAAATCAGCTGGCTAAATGGCTCTGCAGCCATTCAGCAAAGGCTTAATGACACAGGCACATTAGCTGCATGGGTAGATGTATGTATATTTAAAGGCTGCTGGTGCTGAGCCTTCACCTTGAGTAGGTGGGATGAGCTGTGATGGGGATGTTTCTCCTGGGCAGAGGGGACCCCTTGGATGCAGCCTCAATGCTGGGGAATGGGCTCTGGTTTAGCTGGCATCCCAACATGCTGGGATAGAGGGGCTCTGGTTTAGCTGACATCCCCATGTGCTGGGATGGAGTGGCTCTGGTTTAGCTGGCATCCCCATGTGCTGGGATGGAGGGGCTCTGGTTTAGCTGGCATCCCCAGGGCTTGTCCCTGCTCCAGCCATGCCAGCCAGCCCTGCCGTGGGATTGGTGCCACTGGGCGTGCTCCTGGCACAGCCTATCCTCCACCTATCCCCTGCACCTTGGCTTGTCGGGGGGTTACCACTGGACAAATACATGTTGCTATTCCCTAAGCTTTAAAAAACCCTAAAAAGTATTTTTTGAAGCCGCATTAACCCTTTATTATATATTTTTTTCCCTTTGTGGCATCACCTCAGCAGTGAAGAGGCTGCCAGTAACCTTCACCCGTTCAACTGGTCGTGCCACTTCGCAGATGAATCTCCTTTATTCCTGGCAAATTATACAGCCGCAGTTTTCAGGCAGCTTTACTCTATTTTGACTGACTGGCTGACTATATTAACTGATAGTGCTGCTTGGGCTGCTTTGATCCTGTATTATTTATGGAAATGATGGCATATAACTCCGCGTAGCTGATTAATGCTGCATGTATTTTTAATGTGCTAGTTCTACTGTTTGATCTGTGCTAAATGATTCTTCTCTGATGCGTTCCTGGGTTCGGACTGGTTCCTTGTGAAAAGGATATTGAAATGGACTGTTTGTTTTGTTGCCCTTTTTTTTTTTTCCTTCCCCCCCCCCCACTGTGGTCTCATCTTGTGCTGGGTTTTAAGCTTTCCCAGATCGTTTCCCCAAGCAGAGCTCTGCTGCTATCACATGGAGCATTTACACTTTATTGCTATTAATTTGAGCGTTCCATGGGTGGCATTACTCTAAATTCACTGCTGCTTGTGCGGTCATTTGAAGTTTCAGGGAGGGACAGGGTGGAAGAACAACCATCTAAGTGATGCTGAATCCTTCCTCGTGTGCGATTGCTGAATCCCAGCTCGGCTGTGACTCGGGTCTGGCCACATCTGAATGAGAAAGAAACCTGTCTAAATTGGAAAGGATGTAATTAATGTTTTCTGTGGCATGTCACGGGATGGCTGGGACTGGTCGATATTAAGAAAATGACTTTAATTGCCAGGGAGGTGTGTGCTCAACTCACAGCTTCCTCCTCTGCGGTGTGAGATGTGGTTGTGGTCAGGGAGGGACTGGTGGGCAAAGGTGATGTTTCATCCCAGGAAATACCCACCGCATCCCGTGGCGCATCCCGTGGCACGTGCGGCACTCCCAGCGCTGCTGCTGGGGGAGAGAGCCCAATGCCCTTCATCCCTCCTCCAAAGTCCTTCCCCATCACCAGACGTGGCCAACGGGGTGGAAACTAGGCGGTCGTTCCAGGAGGACCATCAGTGAGCCAGAGGATCAGCGTTTCCCTTCCCTGGGGGCAGAACAGGGGAAGAACTCGATTATTATTATTTCTTTTTAATTTATTTTTTCCCCCTGCCTTTTGCAACACCTGCTCATTTTTGTGGCATGACAAGGCTTGTCTCCTAACCCTTGACACATCTGACCATGCTCCAGCAATAACAGGCTTGCGAGGACGCTTTCATGAGCGGTGCTGTAAAGATGCAAAGCGATGCTGGTTTAAAACCTTTAAATGAAGGTGGGTTCCCCCCCTCCTCTGAGCAGTGCTTTTTGTCAAAATCAGCAAAATATTTCTCTATCTGCAAAAGATCCCTTTTCCTTTAATGGATTTTATATTGAAAAGAGTTTAAAGTTAACATTTTGTTCCTTCCCTCTGAATTTTTCAAAGCCCGTTGAAAAACTTCAGTAATTCCCTTTACCCCCTGCCTTCTATTTCAAATATATAAAAATAAACATACATATTGTATTTTTTAATATATATTTTTTTCCCCTGTTTGCTGTAACTCTGGTTACAGACAATTTTCTGGTGTCCTTCCCCTGCCCCAAACAGAGATGTGCCAACCTTTGCATCCCAATGAGCCAACTATCTGGGGCCAAAGTCAGGAGGGATGTGGAGCATCAGGTGCAGGGTGAACAGGGTTTGGTGATACGGCTCCTGGCAACCAAGTTGCGTGTCAGAAAGGCGTCTGGATTGCAGACATGTGAGTAATGGGGCAGAGGCATCCACACCTTGGCGGTGCCGCCGGTGGGGAAAGGGCATGGTGCCTTGCATAACGCCCGCAGCTGGCAGAGCCTCTGCGTGGGGAGGGCTTTGGGGAGGAGGTGTGTTCCTATGCACCCCTTCCTACTCCAAAACTGCAGCCTGAGAGGTGTGGGGAGCTGGCCTGGGTGGGTGGTTGGGACCCCAGGGTACCCCAGGAAGGAGGGGAATTGACTCTGGGGTGTTTATCAGAACAGAAGGGTTGTATTGGAGTGGAGCTCAGCGACCTGTTGGCTCTTGCCTGGGCTGGGTGTTTGCTGACTTTGTACCCACGTAGGAGATGTCTTTGCCTCCCCAGCTGATAAGAGCAGCCCTGTGTGATCTGCCCTTCCCTGCCATGGTCGGTTGGGTTTTTTCCCCCATCCTGGTGCTTGAGGAAGGATTTGGAGGAGATTTGCCTTGTTTTTAAGCACCTTGGCAGACTTGGGCATGAGTGCGGCCATCCCATGTCCCGACACTCCCCTCACCCCACATCCTGACACTCCCCTCCCTGTGAACAGCCATGTCCTGGTAAGATCTGACTTGCTGGGTTCCCCAGCCATGCCTCCCAATTCCCGGGCAGGGCTGGGGGGTCCCTTGGCATGGGTCGGGGGTAGCCTGGCATCGCCCTGTCTTGCACATCATCCCCTCTGCTGCAGGGCCGGCTGGCACAAGGAGCAGATGGGGAGGTGGAGCTGGGCTGCTCAGCTGGGTTTCAGGCTATGATAAAGTGAAGTGACGTAGAAAACTAAATACCTGTTATCGGAGAAAAGCAAACAGAGCATCCACCTGCCTCCAGCCTTTCTCCCTTCAAGGGCAGGCTGCACGCCTGGCATATAGCTCCCTGTAAAAGACATTGTATTATTAACGTGCTTGCTTTGGCTTGGCTGTGGTGTTGAGAAATCCAAACTTGACTCCAGATAACAAATGACAAACATTTGTCTGGACTTAACTATTTTATTCAGACTTTTATTACTATTATTTTATTTTTTCCTCCTGGAGGTTTACAGTAAGTTGTCGCTGATGTGCCATTTGACGTGGATTAGTGCTGACTCCTCGCAGTTGGATCGTCTCATCCTTTTCACATCTTGGATATGTCTTTCCAAGGGAGGCTTTTGTGCATGTCTAATCCATTTAAAACGAAAAATAAATGAGAAGCGGACTGATCTCTGAAGGGCAGTTGGGAATGAGGGCAGCACTGGCTTCCCCACAGAAGCAGGCGAGCTTTGCGGTGGGATGGAGGGGACAACAGTGAAGCTGTGCCCAGGAGAGTACCTTTCCCCCCAGGTCGGTGTCGGGGGGCCTGGAGCAGAGCTGTCACTGCCTTTTGGTTTACAGACCCCATAAGGGCTTTCCCCTGAGGGTGTAGCTAGTGAGTTCAAGCTTGTGGGCCAGGGAGTGGTTGCTTCCCTCTCTCTGCCCCACCACCAGCACACTGATCCCTTTCAAGGACCTCCCTTGAGCCCACGTACATGAGCTGAATGGCCCTTGCCTTACAGCCAATTTCTCTCCCACCCATATGTAACACAGGTCATGTATTCAGTACTGTGTGTGGGGTTGGTTGTACTGAACCAGAGCCTTCCCATGCGTTCCCGGGTTTGTGGTGGGTACCTGCAGCTCCCCTGGGCTTGGCAGGACCTTGCCCCTTTGTAGGTGGGACTCAGGCTCCTTTCGCAGGGTGTCTCTTCAGCAGCAGAGCTGGTGGAAGAGGAGGTGCTGCTCCTCCCCCTGGCCTCTGGCAGGGGTGTTGCAATGCCAAAACAGTAGTTACAAACCCTCAAAAATTGGGAAATGGTCAGCATAGAAATGTCAACAAACCTCTTGTCGCTGTCCTGCTGCCTGCCGAGGATGCTCTGTGGTTTTGAGCATCCCTTTGACTTGGGAACAGGCTTGTTCTTGCCAAACCAGACCTGATCTGCCTTTGCCCCAGGGTAATTCTCTGTCTGCATTGCTGTCCCGGTTGCAAGAGGTGGGTGGTACAGTGCTGCTGGGGCAGGGGTTGCACAGTTTGGGTTTAGTGTCTGGGCTCAGACTTGGTCTCAGCGTAGTGCCCAAGCTGTGGGTGAGATGGGGAGCGCTGCACGGGATGTCCAACACCCTCATGCCTCTGTCCTCCCAGTCAAGCTTTCAAGGGTTTTGTCTGTTTCAAGAGAATTTGGTGGTTCTGCAGGGCTGCTGCTGTGGCTGTAGGTACTGTGGAGCTTTCTGACAGCTGGCTTAGATTGAGAGACTCACAGAATTGTAGGGGTCGGAAGGGACCTCCAGAGATCGAGTCCAGCCCCCTGCCAAAGCAGGGTCCCTAGGACAGGTCGCACAGGTCAGTGTCCAGACAGGTCTGGAATATCTCCAGAGAAGGAGACTCCCTCACTGTGAAGAAGTTCTTCTGCATATTGGTGCAGAACTTCCTATGCTACAGCTTGAGGCCATTGCCCCTGGTCCTGTCCCCACAGACACTGAGAAGATGCTGGCTATTTTCCCCTGTCTCCCACCCTTCAGATATTGATAACCATTGATCAGCTCCCCTCTCAGTCTTCTTTTCTCAAGGCTGAACAGCCCCAGTTCATTCAGCCTTTCCTCAAGAGACTTAAGCCCCTGTTTGTTTGTGGTGGCTAGCTAATGGCACGATTTCCCTTTTGAAGGTGAACTGTGGCTGCAGCCGATGCCTCGCGGTGGAGGCAGGAGCCAGGGATGGATGGAGCTGTAGCATCCGTCCGTGTTGGCAGCAGCCTGATGACTGCAGAGAGAGAAATTAAACACCAGCGTGCAGCCTCGGCTGAAGGATCTGCTGCAGGGCTGGGGGGTTGGAAGCCAGGGTGAGCCGGAGGCTGTGCTCAGCACCCCCTGTGCTGTCCCTGCACCGAGCTTGCCCCCTCTCAATGTTTGCTGTCAATGGAGGAAGGTTTGAGTGTAGCTTAGGCACACTGAGATGTCCCCTGCCACTCTCTGCTCCCAGGAGACAATATCGGATCTGCTGCAGTTCCCTGCTTCAGGGATACCTGCCAGCTTTCTCCATCCAGGTGTCTATTTCCATGACGTGCTCTGGCCCGTATCAGTTCCCTCTTAGAAAGCTCAACTTCTCCTCTGTGGATCTGCCAGCAAATTTTTCTCACTGCTGTATCTGCAACCCAGCTTGGCTAGTGCTGGGTGAGGGCAAAGGTGACACAGGCTCTCAGAGGGATAGACAGCCACCTGATGTGCGCTGGAAGCAAATGTATCACTCCATGCAAAGAGCAGCAGGGCGGGTGCGAGGCTGCGTGATAAAACATACGGAGCGGGACATCTCCCTTCTTCCCAGCTCGGGAGGCATTTTCCTTGCCCTGTGCCAGCAGCACTCCCTGCTTGCAGCACCTTATAACTCACAACCCCTTGTCTGGCAGGAGTTATGGTAACTCCAAATTAGCCCGTAGCGCTGTGTCGTCATCGCCCTGAAACAGGACCCGAATGGCAAAACCTGCCCGAAACCAGTTGTGGTGACTCACGCGCGATCCCTCGCTCCCGCTGGAGTTTCTGCTATGGTAATTCCACTTATTAAGCGAGGAGACAAAACACCTTTATTAAACTTGGAACCCAGCTCAGGGGCAGTGGGAGAACCAGGACTTTCAGACTGTCAGAAGGTTTTTCTTTGAGAGTCCCCCTCTCTTCCTTTGCGCAGGGAGCGAGGGAGGAAGAAAGATGCTTTGCTGTTTGAGAGGAGTAAAAGTCTGTGTTTAAATATGTTTATTTAGAGTAAGGGGAAAAAAAAACCCAAACAATTAGGGAAGCGTTTTGGGAATGAGCCCTGTGATGTTTAGGCTTCACTTGATCTCCAGGCTTGAAAATGCGATGAGCTGAGATGGACGGGGGTCTTAGCGCGGGCTCTGCAAAGCTGCTTTTTATTAACACTTTCGGTGAGTGTTTATTAATGCTGTGGATAAAAGAAGCCTTTGTTAATGGGTCTGTCCCTTTGCTCCTCCTCCAGAGGAGCTGAATCTTGAAAGGAATTGCCCAGGGCACCTGCTGGAGTTACTGATGAAAGTTTTCATTCCAGATTTTCTTCACAAGCTTAAATACAAGTGTCCAAAACTCCAGAGAGCAAGCCTGGCCCTCTCTCCCTCCTTGAACAAGCAAAAAAGAGCTGTAGAAATGCCTGTTGCTGCCTGTGCACAGAGCTGTGTGTGGTGGCCCTGTGTCCATGGTGAGCATCGCTTTATGCAGCACCAGCTGAAGAGATGTGCATGAGGAGATGTGCTTGAGCTGCCTCGGCAACGTCGTCGTGGAGAGATTTAAGGAGAATTGCTGTCGATGGCTTTTGTTCCTCCGGAATGCTGTGGGCACCTTGCTGCAGAGATGAGGGAGAGGTCTTGTGATCTGTCAAGACAGCGTCCATGCAGCTGGGTGACATGGGGGGACATGTCTGTCTGGTCCTGTGGTCCAGGAGGAGGAGTGGGTCCTGCTCCAAGGTTGGGGCTCAGGCTCTGACCTTTCTTCTTGCCTTGTAGCAGTGTGAGCCTCTTTGGGCCACCTTCCGCTCCTTGTGGATGTTCAAAGTGTCCCTTTGAAGACATCTCTCATCTTGGAGAATTACTGCAGCGGTTTGAAAAGTGCTCCTGCTCACTTGGAGAGAAACCTGGGCACAATGCTTGTGCTGCCCCCAAAGGGGATGTCCATCTCTGGAGGCTGTGCATGCCTCAGCACTGGCCAAGGGCCCTGTAGCTCTCTGAGAGAGAATCTCCTGCTTCCGGGAGATGCAGAGCACTCCTCTGCTTCTAGCTGATGCCTTGCTGGGGGAGGACGTGGTTCATGCTGAATTATGGATTGATTGCACGCCAGCGCCGTTAGCATCTCCATGCTTTTGTTCTGTCATTCCTCCCAGGGAAAGCACCTTATATGGGGGAAAGTAAAAGGATGGCTTCTTACCACTTCCATCCTGTCTTGGACAAGCTTTGGTAACTCTGAGCAGTGTCAGTGCCGAGGGAAAGCCACAGCTCCCCCCGTATGCTGGGAGAGCACTCAATTACACCATGGCTACACATCAGGTTATGTCTTTGCTGCTGAAGAAGGATTCATTCTGCAGGGAGATCATCCATGTGTTTCTTCCTTCTCACCAGGAAGCTTCCCCAGAAGGCTGAGCCCTGCAGCTTGTACAGCGATGTACTAACATGGAGGGATGTGGCTGTCTCAGCTCAGCTCCCCTGGGGCCAGGATTGAGCCACAGCACCCTATGGCACTGAAGCCGATGTGTTACCACCTGCGGTGTGACTTCTGCGCCAAGCAAAACATGGTCTTGGCAGCAGGAGCACACCCATGGGGCTGGGACAGCAAATCCCCCTCCCCAGCACCATGAAGCGCTTGGCATGGTGCTTCAGTGGATGCTCAGCACCCAGTTGGGTCCATGATGCTCTGGAAGGGGGAGCTTGGTTGCATTGAAGCTGAATTTGACCCTGAGAGTGGGAGGAGTTATGTTTGGAGAAGCTGCTGCACCAGCAGGCTGTCAGCAGGCAGGTCCAGCGGGAAAAAGCTCCCCAAGGTCCAGTGGGAAAAGGCTCCCAAGGCTGTGGTTCTCAGCAGTGCAGGTTGGTTTTGAGTAATGTGTCAGACACGTGTGGGCAGGAGCAGCTCCTGTAGCTGGGCACATCAGTTCCCTGCACGCTGGACAAAGTCCCTGGTTTGCATCCTGCACAGCCTCCCTGGAGCAGAGCTGTTCCCCAGGGACAGGGAACAAACAGCAACTCTTGCATTTGGGCAACAAGGCTCTTGGATGTGGAGGGGAAGAGGCAAGGCTTGGCTTCCTCTGTGGGGCAAAGGAGTCCCTGCATGTTTCACTCAGGGTTTGGGTAGTGACGACAGCTGGCCCTTCTTGACTTGCAGTTTGTAACCACCTTAGTGATGGAGGCAGGGAAGGCCTCTGGGGATGCCTGCCTTAATTGCTATATATTTAAGGTTTCTGGTGGCTGTAATCTGCACCTTAGTGGATTTCCTTGCAAGGAAGCTGTTATTTGTGAATTCAAGCAAGGAGAAATCACTTGCATTGTTTCGCTTCCCAGCGCGCAGCTCTCCTGCCAGCTGGACGCTGCCTGAATGCGTCTCGGTGTTCACCAGGGGATGGGCAACGCTGCAGCACGGAGGGAAATGAAGTGAAAAAGTCAGGCCAGGAGCTGGCAGTAGGAACGTCCTCAAGTCCTCTCCTTTACATGAGTCATCTTGAGTGAGACTAGCTGTGATGGTTGACGTTAGCACTGTGTGTTCTCCATCATCTGCTGGAGGTCCCTGCTCCTCGGCAGGAGACCTGGTAGGTGCATTGGGATGAGGGCAGTGGCTGTACCCACCATCCTGGGTGGGCAGCTGATGGATGGCATCTAGTGATGCTTTTGATAAGGCTGTGGGCAGCAGAATGTTTTGCACTGGTTTGTACCAGCATCGACAGCGTCTGAATCGATCACAACAGATTTGTGCCACAAGAACGTGGCTCAAGGACAAAGTGGTCCCGTACAGACCTGACAGTGCTGTGGGGCTTCAGCAGGGTCAGGTGGTTCCTGCTGACTGAGCAGTTCGTGCAGCTGGGCCGAGGACCAACGTGGCATGCCACGCACTGGGATGAGCTTTCTGGCTTCTGTGTCCAGGCAGGGATGAGATGTCTTTTGTACGGGTGGATGATGGGTGCAGCAGAACTCGCTTCCCATCCTGCTGGCATCTGCATTTTGTATCCCACTCCTTGCTTTTATGTTTCTTTCCAGTTAGCTTTGTGTCCCACAGTGTTTCCCTTCCAGCTGCAATGCTGGAGGAGCCACCCAGTTATTCTAGCATAGCACCGTATTGTTGTGATCCCCTTTTAGGGGTGTTCCTGTGGGTTCCCAGCCAGCGCCCCCAGCTTGGGTCAGCTAATCCCTGAGAAATGGGACAGGGGATATCTTCAGCTCCACACTGGCTGTTACTGCTGCCAGACCTCAGGAGCCTGCAAAAGGTGTTGGGGGAGAGCTGATGCTGATATGGGTGTGAATTGCTCAGGAGAGGCATTTGCTTATCTGGGGAAGGAAGAAGAGGAGGAGGTGGTGGCGGCTGTGCAGGTAGGGCTGGGCTGTGCCGTGCTGCTGGAGCATCCTCTGGCACACCAGAGATGTGTGGCTGCTGGACAGGAGATGCTGTCAGGGGCATGGGCAGCAGAGGGCCGCGCTTATCTCTGTGGCAACAGGTTTCAGCAGGGGAGACTGGTTGTCATTTCAATGGAAGGCTTCACCATGCCCTACCCAGATGGCACCCAGAGGAGTTTGCAGCTTGTTGTTGAGTGAGAAGGATGCACAAATCCTTGTCTTTCCTTAGCTTTGGGTGATGTGATGCTTACCCCCGCGGGAAACACATCTCAGCGCTGCATGGAGGCGGCCCTTCAAAGTTTTGGACAGTCACTGCAGAGAAGCATCTAAAAACTTCTGGATTACACAGCCTGAGGAGGGAAGTGAGTCTGTCCCTGGCACTGGAGCAAAGCTTTTTCCCACACAGCTCTGAGCCTGGGCTGTGTCACCTACCCATTTTATCTCAGCAGGAGCACTGTCTGGGGCTTTACTGACCTACACCAGTGGTGAGGGAAAGAAAAGAGGTGAATTCTTTTCATATGGAAAGTTATAGTCTTAAAAAGACCTCATTAGCCTTCCATTTAAAGATCTAATTAATGACTAGGTTGGAAAAGACCTTTAAGACCTAGCCCAACCATACCTGTCCTCTACTAGACCATATCTCTAAGTACCTCATCTACCCGTCTTTTAAACACCTCCAGGGATGGTGACTCCACCTCCTCCCTGGGCAGCCTGTTCCACATTGGGACAGCTCTTTCAGTGAAGAAGCCCAGGTTTGGGCAACCTGGTCTAGTGAAGGTGTCCCTGCCTATGGCACGGGGACAGAACTAGATGATCTTTGAGGTCCCTTCATGTCTCAATAATGCACCCCAATCCTGCCCCATTAACCCACTCCAGTGCTGTCCTGCAGAACCCACCCTGGGGTTCTCTGCACTGTGGCTCTGCAGCAGCAGGGACAGCCAAGTATCGTGGGTTTTTGTGCACATGTGAGCCCAAGCAGGGTCCTGGAACTGGACTGGAGGGGTCAGCCTGAGCTAAACACCATCCCTTCCTTCACCCAGGCAGCAACCAGCCCTGGCTGCGTGCTGGGACCCTCGCCGGAAAGGATGGGGTAGCAATAAGAAGAGGGGGATTCCTCTGCACTCATCCTCCTGACCCCCCATTTTCTTGCTGGTTATGGGTATGGCACAACTTTGTAGCCCACATGCAAAGGGCTGAAAGGACAGTTCTTGCTTGGGGTTTTGTTGGTAGAGCCTTTAAAGCTCCTGTGTAAATTAACACGTTTGTTCATTAGCTGCAATTCCCCAGAGCGCCCAGGAAAGTTTGTGATTTTAATTACTTTTTGCAGGGATCTGAGCACACAGAGACTTGGGCAGATGATTATAGCTCACATTATTCATGCAGCTTTTTTTAATCCCTTCCTCTGCTAGGACATGGTTGAGAGATACTAAAATTGAAGTCTGCTAATAAAACCCCAGCCCCGTCCCGTGTGAGGTGTCTTGATCTTGGGGCTGAAGTTGTTTTCCTCTCAAAACGATGATGCTTCCACAGAGGTGCTGCAGAGATTGCGGCTGGAGAGGAGGGTATGAGCTGGCACAGCTGCTGTGTGCTGCTGGGGAGGTACTTGCCAAAAAACTTCCACTTGGTCCTGTTTATCTCTAAACCCTGAGCTGGGCTGGCTGTGTCACACGCTGGGTGGTAAAAAACATGGAGGTTTTCAAACAGAAACTGGGAATATTTATATGGTTGCAGAGGTTTGTGGAAATATTAGTGGGAGAATCCAACCAACTAAAGTAAAATGCCAGCAAAACTATTTTCAAATTAATTAAAAGGCTCGGGTCCATTTTTTAACTGCTGAGGTTTTAATCCACAAGCATTTATTTGATCTGTTTGAAGTTACTAGAGCTTCTTGTATCATAAACATTTTAGAGCCACGTTGTTCTTTATACGCAATCTGCTTAGTAAGAGACCCAGAGGCTTTGTCTGCATGTAGAAATTTATTGTTATATAGGAATAATCCTAGAGCTGGAGCTGTGTAATCCCCCCTGCACAGCTTTCTGTGTTAGAACCTGTTTCTTAATAACTCCTGGACTGCTCCTGCTTCTTCTGACAGCGTTTCTGGTCCATGGGAGCTGCTCTGGTGGTGTGTCCTGGGACTAGCCCCGGTGGTGCTGTGGGCTGGGGGTCTCCTGGGACAGGAGTAGTATGAAGTTAATGAGAATCCACGTTTTACCTGGTTTTTTATTTATTTATTTTTTGGCTTGCATTTACAGGGTTTGATCCTTTAGTCTCTCATGACAGCTTTACACCTGTGAGCTTGACTTTGATGCACATTTACTGGGGAATGAGCCAGTTCAAAGCTGGCTGTGCAGGTTGCCAACTTGTTTAGTGTCAAAATGAAGGGAAAGCCAAAATACAAACCTGCTCCATGCTTTGCTCGTGTTGTACAGAGGGGCTGTCAGGAACCCCTCAGGAACCACATGTCTGGATGTTTGATTGTAGGTGCAGGAAAGGAATAACCATAACTAGTCCCAGGAGTAAGCACCCTTTGGGTTGGTTTAAGGGTTGTGGGTTAGCTAGAGGAGAGGAGAGGCAGGGTAGGAGGGCTGTGAACTGAAGTGGGGAGTGGTGCTTCACCCCTTAGCAAATATGAAGACAAGGCAGAGGGGTAACGTGAGCTGGGCTGAGCATGAGTTCGGACGAAACCCCAAGTCTGCCAGCTTCATGCTGATGAAAACTGCTTGTGTGGCTGCTGGGACCTTGGCTTTGTGCTTCTTTCCAGGTGATAGAGAGAGAGATTTAATCTGATTTCGTTTTCCTCAACAAATACATTTAATCTCTTAACAATATTACAAGTGATGTACAAGCATCGAGAAACCCTTGTCTTTCCCCCGCTGTTGACCCATACAATCCTTTTATGGAGCCACACAAGTGACTTGTGCAAAGCTCTTGACAGCATTAATGAGAATGATGCTCTTCTCTTCTGCAGCAGCATGCCTGCCTCTGCAGTGCCCTGAGCCTGATGGAGCCCGTAAGTGCCCAGAATTGATGTACTTGATAATAAAATGAATGCAAAATAACAGAAGACGCTTCCACATGTATATAAAAAAATTTTTGGGGGTAGGCAGAGCTCATCTTCCTACCACTCTGGCTTTGCATTGCAGCATCAAGTGAGAGTAAATTACATGCCTGAGCACTTCAGTGCACATTTGCGATGCAAGAGTTGACTATTACTTTGTGCTGAGTGCCGTCTGGATGTGAATGGAACCTAGGAGTTGGCAGCACACCTCTCTTTAAGAAGTTACAGAGCATCAGCTCATCTCCGATCCCGTTCTTGCAGCTCTTGGCCCATGGCAGATGTTCCTCATCTTTCCGTGGGAGAGCTCAGCCTGCCTGTCCCCTTCCAGATCTCCCTGGGCTGGAGGCACGCTGCCTGTACTGGTTGAAGGCAAAAGCATTGTTAAACTGGAATGATATCTCCTGTGGTCATGACATCAGCTTGGTAGCATTTGAGGAGTGATGGAGTTGAATGCAAAAGCCGGTCCAGCTCAAGAATTGACTAGATGGAGCTGGGGCATCAGAGATGGGCAGGAGCTCAGTAAATTGTTTTTTAAGGGCTGGGATAAACTGGACCACCTCTTGTAATAGACAAAGCTTGTGGTGAGGGTTATAGTGCCTTGTTATCCTACATCCCATGCTGGCATGGCACCATTATGACCGTCATCCAATTTGCAGGGGGAGGTTTAGCCTGCTGGTGAATCGTACTGAGAGGTTGAAATACCTTCTTGGGGGTCAGGGAAACAACTGGAGAGGCCGGGGGAAGGAGCAGTGGTGCAGCACAGCTGTGCCTCTGGCTGTAATAAGAAAAAATTCCCAGTGGAAATAGCTGTGTCTGACTGTTTAAGTGGGATTTGTGTGTTTGGCGGGGTGGGGGTGGGGTGAGTGGTGTGGTGTGTTGTGTGTGGACTGGAGTTGCAGCCATCCCTGAGCAGTGGAAATGGGGCCAAAGTCAAAACTCTGTGGCTGGATCAGACCAAAGCTTCACCTATCCCAGACTGGCCAGAAGAGAGGACAGGGCATAATCTTGACTTTTTGCAACCAGTGTTCCAGGGACTTTCCCCATCAGGATGCATCCTCCAGATCCCTGTGTTTAACAGCTACCAGCAGACCTGTCCTCCCTGAGCTTATCCAGCCCTCCTTTGGAGCCATAGGTATTTCTGGCTCCCAGAGCATCCCCTGACAATGAGTTCCACAATTCCATTACAAGGGGAAAGGAAATGGCCTTGGATAGATTTTTAAACCTGCTGCCTGATCCCTTCATTCCTGTGTCGTCAGAAATGGTGCCTGGAGAGGGATTGAGAAGGGGAAATTAAGGAGGAGGGAGAGAAGGTAGGGCTTAAATTTGGGAATAAAGTATGGGGAGAGAAGGAAACTGCTAAATTGATACTGAAACCGGAGCCTTTCCAGGGCTGAGGTGCCATTACGTGCACTGGCTTCATCTGCGCGGTGCGAATGAACGAGAGGTTGAGCCAGTACTGGGAGGTCAGACTGGTGTGAGGTGAGGGCATGTTGGTGTAAACCCAGTGTAACTACAAGCATGTGGTAGTCAAGCAGCAAGTGCCTCCAGCCTGGGGGATGGCTGGGTTTTGGGCTGCTTCCCTTGAGTGTGTATGTGGTGGGTGGAGTTGGGGTGCACAGGCTGGAGGGAGGATGGAAGGATGTCTGGCTTTGCCCCTCCTAACACTTGCCAGGAGATACCTGAGCCTGGCATCGTTACCGCTTTTCTCAGCCTGGGGGATACCTGTGGGGCCTGCTGCTTCAGCCAGGCCTAGAGCACCCCACTGCAAAGACCATGCTGGGGCCTAGCTGCTTCGGCCGGGTCTGCAGTTTCGGCTGGGCCTGCAGCACCCCACCACAGAAACCATGCTGGGGCCTGCTGCTTCTGCTAGTCCTGCAGCACCCCACTGCAGAAACCCTGCTGGTGCTGCTTCTTTGGCTCAGTTGCAGTTATGGTACTGCCAGCTTGAGTGTGTTTTGGTTTTTGTCCCGTTTCCTAGTGCAGAGAACAAAAAATGGCTGTATCCCTGGGGATGTGAAGCAGGACAGTAGCTGGCATCCCTGGGACTTCACAGCTTGCTCTTTCAGGTGCACGTTCTTCTAACAAAAAGTCTGCATCTCGGATTTTCCATGTCAGCTCACAGCAAGCTGGTGAATTCATTCAGGATTGGTACTGTGTCGGGGTGTCCCCAGCAAATGCAGTTTCATACAGACATCTCCCCATGCTTCGTAGAGGTTGCTTCTTTTGCCATTTGTAAATATTTCACCCGCTTTTAAATTTTTCATTCATTAAGTGGCTTGGAGGAAGGAATCACACTTTAAAATACGTGCCAAGATGCAAAATGCTGCAAGTCTTGAAAGGATGTGAAAAAATAATTTGAGAAATCCTCTTTACAGCAGAATGAGCCCTGTTTAAGCATAAGGAGGGGATGGGGGGAGGAAAGGACGTGGTTTCATGCCAGGCTGGGACGCTGCTGGGGTTTACAGGGTAAGGCTTGGAGTTTGGACAATTAAATCCCTGACTGGGGCAAGGGCTGGCTGGGGGGCTGTGCAGCCATGGTGAGGGGATACAGGATGCTCCCTGTGTCCAGCAAACCTGGCATGTTCTTGGTTGTGTTGGTGCTGCTTACAGCCAGATAATAAAAACCAGAAATAATTGTTTTCACGATTTAGTAACTGACAACTTGTAGATAATAATTACTTGATTCAGGGTTGCAGGTAACTGAAATCGCATGTTAAATGTCTGCCCCACAGCAGCGTGGGCCTTGCTGTAGCAAACTGTAAACCTTTACTTTTACTTTCTTTGCAGTAAACCTTTGCTTTTTCTCTGCTTTTACTCTGTTTTTACTTTGCTTTTTGCTTTTACTTTGCCTTTACTTTGCCTTTACTTTGCTTTTTGCTTTCACTTTGCTTTTACTTTGCTTTTACTCCATTTGCTATAAAACTTTGCTTTTACTTTGTTTTTACTTTGCCTTTACCTGCCTCCTAGCAATGAAAAGCAAAGGTTGAAGTGCAGCTGGTGCAGGCAGTGGTGTGTGTGTTTGTTTTCCCTTGAAGGAGTAACGTGTGGCAGTGACACGCGCTTTCATCCTGCTGCCATTCCGGGATCTCAAGTCGTCATCAGGCTGTCGTCATTGGGCTGTTAATTAATTAAAGCCTGTCAACAACTTCAGGAGCAAAGGTGGTGGTTTTCCTCCCTGGTAGCCTTTGAGCTGCTGCGTGGGGCTTTATGGGGATGGAAGGGAAACCTTTGTGTTTTAGACATGGGGAAATGGAGGCAGAGATAAGCAGGGCTCAGAGGGCCTGGTGAATGCCCTGTGAGTGCGGAAACTGAGGCGCAGCAAGGGCGAGATACTTACACAAAACCAGGGAGAGCCATGAGTTGTATCTTGGAGCAGGGTCCCATCTCTGTCCTCTACTCCTGTTGCTGATGGAGTTCTCTCGACTTGCACACAACACCTCAGGTGTGGCTGAGCATCCCCATGCATGGCAGCTCTGGGTTTCATCCTCTCTTGTGCAGGTTTTGTTGTGCTTGCAAAAGCCCTCAGTAAGGTGTTTCTGAAGGTTACCTTCAAAAGCAAAACATTTGCTTGAGAAAACTGAATAAAGGCTCCAAAAACGCAGGCTCTGGCTGGGAGCCAGGATGATGCTCCCTAACCATTTTCTGTAGCACTCATCATCCTCGCTGCATCCCTGGAGCCCAGGGTAGATATTTGTTATCACTTTCCTTTTCTGGCTGGGGACTGTTTGCACCTCCTTGAACCCGGGTGCCTCCGGGCACAACAAAGTGTCTTTTAAATGAAGCCTCAGGTTTTCATAGTCTGGTACATCATCATGTCAAGCCTTGACGCTGTGCCAAGCAATGGATTTTAATGCTGCTGTCAGGTTTTCCTCCGCCACCCAACCAAAGGGGCTTTAGGGCATTTTTGGGTTGAATCAAGCCAGGCAGATGTGCTGGGTGCAAGGAGGGTGGCTTGGTGGGGGGGTGGGTGGGTGGGGAGGGGTACCACGTGTGATGCTGAAGCAGGCCAGCATCCCTTTGCAAAAATCCCTGGGGCGGTTTGGGGGAGGCAGGGCCCTCGAGGACATGACCCATGGTGGGGGTGCGGGGAGGTGGAGGGGATACCTTCTGTGTCTGCCCCATCGTGCCTTATCACACACTTGGGGGGGGTGTGATTTTGCTGCTTCCCCGCTGCTTCCGCAGCAGACGGGCTCAGCTCCGCGCCCCCGCCGGCAGCAGAACCGGCCACCCCGGTCGCTGCTGAGGCAGCTGGAGCTGCCGCCCTGCCAGCCTGTGAACAAAAAGCTGCTTTTTGCCAGTGTTATTTGGGATTGTTGCAGTGTTTCTCCCTCTCCTGGGAAGCTGGCGTGCACAGAGCTGGTGACATCTGTGTTGCCATTGAGTTGTGCTGCTGAGGCTGAGCTGCTTCCAGATTTTGACCTGACTTGGTGCGGTTTTGATGGGCAGGGGTGGAAAAAAGGGGCCTTGGGAAGTTGCTGTGTGTGTTTTTGGAAGGCGACAGGCTGTTCATGTTTGCATCTCTCTGATAAGGCAGCGGGGCCTGGCAGGACCCTGCCTTTCACTCCTGCTGCCACCCAGCACCTGTGGGGCTCCTGTAAGTAGCGGTGACATTCCCAGTGGGATACACCTTGGTTTGGTGACAGATGGACCCTTATGATGGATGATTTGAGGTCCTTCAATAAAGAGTAAGAGAAACATGAGGCTCTTGCCAATACATGCCGCCCCTCTCCTCTGACTTCGGGATTTTCTTGGAAGGTCATACGCCATCAAGATGAGTCCTTCTTCCCCCTCCTGCCAGCATCACATATTTGGGGACAGCCCTCTTTCTTCCCTTTGCACAGGCGTGGCCACAAAACCGAGTTGATTGCTCGGGTTCACAAAACCCATCACAGCACAGCCCCATCTCACTACAGCTTTCCAGGCTTTCGCCATGCCTGAGGTCAGTTAATTTCCCCAGGAATGTGGGCAGGTATCCGCAGTGCCCTGGGTCTTTTTGAGCTCTGACCACTCCTGATGAGCCCACCCATCAGTGCTGGTTTGCTGGGTGGGGCGGTGGTCCCCACTGGCATGGAGGAGCTCCTACCTCTCAGGTGTGTGCTACAGGGATAGCAGCGTGGGGATATGACTTGGAGGATGCATTGCGTTCCAGCTGAAGAAGTCCAGCTCAGCTGGTGCTGCTGGATGCGGCGTGCAGCACAACTGGACCTGCTCTGTCAGCACTTCCCCTTGCCACCATTAGATGTTAGGTGTTGGTATGGATTGCCCCAGGGACTTTGTGGAGTCACCATGCCTCAGGGTGTTCAAGGAAATGTTGGATGAGGTACTTAGGGACATGGTTTAGTGAGTAATGTAGGTGGTAGGGGGACGGTTGGACTAGATGATCTTGGAGGTCTTCTCCAACCATAATGATTCTGTGATTCTAACTGACCCAGTGCTTGTTGTCTTCTCTTGATCAAGTCTAGCAGCTCTAACAGCACTGCACACAATGAGCTTTGAAAGGTAAATTGGTTTTGATGCGTGTTTGACAAACTCCCCAGTGCTTTTGCTCAACAACTTTTTGCAGCTCCCGTTGGCTGGGAGAAGCCCAAGTGCCCAGATCGATACGGTTCCACTTGGATAATTGGGATGGGAATTTGGTTCATTAGGAGAAGTGGCTGCCGAAGTGGATAATTGCAGATCTCAAGGTGTTTGTCGTACTTGCTAGTGTAGATTGAAGAAAATTTAGGTGCAATTTCACAGGTGTGTAGGTACAAAACAGCTTCTGTGGGGAAACTGCGTGCGGATTGATGGAGCAACGATGCTAATAACTTCTATCTCTGTGTGGTGGAAGTAAACAGGACAAGTGAAAGTACCGGGGAGTATTTTAACAGCCAGGGGCTGAGCCTAGCCGCTGGTCAGAGAGGTCCTGTGGCTTTGGGAAGGTCCCTTTTTGGGGAGAGGGGCACCCTGCCTCCCTCTTACCTTGTAGCTTCCTTGAAAACTCAACCTGTAAGCATGTTTCAGTGTTCATTTCATGTGTTTGGCAAACTGCTCTATGACATGCCTTCTCATTCTGCTGCAGTCCCATGGTACCCGTGTCCGGGGTGAGGGATGCTCCCCAGGAAGGATGGACATTGGGGAGCCTTTACAGTGCTGCTGGGACACAGGAGACCTGATGGCTCATGGTTCAAAGATACTCTGAAGTCTTCAGCGTGGTGCTGTTTCAACAGATTACTTATTTGTTAATGAATGATGAACTTTGATGAAGTTTGCTGCAGGGACCTGCTGAGGTCCTTTCCATTGGGCTGGGGCACAAGTGGGCAACATAAATATTAAATAATTGAAAGTACTTGTGCTGACCAAGAGGAGCATTGGGTCTTCTTGACATGATTGGAGCTTTGTTTAAAGCAAGTTTTCTTGGGATGGGGCCCTGACCTCTTCCCATCTCTATGAAGATCCCCGAATACTGTCTTTTCTCAGGGAATAGCAAATACCAGCAGTTGCGTAAAGCCCCTGATGCTTTATGTGCCGTTTCTGCAAATAATCCTTGTTTATAATTCACCCTTGGCAGAAGAAGACTTTAAATTATTAAGGCACTAAATATTTTGCAACGAGGGAGCAGACGTAAAGCTCTTGGCAGAAACAAATTGCTGGGGAGAGGTTGTTCTCTTCGCTGCGTTTGGTGCTTTAAAGAATTATCAGAAATGATGTGTGAGGGGACTGGGAATTCATCACTCCATCAACAGATTTGCTCCTCTCTTAAAAAAGCACCAGCATGGTGGGTGCTTTCCATCATGCCTGTAAATAAGGAGCATCCCCAAGGCACGTGTGTGGGTCCCCAGAGCTGTCCCTGCTAGCTGTGAGGCTGAAGGTGGCTGATGGTGCTTCAGGTGGTAGCCAGGAGGTCTGTGTCCTGCCCTCCAGCTCCACCAGCCCAGCATTCAAAGCCACTTCCATGTGCTTGGTGCTCCCTGAGGACAGATTTTCCAGGGAGCTTGGGATTCATGCCATCGGCCCGAGCTCCTCTGCTCCTGGCTGTGGGACTCTGAGTCCCTTCTCCAGGGCTGGGGGATGCTGGTGCCGCTTCATCGCATAGGTGTGTTGTGTCAGAACAACCAGCCCCTTGGTAAATGGGGTCTGATTGGTGATTTTGCCACCTTCTTTGTCCTGACTTTGCAGCAGGTAGTGCTTGTCAGCTCCTGAAGCCAGGAAACCAGAGAGCTGTGGGTGTGAGTGTGTGTGTGTGTATATGTGTGTGTGTGTACCAGACACTACCTACAGCAATACACATGTGTCTTGAGGTGGTTACACCCAAACCCTTCTGTCTCTCTGCTGCAAAGGGGTTTGAAACCTGAACCATGGGGCTCAAACCCCAAGGTGCTCCCGAGGTTTTGCATTTGGGTTTTTTCCATCATCTCAATGTTTTAAAGCAAATTCCATCCCTACAGCGATGACGTTTCCAACCTGGGGTAAGCAGAGCGAGGGGTCCTGCTTGGTGCCGTGCCCTCCAGTTTCAGCTTCTCTTTCCCTTTGCAGGAGACCTGTGCAACTGCAGCGTCGTGGGCAGCGCCAGTGCGGCCGAATGCAACGGCACGACGGGGCAGTGCCCCTGCCTCGAAGGCTACGCGGGGCTGCGGTGCGAGAGCTGCGCCGAGGGCTTCTACCCGGATCCGAGGAGCCAGCAGTGCCATCACTGCAACTGCAGCCACGCTGGCTCCAGCAGCGCCCGCTGTGACGAGTGAGTAGGGACCGTGTGTTGGCCAAGCCTCTGGCTGGGGGAGGCTGCGTGTGCAGCATTGGGGTTTTGGGGGTGTTCTGGGATGCGGGATGCAGATCAGGGCAGAGTGGATGCTGTCACCTGGTGCTAGTATTTAAAAAGAAAAACAGAAAGAAAGAAAAGAAAAAGCAGGAAGGAAGCTGGCCTTATAAAAATTCATGAAGCGTGTTCTCCCTCTCTTTCAAGATCGGGATTATAAAACCATCCATAGCTGCAGCAAAAGCCCTGGCAGCCCACAAGGGAGTTAACTTGCATTTTGGAGATGTACGAAGCAGAACCTCTCCTCTAATGCCTTGTGCATCCATTAGTCCTGGTCGGATGGGACTGCCTTCCCGCTTGAGCTCGGGAGGGGAGCGGAGCAGAGGTTTGTTTTCCACAGGGATACACCAGAGGCAAGTGAAACTTTGTGCTCAGCCCTTGCTGAGCATCATGAAAGCAGCAGCAACCCGACAGAAGTGTGGGCTCCTGCCTTGCCTGGTGTTTAACCCTGCCACCTCCTCTCCTCTGCTTCCTCAAGAAAGTCGCTGTAGCCGATGCTTTGAGCTCTTGTATAACAGATGGATGTGTTCCTCTTCACTTCACCTTGCCCACCCTCACGTTTTGCCTTTTAAAAGCCAGTATGCAGCTTTATTTTTGCTTCCCCAACTTCCAGCGCTCTGTCAGTCATCTGAGATCTGTTGCTGAGTTGAGGGTTTCACATAAAACCTGCAAATGATGCTCTGAGCAGTGTCCCCTGCCTGAGTTCATGGGGCAATGAGATGCAGGGTCTCTCATCAGGGGACACCCTCTTGTCACACCATCCCACAACAACCTCCAGCTTTTCTGGGCACCAGACAACCAGCTTCAAAGGCATTCCTGGAGATCCCAACCTCTTCTTCATGCCCTGCATGTGGATGCAATGGGCTCCTGTGCTGGGTGCCTTGTGCTGGCATCAGCCTTGTTGTCTTTTAGGGCTTGGTCCAGGCTCCATGTGTGTTGAACACCTGCACTTCCCTGCCAAGGCTGGGGCTGAGTCAGAACCGGGATGTTCTGCAGGAACATGCTGTTTGGAATTATTTTATACATTATTTTGTTCCAAACACCCCACTCTGTGTTGATGTCCTTCCTTTTTGTTTCACTGCTGTGTTTTTCTGCTTGCATAAGCTCTGAAAAATTATAACTTTAGTCAACTGGAGCATTGCTTTTGAGTGACCTTCTTACTAAAAAAGGTGATTCTTGGGGGTGGAGGGTGTCACATTTTTCGGTTGTTTTGGGTTTGTTTTCTTTTGGTGGTGATTTTGGGTATGAGAAGATGTGCCTGGAAGCAGCAGGGTTTGCTACAGACTGGGAAATTAGAGGCTTTGGCCAGATGTACTGAAAAGGCAAATTAGGCAGAGGGGAAAAATCTTATCTTTCAGCATTGGGAGAGGAGGAGGCACTGCTGGAGGAACTAGGTTAACTGGCAGGGAGTGTTCTCGCCCTGACTCTGAGTCACAGGGCAGCGGGCAAAGCATGGATGAGTGACGTTTCCCCACGTCTCACTGTGGGGTGAGCCAAGAAACGCCCTTGGGAGCTGCAGGTGAGATGCTCTGAGTTGAGGAGGAGAGCAAGATGGACTTTGTGCACGTAGCGAGCCATCACGCCCAACCCCAATGGGTACGGACCCAGAAATGGCAGAGGACCTCCCTAGCTTCTCCTCTGCAGCACCATTTTACAGCCTTGAAGGGCTGGGAGATGTGGATGCTCAGGTGTGTAGAAACAGCAGCGTAAGGCAAATTTTGGAGGAAGATCTGGGGAGAAGGACTGATGGTAACAGAGCTCTCGCTCCATGTCTCTCTTCCCTGCTCAGGGTTTGCTGCAGACGAAGATGACCTCTGGGTGTTTAAAAAGAGGAAAATTAGGTCAGTTGTCTGTGTTGTAGGGCTGAGGGCATCGGCGTGGCTGTGAGATGGGCAGCTTCATGCATAGCAATGCGTATGGGAAGATGAAGTGGGACACTAAATCCATCGGGGCAAATGCACCCGTCGTCGCTGTCGCCTTAAAGCGGTGCAGCTGCGGATGGAGGAAGCACGGGGCTGGGTGCTTCTGCTTCTCTGTGGGATTGGGGAGGCATCTGGGATCTTGGTACCCTGCGGAGGGGTCTGTTGTGATGGGTGGGAGAACCTCTTCTGCACTGCAGGGAGATGTGCCTGGCAAGCTAGGAGTGAGATTTTTGGCTCTGGCAACACTGGGGCTGGAGCTCCAGGCACAATGCCCGTCTGCTACCGAGTCCCCGGATGAGCGGTGCGTGTTTCTCCATCCCTCCAGGCAACCCCTGCTTGGGCTGAGGCACATGAGCGTTGCTCAACCAGCACCCACCTTTTGTTCCTCTGCCATTAAAAATACTCTTGGATCTTTATTTTTTAAAGCACCAACCTGGCTCTAACTTGTGCAAGGCCTAAGGAGAAAAGCCAGCGCTCTTCAGAGGAGCCTCACAGTAAGACAGCAGCGTGGTTTTGGACTCGGACCCTTTTTGAGAGTGGTTGCTTTGTGAGGCAGAGTGCCTGCAGGCTGAGCTCCTGGGACACGCAGAACATGCCTGATAGGGTTCAATCAGCTCACCCAGGGTTCTGTAAAGCTGCCTTTTAAAGCACCCCCCTATGATGATTATTGGTATTATTTCAAGGCGCGCTTGCTGGCCGGCCAGATGGCACGCCCAAGCATGCTGTTTATTAACCAGACCTCAAATGCAGACCTATCAAATAAAAGTAAAAAAAAACCCTTTCCCGAGGCAGACAGTTGATTTTGGGAGTGAACATTGACCTGACATGCTGTCTCTCTGAATGGACTCTGGGGCTGCTAATCAAAGGTCTGGTTTGGTGGTGGTTTCAGTTTGATTATCTGGGGAGATACTCCCCAGATTCCCCTTCTGGGATGGCAGAGGGTTTCTGTGCTCTGGTTTGGATGGATTTTTTTGTTAGATGGAAAGACATGTGTCGCCAGAGCTGGAGCTTGGCTGTGGGGCTGGATGCAATCCTGGGCTGACACATCTTAGAGAAGGGGGAACGTGTTGTCCCTGTTGCAGTAACGCCTAGAAACCTCAGATGAAGTGATGTTTCACTGGGCTGGATGCTGTGTTAGGTGCCTGCTAAAGGTAACTGTGGCCTGGAAGTGTTCGTAGTCCATAGAGGAAGGATGGAGGAAGAAGCTGAAGTTTCAAAGGCTGCAGTCAAGGTCATGGAGCAGTAGAGGATGAAGACAGTGACCTGTAGGCACAAGGCTGGGCTGGAAGTGCTGTGCTCCAGCTGCAGAGCCATGCTGGGAGAGGGCATGCCTGGCAGGGACTCCAGCCCACAGGGACATAGCCCTCTCCAGCCCACTGACTTTTGGGCACCTTGAATTGAAGGCTGTGGTACTGCCTCTCTGTCCTCTGAGGGAGCAAGAACCTGCAGGAGGAGGCCGAGGGAAAGGCAGTGCTTCTGGGCGTCCCCATGCCCAGGCGAGCCAGCCCCCATCTCCCCAGCTTGCACCCTCTGTGTTTATTTTCCTTTTCCCATGTGAGGAGCGGTCAGTGCCTGAATCCCCTCTCCACTCCCATGGCTGGGCAGGGGGCCAGGCCAGAGGTAGCAAAGGTGGTCCCGGGGTGGAGTGGGACAGTCAGTGGTCTCCATCCCTCACAGCCAGGGCATCGGTGACAGCACTGGGGGCTCCTAGCAGCATTTCGGCGCAGCTCTGCCCTTCCTGTCCTGACGCGTGGCTTCTCCCCAAGCGCCGCTTGTGTCCCCAGCTGACCCACGGCATGGGAGCCCTCCTGGGAGGGGACAGGACTCTGCCCAGGAGGTGCAGGGCGAGAGGAGGAGGTTTGGCTGGGGAAGCCTTTCCCTGCTGCCGAGCAGCGGCAGGAGGAGCCGTACAGACACAGCTAATTAATGCAGGCGGAAATCATTTTCCTGTGTAAACCTGTCCTCTGATTCATTTAAAGGAGCAGGACTGCAGGCAGGAAGAGCCCAGCCTGGAAGAGGCAGCGGGCGTGCCTGGTGAGCAGGGGATTTCACATCACTCTGCATATTTATTTTCTTTATTATTTTTTTTCCTCACTAGCAGCACTGGCTGTCCCCACACAGGGCTGCAGACATGGGGGGACGCTGGCCGAGGATGTCCCAGTGCAACCCAGTGGTTTGAGTCCCGACAGCCCATCAGCCAGGTACTGGCGTGGGGCTCTCCTGCACCCCAGTGTGGGGAGAGGAAGGTGGGATCACCCTGATCCACCTGCAAGGCATCTATCCCATCGAGGTGCTTCTAGCTCAGCACGTGGCTCTGCTCCAACATTTAGCTCGCAGCAGCTCTTCCTGTTTGGGTGCTCTTGCACCCAATGAAGGGGTAGAGAAGATGCTCTGAGATGCTGCTGCCTGGCAGAAGGGCACAGTCTTCGATTCCCTACTTCCCTGAGAAGTTTTGGGTTTTAAACCCACCTATCCTGGCCCTGGGGAAGACAAGTGATGCACCTTTCAAGCTCTGGAGCACCATTCCCTGTGCAGTGAACAAGGAGAGATCTGCGGCTGCTCTGGGGGGTTTAAGGGTTGCTACATGGCTTAGCTACACCTGTGTTTAAACTGGGTTAGGTTTTCCCAGTTCCTTTAAGAAGCTCTAAACCAAACACACACAATGCACTCTCATTGTCCCTAGTGAAAAGCGATGCCTGTTAAATTGGAGGCTGTCAATCAATTCAACTTGCTCCCTCAGCCTGTGCCTCAGTTTCCCCACAAGCAGGAGGGCAGCAGGAAGCAGAGGCTCCAGCTTTGGCTCATGTCTGGCACTGAAACACAGCTGCCCAGCACTCTGCTCCTTTGCTAAGTGAGCTGCCTTACCTTACTGCTGGCTGGGGAGAGCTCTGCAGCGCCTGCTCCTGCTTCATGCATGGCTCATGCCATGGTCCCAGCATCAGTCATGTCAGAGAGAGCTCCCATCACTCGTTTCCCTTTAAAAAACCCCAACCAACAACCAGAGTGTTGATTCAGAGATGTTTTGCCCCCTCAAGAGAGTCTCATGCTTTGTGTTTGCCTTAAAAAGAATGAAGGCAAAGCATCCCCGGAGCACGGCCATGCCCTGGAGCAGGGATGCTGGGGAAGGCTCAGAGGGGGATGCTTCAGCGAATCAGCCTCCCTCCCTGTGTGCCTTCTTTGTAGTGGGCTTTTTGGAGAGGCTGATCTTGTGACCCTTGCTCATAGGGGTCTGCAAGAGCGTTGCTGGTGAGAGGAAGGTCGGCAGCACTGGACAATGATCTTTGTTAGGGTCTCTGAATGTGGGCCAGGGTTTCTGAAGGGGCTCAGGGAGCTGGGCAGGGAGAGCAGGGGGTGGTGGGTTGGGAAAAGCTGCAAAGAGACCTTGGGGGGGTGGGTAGTGATAAGGATGTTGATCTCAGTGATGTTGGGAAACATCTGTGTGGGTTGCAGAGTGGAGGCACCTTGAGCATCGTGTGGTGTGAAGCCACATAGGGCAAAATTCAGGTTGTTTTTTTTTTTTTGGTTAGAAAACGCAGATCTGTTGAAATTCACAGCTTTTGTGGAGCTTTGCCAGCCTGGGCAGGAAGGGTGCTTGTGGCGATGGTTTGAGATAAGAGAGACCTCACTTTCCCAGGGCTTCCACCCATCCCAACCAGCAGAGGTTATATGGGGGAAGGCAGTGGAATTCTCACTTTGCAGAGAGAAACCCCCTCATTTTCTCTCTTCATGGTGTCATCACACTTCTGAAACATCTCCTCTCTGTGTGGGAACCGTGTTTGCGCCCTCCTGTGTTTTAGCAGTCCAGTAAACCACATGGGGCACTGCTCGCCCTCACCAATAAGACCTTGAGAGCCCAACACCTCAAGGACTTATTTAACACTAAAACCAGCCCCTTCTTTTTCTCTATTTCAAGAGGACTGCTCTCCTTTTATATAGCGATGGGCTGAGCACACGTGGTGGCTCATTATCCCCTGGTATTGCCTTGTCAGCATCACTCGGCAGAGAACAGAGTTTCTTTGCTCTGTAGCGGAAATTGTTCCATGTGGACGTCACGAAGGCAGAAGAATACCCCATCAGAGCGTGTTTTGCTGTGTGCTTTAATTATCTAAATCTCTCTTTCCTATTACAGACTCTTCTAGCCTTTACATCCAATTAGCTCTCCTCCTCTTTGCCTTCTGCAAGCAGGGAAACACTCTTCCGGCACCCGTTTTGATTCTGTAGTGGTCAGGGATGGGGAAGGAGTGAGGGACTGGACACAGCACTGGGGAAGGTTAAATGATCATCATCTCCCCTACAGTAATTGGGGCTTCTCTGAAGTCCTCTTGTTCAGCTGATTTTCCAGCAGGCTTTGCTGCTCCGGTGCTGCCCGCTGCAGACTTGCTGCCCTGGTAAACATTGGGTGCCCTCAAAAAAAATATTGGCTCAGCTTTTTAAGCTCTCTTGGGTGAATGCTGGCTTGGGGGAGGCAGTGCTTGTTGCTTCCGCCTTTTTCTGCTGCTGGTGAAGAGGTAGCTGTAGAGATTTGGGGGATGCAGGGACTACATTGGGTAAAGCTGTGCCAAGCAGGGACCAGCCCCGTCTCCCTGCCGTCCCCATCGACGTGTCTCCTCTGCCTTGAGGTCGCCTGTCCTATCCCCATGCTGTGATCTCCAGGGGATACTCTGGGGAGCCAAGACCCACTGTTTGGGGTTGAGGTTTTGCAGTCAGGCTTTTCTGCTTCTTCTTGTGCCAAACCATAGAGAAACCATCTGACCTTGCTCTCCAGGGCGATCATGCTCTTCCTGTTCCTTCCTGCCCGGCTGCCGAGGTCCCCATGAGTGATGCCAGGAGGGCACCCAGTCTAGCCCTGGGCTGGAGATCCCCAGCTTTCCCAGCAGCGCAGAGCACCCTTGGTGGGGGAAGACGGGTGGCGGCGGAGGCGGCGGCGGTGGCCAGACAAGGTGGCCCTTTGACATATACAGAACAGCCTTTCAGAGCCGCCAAGTGTCCCCGCTCTGTTGAGGGCTGCCATATAAACAGATGCCGTCCCCCAGCACAAAGCGAGGAATGTGGTGCACAATGGCCCAATGTTCACCCAATAAAGCCCCACTTCTTCTGCCCTCCACAAAGGAGCTCTGAGCGGGGCGGCAGGCGTGGGGCTCGGCTGTGGCCGCACTAACCCTTCCACCAAAGCATTTTGGCTGTTGGTGACTTTGGTCAGAGCTGAGGGAGCTGGGAGGTGAGACCCAATGTGGGGCTTTTCCCTGCTCTCTGCATCCCCACGTGCTGATACTCCAGTTCAGTGATCTAAAGTAAAACCAACACGTGGGTTATGAGGGTCCTCGGTTTGCTTGGGGCGAGCGGGAGTAGCGTTGGCTTTCTGCAGAGGGTTCCCAGAATGGTTAGCTCTCAGTGTTAGCTTTGCTACACTGCCTAGAAAAACAGGAGAGAGCTTTATCCCCTGGCTGCTGTCAGACATCAAGAAAATCAGCACAAAAGGAGCCAGGCTCCAGAGAAACACACCGTTTTTAGCGACATCTCTTCTGAATCCTCCTAATCTTGTGCAGCATCCTTTTGTCTTATTCCATCAAAGTGTGACAGAGCCTTTTCATCGAGGTTGTTTTACAGATGCTCCTAGTTCAGCAACGTGTTTTCCCTTGTTCATACGCAGTGCTGCGCTGGCGGTTAATTGTGTGTGTTACCGAACGTGGCCGGGTCCTGCTGGGATGGGTGATGGGCATAGCTGTGGTCAGATGTTTACAGGGAAGTGGCTGGAAGGGGACGAGGTGGATGGTGAAGCTGGAGATGCCATGGGGTTGGGGCAGGGCTCCAGGAGCCCTCGCTGTCCCATATCCTTGTCCCTTGCTGGCTCTTTCTGGCATGCACCCGGCAGGTGATATGGTCCAGGGAGATGCTGTGGGTGGGGGGTGCACGTGTTCTGCACTTCAGAACAAAAATGGTGAATGCATTTGGAGAAAAGCTGTGGGGGGATTCATGTGGCTCGTTCACACAGTGTATCCTGGTTTGAGACCCAAAGTCTTTCCAGTCTTGTGGGAGTTAGAAATGGAGGTGCAGTAGCCTGGTGTGGTAACCACTTTGGCTGGCTCTGGCTTGGCCAGACAGCCCGTGGGCTCCCATGGCACCTGGGCATCCGAGTTCTCCTGACAGCTGGGCAAACACTTAGAATTCATTTCTCCCTTCCCTCTTTGGTGGAGGGAGAAGAAAATACACTATTAGATCTTGCCATGGGGTTTCTGTTACACCATTAAACTGCAGGGGAGTGTGCCTCCGAGCAGCTTCAAGGCTGTGGTTCTCCACCTTCCCATCGTCTTGTGACTGCTGTGTCCCCATAACGTACGGCTGTTTCTGAGCCAGGGGGTGGGGTGGGGGGTGGGCTGGAGACCCCATGCAGGTACAGCACCACACTGGTGTCTGTCTCAGGTAACAGATATTTTAATGCTGGTTTTAATGCCCTTTTTTTGCCTCCTTGTGATGAGGCTTTACGTTCCCTTGCTGTGCCAAGCAGTGAGGGGTCAGGGCATTGCCCGAGGTCCTAGGTGCAGCCTGTCCCACCATGTGTCTTTCTGTGGCCATCAGACCTGGCAGAATGTTTCCTGGGTGATGCTCTGCAGCTTCAGGCCAGGCATGAGTTGGAATTTTGGAGCTGTTCCCTGAAGTTTGTGCTCTGCTCCCAGGATGCTTCAGAGCGGGGTCAGAATCACCTGTGGTCCTCCCAACACCCAGACGAATCCATGGAGGAGTTTCTCTGTTGCATCCCCGCATCTTCTGTGGCCATAAAGCTGCAGTCCCGGGTAAAATCCCACCATGGGGAACGTTTTGTTGCCCCTAGTGACACGGATCTGTTGGCGGGTGATGGCATTTCCTGCATCCTTTGCCTCTTCCCCTTGGGTGGAGGAGAAGGGGGCTGTATGGGGTGGAAGGGAAATCAGCCTGGCCTTTCAGGGGTGTAGGCTCTTCCCTATTGCCCAGTGTTTTGCTTTTATTTGCAACCCCCTCCCCAGTGTCTGCTGGCATCCTGCCCGCCCATGGGTGCCGTCCAGCCCCAGGCTGACATCAAGACTGCAGCTCCCAGGGCAGGACCTGAACCCAGAAGGCTGGGGGGCAATTGGGTGCATGAGGTCCTGCTGGGGGGAGGGGGTTCCCCCAGCCTGGCTCATAGCCAGGGGTTGGATTGCTCAGCATCAGACCTGAGTCTCACACATGGTCTGGTTCTATCCCAGCCAGCTAATCACTGCCTGTGTCTTCTGCAGGATCTCTGGTGCTGGTGATGTCTTTAATCGTTAGGAAACTTGTATGAAGCTGATGGATGACGTGATGCTGACACACACTCCCTACAGGGTCCTGAAAGCATATTCGTATAAATCTCATAGAAACTGAGGCTGGCAGGAGACTGGTGTTGCTGGAAGCCTGGTTTTGCCCCAACACCCCCTTCCATCAGCTCTTCTGAGCATGCTAAACGTTGGCTGGCTTTAGTGGAGTTAATAACCATCTGAAACGGAGTTGAGCAATTGATGTTGCTGCATCAAAATGTTTCCCTCCTCCCTTCCCCCTCCTCACCGCCCCCTCCCCACTTCCCCCAAAAAAGAAATTCCTGGCTTATACCCAAAATCCAGCTCAGTTCTCACTGTGCAAGTATTAAACTGTGGCTCTTTTCTTTCAAGTTTCTGGATTTTTATGGGCACAATTGGTCTGTTAACAGGACTTCTTTTTTTTTTTTGATGGTTTCAATGCATTTATATCATTGACCTTTGCTTTAAAAAGTGTCTGACAGTCTTTACTGGGCTGGAGCTATGAAAAGGAGTGTTGTAAGAGGGCTTTATTCTATGGCAGCAGTGACCACAGGCAAAGCTTTATATTTGCTGAGTGATTTAATTCTTGCACATGCAGAACTTGGCTCTGTGCCTTGTGTAACATGTTGAGAAAAGGTCTGCTTGAGAGGCATTAAACCCAAACTTTCCAAAACTGTCTTTTTTTTCCCCCCTCTTCCTTTTAAATAGCTTGCTTTCCTGTTATTTTTAAACTAACAAGTAAAATCAAGGGACGCTGCGCCAAAAAGCTGCATTGAGCTCTAGCAGAGTCATTGGGGAAATAAACCTCCTTTAAAGATGTGAAGCGGGAGTCTGGATGGCAGGGTGCCAGCTGGGAGGAAGAAGAGGGGGGCATTAAGATAAAGGCTCGATCTAGGGACAGCAGAGAGTCAAACAGAGCACCCTGGGCTGCGGGAGGAAGCCTGGGAGGGTGAGGATTATATATCCAGGTCCTGTGAGGTCCTCCTCCTATGGCACATCCCCAAAAGATGAGTTTTCAGGCTAAATATCACACCCCCTACAAATTAATCGCTTTTCCCTGCTTGGTGCTGCCCATCCCCTGCCCACTTACAGGAATATCTGTCCAGTAGCAGTCGGGAACAAATAAAACCCAGTTGCTTTTTGTTTGCTCTTAATTTAAACATGGTGACAGCAGTTGGATTGATGGCAGGTCTGGGGAAAAGCTCTCGAAAAGTCAAACAGCATCCTTTGAATTCTGCATCTGCCTGCTGCAATTCCAGGTACTGGTCTGGAGAGCAAGGAATCATCACATTCTTTTTCCCCTTCTTGGTATCAGTCCATTAACTATGCCCGAAATTTCGTATCCTGAAGCTGTTTGATGGTGTGTTCACTTGGGCTGAGTTCCGTGTTTTGGCATCCCTCTGGGTGTTTCCTCTTCCTTTGGCAAGCAAACGAAGGACACAAATACTGAATGATGTTTAATTTCTAAACAGAAGCAATTGCAGAAACGTTGCAATCTACTGTGTTTTAATTAAAACCAGCACATCAGCAGCGCATCGAGCTGCTCGGAGCATCAGCCTCTAGGAGTTTTAATCAACGGATTTTTCCAGGGGCTTTTAGAAGCAAATTGGGCACTGCTTGTTCTTCCCCAGGAGGAGTGAGGGAGAACAATAGAACATCTTTGTGCAGCCACACCGAGCCTTGAAATACTGAATTAAAGGCTGTGAGTACGTTATAGGGGTTATACAGGGGGAAGAGCTGAGAGGAGGGGGCATCCAGTGGTGTGCAGGGGGTGCTCTGTGAGTGATACCAGCTTCGTCCGCTCCTGCTCCAAGTAAACCCATCTCCTGGAGACTGAATTGTGGCTATTTGGGTTGAGCATGCTGGGTTGAGGGCTTATTTGGGTTGGGCATGCAGGGGTTGGGGTTTTCCACAGGTCTCCATGGGGCTGTCAGGGATGCAGAGAGGCACTCTGGGGCTCACTGGTCCCTGGCTCGGGTGGATGGGATGAGCTGCAGTCGCTCTGCCAGGGACTTGATGGGAAAGAGCATTTTATCCATGCCTTTGGATGTGATTTCACTGAGTTGAGCCTAAACACTGCTGGTATATAAGGTCACTTGTGAAAGCGGTGGGTCTGGAGGCTCTATGTGGAGAGGCTGGCATGGGAAGCTGAAGGAATGAGGGTAACCCCTGCTTTTTATAGCCTCCTGGTATTTGCTCATGCCAATTACTAATATGCCTGATTTTAGCTGTGCAGAGCTCCAGTCTCCCTGCAGACAGACTCGGTGCCCAAGTAAACAAGCTCCTGTCTGGGGGCAGCTACAGCAGAAACTGCTGGGGCGGGGAAAGCCCTCAAACCCTCTCCTGCCTTCCCCTGGCTCTTGCGGGGTCAGGGAAGTGGACTGGAAAGAGAGTGGCTTTTGCTGGGGTGGCCATGGGGATGCTGCATCGAAGGGATAAGTCATGGAGATAAAGGATAAGGGCCATGGAGAAGCGGAGGGAGTGCAGGTGGCTGGTGCTCCCCTGGGCTGACACCCGAGTGGAACACCTGAGCTGCCAGCCAGTGTCTCTGGGGGCCGGGAAAGCAGGTGCTGAGCAGGGAACTGTTTGCCTGCCCCAAGGTCTGGGAGGTGCAGCTCAGTGTGATCCAGAGAGGAGGAGATTACCCACGTGGGTGCTCTGGTGTCGTTGGTGGGTCCTGATCACAGTATCCCAGTGTCCTGCAGGACCTGGGGCCAGCACTGGGGCTCGATGAAGCTTGAGGGGGCCTGTCAGAGCATCTGCTGCGGGCTGATGCATGGGGATGGCTTTGGGCCAAGGCCTTCCAGAGCAACGGTGATTTCCAGCTGGAAATTGCTGTCAGGGCAGCTGGTTTTGCAGGGACTGGTTCTGCCTTTCTTGAACTCCCCATCCCCTTCTGGAAACTGTTGCCCGCGGGTTTCAGGTCCGACAGGCATCCTTTGGAGGTCATGTGGAGAGACAGAACGCTGACCATGGGTTGGTACTTCGGATGCCTCCCAGCACACCCAGATTTTTCTCTTTGTTTCTCTCTGTGCAGCTCTGGGAAATGCCAGTGTAAAGTCGGTGTCACGGGCCTGAAGTGTGATGAGTGCAGTGACGGATACTACTGGTTTAACGACACCACTTGCCAGCCCTGCCAGTGCAACAACCACTCCAAAACCTGCGAGATCTCAACAGGTAACATCCCCTTGGGACCGTGGTGGGTGCAGACTTTACCTGTCTCCTCTTTTTTCCTTTCTCAGTCAGCAGACCTCTGCTCTCACATCCCCTTCATCCGTGTCTTTGTGCAGCGAGTACCCAAAATCTTTACCTTAAAGCCAAAATCAGCACGGAGCAAGATTGGAGCTAGACTTCACCAAGAAGCCACAAAGGCTGCCTTGTTCACCCAGGCTGCAGCACCTTTATTCTGCAGCCTCTATCAGGAAATCTCTGCTCTATTGTTCCCTGCACTTACACAAACACACAACAGGAGCTTTTAAGGAGCTTTTGTTTAACTGCTGTTTACCTGGAAACATCTACTGTATTGGCACTGACGTAAGGTGACTGCTACTGCCACGGATAAGGTGATTAGTGCTGGAAAAAACTGGCAGCGCCTAATTAATATTGCCTACTTTGTATAAATTCACCTTGTTCATTTGCCTTGATGGTTTCTTTGACTGTCTGTCAGTCACACATATGTCAGTGCTGTGTAAATGTCGAGGTGCCTGTGCTTGAATAGCTTATGGGAGGGCAGCACTGACTGCTTTCCCATCTCCAGCAGAAGGATTGGTCCCAGAGGAGCGATGCTGTGTGACTGCCTGTGCAATCCCTGCTTCAGCAGCAACCCTTGCGCTTCAGCATCCCAATTCTCATCCGAGCTTTCAGGCTGAAGTGCAGTCCTGTGATAGTCACCCAGGAGCTTAGAAAGGAGCAATATTTTCAGAAATGTTGCAGGGCTTTTGCTTAGCTGGCAGAGAGGTGGTATGTAGTGAAGATGGTGTTTCTGGGCTGTTTCTGGGCTGATTATAGGCTATTTCTGTTCCCTCGTGGCCTCTGTGTTTGCAGCAGGGACCGGGTAGCCACAGTGCTGCTGATGCCCAGCCCGTGCCCGCACCCCGCTCAGCGGGGAGGATGTTTCTGTGGGTGTCAGATGCCGTCGCAGACCCACTCTGTGCTCATTGAGGGTGAATTCCTTTATTCATTCCCATACTGAATGCTGCTTGTGCCCTGCTGATGGTGAAGGATAGATGGCTGCACCTAAAGCTCCTCAGTTGGAGCTGGGTGTGTGGGTTTTGAGGAGGAGTCAGATCATCTGCTCTTCTTTTTCTCCCTCAGTGTTCCCCCTGCTCTTGATCTGAAAAAAAAAACCAAACCAACCCAAAGCTCAGGGCAGACCTTGCCTCTGGGATGGAGCTGTTCAGGCAGCGGCTTTGCCAGGCTGTCCAGAGCTGATCATGGCACTGCAAAGACTCTTTTTGGTTAATGACCTATTGTTGACTTGGAAAAAATCCACACCCCCCTTTCCTTTTTTTTTTCCCCCCAAAATTTTCCTCCATCTGCTTTATTTGCTGCTGGGGGGCTGGGGGAACCCAACAAAACCCGAACACAGGAACAGTTGCTTAAAAATTAGATCCGACATCTAATAAGCGACTTGCCTGGCCTGCTCTAGAGACTGCACTTTGTGTGACCTCCCCAGCTTCACAGCAACTCTGGGCCGCCTTTGTCAAATTTTCAAGGTTTCTTTTGCGGTAAGGCTGCTCTTCGGGCTCCCTCTGCCGGCTCCACCTCTGTCCCCGCAGAATATTTAAAATTACTGAGCTGGAAATTGGGCAGCTGGAGCTCCCCAGACACCAGCGCTTCCCTTCCTTTGACACGACCCCTGTGCCCCGTGTTGTGTCTTGTGCAGGAGGTTTGGTTGCTTCTTCCCAGTTGGGAAACGGTGGGATCTGATCCTTCCCCAGGGCATTGTCGGGATGGGAAGTGCTATTAATTATTAAGGCTTTCCGCGGCGATACCCTAGTGCAAGCCCGTGCGTGCTCTGTACGGCTGAGCAACGTGCTGACTCATTGGAAACACAGCCATTTTGCAGCGTTGGTGTAGATAAACCTGAGCAGTTTCCACTGATGGGCAAGTCGTTGGTCCTGTGGTGATCGAGGCCGTACAGAAAACGCAGGTGTGGTCCTGGATTCATTCCGCTGTTGCTGCCTGAAGAGCTCAGGGCACCCTCAGCGCAAACGGGCCTTCCATAAGCCTGCCTGTCCCAGGCATCCAGCCTGGAGAAACCAAGCCTTGGTGCATCATTCTCCCCTCCAACCCTGACATCTCTCCCACAAAAACCACCGGCTCGTGTCTGACAAGCTGCCGGGTGCAGAGCAAACAGTGTGTGGGAGCTGAGTGTCCTTAGTCATCCGGGGCGCTGCCGGCCCCGCCATGGGGGTGAACCAGGTGCTTCCCAAAAAACAGCAGCTGCCAGGATTCGCTTCCTGCCCTTGATGCGATGGTGGGCAGCGAGGACATGCCAGGCTTACTCAGGGCTGCTCAGCTGCAGAGTCATCACTGCTGAGAGAGTAGAAGCTGTGAAGCATGCCGGGCTTGCAAGGGAGCCAAACTCTTCCTGTGTTAATGAGCGAATCTGCTGTGGGTTTTTTAGCAGTCAGCATTAACCTAATTTGGGGGGTAGGGTGGGGTGGTGTTTGGTGTGGTTCATGTTGCCAGGAGATTTTTCTGTGCCCCCACAGCGCTGCTGGGTGAGCACAGTGAATCTCCTGTCCCTGCATACACATGCAGCAAGTAAAGCTTCATGGAGGGCAGATCCTCTGAGGAGCAGCTGAGGGAGCTGGGGGTGTTCAGCCTGGAGAAGAGGAGGCTGAGGGGAGACCTTATCACCACCTACAGTTATCTGACAGGAGGGTGCAGAGAGGTGGGCGATGGTCTCTTCAGCCAGGTAACAGGAGATGGGACAAGGGGAAATGGCCTCAAGCTGCACCAGGGCAGGGTCAGATTAGATGTTAGGGAAAAGTTCTTCACTGAAAGAGCTGTCAGGCACTGGCACAGGCTGCCCAGGGAGGGGGTTGAGTCACCGACCCTGGGTGTGTTTAAAAAAAGGGTAGATGAGTTACTTAGAGATATGGTTTAGCTTAGGACGGGAATGGTTGGACTTGATGATCTCAAAGGTCTTTTCCAACCCAGTGATTCTGTGATCCTGTGTAAAACGCTCTGCTCTGCCCTGGTTAGTTGGAAGGTAGCTGCTGCCTTTTCAGAGCCTTGTACGTGGGGTTTAGTCCAGTAAGCTCCCCCTGGGTCACTGCCACCTCGACCAGGAGCCAGCTGAATTACAGGATGTTCCCGCTGATAGATGGGCTTTTGGCAGAGGCTGTGTTTTTACAGGTATGGAGGTTTTTCTTTCTCTGGTCACCACAGTAACAGGATGCAGTTTAGAGGCTGTGAGGACACAGCCTCTGCTAAGACACGGCCCATCGATTTCCTGATTCAGGGGCTTCCCTGGGAAGGGGATGTGTCTCACATGAAGTCCCTGTTCTCTGTTTCACCAGGAAGGGCAGCAGTCACTGCTGTCTCGTGTCTGTGCTTGGGATCAATGAGCTGGAGCCACCCTGGTGGATGGAGCCATCTGGCCCCCAAAGCACGATGGTGGCACCTCCTTACCCCTGGCCACCAGCTCTGTGGTGCAGGAATAGGTTGGATGCAGAAAAAGGTGTAATCTGGAGCATCCCGTCATGGGAGGGGGATGCGAAGCATCCTGATCCCATCTTGCTGACACAAATGCAAATGACAACGTCTTTCCTTGAGGACCATATAACATGGATAGCATGGCTTTACCTGCACTGACCTTTTAAAGTGATGAAATGTGGGCCTCTGGGGCTACCTGCTTTATCAGACTATCCATGTGTGCATGTGGAGGGAGGGAAGACCAGCAGAAGGTCATGAGAAGCCAGGATCATGTTTTGGCCGCAGGGTACCCAGAATCACCTGTGAGCTCTGATAATCAAGAGCCCTCTGCATGGATTCTTGCTCCAAATGTTCTGCTCTAGTTCCTGCTGCCAAACTGTCACTTGTTCTCCTGTCCCTTCCTCAGGCATCTGCATGCGCTGCCAGGATAACACGAAGGGAAACTACTGTGAGCTCTGCAAGGACGGCTTCTACAGCAGCACCCACCCTGCCCACACCTGCCATCGCTGCCCATGCTCCACTGTGGCTTCCACTGGCACCTGCCGAATACGTAAGGCTTTCGTTTTGGTCCAGTTCCACAGAGAATGAGTGTAGCTCAGAGGGCATCAGCCCAGTGAGGTGTTTTATAGCCCGTGGCTCTGGGAGGGGGGAGCATGCTGGAAGCGGTGCCTGTGGTGATGTGTGCCTGCTGCTCGTGTTGCCTCTTGTGAGAGCTGCTGCGCAGCAGAGGGCATCAGGAATCACAGAATGTGTTAGGTTAGAAGGGACCTTTAGAGGTCATCTAGTCCAACCCCTGCAGTGAGCAGGGACATCTTTATCACATCAGTTTTGCAGGGAAGCCACCTCTGGCTTTATCTAGGCCAAAAAGCTCCTGCGGGTTGCTGACATCCCCAGTGCAGGTCTAGCTGTTTGCTGAAATCGGCTGTGTGAGGTGGGAACGTTCAGGATTAATAATCTGTTGGTTTAGCAACGTGCCAAGCGTGTTCTGTGATGCTAGTATGAGGCCTAAAGCTTTCCTTCCCCTAGAAACAGAAGCTGCAGTTCCAAAGGTACACTTTCAGTCCAAAATTTGAGCTTGGTGATTACCATCAGCTTGTGGTTGGGTCCCGCAGCGGGTGCTGCTCTGTGTGGGGCCGTGGCACGGACCTGGTTTGGTTTGTGTCTCCTGCAGAGCCGGGCGAAGCTGCCCCCATGTGTGACAAATGCAAAACTGGGTACACTGGCCAGAACTGCAACCAGTGTGACCACGGCTACTACAACTCTGACAGCATCTGTGTGAGGTGTAACTGCAATGGGAATGTGGATCCGGCGCTGTCACCCAGCGTGTGCAAGCCGGATAGCGGGGAGTGCATCGGCTGCCTGTACCACACCGCTGGGTTTCACTGCGAGGACTGTGAGGATGGCTACATCCGAGACCCCGACGGGACCAACTGCACCAAGAAAGGTAAAACGGGCTCCTCACATCAGGGGCGAAGGTTGCTGTGAGGCTCAGGTGGGCACAAGCTGCCCGAAGCCTGGGGTGGGAACGCTGTCAGTTGTTCCAGTCAGTTGAGATCCACTGGCTCTGCGGCACAGGGAAGAGTCACACAATCACAGGCTGTGTTAGGTTGGAAGGGACCTTTAAAGGTTAGTGGGCTTTTTAGTCCCACCCCTGCAGTGAGCAGGGACAACTTCACACCGGCACAACTTCACTAGATCAGGTCACTCAGAGCCCCCTCAAGCCTGACCTTGAATATATCCAGGGATGGAGCCTCTACCACCTCTCTGGGCAACCTGGGCCAGGGATCCACCACCCTCAGAGTGAAGAACTTTTTCCTAATATCCAACCTAAATCTCCCCTGTTTGAGTTTAAAACCATCACCCCTCATCCTATTGCTCCATGCCCTCGGGAACAGTTCTTCCTCAGCTTTCCTATAGGCACCTTTCAGGTACTGGAAAGTCCCTATAAGGTCCCCCGGGAGCCTTCTCTTCTCCAGGCTGAACCAGCCCAACTCTTTCAGCCTGGCTTCGTAGGAGAGGTGCTCCAGCCCTTGGATCATTTTTGTGGCTCCTCTGGACATGCTTCAACAGGTCCATGTGCTGAGGGCTCCAAAGCTCTCAACACAAGAGAAAACCTGACCTTAGTAATGCTGTGGTACTTACTGGCCTCAATCCCAATTCCCAGGCTGTGTCGGGCCTCTCTAGGGAAGCAGCTGGAAAACAAAAGCTGCTGGCAGCATATTTAACTGTAGGTTTTCTGATTTCCATGTTTGATATACTTGATCTCTTAATGCCCAGTGAATTGTCCTTATTGCCTAGTACATCCAAATAGCCATGTATAGTTCCCTACAAAGGGTGTTCTGAACACATGCTGTCACTCCTCATACTCTGCAAATGGTAGCTATTTGGACCGAGCTTTTTATACATATATAATGTATATTAATACATATAATACATATTTAATATATATACTTAGTTTTAATAAGATTAGAGAGGTGAGATCCAAACCTGCACAGCAAATCAGCACCAGAATTTTTTGGTACTGGCCCTGGGAGTCTCTTGGCAATTTCAGTCCACATCTGAGACACTACATGTAGCACCTCGGGTGCAACCTGGCTCTGGTACATAACAAGACTGCTGCACAGCACAAGGACTTGTAGTAAAATGTGAGAAAATGGTTCTGAAGTTGGTCCACTGGTGGTTATCAGGAGGTTGTTCCACAAGGTGGATCCCCAACTCCATCCGTAGAAATCTTGCCATCGTTATGGATTAGGTAAGAGAAGCTGGAGTTCAGGAAAACATCCAGGCCCAAATTAGTCCTTGTCACCCACAGAGATTTAATTCAGATCTTCCATTAGGACCTAATGTGGTTTTTCACTCCCATGCTGCTCTCTGGAGGTGTAATCACAGAGTCGTCCTCTGCTCCAGGAGATGATCAATACAGAACAGTTGAATGCTCGTTAGCTGTAACTGTTCCATTATGGGGCTGGAAATGGCAGTTTTGCATTGGGTGATCCATTACCCCCCTGTGCAGCTCTGCCTTTGTGAGAGTGGTAGTGACCTTGCTCCTCTGCCTGTACACCTGCAGTTTGCACCTTTTGTTTTATTTCTGTGGTACTGTTACAATTCCTGATGTGGGGAAAGAGGGTCCCCTTTTCAAAAGGGCTGGGACAAAATCATCAAGCTTTCTTGGTTCCTTGACATGTGTCTTTTTCCCTTTCTCACCAAGGAATCAGGAAGGTGCACTGCTTCTTTCCTGTTCCTTACACACGCTCTACCTAAAAGCTGACACACTGCAGCACTGCATGTTAGCTCTAGTTTTAGGTTAAGATCTTCACTGACTGACCTAGTTCTGAGTGGCTCCTCATATGAAATCCACCCCAGACCTGCGGGTGAGTCTCTAAGTGCAGTTGAAAGAAGGTGGCGCCTTTTGTGCCAACCTTCAGCATCCCCAGGGGCTGTTCAGAACCTTAAACCCAACCAAGATTTTAGTGCTTTCAAGGCTGACAGAGACAACTTCTAAAGGACGTGTGGGATGACCAAAGCCAGTGTTTCCCACCCCCTGGGTGCGCGGTGTTCCTGCCCTGACGGTGAGGTGTAGCAAGATGGATTTAGCGACGCAGCGCGGCACCGTGCCACCCAGACGAGCATCACAACCCTCCCCGAGCGCTGGCGTGTGGGCTGCTGGCACGGCCCCGGCTCCTGCCAGTGCAGAAGCTTTGTGAAGACTGCATTTCAATCAAGCAGCTGGATACGACACTCCAACGTCAAAGCTGCCAACGCGGCCCATTGAGTGAACAGCTGCCGCTCTCAAGGAGCTGCTTCAGGACATCTGGAGGGTTGGCGTGGCCCCGGCGAGCGGAAACAGGCATGGCTGTATCACCACCCAAAAGCACAGGCCGCGGTCAGAGCACGACGCTGTTTCCCCGCGGTGTTGCTGCCAGTTCCAGGAAATGTTTTCACCCCGTCCCTCTTGCCAGCACTTAGCTGATGCTGACTCACAAATAAAGCCCAGAAAAGTCCTGTTTCCTTGCTGGTGAATCAGCCATTGTCCCTGTTCTGGGTTTTTACTAATTATAGCTCCTGGCAGGGTTTGCCAAGAATTGAGTGTTGATGAAGGAATTTGGAAAGGATGACTGAATTCCTCATGCCCTTCTCCCAGAGCTGTATCCAGGGACCTCTTGCTCCTGTCACACTGCCTCCCACTTTGAAAGCCTGCCTGTTACTCCACAGAGAAATGCCTTCTGGTATATACTTATCAACCGAAGGCAGGACCTGCAGAGAACAGAGGAGCTGCTGCAGGGAGGGACCCTGAGCAGGATCCTGAATGGAGGTGTGTGCTGCCTCCAGAGGAGTTTCTTTCTCCACTGCCTGACCTGGGAATGGGACAGCCCCAAGTCAACTCCTGGGAGTTCTCCCAAGGGCTCGTGGCAGCTCCTGTTCCTACTGGAGATGCAACTTACTGCAAAATTAGTCCTTCGGCAGTGGCTCTCCTCCTCAGTCATAATTAGCAGTCATTCTCTTCAGGAGAGCTGGATCAATACAGCTCAGCACCATCAGCCATAATTGCTGGAGCTGTAGGTGGGTTGGAACTGAAGCTGCGTTTCTGATAGCAGAAGGAGAAATGGCAGCGAGTGCGAAAGAGGATGCGGAGAGTCCCGTGGAGCAAGAGGTGTAGAGAACATTGCAGCTGATTGAGGCTTCAGCTTCTGGAGGGCTCCTGCTGCCTGGACTTGAGAGTCTTAAACAGATTGGATTATTCCTGTGAAGAAAATGCTTTATTATTTAGGTTTGGGAGCCTGCTTCTCAGGCTGTTGTGGGGCTGTCGGAGGCCTTTAGCTCAACTGGTTTGAAGAAGGCACAATGAATTTGCATCCCCCTTATGAGATCTGCTGTGTTATCTTGTTGCTGACTCCTACATGCTGGAAGGGAGTTAGCCCATGCCTGAGGGAAGCAAGGCAGGTTCTTGGCTACTGTGTGCCTGGGTACAGGCTGGAGAGGAAGCCTGTGGCACGGTCTGATGGTTCCCATGTTCTCATCCTTCGTGTGCGGCTGTTCCCATGTTCTCATCCTTCAGCCTGTGGCTGAAAACTAAACAGGATCCAAACTGGCTTTTGCTGTGTTCGAGCACTTCCTGAGAACATCCACTATTTTTTTCAGTTGTGGTTTAGTTACCTTCTGCTTCTGGTTATCCAGACTGGGGGTTTCTATCAGGTTTCTGTCTGACTGCTTCGTTCAGAAGCAGAACTGGAATAATTTTACCCTTTTACTTAACCTTTTACATACAGCAGTGTAAACATTGAACAGTGTGGCTAAACACTGTGATGGCAGAATATTCATGGTTCATTTTTTTATCTTCTTGTACAGGTAAGGCAGAAATAGATCCCTTATTGTTAAGATAATCCTACCTGTAGTGTTCTAACTGTGCAAGGTTTAAGCTCTTGGAGTCGCTGTCTCCTCCCAACCCGACTGTGCAGCCCATGTAGACAACAAGTGAAACTCCATCTTTATTAGGTTCAGTGAGCTCTTTGCTGAGCTTGGTAAAGCCCAGGTTTCCTGGGCTTAATTTGGGCTGAACTGGGTGACTTGCTTTGGTTACTGTGCCATCCATCCATCCATCCACCCACCCACCCACCCATCCCACAGGTTTTTTAGAGGAATGCTGCACTCAGGGAGCACTTAGCGCACAGTTCATTAAAAAACCCACCCAAATCTAACCCTAGCTAACCAATTCTTAAAACTATTTTGAAAAAAGACCAGCTTTAACAGTGTTAATTGCCATAACAACTGTGAGATAAATGTCCAATCTCTTGTGTTCATGTTAAATTCCAGCTTAGCATATTTTTATTGATCATTTTTTATTTGTTTTGTAGAAGCCACCCTTGGCCCAGCAATAACGGAGTTTACAACTTCTGCTCCAAATGCCAGCAAGGCAACATCGTTCTCAACCGCAGTGATAAACAGCACGTTGTCACCAACAACGATACAGACTCTGTTTCCCATAAGTTCCTCTGACAATAGCACTTCTGCTTTTGCAGATGTTTCGTGGACTCAGTTTAACATCATTATTTTGACAGTGATCATCATTGTTGTGGTCCTGCTGATGGGCTTTGTGGGTGCTGTCTACATGTACCGTGAGTATCAAAACAGAAAACTTAATGCTCCTTTTTGGACCATTGAACTCAAAGAGGACAACATCAGTTTCAGCAGCTACCACGACAGCATACCCAACGCTGATGTTTCGGGGCTCTTGGAAGACGATGGGAATGAAGTGGCACCGAATGGACAGCTAACACTGACGACCCCCATGCACAATTATAAAGCTTAGAGGAAGCAGCGATCCAGCTATTGAGAAATTGGCTTAAAAAAGTAAGTTATGGGGCTCGTTGAAGGGGTATCGGGATCCGTGCCAAGGCCCCGCGCGGGGGAATTTGCTCTTCAGATACTCTTACGCTGGGCATGCTGTAGCGTGCAGGTGAACGGGAAGAAAAGCGTAGTACATCCCAGTTTCAGGTAATATGATGGAATGTGTCCGGTGTCCTGTTCTCCACCAAGATCCATAGAATTCACTGTTGTTAAAGACTTGATTTTGCTGCCCTTAAAGTAGTTTTTCTTTGTTAACGGGGGAGGCGGTGGGGCACAGAAAGCAGTGCCTCATGGTTCATGGGAAGCTACTTGACACCCAGCCAACTTAACGCTTCTGTCTGCATCCTTCAGTTTGAAAAGTATGAATTAACAGTGGATTTTCAGGAAACAGACCATTGTAAAGGCTTCCTATTAGTTCCTGATATAAATTTGCCTGAAAAGGAGGTCAAAACAACAACAAAAAAGGGAAATAATTGGTCGCTGCACCACGAAGAGGCAAGTAGAGGAGTCAGTTGCACACTTGAAAAGTCACCGTTAACGGTTTCCAGTAGGCAGGGAAACAGGAAAATAAAGAAATAATGAAAATAATGGAGTTAGGGAGGAGACCCAGCTTCTCCCTTTCTATTTATACAGGGTGATGATGCTATTCAAACATAGCAATCCTTTTTTTTATTATTATTATTTTATTTTAATTCTAGAAGGAGTTAATGAACTTGTATAGTTTCTGTGCAAGGGAAGACGACGAGACATCTCAGGGTTGCTGTGTAAAACTAAAAGCTAGGCTTAATACCCTACCCTGATAGAAATGGTGTGTTCTGTATATAAAAAATGTAATATATCTTCTTGGGATTGTATTTGTAATTATTTGTAAAAAAGGCAACCGACCAACCAAAAAAAAAAACCAACCAACCAACCAAACACCAAACCCTGACAAGAAACCCACAAACCCCTCCCTGTTCCCTGAGTCATATTTTATCATCTAGATTTTAATTGTACAGCGGTTAGTGGCGTTGTTTAAACAGGAAAGAAAAACAAAACAAAAAAAGAGGATTGTTTAAAATACTGTAAATGAAATGGCAATATTGTTGGAGCTGGGACTCTGGCAAACACCGACTGCTTAAAGCTTTTCTTCTAGTGTCATTGAAGAACTTTCTTTTTAGAGACAATGTGAGTGCTCCCTACTTGCACCTGTCAGATTCCCCTGTCCCTTTTAACTACAGAGCGAATCCCAGTGATGAGGATCCAAAAATCACAGGTGTACCCTTCCATTACTTGCTTTTCTGAACCTTTACACGCAACACAAACGCACTGAGAGCCTGATCCTGATGGCAGGGCTCTTCCAAGGTGGCTGCTCAACATGGGAAGGATGGTAGCGGTGGCAGAGGGACTTGCTGGAGGGCCAAGCGCAGCCTCTTGAAGGGCAGTAGCCAAAAAACTCCAGGATTTGGGTGAAAAGGGCTTTCAGCTGAAGAGCTCACAGGAGCCGGTCTGCGCTTCTAGGCTTCCAAGTGAAAGGTGCATTGGATGCTTTCAGGAAATTTGTGTAGCACAAGGTGGTGGGAGGGAATCAGCTGTCAGGAAAACCTACAGGGAAATTGAGGTTTTCCAGCCCCCCTGATTTTTTTGGGAGGCTGGCAGGCGGTTAGCAGAGGGACCACAGCTAATGGGGCAGCACAGCACAGGGAGGTCACTGAGCAGAGCTCCTCGCAGGTACTGTGCCCTCCCTGTGCCGGGAGCAGCCAGGTCTGACCTGTGAAAATCAATCCCATTGCATTTTAGCAGGGCGTGGAACAGGTATTTCACCTAACTCATGACCAATCTTGGAGCTAAAGCCACAGTGCTGTGTGAGGCTGAGGATAAATGAAGCACTTGCTAAAGGTCAGCAGGAGCTGCCTGATGCATCCTCAGAGCCAGGCAAAAAAAAAGTATTTCTATAGATGAGAAAGGGTTGGAAGAATGTGGTGATTATTTATTTGCTTTCTGGTTCTGCATGGAGGCTTCTTTTACTGCTGGAGACTTTGGGGTGCTGCAAACACGTGCACAGAGGTGCTATTTCTGCCTCAGAGACTTGCTGCCCTATTTAAAGATGAGGTAGGGCAAGTAAGAAGGGTGACCGAGGGACACGGCGAGGGCAGAGTGTGATGCTGTGTGTAGACCCAAGCCGGTGGAAGAACTCCCATTGCCTCTTGCGGGCCTGGGTGAGGTCCCATAGTTTAGGTAATAGATCTGGCTGATGTCATTCCAAGCAGTGCTACTTTTAGTTCTAAAACGGGGGAGGACTGGGGGAGAAATGCTGGGTATTGCTAGTCCTGGAGTTACTCATCAAACTTTGAAAGAGCAGAGTGAGGACAAAATAGAACATTTCCTAAAAGTTGTAACTCTTTAGCAGCGCTGACGTAGTGATACACTTGCACTTGGTCACTTCATAGGGGAAGGAAAGGTAATTTTTAGGAAGAGGCAGCTTCTGGGGCTGATGCTTGCAGGCAAAGTGAGGGGCAGATTGTTTGCTTTAATATCTCTGAACTATTTTAGTAGTTCTTTTCATCTTTGCCACAAAACGCCTCTTCCTCAAATTCCGGCCTGACTGTAGGCTGCATTGTAACAGGAACAGACTTTGATTTTTCTTTCACTGCAGAAAGAATGAGGATCTGCAAAGCCAGAGTGTGAGCTCAGATGCTGAGCCCTCCTAGTCCGTGCCAGGAGGTGTTTGTGTCTGGGCTGCTTCTGACCTCCGAGTTACATCCCAACAGATGTGATGGGAAGCTTGGCTGGGCAGGGGGGACCCGGCTGCTGAGGTTTGGTCCGCAGGGGAAGGCACAGGATGTTCTTTAGCAGGGACTGGAGCACAGCAGGGATGTGGCACTGGGACAATGCTTGTCAGATGGCAAAATGACTCAGCAGGAAAAGCCCAGCCATCTCCAGCCCTTTGGTGCAGAGAAACATTTATAAAAAGATCATCAGTTCCTCAGCAAGGAAAGAATAAACAGCTTCATGCTCAACTCTGCTGATGGGGGATTAGATCTGCCTTGCTCTCTCCTATCAGCCATGCAGCTGTCCCCGGGCCCAGGAGAGGTGAGGAAGAAGCTGAGCTAGGTACATCTCAAATCAGCTTAGGTTGGCGTTGTGTTTTTGAGGAGGTGCAGAACTAAGGCACCTGTGTCAGGGTACTAAAGGCCACCCAGGCATTGAGGTTTGGGCAGGAGAAGCACAAATGTACTGATGGGGCTGCATTGTGGCCCTACTCAGCAGCTGTCAAGACAAGGGGAAGGCTTCTAGGTGACTTCGGGGGCCAATGTGGCAATACAGGTACACGTGGCTTTCCTGGGGGGCTGCCATGCATCACCTTCTAACTGGGCATGGCACCGTCTGGCCACAGTGGTGTGACTGTCATGGAGAAAGGCAGGCGATGGCATGGTACGTGGCTGTACAGGGAAGGTACAACAAGGCAGGGGAGGACTGGCTGAAAGTGGGAAAGCAGCTCTCAAGGCATGATCCTCAGGGTTGTAAGGGCTCTGTGGGTCCAGCTGGGCTGGATGGGGTGAGTTCAGCTCCACAGTCAAGTAACCGAGGGCAAGAGGATATACTGGAGTGGATAAAGGGCAAAAAGCAATGATATGTCAAAGGCATGGGGCAGCCTGGATGGCACCAACTTAGGAGAGCATTTGGTAAGCACAGAGTGCAACAGACATGCAAAAAATGTGATTGGGTTAATGTGGAAAGATGATGTTGAGTCTTAGGAACCACTATAGCTAGAAATAACTGTGTGGAGCAGAGCGCTCGCCCTGGGGAGCTGTCAGATGTCATCTGTTGGAATGATAATTCCCTTGGACCAGGCTGAGCAAACTTAGCATGCTGGAAGCCGCTGATGGAAGAGGAAAGGATATATTCAGCATCCTTCATGTATCCCAGGCCGGTTAACCACTGCGATACAGCATCTTTATCTTAAATGCTACACGCAACGTAAAGGTGGCAGAAAGTTTGCACAGTCTCCTTTAAATAAAGAACACAAGATCGAACCCTAAAAATATGTTTCTTTTTAAAGTGAAGTTTTAAAATGAGCTCCCACAGGACTCTGCTCTTCATCTGTCAGAGGAATGAATTAAAGTAAGAAAAATGTGGGCCTTAAAAGTTTTACTTGCTCCCAACTGAAACCCATCAGTCTTACCTCACATCCAAGCAAGGTGTCTCTGAACCATAGGCTATGCTTACAAATGCATTTCTTAAAAAAAATAAAAGTGTATGATTTGAATATATGTCAGAATTTATACAGAAGAATGTTATTTAAAATGAATAAAAATAAATGTATATAATTTGTATCTATGCCACTTGGATGTTTGCATTTGTTTTTTGTTCATTAAAGTTCAGCAGGAGGCTTTCCACTGATGGCAACCAGAGCTGGATTGAAACCTGAAGGATCGGATCCAATCTCATCCCAGTAATAACATGTGTTTCAAGAGAACTATTCCTTCATTACTCCCTGTGTATCAGATGAGAACCATGGCACACTTGTAACCACGAGGTATCTGTAGGGACAGTTGACGCCCTGTGTCAGATGGTCCCTGTAACCATGAGCCCCATGAGCCCTGGTACCTGCTCATTAACTGTTCCAGCTCTCAGCTACCTTCATTAATGTGTCTGGGAGCTGGATGGGTGATGTGTATTTCCCCATTACTGTCTGTAATGGTCATGTAGATGTACTTTGTCAGGATGTACGCAGTCACTGAAACGAAACATACAAGAGTTGGATGAGGATACCATATGGGCTGTTTCTTCACGACTGCAGAGGGTCTTTCAAAGGAAACATGTTACCAGATACTCTGTGGGGCCAATAGCTTTGCACAGTTCTGGTAGGACCTACAGAAAACTTGTGTTTCTTTCTCCCTTGCCAGCATTAGGAAATTGGTTTATTGTTTTGGCGCAGAGGTAAATGCCACTGCCAAAGGCTAGGCTTTGCTGCTCAGTGTTAGGTCTACCTCTCGGGCCCTTATTAAGTGAAGAACTTGGGGAGGTAAGTCAGCATCAATTAAGCAAGCAGTTAAAATTAAGTGTTCATTCCATTGCTCAACTGAGCCTGAGCTACGCAAGCAAGGGTCGTGCTGGTGAAATTCCGGGGAGTTTATTGAGACCCGATTTGCATTAGTGGAACAGTCTGTGTATGGCTCAGCTTAGGAGGAAATTTGCTCTGAACTATAAGAGGAGGAGGCGTAACTGAGTGCTGCACTGGGTTTCTGGAGGAGGGACTTGAGGGCAGGATGGGACTGATGGAGAGAGTTCAGAGGAGCCACGAAGACGATTAAAAGTCGGAGCAGCTCCCCTACAAGGAGAGGCTGAAGGAGCTGGGCTTGTTCAGCCTGGACAAGAGAAGGCTGTGGGGGGACCTCATTGCAGCCTGCCAGTACCTGAAGGGAGCAGAGACACAGGAGGGGAATCAGCTTGTTCAAAGGGCAGACAATGGCAGGACAAGGGGGATGGAGTGAAGCTGAAGGAGGGAAGGGTTAGATGAGATATTGGGGGGGAAGTTCTTTCCAGAGAGAGTGGTGAGGGGTTGGAACAGGCTGCCCAGAGAGGGGGTGGGTGCCCCATCCCTGGGGATGTTCAAGGCCAGGTTGGATATGGCCCTGGGCAACCTTGTGTAGATCCAGGCCTGGAGGTTGGTGGCCCTGCCTGTGGCAGGGGGTTGGAGCTCTATGACCCTTGGGGTCCCTTCCAACCCAAACTATTCTATGATTCTATGTCAAGGGGGACCTGTGCTCACCTGTCACCTGTCCTCCTTGTGCCACCCTCAGCCCCAGGCACTGAGCAGCTGGCTTTTGTCCTGCTCCTTTGTGGTAAGCTCATCCCACACCAGTACTCACTGCACTTCTCTCCTAGGCTCCCTTTAGCACTTCATTCCTGAGGTGCTAAGGATCTCCTGGCTGCCTTGTAAAGTCGGAAAGCTTCCTGGGAGGAGGATTTACCATAATCTCCCCAAATGTACTACTAATTAAGATAAGGTTAAACAACATTAAGCAGATTATGAAAGGCAAGTTGTTAACTGCTTCTGAACAATACTCTGCCCAGCCTTTCCTGCCCCTCACAGCTTCTTGGTTTAAAACATTGGGTGGAAATTTTCCATCCTGTCTGTGTGTATACACGTGTGTATTTATATGCCCTTGTCCATCACACAGCCACTTCATGAAGCACTAAAGTCGACAAGGGGTCCCAGCTGCTTTCCTTTGGAAAAACAGGATGCTGGGACACACACCATGGCTCTGCAGACACAGAGGTGCTGTGCCAGCCCCCAGCGCACAAGCCGTGAATGATTCGTGTTGTGCTCCTGGTTGACAGCCGCTGGTTTGATGGCGTGCAGGGAGTACATAATGCCTTCCTGTAGCCTCAGAGAAGAGCGAGTTGTATCACCCTTTCAGGGCACAGACTCATTCCTTTTAGGAAGATCTGCTCCATAAACCACGTTTCAGACTGGCTGATCAGATCCTGGTGCCATATGGCAGACCCGATTTTGCAAACTTAACTTCAGCTTGGCAGAAGGTAAGGCTGCTGCAAAAGGGGACCCAGTCACGAGGTGACAAATGTCTCTCAAGGGCCATGGGGAGGGGGTGTTGGAGGGACTGAACGTCTCTTAGGGTCATCAGACCCAAAATGCAAAGGATGAGGCATGTTCAGTTGGATAGGAGAGGAGATTAAGAGCTTAGTTGTGCTTAGTGGTGCCTGGCATTTCCTGGCAGTTTGGGGCACCGACAGCTGCTCCATCATGCACTTGTACACATAAAACTGAAAGACAGGAGAAGGGATGGGAAGCCCACCATGACCGTACACATCGGTGGTTGCCATGGCCAGTGCCCCCAGTCTAGAGCATTTTACAGGCTTACAGCTAATGTGCTCTGAATAACAAGTGGAGCTGGTGCAGGTACGTGGAGAAAATGGAGCTCCCAGGGCACCAAGGCAATTTGGAATAATAAAGCCACAGAATTACTGCAGCCCATGGTCAGCAGTTATCTGTGGCCTCTTTCCTGGCCAGGTGAGAATCCCCTTGAGACAGCCCAGCCAACAGCAAGTGAAACCTGACACACTCCATGCTGAAGAGGAAACCACATCCATGCTTATGCATGTGGTTACACCTGTGGGTGAGAACTGGGCAAGTGTCTTGCTGTAATGGCTCTCCCTTGGGTTACAGGTAACACTGAGAGCAAGCCTTAGCACAGGGCCTCAGCTGCGGTCGCAATGGTGCAGGGACGTGTTTCAGTCCTAGGCACATGCTTGTGGCAATGAATCCAGAGCACGAGGGGCCAGGCAAAGTTTGGAGCTCTGACAGCTCCTGTGGACAGCCCACGCAGGACACACAGGCAGGGACATTTGGAAGCCGGGGAAGAACTGTTCATGAGGGCATGGAGCGATAGGATGAGGGGTGATCACAGAATCACAAGGTTGGAAAAGATCATTGAGTCCAACAGTTCCTGTCCGCTACTAAATGACATCCCTAAGTACCTCATTTACCTGTTAAACACATCCAGGGATGGTGACTCAGCCCCCTCCCTGGGCAGCCTGTTCCACATCCCCACAACTCTTTCAGTGAAGAACTTTTCCCTAACATCTGATCTGACCCTGCCCTGGTGCAGCTTGAGGCCATTTCCCCTTGTCCCATCTCCTGTCCCCTGGCTGAAGAGACCATCGCCCACCTCTCTGCACCCTCCTGTCAGGTCATTGTAGGTGATGATGGTGCTAAGGTCTTCCTTCAGTCTCCTCTTCTCCAGACTAAACATGCCCAGCTCCCTCAGCTGCTCCTCAGAAGGTTTGCCCTCCATCCCCTTCCCCAGCTTGGTTGCCCTTCTCTGGACTCGCTCCAGGACCTCAATGTCTTTCTTGTAGTGAGGGGCCCAAACCTGAATGCAGCACTTGAGCTGCCACCTCACCAGAGCTGAGTATAGGGGCACAATCACCTCCCTGGACCAGCTGGCCACACTAGGCTCTAAACTAACAGAGAAGATTTAAGTTGGATATTAGGAAAAAGTTCTTAAATACAAGGGTGGTGGATCCCTGGCCCAGGTTGCCCAGAGAGGTGGGGGAGGCCCCATCCCTGAAGACATTCAAGGTCAGGCTTGATGGGGCTCTGAGGAACCTGATCTAGTGAGGATGTCCCTGCTCACTGCAGGGTGGGACTGAACGGCCTCCCACCTAACGCAGGCTGTCGTTCTGCGCTGCAGGCAGGAGGCGACGGCCCCAGTCCGGCCAGCCCAGCCCGTCCGATGTTCGGGACGCCCGTCCCCCCGCCTTTGCTCTCCCCAGGCCCTGGCGCTGCGCGGCTGCCGCACGAAGAGCCCCTCGGCCCGGCCCCGCGCTAGCGTGGCGCTCGCTGCCGGCTCCCCTCGTTTTGACGCCTGACAGTGACAGGGAGCGAGTGGAGTTTAACGTCATTGCTCGGGTCGGCTTGGCGCCGAGGAGGAGCCGGGAACAATCGGCGCCAGCGGCTCTGCCAGGAGCTCTGCGAGAGCCCGCGGCCCAAGCCCGAGTTTCTCCGAGCGAGGCGCCTACGCCCCGGAAAGAGGCCGGGTCCGCCCGCCCCAGCCGGGCCCTCAGCGAAGACGAGCGCTTAACGCCGCCGCCTGGCCTGCTTTGAAAAGCATAGCGGAGGGCGGACGTCGCAGTTGCTTCCCTCACTCAAGATGGCGCCCGAGTAGTTCTTCCACCGTAACCAGTCCCACTCTGCCCTCAGCCAACATGGCACCTGCTCGCCCAACTATAGCTTTGCCCGCAGCAAACATGGCGGCCTTCCCTCAATTTCCATTGTGCCCGCTTTGCGCCCTCTTCCGCGGCGGCTTCGACGGCTTCACCTCCGGCGACGCAAAGATGGCGGAAGCGATTGCGGCCGTTTGAATTCCAGCGGAGCCGCCAAAGCCTCGCACAAAGGCGCCGGGGCTTTGGCTGCCGGCGGGACCCGCGGCGCTATGGACTCGCTGCCGGGGGAAGACTTGACGCTGCCGGTGGCGTTTGAGGGCAGGTAGGCAGGTGGGATGCCGGGGACGGAGCCGGCCTTGCCGCTGGGCTGAGACGCCGGGCCCGCCGCCCCCCTCCCCACTGTTGTGTGCGGTCGGGCTGGGCCTGCCGGTCCGGGGCGGGTGTTGGGGGGCTGACACCCCCCTTCGTCCTCGGGCGTTCGGCTCCTCAGGGCTGTTCTCCTCCTTCCTCAGCGTCAGCGTCTCCCAGCTACCGGACGTCTCCCGCGGGGACCCCCGGCCCGGCCCGGCCTGCGGCGAAGGTAAGGCCGGATGGCGGGCGGGTTCCCCGGTGCGGGGAGGGGGCGGTCAGGGCTCCCCGGCAGCCCGGGCTCCGCGGCGCTTCCCCGCCTGGCCCGGGGGTCCGAGCCCTCCTCACCCGCCTGTGCCGGGGGCTCGGCGCTTCGTGCGGGTCCCGAGAGGCCGAGCATGAAAGGGGGGACAAAGCGCGCTGTGCAGCCCCGCACAGACCGCTCTCCCGGGCAGTGAGGACGCCGCGGCTGCCGGCATTGCTGCTGCCCCGCCGTGCCCGCAGGCGTCGCGGCTTTGAGCCTCGTGTAGGGCCGTTAGCGGTGCCCTGGATGTAAAATACTTCAGGTACCCAGCGCGGACATCTCTCGCTTGTGTCCGCTTGGCCTTGGGGAAGTTTGGTGCCACGTCTCATCAAGCTCTCCCCCTCGCTGCACAGAGATACTTCCTGGCCAAAGACCTGATCTAGACTCAGCTTTCCTCTCTTAGCACATGAAGAAGCTTTCTGATCTAGCTCCTGGGCTCAGAAGTGGTAATTTGTTGCGGTTTTCTGTACGATGACTGTGTAGCTATGGTCATCTTCAGGTGTGGGACACTTCCTTGAAACACTTGTTAGAGGAAGGTGGCTCAGCTGTGTTACTCCGAAACCTCCTGTGTGTGTTAACTGCTCTGTAGGCCAATTTGAGGTGTATGTCATTGACTTCTGTTTCTGCATGTGCCCAGCAACAGCTTGGCTGACTTCATTCTGTAGAGCATAGAACTACCTGTGTTGGAAGAGACCCTTTAGATCACTGAGTCCAACCACAGCCTAACCCTGACTAGTCTACCTTTAGGCCATGTCCTTCAGGACTTCATCTATGCACCTTTTAAATCCCTCCAGGGATGCTGACTCCACCACTTCTCTGGGCAGCCTGTTCCAATACTTGACAACCCTTTCAGTAAAGAAATTCTTCCTGATATCTAACCTAAATCTCCTCTGGTGCAATGTTAAGCCATTTCCTCTTCTCCTATTGCTTGTCACCTGAGAGAAGAGACCAACTCTGACATCTCTGCAACTGCCTTGCAGGTAGCTGTAGAGAGTGATAAGGTCTCCCCTTAGCCTCCTTTTCTCAAGATTAAAAAGCCCCAGCTCCCTCAGCTGCTCCTCATAGGACTTGTGCTCAAATTAGATGGTTCACCAGGGAGATCTTATTTGTTCATGAAAAGAAGCAAATACAAGAAAGATACCAGTGCTGCAAAATAATGTTACTGTATTCTGCATGTGCTCTAGGAGAGCTGTCTTGTGAAATTGATCAGAATGCTAAATTAATAAAACACTGGCTGGTATTTGTTGGGTTATTTTAAAGGCTGTTAGTTGCACAACAATTTTGGAAGTACTTAAGATGAAATGCTTTCTTTTAGGTAGTGTGAGGATCAGGCTGAGTCCTCAGCTACCTGCTACAATCTCATCATTCCAATTAAATTTTTTTCATCTCTCAGATTTGAATGGAGATAAGTTATGCAGTCCTGTTAAACAGGACTGTTAGAGAGTGTGTGTGTGCAGGCAGAAGTTTAAGTTCCTGTGTGTTCAGGCAGGATTATGTTTTAGGAACGTGGATACTGGCCATTTCTTCTGCCCATGGGCTCCCTGAGTCTAAGGAAGGCCTGTCTTGTGACCAGTGAGATACTGAAAGGTCTGAACTGCTTTCTGATTGTTTAATAGAACTTAACTCTAATATGGGAGTCCTTTGTAGTTGCTCTGAGTATTTATTCTGAGTATTTATTCTTGCATAGCTTAATTTCAGTGTACATCTTGGTTTAAGTGGGTGATGTTGGAATTTGGGAGTTTGTAGACAACTTGCTGTGATCAGACAGAAATCTAGATTCTAACTATTTTGCACTAACATGTAAACAAGGGACAAAACCCCTCCCTCATTGCCAAAAGGCTGTGTATTTTTACTGTGTTTAGATTGGTGCACCTTTGCTGTTTCTGAATTGAAGCCTAGCCTAGAGCTTCCGCTGTCTGAACTTGTTCTGTCTTCTTAAATGTCTAGTGTTACCAGATGTGGCAGAAGAGACAGTCTCACCAACAAGAGCTCGGACCATGAAGGACTATGAAAATGTAAGGAGACTTTTGTTTTTATGTAAGACTTGGTGACAGTTTATAGCCAGGTGTTTCTGACATGCTGGCTGAAGTGTTGCCTCTCTGTGCCAGGTCCTTAGCTTGTGTCAGTCGTCACAGATGTGTTGGAGGTGTGACCAGCTGGCTATCTGTGCTTTGAACTTCCATTTCTTAAGCATTGCTTTCAAAAACAGAGTCCAAAGTTCGTTATTGGGACTAGCCAACTGCTGCTCTTGAACTGCGAAACAGAAGTTGGCGTGCTCTGCTCAGAACTTCATGCAATCACCAGAAACATAACAACTTTGTTTGCAAGCCTGCAGTTGCTGTATTTCAGGGAAGCATCAAGTTTATTTTCATTTCATCTAGTACAGGATTTGGCTTTTTAATTCCATTGACTGCTGTATAATACCTTTTACCTTTATGTACGAGTGTGCTTGGAATACCTTTGTTGTAAAGCATCTCAGTGGCACTTCTGTAGATAAAACTGGTTTTGGCACTTAATAGGACGTAAAGGAAAACAGTTTTGGGGTTTTAAAAAACATATTAGTTGTATTGGTTATTTAAATGGAGTAAGCCAGTTGTTTATAACTGCTGGATGATGATTTGGTTGGCATGTGTTGCAGGATAACTCCCCTGTAAAGAGTTTTAAATTGTTTAACTCAAGTTCGTGTGATTGCAAAGAAACTGCAGAGGGGGAAAGCAATCAGAAGTCTCTGAGATGACTGCTGCAGATAAAGGCTGTGGCTTGAGGTCTTCAGGATGTGTTCAAGTGCCTGCAGCTTTCAGTGTGCTTCTGTAGCTTTACCTTTTGTAGCTTTGTGTTGTTTGTAATGAGTGGTTCTTCTAAGCTCTTTCGGGGTTTTGTGGCCGTATCTGCCTCTGAGGAGAAAGCTGTGCTCTTTGCTTGGAATTGAAAGCCTGTTTTGGAAAGCCTCAGTGAAGGATTGTTTTTTTTTTCTAGTCTCTCTTTCATTTCCTCTTTTGGTTTTGTGTATTGGATGGGGTAGAAAGAAGCTGCCTTGGCATTAGTATGTGCTTCAGATCTCTTCCTGTGCCAAAGACCTCAGTCAAGAGCATACATTCTGCAGGTGGTTTATTATTTGCAGTGGTTGTTCACATGGGGGAAAAAGTTGTAGAAGGGAGACAAAAAAATCTGTTTTGTTCTGTGCAATGTAGAGGAAAAAGAGTCTCCTCATAGCTTCCTACGTACAGGCATGTACAGACCCTGTAGGTTAAACCGAGCAGTAAAACTTCTCATAGGCTTTTATAATAAAGTATAATAAAGGTCAAAAATCCATCCAAGTAAGAGAAGAAGAATCCATTAAACACAATTAAGATACTTCTATAACTTCTGGGTTTGAGTCTTTAAGCCTGCTGGTAGCTAGAAGGCTAAACTTGAGAGATGGAGCATTTATGTTCTTTGTCCTTTTCCTATTTCCCAAGCAACATGTAGTAGCTACACTTAGATGTGCTTTTGGGCTGACAGTGTGAGGTTGTTCATATCCCACTTTAAAACAAATCTGAATTAGTGGGTAAAGTTCCCGCTATCACCTGCTTGGACATGGTTTGTTTGTATGTATATATATATATGTAACTACATGAAATTGCTGATGTTTGAGGATATCTAATTTATACAGGATATGAGAAGGAGGTAATGAAAACATTGGGCTCCTTGCCTGGCAGCTCAGAGAGAACAGAATGGATGGGCTAAAGGCTGGATCCATGTAGAGAAGGTCCTTCTAAGTTTGGAGAAGGTGCTGAGCTAGACAATAGTAGAAGTAGAATTATGGTTTTTTAGATCTTATTAGTATTTATGATGCATCCCACCTGCTTGCAATAATGGGGGGAAACACTTTGTGGTGGGAAACCTGATTACATGGACAAGGTGAAAGGCTTCTTTGATTGAAGACTTTGTGGTTTATTAGATGTTAATGAATAGAAAGGATGATTGGTATCAAGTTAGGGAACTAAGTAATAATATTTGTAAGTTTTTTTTCTTGTCTCCCCAAACTCGAGAGTTGTGCTGTGCTGTGAAATGGCCTCTGCTGGCAGAAGCTGTGTTGCACTGTGAAACCACAGCCTCTGCTCACAGATGCTGTTTGTAGAGAAGTGGCTCTGTGTGGACTTGGAAAGGAGCTAAACCAAGCTAGGCAAGTGGTGTTTGTTACTGTGCTGTCCCTGGTGTGGAATGTTCTGGGTGGAGTGTATCATGTTGCCCTGGTTTTTCAAGCAGCACTTGGTTTTTCTTTTCATTCCTTTTTTAAATACAGAAATCAAAATGCATAAAGGAATTAAGACCAAGTTTAAATGTGTAAACTGAGAGGATTGCCATTAAAATCCCTTTGCAGTGTGAATTTGTTCATGTTTTACATGTTTTTTATTAAGCTATAACTCTTTGCAGTCTGGCTGAGTTGGCTTTCTGTTGAGGAACTGAACATCGGAGATGACATTTGTTTCACTTCTTGGTTTATGATTGCACAGTCTGTTGTGTTTGCCTTTTGAAAATAGTACCTTAAGCACTTTGGTTTAATTCTGTTGCTGCTGCAATACATGTGAGCAGAATTAAGTTATGCTGAGGTTTATTGGAACTGCTCTTTCTTCTGGCTAATCTTCACACATTCTGGGTGTTTCTGAGTCAAAATGAAGTTCAGTGATACAGTTTCAAGTTGGCTGTGGCACTCAGACTTTTATGAATGAACAGGGAGTGATCTATGGACAGCCTAAAAAGCCCCACAAACCAAACCCAGTGGGTTGATGCTTGCCTGAACACGAGCCAGCAGTGTGCCCAGGTGGCTAAGGCGGCCAACGGCATCCTGGCCTGAATCAGGAATAGCATAGTGGAGGTGATCATCTCCCTCTGCTCAGCTCTGGTGAGGCTGCACCTTGAATACTGGGTTCAGTTTTGGGCCACTCACTACAAGAAAGACATCGAGGCCCTGAAGTGTGTCCAGAGAAGGGCAACCAGGCTGGGGAAGGGGCTGGGACACAAGTCTTACAAGGAGCGGCTGAGGGAACCGAGGATGTTCAGCTTGGAGAAAAGGAAGCTCAGGGGAGACATAATTGCTCCCTACAGCTCCCTGACAGGAGGCTGTGGGGAGCTGGGGCTCAGCCTCTTCTTGCAGATAAGTAGTGACAGGATGAGAGGGATGGCTGCAAGTTGTGCCAGGGAGGGCTCAGGTTAGAAATGAGGAGAAATTCCTTCTCAGGAGTGGTTGGGCATCAGGATGGGTTGCCCAGGGCGGTGGTGGAGTCACTGTCCCTCGGGGTGTTCAAGGAAAGATTGGATGAGGTACTTAGGGACATGGGTTAGTGAGTAATAGAGGTGGTAGGGGGATGATTGGATTGGATGATCTTGGAGGTTTTTTTACAACCTTAATGATTCTGTAAGCTTTGCTCTTGTTAGTTGGGACAATGCTGAGCTTGCTGGCAAGTCACACGGTGTCCATGCCAGTTCTCCAGCCCTGCTTCATTGAACAAACCTTTAATTTCTTTGCTTACTCTGAATAAGGATTTTGGCTTTGAGCAATATTTTGCACTGGGCTCTGTGATCTGAAGTACAAAGTTGCTCTAAGTTTGTTTATTTGCATGTTCCACGATATTCATTCCAGTTACTGAAGGCACCCTGTGACACTCATGAGGTGTCATGCTTTAAGCAGTTACAACTCATGTAATTCAAGTTTCTATCCACTACTGTTTGTGCTCATCCAATTGGAATTGTAAGGAAACTAAGATAAAGTTTAGAAGCTGTAGCAATACATATATTTAAGACATTCTCCTTCAGGATGTGTGAACAGGCCACAAAATTTGTGTAGTCCAACCATACATTCAGCTGTGCTGGGGTGATATTTACTTGTGTGAATAATGCTGAGGCATCTTACTGGGCAAAGATTATTAAACTGAAGAACTGTTTGCAAATGCAGGTTTTGAGTGCAGTTACAGAAAATAATCTCCAGTTTCACAAGCCAAATACTTTAAGAATTGTATTGGCAATAATTTTTACAAGTGGTACTATACTATTCTGGAAAAGCCTACATGAATATTTTATTAGCAGCTCTAACATATTAGATTTCTTTTTGCTGAAAGCAACTGGCAGGGGACACAAGTCTTATTTGAATGAATGTTTTATGCTTAGTCTCTTAAAAAATAAAAAAAAATTAGAGAGAGACTCCTTTCTTTAATGAAACCATCAACTATGCTACTGCTTCCATGAGGAAGGTTAAAAATCAGAAGCCTTTTTTTCCCCCAAAGAATTGCACTATAAAATACAGGATGGGATAAAGGTTTTATTGGTGTTCTATTGGGCTCATGTGCCTTGTGTGCTTGTGGCTTTTCTTCCTGTGGATAAGGCTACCTACCCAAGCTTTTGGTAATAAAATGCTTCTGTTTCAACATAATATGTTATCTTTTCTTCAAATTCTATTTTATAGAGGAAGAGAACCACTTAATTTTTAGATTTAATAGTCTCTCTTGGATTCTTTTTGTGTGAAGTCAGATGATGTTTTAGTACTTGAAGAGGGAATATTCTAAAGAGCACTGTATGCTCAGCAGGAGGTATTATGTATTTTTAAACAATACTATTTTATATTTGTTATTTCCTTAAGTGTGTTAGTGTCTCAGAGTTTTGCAGGGGTGTGAAAATAAACACAAGCTAAATAATAGCATCTTATGCAAGCACACAAAATTGTGCCAATGTGCATATATATTTAGATATAAAATCTTTAACCCAAAACATTCAGAAGGGGCAGGGTGGAGTGGGATTTCTTCTTGCTCAGGTGGAGTGGGATTTCTTCTTGCTCAGGTGGGATGGGAGGAGAATAATTTGTTCTGTGATATGTGCTGAAACTATAGAAGATAGAAACCTGTTGAGGGGCTGGGCTGTTTGCAGCTCCCAGTGTGACACTTGGAAGGGAATGATGTTTCATTTTAACTTGGCTATTATACACTCTTATTAACACCTTCACAGTTTGGATATCTGTGCGTGTGTATCAGCCATGTATATCTACACATTGAACTCTGTCCAGTAGGTTGGATTCTAGTCTTGCACTGTGGCCAACAAACCCAAATAATGCAGTTTTCACTCTTTATTTTACTTAGATTGAAACATGTGACATAATTTCTTTGTTTTCTTTCTTATTTCACAGCAAATCACTGATCTGAAAAAAGAGAACTTCAACCTGAAGCTTCGGATATACTTTCTGGAGGAGCGAATGCAGCAGAAGTTTGATGGTCCCACTGAAGAAATATACAAAATTGTATGCATTTAGAATAACTTAATAGAACTGTGTGTTTTCTTCAACAGTTTGTTTTGTGGGGAGGTTGCCTGTTTTACTGAACTTTTGAATCTTCTTGTTGTTGGAAATTTTGGTATGATAACTTTATCCTGGACTAATTCTTTTCAGCAATAACTAAATTAAAATGCACTTTAGAAGGTGTGGAAAAATAGTTTCAAATGTGTGAGTATCTTTAGTTACAGGATGGGCTAAGTTGTTACATTTTCAGTAAATGATTATGGATCTGAAATTCCTGAAGCCACACACTGAAGGAGGAATAGAAGCAGCAGCACGCTTCCCCCAAATTTGCTATGTGCTATTGAGCAGTTCAGTTCACCCCTCTATGTTTTCCTGGGTTTATCAGATGTCATTACAAGTACCTGGAGGTTATTGGAGCACTCCTGCTCAAAGTTGCTTCCTTTGAAGAGAAACTTGTATCAGGGTTGTGTATAGCTTCTAGTTTTATTGCTCTAAATTGAAAGGACTCATAGTTGTACAGGATTCCTGAAATCTGTTTGATTCCTTTGTCAGTTTGTAGGAAACCCCAAATTGGTATCCTTTTAAGTTAAAGGATTTAAGTCGAGTGTATGTCTTCCATCCTTGTTATTTCAGGTTTACAGATGCTAGGAAACATTTCTTATGCCCTTTGGTGGTGCCTGCTTTCTAGAAAGGAAGAGAAGTCATTTTGGTAATACAGTAGCGTGTTGTTATAACACATGCTTGCATCAGGTCTCTCCTCTGTGCCATAGGATGGAAACTTAAATCTGTCTTGATGCTTGCTGTGGTAATTAAGTATGTTGGTGTTTAGCTAGGTCATGGTTTCAACTGAATATTGCTGATTAGTCTTCTGTCTTGGTCTTCTACACCGGTGTCTGTCTTGTAATTGTTCATGTATTGAAATCTATAAGCTTGCAGGCCAAATAGCTAATTGTACAGTGTGTGCTTGTGTCATCAGTAGTTTTCTCAGGCTATAACAAAATAAGAATGTTAACCTCCTTCATAGTTAAGATTTTTAAAAGAGAATGAAGAGGCAATAGCTCATAGCTCAAAGACAGACCATGCATGGAAGCCACAGAAACTCCCAAGTTGATCTGTACTCCCCATTATAGTAGCGAAGTGTGTGTGTGTGTGCCTGTGTCTGTAGGGGATTTGTCTTGTTTGAATACAATGGTCCTGAATGCTTTTTGAGATTTCTGAATGTCTTGAACCTTGCAAAACTCTTCCTTTAAAAGCTAACGTGTCCCTAGGCCGTTCTTAGCCCAGTGATACTTCATATACGCTGGTCCAAGCAAAAAGTAACCTGCACGTTGCCAATAACTTTGGCGTAGGGTGAGCTCTGAATTCTCTCCAGACACTTGAATTCTTTTGCCCTAGAACATTGAGCTGAAAGTTGAGATAGAAAGTCTGAAGCGTGATCTGCAGGAGAGAGAGAAACTACTCATCAAAGCCTCGTGAGTACCAGTGTATTTCTTGATGTTTATTACTTGGGATTTCCAGAATCTTGCTTTGGTTTGGTTTTTTTTAGGAATATGGGGATCCCCAAGTAGTATTTTAAGGGCACTTACCTAGAAACTGCTTTGTTAGTTATGGAAATCACATGTGAGGATTCTTAAAACACACAATCATGTAAATGTAGTCATACTGGATCATGGTATCACAGAATCATAGAATGTTTTGGGTTGGAAGGGACCTCAAAGATCATGTAGTTCCAGCCTCCCTCACTGGACCAGGTTGTCCAAAGCCCCATCCAACCTGGCCTTAAGCACTTCCAGGGATGCCATGACTTTGATGTTAGCCTTCATTCTATTGTATTTTTCAGGTAAAGAAATGACCCTCTGGTTGGGAATGGCTTAGCATTGAGCCAGGTGTCTGGATCAAAACTAATCCAAGCTGGCAATGACTGACAGCAACTGACTGCCCTGGTTTCAGTGGAATTTGTGTGGCCTACCTTACGTGGCATCAAATTGCTGACAATTGGGCTTGTATTAGTGGTCCAGAGAGGCTTAGTTCCAAGTAGATTTTGAGGACCAGATTAATTTCTGTTTGGTCTCTCCAGCTGTCTGTCAAAGGGTGTTGCTTGGCTTTGAGTGGAGCCTTGCACAAAATCAGGGGGAATCTATAAACAAATGGTCATCCTTTTTTTAATAAGGAAACACTAGCTGCTCTGATCTTAAAGGTACTAACAATTACCAAAGAGGCACTTGGAGAAGTCTCAGCAGCTGCTAGAAAACATGACTCTCCCAAAGGCTGACACTGTTTTTGGAAGGTTTAAAAATGTGAAGGAAATATTACACTTTTTCATTGTAGATACAAAGGTCTTGGTCTTCCACTGTGAAAAGGTGTGGAGCTCTGTGACTGCCACCAAAACTGCTCTATAGTGTGTAGATGTTTGTATTTGACCTTAGTGACAAGTAGGTACAGATAAAATGGAAGACACTCCTCTATGCATAATTTACCAGCCACTTGCACTTAAAATGTTTTCCACCTTGGTATGCAATTTCTATCTTTTATTACAGATTTCTATCTATGTTACTGTCTTTCAGCAAAGCAGTTGAGAGCTTGGCCCAGGGTGGTGATGCTGAAATGCAGCGTGTGAAAGAAGAGGCACAAAAGAAGATGCAAGAAATGGAAGAAACCCTGACTAGCAGAATTAACTTTCTGGAAGAGGTGAGTGGCCAAATTTGAAAGTTTAACTGGAAATCAGAACTGTCTGAGGTTTGACACTGCAATCTATCTGTATTTTCAAAATTGTTTCAGCTTTTCTGGAAAAACAACCAGTGCTAAACTATTCATGAAAAAAGCCCAGTGAGAGGGAAGGTGTTTTTAGCTGCTCTTAAACTGTCAAATATGAGAATAGTGGTTCTTCAGGAAATTCCTACCTATTGGTGGCATTTGTATATATTCAGCACAAACATTTAATTCCTGAATTCCAGTGTGTGGAGGTTATGCTTTCAGAACAGCAATCTCTGTTTAGAGGAGGAGAGGCTGGGATTTGAACACTCCTACTGATAAGGTCTCAGCTTCCACATGTAGCTGAAACCACTCTATGCACTCCTGTCGTTTCCTGCCTTTACAGGGGACCTCAGGGTTGCATATAGAGGCACAGTGTCAGATTTGTATCTTCACTCTTGTGTGCTCATTATAGGCTGAGAGGGGCCACCTGCTTATGGCAACACCTGGGTAGGTCAACCAGTGGGTGCTTCCTGTGCCTGCATGCTCAACAGTCTCCCGTCAGTGGCAAACATCTGCCAGATGTTATTTCTGCTGTCACCTTTTTGTGTAGCATTCTGTTATTAGGAATGTCTTCTCTAATTCCTTGCTGTCTGCTTGAGACAGTTTATTTCTGTATTTATTGTTGAGCCATTGCTGATACCTTTGTGGGGTAATTGCTTCCAGTTTTCATCATTTTGTAGTGTAAAGGCATGTTATTCATAGAGGTTATTTTTTATTTCCTTGGAAGCAAGGAGTTCAGTTTCCTGTAAAGAACAATTTTGGTATCAGATGGTCTGTTTCTGTCAAGTCCTAGAAATACCTGAGCTCATGATTGCTTTGCATCACTGACTGTACACACTGATCTGGAGGTGTGGGATTTTGTAGCTGTGTTCATGAGGGATGTAGGTGTCTAGTACTCCTCTTGGAAGTAAGTAGAAATAGCACAAGTGTGTATATGCCAATATTTGCTTTCCCATCCCTAAAGAATGAACTGGTCATGGAAGATACTGGTAGCAATCTGCTGATGGTGTTTTCTATCGGGATGGATTAGTGGTATTCATAAAGCAGTGACCTCCTGGAGGGAGGAGAAGGGAGGAATCTCTGTAGTCTTCTTTTTTTTTTTTTCTTCCCAGTTTACTGGAGTTGGAATTTCTCAAAGCATTCTTCGTGCTATTGAATAGGCAGAGAGGTTCCTAAATTACTCATTCTGCACCAAAACAAGCAGTCAGGCTGGTGTTTCCCAGATCTGACAGGCAGAAGGGCAAATATTCTCATGTCACAGTGATGCAGTATTTTCTACAGCCTGAGGATAGCACTGACCTCTGATGTTTCTTTTTATTATGGTTATGAATGTAAACACTGCAGAGTAATGACAGTTGCTTGTTTACAGAGCACCATATAATGATGGAGATCCAGGTAACATTAACAAAGATTAATTTCTTCCACAGTTTTTGTTTGAAGGATGAATGCTGGCAGAACAGCTTTCTTAGAGGGGGTGAGTGGTGAAGTCTAGTGGTGAAGGACTTTATCTTTGCCCTCACTCAAAGAGTTATGCTTTTTAGAAGGAGAGAAGGGGAACTATCGTTGAGACTACTCAGAGGCTTTTATTTTGTAGAAAGAAAAATTCAGTGAGCACAGCACTACAATATAAACAAAAAGTTCTGAAACAAATTTTATGTAGTGTCTGTCAAGTGTGGCTTTTTTCTGGTGTCCCCCATCTACACAAATTCAGTCACTAGAGGAAGTTGGCTGGAGTCACTGGGTGTTCCCTCTGTTTCCATTGCTGTTCAAGAGAAAAATGTCTGGTTTGTACTTTATGGATACCTGTAAAATATTATAAATGATGTTTGGAAGAGTTCTAGTTAACTACAGCAAGCTTCTGAATGTTATTTTTGTCTCTGAATAAAAAAGCCCAACTTGGTCATCTTAAAGTGTACCTACTTATTATGGTAGTGGGGCAAAGCCAAAATGCAGTAGTTAAATCTAGAGCCATTTTCATTTCCAGTTCTGCTCTCAGTTAGAGTATTTGTTTTATTTATTTGAAACAAACTTCCCTTCATGTACCACACAATGCATTAACCTTGAAGATGCAGATGCAAAGAGTTTGAGCGCTTTGCAGACATGCCTGAGCTACCTGCTGAAAGTTGCAGAATTAAACAAACCAACATCTGTTTGGTAGGAGAGACTTCAGTATGTGGAAAAACTGTGAGTGTTTTGTTCTTGTAGGCATCAGGACTGTGTGTTTTTCATTTCAGAACCTTCAGGCTGCCCAAGGAGATGTGGAAAAAGCCTTTGCAATGGCAGAGAAGGAGAAAGCTCTGAGAATAGCTGCTGAGCAGGAACTTTCGTCAATTATGAATGCCCCTGCAAAGGATCTGGATATGATTACAGGAGCTGAGAAAGACAGGTCAGAACTCTTGGTGTTGATGTTTCTAAGCATTTCTTTACTGTTTAAAGCGTGAAGAGTCAACACTGATAGAGGTCTTAATAATTTGATCCTACCCTCAGATACATGAGGGAGTGTTCTGGCCATCTTTCATATTCAGCTGTTACATGAACACAGCAAAGAATACGTATGCATGTGACATGAGCATGTCCTGCTTGAAAGCATCTCTGTAACTTCATGGACTTACCTCCTGCTTGCTTTCTTGGAACCACTGCTGAATAGAACTTGACTCTGCCACTTGTGCTCATTACTGCTTTCAAGTGTTCATATACTCTTCATCCCAGTGATGTTTCTGTTGAGGTTGGTAAAGCTAATGGGAAGAGAAACATAGTGTGTCTGAGCTTCATGGGTTTGATAGTGCTGTGCAAAGCATGGGCTTTGCTGTGTTTGGCAGGTAGTTAGTAAGGTGTGAGTTGTTCTGTAACTGTAGGTAAGGAAAACGTGTAAACCCAGACCTCAGTTTTAGGGGACTTATTTTTTTTTAAAGATATGTAGGGTATAATACATGCCTGGCACACCTCCCAGTAAAGCTTAGTTAGTCTGGGCATGTAAGCCTGGAGTGGAGATCAAAAGATCATTGAGTTTTCGTATACCTTGGAGTGTCCTTTCCTGTTTGACTGAACCCTGCAGGTAGCTGCTTTGTGAGAAACTGAGTAATTGCTCTACACTGGTAACAAAGTTATGTTGGTCTGAGGTGTGTTGTGTCAAAAAGATACTTTCACCATCTCTGCTACAAAATCCTAAGAGAATCCCAGCTGGCATCTTACGCCAGACAGTTTTCACCTATAATGTCTTTGAGTTGGAGCACAGGAAGTTCCACACCAATGTGACAGCCCTGGGACAGGCTGCCCTGGGGGGTGTGGAGTCTCCTTCTCTGGAGAGATTCCAGATATGGATGCTGACCTGTGCAACTTGTCCTAGGGACCCTGCTTTGGCAGGAGGTTGGACTCTGTGAGCTCTGGAGGTCCCTTCCAACCCCTATAGTTCTGTGATTCTGTAATAACCCTTATGTCAAAAAAACTCAGGCATCATTGTTTTTATCAGTTGGGATTCTGGAAGTATCACTATGTGTATTGACCAAAGAAGGTAGTACAGACCTAATGTGTTTCTGCTTATGTGAAATGAGATGTTAGGTACAAATGTAAATGAAGGAAGGTATTTGAGGGGCACATAGTGGTGGTACGTAAGGATGCGGTGTTGTATGTGAAAAGAAGTAGAATAAACTGCTAAGCTTTTCATGTGTGCTATAAAAGACAACATAATGAAAATATTGAAGCTTAAGTGTTGACATTTGAAAGGGTATTGGAGGAAAATAAGAATGAGCACTTGGCAGGTAGCTCAACCCCATTCGTTGCTTGCTTTAAAGGTATGACACCTCTTGTTTCTCTGGAGAGCGAGGGAATCGTGATAGTACTCCCCTAAGTTTTACAAGTACTGCCTGGAGGCTTCACCTAGGAAAGCTGCCTGCAAGACTTACTGTGATTGGGAGAATTGTTGGTAGATGATGCAAGATTAATTTTAAAAATCTTGTAATTTTAGACTTATAGAGCAACTGAATCGATCCTTGAAAAATAAAGAAGCTATAATTCAACACCTCGAAGAGGAAAAGTCTCAGAGTGGAACTTATGGTGGGAACCTATCAGCAGAAAGAATCAGAGAACTTACCATTGCTTTGAGGCATGAAAAAGATAGTGAGATAGAGGTGAGGAAATGGAACAGTTTTCTATGTTACATATCTCACATGGTTTAGGATTGTAAAGGTTTTGTGTATGATGGTATCTGAGCGACTGAAGCCAATATTTAAAAAATATTCTTCTTCACAGTTATTCCCTCCCTCCCTTTTCCATTTTCTTAACATTAATTGGTTAGACTGTGGCTTGGTGGTCAATATTCATCCTTATTATCCATGCTTGCCATTCATTCAGTGAGAGGTTATGTTTCCCATTGACTTTATGCCTGTATTATACAATGCAATTGCTTTACAGAAGTGTATATATAAAGATGCTAGATGTTAATATACTCCTCAATGGATGATGTAACTTCTGTAGAAATTAAGAATGTGACATGACAGTTTATTTTTGGAAAATATCTCTACTGTTATGGTTTGGAGAAAAAGCTGTAGTAAGGGAGTGAGGCATAAAAATCTCATGAAATAACGTGACAATCTAGCCTTTGGCTTATGAAAGGGGCTGAGAGTCAGTTGTTCATTTCACTTGGCTCTTAAACGGGAAGGCAGATATGCTGAAAGCTGAGATACAGAAACAGGTGTTAAGGCTTGTTGTTGTTTGGTTTGGGGTTTTTTTTGTTTCCCTGTTGGTTATTCAAACAATAAATTTAAAGCTGGCAGAGTTAAAGCAATCATGGAGGCTGTTGTGCTTCTGAGATGTTTTCTTCCCTTTTGATTTGGAACTCATGTTGATCAGTACCTCCACACATCGTTGTTTGTCAGGAATGGACAAGAGAAACTTCTGCAATCAGGCCAAATAATGGAATTAAAAGTTTTCAGTTCTGGCTTTTAACTGTTTTGTAGGAGGAAGACAGACTCTGTAATCATTTTGGGTTGCACTGTTTGAGAAAAAAATCTGACTAATACCTTTGCCCAACTCTTTTTATATAGGGCTACTCTTTAAAAAAAGAAATTCTGTAACCTCCCCAAACAAAAGTGCTAATTAACATCTCCCTTGATAAAAGTGTCTTGCTGGCATCATTAAATATCACGTAGAAATGCATTTTTATTAACTCTGCCAGTACACTTGTCCTGTGTCATGTTGTTTGGGGTTGTCTTTTGGGTTTTTATCTTAATTTGGACAGGCTCATACTGTGCCCAGGTAGACTTGTAGACTTCCAGGAAACAACTGATTCAATATATTCCTGCCAAAAGGCATTTACTATATTTGGGCTTTTATTTTTGTGTCCCCCCCCCAAGGTTTTTAAGCTCATTTTACTTCATTTTTAATGCTTAATGCGTTATGCTGATGTTTAGAATTAATTTACTTAGCTGTAACAACTGTTTTGTTCTTTTAGGCTATTAGAATGGAGCTAAAAAATGAGAGAAATGCCTTTGAAAAAAAAATTCAAGTAAGTTCTAGTCGTGTTTCTGTTTCCTTGACCACTTACAGTGCATGTTGGGATCTCTTGTGTTATACGTTCATAGATACAGAGAGGTCTTGACTTGAAAGGAAGCAAGGCAAGTCCTCTGGTAAATTCTCCTTCATGTTGGGTGATGGGAAGTTTCACCTTGTTTTTGAAGTAATTTTCAGTAAAACTGATAGGCATGCTCATTAAATATTGAATCTGATACTCATGGCCAGCCCATGAGATTCGTTAGCTTCTACTGCATTCCAGGCACATCTTTAAGATGATGACTTGCATTTTGGGACTGTATTTTTTGTTAGTAATCTGAGTAATAAGATACAAGAACTCTGAGAGAATGTACTTATTAATGTGCAGTTCCAGTATCTCTTAGTGGGAAGTTAATGCAACTTTCACCTAATCTGCTTTAGTCGCTTCAAGAAGAGCTCCAAGAGAGAGAAAATGAGCTTGCTGTTGAAAAGAAGAATGGTTTGAAAAGGGACAAGACCATTCAAGGCCTAACTGTTGCATTAAAAGCAAAGGAAAAAGAGGTATGATGATTAGGATCATGTTGGTTGGTAGCGCTATCATTGGGAAGGGAGTGTGTGCGTTGTGTATGTGGCAGGAGTTGACTCATCACACTGTAACTATTAGGAAGATTCTAGTGGGTTCTTAATCACTTCTGTCATATCTGTAAGCAGTTCTGTTTATCTGGAGTTTTTGGGTTTTGGACTGGAGGAGAACAGAAAAAAGAAACTGATACTTTCTCCCTTAAGAACTTTGAGGAAAACTGTTTTCAGTTGTAGCTGGTTTTTATCAGTGCTGAGAACCATTTAGAAGGTATGAGAAGTATTTTATGTTGTTGAGTAAGTGGAGCTGTCATGAAGGCAGCTAAAATAGGAGAGGTCAATGTCAGCTGAAATTCAGATTCTGTGGAAGAATGGGCCACGTTGAACTTGAGTGATAGGCAGTCTAGTGAGTGTTATATAGGAACAAGAATTTCTTTATACAAGATTCATTATGATGTATTCAGGTTTTGTTCTTCAAAGTATTTGTTCTGTGTAGTTGGATGAACGGATAAGGAGGTGGGAGAGCTGTTACTGAGTCACTCTCCCTTGGAAATAATTCTTTCTATATGGTGTTCATTTTACTTCCTTATAGAATGAAGAGCTTGGTTCTGAAATTGAAGATCTAAATGCTTCGTTGGCTAAGGCAAGAGAGGCAACTCACAAAGCACACATCCAAAAGTTCAAGGTAAGAAGCAAGCAATTAATGTGGCTTCCCCCATCCCAGCTCCTCCCTTCTCTGTAATTCCACACCATGGGTAGTCCTTGTGTCTTTGAAAGTAGAGGTATGGAAACTAGTTTAAAATGTTGTTTAAAAAAGTTTAATTTTTCTTACTTTGGAAAAAACTTCCTGAATAATTTAAATAATGGAGTGTTAAAATGTCAGCTTCTCTTGAATTTCTTCAGGTTTTTTCTTTTATAACTGAGAATTAAGGGAGAAACATGGAAAAATACAATGAGTTAAAAACAGGCAGAAATAGTTGTGGGGCTGAGATGATACTGAGCTTTCTTTGACCTAAGAATGTTGTTTTTTCTACCACAAGTATAGTAAGAGCACACTCTTCATGTTAGCAGAGCTCAACTGGCTATGAGACACTTGTTAGCATTCATTTATATAATAAGGATGAAACCACTCTTTATAAAATAGTGGAATGTTGCTTATGAAAATGTGATGTAGTAATGCTTCCATGTGCATGGAAGAGAAGGGACTTTATTATGATAATTTATGCAAAGTAAAGTTCTTAAAATGTAAAAATGGGAGAAATCAAGAATAGGATGTTAAAATAGACAACATAATGTCTCTTGTAATGTTTCCCTAATCATCTAAACTAAGTCTGATAAAACTAGCTAATACTGATGAAAGGCAGTGATGAAGCTTCTGTTATGATAGTCTTTTGCCCACTTGGTCTCTGCCCAGCAGCAGTGAAACAACTTGCCTCCTGCAGGCTGAAGGTTCTCAGACTTTTTTTTCTGTGCCCTTGTGCTTTATTCTCACTGCAAAGTGAAGCAGATCAAGCTGACCTCCATTCTTTACAGCTTTGAGAACTCTCAACAAACTAAACCATGTTGTGAAAAATACTAGTTTTAGTTCCATAGAAGAATTTTTCTTTAAAATTACTGCTTATTGGAAGAGTATGGGAATTACTGCATTTTGCCATTCAATAGGCTAACCATTTTCCTAGAGATTACCTGTGATTCTGTGATACAAGCACCTAAAGCTTTTGGATGGACTGTATTTTGATTTCAGAGCCTAATGGAGTAGTAATGTTTACTTCTCACTTAAAACCAGGTTCACTTAAACTCAAATTTTAAGTGTGCTCTGCTGAAAGAAGTATACTCCCCCTTTTTTATTCCCCTCGGGTTGTTTTGACCCGTGTGTGGACCTGTAGCTTAGGTTTGCTTCTTCATACCATGGAAGTCCTGCTTGACAATGTTACTCTACCTTTAACCCTGTCAACGTTGAGAGCTTGATTATTTCTAAGTTGAAAAATTGCACAACTAATCCCTCCTGTCCACAGAATCCATGTTGCATGGTGGGTGACAGAGCAAGCCTTCCTCCTCATTACTCTACTACTTAGCTACAAACTGGAGTTGAAGGCAGTTCTCTGTGAGTAGATGATGCTGTATAGCCTGCTACTCCTGTTACCTGTGTTGGGAACTTCAGTGAGGCCACTTGTCACAGTAGGTGATGGGGAAGAACACGCCAGGCTTGCTATTTCATTAAACACTGATAACTGCTTGACCTGCTCTGGATTCAAACTGACCCAAAAGTAGAAAGTTTTACGTAATAAGAGCTTTGGGAACCAATAATAATAATATGATCTCATTTGCACTGTGGGCTCCTTTGCAGGTCAACCTTTTATCTAATTCTTAGTTACCTAAGACTTTGTTATCCGGTACTGGATGTCACTGAGAGCTGTGTTAGTGGAAAACTTTCAGTGTAACGTTTCCCCTGTTGTATGAGTAACTGTCACTTCACTGTATTTTTGCACCACAGTTTTGAAGTGCTGGAAAGAGGTGTGGGGGAGTGGGTTTGTACACAGCAGGAGTGAAGACTTTCCAGTCTTTATGAAATACACTTGTAGAACTTGAATGCTGCTTTATGTTTCAGGGTGCTGAGGATTATCAAGCTCTCTTGATGGAAAAAGAGACCCTCTTAGCAGAGCTGCGTTCGGAAAACCTTACAAAGGATGCTGAGAATCGTAAACTACAAAGGAGGATTAAAAGGACTGATCAAGAGCTAAATGATCTGAATTTAGAACGAGAGAAAATGGAGAAGGAGCTGGATGAAGCACACCTACAGAAAAGCAGAAGTGACAAAACCATTAATGTTGTTATTCCTTTTTTCCTTGATTTCATAAAGCTTAAAAATATTCTAGTGCTTTATAGCATGTCCTTTTCTAACAAATTGAGGTTTTTGAGTAATTTTTGGGAAAGGTAGATACACTTGCCTGAAGCCAATGTTCAAAAGAATGTGGCCAGGAACACTGAGGACAATTCTGGCACATAGTCTGCACAGAAAAAGATTTTAAAATAAATACAATTCTGATTGTCTTAGATCCTAGAAAGAAATGATTAGCCTTTATGTGTGGTGAGACGTTACTCTTGGTTTCAGTTTTTCTGATGGGAGAGCCTGAATGTGTACGACATGGTACATTTTATATTTCTGCTGCACTTGTCTTGTTATGTGTCTAGATGTTACCTTAAATTACACTAAGTGATGCAGAACAGGAGTGAGCAGCCAGTTGTTGCAACATTAAGCCACACTTCAGCTTGCTTTTTGTTAACCTGGCACCATCACTGCAAGGACTGTGTATTTACTAGCTTCTGCTTGTAAAACTCCTGCAGTACAGGATTGGTTGTTCCCAACTTAACATAAAAACAAGGTGCTGTATCTGCTTATTGATTTTTTACTTGCTTCATATTCTGTTTAAGGTTTTTTACCTTGCTGTAGGTGTTCAGACAAGCACTTCTGCTTCCAGCACACACATGTCATGCAACAAAATGAACGATCAGGTTTCTTCTTTTCTTCCTTTGAAAAAAGGATGCACCTTCTCCTGAGCACTTGACATGAAGCATACTCTCACCTGGGTTTCTCATCACATGGATCTTCCTAGAGTTTGCTCACCTAGAGTCCTGCCTGCATGCAAAGTCTGGCCCCCTTCTGTTAGGGATTAGCTTCCAGCTTATTAAATTACATTAAAGTTTAAATGAGCTTGTGTTTATTCAGTGGATGTTTTGATTTGATTAAGGACATTAAAGCAGGTATACGTGGCGACAGCCGTCCCTGCAATATCACTTAAAGCCAGTAGAGGGATCTCTTTACCTACAAACAAAGTAGTTCTCCCCCTCTTCTGCCCCCAATTTAACTTGCATTTTTGCTTGATTGTCAACTGTGGTTAGACTGCCGTCACAAAGTCTCTATCTTTGGTGTGCTTTGAAATTTCTTCAGGGTGTTGAGGTTAAGGAGAGAAAGAACAGATCGCTCCTGTCAGTAAAACAGCCACGAAGAACATATTTTATTGATTTAAAGTATTTTATATTTAACTGCCTTCTCTATTCAGAACTTTTTGTCATCTTTCAGGGCAGCTAGAATACAACTCTGCATAGGAAAACCAGGACTGAGTAGGGAATTACCAGGGGATTCAAAGTTACTTGTATTACAGAAGCCTGTGACTCCATTATGGCCAGGTTTTTCATGTAAATGACTAGCTCCCTGGGGAAAAGCATTCCTGCCAAAAGATGAGCAGTCTTATAAAAATTATATCCCTAACCTATTTCCTACTCCTTGCAGAACAGCTGCTTCAATTTCAGAGTTGCTAGTACATTCAGATATAGCAGCATTGCCTGTGAAATGTTGCCCATTAAGTAGTAGAGATGTGGGAGGAAAAAAATATGCTGTGATATTTTGCTCTTTGACAAATAGAAAAGCACTTCAGTGAACTGATGCAAACTTTTGTGAGACAGCCTTAAAAATTCTGTTCTATTTATGTTCAGAGACACCTATTTATCAGTGTTTCTATTTTCTTAGAATAGAACTAGCAAAGAATGTGCCTGAACTGTGGAAAATGCCCTCAACATCTGTAATGAACTCCTGCCTTAGCTCTTTGCTCACTCATGGGGCTGTTTTCAATGACTTTGTGTGCTGGAATTGGGATAATCCCAAATTTTGCATATATCAATTTTAAAAACCCCAAATCTCAGAGAGCAAGGAAAGGTCCTTCTGCCCTGTTATAAATCCATCTTCTTGAGATGATTTGGGCTTTACTGTTATGGAATGGAAGGAGGTTAATTAAACTCAATTAATTGAGTGCTACATATGATCTGATCATCCAAAATGCATCCAAAAGTGGGCAGAGATGTTCTTGACCACTGTCCCCACCTCAGGGCTTTTTCAAGGTCAGCTTTAAAAGCAAAACCTCTTTCAGTTCTGTACTTGCCAAAGCTGCTGTTAAGCACTACTTCAGCATCACTTGAAGCTCTTTGCAACAAGAAACCTCAGGTCTATATTCATATATATATATAATTGATGAGCAATAAAGATCAACTCATCCCTAACACTGTTTGTGTCCACCATGCTGCTGTGTCTATAACAGACATTCAGTGCTTTGTGAGCAATGAGTTTGTTCAAATTTACATGATTAAACACTTCCAAGTATCCATTCTCTCTCTCAGGTCTAAATGCAGACGATTAGAGTGTATTTACTAGGTATTCATATTTGATCAGTTGGTTGGGGAAATGCAGAATAACTCATTAGGCAGAATTTATTCTTTAGTCTTCCTACCTGTAGTTTAGTCTGAGGGGGACGTTTTGGAGCTTCATGACTTAATTATTCACCAACCTGTTTTCCATTTGACAAGGAGGGGGAGGCATCTGCTCCAGTCTTCTACGTTAGTGTTTCGCAGTCATTTTTCTTAGTTCAACCATCATTAATCATAGAAAAGTCTCTTGGGAAGAAGGTTGGCAAAGGGAATTGCAAAGTTTATGCTCGGAGTGCTGTAGACACTATATTATTCTTGCAACTCAATGTATAGAAACCAATAGATTTTCTCCCAGACAATTTGAGTGGTCAATGAGTTCAAGCAACCTGCTAGAGTGATGGATAGTTCTGTGTGTTGCAGAAATCTGGGTCATTCAGCCTCGGCTCTAGCTTGTTTTGGGAAGGATTTAGGGAACTCTGGGGGCAGGAACAGTAGAGGCAAAGTATCTGCAAATCTCCCAGGCTGTTCTGCTTTTTCCACAACTGGATTCCTTGTCACTCTGCCTCTCTTCATAAACCTAGCTGTAATATCTTTGCTGCTTTAAAGGTAGAAGCGTAGTTTCTGTGCCTGATGAGTGTTGTACACCAAGATGTCTGAGATTAGATAATAAGGGCTGCAGTATGTTATTGCAGCATCATCTTTTCTATCTGTCTGTGTCCATCATCTTTTCTTAAACTGTCCATGGTTTTCAGAAAGAGAAGTCGCAGAGCGTTGACTGCTTGAAGTTATGGGACAGGTCAAAATGTATTCATGTAAAGCCTCTCAGAGATGTGATAGTATAAAAAGAAAGGCAAAAATAGCCAGGGAGTAGCTTTGTGCTGCAGTGACCATCATAACACTGCAGCTGATCCTTTGCTGTCACTTCCTGTGCTGTATGAGAATGGGCTTCACGTTGCCCACCTGAAGAGCTCCTTAGCTGCATGGTCTTTTGGCCTCGAGTTATCAAACCGTTGCACTGCTTTCAATAGAGCAGGTTATAGTTAGCAGTGAGGAAGAAATAGCAAAGTATTTGGGAGTTTGTGTGCATAGACAAAACTTGGACCTGATTCTGCAGCCCTTCAGGTTTTTTTTTAGTCAAGTAAGTAGTTCTTTTGGTCCTGAAAAAAACCAGCTTTATTAGTTTGCAGAACTGAAGGTCTAAGCTTAATAGTTCTTTGAAACTGAATAACGTTGGAGGGTTTTTTGGAGCTATTAGGGATTTCTTAGCTGAATCCTGGTAATGAAGCTAAAATTAAGCAAGTAAACCAAAAGGCATTGTAAATGACAATTTGTATTTAATGCGCAAAATAAACAGAAGTAAAACGCTGAAGTAGTAAAATGATGTTAAGGATTTGATGTGAACCTGCATGAAGCAAGGTAATTAAGTCAAGAAAAGGACATAAAACAGTTTGTAAAGAGATTGCAATTAAAGTGTCACTAGTACTGTTTCTTTGTACTTAGAATAAGAAACAACTATTGAATTTTAATTCCCAGTGGAAGTAAATGTAAAGTTTATAGGTGACTACCATACGCACGAACTATTTAAAGGGCTTATGATACTTCACAAATGGGCCCTTTTTGGGAATAAATGGAAAATGTTTATTTTAAGGTGTAGGCTGTGTTACCTGGCTCTTTGGGGCTGAAGAGAAGTTTAGATAGTATAAAGTCTTTTCTAAGTTTTAATTGTTTAATTTTAGACAACAGCTCCTTTGTTACAAGTTTCTACTTCTTTTTTACTACACAATCCATGCAGTAAATGCTCGAGATCTTGCAGAGTAGAAGCTTGTAAAATAAGGCTGGTGTATACTCATGCTATTCCTCTGTGAGTTAATGGTGTTGAAACTTCCAGTGAATCAGCAAGAAAGTTTGAAGCTACACAAGTGGTGGTGGGAGAGAAGTTGGAAGGACAGAGAAGGGGTTTTCTACTGCCCTGTGCTCTTTCGTATTTTTCACACTAACTGGGAACTGACCATTGTATGCTGATATTTTGGTATATATTTCTCTCAGTTCAGTGATTGTCCCAGTTCACAGCAAAATGTAAGGCATAGGAATTGTTTGATATATTGCCTGGAACCCAGAGCTTTGTCAGGTGCTCAGACTTTGAAACCCCACAGATATCAACATCTTTTTGTGATGGATTTTGAAGTGAAATGGAACAGGGTGCATAGGGATGCAGAGGAGACAGCTGTGGTTGTGGTGTGTGACCTGCAAGCTGGGAGGTACATTGCTGTATTAACTGTGTTTGTCTCAGAGTCCTTTGGACTTGCTGCTCCATAAGGCTATTGAAAGAGATCCTGCCTGTCTTTTCGAAGTAGAATGGACAAGAAGTAGTTGTTTCTCTGATGAGGAACTAAAATGGGGAGATGGTGTGATTAATCTTGCAGCTGCAGGAAGTCATTAACAGAGCCAGAATCCAGATCAAGTCCTGTTCACAACTTCTAATCGTGAGACTGAGCTGTTTGGTCATTTCAAGTTTGTCCCCTTGTCAAAAGAAAAATATTTTAACATTTCTGACCTTTTGTTTGATGCAAAAGTAACTAGTAATACAAGGTTAGTGCAAGAATTTTTCACGGTGTGATAAAGAGCAAATGACAAACTGAGTCACCCGTAACCAATTTTCTCCTATTCCTAGCAAGGGAGTAAATTGACTCAGAAGTGTGTTCATTCTGACAGCGACAACATCTACGTGCATGATATTCCCAACAGCCTCAGAGTCCAGTCATTCTGTATGAAAAGCATTTAAGCAATAACAGACTCAATTTTTTAGAAGACTATATCTAAAGGTGTTTTTTTTTGCTTTTACTTGTGTTCATTGATGCCAAGAGGAAGATCCTGGTTTAAATACATTCTCTAGACTATTCACTGACATGAATAATATAAAGTAATGGAAAGTTAAGCTAATAATGTGGGTTGCTAGTCTTAAACTTTTAAAAAGTTGATTTGCTAAATATTCCATTTCATTTTTTTTTTTTGTAGGACCTGAGAAATCAAGTAGAGAAATTACATGGTGAAATGACTGAGAAAGAAAAAGCAGTTGAACATCATTACAATATTCTTTTGAGTGAAAGCAATCAGAAGTTGCAGAGCCAAGAACTAGTTATCAAGCAGCTAACAGACAATGTCAATCAAAAAGATCTACTGCTTCAGGTAGGTAGGCTTCAAGTTGAAATGAAAAATTGAAAGGTATGTGATTTTGTGTGAGGAATTATTACAAAATCGTATTTGTATTTGGAATTACTGTTGATTTTGATGATAATCCTTCACTTCTTATAATACTGTATTTGCAGAATAGACATGTAATTACAGTGTGTGTGCCTTTCAACAGGATTCCTTGTTAGGGTTTTGTGAAGCGTGTGGACAAAGGAGGAAGCAAGCTTTATTAATACTTAGGTAGAATTTTCACTGTTGTGCTAAGATCCTTTAACAGCTCTGAAGTGTCTGTGATTTTCAGAAACTTGAAACTGAGGGATTGGTATAGACAATGAAATATTTTGTCTTCTTTTTTGAACCCCGTTCAACATGGTGCATGTGAGCAGGGAGCTGCCTCAGTGTTAATGGACTCCTGCTCAGTGTTTTTATAGCTGGAGGTATAACCCTGGCAAGTACTGGTCATATTCAGCCAGCAATGCAGAGACTAGCAGTTGAGGGTGTTCTCTACCTGGAGACCAAGGTGCATGCCTTGACTTATTTTTTTTTTAATACTTATAAGATTGGAAAATGGGGAAAGCATCTGTTTCATTTTCTTCTGCTTCTATTACATTAAATTGAGTTCTTCTTTGCAAGGTGTGTAAAGAACATGTGCTGGATCATCCTTGGATTTTCTCCTGAATTTTGTTTGTGTCTTTCTCTTGCAATATGAAACTAGAGTAAGTTTTGTAAAACTTTTCTTTTGTTAGAAACTTGAAGGAACAGTTAAAGAAAAGGACATGGAATTGCAGGAGCTCCTGAATAAGTACAAGAATCTTCTAAGAGCCAATGAAGAACTTGAACTGAAAAATGAGGGCTTAGTAAAGGAAAAGTGTGCTGCACAGTCTCAACAGTCAATCATCAAGATAGTCAGAGAGTTAGAGGTAAGTTTTTCATAACTCTGATCATTTGCAGATAAATATTTTGACTTCAGATTGAAGAGCATTTTGACTTTGGCTTCAGAAGTGTAGCTCATTCACCCACGTAGGAGGGCCTGCCTTTCCTTCAGATCAGTACTGCATTGAAGTGTTTTGTATTATTAAAATGATAGCAATGGCTTTGTTAATAATTGTGTTGTATGACTGTGGTGGTATTGATTTGGTGTTGGCAGAGTACATAGTGGAGTACTCTGAGGAGTTCATATGGCATCACTGAACTCTTTATTCTCAGAAAGTGTATAGAATGCCTTGCCTGCCATAAAGAGGCAGGATTTTGTGGTCGTTGGGGTAGGTATTTTTCCTTGAGTGGGAGAGTATCAGTGTTTGAAGAGTGCAGAGGAGAGTTTGTGTACTTCTGATAGCACAGAGCTAATGACAACAGGCAGTAAGTGGAGTTTGAGGATTAAAAGTGTATGTGGGAGTGAAGATGTGTCTAGGGTAAGAAGAAAACTACTTTAAAACAAAGGAGAAAGGAAATAGTATGGGAATATAAACATTAAAAAAAGGGTGGATATTATGTGCCTGTTAGTTGTTTTGGTGCCATAAATTGTAAAGGATCGTCAGTACCTGAAATTGGAGGTCAAATTTCAAAGTCTTAAAATGTAGAGTTAGTTCCTTCCTCCCTTGCACACCCCTTTTGTACTAGAAAAAACAAAACCAACAACAAGAAGTCAGGTACTGTTGAGAAATTTTTTGAATCACTCGCTGACTCCATCACCTTGTTTCTTACTACTGTGTGCAGATTAGTGGCCAAATAAGCTGCTTTGGAAGATATATTTTTAATCTTCTTTTCTGTTACTTGCAACCTGCTATGTTAAGGTCTCCAAAAGCATCAGGTGAAGTAAAAAGAATTCTACTAGACTGTACAAATGATGGAGAAAGCTGTTTCTTTAATGATGTATCAGCCATTAATGACATTTTCTCAAGGATGCTTAAAATAAAGCGAGCCAATGGCAAAGGAAATGTGAATGCTATGTCTTGCATCACATTCTGAATGCTGTAGTGATGAGATGCTTAATATGCTGTGGGCACTGTTATTAAACATGGCAGATGCAGGCACACATTGAGTCATGGGCTATTTGACAAGCGCAGAGTAAATGAGCTGCGTCACTGTTTGCCAGGGCACCGGTGCAGGGTACATCAGAGTGTGTTTGAACAGACGTGCAGAGAAATGAAGTCTGGGGAAGGTTGGGTAGAAATTCTGCCTCTGTAAAACAAACGGCAGAGCATGCGTGTAACTTCTGTCACAGAGGGACCTGGGAGTGATGGAAAATCACACAGAATGAAAGGAAATCAAACACCGACTCTCCTCTGTACACCCCACTCCCGATACAGGTGTATAAGCAGGAGAGGGACCAGTGGCAAGCGGAGCCACGCATGGTAATGACCCAGTACCCACCTTCTAATCATGACCTATTCTCTGTTGCTGGTTCACTCGGTGGTTGTGAACAATACCTAATCACAACCCATTGTCCTTTCAGCTCAACCTCTGTGTAAGACATCTCCTGTAAGAACCCTCTTTGGCTTATTAATCATAACTTTTTGGGCACAGATTACGTGGAGCTCTGCTCTCATTGGCTGCTTTGGGCTCTTTGATGACTTTACAGTGCTGCACCAACTCTCAACAAACGCACAGCTGGATCCTCCCCACCAGAGAGAACAGAAACCAAGCTCTTCCAGCCTCACTGGTCTTTAAAGTTGAAGAAACTGAGTCGAGAGATGCAGAACTTTCTCTCTTTCATCATATCTTTTTACTTTATTTTAATGTAATGATAAATTTTAAAGCAACTGACATCCAAAGCTCTGCTGGGTGCCTTGGCCGGGCCAGGGAAGATAAATGACAGTTTCTAATTAGAGTTTGGATTCTTGAGCCACTGTCGTTGGCTAGAGAAGAGTGTGTGTGAGGGCAGTGATAATTAGGTTAGTCATGCAACTGCTGACTCTGGTATCTATGAAGTCTTGTCTTGGAATGAAACCTATTTCACAGCCAAGGAAGTTAGAAGTGCAGTGGACTCTGTATGATTTTGGAAGCTTTAGTTGGTTTTGTGCTTAATCCTCTTCTCTCACCCAATATTCCTACACTTATAAAGCTTTTTTGGTTGGAGCATTTGTTAGGTAAATATATTTCTAACACAGATTTTTAGACCTTTGTGGTTCATTTATTTACTGAGAAAAGCAGCGAAATTGAGAAAAGTGGCTGTTGCTCAGTCCTTGAGCCATGCTCTGGGGCTCTGTTGTGTTGCATGTGTAAGCTTGCACACAGTGTATACGGCAGTAAGGGGGCAACAGTGATGTGAGTTTTAATTGTAAATTGATTTTTCAAAGTGTAAAATAAAATATTCTTGGATTCACTGCAATGTAGCCTTCCTGTGGTGCCTATTTTTGGAAGGGGGAGCTCAGATACCACCCGAGGGTGGAGTAGGAGATGTAGTCAGCTGATAACACTGGATGGTGAATCTGATGTTTCTGCAGACAAAAGGCACTTGCCAATGCCTGTATGATCAGCACACCGACTCTGGTTATAATTCCTCCTGTATTTAGGGAGGTAATGCTGTGCAGTCAGGGATCTGAAAGATACTGTTTGCATAAGGGTGTGGTGTCTGTTTTGCTGCATCTGGGGGTATCATCAACACATGAAAGGTGGTGGTGAGGTAGCTGGAGCGTTGCAACTGATGGGTGTCACAAGAAGTGGAATTGGTGTGGTGGTTGCAGTCCTGCAGACGCGCTGGAAGTGATGCAGTGTGCACACTGCTGCTGAATCATCATTATTCCAAGTGATGTAGTTGACTTTTTTTTTTCCCCAACACAAGTTCCCTGTCTGTTAAACAGCGATCGGTGCATTGTTGTTGTTGCTTTCAGTCCCTTTGAACTGATGTTGTGAACACATTAGTTGGGGGTAGTTCAATTTCTGATCTGATGAGATGAGTTTAGAGCTGAACACAGCAATCCTTTTTGTTGAAATCCATGTCTTCACACGTGTTAAGTGTGATGTGTTTTACTTGTGACACTGAGCATGGCCTGGTGATGGGAATGGATGTGGTTGGTGTGTCTCACCACTTCCATATGAGCAGAAATGTAATCTTGAAGGAGTTAGCCTGATGAAGTGATATTTGGAGTATATGCTCTGGTAGTCTTGCCTCGCATATCACCAAGAAGAGCCCCAAGTCCCTCGGAGCCCTCTGCTTTGTGACATTTCCTGTGGTTGGGATGACATCTTCTAAAAGTCACCAACAAAATCTTTTGCTATAGTAATTTTTATCTTTAGCTATATGACCAGCAGCCCATAACGGTTTTAATCTTATTAGTGATTGTTTCATATATGGTAGAGCGTACGTGAAGTTTACTGCAATGTTAGATGAAATGACCAAATTCTGGTACTGGTGGCTGAATGGGTGATGAGGTCTGGGTTATGGCCTCCCCTCTGTCATTCATTCTCTAACCTTGAGAGAGTTTGAAATCATCCTGATGGTGGGTTGATGGGAGAGCATTGAGTGAGGCAACCGGATATTCTTGTGGCTTTGCTGATAAGTTATTTATTGTGGAGGTATAAACCTTCTGCTTTCATTGCTTACAATTTGGGAAACCTTTAATGAAAATAAGTTATGTTTTCCACTGCTGCTACTTAGCAATAGTATTGCAGACTTAAATATAGACTTTAATGTATTAGATTGCCTCCTTTCATGGGAATATAAATCTTTCACTGCAATATGGTCCTGGATGTCTTGCAGCTATCTCCTCTAACACATTTTCCGTCACACCATGTGTCAAGAGGTTTAATGTTTCATTAACTCCCACAGCATTATGGTCTATTTAAGTTACAGAGCTGCCTTATGTTTTGTGTACCGTTGGGGAGTTGATTGGGATAATTCACTCCTACGCTTTATTTAGAAATGACAGTAATGTACAAAAAAAAAAAAGAGAGAGAGATGTTCATGCTGCCTCTTCTCATTCTTAATATTCATGAAAGATTCTGGAAAATCCAGAACACTTCTTCATGATTTCACTAACCTCTACCTAGTTAGTTGAATTTAGAAGTTAATAATTTGTGTCTAGCCTGTGACATTTGGAATTAAGAAACAGCTCATGTCTCCTGTTCTGCAGGGGGAAAAAAAAAAGAGTTGGAAGATTTCATGAGCTTTCTGAATTTTTTGGTGCAAATTCACATGAAGTAATTTCTTTTCTAAGAGAAACACAGGGAACTGGAGCCCGTTCTGTGTATAACACTGCTTTGTTAATACAGCAGTCATAGACCCTGAACAATTGGTGACAGCCGTTATCTAATTTGTGTACCGTAAACTCTTCAGAGTGACATTACTTTGCCAGTGCTTCAGAGCTTTTAATTAGGATACAGTTCTGTAGTGTCTTCAGTAATAATTGCTAGGCTTGTATCAGACATATGGAGGAGTTCACTAGAACTTTTAACAGACTGTTAACCGACTAAATTAAGTCAAAAGATTTGTTTCTTCCTGTTGCTTTCTACGTCATTGATCTGTGTCATTGTGATCAAACTTTTTCCGAGTGGAATTGCACTCTCTGTATTTTATGTTCAGTGACTCTGCTCAAGAGGCTGAGATTCCACCACATCGAGGAGACTCCTTCCTTCACTCAGGCTGTACGAGGTACTCCTTTTGTCATGGTTTCCCCCCGCTGTGGGCCGAGATCCACGCAGCTGCCTGCTTCTTAAAGTAAAAGAGCAGGGGAAGAGGGAAAAAGGGGGGAACAAGGGAAGGGAAAAGGAAGGGACAAATAACTCCAAAACCAAGAAACTAAGAGGCTCGTGGGTTGGGATAAGGAGAGTTTACTAAGATAACAGAAAGATAAAATATAACAACGCTAACAGGACTTTAGAGCAAAAGAATAGGAAACTCTTGATCCCCAATGCAGTTTCTCCCCGACCCACACAACTTAGGCTGTACCACCCAGAGCTGTCCCGGAACCCGACCGTCCCCCCAAGCAGCACGTGTCCCGCGACCGCCCCTCTTCTTCCTCCCCTCAGCCCCCTGTTATCCTGGGCAGGACGTCATTGGCATGGAATACTCTCTTTGGCCCATCTGGGTCACCTGTCCTGGCTTCGCCCCTCCTTTCTCATGAATAGAGAAATACGAAGAAGCTGAGAAAGTCCTTGACTGTCTGACTGCAACTGAGAACATCAGGGTGTTCTCAGCACTGCTTTCATTGTAACTCCCAAACACAGCATCCCATCAGCTGCTAGAAATGAAGTTAACTCTATCCTGACTGAAACCAGGACACCTTTATAGGTTGGGTTTTTTTTGTGGTGAGGTATTTTTGTTGATGCCCTCTAGATCCTCCATCTCTTTGCCTTTGTGTTTCTCAGCACTCAGTCAGCAGAAGCCATTGCTGTGTGCTCCTCCTCTGCTCATCCAGATAATAAACTCGGGATGAAGCTCAGTGTTTTACACTCCATGTACAGAACAATATTTAACGTATAAATTGCACTAGAGCCTGGAAGTGTTTGTTAGGATACAGCTGCCATTAGGACCGATGGTAGATGAATGTGATGCACATGTACACAGGCAAGCTCACACCTTCAAAGAATCTCTAGCATTAGGTGGTTGAAGCCGCTCTGCCTGCAGTAAGATCTGACACGCAGACCACCTTAACGCGAGTAATTTGATCAAAACTTGATTACACTTGCAAAATATTATTTAACATATTTGCTAGCATACTGTGAAATATGAGTGTAAATAATTAAAAGTAAACAACAGTTGTCCTTGCTTTTGTGCTGTTTGCTTTGTGGAATACGGAATTTTTCAAATTAACAGCGTGTTTGCATCGTTAGTGTGAATTAACGAGATTCTACTGGAGCTGCGTTTTTGTTGCAATTCCTTCCTTAGGAATTGCAGTCGGAGTAATAACAGCTGCTTAAAACTCCTGGGTGTAGATTTCTTCCTTGTTAATGATCTGTTCACTAATTATTTAGTATGTCTTGAGAGTTTAGTTTCCAATCTTGAGGTTGTAATATGGAGAAAATAGAGTTACCTTTCATTCCTGCTCTCCAGAGTCGTCTTGTCAGGCTAGAGCCGTATGCGTCCCCCCTTGGCTGAGGCACTTTTGTTCTTCCTTCCAGTTTTCAGTCAAGAAAAGGGAAGTGAGAGAAGCAACAAGGCCAAGTCTTCTCTAACAAAGGCATGATATCTCCATCTGACATTAATATATCTAAATTTGGTGTAGATACCCCAGTTATTTACTGAGACAGCTGATATCTTCGATATTTTTCTGTAATAAGTGCAAGCAAATATCCCCCTAAATAGCTGCACTTTTTGCCTCCTGCTGAAGAAGTGGCTCTGTGCTTGTTTTGGAGTGAAAAACGTCTTGGGAACCTAGTGGATCCTTACTGAGAGTGTAGCTTAAGAGTCTGGATTTAGCCTAATGATAATAATATATCTTCTGTGAGCAAGACTGCAGGTAAACAATTTTCTCTTCTTTGCACAAGTAAAGCAGCAGCCTGTAGTGACCCTGCTGAGTGTGCAGAAAGCTGACTCAATGAGTGTATGTCTTACAGGTTCATCCCTTATTTGCCAGCTCCATACAGTCCTTTTTTGTTCAGAAACGGAACAGACTTTGCAGCAAACCTTCCCTCAAAGAAAGATAATCTTATTCAGAGAGGACTGCTTGGAGCTCGGGCTTGTCTACCTTCCCTTCCTCCCTTCTCTTCATGTGAAAGAGCTGCCTGCCAGTTGCAAACCTTGGAAGTGAGGGTGCTTGCATTGGGAGCCAGCAACGTGCCCTCTTGGATAAGGAGGCCGACGGCATCCTGGGGTGTATTAGAAGGGGGTGGTTAGTAGGTCAAGAGAGGTTAGTAGGTCTTCTCCCCCTCTGCTTTGCCCTGGGGAGACTGCATGTGGATTATTGTGTCCAGTTCTGGGCCCCTCAGCTCAAGAGGGTCATAGAACTCCCTAAAAGAGCCCAGGACAGGGCCACCAAGATGAATGGAGTGGAACACTTTCCTTGTGAGGACAGGCTGAGGGAGCTGGGCCTCTTTAGCCTGGAGAAGAGGAGACTGAGGGGTGACCTCATTAATGTCTATAAATATGTAACGGGTGAGAGTCAGGAGGACAGAGCCAGGCTCTTCTCAGTGATGGCAGCGACAGGACATGGGGCAGCGGGTGTGAGCTGGAGCAGAGGAAGTTTCATGTGAATATAAGGAGAAACTTTTAACTGTGAGGGTGATGGAGCACTGGGACAGGCTGCCCAGAGAGGTTGTAGAGTCTCCTTCTTTGGAGACATTCAAACCTGCCTGGATGTGTTCCTGTGTGATTTAGTCTGGGTGATCCTGCTCTAGCAGGGGGTTGGACTAGATGATCTTTTGAGGTCCTTTCAACTCCTAACGATCTGTGTTTCTGTAAAAGCCTATTTCAGACTGATAAAAATGCTGAAGCACTGTTCAGCTCTGTGACTAACGGTCGGTAAATGGTAAACAGCAATTGCCTCCTTTAATAATAACTGTTTGCAAGTATCACATTCATATCAGGCTGTGGAGGTGGGCTGTTGTGTTCAGCACATCTGGATTTCTACTTCTGTCAGGATTTCTTGAGAACACAGGTGTACATGTAGCTGTAGATGTGCAAATTAAAAAGCACATTGTAACCTTAGTCTGCTCTTGTTTTAATTTAGGAAAATAAAGAAGCTGAATATGAAAAGCTGATCCTTGCTTTGAGAAAGGAACAAAATATTTATTCCACACTGGTGAAGACCTTCAAAGAGTCAGATAGGTAAGTGCTTTTTCTAGTTCAGTGAATAATCTAAACTCAAAGGGCAAAAGTCAGAAGTTGTGAAAAAAGATGCAATTTAACTGGAGTGGTGATTGTTCTGTGCCAGCCAGTTGGTGATGAGGCATGAACTAGCTGTAGGAGTTTCCTCAAATTAAAAGTATTTTTGCAGGTGAGGATATGTTATGTATATTCCTTAAACTTTTCTGAAAATGTTTTTGTTTAGATTGGAGTCTTGGATGAGTGAGATTTCCATTTAGGTACCAAAGGGAGCAGCCAGATTTCTCAGGCCATACAGTTCCTCTGCTGGAATGCAAGGGGTAAATCAAATCACACTGAATTTTTGGGTGCTGGACAATTTGCCATGGTTCATTCCTAAAATACAGATAATGTTTATCTTAAAGGTGAGAATTTTGTTGATAATAGAAGCTAGTGAGATTCTGAAGAAGGTTAAAGAAAACACTGTAATTGAAGTTTGCATAGAACACTGTCAGTTTAAAGCCTTCAGGAGTGTGGCAGGAGAAAGTGTGTTTTAACCTTTCAAAAGCAAAGAACAGTATTTTAGAAGGAAATCTGTGGCCTGTTACTGCTTGGCAGTTGAGAAAATAAAAATAGTAACCTTTAGGTAAAATAAATTTGAATGTTTTATAAAAAATTAATCTTATTGTTATTAATTATAAATATCTTGATTAGGTATTGGCAGCATTTGAGTGCCAGGTCCTGGCTGTTCCTGCCTGAAGGCAGTGGCTCATACCTGCCAGTGTTGTGTGGATGTGTGTTTGCATTTTGCAGTTGGTTTATACATCACTGTAGTTTGGGAAACATAAAACAAGTAGCACTGAAATAGATGAGACCTGTTATTTGAATTAAGCTCATTAATAGTAATGCCATCCTGTGCTTGGGCACTGCTCAGAAGCTCTTTTAGATACGATAATCTTTTTCATTAGAAATAGCAATAGAAGTTAGATTATGGAGCTTATTTCTTATCTCTGAGAAAAGAGCAATGGCTTTTGTGCTTTTTTTGTGGTGAAGAATCACCAAGTGAAGGGAGAAGCCAGTTTGTTTTAATATGTCATAGAAAGGGTGTGACCTGCCATTGAAGCACCTTCTGTGGGTAAGGGGATCATCAGCCCTCTGTTTAGCAATGACAACTCAGTAATGTGTTGTCAGTTACTTTTAAAAAACTCAAAAGTTTTTCATAGAATATCTTTCAAATGTGGAAAATTACAACTGTAGTTAGAATCATTAGGGTAATAGGAGTTTTGCAATTAACTCTTTTTCTTTACGAGGCTGTGTAGGATGCTCGGGGCAGTCATACCATTTCATGGACTGTTGTTGAACTATTGTACATCCTCTGCATCTGTTTGCTGGAAGCTGGAGGCAGGTCTTCTCCTTGCCATAGGTTTATGGGCTGAGATGTGCTATAAATCTCATCAGGGAAGACTTGTACCCCCAAAGTTCTGGGGAGCTGATAAACAAGCCCTGCAGATAAACGCAGCTTCCTCATTTATGTAATTGCCAGCAGCAGTGACATGGATTTTAGGCAAACATCTGTTTTCTTGCTGACATATCTTCTTTTAGGCGCTATTTATTTTAAGCAACCTGGCTGGTTATTTTTCAAAATAAGCTACTGGATGTCAGGACTGAGACATTTCTTGTCTCTCCAAGCAGGGAGCGAACGCTTTCTCCTGTAAAAACCTTTAACTCATGCAAAGGACAAAATGTGCTTACTTAGCTTCTAGTAATGTGTTGGCTTGGTTTTATTCTTAATTTTTTGCTGAGCGTTTAAGAGAGCTCTTCCTTCAAAGATCTTCTCAAACGAGGGAGAGCTGGTTAAAGCAACGATTTCTTGTGCAGGAAACACTGACAGAGGCACTCTTGTCAGAAGGCAGACTGGGAGTCGTTTCATACATGCTGCCTTTTAATTAATGTGTTTCTACAATATGCTGTTATTCTTATGCAAGTGTGATGTGCTGTATGTTCCTGTATAGTCTTCTATAAGATGGATTTAATTTTTTTTAAAGATTCCTGAATTCTCTGGCATTTAGTGTGGTGGATTGGAAATCCTACAGCAGCTTAATTTATCTTCTGAGTGAAGCAAATGTGAAAATAAATAATATGAATTCAGAAACATTTTGTTATTTATTTGTTATTACACCAAATTCCATTATAATTTCGGTTATTAGTGTACTTAAATGATACAGAGTGTCTTGGGGTTGAAGGGATGACCAGCAAGGGACAGCTAGAGGTGCTGGCACTGTGAACTCCAGGGACAGTCACTGAGGGGAAAGTAAGAGCTTTAGTGGCCACCTTGGCAAAAAGCTGCTTAAAGATTTAGTTCACATACAAATTAGCTGCTGTGAATTTTGGTGTTTATGTCCTATTGAGATAATAGACACAATTTAGACCTTAAAAGGTCTTTTTCCAGACTGTGTGATACATGAAGAAATAAATCAGTTAGTTGTGTCTGGATCATATTTTCACTGAAACATGATTTAAAAAATTTTTTTTCTTAGGTGGAGCTTTAGAGAGGATATAGTGTAGTTCTGTAGCAAGGGAACAAAGTTTCCATGGTCACCGTGTAATGGAATACACTGAGCCAGCAGTATTATGTGATAATGATATTTTTCTGGCATACTTTTCAGAAGTTAGTAATTTTGATTTTCCTTAAAAAGAATTACACAGAATTTGGCTGGTAGAACATATCTGTCATGTCTAAGCTGACTTACAAGCAGCACAGCTCAAAATGGCAAGAAAAGGATGTGTATGTAAAGGTTCAGTCTTGTCTTTCTATGCAGGGATCTGTTTGTTCTTATGCATCAAAATGACGTAACTGTGTGATGAAAAGGAGTGATGGCTAATGCCAAGTGGGCTCTTTGGGAGAGCCCGGATATATAAAAGATGCTGAGGTGCACAACAAAATGTTTTGACTTGAATCTGAAGGGGTTTTTTTCCCTCTTTTTCTAGCATAAACAGCTTGCAAACAGAATTAAACAACATTTTCACGTTGCGAAGGCAGCTAGAAGAAGACGTTTTAGCTAATCGGAATCTACAGAAGGTCTTAGAAGATCAGATTAAGGACCTAAAAAACCGACAAGGTCTGTATGCCTGTGCAGCCCATCCCTTTTCTTGATCTTCTTATACAAAAGAAAACTGGTTTTCTTGCAGTCGGTTTGCTGTGATGGAGAAGAAATGTTTGAGAGTAGAAAAAGGTGTGAAAAGATTTCGGCTTTCTATGCTGAAAATTATTTGGGAGATTTGTAATGTCTGTGAGCAATCAGGGCATATACAGAGGGACAGCTTTTCTCTTTCCATGCAGCAAATGTTAGTAATTCTGTGGCAATTCTACTGCAGTGATCATTTCAAGCTGCCTACAATTTTGTACCCATGGAATTTACTGTTTTCTGCAGAAGTCAGAGATTCCTGGCTTTGAATAAATCTGTGGTCATGGGATCACTCTCTGGCCCTAGAATGTAATTATTTCACAATGCTTTGGTAAAGAGCCTGTGTCTCAGGAAATGGTTACACTCCTCCTAAGAGAAGAAGTATTTCCAGAGATCAAAAAAATAGCTAGAGGTTTTGTTAGTTTGTAAATCAGAAATAGTAGAGCTTCTAAATAGAACTTATATTTTAGCTTTTTTATTGTACATCTTTGGAGATGTTTTTAGTATATACTTAGATATAGAAAAGAATAAGTGGACATTGTTAAATATAGTTTACTGCATATGTACAGACCTCTCTCTTTCATTCCATAGGGGATATATAAATAACAATAAAGCCTGTTCACTTACCCCTTTAAACTTAGATTTTCAATTTTAGCATCACTCCCTTGACAGCTATGATAAGTGACAAAAGGTAAGCTTCTGCTGTTTCAGATTTTCCAACCTCAAAAGTGCAGAGATAGATGAAGAACAGCCAGGGTAGGGCGGAGGCTCTCATGGATACCCCTGGGTGCTGAAGAGAGGTTGCACCGTGGTTGAAGCCGTTTGGAATGAGGGCTCTGAAAAGGGGTAGTCATTTGTGAACCTTTGGGTCCTCTCTGCACCCATGGGATCAGTGGCAAGAGCTGGGAGTAGGATTTGGACATCTCTTCTCTGTCCTGATTTAGATATGCTTTCTCCCTGTCTAATGAGGTATATTTATAGAATTAACTGTCATCTATATTGTAAACGATGTTTATTGAAACATAACAAATCATTCCTGCAGTTATAGAGGAAATTAATAAGTAGCTAGTTTCAATTCAATTAATGCAATCTTTTGACCCAAAAGCAAAATAAATTCAGTAACTTTGTTGAATCCAGCTTTTTGCCTTGAGACATTGAGTTCATGTTCATAAAAATATAGTTAAAGCAGAGTAACTATTCATGCCTTACTTATCCTTCCTAAAAATTATTTCTAATTGCAATGCTAAATATGCAAATTGTAATTCAGAATTATATTTGCAACTCATGCTGATAACCACAAAAAATACAGCCACCCTGAAAATACAGTGTGTCTAAATGTCAGAAGCAGAAAGAAATATGAGGAAAGAATTTGTTCATTTAAACAGAAAGCTTATTTTGGGGGATGAAACATTTTAACTGGCCTCCTGCTGACTTACTAGTAGGTTTTTATTCAAAAAGTCCTGTCTTTGCACTTTATACTGTGTTTTCCTGCAAATAGAGTTTCTGAAATAATTCCTGTCCTTGGTTATTTTGGCAGATGAAACAGTGTCTTTCTGTGGAGATCAAACATCTTATATGAGTATCTGTTTAGGAGAGCAAGATCATTTAAGCCTACAGATAGACCATCTGTCTCTTGAAGAACTTAAGAAAAAGGTATTGATCTGTTTTATTATTTACTGTTTCTAATGGCTTCCTTCTCTCTTTATAGTTTGTGCATCCCTCACAAAAAGAAGCATTTTCATTATTTAGGTACAGTTGGGTAGTTCTGAAAGGATTTGAAGTTCTCATCCCCATGGTTTGTGATCTGCCTTTTATGAACTATTTAGTCTTTGTTACACCACATGAGCTTCAGAGTCAGCTGAAAGAGACTGGCTTGCTGCACAAGGCTTCTGGTAGTTAGACACCTGATCCAAGCTTCAAGCTCAATACCGTATTTCAGTCATCATGAAGTATTCTAACACCAAAGAAAAGTTCTAACATTAAGTATCCTGCAACTTGGATTTCATGCACCTTGATTAATTGTGAAGATGGTAGAGGTGTCTGTACTTCTGTATAGCACACTCCATCCCAGGATTTGCAAATCTTTGCATTTTGTAAAATAATCCTGAGGGAACTTAAAATTGTCTCCATCCTACATAAGGAGAACTGAAATTCAGAGACATTCAATGTGCAGAGCATTGTCATACAATAAACCAGTATTGGAGTTCAGAAACTTGTTCTTCTCACGCCTCATCCTGTGCAGTGACCTCTGATCCAGGCACCTAGAATTATTTTGAATATGGTCATTTGGGAGCAAACATTTGGGAGCCAAGTTTTGTATTTCTTATGGCCAGCTGAATTGTAGGCAGGTGTTCAAAATCTGGAGGTGGGTAATCTGAAGGAAAGACGTTTGCTTTACACTGAACAGGTGTCAGCAAAATCAGCCCCAGATTGTGTCCCAGTCCCATTCTGGGGTTATACCACATTTATCTCTGAATAAATTCCGCTCAGTAGGTTCAGGGACACTCATTAGCAAAAGACATTTACAAACCACTTCTTTCTTGTACCAGGGTTTCTGTTCCTAAAAGCTGATCTGTTTTTTTTTTTTCCAAATATATTAATTGGTCTAATAGAAAGCTTTCACTTTTTTCTGCCAACACTGGCCACCTTGATCCACCACATGAGCCTGTGACAATGATGTGTGTTCAGGAGTTTTCAACATGATTTTCGATTCAAGCTTTTGTATCTGTGAAACTGCTTGGAATGCTAGTGGCTTATAAAGGGTGTTTGAGATGGAAGAACAGATTGTTTCTGAATGCTACTATTTCTCTGTAGTGCTGGTTTCCCTTACAGTAAAAGGATTCTTCTCAAATCCTCTGTTGGTTTGAGGTGCCCTCAGGTTTCTTCTTCCTACTGAGTTGTGAAACTTGATACCTCAACTTAATAACACGTCTGGAAACTACAGACAAGTTAAGATTTCTTGAACACTTAACTCACAAATACATAATCATGTTGTCATGCATAGGGACATGTCTCACGAGCAGAGGGAGAAACCCTGGCTTTCCAACTCTGCAGTTTACCTGGAGATTAATGTATCATCAGTTGTTTTCCTACCACTGTGGATGTTACCAGTTTGGCTTGTTCTTCCTTTGGTTGTTTAGGTGGCTGATCTTCTCTTGATGGTTAAGGATCTGCAGTCAATTAATCAAGAACTTGAGAAAAAACAACATGGGCTTTGTGCAGTGGATTCTCAAGGGAAGGGAGCACTGAAAATATTAAACCACAGCGAGGTAGGTTTCTGTGTTAAGGTAGAGAATCTGACTTTCATCCACTAAACCTTGTGGAATCACATCTGTGCAGGATGAGCGTAAAACCCTCAGGGCCTAGACTGCTAATTCCTTGTAATAACTTTATAAAGTAGTGATGGAAACACTTCTAAAATGTTAGCACAACAGAGAAGCAGCTCAATGCAAGTGTTCAGTGATGCATCCAGCTGATTTTACGGAAACAACTTACACATTAAAATATTAATTGTGTCTGTGTTATATTTGTTTCACCATTCGAAAGGGGAGGAAATAGTTGATTTTACAAAGAAAATGGTATCTAATAGAACATTTTAGCTACTACTGAATGTCTGCTTGACTGCTGTTTGAGAACCATTCTCACGCTGTGTGCAGTTCAGTGAGAGCCTAGTTCTGATCTCCTCTGCATCTACAAAACAACTGGGGTTTGCCATCACCCCAAAAGAAAGAACAGCACTTTGGGTCTTTAAATGCATGGTGGTTCCTTCCTGCACAATACAGAAGTATATGAAGTGGTAGATTGCAGAGAGCTGCAGGGATGCAGTCAGTGCTGGATGTTGTGTTCTTTTGCCCAAAGCTAAGGGTGCCTTTAGCTGTGGGGAAGAAGCGATCTTGGCAGAATACTTCCACTGAGAAGCATTTTGGGTCCTGGGTTCCCATGTGTCTAAGTACGTGTGAATGACGAAGGGTGTTCTGGAGGCTCCAGTAGATCCTAGTGAACCTTTTAGCTTGTTACAACTATGGCCTGAAGTGTGGCTGGTAGTACTTTTATTTATGTTCTCTGTGGTTTTTGCGTTCACTTAATTGTTCTCCTGCACCGCGCAGTGACTAGGAGGGGAAGAGTCTAAAAGGAGCATTGACAGTGTCTTGAATTTCTGAATTAAAAGAACAAAAAATTAGGAATAGTTTGACTTGGTTACGTGTAGGGATTGCCTAAGTCTGGAATTAGAATCAGGACTGTGGTATTGATGATTTTTCTGCAGGACTCTGCAGGAAAGGTCATGTCTTTTACCATACGTACTGCAGACGCCCTGGGAGCAATCATCAAAAGTCACGAACCACTCTTGCTTTTTCAGTTTTAAGACATACTCGTGTTACCTTTAATTGAAATACATTTTAAATTATAGATTGACCTTTCGGGGTGCTATGGCTTTTATTAAAATAATGAATTTACCTGTTACAGTAATAGACTTGTGTGAAAAGCTCGTGGGTGATCTGTTTCGGAGGGCATCAGCTTTTCTAGATGAATATTCCTAGCCATTTGCCTCTTCACCCTGAAGAGGGTGCTGCACCCCCGCTGATGCTGGAGTTAACACCGAAGGAATTTGTCTCCTGTGCTGAGATTATCGTGACAAGATGTTGTTGTGCGCTCCTGCATTTGCCTCGGCATGAAAAGAACATACAGGGCTTAACATAGACTTAAGAAGCTGGCTCTGTGAAATTCGTTGTAGAATGACAAAGCTTGTAAAATAGAAATCAACCTTGAAATTCAGGTAAAGGAAAAGAAGAAAGGAGAATATGGTATTTTAACCTGTGCTAAAATGATAATAGTACTGGGGAGCCTAAAAGGGAAAGGATCTGTAATTAACAGCTTTAGTTTAAAAGGTGCTATTTTATCAGGCTTGATTATAAATGGCAACCTGGATTTCAGGTTACAGATTGTGACAACTGTGTTTTGCATATTAATAACTATTGTCAAGAAAACCACGAAGTTCTATTTTTTTGTGTCTGTATTTTGGGCTAGAATTTGTTGGCAGGTAGTGCTGAGGTGACACTAACATATGTGCTGTAAGAGGAACCTGGACAGACACGGGAAGATGTATCCTTCTAAGGCTCTTAAAATGAACCCATCTTTCTTTTCCTTCACAAAACCAGAGCACAAATGAGATGAATCTACATGTTGGTGCCTTTGCAGGGCATCTCCCAAAGGTCTGACAGCCCCTAGTACTCTGTTTCTTGGCTTCGTGTTGGAAAGGGAGGGAGAAGGAGGAGAGAAAAAGGTTGTTTTTGTACTGTCCTCTGAACATCTGCTTTCTCTGAGAGAAGCAGCCTCAGTGATTGCAGCCTTCAGGGCTCCAGGGATCTTTGCAAACCAAGCATATCAGTGGTTCATTTAGGAAAAACATTCTCAAGGTTTTCAGTCTCCAAGGAAATACTTTAAACAGGCAGCTTATTCTTGGTAGACTTCTTTTCTGGCCTTAAGACACTTATTTTCTTTTAATATTTTGTTGAACATTAAGTTGTATTCCTTGGAGCACAGAAAGTTTCTTCTCAGCCTCTCAGATGAAGGTCCATAGGACTGAGCTCAAACTGCAGAGATTTGTTCTAATAGTGTGCCATAACCTGTTGGTCCTGTTGTAATAGTGTCATTCTAGGAAACCTGGCTTATTAAGGCAAATGCTGGCCTAGGAAAAGCAAATACTAAAAATGTTGAGTCATAAAAGGTAGTTACTTTGGACAGAGAAGTTATATGTGCAAATAAGCTTAATTGTAATACACAAATATAGGGTTTGACCTGAATCTACCCATGAAAGATGAAACTTGAGCAGGTTTTTTTGTGGTTTTTTTTTTAGAATATCTAATGTTATTGACTTTTGACATCCCATGATTACAACAAAAAGATACTTTTTTTATAATGCATGCCTTTGCTCTATGTCACAACCCTATCTCTGTCTTCCTCCAGTTTCCAGATTCTTTGTGTTGTCCTAGAAAACAAAGTCTGAGTGAAAATACCAAAATCATTCAAACGAGTCTCAGAAGTTAGTTTCCAATACTGATTTCTGATAGTAAAATATTAATGTGCTGTGCCATCCTGTTTCTGCCTTTTAAAATTCATACCTAAAACCTTTAGCGTTGCTCATACTGCTAGGGATGGGAGGACAAAAAGGCTTTTCTCATTTATTTCATATATCTCTATGCATACATTCTGTGCATACTCAATTAAAAACCAAAGCCCACACATGCATTCAGTTCCCAGTGCTCTTTGGAAGCAAAACCAACAGAATTGCAAAATTCTGCAAGAATTCTGTTTGTCTGTGACTGGATGGACATGCTGTGAGCCAGGACTTCCCAGCATGTGATACTGGGGAAGCAGCTTGCTCTTTTCACATCACAAGTTGCAGCACTGCACTGTACATCCATTGAAGTGATAGATAAATATCCCATCCACGACCCCTGGATGCTGGTGTCGTTCCTTCCAGCTCATCTGACTCTCTGTACCTGTAATCTCAATTTTCTGTAACCTGCTGAGGATTCTGCTTTCCTTGTCTCGTGGTAACTTTTCTTCAGCCCAAGTCACACCCAAATATGACAGGCACTGGTGGTGTATCATTGCCACCAGTGCTTTAAGACTAAAATTTGCATCTAATGCAAGTTTGATTCCACTATGTTGTGTTCCTACCTATGGTTTAAGTATATTAGTCATAGCATCGTTGATGGTTACCATCACTCTCACAGCTTTCTACTATTTAATGAGGTTCTAGCAGCAAAGATCTTGGATCTTTTTCTGTTAGATTGGGAAATGTTGCTATAAACCAGGATGATATATAAATGTCCAGTCTGGTTTTATCACAGGGAAGTGGTGGAATATGGTAATGGCAGGTCAATTGTGATGGATCCCAACATGGGATGAAAGATCCTCCTTTAACTCAGGTTGTTTTCTGGCAGGCTGTGCCATAACAGAGCTACAGAATATCCTAATTCCTCTGTTGCCAGAGGAAACTTGAGTGTTTGGTTTTTTTTTCCTTTGCTCAGGAAGTCCTACTGATGGGGAATGGATGGGGTTCTGTGGCAAACAGGGAGAAAAAGATGATTTAGCACCGTTTCTTACTGATCGGCAAATCTAGGCAAGGCAAAGCAGATAGTAACCTTCAGGCTTACAGTAAATCTTTTTAGTGTGTAACAAGCTACATGGGCTTTGTTTTAAAAACATAGAATCATAGAATGTGTAAGGTTGGAAGGGACCTTTAGAGGTCACCTAGTCCAACCCCTGCCGTGAGCAGGAATATCTTCACTAGATCAGGTCGCCCAGAGCCCCATCAAGCCTGACCTTGAATATCTCCAGGGATGGGGCCTCCACCACCCTCAGAGTGAAGAACTTTTTCCTAATATCCAACCTAAATCTTCCCTTTTTGAGATCTTTTGGAAGCTGGAGAAGAGCCTAAATTGTGTAGAAAATGAAAATAGATTCTAGGAAATTGAAAGTTAAATGGGCACAATGAGAATGTGACTGAAGATGGGGGTCTTTTGTTAGAAGTTAAGTGATTTTTATATTTTTTTTGTAAATTCTGAGGAGAAAAGGCTAAATAAGAACGGAGGAATGTGTAAGATAAAGTTTCACTGTATTTAATGAGTCATTCCTGGGGTTTTTATTAATTTCCTTTGATCTTGGTGAAGAAATCTAATTCGGTGTTTGTTACTTTGTATTACAGGCTTTTTTTATTTTTCTTTTAAGACATGTCACTGACTTATTTATGCATGTTTCATATCACAGTATTTATTTATTTATTTGTGCTACATTTTCACATCATTCCATACTTTGTGTAGTGTCTTGAAATAACAGAGGAGCCTGGCATGCAGACTGAAGATGGTGACAATGGCAGGAAGATGCAGAACAGTCAGATTTCTGAGAGGGTCAGCCAGGTAGGACCCCACTCTGGGTACCTTGTGTATTCTCTTCTCTCCATACCTTTAAAACCACCTATTTTCTTAGAACACCAAGGCTTTTGCAAACAAGCCATACTTTTCCTGGTATTTCATTTCAGTTTCAACTAATTGTAATCCTAAAGAGTTTCAGAAAGCTTTTTCCTGTATTTTTCAGCTGCTTAGGGTTTTGCAGTCAAGATAGCTTTTGTTCTGGTCCTTGTTTTCTCTTGTTCAAGTATGCATAATCTTCTTTAATAGGGGATGAGAAAAAGTCCCTTGAAATTGTGTTTCTTTACATACACACCGATCTTCAGCCTCCACTGCAGTCAGGCCTATAGTACAAATTGTGTAAGATTGACTTGCTGCTATGATTGAGGAAAAAACACTGTAGATCCTTCTCCAGGGTTAAAATACTTGTTGTCTTAGTAACTTTTTGACTGTGTTTTCATACATACAGGAATCTCCCATCCTCTTATTCTGTTGTTCAAAAATTATGTACTACAGAGCATCATGGAATCATTATAATAATCCTGGTTGCAAGGGACCTTAGAGGATCAGAGAATGCAATTGAAGTTGAACCTTTCTACTTTAAAAATTGAAACATGCCAAAACATGACACAGAATGGGGCATTTTGATTACTAGTGTTGAAGAATAAGGATGTTCTGTACTTTGAAATGTGTAACTTCTGCATTTCTCTGTGTAGGTCTGCCTTCAAGTGTCTTTGGGTTTTCCTTCTGAGGTGGATAAACCGGTAAGTGATGTATTGTAAAGGTTCTCTTGGTTCTTAAACATCTTAATCTCTCGCTGCTGATGTCTGCTGATGGAAATTGTATTTAAATGGGACAGTCTAAATTCTCATTTCATTGAGACAGAATGCTTTCACAGTGACTTAAGTGAGGCTTGATTTGCTGGGGAGAACCCATGTCGACATTTCCTGGGACATGTCCCCAGTGTTTCCTACAGAATGTTGGCAGCTTAGAACTACTAAAAGTTGCATCCTGTCCTAGCCATCAGGATTTGCACCTGGAGATCCCAGGACAGAGTTTGATGCCATAAATACAGATGATTCAGAGGTGAACAGATACAAAGTTAGCTGCGATCTGTAGGCAGCATTCCAGAAGTTTCATACCTCTTCGTAGATAAAGACCTCCAGGGAAATCTACTTACTACTTACTAAAGAACTGATCACTATGAATTAATCATATGAAATAGAAGTTAATTAGGTTTTATATTAATAAATAGTAAGTGAAATGTCTGTGGATGCTTCTTAATGTAGATAAAGACCATTAGGAATTACAAAACCTGATTACAAAAAGATTGCAGCCTTGAATTTAATAGAACATTACATACCTGTGTAATAAGAAAATGTTTGCAATTTTTTAACAGATAACTCCATCAGGCTATTCAGAGAGTTTCTGCAAAGACAGACATTACAGGAGTCCAAATAAGCTTCAGTGTGAACACGATACAACTGGCAAACACTTTGGCAGGATAGGAATGAGTGAACATGAAACAGAAGAGAACTTGCTCACATCTCTTTTAAGAGAAAATAGAACATCTGTACTGGAATTTACGTAAGTACAAGGGATATGCACTGCTTTTGACAGTATTTCTATTTGAGAAGAGAATAAAGTAATTTTGCTAAAGTGAATTTAGATAATGGTGCTGTCTAATTTACCTGAGAGATTGGCAAGGCGCCTTCAGAGCCATTTCAGTCTATCATGCAATTAAGTAATTAGGAAACATACTATCAGTAGAAATCCTTATGAAAAACCCATTACAAGAAAAAAACTCTCCAAAGTTACTGATACGTGGAGCTTTACTGTAGGGACTGATTGTTTTCAGGATGAAGGAACTGGAGTTACAGTGAGTGTTGTACAGGGTTAATTTGGAGTGGGCTTTACTGTATGATTGTGGCCTTTGCCATTTCACCTGAACTTCTTGGATAGAGGCTTGCTGTCTCAGCAGTCTGGAGAGTTTGGGCCCTGGTGCTGCAGTTGTTTAATTGGTTATTCCAGTGTTAATTGGTTATTCCAGTGTAACCACTCACAGGACTCTGCTGAGAGGAACCATGTTGTAGGTAGTTGGGTCACTTTCAAGCAGAAGAAAATACTTGTGTGATGAAATCTGTCTAAGCCAAATGTTTTTCAAGTGTGTGAGTGTTACACCATTGTTTGATCATTTCCAGCTGAAATGCTTGTTTCTGTTAGAACAGGGTGACACCAAGGAGGAAAGGGGCCTCTAGATAAACCCTGTGACAAACCACACCTTGTTCCCACCAGCTTCATGGTCACATTGCTTAATCTCCTGTCTGAAAACTGAATTAGGGCTCTGCTGGAGATCATTCTTGTTTTCTTTCCTAGCTTTCTCTACACTGGAATGACTGTGTACAGTATTACAGGACTTTTGGAGAATGTCCAGGGGTTGGGCACTGGCACAGGCTCCCCAGGGAAGAGGTCACAGCCCCGAGCTGGGCTGAGGTCAAGAAGCGTCTGGACGATGCCCTCAGTGCCATGCTCTGACCTGGCTGGGCTGTGTGGAGCCAGGAGTTGGACTGATGGGTCCAAGTTGGACCTATGGGTCCCTGCCAGCTCAAGATGTGATTCTGTGATTTTTCAGTGCCTGTCAGTGTTGTTCCTTCAGGCAGCCACAGTGGTTTCTGGAGAGCAATGGCAGTGACCTCCCATATCCATTAAGCTCAGCAGTGCTGGTGGCAGAATATCCTGTGGAATATACTGTTTTCTGTGCTCATCATGCACAGACTTTACTGAAGCAATTCTATATTTTTACATTACTATTTAAAACTCTCCAAGGGACATAAATGGTCTTAGTTGTCAAAGCACTAGTTAGTGGTAAATGCAGAGATATTTCTCTCTTAGAAGGTGAATGGATAACATTTTTTTTGTTAACTTTACTTAAAAGTCTGCTAATGAGTGATTCCAGCACCATCATCTTTATCACTCTAGTGCATAATCTTTTCTATATTCAAGTATAAATGACCAGATTGACTGTTGATGAGCCTGTACTTTGCATAACAATTCCCACTAATGACATTAGATACCAGAGAAAGACATAACATCCAGTTAGCTTTTAACATTTCAAATGCTGCCTATACAAATGCAGTTGTTTTAAATGCTGGTTTAGATGTTTAGTGGCACAGGCAGCTCTCTGTAGGATGCATGAAATCATCTGTAGAATTCACAGGCTGGCTTATGCTTGCAATGTCTCTTACTTGGCTTCAGTTTCACTTTAAATACTGCTTTCCAGCCTGTTGTCCTGGAGTTATCTGTGGGGCAGTTTGGTGGTCTGTCGGGAGCTGGTTTTGCAGGCCTTTGGCTGCTTCCGCAGCTTCCATCTTCCCTGTTAGAGTAGAAATACTCAAAGGGACAGAATTTCAGGAAAAAACCCTCGACATTTAGTGTCCTCCATGGTTTTGGTAGAATTTTATCGTTAAGATAGTTAAATCTGAGAGGAAACTCTTTTGAAAATCCATTCCTATTTCTAACATCGATTTAGTTACTGAAGGCTTAGTGTCTGTTAATGCACAGGGAAAGGGGTGGTAGAGTGTTAGAAACGCAAAAGGGTCCTAAAAAAGGACTCGAGGTAGACACATTAGTGAAGCAGTAATTTACTATACGTTCTTGCAAGAGCGGGTGACCTCACAAAGTAGGCACACTTTTGGCCCGAGTTTGTGGCACTTTTATACAATATTCTGTCCAAAATCATTAGGCTATCTCCTATACTTATACATACTCATGACCTGTCCCGCTTCGTATTCAAATGAGTCCCAAGAAGTCGTTTCCATAAACTCCTCCCAGTTGCGCCTGCGCACTGTCTTGTGGTGGTGGTCGTCAGGGGGTCTCAGTGATGAAGGCTCGAAGTCTTCCTCAGGTTGAACTTTTCACCTCCTTTCCCTGGCACATGCGTAGTTGTGATTGTTCCAGGTGGCACAATTGTAATTGGGATGCTTATTTCTTATCTACCACAGGTCCACTCTAAATTGGCCCAAATACATTAAATCACTTGAAACTAACTAGGAGCTGTTTGAGTGAGACAGATTTATGATAGGTCATCTTCTGACATAGCCACTATGGCATTTCAAACCATCCTGTTAGTAAGCCCCCCTTTAACAGGCATCTTGTTATCAAGTACCCTTTAACCCTTCTCTATAAGTTAGTAAATTCTCTTAATCCTACAACGATTCTTTGTCTAACTTTCAAAATACCTGTAAATTTCATCTGCATCTGTTAACAGAACTGTGTACTTTAATTGAGAGAGAGATTTTGCCATAACACAAGTAACAGCAAAACTTTATTAACAGTATCCCATCTTAGTTGATGTACTATCCTAAATTCCCTACAAAGTATTTCTGATGAGGCAGCCCTAATTCACAAGTCAGTAAAAGAATATGCAATACAAAACTTCAGCCTGCAAAAGCAACAATTCAGCATTTTCCACATAGAGCATATATGGTCATAAATAGGAGGAAAGTATTGATGAAATAATTTATGATATAACTAGTGTTGTGAAAAGGTTTAAAAACCTCTGTTTGTTGGTGAGCAAACAGAACCTCCTGGGAATTTCAAATATGTCAAGACGTCACCAAAATGTTTCTTAGGAGGTATTCTTGTTTGCTTAAATAAAAATAAAAATTCATCCCTTTTCTTTCTTCCTTCCTGAGAATAGCAGACAAGAACAGATGAAAATGGTAAATGAACTGTTAGATCATCTGAACACAACGGAGCAAGAATGTTCAAGTGAAGATACAGAGAAAAAGGATGAAAAAGATCTTAGGCAAATGATTAGTCAACTAAGAGCTGAACTCAAACATTTCAAGCAGGTCAATAAATTCTTAAAGCAGCAAGTAGAATTGAAATCAACTTTTGATGGAAAAGAGAAGCTTTATCCAGATGCAATGCCACAGATTAATAAGGATATCGAGTTGTTGAAAGTGGAATTGAAAGATGCAGCTACACAAACAATGACTTTAGAGGGTAGTGTCATGAGATTCAAACATGAAGGTAAAGAAGGAGCCTCAGAAGAAAAGCCAAAATATTCAAGATTAAATGCAGAAAGAGAACATCAGCAAGAAAATGTGTATAAGAAGGGTGAACAGCATGAAAGAGTTATTTTTACAAGGAGAACAAATGAAGTAAGTTTATTTAAGATTCTCTTTTTGGTACTTAGGGAATAGATGTATAAGAGAGAAAAATATGTTTCATTTCTAATACTGAATCTTGCTTTTGTGTAATTTTTAAAATTAGAAAAAAGAGATGTAAGCCAAATATATTTTAGATAATTGTTCTTAATGTTCAGAGCTTTTCATCACATACTTCAGTGTGCTTTAGAACATTAATTAATTGAATTTCAACCCTCACCGGGACCAGATAGTAGTAAATATTATAGCTTTTGGAAAAAGAGATAGTTTATAGCATAATGCCCTGATTCTGTACTGCCTTATATCTCCACATAGCTGTTCATAATGTGCAGAACTAGAGTACTTGGAACAGGCAGCTTATTAAGTCTGAAAGGCAAATGTGTTGTAGAAAATTGGAGACTTGCAGGATGTCTGAGAGTCTGAGAGCATGCTGGTGAAGAGTTAATGGGAGATTCCAGCAAATTCGAGTCTTAATTTTAGGCTTTTATTAACATCTTAGCATTGTGTCTTGCTTTGAGAGAAGTATGACCAGTGGTACTCTATAAAATGGTGAGGGCAGTTCTTCATATTTGTGTGGAACCTGGGTGCACAGAACCTGGTTTGTGAGCACTGCAGTAATTTTCTGGTGCCAGATGAGTTTTCAGACCCTTTGTATGCAGACAGCCTGTGATCCTGAAGAAAGAGGTGGGAAAACAGTGCCTACTAAAGACTTCATGTGTATTGTTTCAGTAGCAGTTAGAGAAGCAAGTTGAAAACTCTTTGAAGATCTTGGCTCTTGCAGAGCAGACAAAGGAGAGTGTTTCTTTTGATTTTGTGTGCTTTAATCGAGAATGTTGTAGCACCTTCTGCAAAGAATGGTTTCCATGACTTTTGTGATCAAGAGATTTGTGTGAGCTAGCAATTGGGAAAGAGTCATTGTTATTCTGGCTTCTTGTTGGATTCGTTTTTCTGAAGGAAGAGGCTTATGCACCAAGAGATGTTGATAAGACTTTGTTCTTGACAAGCATAACCATATAGTATGGTTATATATAGTATAGTTTGGGAGCATAAGGAAGAGATTTTGGCATGCGTGGTTGGTCGCTGGCAAACACCCAGAAAATTCCTGTCAGTCTTAACAGTAGGTTATGATAACCCTGACAAACCAAAGCCTAAGTAACTCAGGAAAAACATTTCTTGTTTCACCAAACATTTACATGTAATGAGAATCTATCAGAGTACCTTTGGGCACATCCATAGTCTTCTCAGTTTTCCTTACTGGCAGTAGATTTTCTGCCTTTAAAATAAATATACTTGAGGACGACTGAGGATAATGATAGAAATACTGTTGGGTGATGATTGACTGGCCAAATGCCTAACAGACTGAGCAAGTTATGTTTGGCAGGTTGGCTGCTGCCATAGCTGTGCATCACCTTCGGGATGTCTGGCTAGGTTGGGACTGACCTCACGGGCTGGATGCATGTGCTGTCTCATCCGGGGCAGCCAGCGCCAGGAGCACGTGAGAGCAGGGGGAGTCAGCCAGAGCAAAGATGAATAGCAGAGGAGGAAGGGGGCTGAGGACCTACTGATGAAGATCTGCATGTGATGGCTTGCCCGAGAACACTAATGCTGTTTGAGTTGCTGGTGTTACTGCTTAGGAATGAAGGACAGTCTCTGTCATACCTGGAAAGGCTGTTTGCCCTTCTCAGGGCATACCTCCAGTTCTTTCTGCACATCTTGTTTTTCAGGTCCCTGTTCCCCCTGGGTTTCAATATACTGTTTTTATTCATTGTTTTCCAGGTCCCTCTCTAGTTTAATCAGTTGCAACCTCACCGCAGTCCCAGAGTCAATTGCTTTAAAAGCTTTCCTGTTTGGACTAATGCAGTGTATCTTTTGCTCCTGAATGGCTTTTACAAATAATTTCACATAGTGGGCTGCACTGAACTTGGGGTAATCTGGGTGATGTCTGAGCAACAGCCCTGAGACAGCTGAAATTGTTTGATGTTATTAGCATGGTTTAGCAAAACTACCAAGAAGATAATCCCACCTGGATTTATTTTTCAGCTTCCCAGTGATACTGTATTCATGTATGTACAGAAGGAATTGAGTGTGCCATTAGGAAAATGGAACTTGATTTTTATTATTTTAAGCGGTGTAAGGACTATAATTGCTAAGAAATGAACGTGGAAAGGTGTTTCAGAATACATTGGGTGGTAAAAGAAATGACAGGATTTATGACACTGGTGGAGCAAATGAACAGCAAAAAAAAAGATAAACTAAATCTATCTGAAAATGCTGCTGTTGATTTTTATTATTATTACACACCATTCCATAGCTCTCATCAGCATAGAGCATGCTTTTAGCTTTTTGGAGATAGCACTATTTTCTGCTCTGTGGTTTAAACAAGGAGGCGTTTGTTTTAGGCAGTGTTCAAAAGGTGAGAGGCTAAAATGTAGTGACTTAAGAAATGGAACTTCTCCCCCAGCTGCAGTGATGGAATGGCTGTTACAGGAGGAAACGGGAATCCTGCAGAAGCAATTTATAGAGTGTATGGGTGAAGAAGCTGTTCTTGTTCATAAAGAATTTCTCTAAGGGAGAATAAATTTTCTCTGTGGCTGATGCAAAGCTATGCTGATTTGCTCAGGGGTATGAAAGAAGGCTGGGACAAAGTAGGGTCTGTTGGACAGAGGCAAAAGGGAGAAAGGGAAATGCTTTTGGGAATTAGTAAAAAAGTGGGATCATCAATTTAAAAAAAAAATAAAAGAGAGACAGTTACTGGGCTGTCAGACATTTATGATATAAACTGGGAGACTGGGAAGTAGCAGTTAGATCAGTTTGGATGAGAAACTGTTTTCCTAGGGCACACACAAATTCAGGGTTAACCAATATGCCTCCTGATTAAAAGCCTTTGCTAGTCAATGGTGAATTTGTTGTGGTGCTTTGTGGACTGGAAGCTGGTGTGGAGGGGGATGCATGAGCAGCACTTCCAGAAAATTGAACCAGTGGGATAGATTTTTCTCTCTGAGTGTTTGTTTTCCACCTTGCTGAGGGTATTGCAATCTTATTTTCAAAACTATTTAATGTGACAGCTTACTGATCTTAGTGGAATATTTGTTTATTTTTCCTTTACTTGACTGTTACATGTGAGTTACCAACTCCCCATTTCATTCTATGCCTTTTTCAGACCGATGCTGCTTACCTGCCCAAGAAATCCCGTCTGCCCATTCCTTTAAAACCATCCAGACCATTAGGAAACGTGCCTTTGAACTCCTGCACGCAGAAGTCAGATTCAGAACTGCAGCATCATACTGGGGTACATTGCAAAGCTCTGAGAGCAGGGGAACTACGAAACAAACAGTTTGAGCCACAAACAAATGGAGAGTCGTTATTGAATGAGTCTCTAACTAAAAACCTTCAAGAAGAGCCTGCACAGGAAAACACATCACTGAGAGGTAAATAAAGAGCAGACATAATGACTTGTAATGCTGCTTGAAATAGTGGCTTTTTTTCTTGTAGTAGAAAGTAAAACAGGATCATTTTTTACGTATGCACAGTGCTGCTTTATCTTAAGAATTTCTTGGGTAGAGAAATACAGAACTTGAGAAGCACCTTTTTTTTTTTCCTCCCTTTTATCTTTGCTGCTAGAATGTAAACCAGCTTTGTATGGGATGGAAAGTGCTTTCTATACATGGCATAAAGTATACTTGTAATAAATGGGAGCTTCACAGGATGCTCACACGTATATGTCAGTGTTTAGGTAAATGAAACATTTCCTTCATTGAGATGCCAAGTCTAATGAAAACTGTCTGTAATGGAGACAGGAGAGTACCACAACACTGAATTTGTTTGTGCTGCAGAACTAAGTCTTTCCAGTATTCCACTGATTGGTCAGTTCACCCAAATCTGTTTCCAGTGTGGCTGGGTGTAAATTATCTCGGCGGTAGACAAGGTGTCTGGATCAGCAAAGTACGATGAATGTAAAGCAAAGAGCTGTGGGTGGTATGGAAAGGTTTGGGGCAGTTAAGAAAAAAAAAAAGCACTTAGCAGGTAGATTAAAAACTGAGTAGAGATGTAAAGTATAGGAAAGAAAGAAAATTCAATCAAGTAGCAAGCAAGCCACTGTCAATCACAGAGGCTGCAGAGGCTTTGTTGTTAATCATAACGCTATTGTGGCAAGGAACAGATGTGGCACAGCTTTATTGTAAATACTTGTGGTGGTGGGACTCTAGCAATTACTTTGGGTAGGTGCAGAACCCATGAAGAATTCTGAGAAGGGCACTACTTTCAAACTGGATCCTGAAATGAAGCAGGGCCTATTAAGACTGCAGTCCTGGCCTTTTCCTCTCCATACCGGTTACTTCACCCTGGGTAACGGTAGTTCTGTGCACATAGCAATGCTGAGACTTGATGTGATGGGAGATGGCAGAGATTATTTGATGATCAGTGCTCATATTGGAGAAACTTTTTTGCCTTTCCTCTAAGCTTAACATAAAGCATTTTAAAATGCACTAAAAATTGATTAACTGTTACATTACGAAGAGGACTTGCAAATGTTTATCTTGAGATGCTGGTAGAAAGCCTTTGCAATTCAAATTCTTAGTATCTGTCCTTATAATTAGTTCAAGTACTTAAAAAATATATGCAAACACAGCTTTGTAGGACCAGATATGTTTGTATTACACATTCAGTAATTGTTTTTCCTTAGATGATCTTCCTGTTCCAAATTGTTAGAGAACCAAGTCTGGATTTGTGAGGTGGTTGTGTGGGGGTTTGTTTTGGTTTCTTTTGTGTTGTTTTTTTCTGTGGGGGTGGGATTGTTCTTGTTTTTAACTATCCCCACTTCTTTTTTTTTTTTTTGTCACTTACTGACTTCTGTTTCCCCTTCCCCACTATTCTGCAGTTGACTCATTGCCCAGACTGGATAATAAAGAGGTCCAGGTGGAGTTGCAAGGTGTTGATCCAGGCACAGGGGGCAAGAATGAATATGTGATGGACAAAGATCAGCAAAACTATGAAGGTAATATAGTGTATATGTAAAAAAACCTCTGGTTTCTCTTGAATTGTGTGAAACTCTAAATTACTGCAGGTAATTGTCCTCTTTGCTGTTGCTTATGGGGTTTAAATCTTGTTTTCCTAGCTGATATGGATTAATTGCTCTAAGAATCCAAGCTGGTCTGTTAAGGGTTATGCTTTCAGAAGGGCCACAGGGATTTAGGAGTCTCATTTTCAGTAAAAATAATGAGTTGTATGCCTAACTCTGATTTCTGTTGCTAATGTCCTCACTTCTGAACTCTTCTTTGAATTAAATGTTTGTCACTTATTGCTTCTGCATCTAGTTATGAACTATTGGAATGGAGCAATTGAATGATAGACTTTTGCTTATCTGAATTATTTGAAGGCATTCAACTAGGTTGAAGCCTAATGGAATCATTTAATGAAAATGTAAATAGGCTTAATACTGCATATTATGTGTTGCTGCATCATCCATTAGTCTTTTTCGGGAGGGCTTGAATAACCTGGTTGACATGTTGTATGTAGAGTACAGAGGGTACGGCCAATTTTGTACTCCTTCATCACATCATTAATTTTATTTGCATAAGTAGTTTGATTGAAGCAGGTCAGTTGGTTTGCAGGAGCATGCTCGCTGTGTGTCTCTTCTCTGTGTGGACACATAAAGGCACAGAAAACTTATTAGTTCACCTTTAATTAAAAGGAAGTGTTTCATTAAAAGCTATAACTGGTATTCTCATCAGAAATACTGCTTTCTGAATATCTGTTTTTATTTCCTGCTTCTATTATCTGGACTGTTCGCATGAAATCAGGATTGCAGAGTTTGAGTTCATCTATCTGGGGTTTTGTGCATCTCAGTCCACAACCTTCTTTGACATCTGTGTTCCTCCAGCAACTGACTGGTAGAGAGGAGGAGCAGAAGCTAATGAACTTCTCTTGATTGCTACACCGGTGTTTTCTTGGAAGCATTTCTACCCTGTGATTCTGTCACAACATTTATGCCTGTGTGCAGCCCTACATGTACTTTAGTGACTGTCATCCAGCCTTAATTGCAAATATACTGATATCCCAGTATTGCAGCTTCTTTTTCCTTTTAGGCTCTATTTGGCTTTATTCTCTTGTGCTTGGGCTTGACTTGGTCCTTCATGTACAGCTACCCCCTCTGCCCCCAGAGTTTGCACTGATTTGGAGTTTGAACCTGGGTGTTCAAATTCTCCATGGAAACCAGTTTGGAAGTGTTAAGACCTCTGCAAGATCAATGAATGATGCCCAAAAGAGGGTTCTAATTTGCAGCGATCTTTTGCAGAACTAATAGAAGAGGAAAATGTAAATTACTGGTACCCAGAATATAACCATTTTCTTAAATACTTACACATACAACCTTCAACATACACAGAACTATAAGCATAGAATATATGTAGGAATATATAGCTTTTATTGGTCTGGGTCTGGGGTGATTGCATTACTTATGAATGGCAAAGTCAGCTGAGAGATGTGCTGTGCATGCCAAATGAGTGCCAATAAAACCTTTAACACTGAACATTTTTATGGATTTTGTTTAGAACACATTTTAAAAGAAGTTATTAAAGCCCCCTTTTCAAGTTTTACTATTTTGTTGATAATCTTTTTAAAATTCCACTGACTTAATGCTCCAATTGGTTTTCTATAGATTTTTTTGAAGTGAGGAGGAAAAAAATATTTAATTCTAAGTTTTAGGAAAAACCATTTAAAGCCATGGGGTTTACTTTTAAATGTCAGTGCCTTCTGGTAGAGGTTATCATCTTTGTAGCTGGAAAGGACCGGGCTCCATCAGTATCTTATTCAGGGCTGCATATAGCAGAAGTAACGTGCGGTCATTAGGGAAGAGCCAGCCAGGTGTATTTTGAGTATTGTTTATTTGAAAGCTGATAAAGGGGTTTGAAAAAATGGATGTGCAAGTTGAGTTAATGAGCAAATCATAGAAAGAGGTCAAAGATCCAAACCTAATATTGTATAGTTTGCAATTATTCTGCTTTTTTATCCTGTTATTATGGAAGTAAATGAATTCCTGCTAGTGCTGTTAAGAACAGAATGTCAGATAAAGAAATATTAATATTCACACACAAGCCTCCTGTTTTTCAGAGATGCAAAATCATCATAACATTAACAACGTGAATATTCAGCATTCATTAAGAGAGATAAATGAAGAGTTTTATTCCGTGAAACATGAGGACATTGACTCAGCCACCGCGTATTCAGGTTCCAAGTGCCTGCCTTCTCTCAAATTGAGTGTAACAAGTACAGATGCACTTGATGACTGTGAAGTCATAGATGATATAGAAGAACTGAAACAAAGAATTAAGACTATGAAGTCTGAGCTTGAAAAGTACAAAACGTTAGTGTTTCATTTACAGACCTCTGGTCACCTTTTATCGAGTGGTGTTTCCAATATAGTTCTGAGTGACACAGTCCTACCCGTGGAAGGACCTGTTACACAAGTGCAAGATACAGCCATGAGAGAGATGAAAACATTTCCCAGTGTTTCACAGCTGATGGGTTACGAGATCCACACTGAAAATTGGAATTCGGAGTCTTCAGGAGCACCTGATACACGGGCAGCACAAAACCTTAAGGAACTACTGTCAGTAAATGAGGCAGAACTTGAAAAAGAGCCACTTGCGAATATGCATCTCCATGAAGTGTATCATCTTCAGAACAAACTGAGAGAGACATCAGCATCCAAGTGAGTAAAGCTATTACTGTTTCAGGTTCCTTTCTGTAAACAGCAATGCCAGATAGCGCAGGGAGGTGATATGGAGATAATGTTATTCACATCTGAGTGTGCTGTTACGGGAAAGACTAAATTTTGCCAACTAACATAAAGCAACAGAAACGTTTAGTTAAAGGATGCCTTGAAGTACCAAACAGTATGTCTCTTTACAACAGAACTGCTGATAAGCTCCTTTCATCCTCTGTTAAGGGTTCTGTGCCAGGCACCTCATCTCTCCCCACACCTCAGGTCCCCACACCGCTCTTTGCTCGAGAGAGGATGTATTGGAGCAAAGTCCAATCACCTCAGGTTCCTCTGTAAAAACTGACCTCTGTAATCAAAGGGTTAAAGCTTTGATTGCTCAGGTTTTTACAGATGAGTGTGAGAATATGGAACATCCCATTTAAGACAGGAGTGTTTCCATGGGCAATTGGTTAACAGATTCATGCTAACACTTCTGTTTGTGTGACCACAGTATATGTATAAAATAACAAGTTTATGCTCTAGTTATAATTTATTTTGCAGTTGAGTGCTGCAGTGCCATCTTTTAAGGGATGTGAAAGTAGATACATATAGAAATTAATGAATGAGAATTTATAGCAATAAGTTCATAGGCTGTAAAATCATTTGTAGGGTGCTGGAAAATATGTCTTGGTTTTTGTATGATAAGACTGGATGTGGCGTTTTGGAAAGTGCCTAAACAAGTCAGAGACATAAAATGGGGCCCCATAAGACCAAACCTTTTTCAACTTCCACCACCCCCCTTTCTTCCCCTCTGTAATACTTGTTGCTGCCCCAAGGGCCTATAGGATGGCAGGAAGTACAACAGAGAGAGGTATGCAGCCTGTTGGCTTTCTTTAGAACGCTTGAGTGGAAATATTTGGAGATGCTGAGCAACCACCAACACGGGCTATTGTATATCTCTCAGCATTACTATCATAAAATAAAGGCATGCTACATAGTGCGTATAAATTTACATACCTTGAAAATATACCTCATCCATTTTACAAAGGAAGCCCTAACTGTGTAAATTTAGGAATGAGGCAGTACGGATCGCTGTAAAGGTTTTATGGCCACTGTCTAGGACAACTGCACGAGTCACAAGTGACAGACCCCAAAATGAGTTATGCATCTTTTCCTATACAAATGACAATAAAAATTCTCTAACAGCCCACACTGTCATAGGTTTTGTTTATGCCCCATATATTGTTTGATGCTCTGCATCTTTTCAGATCCTCTCCCTTTTTCTCTCTGCTACCGCCCCGTTCTGTAGGAAGTCTGTCTGTGATACAGCCAGTGGCAGTATAAAGGAGATGTCTGTATTTGCAAGTGCAGAATAAATTCAATTGATCTGAGTTGAAATTTATATCCTGGCTTGGGGAGTTACGGGAGTTTGGGACACTACAGTGGTTGTCATGGTTGTGTCTCTGGTAATAAACATAGAGAGACATGCAGAATTATCAGGCTGGGTGAAACCATCAGCTCAGAAAGTCCAATATTGTGCTCCTGGCAGGAAATACATAAAGTTTCAGAAGAAGGGACAGCTCCATCTGTTCTGCCATAGCAAACTAAAACAAAAAGCAAAACAAAAAGTAAAAAAGAAATAGAAAAAAACAACCATCAGGAAAAATGTGTATTCTTAAAACCTCTTTTCATGTATACACTCCTGTTTATTTTAATCTGGCACCTTTGCATGCCATCCAGGTTATTTCCAAGCAGGCAAACAAGTCATCACTTTAGTGATGTGCCCATCTTAAAAATGAAGCAGTTAAATTGTGGGTTATTATCCTTTGCTTATGCCCATAAATACAAAACTCAACGGTTAGAGACAATGCATTTCTCATTGTGGTTGTAAAAGCATTTTAAAAGAAAATTGAGTCACATAAAATGATAGTTTAGGAATATAAGTTTAATTCACTTTGTATTTAATGTTATTTATGGTCAGAAAATTGCTTTAAAGATAATTTCATTTTCTCAGATATGATTCATTAGTTCATTCACAAGCTCAGGAATTCTCCTTTCAACGCCAACAAGTTAAAGAGATCCGCAGTGGTTGTGTCTCTTACCATCAACATCTGACGAGCCTTATTAAAGCTTTTGAGGAACTGCTTCAAGCCAGTGATGTAGATTATTATGTTGCTGAAGGCTTCCAGTGAACAACTGAATCAAAGTGTGCTGTTGTTTGAGAAGCTAGAAAGGAAATTCCTCTGTGGTGAGTAGCAGGATTTTGTGCTTATGTCAACCTTCTCAAAATGTGAAGAGTTGTTTGGGTTTTTTCTTTCCAGTTAAAAGCCTTACATCCTCTCCCATTGCTTTTAAACTATTTGTAGGTAGGACTATTTCAGAAGGTAAAATTTTAGTGCTCAACCAGAGTGGATTTTACTTTTATAAAGTTGTCCTCTGTATTGACAACTTCCATTTTGAGTTGTTTGTCTTAGCACATGTTTGTTTTAACTCTTCAAATACAGTGGCTACAGTTTAGTAAAAGTTGAGTTACGAGCAGGCTTTGGGAGTTTCTGTTTCAGGAAACAGCCCAGCTGACTTCATTGAACCCAGGCACCAAGCATGTCTATTGATGGGGTCTCAGGGATGTGGTTCACAGTTGGCTTTTAACACAATCTGTATTTAACTAAAATGAAAAAATTATAGGTTCCTGAAGTTTTTCTTCTAAAGTACAGTCACTTGCAAGAAGAGAAATGCAGAGCTGTGCTTTTAGAAAGAAAGAAGACATTAACATACAGTAGTCCATCCAGGCAAGTTTCTATGACCAAAGCCTTTAAAGGACTGCAAGGAATCCTGTACTGGACAGTTGGAAGGTAATACCATGCTGACTTGCACATTCTTGATATTCCTGTAAAAGTAACACAAGTTAAATTGTGTGCAGGTGTAAAATCAGCTGTCACTGGATGCACCAAGAAAAAGAGCTGTGGACCTACACAAATGGTGCACATAGACAATCAAAATAAAGGAAAGGGGAAATCTGTTTGGTTAGAAGGTAGGGGAGAATAATTCCTTTCAGAATTTTGAGTAGCTTGTGAATTTAAGAGACTGTGGTGTATTGCAAATCAGTGTGTATTTGAGGGTTTCTGTAGGGCATGCTAGTAGAACAAGAGTCTCCTGTGCAGGGTTGTAGGAGAAGTCAACCAGAGAGATGTTGTCCTGGTGTTTGAGAAAGCTGAATGGAGTGTGTACCCAGGACAGGACATCGTCATATGTACCAGTAAGCAAAGCCTTTTTATTACCAGTGAGAACTGGCATGTTGTCTGAAAAATGGGGGCTCACACATCTGAAAGTGCTCTGGTCCTTTGACTGTTTATCCCAGTTTCCCCACGTATTGTTTGGCAAAGCATTAAGTTGGAAAAGCAAAGCCATAACTGTCTAAGAAAGGGGACCCTATCAGGGGATGTATTATTCCTGACATTTCTAATTCTTTTCTGAAGAGACTTACATCTTGCTGCCAAATAGCCTAGCTGGTTAAGAAAAGCATGTTATCTTTCATCATAGAGAGGTAATACACAACCATGTTTTGTATGATGAGCATCAGAATTGACATTTGTCACCTGAAGGAAGAGCACATCATGCATATTGCCTTCAGTCCTTAGTCTGCAGAAAGCTAGCAGCAGAGGGATGCTAGCACGAGTGAAATTCAGCAAGACAGACCTTTGCCTGTCCTCACAAGTGTTGCTTTCTGATCCAAACGACCAGCGCTCCTTCCACGAGGTGTCAGCTGAAAAACCGACACCGTCAGCAAAACACTTGAGGTGGCCTGAAACAGGGACCATGACCCCTACATCTTCCTCAAATTGGCTCTAGAAGATGGCTTTGTTCAGGAGCATTCAGGGCCCAGCTGTACAGTGATCTGTATTGTGCCTTTCATTAAAGATACAGACAGCATGTTGCAATTTGGATTGCTCATATAAAGGGAGTTGTATATGAGAAAAAGGTATTATGGCTAGTGTGTCATAGCTGTGTGTAATAAAAGATTGAGTGTATTCAATGATTTCAGTGGCTACAGAGATTCCTTGCATTACAAATGAGAAGTCTGTGTAGTGAATAAACATTAAATGCCTTTAAAAAAATCCCCAAACCAACAGATGGTATCCTATATACTATGAAAAGTCACTGACAACTGAGACAATTCAATATATCTAACACAATGGTGTTGCATTGAATCACACATTAAAATAAAATGATGTTTGTAGGGTTATAAAGAACATCCAGCGTACTAAGAATTGACTGTAAAGAAGAAGCATAAACAACCGTCTGTCTCTGCATTTCCATCCTGACCTTCAGTTCATTCCCCTGAAATTTCAGCTGTGCAACTCTTTGCCTGCTGCTTTTGCTTAATTGCACAAAAATTTTAAAATATGAGGAGCTAAGGTGACACCACGAAACTCTTATTTCCTTATTCACATCAGTGTCTGAGGCCAGGGCTCTTGCACTGAGTCGGGCTTGTGCTCACACACTGTACCTCTGAGAATATTGCAGACCAAATCCTCGTGTATGCCCCTTTATTAAGGATAACTGGTTGGCCTGACTCTGGGTGGAAAAAATCCAAGTGAGATGGAATTGGTTTTATATAATTTTTATTGAAGAAGTAATGGCATGTACCTCTAATCCCTTTGCCATACAGCACAGTATTTTACATCTGTATGCTAACTAAAACACTAAGGCTGTAAAATCTGGCACCTTTGGTACCTAGTAATTTTTTTTTGAACTCCAGAGAAAGCTATTGTTTTGTTGCTGGGTTATAAATAGTTTTGCTCATGCACAGCATTTGATGTTAATACACAGCTTGTTAAATATCTGTTGACTTCTCTAATTTCTTTTTAATTTCCCATCCTATATTTAAACAGTTTAAGATGCAGGGGGAAAAGTATAATTCTCAGTATCTGGTTTTAATCCAATATTTCTGCTTTGCAGGGGAATCGATAGGTACAGAAGTTACTGTACTTTATGAATTAGCTCAAAGGTAAGAGTGCAGCTGACTGTTTATCAAACATTCAGTTGTTTGATAAGTTGATGAGGATGCTCCATGTTGTTCTGTAGCACAACTTCCACTGTTTTCTTTTGGGGAGGGATTTGCTTATGTTGCCTGTTACATTAATATCCATTTTTTAAATAAAATATCCATAGAAAGCAAGGTGGGGCTTTTTTCCCTGCTTCTCAGCAGACAGCTGAGATACTGGTGCTACCAGGATTATTTCTCTTGTGAACAAACAAAACGTGCTATAATGCACTGTTGGGTATCTTCAAATATTAACCTAATTGGAGCTGCTGGGAGGGATAGTCAGCTGCTTTTCTGTTTTCTGTGACCTTGGGGGCTGGCTCAGGATCACTGAAGTACAGAACTTCATTCTCTGAACACCCTTCTGCTGAAGGTGAAGAGAGCAGGTGTTGTTATGCTGCATATGCTGGGTTTGTGCCAGACCCAGGATTCTTCTGTGCTACAGAAATCCTCAGCTGCCTGTTCGAGGCAGCTTGAGGTCCCCTTAATGCAAAGGTGACTACCTGGTGCTGGAACCTGAGCACTCAGCTGGAGGTCTGTTGATCGCTCCTGCTGACTTGAGGGAAGTCTGAATCTCAGTCATGATAAATACCTCTGATCTGTAGTGTTCTGTCACGTTCAGTCACATAAATTCACCTGCTTTACCTGTGTCCTGTAACTTTGACACTGTGCTCTCTGTCAGGCTTCCAAGGCAATAAAGTGTTTTTTATATTTTAAAATGTTTTGTTTGGCACAAAAGGGATAACGAGAAGAACACTGCAATGTACCAGCAACTGAAGGATGAATCACCTGTACCATCTGCTCTTCAGAGCTTGTCTGACTTTGATTTGTCAGAAAAGTCATCTCTTGGATCACCTGAGCACAGCCATGACCTGGAAGGACACCACGGCACACTGGCGCTTCCGCCAAACAGGTTTCCCCCAGGTAATATTTTCCCACCGCAGATTCACTGGATACTGGGAAAATGTGATAAATAAGACACAAGGGAACTAATTAAGAAATAATGAAGAATGTTTGTCTGCTTCAGCTTTCCAGTATCTTGCATAATCATTGCCGTTTCGGTAATAAGGCGTGCAGAGATGACAACGATTTGAACTACCTCCTGTTTGAAACAAAATTAACTGATATTTTGTGTCTTTGTTGTTTTAGACTATCATCTTTTACTGTACTCCAGACGGTCTTTAAATAGACAAGTTATAAGGGGGAAAATAGACAATTGTCAAGAGATTATTGCATTGAAAAAGAGAGATTTTTCTAATTTTATAAAAGCTGGTGTTGTGTTTCCTTGAGAATTGTAAGTGCTGCATAATTAATAAGTGGTGTCATGTTTGACCTGGATAGTTTCACTAAGCACAAGTGATGCTCGTGGTAGTTTGTTATAGGCAGATGAAAATTTAATAGCTGCGATAGCACGTACTCTTCAGGAGAAAAATATTACAGAGTAAACCAGGAGAGTATGACATGGATAAACTGACAAAGAAGATAGTGACAGTTAGAACAGATAAGTTCCTGAGTAAAGCTGAAACTTACAGCCAATGGAAGAAAAATTGTAGGATGGCAAAGCAAGAAGGAAAAGGTACGGTAATGAAACTTGATCGAACAGATTTATTTATTACGGTATGCATTGTGTAAGTCAAAGCCAAATTTATATCTGAGTTACTCTGGAAAGCTTCCTATTGTTATAAGGAAAAATGTATACTGTTGGCGTGTCGAGCCCGAATGCCAAGCTGCACTGCAGAGCTTTGGATTCATTTCCCAGCACGGGGAACGTTTTAACTAGATAAAATTGTTATCTACTAGAGTTTCATAGGAAGAAGAAATTTAAAGAGCCTTAAAACTGGACCGTTGTTTAAGTTAAAATGCAGAGTAGGAGTTTGCACTAAGTGCACGGTTTGGGCACTGGCTGGAGAGAGACTGTTGTGGTGTCTGCCATCTAGAACAGCTCTGTATCATTTTTTAGTGTTAGCACACATTAGATTTGACAGGAGTACACAGTGTAAAGGAATACAATCATTCACTCGAAATGAGAAGTGGTCTCTTGGTTTATTTAGAGCTATTAATGGAGCATCTGCAAGAAATTAGAATCCTGAGACAACGCTTAGAATACTCCATAAAAACTAATGAGAGATTGAGGAAGGAGCTTGAGAGACAAGTAACAGACAAGGAACTAGATCAAGGTAAGAATTTATTTCACAACAAATTAAACCCACCTTTCCTGCTTAAAGCCTGGGGGATCATGTGCTGCTGGAAATGTTTTGTGTGCTTTTTTGAATAAACCCCACCCCTTTACAGTAGAAAATGATGTGCCTTTCTCAGTGCTGCAGCATCTCGAGCAGACCCAGCTTTTCCACATTGCCTGTAGTGTGCCATAAATACCGATCTAATGTTACTCTTCCTTGAGGCTGTTGCTTGAAGTGTGTCCAGTACTGATGCCCAAATCTGTTAAGGGATATAGGTCAAACTTCCAATTGCATATAGTGGTAAGAGAACAGGACTAACTCCCAGGTAGTTTGATGACATTTGATGATGCTGTGGTTGAATTTCATACAGATAATTGAAAGATCCTTCTAGTTGTGTTGCCAGCAACCAACCTCCTTTATTTTTTTTTCCTCCCTTTTTCTGCCTTTGGGATATCATTATTGCTGTAATGGTCTTGGATTTTAGGATGTCATCCTCTTCTAATTCCAGCCGGGGGCAGCTGTAGGACAGGAAGCCTATTTTATCAAGATAATTTCACTGGGGCCTGGGCCCAGTGTGAATAGAGGAGGCGCTTTCCTCAAAATGACATTGCTGCTGTTGAGCCAAAGCAAGAATCCAGTGGGATTAGCTTTCCTATCCCCATGCTGTGCAGACCCTGGGTGGTCAGTACAGCATCACTGCTGACAGGACCATTGAAGATCCCTTCCCTGGAATTCTCTGACTGCTTTGAAGCCAGCTGGTGTTTATGCACAGGGACAAAATATCTGTAAGACAGAGCCGAGGCCGTGCTGTTCGGCTTGTCATTTGAGTTGATTGGTGTGATAAATGTGCCCTACACAAAATGACATCGTAAGTTTTTAATGAGAAATACCTGACAGAAACTGATGGAAATTTTAACGTAGAGTTGGTTTTCATGCCAAACTCTAATACTAAAAGTCCTAAAAATAGGTATGCAAATTCAGAGTTGCTGCTCTCTTGTTGCTAGTGTTCAGCATCTTTGAAAACCAAGCTCTGTGGGGTGTTTAAAACTTCTCACAAGAGGGTGGCCAGGCTTTCCCTAAGGATGCTTTGGTAGCACCTTTTCAGGCACATTGTACCAGGCAGACTTTCCTACCCTTTACGTCGTTCTTGTTTGCCTTCCCACATTTTCCCCCATAGGACAATTGATTAATATGCAATATTACTCAGAGTGGAAGCAGGTAATAAATACATCCATGCTTTCCTTTTACTCAGGTTCACTAATAATGACATTAGATTCATTATGTTTTACATCATCCCCATGATCCATTTCTGTTGTTGTTTAAATGGAGACTACCTGCAAATGGCAGTTTGCTTTCAGGAATAATTTACAGTGATGGAAAGGTGTATAAAAAGCATCCATTTCATTCATGAAGTATTTATGTTGCTGGAAAGGCATACTGTTCCCGTGAAATAACCACACTGAAACACTTCCAACTCTTTTACAGCTTCATAAAGATTCTGGCAAGGGCATCCATTAATGCAGTGAAAGTATATTTTCTTTATAAACTGTCTTATGCCTTCCATCTGTCTTCTTGTTGCCTTAGTACATCTACCAATGCATGGAGCAAAAATTTGGAAAAGGAAGGGAAAAAAAAAACCAACTACCTGTTAGAACAGCTCCTTTTTCTAACTGTTCTTTCTGTGCCTCCTTTTTCTCTCTGTTTTGAAGATCTCTTTCATGTTATCAGATGTGTGTGTTCTCTCTCTCAGTAATGATGCTTTCTTTCCTAATAGATGGGCTTTTTTTTTTTTTTTTTTTTTGACTTTCAGTGCAAAAAAGAACTTCCCAAGTAAAACTGAAGCAGATTTTAGCTTTGGGACATAATAATTCAAAGCAATTGTTTTTCTTTTAACTTAATATCCTTTGGTTTGTTATCCTTTAAAAAAGAAAACCAAGTTGTAACCTACTTAATTGTTGATGAGTGTTAAATTCATGTGATACTGAGTGGTTAGCTCACCCAAAGTTAGAATTATTCTTGTCTGATAAATACTATATGGATGGATATATACACACATCTGCCCACTTTTTTGCCACGCTATTTTTAATATTTAGATTCTCTGAGTGTTTAAGTGCCTCTGGGCTTCTAGTATTCTATAAATGACTCAAGTGCTGGTAATGACTACATCGTTACTATAAAGCTGAGGTTTGCAGTGCAAGTAGAACTAAAATAATTGCTTCAATCATTTCAAATGTTAGGCTTCAAAATAAAATCAGAGGCTTAATTTTGAGTTTCCTAGGTTTCAAATGTTATTAACAGCAGTTAACATTAAAAGGGGGGTTGTTTGCTTTTTTTAACCCATAAGTAACTAGTGTGTCTGCTCAGACTTAGCTCCAGCTTTAGTATGTCATTATTTTGCTTTACCTGGGAATGAAAATTTCCTTCCTCTTTGCTGTGATTTTCAATACTGCCTGTCTTTCAGCCAGTGTTGCCTTTGAAACCTTCAAGGTACGCTTCCTTAGCACTCACTTTTTCAGCACAAAACATAATGAAAACTCAAGTGTATTGCAATTGTAGGCCCTGATGCGCCACTTTACTCTGGTGAGATGGACCTTTGCATCTATGGAGAGCATAATTGATGTCAGCAGGGCTCTGCACAGAAGTAGTAGTCTCAGTAGTGGGTCAAATTGCAGGATTGTGGCCTTATTACCACTGGCTCTGCATTATCCCTTATTATGTAAGATAACTAATAGTTATATTCTAAAGACTTTCAGTAGAACTGTGATAGCATAACTTTTCAAATAGGATAAAGCTGGGTGATAGGCAATAAATTAAATTAGAATCAAGATGAGACCATCAAGCCTTGCCACTTCAAGTTGAATTGCTTTGTTAAAATCTGAAAGGAAAAAGCCTTTTGAGTTCACATAGCTACCTCAACTCTTTAACATATAGATAGTAAAATGCCATTAGTGCCAGGCTTCTAGAGCCTTTGAGTCTTTCAGTAACGACAAGAGGTGCGTTTCGTGGCACACTACATCCCAGTTAGGTAGTGGGTAAAAGCTTCAGTTGGGATTACAATGAAATGAGATTACTCTGAGGAGGCACAGCACATCAAATTAAATTGAACTGCCAGAGCTGAAAGGCATCCTCCTCATGCATTCAGCTAATTTTTTGCCAGCTGGTTATTTCTCTATTAACCAAATAGTTGACACGCGTGTAGTTCTCTCGCACTTTAAAGCGTAAGAGATACTGGGATAACCAATCAACTGAAAAATACTTTGAATAGTAATGTTAATTCCAGTGGGTCCTGAAGTGTTTTACTGACTATTAGCAGGTTATAAAGGGCAATAACAATTATTTGACTTGCGTTCCAGAGGCAGCCACCTTGAGAGTGGAATGTGGCACTTCCCAGACTGCATTGTAACATTACATACTGCTGTGGGATGAGTAACATAAATACAGTACATTGTGAGGATTACCTAGGCTGGAATTTGCCTGCCTGGATACACGATTTAACACTTAGATTTGTGTGACTGGTGCAAAGAGATCCTCAGACTAGGGTTCATCAGACTTAAGGTTTTGAAAAGTCAGAGATCTAAATCTGTGCTGGCTACCCAGAGCTTCTTGTGAAGGCACCGCAGAGAAGTACGTCACTTCACAGAACAGGGCAGAGGCACAGAGAGATCTGTAGAGGATACATCACAGACTTAACAGAATTGTAGGAGTTGGAAGGGACCTCCAGAGACCATTGAGTCCACCCCCTGCCAAAGCAGGGTCCCTAGGACAGGTTGCACAGGCGTTGTCCAGACAGGTCTTGAATATCTCCAGAGATGGAGACTCCACATGGATGGAGGCTCCCTGGGCAGCCTGTCCCAGGGCTCTGTCACCCTCACTGTGAAGAAGTTCTTCCCCATATTGGTGCAGAACTTCCTGTGCTCCAGCTTGAGGCCATTTTGCCCTTTGTTCTGTCCCCACAGACACTGAGAAGAGGCTGGCTATTTCATCGTCTCCCACAGTTTAGATATTGATAACCAATGATCAGATACCCTCTCACTCTTCTTTTTTCAAGGCTGAATAGACCCAGTTCATTCCTCACAGGGGAGCTGGTCCAGGCCCTTAGTCATCTTTGTGGCCCTCATTGGATGAGCTGCTCTCTGGAGGCGCCCATTTCTCCCTGTGACTATTGATGGAAGCTGTAGGTTAATCAACCCTGGTGCAGATATCTAAATGGTAAATACATGAATTTAAGAGGGATGAGTCTTCATCCCTAGGATGGTAAACGGTTGCTCAGTTTGTTGGTGGAGCCAAAGACAGCGACTCCAGCCTTATGCTCTAGACTGTTGTGGTAACAAAGTGTTACCAAACTACTGACACTCCTTCCTGCATTACCCACCGTGGGTTAGTGTGTCAACTCTGGTGGTCCTCTGCAGTGGTGACATTAAACACAGCAGAGTATGAGCAGAGCAAGGCTGAAATACACGGTTTGCCTTCCTACAGTTTGTGTTCTTTTCAAGGCATAGCAATGTCACAAAATCCTCCTGCATTTTGTCCTGTTGGAATTATAGCTGATAAGTAAAGACTGCCAGGGATAATTTTGCAATTTTGGACATGGCTGCCCAGCAATGAGAGGTACTTGTGCTGCAGGGCTTTGGATTACTTGGCATTAACCTGAACTGCCTTTTAGTCTGTAGGGATAACCTTCAAAATGTCTAAGGGAGAAATATCTTTCATAACATGTTTTTCTGCAATTTTTTAAATTGTTCTTGTCTGGAAAGTTTAATCTTTAATGACCTAGAGATGACTCATAAATCATCTTTTATGTATATATTTATAGGTTCTGCAAACATTTTTATCCATGGCTCAGAGCAGCATAATTCTCTGACTTCTGAAATACATTTCCTGAGGAAGCAGAATCAAGTTCTGAATGCAATGCTTGCAAAAGGATCCAGAGGTAAAAATATAAAATTGTGCTTTTCAGGAGTGGACTGCAACTCAGAAAACAGAACTGGTAACCAATGAAACACCAACAGTCACTTCATCAAACTGACCTAATGATTCTTCCCACCCCTGAAATTCCATGCTCAAGCATAAGCACCCAAACTGGGGTAGCACTAATGCTCCTTCTTTGTGTGTGTTTGTAGCATTTTCCATTTGATACTCTCATTTGTCCATTCTTCTTTATGCATTCCTTTCTTTGTAAACATTCTGTTTCCTCTTCCCGCTATTTCTTTTACTGCCATTTTCTTGTTTCCCCATGCTTCCATTCTGAGGCCTTCTAGAAAAAAAAGAAAAGGAAGAAGAGCCATAAACTAGGATTATTGCAGAAACTGAACCCATTTGGTACAGAACCATTGCCAAGGGAAGCAAACTCATTACATTTAGGCTCAGAAGTCTGCGACAGAAGCTTGACTGGACAGGTTAAGTCATCGTCTTTTTGGAAACTCTTTATAAGAGGATAGAATTGGAGGAATCCATTTGGGAGGACTTGCAATCTCTAAGATTAATATTAACCTTTCCTTGTTTTCACAACCTTTCCTTGTTTTCACAACCTTTCCTTGTTTTCACTTGTTTAAAAGTCTGCCCTCTTCTTTTCCCTCAGGAAAACCCAACAACTCACCAACTAGGTTGGCTTAAGCCACAATTAGATTATACTTGTCTGTACTTTCAAGACTGTTTGTGGAAAAGCCCTGGTGCTTCTTCCAGTCATGTACTCTCTGATCTCTTTTGGTACATCTTGGTGCTTATCTGTTTGTTCCATTTCTACTTTTAAGTTAATATATTCCTGCTTTTGTTTGTTTCCACGTTTGACAGTAAGATCTGATAACACCAGAGTGTCTTTTTTGAAGACCCATGATGGACAGACCGTTGCCACCCCGGTGTTTAAAATAATGTTGGTATCTCTGGAGTTTGTGAGCTGCTTTTCCTTTTTATTCCTGGATACACTAGAGAAGGAAAAGCTGCTTAGATATCTCCTGCACGCTTTGGTCTCAGGTGCTTTCTATCAGGTCTTAGCTTAGCCCTTCAGTAGTGAAGGAGTGATGATGCACACTGTTAATAACACATGGGGATTACCATTTTCATACGCTTTCAGCAAGACTATTGGCAATGAGAGAATGATTTTCTAACTGTTGGGAGATGGAATAATTCCTTCATGCTGTCTCTTTGCCAAGGTTGCTGCCTCCTTTTCCAAGGCTAAAATGTAGAGTCACAAAAAACTTGGGGTCCCCCCAAGCCTCTCTGATTGCCCCTGTCTCAAAATGCTCACTTGTGTCTATCAGCAATTCTTTGTCATGGAACCAGTTTGGGGAAGTTGCTTGTGTGAAGGCCAGAAGGACTGCTGTGATTTATGGGGCAGATGAATGGGGCAGGGAAGGAGAGGACAGAGGGATTTCCATTGACACAGAGGAACATGGATGCAACATTCCCTGGAACAACCTTTACTGGGTCCTTTACTTCCTAAAGAGAAGTTCCTTATTTTTGTGAGGATTGGTAAAATTCACGTGCCTGCTTTGGGACACTGGTGCCAGTAGGCATTGAATACTGCCCTTCAGACCAAATTCTGAGAGGTGTTGGGTGTGTTTGGCATTAAAGGCTGCCCACAGGTTTTTATTGAGCCTTTGTGAGTCCTGGGGAGGGGTGGGTGTTGAATATTTCATGTTACAGGAAATGCATCTAGCAAAAGTCATCAGAGAATTGAAATACTGAAACCCTAAAACTCACAAGAGCTGCTGTTATTTCCTGACAGTCTCTGAAAAAGGTGGTTTTGTTAAAAAGTGCAGCTTTAGTAGGCTGTGGGCATTGCAAATGCCTTGTGTTTCTTCTTGTTTCAGATAAACAAAAGGAAAATGAAAAGTTAAGAGAATCTCTTTCTAAAAAGAATGCAATCCTTGAGCATCTTCATGAGGATTATGAATGCATCAAGAAAGAAAATGAAAGGTTGCAAAAGCAAATTGGCCAAAAGGAGGATGAAACCAGATACCTGACCTGTCAGATTTACAGCAGTCGTAACGAATTAAACAGGTATTGATTTCTGTCCACACTCAGACCTACGTTTGGAGAAGAAAATTGTCACTGTGACAAGCATGTGTTTAGTCATAGTCGTTAACGTTAATGAGGGGCATGGATATAATTCAAAAGGCAAGGGAAGAATTATGGAGGAAAGGGGAATTCAGAGTGTAGATTTTGTAAGGAAAGATTTAAAAAAATAACTTTTAACTTAGCCATTTACTGGGACTTGGCAGGTTGCAAACAGAAATTAATGTAAAGCAACATCAGCTCTCTGAGAACGAGAAGTTACTGCAGTCACTCCGAACTGAGATCAAGGTTTATGAAAAGCTGGAAGAAGCAAGAAGAAAGAGGACAGGTATAACTGCACTATTATTATTTAATTATCTTTAACATTAGCCCTTGCAATCCTTTCCCCTCTCTGAATATGATCTTGTCAAAGGACAGTAGGGCTGGGGGTCACCGTTCCTTTGTTTCTGGTTGCCTCTGCTATGCAAAGGAGAACTGACAGCGTGATGATGAAATGCTGCTTTTTATTTAGGAGTGGAACTGTGAGGTTGAGATGTGGGATACATCCTGAGTAGGCACACCCAAGTCTCCTTTATCTCTTTAGCTAAGCCAAAAACAAATATTGAAGATTCAATGGCTTGGGCTGGATAAGCTTCCTGGGGGTCTTAGATATTTACTTGTCATCTAAATGCATGCTGCTGTGTCCTCGCAGGTAGTGCTTGCTCTGGTAGCTTGTGCTTTCTCTCATCTGAATACGAAGGTAGTGTCTTCTCTCTAGGGCTGGGGAGGAGCTTTGGCACTGCTTTCTGAAGGAGACTTTTAATAACTTCTTTTCTGCTTTTCTGTCAGTAAAGGTGAGGGGTAGGACTGAGACTTAGAGGAACAAGTTCTTCCTGCCTTTTTTAAGGAACATATACCACTCTATAGCTGCTGATAAGGTTGGGTCAGAAAGTGCAGTGCTCTGCATTGCTGCATACTCGTTACAGGACCAAGCAAATTTCCCATTGGAAGTTCTTGTAAAAAGTTGTTGGTAGTTGTTAGTTGTTGGAAGTGTAAAAGTTGTTGGTTTGTTGGGTTTTTTCCCTCGTGCTCCTTTAAATACTATACCCTGCTGTCCCTGTTTCATGCCCAGCAGCAGAAGAGCCCTCTTGGCATAAGGCTTTAAGCAAAGTCGGTTTAGGGGTGGAAGTATTTCTCCTTGTAGTGTATTTAGAGAGTAGCAGCACCCTCTTCCTGCAGTTGAACCCCTTCCCACTGTCAGGAGAAGAGTTTGATTTCAGCATGGAAGAATGCATGGAATTGTTTGTGTACTGACCTCCTTCTGTGAAGAGATGAACACAGCCCTTGCTTTTTGCAGGTTCAGATTTGTTCCTCTGGTTGCCAGGTGATCACTATTTTCTTTTTTTCTTCTGTGTATAAAATTAAACTCCCAATTCTACTCCATCCCTCCTCCACACTCTGAGATTGCCCATTCCTTTTTCTTTCTCCAGACTGTGCATTAATGCACTTCAAATGGTGTAAATCCTCTTCGTTCTCTTTTTATTATATCCTTTTGCTTTTGACATGAGACTTATTGGCTTTTATGGACAAAGTGAAAAATAATTTTTGTCTCTTTAAATCTTTTGAGGGTAGAAGCAATTAAGACTTGCTTTTTTGTCAAACCATTATTTTAATGCTGTTTGTAGTTCATTCTAAATATTGAGGATAAAGCAGGCTATAATTTGCTTGCTCATCATTCTGAGAAAGGTTAATATTATTTTAATTGTTAAAAATGCTAAGTGTTTCTTTTGAAATTCTCTCAGATCCCAGATGTGATGCCTCAGAAGAAGAATTCCGAAAGGATCAGAATAATCCACTTGACTTACATGAACTATTGACTGAAATACAGGGTTTGCGAGTGCAGCTTGAAAGAAGCATAGAGACAAACAAGTCTTTGCATGAAAAATTAGAGGAACAGCTCTCAAAAGAAAAGAGAGAGGAAGTGAGATCAGCCTCAGCTGTGAATATCAACTATCTTTTCAAACAAGAATCTCAGCATTATGCAGGAGTGAATGGTACTGTGCCAAACGTGCTTTTGTTATGCTGTAGAACCTGTGCCTTGTTCTTTAAATATTCTCTTAAAGCCTCATGCAGCATAAAATAATAGAATCACAGAATGGTTTGGGGTGGAAGGGACCCCAAAGATCAGAGAGTTCCAACCCCCTGCCCCAGGCAGGGCCACCAACCTCCAGGCATGATCTAGACAAGGTTGCCCAGGGTCCCATCCAACCTGGCCTTGAACACTTCCAGGGATGGGGAACCCATCTCTGGGCAGCCCGTTCCAGCCCTTCACCACTCTCTCTGTAAAGAACTTCCCCCTAATAGCTAATCTAAACCTTCCCTCCTTCAGCTTCAACCCATTACAGAATCACAAGGTTGGAAAAGATCTTTAAGATCATCAAGTCCAACCGTTCCCATCCTATGTTAAACCATATCCCTAAGTACCTGATCCATCCCCCTTGTCCTACCGTTGTCTGCCCTTTTTAGAAGTTGATTCCCCTCCTGTTTCTCTGCTCCCTTCAGGGACTGCGAGGCTGCAATGAGGCCCCCACCCCCCAACCTTCTCTTGTCCAGGCTGAACAAGCCCAGCTCCCTCAGCCTCTCCTCACAGGGGAGGTGCTCCAGCCCTCTGAACATCTTTGAGCTGTACATGAGCTGTATGTTTGGGACCTGCCCATCAGCCTTTCAAATCCCTTTCCTGTTAGAGCTGCTAGTCTGGAGGGAGGTGAAATGCACACTGCACTGTCCTACAGCCTCCAACTGTCGCTTCCTTTTCATTCCAGAGAAGCATTGGCAGACCAGCTCTGGGATGGAAGGATGCCTACATTAAATTGCCATAAATTTTGCTTACCTGAGGGTTCTTTTTTTAATGCTGAGCTCTCCAGCATTTGCTAGGGGTGACTGTGTATTGCTCCAGTGTGATCAATATGTGCACTAAATGCTCTTTGTATAAATCAGTTGTCCCCTTTTTGCCCTTGAGGAATACTTTACCTTTATTTCAATCACTGTTAAGTGATTCTGTTGTAGCAAATCAGAGAAAATGTAGTGTTTACACTTGGGGTTAGGTTATTGTCCCAATACAGATGTACATGGGATACAGAGGGCACGAGAAGGCTGTTCTTGCTGCTGAAATCCTCTACATAGTAGCAGCTTTCCATGCTTAGAGCACAAAGCCACCTCTCCTGCTGCCTGCACAGCTATACAGCATGTTACAGGAATCAACAATAATGGTACTTTTTGGGTCCATACACTTCACATAGATGTTATGCTGCACACAGAGCAAGCAGCACCAGCTGGAGGATTAGTGTGAAAGCTTGTGAGACACAGCAGGGCTTTTTACCACCTTACTACTTCTGTGGGTCCATCATTTCCAAATCAGAATCATTCTTCAGATGAAATACATACTGAGTATAACTCTCAGCTACTCTGTACAAGTAACAAAGGTGCAGAACGTAGCAACTAACACGAGTTGCTGCTGTTCTCTGTGCTCTTTACACTTAGATACTAAATTACAGTCCTGTGCTCCGTATGGGAGCAGGTAGGTGTGGAACAGGTATTGTGGGGAACCTCTACCACCAGCATCCCCACATTACATGTGTTCCCAGTTTCCAGATTGATTCCTAGATGCTGCTTTTGATCCGCAGCAGGTAGAGTAGGTAGGAGCAGGAGAAGCTCGTTACTTCTTTGAAAAAATTAATAGAGTTACAATAGTGTGGTTTGATTTGGACCAGTGGGACTCCTTGGAATGTCAACAGCTGAAACTGTTAGCTTTCTGGGTGTACTGTGATGAGGCTTTACTCATAGGTACTCAGGGAAATCAGAAGGTCTGAAGAAGGGGGATACAGATCCGATCTCAAGTATGGCATAGCTGTGGAGAGGGTCATGCTTTTGTGGAGTTAATGGGAACCTTACATTTGTTGATTAAAAGGCCTTCATTAGGATGCATTGTAGATTTTCTATGTCTTGATTTTGGTAGATGTCTTAGAACTTTAGATGGATGCTAGTAAGATTAAGGTAGGTCAATACTGAAAGATACATGATGTGATAGTATAAAATTAGCTGGGTTTCCTGGCTTCCTGAGTCCCAAGTGCAGCATCAGTGAAAAATAAAGGAACAAAAGTAGAGCTAGGAAGTTTTTTTAGGATAAAATTAGTTAAGGAGATGTTAACTTCTACCAATAAACTCTTCCTTGTCCCATTCTTATAGAAAAATCTATTTTATATATAGAAAAATGCCCCGCTAGCAGCAGAAACATTTGGGAGCTACAGAAACATTGCATTTCACTAGTGAAAACAGAAGTGTCTTAAAAGTATGTGTTCCCAGAATCCCAGACTTGCTGTTTAAGAGAAATCCAGTGTCAGTTATAAGGAGGAAAAACCCAAACAACTCTTTTTTTTTTGCTGTCCCAGGTACGCACTTGGCCTCTAAGGATGATTTAGACAGCACTTCACAGTGCAGCAGCACTTCATCGTCCAGCACGGCGTGTACCCCTCGTCTTGTGCCCGGGCATCGCATGTGGGCAGACAAAAACGGGCGCCACGTTCTTGGCTTGATCGAGGATTATAACGCTCTGAGGAAGCAGATTGCTGAAGGGCAACAGGTTGTAGCAGAAATGGAGGTGTCTTTAAGAGAGGTCGCTGGTACGAAACTGCAGGAGCCTGGAATAAAGGTAAACAGTTAAAGCTGTCGGAGGAGGGTGAATTTTACTTAGAGATGCAGAACGTCTGGGTGGTGAAAGCAGAGAGCTAGGTTGATGGTGCAACAAGCACCAGACAGCACCTGTCTGTTGGGACACCTCAGCCTTCACAGTCTGAGTCTCATCTAGATGCAGGCACCTCTTTGTGATTCTGGGTTAATGAGGCTGTGGATATATTAGTTAACTCTGGTTCTTTAATAAGTAATCTCATGTTTACTTGCAGCTTGAAATGAGGTGCAACTACCTGCTTTTACTGTGGAACTTGGTGATGGTTACACTGGAAATGATAAAAAAACACCAAACAAAAATAACAACAGATAAAAACTCCAGATAAAACTTCTGAGAGCTGTGGAAAGGGCTTAAGCTGGGGGGTGTGTATCAGTAACCTAAGGATAAAAATAGTTAAGGGAGATGTTCTTGTAGTGAAGGCTTGGGATAGACCCAGGAAATCTGAGACAGTTAAAGGGAATCGGATAGAGCTGATAAAGCTCCCTGCTTCCTTGTATTCAGCCCCTTTGTAACACCAGGTGATAATGTACATTAATGATTGATGTATGCTAATGAAGGTTGTGACATAGTAGGGAAGCTTTTCAATATTTTTCCTGGTATCAGTTTTACACATTAGCAGTATCAGTAGCTTGTTTAGTAACCTGAGTATCTCCTTAATGATCCAATACAGTCCTCTAAGACATAATATGCTTGAACTCAGTCAGCCCTGACCTGGTCAGGCAGTTGGGCTGGATGATCCTCATGGGTCCCTTTCCCTGGAAAATACTTGTTCCATTCCAGTGTGTGACACAGCCGTGTCAAGTTGTGGTGCTCTAGTCTGTAGTCTTAAACATGGTCATTCCTAAACCAGTGAAAAGTTTGCCTTTTACTGAATAACAGTGCTTCTCCTCTAGAAGCAGGAGAACAGCTAGTATGTACTTACCCTAATTCTTTTGTCTTCAGTATTGTTAATTTCTGGGTGTAATTAATGACAGCGTGTCTGGGGTGGGTTGAGTAAGACAAGTCTGCCTGTGAGCTTCAGCAAAAGGAAGGAACAATCTGTGCAGCTAATCTGTGGCAATTAATCTGTGAGTAGATTAATCTGTAGCAGCTATTAAGAACTAAGCAATCTGAAGCACCACAGGAGAGGCTAGGATCCAGCTTTGGGAACAAGATGCTGATGGTAAAAGCAGTGAAGTGGTGGAATGGGTGGTGCTGAGAGAGACAGTTCCTGGAGGTGCTTGTAAGAGCAGATCATGTGAATGTTTGAAAAACTTCACTTGATGTTTCTCCTGCCTTGGAGTGGGGAACTGATGAAGGTCCTTTTCACCCCTGTGATTTCATGGTCATATAAATGTAAAAAAGCCCAACAGGCTCACTGCTCTTCAAAGTCCAGAAGGTCTTAACTGCATGGACAAATTCATGCTGGTTTTTTTTTTGTTTTCTTCTACTTATAATTAGTTAAAGCTATTGAAGATGCAGTCTTCAACAGTTCTGAAATTGTTTTTGTGGTATCACATGTGTGCTCACACAGTAAAATGATGTCTGAATGACACTTAAGACTCTCTGAAGTATCGTATGTTTTCAAATGACCTAGTTAAGATACTGATGATGACTGAAAGAGTAATCTCTCTAAGCTTTTAACTTGTTTTGTTGGTGTAAAGATAAAAGCAGTAAGTTTCACAATTTGCCGTTTCCCATCAAGCTTTACATCACTGAAGTTTCAAACTACTTTGCAAATGGGATATTTTATGTGACAGGAGGATTCTGGTTAGATAACAAAGCTAAATAACTACTCAGATGATATGCTGCATGGGGCAGGAACCGTGAATGCCTTTCTTTCATTACCCTTCCCCCTCTGGATCACCATTGCTTTGGTAATTCATTTGCCTCCCTTGCATTCTTTCCCTCCTTTATTTCACATTTATGCAATTTCTTCAATTTGGTTTTCTCATCTGTCAGCAGAGGAAAACATTTTATGTGTGTCCTGATAGCTATTTTAGCATTAAATGGAACAGTTTAAAGGGTCTGCTAAGGAAGAAACATCTATATTGCTTAAATTGATGTCTGTAATCATTTGACTTTCAAATAATGTGACACAAAATGCAAATGGAGAAGGAAGAGAGTTGCCACCTATTACCATGTGGCATAGCAAATCTAGGAAGTATAATCTATTATTAATCGTGGCTATTGATTAGGGTAAATCCCCTCTCTTCCTGAAATTCTCAGGTAATGCATAATGCAGCAATCTCTGTAAACTAACAAATTAGCTCTTGTGGCACACAGTGGCTGCGTACATCATCTCAAACATGAACTCATAACAACTGGATTTCAACCTTTAATTAGGATTACATTTCCATAATGTTTTAAGCATAAAATAGAACATGTCTCCAATCCTGTGATGCAGGTACCAGACCCGTCACTGCACAGCTCTTCTGTGAACATTCACAGAGTGCAGCAGGTTTTGGAAGAGGCCGCACGGTCGCTGAAACTTCTCTGGAGAGTTTCCCTCCCGCTGAAAGCCGTACACGGTACTGCTCATGGCACTCAGGTACTAAGATGTTCCATTTTGGGTTGGTTTGGGTTGTTCGGTTTTGGGCCCCTCACTACAAGAAATGTTGAGGTCCTGAAGTGGGTCCAGAGAAGGGCAACCAGGCTGGGGAAAGGGCTGGAGGGCAAATCCTCTGAGGAGCTGCTGAGGGAGCTGGGGATGTTCAGTCTGGAGAAGAGGAGGCTGAGGGGAGACCTTATCACTGCCTATAATTACCTGACAGGAGGGTGTAGAGAGGTGGGTGATGGTCTCTTCAGCCAAGTGAGGGGGAATGGGCTCAAGCTGCACCAGGGCAGGTTCAGATCAGACATAGCTGCACCAGGGCAGGTTCAGATCAGACATTAGGAAAAAATCCTTCACTGAAAGGGTTATTGGGCACTCACACAAGCTGCTCAGGGAGGGGGTTGAGTCACTGCTCCTGGATGTATTTAAAAGATGGGTAGATGAGGTGCTCAGGGATATGGGTTAGTAGGGGATATCTGTGGTTGGACTCAATGATCTTAAAGGTCTTTTCCAACCTAGTGAGTCTGTGATTCTGTTTTGTTTGGTTTTTTTTTTTTAAATGTTGTAATTTGTCAAGGAAGGCACACTAGTTAGGGACATATCATTTGGGAAAATCTTTGGAGAATTATGAGAATCATGAACTCAGGATGCCCAGTCTCTGGACATGTAGATTTAGTTACGTTCTCATTGCTGAAGGCTAAGGCTGAATGTGTGCTGGCTCTATCCTGATCTCATTGTACAGCAGGGTGTTTATTTACAAAATGCTTGATATTAAAGATGTAATCTGGAACCCTGCGACATGATATTCAGGAGACCTAGGCGTGTGGCACATGTTCCATTTCAACAAGGAAAGGTTTGGACTCCCAGTTACAGAACCAAATTCAATTTGATTATGTACACACCAGTAGCAACAGAAACTTCAGTAACTTTGATGTAATCTGAGCAACATTTTCCTTTTAGGTTTTTGATGCCTAAGCTGTAAAATAAGATGCTTTTTTAAAAGTGTGACAAAACCCTGAGACAAGTTTTATAACATTTTAACTAAAAACGATTGCTGTATGCAAATGAATGGAAGTAAACTGAATGAGGAATGAATTATCTATACTGTCATAATACCACCACTCAGTAATGAAATGGTTTCAAACTCTGGCTTTAAAATAAATCTGAAGTGTTTTCACTGAGGCTTTTGTATGTGTTTCTTAAGGGAGGCAGGATATCACTTGGGAAAAAAACCCAGCAACTTCAGGAAAGTAAACATTTGATATATAAATTTTAATAACATTTTTGTTGTTACTTTCTGGCATCCATAAACATGTAAAATGACAAAAGCAGTGAGAAGGAGCTGTGCTAATACACTTCACTGATGCTTCAGCTCCTGGTTTGGGATGTTGTGACAAGTGTGTGTACTGCCATCTTTATCCATACGTGTACGTTCTGTACAGTCAGCTCTGTGTTGGGTTGTAGTATGGGAACATACCATATGCATGCACACAGGTCTTTCAGTGCATGTGTGATGCACCTAATGCTTTGCCATTGTATTGATCTGTGCCTTCATGATCTGGCTCAGTCACTTCTCAGAATTGGACCTTGGTGTGGGGGGGATCTGAGTTCCCAGGATGTGCCTAATTAGAGTCTAATAGAATCTGTTCTTGAGTTTGTTATCCAACATCCCAAGATCTTAAGGACTTTAGATTGCTTCTGATGTCTTAAATGCAATATATGAAAGAATATCACTTGAAGCTCGATTCTAAAAGACACCAAGCATTCACTGCCTTCTTTTCAACCTCACAGGAGTCGTGAGTAATCAGCTCTTTTGAAGAGCTAAGTGCTAGGGTCAAATTCCAGAAGATTCTGTTGCTTAACAAGTGGCACAACAATGAGCAAAATATACAGGCTTACATTTGGGTGAGGCTGCAGATCAGTGATATTGGCAGATGCCAGGGCTGCTCGTAGTCCTGTTTGAAAAGATACTAACCATAACTTTTTTGGAATTGGTGGTGAAGACTTGAATAATGACTGTCAGCTAGCTTTGCAATGGGAGTGTCCTGGCATTTGTACTGGCCTTTCAGCCCAGTGATAAAGGCAGCACCAGCTCTTAACAGAACCCTGGAGAAGGAAGCTGCAAGTCCTGTGCCTGGCAGATGGGATACTTGCTGATCCCATAGCACTGGCCTTCACTGTATTTTCTAGTTAAGGTGGAAAAAAAGTTGAGAGGACTGGAGATTTAAAAGCAAAAATAGGTGCTGGTGTTAAGGGGATTCTCAGAGTAGCAGAAAAATTATATACTCTAAAAGCCAGCTAGGAATTGTAGTTGTCTCCTGGCAGATGCCATAGAATCGTGTGGTGTAATGGGGAAGGACAGGAAGTCGGTGGTGTCTCAATCCTTCCAGTTGTTTGTACTTTAAGGAAGCTTGAGGGCTCTTGTACCAAAGTATTTAGCAGCCAACAGTGCACCAAGTACTTTCCTCTAATGCTTTAATATAATATTTCTTCTCTCAATTTAGGATGAAGGAATGAAAGCAGAAATATTTCGATTGCGTAAGAAACTGTCTGAGCAAGAGAAGAAGTTACACAGCACAGTCAAACGCTTGCACTCCACAAACCAGCTGAAGGAGAACATGGAGAAAGTCATCATTGACCAGTGTAAGTGCATGGTTTGTTACTGCCTTTTCATTTTTATAGTCTGGGGCTAGCTGTAAAACACCAAAACGAATACAGGCACCCATTCTTCTGCAGTTGCTCTGACTGGTGTTTCCTTGTGCGCGCCCCGTTCTTAGTGACAAACAATTCACAAGGTTCTGACTGTACAGGACTGATAGAACCTCACTCAAATGGAAAGAAGTTGCCCAACAATCACAGGCTGCAGAGTATAATGTGAGGAGCAGCTCAGGGCTTCACACAACCTGCTGATAACGTGTCAGTCCAAACAGCTGCTGCCAATGCCACCAGTTTTCTTGAGTTACTCCATTTCAGATACTGCCATTCACCACTTTTCTGTCCTACAGCAGCTCCTGACAGGCAAAGCCACTGCTGCTACAGACCATTCCAGCCAAAGGTTTTGATGTTGTCTTTCTCAAAATTGTGGTTTTGCCTCAGACTTGATAAAAGTAGGAGATTAGGCTGTTAGGTTTTCTAGCGGTGCCCCTCTGTTGCATGTATCCCTCTGGATAGCTGAATACTGGGAAAAGCCAAAGCAGCAGCGAAGGAGCTTGGTTAACGCTCTACACCAGACTGAGAAGCACAAGAGAACAGAAGGCTCAGCACAAGGGAAACAAAAGCTTGGGTTTTTAAAGGAAATTAGGACGTGCCACGAAATTATATTTTACCCTTAGCAGCTGTATCTTGAAAATTATCTGGAAACATGAAAGCAAGTGGGACATGGGCTGTGTTGTAGCTGGGTTAAGCCAGGTGACCGTTTTTAAGAGCTCCATCTCTCCTGCTTTAGAATTTAAAGAAGGGATTTGAACGGAGCTAACCTCTTCTCTACCTTCATGCTATGGCAATATGTGTATTGCAGGAGGAGGATTAAATTGTTAAAAAAATAAATAAACCCATCCTTACCTTCTCTTCAGAAGTGGGACTAAAGGACTCATTAGTCTGTGCCAGAAGGGCACTTGTGTGATCAGTAATTCATCTAGGTTTTAAAATTAAATAGCTCAGTTGGGGGTTGTCATAGAAAAATCAAAGCTATTCTCTTATGTCTGTCCAAATAATATCCCTGGGGTAGACTTGTTAGTTTGGTTTGGTCAGCTCCTGTTTCCAGTGAGATTGCAGACATAAGGGGTAATTTCAGTAGGGCTGGGCAGAGTAAAAATCAGCAGAGATTTTACCAAGATGTTGTCCTCATAGCTGCTTTCTCTACCCCTGCTTTCAGAAAATAAAACAGCCCATCTCCCCCTTCTTTTACTCACTCCTTTTCAGGGCATTCAACCTCATCTGAACTAGGTCCTAATAAAATGAAGCCTGCATTTTCTGAAATCTCTTTAATGCAAAGTACTGCCTGGCTAGCAGCAGCTTCACTATTAGTGTCACATCCTCTAAATTCTCTTCATGTACTGAATTTAATATTTTTGATTTAGAAAAATCCAGTTTGCCAGGTGAAGTGAATTTGCTAGCAGAGTTCCATATGAGCACAGAGCACTCTGCTACACAGAAAGACCTAGATACGATTTTCCCTAAGTTTCATTGATTATGGGAATTATGGATGTCAAGTTACCTTTGCCTTAAAGAGCAATTTCAGAAATGTTTCTAAATTGCATCCCTACACAAATTCCTGACCAAGCATGCAACAAAACTGGTGGATCAGATGAAGCTGCTGGATTTTGTTAGGATGCTTACACTTGCTTTTATTTCTTCCTTTCTCCTTTCACTAGTAAGAAAGCAAAGGCATCGCAGTAGGTGACCTTGCCTACCTTCATTCTCCAAACATCCTGTTAGCTGGCCACTCCACTGAGGATATTCAGGTTCCCTCTGTTATTTAGCTGAGCATTCCTAAATATATTTAGAGGCAGAAACTGGAACATTCTTGTGGCTCTGAGTCTTCTGTGTGCTTTCTCTGGCGAGAGAACTCATTGCTTATAAACCTCATCTGAACCTCTGAACATGTAACAATGCAGTGCCAAATTGCAGTAATCTGCCAAGGGTATAATTATCTCATGACAGCTATACCCTTGGAGTTGTTGGGTTCTTATTATTGTAATGAAAAATCTTTATTATGGCTAAATTGTTTATTTTTTGAGACTGGAATCTTAAATTGGTACTTGTGAATGGTATTTTTCAGCAGTTATGGAGCTGACACAGATTAGAGAATCACATATTTAACCTGACATTTCTAAATATCAGTTTTGTTTAGAAGCATCCCCTCCTCCGGTCGCAGGTCTCGTGCTGTCCCCACAGAGGCAAACTAGCTGGATGAACAGAGGAAACTTGGAACCCTTCAGAGCAAGCCACTGACATGATTTCCCCATAGCATATCTAGGTTGCATTGTCCTTGAACTGCTGGAGGAGCTGGCTGACACCTTTTGCCATCTGTCCCCTTCCCAGCCCATCGTCCCCCATCACCTCTTCACTGCACCTTTTTTTTTTCCCCCCTCCTCCTCTTCCCCTGCCTGGGTGGGCTACCTAATAGATCAAATTATAGTTAGATCATACACAGTCTCTCCTTAACAGTAACCAAAAGTCTCCCTTTGATGACTTAGAGAGAACCTGGGTCATCAGTATCAGAGGGGGCTGTTCATTTTGGGGCTTTCAGTGCCCTCATGAGCTCTGTGTGTTTGCCCATGTCTTGTTCTTGGTGTGGCAAAAAAACCTTTGAAGAGGCTTCCCAGATGTTTAGATTGGAGAAGCAGATGATGTGCTAGATGGAATGTGGGCTGGGGGGTAAGAAATGGCATTCCAGCACTGGCACTACCCCAGCCCTACCCTCTGGCCCCCAGTGATGTCTGCTCTTCCCTAACTCTGCTTGAAGAGCATTACCCTTTAATCTTGGCTTTGTGCAACTGGAGTTTGTACATCAGCCTGAGCTTCTGCACAGCATGCAGGAGGGGTAACAGCTCTGGGTGGTGGTGTGTAAGGAGGTTGGAGGAGTGCTGGGGTTGGAGAGGGGGGCGCTGTGGGAGTGCCTGGCACTGTGTGGGAGTTCTCAGACTGTGTAACACCAGGTCGTACTTGAACACAGGGGCTATAGAAAGGCTGTGGAATGTTCTTTATTTTCATCTCCTCTTCCTTTCCAGTGGTTCTGACTCATGATGTCTTGAAGAAGGCTAGAGGAAACCTGGAAGTAAGTAAAATTTGTGCTTGCATTTAATTCCTTGGTATATACTCATTAGAACCCTGCATTGCTGTGTCAGTAGTATTTTGCAAAATTAGTCTGATTTGCTTCAGGTTCGCTACCTAATCAAGTCTGGGTGACAGCAGTTTAGTATGATAAATATTCTGCAATGTTTGATGTTTAAATTAGACTTTTATGACTGACCATGTAAACAGCTGAACCCTCTCTCTACTGATGCTTTCCCTAGATTAATATTCATGTCTGCCATCTTCCAGGACTTTATTTTCAGCAGATCACAGTCCAATAACCTGTCTGCTGAATAAGTTCACAAAAGGCACCCTCAGTTAAAGCTTGTCTTTGTGTGTTAATAACTAGTGGTGCTTTTTCTTTAACCATAGACCCAACAGGCAAGGCTTTTCTGAACAGCTATTTCCTAATGCACTGTATTAAATTAGTTTGAGTGTTTAAGTAATCTCCCAGAAGGTTCAGACTTTACTCCCAGAAGGATGTAAAACACTTCTTGACTCCTAAATCCTATCCTTCTCCTCACACCACTCCACTCAGAACAGCTGTACATCTCCTATCATAGAATCACAGAGTCATCAGGGCTGGAAGGGACCTTAGAGATCATCGAGTCCCACCCCTGCCCTTGGCAGGGACACCTCTCACCAGGCTGGGCTGCGCAAGGCCCCATCCAGCCTGGCCCTGAACACCTCCAGGGAGGGGGCAGCCACCACCTCCCTGGGCAGCCTGTGCCAGGGCCTCACCACTCACAGTGAAGAATTTCTTCCTAATATCCAATTGAAATCTATCCCCTTCCAATTTAAACCATTCCCCCTCATCCTACCACTGCAGGTCCTTCTAAAAAGTCCCTCCCCAGCCTTCTTGTAGGCCCTTCAGGGACCGGAAGGTACTATAAGATCTCTCTGGAGCCTTCTCTTCTCCAGGCTGAACAAGCCCAACTCTCTCAGCCTGTCTTCACAGGAGAGGTGCTCCAGCCCTCTAATCATCTTCATGGCCTCCTCTGGACCCATTCCAACAGTTCCATATACTTCTTATGTTGGAGACTCCAGACACAGTACGTGAGGTGAGGGTCTCATGAGAGCAGAGTAGAGGGGCAGAATCACCTCCCTACCTCCTTAAATTTTCCTGTAACCTTTCAGTTAGAAAGCAATGCCATTAGAAAGCCTTTCTGCTTACAGGAAACTGCTTCAATTTGAAGCTGCACTGCACCCAAATGCTCCTATTCCAGATCCTCCTGCAGCGTTATGGCCAGGGATAGAGACAACTCAGGGGTTTGAAGTAATAACTCTTTCTTTTGTAACCAGGTCCCACCAGCTGAGAATCAAAAATCACCCTCCTATACCAGCAAAAAAAGGATTATCTGAAGGAAGAAGTTCCATGGATAAGGACGGGTCCGGTGATCGTCGTTTGCTTCTTTATGCCTTACTATTTATTAATGTAAAAATGTGTGTTCAGCTCCTTGAATGGACTCAGCTGGTGACCAAGGGGGGGGAGGAAAAAAAAAAGAAATTTTTGGTAAATAACTTATTTAACATTTTTGGTAATGTAAAAGATGGTTTTTAATATTTATTACAGAAGCAAGGTACTGGAGCTATCCAAGAAAAATCCTGATTTTTTTTTAAAGTTTGCTCATTTTAAAATTTTATATTTGTACTTGTCATGGTATAAAACATTGTTGTTACAGTCAAGCAGGTCCTGAAAGAAAGAAGAACATGACCCACCTTCCAAGCTGTTTCTCTGCTGCCAAAAGAACATAGGTTAAAAAAAACCCCACCTGCCCTGTGTCATTGCTGTGTAGCCATAGGAGAAACATTTGATGTTTTACAGCATTTTAAACATCTGGAAGATTCTTCTGGAAGCTGCCTGATGCTGAGCTTTCTGACTGCCCTGCTAGAAACTTAGGTCTGAAGATATTACTTACATTCAGACAATTAAAATGAAAAGTAATCACAGCTGTGTTTGTGGTGTTCTGTGTGGAGGGCTTGGTGTCTCCTGGGGTCCTGAGCTGAAACTGGGAATCCTGTCCCCTACCCCTCCCTGAGATCCCTGAAGAGAGGACAGGAGGTCATGAAATCCATTTTTCCATTAAAAACTCAAAAAAAGTATTTCTTAAATGTTAAGCAATCTCAGTACCTGTGTTTATGTCCCATGCTGGTACATATAACCACACGCTTTGGCAAGGCCTGTGCCCACCGCTGAAACCACGCCTGGTTGTGCTGCCTTGTCCTCCACACATCCCACCTTCTTCCTCTTCTCTTGTGGCTCCAATTCGTGGTGCCTGAGTGCTGGGTTTCACAGCAGAGCCCAGCACCTGCAACCAGGGGGAACAAGGGTTGGGTTTAACCCCAACAAGGACATGGTTTAAAGTGATGTTTCATTACAAAGCTGACATATCACAGTGAATTGCACACAGAGTGTGATAGGTTTTTCCCCCACATTGATGGTGTCCCCTTTATACAAGGTACCCCAAGAGGGTTGGCACCAGGAGAGGACAGTGTGGCACAGGATTGTGGCTATACTGGGGCCCTGGATCTCACACTGGAGAGCATCACCAAGGTGCAGTAGGATGAATGGGTCGAGATTGCAGCCTGGCTGGGGAGAGAGGTCACTGTCACAGCCCCTGATGCCACTTCTGGGACAGCTGTACCCACACAGCACATGGGGTAAGAGAAGCTAGAGCAGATCCTCTCCTCCCAAAAAATCTGTGGCTCCTAAAAATTAGTATCATCAGTTTGATGATACCCAGCTCCCTCTGAATACCACAGAGACCCTGTGACCTGCTTTGCTTCTAACTTACCTGGTGTGAAACGGTGGGAGCTGTTGCATCCTCCCTTTGCTTTCTTCAGGCAAACCAGTATGAAGCCAGGCAGGGTTTGGGGAACCCAGTTCTGCTGTCCCTTATTGCAGGACCTTCTCTATGTATGAAAATGGGTTGGTTTGGAGGTCCCACAGCCTTCCTGGGGGTGTCACACTCTGAGGACCGTCTTGGGCCTTGGAGATGTCAAGCTGTATCTTCAAGATGGAACTTTCAGCTCCAGGTATGGCTGCCAAGGTCTTGCACCTCTACTCCAACAAGGCCAATGGACTCAGCTGATGGTATTGAGATACTGTGGCTGACACCAGGGGGAGGCAAACTCATTCTCCTGGATTAGAGGAAAAAGCTGCCAGAAAAATTGGGCAAGTTAAAAATAAACTTCACAAATTGAAAAAGGGGGAGGTAAGGGAAGAGCATGCAGTCAAACTTGTTCCTCAGTCTCTTCACACGTTATTGTCCTCACAGCTCACTAAAAACGTCAAGTTAATTTTACTAAGTAGCTAAATTATAGACACTCAGATGTAATCAGAATCTGCTATACATTTCAACTTTCAAAATTAATCATCCTACGTTTTTGAGTTACAACACCTGAAGGAAACAGCTGTACATCTATATATAGTTACACCCATGCCTCTTGGTCTGACAGCCTTTCCCCCCCCCCCCCATCTGTACTTAGAGATTAATAAATAAATACACACACAAAGCCTTTCCTGAGATGATTTCCCACTTCTTCCCAGTCCTGGCTGTGCCCTCTCAGAGCTCTCCTGACCCCTCTTCAACTCCACCAGCCGCACCAGTTCAGAGCCCAAACATGTGTTGGGCACAAATGTGCTACAGAGACCAGAGGAGCTGGGGTGTGTGAGGTATATCACTTCCTCTTTAAAAGCAGATAATCCCATGAGACTGAAGTATTTCATCTTAATGAGAAGTGCCTCTTAAATGCACACAATTTACAGGGCTGGCTTAAAAATAATTTAAGAAAAAAAAAAAAAAGCAAAAAAAAAAAAAAGCTTGCCAGATGGAGGGCTGCAGAAGACAAAGCTTATGGAGTGTTAAACTTCATTCCTGTTAAACAAAATTATATTTCCCTTTAAAAATAATTATGCTGGAGAAAAATAAGCAGTGTAAGCAAGTGGAATTAAAGGAGGGGCTGGTGTGCTCGGTGAGTGCCTGTGCTGCTGTTGTGTGTGTGCAAGGTGACTCAAAACAGCACCCAGGGCTTGGGAACAAGCCTCTGAGCTGGCAAGGGGAGACCTGCAGGTCTCTTGTCTTTACCTGTGACCTTGAACCTCTCCGCTTGTTTCCCAGGCTTGTGGGGAGTGAACAGGCTGTGGGCTGTCTTGTATGGGATGCTGAAGGTCTGTTGAGATTCAGGGGAGAAGGGAGGAAGAAAAAAAGGGGAGAAGGGAGGAAGAAAAAAAGGGGAGAAGGGAGGAAGAAAAAAAGGGGAGAAGGGAGGAAGAAAAAAAGGGGAGAAGGGAGGAAGAAAAAAAGGGGAGAAGGGAGGAAGAAAAAAAGGGGAGAAGGGAGGAAGAAAAAAAGGGGAGAAGGGAGGAAGAAAAAAAGGGGAGAAGGGAGGAAGAAAAAAAGGGGAGAAGGGAGGAAGAAAAAAAGGGGAGAAGGGAGGAAGAAAAAAAGGGGAGAAGGGAGGAAGAAAAAAAGGGGAGAAGGGAGGAAGAAAAAAAGGGGAGAAGGGAGGAAGAAAAAAAGGGGAGAAGGGAGGAAGAAAAAAAGGGGAGAAGGGAGGAAGAAAAAAAGGGGAGAAGGGAGGAAGAAAAAAAGGGGAGAAGGGAGGAAGAAAAAAAGGGGAGAAGGGAGGAAGAAAAAAAGGGGAGAAGGGAGGAAGAAAAAAAGGGGAGAAGGGAGGAAGAAAAAAAGGGGAGAAGGGAGGAAGAAAAAAAAAAAAAAAAGAAAAAAAGAGAAAAAAAAAAAAAAAAAGAGAAAAAAAGAAAGAAAAAAAAAAAAGAGGCTTTTTCCTCTTCAGGCCCCTTACAACACATGCAGCTACGTAGGAGCAGGGAATACTGGATGCCAGTGCAGTGCTGTTACAGACCCACAGCAGGTCCTGGGGCCAGCGTGGCTGGGAGCCTGCGGCCGCAGCTTGAGGACAGCGTTATAATTACCTCTGCCAAAAGAATAAATACAAATAATATCTTTAAAAAGTCACAGGTGGTTGGTGGTATTAAAAATAAATCAATGCTAATGCAGTCAGGCGTTTAAAAACAAAAGCACAGCAGATCTGTGCGGTATTTTAATCTCGACAGAAGCTGCCAGCTCCACTTCTGCGAGGGAGCCAGCGGGGCTTTGGGGGATGCTGCAGCGGAGAGGGATGGGGCTGGGGGATTTGGGGTGGGGATGGGGTTATTGTGGGCATGGGGCAGGAGGGCTCGCCATCACCCCTGTCTGGAGAAGCCGAGCAAAGGGGAACGCGCCCCCTTTGCCCTTGGGGTTTGCTTTAAACCATCCGAAGTGGCCCTAAGTGATGATGGGATTCACTGTCCTGATTCAACAGGAATGTCAGTTTGGGAAGAAAAACAAAAAGTGGCAGCACTTTGATAGTCTGTTGGCACCAGCCCCCAGTTAAAAGCGGCCAGCCCCTGACACCCAGCCCCTGCAAGCATTGGCTGGGTGAAGCCAAGGGTACCCAGCACCCTTCACCAGTGCAGGTGTGGGCATGGGTTAAAGCACTGACCTAGAAGCGGCTGTAGGCTTTGCCATCAGCAAGATCAAACCACCCAGAGCAAACGAGCCCGTGGTACTACATGTATTAAACCCCTTTATTCCACCTACATTCGGTGCCTGCACGCAGAGATTTGCGCCCCTGGGTGGGGGTTCTGCTGCTGACAGAGGACTTTAGGCCTCTGGACATGGGCACAGGCAGCCGAGCAGCACTGCAGGCAGCATCACGCCAGGGCTCTGTGCTCAGGCCAGGCCGTGCAAGCCCAGAGCTCCAGCACTCACCTTGGTGTCACAGAGGCGCATGCTGCAGAGTCTGGGTGCTGGGTCACCTGCTGGTCTGTGATGTGTTGGAAAAAAAGCTGCTGGAATAGCACAAAACCCCCCTTCACACACATTTCTGCTCCTCCCTTTCCCCTCCCTGACCCAGTCCCTCTCCACCTTGGATCCTGAGTCCATTTTTGAGCCTTTCTGGCACAGCCACTAGATGGCAAAAGCAAGTTGTGCTGGCAAAACCAGTGGTGCTGCTGGAGGATCAGGGTCGGAGCCAGGTCGGACCAGACCTGCAGAGCTCAGCAGGTCCCTGCAGCCACCAGCCCTCCAGCGCAGGATGCTCCGGGTCTCCTGGGTGCAGGAGGCTGGAAGATGGGTCGGGCCCAGGTTCATTAGTGTGAATAATGTTAAAAAAGATGAGATCTGGACTTACGGGTTTTTATTACTCAAAGAACCACCCTCCACCCCCTCTACCCCCACCCCTGCAAAAGAAAAGACCCACAAAGCCAGTCCCAAAGCCTGCCCTACACTGAACCTGAACCATCCAGAAGCCCTGGGTTATGATAGAGGGGCAATTATCAGCACTCTTAGTGCTCACTAAAGTTTTGGTGCTGCCCTTTGCCTGGGATACGACCCTCAGAAGGCAATCACCACCCCCAACTCACCCATTCCATCAGTCTTTGGCTTCCAGAGGGGAAAACACCCAAGGGTGTCCTGTCCTTGGCAGCCCAGCACCCAGCCACCTGCCTCTGCCCACATCAGCAACCCCAACCCCTGCCCCTACGCCCCAGGGGGAGCGAAAGCAAACCAAACCCCTCTGCTCCTAACGTGCCATTCTCTCCACTGCAAAGTTTGACATTGAACCCATCGCTCAGCACCTGGGTTCCACACACCTCACAGATCCCGTGCATCACTCCAGAGGGAAGAGCTCTCAGAGAGGGCAGGTGCTGCTGCCTCTCCCTCTGCCCTGCAGTGAATAATTCAGGTTTAGCAGGGGGTGAAGGGTGCTCACACAGGGAAGGGGCTCGGTCACTTACATTATGTGTTTTTGCAGAGGGCTGGCGCTGCTGTTTGCAGACAAACCCTTGCAGGGAGCAGAGCTGCATCCTTCGGCTTCTCCAGGCTGCAAAACAGCAACTGGCAACAGCTGGGGAGGCCAAGGCTTCTCCCGGGCTGGTGACACCAAGGAAACAAGAAAGGTTTCAAGTCACTTTAGTGTCCCGTTCCCACCTGTCTGTCTCCCTCCTCACCATCCTCCCATGTAAAACAACCCTGTATTTCACGTGGCTCACTCCTGCCTCCAGAGAAGCAGCACAAAATCCAGCTTTAAGCATCAGCCTGTAGTTGCAACACATTGAAAGCCATAAATCAGCTAACATGTAAGCCCTTCTGCTAATTATCTACCTGGGAAGTCACTGGTCTAAGAAGCTCCCAACAAAAACCAAGCCCCAAGCACCTCCGCAGGCACCTCTGGGCTGGCCCCATTCATCCACAGGCTGCATCCCCAGCCGCATCCTGCCTTCAGATCCACTTTCCCACCCTTCCCAGCCACATAACCTTTTATCTTTAATTTTTGAATTGACCCCTCTTGAGAAAAGCTCTGCACACCCATTTTTTATGCGTTTATCTTGTCATTTCCTTAGAAAGATACTTGTTACAGTATTTTTTTCCCCCTCTCCTTCCCCCCAGCCCAGTCAGAGGAATCTACTCGGGTAATTTCTTGCAGCAGGTTGCTGGGCCATGCATTATGCATGAGATGCAATCTTTATTTTTGCACTCCACTGTGTGCATTCTCAAGCAGGAGCGGCATCCCGTGCCTGCACGCAAAAAGAACATTAGCAGCTAAAAAAACCACCCCAAACCACCAAGAAAGAAAAAAAAAAAGAAAATGCCCATTTTATTTAAAGGCAAGCAAAAAACTCCACCCAACCCCAAGCCTCCACTCTTGTGAGCTGTTCCAGCTGGGATTGCTCAGAGCAGTGACACAGCAAGAGCAGCCAGGTTGTTCCCATTTATACTCGATCTCAGAGCTGCCGTGTTCAGTGTGACATGTAGGGACGTGTTGATGGTGAGCCCAGAGGAGCTCACCATCTCTGAGCACACCCACAGCGATGGAGCTCAGGTGGTTATGTACACCTCCTCCTCCTCGCTCTCTCCATCCCTCCTGGTGCCTGTATCCCCACACACACATGCACCTACACTTGCATTTTTAAGCCCGTTCTTTCTTGCCACTAGAGATAAATAGAGGCTGTGTTACCCGCTCCTGGTCACATCTGTGCTGCAATAGCTCTCAGAGCATCTCTCAGGGCCAAACCCTTCGGAAGGCAACATTCACCAAGGCTTCGAGCTGTATCTGCCCTTACTCATCTACCTCACCCCCACCACACAACCTTCACCTTCTCCCGACCAAGGGCTGGATGCCTGACTCCTTGGCTGGTTGCACCAGGAGCAGATGGTTTGTTACACAGTGGGGATACAGTAGGAGCTGGTGACACGGGAAGGTCAGATGACTAAGGACACACGCTGCTAAAGTGACGTGTCAAAAGCCTTGGGGTTAAATGCATGAAGCAGAACCACACAACACGGGTGAAAAAATTTCCTAGGCCATCAAAACTACTCCCACCCCCTGCCACACTTCATGCATGGAGGTCATCTGCTATCATTTCAGAGCAAGAAGACGTGTGCCTCATTTTAAAGTCCATTTAAAATGCAGCTGCAACAATGATGTCCTTACCGACCTCCGCTGCAGCACAGCCCCCAGCGCCTCCATCACCTCCCTTGCACAGGACCGCAGCAGCCAAGGTGAGCAGGGGGCTTCTTCTCTGGCTCCCCAAGATGGGCTCTGGCTAGCACTGGGTCACCCTGTATCAGGATGAGAGTGAAACCTCCTGTTCTGCTGTCCAGGGCTGTGGCAAGGCTCACAGGCACAACAGCTTGAAACAACTGGAAGAGAAAATGAAGGGCAGGAATTCAGGTCTGCTGATCCCAAGAAGAGCACGAGGAGTGGAAAAGGATCAGAAAGTGGCCCCAGAGAATGAATAAAGGGGGGGGGGGAAATGTCAGAGAATGAAAAAGGGGGAGAGGGAGAAGATGCACGGAAAAGGAAAAAGGAACATGATAAAACAGGGACCAAGATATAAGGCCAATTATTTTTGATTCTTTGGCTTCGAGGCTAATTTATTACAGTGGTAAATCATGCTCAGGATAGGTAATGCGGCGGCCAGAGCCTGGACGTTATTTAGACAGTGTAATCATGGTATTAATGCTCAGAAAAGTGGAAAATTTTAACTGCCTACAGGCCACGTCTCTCTCTTTACAGTCTCCCCTTCTGCTCAGCAGGAAGAAATATGGCACTTTCCCAATGCCACAGGCTCCTCATAGGGCTGAAAGGTTTTGTGGAAAGACACAGGGGCAGGTTGCCCTCTCTCACCATTGCACCCAGGGCTAAGGCTGCAATGCCACATTTCCTCTCCCCTGGAGATGCACCCACCCACCCACCCATTAACCCTGGCAGCCACCCTGGCACCCACCCGAGCAGGTATAAAGATGGGGAGGGAGCAGATCTGCTCTCAGGTGAGTGTAGCCCCTCCCAGGTGAAGGGGAAGGTGGGGGTACAGGATCTTCAGCCGTGATTTCTGGGGTGGAGATGGGCTGCACAATTAACTAGGTGAGGCTGAGCCTTTCGTCACACCTCTGCAGCATATCTCAGTTGACAGGGGGAAAAATCTTTATACTATATAAAGATGATGTATATATAGAAACAAACATTCTAGGGGTTAGAAGAGATGAGGTGGTTTCGTTACAGATACCGAGAAGTGCAGGAGCCACCCCATCCTTGCAGCCGCCTCCATCCACTCCTGGCTTGTCAGGGAGAAGTGTGCTGGAGCAGTGCTTCATTAAGGCTTCATTAAGATCTCTGCACTGCACAGAACAACTCAAAAATCACACCCAGGCACTCTGCCTTGCTCTGCACAGATCTTTGGGGTGCCACATCCCTCCTCCACCCCTCTCCTGACACCCTGTCTGCTTTGTGACCTGGGGTGAGCACCCCACGCTCCCACGGCTGGGGAGGTACAGGCACGGGCAGGTGTTTGAGTGCTGAGCTGTGCTGGCCCTCAAGGCAGCAAGTGATGTCGACAGCCTTGAAAAATGATGTCAAAGACGTGAAAAACCAACCTGCTTTGCCTCAAGTCACTGGAGCAAATTACGTGCTCTCCAGCAGCCTGTAAAACAGAATTAAATAACCCCCTCGTGCACCAATCTTGCTGCGAGTGGGAGAGGCACATTCCCCGCTCCCCCTGAGCACGATTTGAGCCCACTTGCTCACGACTTCCCTCCGGCATCACTTGCTGTGAAACCCCAGCTGTGACCCCAGGGTTCCATTTGACACACAGCTACAGCAGCATCCCCCTGCAGCTCAGTGTCACCCCCCAGCCCTCCCACCCTCAAGGCAGGAGAGAGGAGGAGATTGTACCAACCCCTACCAGTCTCACCTGCCATACATACTGGTGCTCTGATGGTCTCCACTGGTATTCTGCTTGCCTAAAGCCACAGCAGGAATATTACTATTTTTTTTTGGTAGTTGGGAATATATTTAAGAAATGTGTTTACTTATATCCCATAAAAGCACAATAAAATCATCTCCAGACACTGTGTTAAGGAAATACTGTGATTTTAAAAGTTACTTTGTTCTGAAACTCCTCCAGGCAGAAAACAGAATAAAAAAAACCAGCAAGCTGCTGGTGGTTAAGGACAAAACCCAACCCCACCACGGGGTTCTAATTTCACTCAGAGGCCTGTCCCTAACAGGGCAACAAACAAAACACACACATGGGACGGCGAGTTAAAGTATCTTGGAGAAGGCTATTAATTTACAGTGAAGGTAAATAGGGGAAGCTGGGGATGGTGGAGGTGTTTGGAGGGCGGTTTGTGGTGCTGAGCCCACCAGGTGTCATATCAGCTCTTCAGAGCCCGGGGTGGTTTGAAATGCAGCGCAGGTTGTCTCGCGTTTGATCTTCTAAACCTGTCTCAATCCATCATCGTCAGGAGCTGCCAAGATAACGGGGGACGAGTTTTGACTGGAGTCTGATTGTTTTCTGGACGGTGTAAAGGCAGAGGTGTGCACGCGCCTGAAACCTGGCGTTTCTACCTCTTCTGCTGGAAAAATGTGACTTTAAGCAGAAACAGGGCTAACTTCCACCCCAAAGCCAAATTGTCTGATGGAATCCAGCCCGCAGAACAGGAAGGGTGTTTGTATTTATGGCCACTTGACTGTGGGCTTGCACGCAGCCGCTCCTTGATTGTTTTTAGTTACATCTGATGATAATGCAGAGAGAAAGATCAGTAGGGAGTGAGCTGGGCTGGTAACCTCCTGAACAGCACAGAATTTACACTGGGACTTGACACAGGGAAACTGAGAAACATCATGAAAATTTTATGCGGCCAGAGAAGCTCTGTTGACGATCAGCTCTCCACAGGACCCTCAAGGTCTCTTGCATTGTGCTGGTTTTCCCTCTGGGCCCCACTTTTCAGGAGTGATTTTGCAGCTCCTGATGGAGTTTGTCAGTGGTGGTCTACCCATGGACATGTTCCCTGGGAGACCTCCCAGCAGGAACCTTGGTGGGACCAGGAGCAGTCACCAGTCACCTCCACACTCTCCTGCACGGAGAGGTAAACCCTGGAGCTTCTCTGGTTCAAATACACCCTGTGCCCTTCAAAGGCCATCCTCAGCTGCAGTGAATGACCACCCTAGGCATTGCATGGCCATCATAGACCACAGCCCCCAAGACTACTTGCCTTGTTATTTCTACAGAACCCCCATACTCCGCCTCAATGTGGAGAGCGAACAGTCACCGCCCCATGAAAGAGCACGAGCATATTCCCACCTGGGCAAAAACAAAGCTACACCAGTCGTGGGGTGGGGACCTGCTCAGCCCACCACACCTGGAAACATGCCCGGTGATGGTGCAGAGCTGTGGAAACTTCTTCGAAACTTGGCTTGGCTCTTTCCCCAGGGTCCCACCAGCTCCCCAGGGACCAGTCCAACGGGATTTGGCTCAAGACTCTGCAGTAATATGGTATCGATTAAAGGTTTTGTTAGCATGAGCTTGGGCGGCGATTGCATCGCTTACAAGTGCCAGTAAAACACTTACACCACACTATTAACCAGCCTATATATGCCACATCAATCTCCTGTAAAATACTTCATAAAGCATTTTAAATTTTTTCTGTCTTCTTTTTCCCCCCTCACACCTCCTGGCCATAAAACTGGGCAGGGTTTAACAGCAGAGAGCTCAGCTGAACAGAACCTGCTGGGAGGGGGAATGACAGCTTCACTCTTTCACTGAGTCCATGGTCTTAAAAAAATTCATAGCTGTGAAAGCATGAAATGGAGTAAAACTGTGCAATGTGATCTTCTGTGTGAAAATATGCAAGCTGAGGTGATCCTGCAATTCCTCCCCAGCCTGATGCTAAAAGTCTGGATTCATCAGTTTTGGCTGGTGTGGTGGCAAGCCTTCCACTTCACTGGTTTCACAGAGAGAGGCAGAGGATGCTTCTGGCAAGCTTAGATGTTGAGTCTATTTTTACTGAAGACTCCAAAGGACAGATTCAAGCATGGGCACATGTAGAAGCAGGAGGACTCGTCTCCAGCAGTGATGGGAACTGCTTACAGACACAAAAAACACATATCCCCAAAAAATTGATTGGTGCTGAGACATATGATCCAGCAGAACTCTTTGCAGCATCCATCAGATGAGCACTTAATTTTTGGAGAATCTAGGAATCATAGAATGGTTTCACTTGGAAAAGATCTTTCAGATCAAGTCCAATCATCCATCTAGCCCTACTAGATCCAACACTAGACTATGCCACCAAGTACAACATCTGGTCTTAAACATCTCCAGGGATGGCGACTCAACACCTCCCTGGGCAGTCTGTTCCAATATCTAACAACCCTTTCAGTAAAGAAATTTTCCTAATATTCAATTTAAACTTCCCCTTGTCCCATCACTAGCTACCAGAGAGAAGAGACTGACCCACACTGCACTATAAGCACCTTTTAGGTAGTTGTAGAGAGAGATGAGGTCTCCCCTCAGCCTCCTCCAGGCTCCTTTTTATCCAAACTAAACAATCCCAGCTCCCTCAGCCACTCCTCATAAGATTTGTTTACCAAACCCTTCACCAGCTCTGTAGCCCTTCTCTGGACACACTCAAGACTGAGAATGAAAAGCCCAAAATCCAACTGAGGTGAGTCAAAGCAGTCTGACTTGCTCCTGAGGGCCAACGAAGGACCTAACATTAGGACCAAGTATGTTTACTTCAGCATAAACCTCAGCCAGGATGTTTTCTTTGACATGGAAAAGGTTAGCACGTGGTCACTCCAAAATCTCTTAAAAAAGGGAAATTCTGCAGTGCTGGCAAAGAAGATAATGCAGCTGTGTGCCAGACTGGAGGCAACCCTCTTCCCACCCCCACCTCTGCAGCAATGGGGACATTAAAACCTGCCCTGCCCTCCTCCTCTTTGTCTGCAGGTTCTTAGGGTAGCAGAAGCCAAGGAGAGACATGGTCTTCCCCAGGAAGCTTTTCAATGCACAGGTCAAGGACTAAAGTCAAACAGGCTCAGCCTTTGACTGAGGTTTCTGGTCAGCAGGATGGACACGCAGGTGACTACCAAGCCCCCTAACAACACAACAGGACCACACAAACCATCACCCTTTGGTAGATGCGACGGAGGTGTCCCACACCAAGCTCAGACCCTCTCACCCACTCCTGTCTCTCCTGCCTGGAGTTGAGGTGTATCTTCTCCCAAGAGCCAATTTCAAAATACTTCCCTTGTCCAACCCTGGCCCACTGCTCCTGGCGTATTGCTTTAACTTTGTGGGGGTTTTTTTTTTTTGGTCCCTTCAGGAACTGACACAGTTGAGAGAGCAGAGAAATTAAACTGTGCAGGATTGCCTCCTGCACTGATAGACTCAGATTCTTATTCACACAGAGACTTAGAAAAAATACAAAATATTAAAAGAAAAAAAATCATTGGGATCTCTCTTTGCTCAGAAATCTGTATTCCATTAACTCCAGCATCAGGCACGATGCAAACCAAAGGAAAGAGAAACTCATACCAGCAGGTAGCTAGAAAACAGAGGCAGGCTGAATTAGCATACTTGGTGTGCAAAGCGAACAGAGGACTTCGACTCACATGAAATGATCCTGGTGGGAGGAACAGTCAATCCCTCCTTGGAGCTGCAATAAAAGCCTGTGGCCAAGAGGGTCGCTGGGAATTTGGTAGCGGAGATAAGAAGGAGCCAAACCCCAGCGAGCATCGCTTTCTTGCCATTGATTAGCTGCTCGACTTGAAGCTGGAAAACACGTACACCACACTTGGAAAAATAAGAGTTGAGAGCGCCCTGACAGCAAAGCACCACGCACAGGCATCTGAAGGGAAGTGGTAAACAAGACAGTGACAATAATCCCATCGTACAGCGACAAAAAGTTTGGTCCTGTCCCTCAGAGGGAAAGACCTGCGTGGGAAGCAGAGCTGGGTCCATCCAGCCCTGGCAAGGCGCCGGCTCCCAGGCAGCTTGGATCGTGGGGCTGGGAAGCTCGGCACCAGGAGGGGCTGCGGGAGCAGCCCCAGGACACGCGTGACAAGCCCTGCTCAGCGGTAATTACCGGCCTCGCTGGCACCGGCCCCAAGAGCTGCCGGGCATGGCGCCCAGCAGCAGGCACACAGCACCGCTGGGACCGTGACTTCAACCGCGGCTCTGCAGCTCCTCCGGCCGTGGCACCCGCAGTGTGCAAAATCCTTCCCGCAGCAAGAGGAGCACAGCGCTGCCCAGGGAGGCCTTTTGGCAAAGAGAAGCAGATGCCCCCCTCACCATTTCCTCCAGGAGCAAGCATCTCCCGTCCTTGGGATGCTGAAACCCCACAATGGGATGCGCACCATCAGAAAATAACAGGTAGGCAGGTGGCAGACCAGGACAATTGGTAGTGATTTGGCTGTGCAGAGCTACCGGTTGCGCTCACAGCCAGCTGCCCGAAAGCGTGCAGGCAGCAATGGGCCCCCCACCACCTTTCTCCACCTGTTAGTTCATGTCAGTACCAGCATTAGCACAGAAGAGGACGATGCTTATCTTAGCACAGGTCTGCATGGTGCTTGGCACAACAGGAGCTCAGCATTGCTGAGGTCTCTGGACATGGCCAACGCATTGTGACACGTTCCCCTGCTGCAGCAGCAGACAGGTGTTAAAGCTAGGAACCAGGGCGGGTCTTGGTCCCACAATACACTTGCCATACAAAATACTCCTCCTCAACATGATGCCCTAGTTTGAAAGCACTGCCCCACCAGCATTGACACCAAGGACCATTTCCCATGGATTACAGGTCTTAGGAGAAACTGCAGCATCCAGTGAGGCTCTTTCTGCAGCTGGGACACTGCCAGTGATCCAAGCACATTGGGCTCTAATGAGCATCTGAGGTTGAGGGGCTGCTCTTTCTTCACTTAGGAACAAATATTTTATCATTCTTCAGGCATTGATGGGCTGTAACAATACATGACATTTGGGGCGCACAGCGAGGTACCAAGGGAAAGAAGGGAGTTGCAATGGTGGGAGAGCAGCATGGGAGACCCTCAATGCCTGTGCTCATTCTAGCATTAAGTTAAAGCTAAAGGCAGGGTACCAGCTTGCAGATGTGCACCACGGTTTGTTCATGCCCATGAATGAGAACATTTTTGGGATATCTCTGTCAAAACTGTTCCGAAATCCAGGAAAGCTGATAAGACATGTGCATGTACACGTAGAGACCATTCACATCAGGCTGCTTCCTAATGACATCTGGCAGTAAAAGATTTCTTAAAAAACCCAGCAGAACTCCCCCTGGGTGTTGCAGAGTACACCTTCCCTGTTAACAAGCCCCCTTCACCTGCAGCATCCAAGGCTTATAGTGCTTTGATGAAGTTCTGCCCAGGGGTGGATTTCACCAGAAGAGAAAAGAGGAAAGAAATGCAACTCCCAGGAAGACTCTTGCAGCCCCAGCAGGACTTGTGGGAGCCCTGGCAAAGACTGGCCAGAAAGTAAGGCCAGCACACAAGCCAAATGGCACCGCTTCCAGCGGTCCGCATGGGCAGAGGTGATTATGTGAGGCATGCATGGCTCTTTCCAGCTGGAGGTATTTTAAACACATAGAAAATAATGTCAGAATCATAGGACTGCAATCTTTAAATTATATTAAAAAAAGATACTCAAAGCATATATCATTGAATTATGAACAGCTTTGGCAGCTTTATTGATGATGTTGAATCTGGTTGACAGATGCATTTACACTGCATAAGCATTTGAGATGCTAGAGTAATTGCTTATTAGTCTTGTTGTGAGGCAAAACACCAGATTGAAATAAATAGGAGCTCATGAACACAGAATTCTGCTGCCTCTTTGATTATTTTTTTCAAGCTAACCATCTGCTAAGCATCTGGGATTCTTAGAATCCAAGATCCATACCACACACAGGTGGGAATTAAAAAATACAAATATAAGGAGCTTAAGAACCCAAACAAACTATAATATAAAATTGTCCAAAATGACTGAGGAGTTTCTTTCCTAGCTTGCATACAAATGTAGGAAGTCAGGTTCTTACTGGATGCCCTACGGACTGAGCAGATGCAGAGCCAAGCAACCGCGTCTTCCTGCACTAGCGCTCTTCAACACATCTCAGGGCCAAAAATGGTCCAGGGTGGGCCATGGAGGGATGCAGCTGAGCAAGGTGTGTGGCAGCACAGGTCTTCTCCATGGATAGGACCTACTAGGAGAATCCAAACTCCTGAGGTCACCAGAAGGACTTCCAGAAGTTTCTAGGGCTTTGCTTACTAGACATTATCAAACTTTAGGTTGTTTCGGTCCCTTTCTGAGATATTCTTAAGCCTTCTACCAAGATACAAGCATGTTGGACAGAAAAAAAATAAATGCTCACAGTGAGCAAAAGGCTCCAAGGGTCTGCCCACCCTCGTAGGCAGGAGAGGACTCTGTGCCTACACACCATCCATCATGACGGAGACCCAGCCTTCCCTACCAGCTGCCCTTCCCTGACCTCCAGGCCTCACAAATAACCCTGGTCCTCATCCTTGCCATGGCCCCGTGTCAGCACGGTCACCCAGCAGAGGAAGAGAAGCATGGGCTGGCTGAGTGCTCACCCTTCATAGCCTTTTCTATTCTGGGGGAAAGCACTCAACATGCCAGGAGCAGCAGTTTCAGCTGAGGTGGTTCAATCCCCACAATAGCAAAATTTTTAAAATTTAAAAAAAAATAAAAAATCTGAAGTCCAAAACTCAGGCAGGACAAATCCAGGAGTCAGGATGAAGTTTGCTGTGCAGTTTATTGCAGCCCTTGGGATGGCAGTTTTGATAAGAACATAAAATTGATATTTGAATTTTCCCCAGCTGCCATTACACTCCATGCTGAGAACACGAGTTAATAAAAACAGCCAGTTAAATAACTGTCAAACTCCAGCAAATACCCATAAAGCAAATGTTCTTTTAAAAAAAAGAAAATTAGACATGTATTTTTCTCCATGAAAAAGTGCAATTAGAGAGGCTTTATAACTAATATTTGGTTTTGGTTCTAAAATATTAAGGATCTTTCCTAAACAGAGCACAGCAAAGGGTTTCAATTAATCTCCTTTGAACACACGTATTCAGGTGTTTAAAAGGGAAAAAGAAGAAAGAGTGATTTGTGCATCATGATCTATCATCTCCAAAAAGCTGTAAACAGTATCTCACAGAGCACAGTTTGTGTGACAAATTCGAGATTAGGCGGATTCTGATCTAAAAATTAAATTGCTTATCAGAGAAATAATATTAGAGTAAAATAAATTAGAATCTCTACTGAAGACTCTAAAAGTAATTTTTAAAATTAATTAGAATCAAAAAGATGGATCTCAAAGGATAGGACAACTCTAATTTAGACAGACGGTAATTAATTCCTTATTTCAGAAATTCATTAACAGGCTGTAAGAGCAAATCATTCCTTTGCTGGAGTTAAGCTCCAGAGAGAAAGATTCATCTGGAAAGGGGATACAAGAAGTCCCCTGCTGCCCGTGGGCATGAGGGCAGGGACAGTCTTGCCAGCAGCCTCTCACCATGGGGTGCGTGGTCAGGACAGCAGCTGCCTAAGGAGGTGGTGTAGTGATTTATTGGGGGTGGGGGAGGCAGCATGTGCTGAGGTCCCCTGGGTGAGCAGGGTTGGGACCCACAGCTGGTCACAGTCCTGGCAGGGGGTGAAAATGCTACAATCTCAGAGGTGAGGCTGAACCACGGCCCCTGCAAGCATCTGCGGAGGGGGGAGTGGGGGGAGCAGGAAATGAACACCACACGAAACATCGCCCTTCATCCTTGCAGAAGGCAATGCTGCACCGTTCCCCTCTCCCACTCATGTCTAGGGCAGAAGGTTTCCACGCCTCGTTTCACCCTTCACTGAGCCTTGATGCACCAGCACAGATCCCACCACAGGTCCTCAGGCCCTGACGTGGAGACCAACCGGGGAGTTTTACCATAAAACCTTGGCAGACAGCAACAGGGAACTGAGTTCTGAGGGGACATATTTCCACCCTCTTTCTCTGCTCCTGCCTAGAGCAAACCAGACACATTTCATAGCTCTAAAAACCAAACAAGCCCACCCAATTCACAGAGCATTATCGATGAAGAAAACTCACACATGTCAATAGACATAGCCCACCACTGCCGATAAATAATTGTGCTGGCAGGCTGGTGTGCTGCCAGCCCTCCCCAGAGCAGTTTCACAACTGCCACTCCATTCTCCAATCCTTTGGAGAGGCCAAAGCACAACACTGGTTCTTGCCAGGAAGCGCACTCGGCTAGCTGGCATCTGGATCCCTTTGATAACTGGTTAGGCTTGGAGCTTAGCCTCCAAGCTGGAGGGTTTGTCAAGGGGAGGATAAGCAAGGCGCCAATCTGCTGCCTGTACGCAACTGGAGAGAAGCCCAAACCTAAATCCTTATCTGAGAAGGCCCAAGCTCTGGATCTGTGGAGCATCGTGCTGGCCTTCCCATCTGCAAGGGACGCAGCCCAAGTGCTGTATCCACTGCACAGTGGAGGGAGAGCCATGAATATGGATTTAACCCTCCAGACTGAGCCCTTTGGTCCGAGGACTGCCATGCACCACAAACTGGCAGTGGTTCTGGGCTGCGCTGGCTTTTTGGCCCTACTGCAACAGAGAGGATTAAGCAGACATTTCTCCAAGGAAGAGGCCTCATGACCTGTACAGCGCATGGACAGATGGTTCCCAAGCTCTTCGACCACACACCAGAGAAGAGAGATAGAAATACAACAGGATTAGCTACTGCTGGTGGCAAAATAATCTCTCTGTGTAGCCCAACTCATGTTCCCCAGGTCCTAATGGGAGGAGCAGCTTCCAGAGAGGAGGACAGATCCTCTGGCAGTGGGACCTGACCATCTGGGACCAAAAAAGAGCCACACAGAATGACATCTCTAGTAAAACATGTTTGGTACAAGATCCCTCATTTTGCTCACACTCTTCTGCCAGAAGTTCACTCCTCCTTACCATGGTCCATTTGAGCCCAGTTTTGCTTTGCAGGAGCTGGTAGGATTACTCAAAATCTGTAACTGGCTCCTAAGCTGCACTTGTGTCTGTAGTTTCTTCTTCCTAAGTCACAAGTCAGCCTAAACCTATTTTCTTGGAAAACTCAAGTTGGTTCTGGTTGCAGAGCTGAGCACTGCACCCCAGGGTCTCCAGTAAATAAAGACAATTAGCAGTTTCCTCTGGAAAAATTAATTTACGTGACACTGTGAAGCTGCCAAAAACTAACAAGCATGTGAAAACTGACTTTAAAAAAGAAAAGTTACAGCAGTCTGTCTATTTTTCTTTCTCTTTCCTCAGAGAGCCATCTCTATCTTAGAAGTCCTTGCTCAAACTAAAAAAAAAAATTAAAAAAAACTTAAAAAGTTAAAAAATAGAACTACTGGGATAGACATTTGACCAAAAAGGAAAATAAAGAAAGGATCTCTTTTTCTCTTACTGCTTTTCTCTGAAGTTTCCTGGGATGTTTTAGCTGGAGGCAGTCACATTGGCACAGCCCAGTGTGGGTGTAGGATTGACATAAACCTCTAAACCTAGGAAGTTCTGGGGATAGGTGGCACAGTCTCATCTGCACAGCACAGCATGTTTGAAGAAAGGTTTGTATTCTGGATTGCTCTTTTTGTCCTTTCCCTCAGTGACATTAGCAGGTTAAAAGAGTCACATTAACCTCCTCCCAAGACTTGTCTCGTTTCCACCTTTGGAAAACCACAGCCACAGGAATTGTACTGCTACAGTGATCTATGTGGTTACTGCTAAAGTCACTCTGAAAGGAAAGTAGGAGCTGGCCTGGGGTCCCCTCACGAGCCCAGGCTGCAACCTGGGTCCTCCTGTGGCTCCCAGGAGGAGAGGAGACCCACAGAAGATGCTTCAGTTGACAGAGAGAGATGTAACAGTGGCTGTGACTCCTTGGTGGAGATTTGTAGATGAGCTGAGATAGGAATGAGGTGTCTGCTTTTGTTAAGGGTCTCTAGGACTGTGTGGCTAATATCTCCAGTTACCAAGCAGCCAAGCAGTGGAGATTTGACAGCCTCACATCTGGCCCAGCCTGAGCAACACACCCCACTCTGCATTTGGGAAAGAAAATTCAAAGTCTTCCTGCTGACCCAGGTGCAGCAGGCAGGCTTGCTCACAGGCACCCTGTCATCATCGCAGGGCCCCTTGCAAACCAGACACATGCTACGTGGAGGAAACAGCAGCTGTGGCAGGAGACACGGTGCCTGGAGATGTTCAGGACACAATGTGCCACCAACACAGCTCCAGGGCTGGCCCAGAGGTCACCTTCCTGTGCTCCAGCAGAAGGCCGTTTATGTCTCAAATACACCACCAGCCTCCAGCTGTAGAATGTTAAACAAAACTTGTGCCACAGATGTAGACAGATTTGACTTTCAACCACCTCCCACCCAGTCCCTGTAGCATCTCAGCTCCTGATGCCCCAAGCAATGCCAGGGCTCGCCATGGTGCTCTCCTCTTCATCCTCCCACCAGCTGCTTCACTCAATTTTCTTCCCAACAAGCACTTGAACGTGGTGTTGCTGGCAGCTGCCTTTACAGCTCAGGGAATCAAATGTTCTGCCTGCCACCGCATTGTCTCTTTCATTTACGGCGTGACAAATGCCTGGAAATTGTTTGGTTTTCTGTCATTATAACCCAAGGATATTAAATTTACATCAACCCGACAACGAGAGCATGGCTAAGGAAATGAAACGTTGCCTCCAGAGCGAGGAAGGGACAGGCATCCCTCCCAACACAGGGTGCAGGCCTGGATTTCTGCTTTTCCTCCTGCCCCAACACCATCTCTCAGGCTGAGCACAAACAGCTCTGTTACCCTTGGAGAAGAAACCCTGTGGCCTGGACAGAGCATGAGATGTCATTGACCAGGGATAGAACCTGAGGGAACAGCATGAAGCTGCACCAGAGGAAGTTTAAGTTGGATGTTTGGAAGAGGTTCTGTGCTGAGAGGGGGTTGAACACTGGCACAGGCTCCCCAGGGAAGGGGTCACAGGCCCAAGCTGGGCTGAGGGCAAGAAGTGTCTGAACTATGAGCTCAGTCCCATCTCTGACCTGGCTGGGCCTGTGTGGAGCCAGGAGTTGGACTGATGGTCCTTATGGGTCCCTTCCAGCTCATGAGATTCTATGATAAGGGAGGTGAAGGAGATGCCTCCATCTCAAATATCTTTCAAGGCCCATACATCCTGACATCGAAGGCATTGTCTCCCATCCAGCACTATGTCACATCTGCAGCAACCAACTGCCATCTCATTTGCTTTCCTCTAGCTGTGATACAGCAGCTGAGGGTTCTCAGGTGGTTCCCCACCTGAGGGGAAACATCTGTCCAAACACAAAGAGCTTCAGATGGGTGCTCTCCACCATGGCTGTACACACTTCAGAGCTGTTGCCACATCAAGAGTCACCCTGTTCCCTTCACAAACCCCAGGTAGCTCCTTAGCTGCCTCCTAATCATCAGGAGGCCTCTGGATCTCTATATTGATACCAAAAAAAAAAACATTTCCACTTCAGTGTGAACTCCTTATCTCACCGAAGAGCATCCTCAGTGTTACTTATCCCATTACCAAAGATGAACAACTCCCATTCTTCCACCTACCAGAAGGAATCTTTTTTTTTTGGAGGGGGTGTGTTTACAGCTTTGTTACCTAAAACTCTCTCACCCACCCACCTTCCCCGATTGTTGATAAACACGGAAATCCATTCCCCTCCTAGCAAGGGGAACAGGGGATCTTTTATCCTCCCTTGATAAACAGCAATAAGCTTCTTATCCTCTTACCAATAACTGAGCGTGTTGCAAATCCTGTATCAGGCACACTAGGGTTAGGGTTGTTTGCATTACGTGGAGAGATTTTGTAAAGTGGCAAATAAAAGGCGTATCATTTTGTTCTTTTATCTGAGACTTCCTTCTAGGAGGGAAGGCAGAGCTGTTTAGAAGTAGATTTAATTGGGTATTATTCAGTATCAGGTTGAGGCAAGTTCTCCTGTCTCCCACAAAGAACTTCGGCACTAATTTGTTCCTACTCGTGGATGAAAGGTCATTGTGCTGACTAGGAAGTTAAGTAAACAAAATTAGCATCTGATTTAAGAGACTTCTTATTCCCTCTGGTGTAAATTAGTGTAAAAATTAGCAAGACTTTCAGTTGCTTCTGTTTTCTGCATTTGAAACGCATCGGTTCCCCGAATTTAATGCTGTGGAGGCTTATTATTTCTTTATTTATGCAATTGCATAGGTATGGGTTGTGAGAGGGAAGGGATGGGGTGTATTAGCTTCAGGAGCCAAAGTCAGTCAAGGTTAGCCAGAGTAGGATGGAAGAGCTCACAGCAGTACTGACACCTGGACACCAGAGGAGTAACAGCTCCTATAATCACATGCTGAAAAACAACATTTTTAAAATGCAATGTGGCCTTTAGCTGTGAAACTCAGTGCCACACCATAACCCAGGGCAAAGCAGACCCTCCTGTACTACAGAGGCTAACTGGGTGCTTCAGTCAAAGGTTTGATTTATTTTAATTGGCATAAAAAGTGGTCTCTCTCAGGTGTTCACATCACATTCAAATCACTCCAAGTACTTCCCAGAGATTAAAAATGCATCCACTGCTTGGGATTAAGGTAAAATTCCCAACAGAAGCAGATTCCTAGTAGGTTACTCATTAAAAAGCTTTGTCCAAATCATCTATTATTGATTATTACCACCCATTCTAATAAACAACCTGATGCACCCATGGCTTTCCCTGATGAGCTTAACTTCATGCAGCACTCATGACAAGAGCTCTGTACAGGGACAGGGCTGAATAACAGAAATGCATTAGCAAATAACCTTAGAGAAGGAAGGCTGTAGATGCACATTTTTCTCTCCTGCCAGGGAGAACAGCCTTCAAAGGAGGCAATCACTCCTGGGGAAGGAGGAGGAGTCGAGCTGGCAGTAAAGAAGCACCTGAACCTTGGTATTTTCCAACATAAGTATGGGAGAGATTTTTCTAATCGCCACTTCATTGGTTTACAGACTGTTCCCAGCATATCACACATCCTATTTCAGTGGTGGGTAAGAGGCATGAAGACACCTATTCAATTAGAAGACTAGAAAGAAAGCCCAGAAGTGAGTGGATTTTTTGGGAATGCCTCTGGCAGAAACATTCAGCTATCCCATAACAAAGGGGGAGCCAGACCTTTGCAGAGCCATGGGACTCACTGCACAGGACATCTCTCCTAAGACATTCTTCCTTGAAAAAAAAGGTACTAAGTGAACCCCTCAAATCAGGATTGGCTGTAGATACTGGCAGGAGATACTGAGGGTTTGCTGTTTCTGCCCACCTGCACCTGACCTTCTGTGGTCCCATTACATCAGCCCCATAGAAGAGTTTCTCCTCCAGAGCCCAGCTGCAGTACCATCCAGGAATGATGCTCTGGCTTTGTCAATGCCATGAGCCTCCTCAGGGACAAATATTATGCAAAGGGACCAAAACCAGCTCCCCCAGACCGACCTCCTCCTCAATGCTGGGGCTACACTGGTCTCCAGTGAGGTCCTCCTACCATAGAATTTTTAATCTTACATGCTACTAATTTGGATGTTGATTTTCCACTGTGCAGTTCAAACATATTTCCACTTTAATTGGTAAAACTCAGTCCCCAGACCCCAAAGAGAGGTGCAGCATTTTCAACCAAGCTCATCAGTTTGAGTCTGCAATTGCTTGTTAAACCAAAAAGATGTAGAACTGAAAGCAATATGTTAAAGTTAATAACATGAATATTAATTCCCTGAAGAGTTATGGAATATTTCTATTCCACCAGCTAAGCAAAGGTAACACTCCTCCAGCCCCATAAGAGAAAGGCAGGCACTGAAGTAGGAGTTTGCCTTTCTTACAGACTCAGTTTTAAACATGAGCAGAAACGCTTGTTTTCTAGTCAAGAAGAGGGTGGCTATTGCAACTGCTATGAAAGGCTTGCTGCTGGAGAGGTTTGGGACCTCCCCAGCCTGGCTGAACAGGCCATGGGAAGACCCTTGGATCTCTGACTGATGAGCGGAGTTGGGAGACAGCTCACAGCTGAAATTAAGGTATTCCTGGGTCTTGGAGCTGCCAGACACCAGGCAGCTTCTGGCAAACCCATAGACTTTCTCTACAGAAAGAAATCTCTGGAAACACCAAGGGCCCCAGACAAGGGGTTCAGGCACCTCAAGGCATAGGTGGCAGCTGCACAGGGGTTTCAGGCAGTCACCTCAAGGAAATGGTATCTGAAATCCACCCAAATCCTCCTTGAAGGGCATGTCTTCCCATGCGGGGTCCCACATCCAAACTCATGGGGTGCATCCGGAGGAGTGTGGCCAGCAGGTCAAAGGAGGTGATCCTCCCCCTCTACTCTGCCCTGGTCAGGCCCCACCTGCAGTATTGTGTCCAGCTCTGGGCTCCCTGGTATAAAAAGGACAGGGATCTCCTGGAGAGAGTCCAAAGAAGGGCTACGAAGATGATTAAGGGCCTGGAGCATCTCCCCTATGAGGAAAGGCTGAGAAAATTGGGACTGTTCAGCCTTGAGAAGAGAAGACTAAGGGGGGACCTAATTAATGTTTATAATTATCTTAAGCAAGGGATGCAGGGGGAATCAGCCAGCCCCTTTTCAGTGTCTGTGGAGACAGGACAAGGGGCAATGGCTGCAAGTTGGAGCATAGGAAGTTCCGCACCAACATGCGGAGAAACTTTTCCCCAGTGAGGGTGAGGGAGCCCTGGGACAGGCTGCCCAGGGAGGTGGTGGAGTCTCCTTCTCTGGAGATATTCAAGACCCGTCTGAACGCCTATCTGAGTGAAATGTCCTAGGGAGCTGCTTTGGCAGGGGGTTGGACCCGATGATCTCTCGAGGTCCCTTCCAACCCCTACAATTCTATGATTCTATGATTCATCATACAAATAGTTTCAAGTGCTAGAAAGCCCCGTTTAAACCAAACCAAATTTCATCTTCTCCCGTGGGGAGAGCAGCAGCCTCAGCTGAAATATTTCTGCCCATTGCCCAGGCCATGCTTGGATCCAGGAGGCCCTCTCCAAGAGGTCTGTCTGATGGTGATTCCACCTTGAACAGCCCTGAGCCAGCACCCCTTATTGTAGACACTTTCCTCTCTATTATATTCTTCCTTACACTTCATCAGTCACCGGCAGTGCTGGAGAGGAGGACAAAAGTTCAAAGCCTGATGCAGAAGGGACCTCTTACAAAAAGGTCAGTGGACCTTGCAGGGAAGGGATAGTTTGAGACCGCTGAGGCCACAACATCTTACAAAAACAGAGATTAAAATCACAGCTTAAAAAAAAGAGCGGAAGAGCCATTAAGCATATGTTGGGTACAAGCTAAAAAACACATAAACAACAACAATTGCTAGTTAACCACAGGCAGGAACTTTCTAGGAGCCGCAGGTACTAGGCACAAATTGACTATAATCAGGCTTAATGGGTTTGGTTTACAGTCTCACTGGTTTGCATGTTTTATTCTATTCTGTGATATTAGCCAGTAAAATAAAGTCTCTCTATACAAGCAGATCTGTTGGTGGGGGAAGAGTCCCAGCTGTTGGAAGAGTCACAATCAATAGAGATCCCTAGGGACTGGGAATTTTTGTTCTGCTATAGAGCCGAGGCCTCAGGCAGAGTGAGAAGAGGGCAATAACAAGGATGAAGTTTGGATTCAGACCAGAAGTAATAACTAACAGGAACGCTTAAGTCCAAGGGAATAAACTTTTATTTCCATTCAGATGGAAAGCCCTTTGCACTAGAAAAACGCAAGAGGTTCCATGCAGAGGGATATTTAAAAACACAGCAGCTGTATTTTCAGCATAAATGTTGAAGCTCTGCTTTGATTGGACTAGAAATAAAACAAATTAAGCCCATTTGGAGGAAAACACAGCAGCCTTTTAGACCAGGCTGAAAGAAGCTGCCCAGACCCAGACCAGCTCTAGCTGGAATCTCTGGAGCAGCTTCCACGTTTGCAGCTTCAGATCACACTGAAACCAGACAGCACTACTCTACCTGCTCCCGCAAGGAGGAACAAGCTCCCCATCCCACTCCCCATATGGGCAGCAGAGCCGCTTTCCAGAGGAAGTCTGGGGTACCCCTGCTGAGCTACCACGCACACACAGCTCCCAGCTGTGCTGTGCATCAGAGGCACAGGGAGCTTGGTGTTTGTTGTGATCAAAGCCCAGAGAACACACTGTAAGAACAGGAATCCACACCACAGGCAATTTTTACTTCTATAAGACATTTCTGTAGCACCCCCAGGTTAGTTTACATTTCACAAACAGGGTCAGAAGGAGTCAGACCCAGAGACTCCAGTCAACATGGGGCAGAGCACATGAGCAAAACAAAACACAGATGTAAGAGCAGTTGTGAGAGGGACTCAGAAGAAAAGATTCAACACCAGATATTCAGCCCAGCCTGGCTCAGTAAGTTTACTTGCTTTATCAGCATCCAGCACACAGCTTTGCTAACTGAGCACATGTGAATACCTTCAACACAGCGAGGAAGCAGAAAGCAATGACACAACTTACCTGTTCCCATGAACAGAAGACAGGTTTCAAATGAGTCCTTACTTCAGGTCAACCACAAGACAAAAAAAAAGAAGAAAACCAGCCCCAAGCAGCCCCTCTCCCACAGCACAATAACCTTCCTCCACCTCCACCTGATTTGCCCTTGGCTTCCTGATTGGCCTCAAGAACCTCACACAGCAGTATGTGGGGAATTAATTGCATCCTCCTTAAAGACTCCTGATTAACATTTCCATCACATGCTAACGAGACACTTCCTGTCTTCAATCTGCTTTCCTTCATTACAGCTTTCTGGAGACAAACTTTATATGTTTATGAGAAACATTAAATGCACCATTGTTTAACTACGATTTATAGCCATCCTGGCTCCCTGAAGTTTGTGTAAAGACTCAATATATTATATCATGAAATCTCAAATGGGCTCCTTAGAGTGAGATCTCCATCCACAGCTGTTTCTCAGGTCACTTTGCAGGTTGCCATCACTGTGAAAAACAGCCACTAAGCCCAGAAAGGTGGATTAATACAGCCTACCAAAAGTAGAGGGGAAGGTCTACCTCAAAAAAGAGCAGCAAAGGGATACCTCCATGTTTTCTAGCAAAAGCACAGGCTGATCCGACTCCAAAAGAGAGAGATAACTGGGGACAAAGGTTAGGATTGGTATTTTGGGCAACGGGCTAAAAAATGAGAGAGATAGAGATAAAACCCAAAGATGACTGAGCAGTACTTGTGAAGATGGGAATGAAGGTGGGTGCCTGGGGTATTTCTTTCATTTAAATACAAGAGAAAGGTTCCAAGGTTTGAATAAAGTGACTTGACCCCTATCAAAGGTTTTGCAGTTATACTCACTGTAATGCTTACGAGCCCTCGTGTTCAGCACATGCATTCAGCATCCAGAGTCTCACTCCAATACACAACACAATAAATACACAAGAAGCTTATTGTAATAAATGCGACACCACTGCAAATGAAATAATAATTAGAAGCATAATTCAGACAGATTTTAGTTAATACCTATTTACTAGGAGGTGCTAATCTCCCAAATAAATGTCTTAAGTCGACAAAATGTGCCTCCCTGCTTTCAACGTCCTGCTTTCAATGTCCTCCTGTCAAAAACTGTTCAGCCACTAATTGGAATTTTAAAAATTGCCCCAATTTTTGGAGTACATTGGCAATAGCTATACCAGCTTTGGAAACTAAATGCTGCAGAGGTGAACAGTTTAGCACCTCACTTGCAAAAGCTGGTGAGGGCAAAGCAACTTGACCGCCTTACCTTCCTCCTGGATCCATCATGCTGCTACTCCCACAACTGGGCTAAAACCCACTGGCAAACCTGCTTCCTCCCTCCTTGGCTGATTCCCAGCGTGCACCCCCTCCCAGCCAGCACATTAACTCTTTGGGGTGGCTCAACCTTCTGCCTGAGCTTGATCATGAGCCTAGGAATTAGTTACAAATTTGGAGGAACAGGTAATATAGAGGAAAAGTGTTTATTCGTACCAGGGGAGATGGGGGCTCAGCTGCTGTTGCCCAACACGTGCCGAGTACAAGGCGGTGCCTGCTCAGCCCCATAGCAACGGGCAAAGGCAAGAAACAAGGGTGTTCTTTTGCCTCCATGTGCAGAACGGGAAGTAAGTCAAGCCTACAAGACTTCCAATGATGTGCATGGAGGCAAGTGACTTCCCATGATGCACAGATAGCCTGTGGCAAGGCAGGACGCAGCTCTTTCAAATCCCAGCGCAGTATTCACACCTCCAAATTAGTGGAGTCCTCAGTGCTGAGCCAACAAAAATGAGTTATGGCCTTTGCCCAGAACTTGACCCTTGTTCTCCAGAGAAAAGATTAAAAAGAGTAACAAAGATTAACTTCTGCTTCTCCTTTGCATCTGGCCACAGTGGCTCTGAAGCCTGGCCCCAGCTGGGGATGGGCGCACAGGATGCTCATGTGAGTGGAGGAGGGCTGTGCTTGTGGGATGCATCCTTTCTGGGGAGAGAGAAAAGGAAACCCAAAGGGAGCTCAGCTAACCAAAGCTCCTGGGTGCAGCAGCACCCCCCCAACCCCTCTGGGAGAGTCCAGGAAAAGACAAATCAGTCTTATTTCCCTGTCATTGATGCTTGGATATCCCCCAAGACACTCAGGTTGGAAGGAGAGAGGGTTGTGCTGCAGGGAAAGTCTTCAGGCTCATGGACACGTGTGAACCAGCAATTGCCACCACTGCTCAAGCTGGACCCAGAAGTGCCTGTCAGCCCTTGATGATGTAAAAGCACAAACTGCCGTCAGCCCTGACAGCCCAGGGATTGATCTGGCCCTAAGGAGACAGCGAGGGGGAAAAGTGGAGAGTGTTAGCCTACGCAGACCATAATTCTGCAGCCCCAGGCTGTACATTCATTGCTGACTTTTCTCTCCCCATCACTGGGGTCATGTGCAGTAAGGAATTTTATCCTGCAGGGCTGCCAGCCTTTTAATCCAAGCAGTTCATTTTCTCCTTGGAATTCATCTTCTGGACTGGGACGCACTAACTGCAAGCCTGCATTTGTGATAAAGACCATGAGACATAAATATTTTACACTGGTAATGAGATATTTAGCATTGATATACAGCTCAAAGCCCAGTGCAATTCCAGCTTTGTTAATTATAATGAACTATTGTAGGACCTGACTTCATCTGCTCCTTGTAAATCTTGCAATGCTGGTGTGATGTGCTGGTGGCTCCTTTCCAGTGTGAGGCTGGAGCTCAGCGTGGTGAATGTTTAATCAGATGTTCAGGCCCACTGTAAGCGCAGTTTAATGGTGTGAATGGTGCGTGGGTTGTGTTATGCTGCTGCCTGGCTCCTTTCTGGAGATGAAGATATGCTCCTGTGTACAGAGCCCAAGTACAACTCCATTATAATACCACTGTTGTCCTACTTATAGGTCTCAAGCAGGTACTGAAGCTGCTAATCATGAGGACTGTCTTCTACTGCCTGAGATGCCATGACTGGCAAGAGAGTAAGCCAGCTTTGCTCATACAACCTGACTTCTGGAAGAGGATAATAAACCTTAGCCATCTTTTTTTGAAGTCCTTTGGTCACCTTCTGTCATCTTCCTTACTCTTCATGTGGCAAGATGAAGTGTTAGGTGCTCCTCCCAAAGCCTGTGACGGACAGCAAGTCTGTCCCCATCCCCTGGCCCTGCACCTGACACATCTCATCCCAATTTTGGCAAGCTTAAAATTCACATTTATTGATAATTTGGAAATAAAAAGTGCAGATGCACCATGTGTTGGGGTAAAAGGCCTACATTCATAGCAAAGCTCACCTAAGACCCCCTGGGCTGAGACCGATACGGCACTGCGGCTAGGAAGCAGAAGCTTCCTCCCTTGCTCAGAAGAGACTGACCTCTCCTCTCATGTTTTCCTTTTGTTGCCTGCTGAAGAGGAAGGGGCTGGTGAGGCACAGCGCTTCTTAGGCTGGCTAACATCCCTACCTGCTGTTGCACCTTCCCTCCTTCCCTGCCTGCCTAGGGATACCCACCTGTGTCTTTTGGGGAAAACAGCTCCTGGTCCAGTCTGATGTGATCACTGTGGGCTATTGGACAGCAGGAACAGCTCACTTCCCTGGCCAAAAATGCTGCAGAGCTTTTTATCCTAAGGAATACGGAGCCTTAAGAGTTGGAATAGGGAGCCTTAAGTGTTGGTGTGCCCAGAGTCACCCAGGATCAGGTCCTTTGTCTTGAAGCTTGTGTAGGACATGGAGTAGAGGCAAACAACACTTTTGAGTTGCTTTAATCCTAAAAAGTCACATACCTCTGTCCAAACAGGCTAGCCAGCGTGGATCAGGCTCTGAATAAATCCTGTCTCTGATGAAGCACTTGGAAATGGAAGATATCCATGGCAGGAACAGCATCAAGTTAAAAATGTGATGGAGTGTGAAGCTGGCATTGGGAACTGCCATGTAGGAATGGCATGGTTCCGCCTTTATTTAGAATTAGTGGATACTTGAAAAACTAGCTTAATGTTTTGTCAGATGCTAAGCATAAATCTGGATAATAATTCACGCTACACCAGACTCTTTATAACAGTAGTTTGCTAAAACAAATTGAATTCAAACCTATATTCATTTACTAACTTAATGCATGGCATATCTGTGAATAATTTTTCATAGTCTCAAAAAAATTCTAGGCACAGGCTTAGTTGGAAAAGGGCCAGCAAATCTAAAATTAATGTACATTAAAGCATAGCTGGTACTCTAAGTGCGTTTGTTATATGCAACAATAACTGCTTTAAGCCCCCTTTTTTTGGAGAAAGAGATTATTGTGTAATAGCTAAAAGAAGTTTAGATCTGAAAATCCTGGGCTAGAATGATAAATCGAAGCTTCTTACCTTTCAAACTGAGGTTGTGCAAATCTGGGAGGAGGGAAAGACCCATGCAATTTGGCACTTTGATGATGCAGCGTTAGGAATGGAACAACTTAAAGAAAAAGTTTGCCTTGTTCTTTTTTTAAATGGTTACTGGGGGTGGAGAAATGAAACTTCTTCACTTTTGAAGATGTGTTGAAAAGTCTCCACTCTCCCCCCATCTCTCCCTCACTTGAAAGCATGGGACTTAAGGAAAAAAAAAAAGAGAGAAAAAGGAATTATTCCACTATTATGCATTTTGCATTCCAAAACTGAAGCAATATCCAACAACCCCCCTTCTTTTTTGTATTTTAGGGATAATAGGGAAAAAAGTGCTAAGATCTGTAAAAGTGAGACCCACTTCTGCACCCCTTCTGCACAAAACGGGTCATTGCAGCCCTGCAAAACCCAAACCCAGATAAGGCTTGACAGCCATCCATTCGCTCAGCAAGGAGAGCCTGACCCTCAATGTGACCCGCTGCGCAGACAGGACCATTTGGACCACAGCAGTGTGATTTATCAGGGCCACCCAGAGCACGATGGATGGAAGACACCCAGCAGTATCTCGTGTTTTATGTTCCTCCCTCCTACAAAGATTCATATTTCAGGAAACAAGAACGCTCATCACACACCATCCAAAGGCTGCCTTACATTTCACCTCTGTGTCATCCCCTCCAATGCACATTAATATTAATTTCTTCTTCCTCCCCCATCCCAACAATTATTTACTTTGCAAAGGATTTACTGTGACACTTCAGCTGAAGGCAATGTGTATAAGCCTCACTCCTGCTGTACAAGAATTAATTTTTAGAATTCTTAATTTATTACCAATTAATTTCTTCTAAATTATAGGAGAGGCGACCTGCTGTAGATAACTGTTCCTTTCTAATGCCTTCCTGGAAAATCTTTCATTAATGAGCACATTAATTTAATGGTGGCAGGGGCAAATCATCCAGAGAGAACCCTTCAAGTTGCAATCTGTGTGTCCCGCCTCGTGTTCTTGAGAACATGGTAAGAAGAGAGCTGGGTTTGTTTGCAATAAATGCTGGTATGAAATATGCCCGTATATGTATGTATGCAAATAGCCTGATCTAGCATCATTAAACCTCTTAAGGAAATATGAAGTTTTGAAGCCATTTCCCACTTTAGAGCTCAGGCAATGACTGGAGCATCTGCATTAAATGTTTAATGTTCAGCGGAAGTGCAAATCACCATTTAATTAACTTCTTCCATAAAATATGATAGTTTAGTGAAGTGAACGCAGATGAATTATCATTATTCAGGGGGACGCTGAATGTGTTGCTGAATACCAGACCTTGCAAAGCTGACAACAGTGGATCCAGGGATTCCTGGTATCTAAAACAGAGTGGATTTTTTTTTTTTTTCAAGGGACCGTTTAATATTCATGAAACTGCATTTTCCCACAGCAGCCACTGTTATCAGACCCAAGCATGTGAACGCACAATTAAAGGCAAAATAACTGCTGCCAACAGCTGGCAAAAAATAACTTCCTTGAGCAGCCATTCATTAGCTTCTGAGCTGGAGCCTCTGCAAAGCCACTGTTTGATGCTAAAATGAGCATCGCTGTAATCCTCTCATGGGGAGGGGGAGGTCATTACCCACAAAGATCATTTGATACATTGACACTGAGGTATGGTGTGGGACAAGCTGTCCTTGACTCCCCTCTGAAGGGTACTGTCACAGTCCCTCCAAGAGGGACCAGATGGAGAAGGAGCACTAGAAGCCACTGTGCAGGAAGCTGAGCAGAATTCCCTCTTGGTGCCTGCAAAAACTTGGGTTGCTGCATTGGGCAGAGCACAGGCTTCAAACTTCGATCCTCTGTGGGATGAACTCTTGGGGCAGTGGTGGGTCTGGATATACAGACAGAAACCAGGAGCTTTGCCACAAGATGCTTCCGCGCTGCCTGCTTTAACAGTCTCCTGTGAGACCTGAGCTGTCCCAGCCTGTGCTTGGGCTTCCTGGAGGATCAGAGATGCATGCTGCCCACAGGCATTGCAAGGACTACATCACACAGCTTGACTAGAAGTGTCCCTGTTCCTCCATGATCCGTAAAGCTAAAGGGTGTTTGTCAGTCTCACTGATTTCTTGCTGAAACTCCGATTTTGTGGACTTCTGTTCATCTCCCAAACCATCTGGAAAGGATTAGCCACTTTGAATAGATTCATTTTATCTGATTATTACCATCTACCACTACACCACTCATCCTTGCTGTTCCGTAGTCCATGGGGATGAGGACAAGTCCATTGAGCACTCTTATCTTAGACATATCAGGGTGAGTCACCCCCTTCAAATACCTTTCCCTCTCTCTTGTGATTCTAGATGGAGCCTAGCTGCTCATTTTATGTGGGGAAGTTAATGATTTAAAAATAAATATATATATATATGCTAGTGTTGTACTATACATTGCTAAAGAGTCAGGCTAGACAGGGCTACATCTCATCTCTGGGGAAAGGAGAACCTTTCCCACAGTATGTTGGTTTTGAAGGTAGCACAGAGTGTCCCTGTGGAATAATGCTCCAAATGGGGGGAAAAAGCCTGCATGAAGATGACCTGAGGCACTTCTGATTGTTTGAGATATGAAGAGTAATGAAGCCAAATGTTTCAAAGTTGGAGTTCTCCTATTTTATTTTCACTCTTCGACTAACAATGATCCCACACTTCATCTCTCAGGTTCTGATCTAACAGTGCTTCTGCTTGCCGAAATCTTGTTTTCCCTTTTGATAGATGTTTCCTTGAAACAGCCCTTCTCAATATAAAAACACATTCCATTTGAGCAGGCACTAAAACTGTCTTAATGTCTCCACTCTTCACTTGAAGAAAAACCCCAGCTCCAGTGAGGTGATTCTCTGCTTACATAGAGGTAAATACATCTGTGTCAAAACCAGCTTAATTTAATGTCACTTCAGCAATCATTTAACTCTGGTTGGCTGTCAGAAACCATCTCCTTTGCCTTGAATACTTGCCATTAACTTCCCATCGATAACTCCCTAATCTGTAGCAATCCTGCAGGTTTTTTTCCTCCCTGCTCCTTTCACCAGCCCCCCCAGTCCCTTCTTCTGCTGCCCACCATAGGGGACACAGCTGAGAGGGGCTAAAGACAGAGAAGTGGCACTGATCTTTCAAGATACTTTATTGTGTGTGTTGCTGGCATGCTCACACATGCACACACGTGTAACCACTGCTTCTTGCAGGAGGTTATGTCATGGAGTTGCCCTTTGTCATCCCTACCTGGGGCGTTTAAGTCTGAAGTTTGAGGTGGTTCCTATAGCAAGAAGACGGGCAGCTGGCATGCATGGGGGTACAAACTGTTGTACTGTTCGGTTTGGAAACAAGGACAGATGGAAACAGAGTTCTACATCCAGAAAATAAAGGGTTGCAACAAATGTGCATTGCAGTGGTTAGATGTGAGTGTCTAAGAGAATCTTGAGTTAAATTTCAGAGGCACACATGGCACCAGGACTGTTATCTGCTTGCAGAAGGGATTTACAACACCCAGTATGCTGCACCACCTTCCTACTGCCCAGCCCAGCCAGCTCAAAATACCAGAATTCAAAGAAGTGCAAGTCAGGGATAGCATGACACAGCAGGTCCACATTGATCATGACCAGGAGAATGAAGAATGCAAATTTTCTGCAAACCCAGAGCAGAACAGTATGTTTTTCAGCAGACACCAGCTTCAGAGAAGCTCTGAAGATGCCACAAATGCAATCACCTGCAAAGAGCACGAGAGTGTTTATGCAGGTGGCAGTTTATCAATCGATCATCACTTTCATCAACAGCTTTTCATTCCTTGTTCCCATCAATAGGGACATCTCTGAAGGTTCATTCCGATCAGGACAGACTAATTGGTGCTAGAAAGTTCAGTGTTTGAAGATTGTATGATTAGGGAAATGTACAAATTCAATTTCTTTCAACCAGATTCAATTCTAATCTAATCAGAGAGATAGAAAACTCCAGTGTAATAATGACAAAGAAAATGACTTTGTTTCAGGCCATTTAAATGTCCCTTACTGCAAACACTCCAACAGAAGAGGCAGTGTTTAGAGTCAGAGACAGGGTATTTGCTTTGAATTCAACTGCAAATGGGCCATTTTCTGTGTCTAAATTAACATTCTCTCTTTTTGAGAGAGAGAGAGAGACACCATCTAAGTCAAACGAGCATTTGTGACATTTAATAAAGCAATTATATCTAAAGGCTAGGGCTTGAGATAGAATAGACTGGCTAATGTTGTCTCAGAAAACTCTCTGATAAAGAAGTGATGCTTCTCTGAAAGTTCCTGATGACCTTGAACACATTAAAACTGGTAGTGGAGAACATCTTCCATCAGCACTATTTAAGTCAAACCCAGATTTGAACAAAAGCAAATATTTTGTATTCCTAGGTAGATATTTCAAAGGAGCCTAAAGGACTGAGGAGCCTTGTTGCCTCCCAGGCTCTGAAGTGCTTGATGGCATGGCCAACCCACAGCCCCAAAGATCTGCACCACCTCTCAGCTTGCTGTTGGCCAGCCTGCTTGGTGCTGAGGGTGTCAAGTATGGTGCTACAAGGTCATAGGTGGCTTTTATACCTTGAACTGACACCCAAACTGTGCTGCTAGAATGCTACAGACACCTGAGGTAGCTGGTTTAAAATGAGCTTCGGCCTATTTACAGGAGCTTCACTTGTTCCTTGGACTTTCTTCCTAACTTGGTCCTAACACTGAGCAGTTGAAGAAGTTTTAAGATGGATATTCAAAGCATACTGAGCTTTTTGGAAATGTTACTGTTGGTATTGCAGTAATACCAGGAGTTTCTGAGCAAGGTTCGGAGTTTTGCAAAAGCAACCCGTTTGGTCTAGCTGCAATCCTGGAAAGAAATTCCCACCAAACACCACAGCAGCAGAGCAGCATCTATGTTGAGAGCTGTTGGAGTGTCTTACCAGGTACTTGTGTTTGACCCATCAATAAAAACCAAGGAAGGGCCAAATTACAAGATTATATTTGAGGAGCTCAACGTTTAAGTGAATCAGCGTTGACTGATGAATCTGTGGCACAGCTGGAAATAAACTCTAGGAGTCGTGGCTGCACAACCACTCTTTCCTTGATGTGACATCAAGGATGTGCTAGAGCTGTAAAATTTCTTCCACTGGTCCTGGAAGCTGCAGCTCATTTACTCACTACACACTCAGCCCAAATGGGATGGCGCTGCTTCAGAGCAGTCTCATCACAATGCACCTCGGCGTCAACTGGAAAGACTTCCACGCTCATAACAATATGCATTGTCTTGAGCTGGTCTGCAGCCAGGGTCAGCAGAGCATTTCTTTTTCTTTATACATTTTTAAAGTGAATTTTCTGCTTGTGAGAGGTTCTTGATTGACAGGTCTGGGGATTGAAGTCTGTTAATTTAGCTGCAAAAAAGGGACAGAATGGTTACGATACGAGCTTTAGCTCCATCCTAGCATTATGCTGGGCCTCAAATTTGGGCTGAATAGAGCAATGTTAAGTATGAGAAGAATTTTCCTTTACTTCCTGGCCTATCCAAGTGCCAAAAGGTTGGCTAATAGGAAGCTTGCTGGTTCTATGGATTACACTGAGGTTTGATTTCAACCTAGTTGTTATCAGCTGAGGCTTTAGTGACAAGGATCTATTCTTGTACTTTCTTTTTCCAGCTAATAAAAACTCTGGCCAACAGTAGTGACCCAGCTGTGAGAAGTTCAGTGCTTTTTCACTGCTCCTACAAAATAAAGCCCACTCGCTGCCTCTCTTGGTCTAGCCTTGCTCACAGCAGTTTGCTCACCAAGGCTGGGGAACCTCAACAGGGAAGACAACTCAAGGACAAAAGGACTAAGCCATCATGCCTGTGTGATGACAGTCAAGTCAAAGCATTTACACCTCTCATGTGATGAGAACTTGGCCCTTGCACAAAAATGCCCCTTATGTCCAGCAGCAGCTAGGCTCTGGAATTGACAAAATGCAACAGAAATTTAGACCAAAGTCAGAGATTTCAGAGAATCTGCCCTCGATTTATCCTGTTGCACTACAGAGTCCATGCAGGTATGATTATAAGCAATAATCAATAGACCAACACCAGTCCCCTTGTGCAAGGTGCTGTGCAAGCATGTGGAAATGTTGTCCTAGTCATTAGCCACCTCCATTTTAACTCAAAACCTTGGCAAAAAAGACTTGCCCTGGGTGATCTTGCTATTTGTTTGATGACCTGTGGTTTAATCCTGTCTTACTGTGTAAATTCCACCAGCCAGTGTGGGTCACCATCAGAGACCCTCTGGCACCTTGGAAGAGCCTGAGTCCTTCCTAAACTCAGCCAGCAACGAGTCTCCAGCTGTGTGAGATTTTAGGAGCTTTGGTTTGTGATAAAGGAGTGAATCCCCTTTCCATTGAACTGAAGGGAAATTTTCTTTAAAAATGCCCCAATTCGTGTGATGGGAAAGCACCTTCTGATCAGAGGGCAATTTAAATCAATAAATATTACCATCATTTAATGACACACAAAAAAAAATCAATTTCAAAAAAGGTGAAGCAAAAGTAGCAAACTTTGTGACCTATGAATGAAACCAGATAATCCATGCATTTGACATAATCACCCATGTTTTATTCCATTCAATTATTTGTTGATAAACACAGACTCCACTATTGTAATTTAATACTCCCAAATTATAGATGCAGATAGGGGCTACCTGTCTTTAAATCATTAAATTACTGAGTTTTGGCTATAGAGGATTTTATTACCCCAATAATACCATTTTCAGGAGAGGTTTTCATAAGCTTCATTTGCATGTTGATTTTTTTTTATAGTAATTATCAGTAAAAGGTCAAATATTTGCTTTATCTATATAATTCAATTTTAGAAATGCCTTTGGGATTCAAATTAACTCCCTTGTAATATCTTCATTGAAAAAGAAGATTAATTATGCTTACAAGAAACCTAATTTGGCTTATCAGACCTTTAATGTTACAGGGATCGTTAATGCATTTAAATTTAGGATTAGTAGAGCGATCTGGTTCCATTATTTTTGGTGACTTTAATATTTGTCATTATTTTTATGCATACAGTTTCTTTTCCCTAAAGTGAAATTATAATGTCAATTATAAAGGAAATAAACATTATATATTGACCTTAGTAATTATGCTTCTGGTTTTTAAGAGTGCATAAAAGGATGTATTTGTGACTCACATATAAATTCAGCATTCATATGTTAAGTGGACTCTGGGTAGTAACACTGCCAGAGTCTTAATGGGAGGAGGATTTGGGTGTGCTGGCAAGGCCAGGGCACAGGACTCATGGCAGTATCACAGCAGGCACCCCACAGAAGAAGAAGTGAGGTTCAGTCCCATGGCACCCATCCCTCCCCTCCCCCTGCATCCCGCGAGCAGTGGGCAGCTGGGAGGATCAGGAGGATGCTCGGCTCTGCTGCAGTTGCTCTTACAGGAGTTCTGCACTTGCACTGACTTTATTGCAAGCAGAGTTGGGGAACTCCTGAGTGCTTTTGAGGGCAGTGTCTGCAGGCCTGCATTCATCCAACCTGCTTATACACGCCTCAAACCCTCCTCATTTCCTCCACTGCTTTCCCTCCCTCCAGAAATACTGACTCAGCCCACAAATCTGAGGTAGTGGGTGGCTGCAGGGGTTAACTTTGCTGGCTGCATGGGGAAGAACTGGGAGCGCTCCAAAGCCAGTATTGCTGTATAAACCTCCAACTATATTAATAAACACATATCAGTGCTCTTCTACCTGTCTTCTCCCTGTCTCAGTTATGCCATGCTTGTTGGTATGGGATACGATTATTCATGCCATGCTGATTGCCGGGATTTTGGGTTATTTATGCCAGGCTAATTGCTGTGGTATCGCAGTGTTCATGCTAAGCTAATCACCATGGTATTGGATTATTTATACTGAGCTCACTGCTGTGGTATTGGGTTATTTATGTTGAGCTCATTGCTAGGGTATTGTGTTATTCATGCCGTGCTCGTAGCTGTGGTATCGGGTTATTTATCTTGCGCTTATCCCTGTGATATCTGATTATACTGATTAAACTAGTCGCTCCTTTTGGTCGACTACTCCATTTTCTGATCTGCTATCAGAGAGGAAAATCATCCCTTCTCTGCTCTTCAGATCAGGTTCACGCTAATGTTTTCTTCTGGTTGACTCTCTGTGAAACCTCCTGGCAGTAGAACCTATGGGAGAAGTTGGACGTAGAGTCTCTAAGTGGTTGCACAAGCAGAGAAGATGTATTAGTGCTGTCTAGGCTGCCCTCTCTTGTACCAGCTCCATCTTCAAAGTGGCATTTCTATAGCAGTGTGAGGGACGTCACGAGCTGCATGGCACTGAAATCTGGAAAGAGCTCTGATCATTTCTGCAGTGGAATGGCCTTCACTCTGCTCTTCTTGGGCATCAGGACTCCCACAAGCCATTCTCTTCTTAGCAATTTGTAAATAAGTATATGTAACATCATCTATTTTTGAAATTCATTGGCTGCCAGCTCCAAATTCACCCTTCTTGAACTGAATGGCGTTGCTGCCTTCTGCAGCTGGTTTACTCATAGGACTCTCCCAGAGAAGTAAACCAAACACTCCTTTTGGCAGCTGGTATGGTGCACAGCACAGAACAAGGCTTGTCCTTGTAGCACTTGAGTACAATGGTTGCTTGGAATTGGAATTCAACTTACGAAGTAGCAGGGCATCCACATGCACCTGAAGCATGCAACGCATTAACCCCTTCAGCATTTGAGAAGAAAATGTGGCCAGGACTTTTCATCCCTTCATTTACCCATGTCTCATATCCCATGCTGCCCACTCACACTGCATACTAGAGATGAGATTTAAATCTGAGAGAATCCAGTGGTAACACACACATTGTCCCATGAACTTGCAGTGCCTGAGCATCCAGCCAGCTGGGGGACAGATGCTCATTCCTCTTCATAGCCAGATCTGCCATATTCTCCGCCTTCAGACACTCTGCTCCTGGAGTAATGACTGTGGCACAGACTCACTTTGTAAGTGATGATCTTTTGGAGCCCACACTGAGAGTGACCTAATCGTTACATACTGGTGTAAGTATGGGCACTGCTTGCAGTCATTTTTCTCCTCCAGCTCTGCAAACACAGCAGGAAGAGGGAACACACTGTCATTCACAGCTCTGGGAGCAGGGGAGGCTCTCTGGGCAGAAGGACAATGACTGCAGGATGGCTTGTGCTGAGCAGCACATGTCTGGGGCCTCAGATATGTGCTCAGATAACACTGGCCCAAACCACTTCATCTACCCTCAGCAACCAAAACTGTCCTGCATATCCATGCACAGCAGAAGACACTGCTCTGCAGTGCTGTCCTCTCCTCAACTTTGAGAAGCCTCGTTCATTAGCCTCAGCCGGATGTCTCGCTTCAGGAAGAGATGAATTTCATCCCTAATCGATGTGTCCAAGGTCAGACAGAAGGATTCAAACCCTGCTACACTCAGTCTCCCCCCAGCCCTCAGCATTACTGTCCATTGCTCCAGCTGGAGCTGTGGCTGCTGCTTGTCTCTGCCGGTTAAACACACAAATAAAAATGACCAGCTTAGTGGCACCTGCTTCTCTTGAAATTGTTTCCAGGATTTTTCTGTGTTTAAGTGACTCAGTTCAGTCTACATTTCAATACTTTAAAGGTATTTAATACATCACAAAAAAATAAATCATTGTGAGAAATAAGCACTGATGTTAGCTTAGGAGAAAATCTTTTAAAGTGTTTTTGTTTTGCTAACAGAATGCTGCAATGTATTATTCATTACAGCCTCTAAGATTTAATTATTATTAGTGCTACTGATGATTGCTAGAAAAATAAACTGTAGCAGAAGGTGTCCGTCATTGTGTGAAGGGCATATATATGTTGTATAACTCAGTATACCCATTTGCATTAATCTCATTAGCTGCTCACAGTGCAACCCCTGAACTGCTTCTTGCTGGAGAACTGGAGAGGGAAGAAGGGAAGGGACGGACCAGACCTACCCGCTCTGCCCTCTCTGCTCTGTCCACACACCCTCCTGGGCTTTGTTGTGTTCCCTAACACACAGTGGAGGAGTTGTTTAAGTCCATCTCTGACTTTTTACTTCCTTAGTCCTTACTTGGGGTTCCTCCTATGGGACTGCTCTACATTTCTCATCTCCTTCCCACCCCACACAATCCCATCTGCTGTACAGAGAAGCTTGCAACAGGGAGGATGAAGCTGTTCTGTGGGGACCAACCGCTGACATCTGCCTGGCAGCTTGGGGCAAGGACAAGAACGCCGCTGGGGTGAGTTTAAGAGGAAATCTTGATTCAGCAGCAAGCAGTGCCTTTTAGAGTGCTCTAAACAAGACACACAACGTCACAGGCAGAGCATTCAGAGGCTCTGCCATTCCACGCTCTCTCCCAGCCTCAATCATTGAGATTCATAGATGATTGGTATTTTCCTCACTCTGCTTCAGTGTAATACAATCCCGTGTAAGTCCGTTCAGCCCTGCACAGTACATCACTTGTTATCACACCAGCCACACAAAGAGCATCTTGCAGCACTTCCTGGGATTAAATAGCACAGGGACGTAGATGCTTGTGCTGGGAACTGTGGTGGTGAGGGAGGGGGTAGTACGCCTTTCATCCCACCCTGCACTGATTCTGCACCCACCTTTCTCATTCATCCCAAGCCCTCCATGAACCTTTAAGCCTCTCTGCCGGCACCTAATTTACCCACTGGCTTGAAAGTCTCGTTAATTGCCTGCTAGATCTTGCATGGCCTCTCTCAGAGGTGCCAGAACTATGTGCGATCTCTGTGTGAGGGGTTTGAGAAAATACTGCAGACACGTTGCTTTTCCATTAGTAAGTCTGGCATCCCTGGCTTCACATTTGGGACTCTCGTTAGCATCCAGAGAGAGGAGAAGAACATGAGTTCTTTAGATTTAAATTCAAGTTCTGCCCTTTCTGCCTTATGCGACCTTGTTAAATCACTGGATCCTTTGAAAATTCAATTTCTCCATCTGCTCCATTAGAGGAGAGGGAGCCAGTTAGGTCAGGCTAAGCACACTGGAGCTTATGAGCTACTTGGACACAGGCTGGGTAGGGATTGAGTGAGGACTGGGACAGTCAGACTGCTCTCTCCTTCAAATATCTGCAGGCACATGGAGCAGGAGCGTGACAGATCAAGTCTCTGGGCTTGGTGTTCCCTACTACATGGTACTTCTCACTTGGCTCTCTTCTTAAACCTCTTGTATGTTTCAAGAGACTTGGTCTCTTGGATAGTCCCATGCCTGTGTGAGATTCATGGCCTCCTCTTCAATCTCTATTCCTTCTCCCTTCTTAAAAGCATCCTCTCTAACAGAACAAAACGAAGGCTGGAAAAGCAGCCAGGGGGCAAGTCCTGAAATATGTCCCCTACAACGGGCATGTAGATGTTAAAGAGTCCAAGCACATGCAGTCTCTAAACACAGAGGCAGAACAACGTTCAATGAAATCTAGAGGCCTACAAGGCTCCAAAGGAGGGAAGCGTATTCTAGTGACTTGCTTTTCCACTCCAGCTCCTATTGTGAGATGAATGCATTAACTGCATGGAAGCACATCAAAAGAGAAAAAGCAGGAGTTGAATCTTTCAGAAAAGACAACAACAAAAGAGATCATAGGACAGCAGGACTGAATTGAACCAGGTATCCATCAGGGAGGTGGAATATGGAAGAGGTTTGATGTCCTTGATTTGCAAGAGATAACTCAAACACAAAGACACATATTGAAATCTTAGCCAGTTCAGTGTGTCTCATACAAAGCGGACCCAAAGTTTGATACTAGTTACTTTGTGTGATTATAGAGATGAGGCCTCTGCATATCCTGTCTCCTATGTGCAGATATGGAGGAGATTTGATTGCCCTTCTCCAGCATCTGCCCAAGCATTTGGATCCAGTGTTCCCCTCTCTGGTTTATGAAGGTTGTTGCCCCGGCTGCTGTCTTTAGCCTCCCCAGTGGCAGCATAAAATGTTTACTGGGTTTTACGTTGCTCTAATACAAGCAAAACAACTGCTGTCTTCAGCAAAGATTGAATGAAGATCTCAGGATTTAGCCCAGCAGTTTTCTAATCTGCTTCTGGGACCCTTTACAGTGAAAGGCAGTAGATAAATATGGGATGGTTGGCTGAGTGGAGCACCGGCGGCCGGCGAATGGGTTGCTACAGGTCATAACTCAGTGCTTCTCTATTGCAGCAAGTAGCCCACTCTGTCCTTGGAGCCACGACGCCAAACGTTTTTATTGGGACTTGCGTGTTTAAAGGCTGGAGCTAATCTCATAAAATGGACAAGTAAAGTGCTGGACATTTACACTTGGATTGTTGAAAGCATATGGTCGTGGGGCCGCGGAGGGTGTTTCTCCGACTCTTACGCAGAAATATGCATCGCATCTAAATTGACACTGAAAACTGACCTGAGCCTGGTATTAGAGAAGATTAAATTAACCCCCAGCAATAGCTCCATATTACAAAAATGGTTAGATCTTAATAAATTGAAAATGATAACAGCGGCAAAAGCTGTACGTTTTCCCTCATGTTCCTTTATTGCTGTAACACTTCTTTCCAGTTTGTTGCTTCCGTGGGTTTTATTAGCACATTTCAGTGGAGTAGATTTGCTCTGAAGTGATAAAAGCCGACTGTAATCAGAAAGCTTTATGTTATCTGCAGCAAACAATGGTAAATGCCACCTGAGAAGGGCTCTGCTCAATGCCTTCATTACTGTGATTAGTCTAAGACGCTAGAAGATAGCAACAAACTTCAAACTTGCTGATAGCAGACTTTGTTAGGAACACAATAAACATCGAACACCCTGTACTTCAACCTAGTTAAAAAGACAACTCCTCTCCCAACGCTCCCAGGACTGATCAATAGCTGCAGACCGGGCAGCGTGTAACAGGGTCTCCTCACTCCTGGCCATGGCATGTCCAGCCAGGGATGTGATAAAAGGCTTTGTATCATGTGTGTGAGAATCAATGCTCTGATTCAGCAAAGCACTCGCTTCAACACACCTTAAACACCTGCGTGACACACAACACGGGCTCCCATCCTTCACTCGCCCTGGGCGTGAGGAGGGATTTGGCTGCTTCAAGGACCTTATGCTGACCCTCTGCAAGAGCAAGGACATTGCTATATTGCTCCTGGCAATTAGGAGGGTTGAAACGAAGCAAGATGTGCAACTTTGCTGTACTAGTAAGTGCTGCTTCTCCTTTAGTAATTTCTTTTTTTATTCCCTGCTCCACCCCCTCCTCCCCAGTGCCTGGGCCAATACAGAAAAGTTTTCTGGCAGTTTTTCTTCCTTTGGCTGAAAGCCACCATCATTCCAGGTGAAAAGTGTCGCAAGGCTGGTTTTACACCAAGTGTGGTCTGGCTCTGGAGGAAAACGGCAACCACAGACAGAAAAACTTTCTGGGTGGGTGACCAGGGGTACAGGGCACCCTGGTGCTCTGTGCCAGGGATGGGAAGTCACCTGAGGTCCAGCACAACCAGTATGGAGATGAGGCTTAGGCTGGGAAACCCTGCTGCTGAAGGGGAGGGTAACACAAGCCAGCTGGGCTATCGCTCTTTTTGGCACTGAAGCAGCCTTTTGGAACAAAAATAGTCCAACTTTCAGCAAGAAAAAATAACTTTGTGCCTAAATTCTAAATACAAAATTTACATAAAGCCTAAATTCTAAATATAAAATTAATATTTCCATGAAACCAATAAATCTTATTGCAGTATCCCTTAGCAAAGCAGCAAAGCTTTTCATAGAAAAATTCAGTCCAACAGAAATATTCTGCTCAGGCTTAGCCAGAAGCTGCTCAGAAGTGTTTCCCCTTAGCCCAGGAAACAGCATTTGGCTTTCTAGCTAGTGCTGTCTGTGCAGTGGAGTCTGCAGGTAGTTACAGGGTCTGTGCCTACATGTGAGGAATGGCACATCACCCTTATTGAAATACACTTGCTTCCCGGCTCTGTTGACAAATGCAAAAGGCAGAAATCTTAAATAGATCCGGGAAGAACAATCCTGCTGCCAAAAGGTTAGTTTTGAAGTGTTTGACATTTTCTACCAGAGCTGAGCAAATCATTTATCTGATTAATTTAGTTTCCTCTCTGTTCGCAAGTTGTCCAGGAGCAGTTGCTGAGATTTGCTCAAATTCATTTGTTATCTGAAGTTCCTGCCTGGGTCTGCAGCTTGTTTATGGGCAGTTTGTAATAAGCAGTCACAAAATTTAGAGCTGTTGTTGATTGCTCTTGATTGGGCATACATGGCAGGATATTGTTCCAGCTCTCTGATGGGTTGATCTAATTCTTTGAATTAGGTCTCTGATGTGAATGCAAGTGAGATTTGTTTCCTACAAATGTTGCTGTTTGCCTGTGTGTCACTGAAGCTTTGAATACCTCTCCCAGTTCCCAGAACCACTCTTAAGACTGTCTTGATAGTCCAGTCCGACCATGTAACACAGATCGTATGATTACTGCTCAGCCAGCTCTGCATCAACACCAAAGCTTTAATGAGAGATTTCTTCAAAAAGCCCACCCTTGGGTTTGGAGACCATGAACCAATGGAGAACATAGTATATACTGTTACCCAATCCAACAGTGATAGCTGGGGCCCTGAAAATAACCACTGGTTGGATTTCACAACGGTGAAGCAGATGAAGAAATATTTAAATGAAAAATTCACATGCTTTTGGAGAGGGAGAAAGTATTTCTCTAACTTTGTCTTCTGCTGCATTTTCATAACCTACATGTTCTACTAATTGACAGGCTAAATTTCTACCCCAAAAATACCGTTCTCCATAAGGAACTAAAAAGTCATACCACGTGATGGGGGGAATTACAGCAATCTACTTGGATGCACTATGACATCAAAGTGAGAATAATGAATCCAGGGTTTGCATAATTGAGATGTTATATACTCGGGCTGGAGGGCTCATCTCATTGTTCAGCGCTCAGCAAATAATTTTACAAAATTACACCCATATTTTTCTGCTTTGTAAGAATAATTTGAGTAACTTTGTTTGTCATTTCGGGAGCTCTCAGCTCGTTTTGCTGATCTGTGCATTCCTAGAGACTCAGCGCCCGAGCGCATGTAGGGGAGTGTAGGCTGAGGTGCTTTGTAATAGAGACAGAAAGGAGCGGGGGATTTCTGGTCTGTGGAAAATTCTGACATTTGGAGATAAATAACTGTTGCAGAGAGCGATGAACAGTCACACTTGTGAAGTTTTCTGCCAACATTTTCTGTCAGAAGTCTTGGTTCAGCGCCATCAAGACATGTTTTTTCAATAATGTCCAATCGCTTTAGCTTGGTAATGCTAAACCCAAATGAAGAAAGTCCAAGTGAAAGCTGCAGACCTTTTAATTAAGATATGATAGATTATAGAAACCTGCTACACTCGCTGCATTACAATTAGCGTGCAAGTGGAAGCTACGACAGATTAAACACAGAAATGCTTTCCCTTTCCAGGAAGCCAGCAGAAGCGAGGCGATGCCTTTGAAGGGAGCTCCCTCCTGGGATGAGCAGCCCCAGTTTGCCAGGGGCTCTACATGCAGCAGGGTGGGAGGCACCATGCCCTGAACAAAGTCACACCATGGACCCACCACACTTGGCACTTGGGTCTCCTAAAACCCATCCTGAGGCTCAGAACAGAGAGATTGCCTCTACCTTACACTGCAGCACTGTGTGGAGGTAAATTTTACCCCAATTGATGCTGTTTGTGCATTTCTAGTTTCACTTAGAAATTGTGGATCCCTGGAGCTTCACAAAGAATCATCATTAGAAGGTAAATTAAGTCTTTTTCTTTCTTCTCTTTTCTTTTTTAAAGATCCCATTTCTTTGCTTCACTAACTGACATTTTTCATGCATTCCCAAGGAAATAATACACCACAGGCATTAAAACTTGGCAGCTTCCAAAGACATTCACAAGTACCTCCCTTTTACAGCATTCAATGGGACTTCACCCAGCGACGGGGCCTTTCTAGTGCACCTGGTTTCATATCCAGAGTGAAAAAGAAGGTGTTTCTGGCTGCTCTGGCCATACAGGGAGGATTTCTATGAGAAGTCACAGCTGGACTGACCCTATTGCAATGACAAAACCTGCCTGTTGAACAAAAAAGATCCCAGTAAGCATGCAGCACATCACATACGCAGCGGCTCTCTGCCTGCTGCGTGTTACTCTCTTGCCCTGTGATATTACTGATATCTAGAAATCTCATATGAATTTTTTTTTTATTGCTTGGGTAATACCAGTGTGGGGAAGAAAATAAACCCTTGAAGACTCTGTTAGAAGAGGATCAGTCTTGGACAAAATGGAAATCACTGTGTTTATGTATATAGCTTGGCATAACTCTCACACCATGTTCACAGTGTGATACAGGGGAGTGGCATCTGCACTTACTGAAATTGCCTGACACCTCTCATTATAAAAACACTGTTGTCAATTATTATAATTTTGCCCAAACTTTAGCAAAATTTGGGCTGAAGTTTTCCCTGCTCTCAGTCTTCCTGAGACAGGTTTGTATCCAATTGCTTTAAAACACCAGACAATACACTTCCAAAATAACCCCCAAGGAACTATACCTCCACTCCTGCCACCACAGCAAGGAAATTCTGGGTTTTCCTTGAGTGTGTGACCCTATATACGAACACCCTGTAGTTCTGTACTTTAAGTAGAGCAGTAACCAAGAGCCCAACTCCCGGGCTACGTTACATGATTCTGAGTAGAGCACAACCTTGGTGGCATGGTGGGGTCTAAGATGGGGACTGATACACTGCCTTCCCGGCCCTTGCCTGCCTGCTTCTTACTTCTTATCACATGTAGGTTATGTAGATGGGTGCAGAGCAAATTCCGTGAAGAACCTAGGAGGCTATTTAGGAAATCAAGCTCTTCAATTTGTCCAGCTGCAATTTTCACTTAAAACTTGGCTTAAAATTAAAGGAAGGTTGGAGTGAGTGATTTAGAAAAAGGTTAAATAAGGCTCAACACAACCCAAAGCCAAAACATTTTGTTTCACTTCATTTGAGCATTTTGGGTGGAAATATTTTTATCTTGCTTAAATAAAAAAAGAAGAAAGACACAACAACAAAAACCCCTCAGAACACTGTTTTCCTTCCTCTTGTTCTCCCTCCTTGTTTCAGGGCCCCTTGCCTTTCTGACTCCCCCTGCTTGTTTCTTGAGTGGCTTTATCAATCTCTGCCTCTTTTCTTTGAAGTCCTCATTGCCTCCTTGTTGAGCACACTTTGAACAATAGTTCTCTAATTGCTCTTCAGAGAAAACTCGTGAACAACCTGGAAGGGCCCTCTAGCTGTTTCAGGGGAAAGGGACTTCTTTCAGAAAAGGTTGTCTTTTAAAACTGAAGCTGAACTGTTTTTCTAATATTCAGACTCTGAGCTATTTGTGTCAGCGACAGCCTTTTCATTCTGCATCCGTACAGCTCCTAGCACAACAGACGCGGAGCCACGGCGGCTAGAGATTGCCAGAGGAAAGAAAAAAAGATGCCCCATTTTCCTTCATCTGACCTTGGGACTGTTAAATTGGGGCTCTCTGGAGAATACCTTGGGCGCACCGTGTCGATCTTTGATCAGGACATCAGAGGACACGGTGTCAAGCCGTGCTGCTCTAATATCTGATCGGGGCAATCAATCACGCACATACAGATTGGGAAGTGCCACTCTTTTGCTTGATCTCCTCTGTCTGACCGTGACAACTGCCTACTAAGTGCTGGAGAGGAAATGTCACCTATGGACTGTCTTCAGAGTCTCTTGGTTAGGTGACCGAACCAAAAGAAGGGGGTTTCTGATGGGAAAACCGAAATTAACCATCTATAAAAAAACCTCTGCAATGGAAAAGTGGAGGAAAATTGCACCTGCATCAATTAAAAACCCCTCAAGCTGATTGATTTTGGAGAGCTCTATTTAATACCTGCATATTGGGAAATCGTGCTCGACCAATCTCATAGCCTTCTACGATCTCATCACCGGCTGGGTAGATGGAGGGAGAGCAGTAGATGTCATCTACCTTGACTTCAGCAAGGCTTTTGATACTGTCTCCCATGACATCCTGATAGCAAAGCTGAGAAAGCATGGGATTGATGAGTGGACAGTGAGGTGGGTTGAGAATTGGCTGTCGGACCGAGCCCAGAGGGTCGTGATTCGTGGAGTGGAATCTGACTGGAGGCCTGTGACTAGCGGTGTTCCCCAGGGCTCGGTGTTGGGTCCAGTCCTGTTTAACATCTTCATTGACGACCTTGATGAGGGAATAGCCTCGACCCTCAGCAAGTACGCCGATGACACAAAGCTGGGAGGAGTGGCTGACACGCAGGAACACTGCGCTGCCATCCAGCGAGACCTGGACAGGCTGGAGAGCTGGGCAGTAAGAAACCAGATGAGGTTTAACAAAAGCAAGTGTAAAGTCTTGCACCTGGGAAGGAACAACCGTTTCTATCAGTACAGGCTGGGGGATGACCTGCTGGAGAAGAGCTCTGTGGAGAAGGACCTGGGGGTCCTGGTGGATGACAGGTTGGCCATGAGCCAGCAGTGTGCCTCGGTGGCTAAGAGAGCCAATGGGATCCTGGGGTGCATCCGGGGGAGTGTAGCCAGCAGGTCAAGGGAGGTGATCCTCCCCCTCTACTCTGCCCTGGTCAGGCCCCACCTGGAGTATTGTGTCCAGTTCTGGGCTCCCTGGTATAAAAAGGACAGGGATCTCCTGGAGAGAGTCCAGAGAAGGGCTACGAAGATGATAAAGGGCCTGGAGCATCTCCCCTATGAGGAAAGGCTGAGAAGATTGGGACTGTTCAGCCTTGAGAAGAGAAGACTAAGGGGGGACCTAATTAATGTTTACAATTATCTTAAGCAAGGGATGCAGGGGGAATCAGCCAGCCCCTTTTCAGTGGTCTGTGGAGACAGGACAAGGGGCAATGGCTGCAAGTTGGAGCATAGGAAGTTCCGCACCAACATGCGGAGAAACTTTTTCCCAGTGAGGGTGACAGAGCACTGGAATAGGCTGCCCAGGGAGGTGGTGGAGTCTCCTTCTCTGGAGATATTCAAGACCCGTCTGGATGCCTATCTCAGTGAAATGTCCTAGGGAGCTGCTTTGGCAGGGGGTTGGACCCGATGATCTCTCGAGGTCCCTTCCAACCCCTACAATTCTATGATTCTATGATTCTATATTTAACTTTGATGAGGCTAGACTCACACCAAAAACGTTATTCCAAACAAATCCCCTTATAGTGTTTTAATATATTTATCCTAAGCATACAGTGACCTGTAATCAATTCTCTGATCCCCCCGTACAAGCTTGGTACACCCACAAAGCTCCAAAACAAGGCAAGTTTGGCTCTAGAGGGCTGGAAGGAGCCTCTGCAATGGGAGAATTTCTTCAGATTCCACTGGAGGTCAGTGCTGCATTACAGTTCTGCCAGCAAGAGGATGTCCTCCCTCCTCTGATCCAAAGTTACAGCCAAACACAAACCCCCCTAGAGCTGTTTTTAAGCGAGATTTGTATAGTAATAAATACGGGCTTAAGAATTGTGTTTTGTGGTTATATTTGGAACATCCGAGCAGAGACGTGAGAATCTAAACTCGTTTGGGTGTTATTCCCCCCCCTTTCCTTCTTTTTGTTGTTGTGGCAGTTGTTTTTCAGGTGCTCAGGGTGGGTTTGCTTTTTTTCCTTGCAAAGTAAAAATTACTCAGAATACAAAAGGAGCAGATTTTGTGGCATGTTTTCATAGCTCCAGAGAAAAGTGCACCTTCTAGTACCTAGTGCTCTAGAAGAGGTAAGAGTGGTCCAGCACATCCCCTGTGCTCCTGGGGGCCCTGGAGCCCACCATTTTTTATACTGAGGTAAATGTGAGCTTGCTGAGATCTATGCTTTCCTCTCTTTGTCTTCCTTATCTCTCCCCCGTTTCTGGTTGGAGGGCACCCTCACTCTGTGCTCGCTTCTCTTGACTGGGGCTTGTGTGGAAAGGGGCTGATACACCCCAGTGAACTCCAAATTATTCCTACAGGTTATGGCCCTAGACGCTGGTGGTGAAACAATCCAAAAAGCTGCCAACAAAACCCAAGTTAAGTGATTTCAAGTTATTTAGACAAGCTATCAGGGCCGCAGTTGAGCCCCCTTTGGGCTTGCTGAGTGTTTAGTTTTCTAGATACATGCTGCTCCTCCAGCGTGAGCATGGGGTGCCAGACACATTGTGGATTCCCTGCCACCCTGGGTGGGTGTAGCACACGACAGAGCCTTGAGCCAGCAGCTCCATCCTTCTCCTGGACACCAAAGACAGACCCTCTAAAATACAAGAGGAGAGAAGGATAAAGGAAGGAAATCTGAGTCCCAAGCATTGCAGCAAATGTTCGATCTAAATGCTCAATGCCTGTGGGATGCATTACAGGAGTGAGGCTAACACCAACAAGCAGACATCACCATGATAAAGAAAACACTTAGCCAAAGACTATAGAGACCCAGCAATACAACCAGTACCAACCAGTGACTGACATGGTCTAGTCCACCCAGCAGTCCCTGCTTCAGAAAACCCAGGCGATACAGGACCTGATCTACCTGAGCTTGGTGTGACAGCAATAGGCATCATCAGTCTGCCCAGGGGCTGTCTGCCTGCTGGCCATGCGAAGAGGAAGAGGAAGGCTGGAGGATGCAGCCTGTGCTCTGTCTGGGAACAACATAGGCACAACCCTTGAGCACATACAGAGAGCAGGAAGTTTCTGCCCTTAGGATCTTCAGGCAGGTCCCCAAACAAAAATCTTGCTGCTTCCGTTCCCTGCACTTTGTCCCTGCTCATTGATTTCTTTTTTGGCTATATTGGCCAGAGAACTCATTAGGAGAAGGGGTTGCAAAGATCATCCCCCACCACCTTCCCCTGCTAAAAGGAAAGCTTCACATCTTTGGGTTTGCATCCTTCCTCCCCTCCTTGAAGGGAGATGGAGGTGGAAGCTGAGCTGGCCATAAAGGACACTCTGTCCAGGACTTTGAGGTTTCAGCTTAATTCAGGGTACATTTGGCTGGGTCAAAGCCACATTGGCAGAGCACTAGATTAGACAGGCTCAACCCGCTTCGTAGACTCAAACACAGATATTTCAGAACACGCCGTTTACACCACGGAGGATTCCTTGTGTTGGAGCAATCTCATAAGAGAAACGCTGACAGCTGTATCTACTGGTTAATTTAAAACCCAGCTGGAACAAGGCCTGGGCAAAAATATTATTGTGAAGTGACTCTTATTCACTGTTGTTCCATTACTGAAGCAACAAGTATTACCACAGGCTGCCCCCCTTGTGTCCTTGTAGCCTGGCTTAATTTCCCTCATGGTTCCTGCAGTAATATACTTCTGCTCCAGCACATCATAGCAGTGTTTCCCCTCCTGCTCCAAGCCTGCCCTGCTCCGACCATTTTGCAAATACAGCCCTTTGTAGTGCCTCCAGCCTTCTTTCCAGAGGGCTGTGTGATGGCTCAGAGAGATTTCCTTTCCTTTCCTCTGCTCTTCCTTGTGATTTTGCAGTTCTCCTCTGTCCCCATCCTCCCAGCAGGTTACAAACAAGAGTTCTGCCTCACGTCTGCATTTTCCTGCCCAGCCAATGAGGCTCAGCTCGCTCTGCTCTCTGCAGCTGGGTTTAGGGTTCTTTGGGGAGCAATCGTGTGGGTTCCCATCCCATTCTTTGCCCCTTCATTCACCGTCTCCCTGGAATGGTCTTATCTACCGGTGTCATATTTCCCCAGAATAAAAGAACCTTTGGTGAATGAAACAGATCACCTCTCAGTCTTACAGGTCTGTACAACAGCTGATTAACACAACAGTGTTTTCTGTTCTAAATCCTGTGATTCCCTCATCTTTCTCATGCTTTCATTCAGCAAAAAGCTCCTTATGGGCCAGAGTTAGGAAAGCTGGAAGCTTTGGCTTTGTTTTCAGAATGAGCAATTCTCTTTCTCCTAAGTAATTCTGTACAGTATATGTTTTATATTTCTCTCCCCCTTTCTGTGACTTATGTTATGCTAATAGTTCCCTAAGTAATATTAATTAGATTTTTTTTAAGTAAGCAAAAGTTCTTGAAAGTTAATTAAAAGTTGTACACAGTAATTGTGCAAAAGTAGCTTTTCCTTTCTGAAAATTAAACCTTTATAATTAAAATCCAATATTCATTTAAAGATTCAAATGGAGTGTTTATTACTCATTTATTATTATTTATTTTTTCGCCACTTCTCAAGCGTAATTGCTCCAGCCAAGGGAAATCAATTCAGCCCCAACACTGAGGATTCTCCCTTCCCTCCTGTCCTCCTCCCTGGGAAATGGGACATTTCCATCACCCCGATTATGTCATCTTGCTTAGGTAAATGATTGAATCCTGAGTGGAATGACAGGGGGCACATGCTTGCATGTATCTGGATCTCCTTCCTTAGCAGCCTGTCACCTTTTTTTTCCCTCCAAGGTGTAAAACGTTTGTTGAGTTGCTATGTCAAGGATGGAATCTAGCCCTCAGAAGCTATCAGCATCTCATATTGCCAGCAATAGGCTACTCACAGTACACTCCAATAACCCCAAGGCTGCAAATCAGGAGATACTAACTCCATTGAGCTGAAGTTAAAGCAGCTTTTGGGAGAGGTTTTGGATGTTGGTGTAAATCCTGAGTGACTCTGCTCATCTCTCAGAAGCACGTCCGTGTGGCTCTGGATCACCCCTGTGCCCTCAGTGCTCTGGATGGTTGGTTGGTTGGATGGATAGAGGGGATGAAGCTGCACTAAAGTGACACAGCTGCAATGGCTGAGGCTGTGGTCCCATGTTGTTTCCAGCACTGACATGCTCCAAGGGACATGGGAGCAGCAGGGACAAGGATTCAGAGGTGACTCCTGTCCAGCTGTTGAGCTCCAGAGACAGGGAAAGGGACACAATGTTCCCTTCTTTGTGTTTCTTGGACATCAGGCCTGCTGAGTGAAGTCCAAGTGCCTGTGTCTGCTTCAGCATTCCCTTAGAGTTCCTCAAACATCCAAGTGTAAAATCCCATCGCAAAAACCCCAGAGGTCCAAGTCCAGCAAGTCTCTACTAATTATCAGGAACTAATTATTGTTTCCCTCTTTTGGTTCTAGAAGTGACCCAATCTTCATGGCAAAGTCACCCCTTCATGTTCTGTGCAAGGTGTGAACAAGCTTGTGTGGGACTTTCTGGTGTGTTTCATAGCTCAATGATAAGATATATATCATTACCATAAAGTTATTAATCATTGTACTGAGCTAGTGCCATCCATTTCTCTTAGAATAACTTTTACCTCTGCAAAATGCATAGCATGCCAATAAAACAAGAGTATGCTATAATAGCTAGCATATAATTAATAATTATCAATAACGAATGCATAATCAAGGCAGAAATTCTCGTGATATGTTTAGGAAATTGCTGTTCTATTTGTGTGCATCCTTTGGCCACAATATTATTACAGGCTGGTTTTACTGAACAACTTTTGGGGGTACCAGGGGCGTAAGGAGGAAGAAACTTTGCTTCAAAGCTGAGTGGTGTCACTAAATATTTTAAAACCTGGAAACATCTAGGTCAAATGTGACAAGAAAGGCTTTAGCAGCGGAGTGCTGTGAGCAAACAGAATGAACTCCAGTAACAAGCATCACCAACAGAAATAATCAAGAATAAACAAAATCCTTGTTGAATTAGCACAGAGGGAGATCTCATTTGTCCTTGGGCTGGATGATATGAAGGGACTTTTCTAATGATATTATTATTCCAGTGCACTAGAGCAGCACACTGAGCCCTTCATCAAGATAAGGGCCGTTATTGTGGCAGCTTTCTAGGACGGGATGCGTGAGTATTACAAGAGAGACCCAACGTAAAGAGCTTACAGTCAGAACAGACGAGGCTTCAGAGGAGGGGCTGTCATCTCAGTGTGGGGAAGCTCAAGGTTACAGTGATATGGCAAAGCGGGGTGCGTCACTGTGAGCACCAACTGCTCCATCCTCCTCCTCCACCTGGGGATGCACACAATCGCAGGGTTCAATTAGCACCATCCCAGTGCAATACTGGAGTCACTGGTGTCTGCTACAGGCTTGGTGAAATGCTGGTTGGCTCCTTTGCCCTGGGAAACTGCCCTCCTCCCACTGTGGCAACTGGCAGGATGTGATTGAAATGGGCTGAGAAAGGGCAAAATGAGGCAATTGCAAAGGCCTGTTAGCAGAGGCAGTAGTTTTAAGCCAAATTTTGTCCTCTGGCTTGGTCACAGCAGCAGAAGCCCGGGTACGTAGGCTGGACTTCTTATGCCCAGCTTTAGCCCCTATAGGGCTGCATTTAATCTAAGAGCTGACCCTAGAAATACCTCTGGGGAGTGGGAATTCACTCCAGAGAGAGTCTGCAGAGTACGTTGGGACTAGACACTAACTTGTGAACATCACATTGAATCTCAGCTTTAAAATCCTTCCCTGTGTCATTTTGGAGAAGTCAACTTACCGGCCTCAGACCTCAGTTAGTGTACCTAAGGCTGGTATTTCTAAGTTTTGAAAGAGAAAAGAATGATTCCTGAATATTAACCAGTGTAGCAGGGACTCTGATAAAGACGACTGCAGAAATAAACCACTGGTTGATAACCAACTGCCAAAAAAAGGGTAAAAAAGGAAAGAAGAGATGATTATTCCCCCAGCATTATCTGTGCGCTCTGCACCAGTACGTTTTAAGGCAATCTCAGCTAAAAAGATAAAGACGTAGCCAGCCTTATAAACAAGGATATTTCATTCAATAGATAGAAAGCTCTAAAGGGTTCCAACTTCGCTGAAGCACCGAGACACTGAGAATTGAAAGAGGTGGGGAGAATTAATTAGACTTCTGATATTATCCTGGTAAATAAAAGTAATAAGCGAAGCTCTGAAAAGGAAGACCTGATTCATATTCAAACATTTACAGAATAAACAGCTGCTGATTCTTCTATCTAGCCCAGTCCTTATCCTTTAAGGCTGCAATAAGTGACCTCTTAATCCCAGGCAAAAGACAGACTGTATGAGCATCTGGAATTGAAAAAGAAAGCATATTTCCTTCACTATTCCAATTTCCACTCAATTTCAGTATGAAGTTGTTTGTGCCTTTTTATCCCCCCTACTTCCTACAGCAATGTGTGTTAGATGATGAGATTTTGTGCATCTGAACAGTTTTGCAGCCTCTTTATTATTTTTTTAAATATTTCCCTCCCCCCTAAATAAAGCCATGCCTGACCTCCCTACAGTGAGCAGGAGAACTGCAGTCCTTCAGCTCAGTTATATCTCCATTGTACTGGCCATGCTCTTAAAGCACTTATAGCAATAATTTCTTGGCATGATGGACAGACTCAGCAATAACCTGATCCTGCAATGCACTGAATAAACACTTTAGCATTTAGTACATGGACACTAATGTGCTGGGAAGTAATTGCTTAGAGGTTCCCAGCTTCAATATAATAATGCAGGGATTGCATTTATACAGCATTGGGGGGGGGGAATTGTCATTGGCCAAACTTCCTCTCTCCATTTTGATTAGCACAGTAGGAGAGAGCTGAAGGTAAACACGAGGTGATCCTAGGTTACCAGATCCTTCAGGTGCTGGGGGCTGTGTTGGGATGAGGTTCTGCTTAAAAAGTGGAGAAATTCCACTGGTTTCAGCCCGTTTACTCTGAGTTTACACCAGTGTTCCTGAGAGAAGCGCCTGACCGTTAATACCCTCCTTCTCAATAGCAATGCTGAAACGAGGGGAAGATTAAAAAGCCTGTGCTGGCTTGGCAAAAAAAAAAAAAAAAAAAAGAAAGTATCTTCTACAGTAAATACATAAACATGCAGGCAGCAATTCCCCGGGTGAGCTGAGCTTAAAAAGCAGCTCAGTGGAGTTAGCAGAAGCAGAATGAACTCTGTAGGAGCACCAAAAGTTTTGCATTTCCACTTATGCGGATAATTAGTCTAGCCCTCATCAACATTTCTCTGCTTAAATAGCGTTTATAAATTAAAGACGCCTAAACTTTAAATGGAAACTAATTTAGGTATTTTGTTTATTATTAAAAAGTTTTTCCCTGGACATTTCAGGCTGGTAAGTGATTACGAAAATGGTTTTGCTACATTTTTTTCCCTCCATCTCTTCCTTGCCTTTCCCCCTATCTCTTCCTTGCCTTTCCCCCTAAGCACTGCAGATGACTCCTTAGACAGCTTGCAGTGTGGTTACCTCCAGGAGACACAAATGCCATTTGAAAACATTTTCTTTTTTAAATAATTGATTTTAGAGCTACCCCCCCCCCCCAAAAAAAAAAAATATATATATATATATTTCAGAGGACCAAATAAAATAAAAAGAAAAGCTTTCCCAATGTATTATTAATACCAATAAATGGGAGCTGGCGGATTTAAAAGCCAAGATGTAATGCATTTTCCTGGAGCAGTGAGCCTTTAAACAAGTTCCAGTTATTGAGATTGTGTAGTAAAAACTGGTAAAATGAAATATCTTTTCAGATAGGATAATAAAGTCAGGCTATATTAACATACCCTTCCCGGGAAACACGAGCACAGGAGAAACATTAGCTGCTATTCTTTATAGACTTGGTTTGGGAAAGTTGGCAAGTGACCTGTAGAACTTCATTATTAACTCACTGTTGCAGTCTGGAGACATCTTGATGAAAACACGGGGACGGGGAGAGCCACGGCTCTGCTCGGCTTCACCTGGTCTCTGGGGAGGCATTTTCTCGGCCGTGCACAGTGCCTCTGGGTGGAATATTTCCTCTCTGGCTGCCTGGAGAGTCAGCATGAAGCCTTGCATCATGCTGATGCTTTACACCGACACCTTTGTGGGTCAGGGTTGGTCACCCCCCTACACAGAAAGGGATGAGGTGAGCTCTTCGTAGGAACAGAGGGAAGGGGATACCAAGGGTATACCTGAGCCAAGGACCCTCACACTGCCTCCTTTTCATTGGATGAGGACTGTGCTCCTGTGCCCTGCCTGGCACTCCATCTTTCCAGGGAAACCGAGGCAAGAGGACCAGGGCACTGGGACATATCAAAGATTTTGAATTAAACCCTTATTAAGGCTTTGCCAAATGGCAACGCTGGCAGGAGTAGCAGCACAAGCAACAAGTGCCAGGGGAGGGCATAGCAAGCCTGCACAGAGGCATGACTAAGGGATGGAGGAAGATGGTGAGAGGCAAGGAATGGAGGTGCCAGTGATGGGATGCGAAAGGGTCAGAGGCTGCTGGTGGTGGAGCACAGTGGTTGGTCAGAGCAGCATGGCTGGTTTTGCACTTAACATCTCTGCCCCGTCACACACTGCAATGCAAGCTCTCCAATTGCCAGTGTCCCCCAGTACCTTAGCACTTCATTGCTCTCAAGTTTGTTAGTTACATCTTATCTCTAAGAACATCTTTTATTTTAATTCCTGCAAGTCACCCCCAGTATCTTCACAATTCTCCCCAAAGACTGACGCAGAAGCTGTGCTTGCAATTCCCTTCTTAATTGCTCCCCTTTCTTCCAGCCCCTGGGAAGCCCAGAAGAGTTGGACTGCTCATGACACACTCGATCTCCTGTTAAGTACACATGTATATCCAGCATCTTTTCTACACGTTTCCAGGCAGTCCTTCCCGTTTTCATCACACTTTCCCTGTTGCAATCCCTGTTCCTGCTAGCCTCACCAGGGGATCTGGTGGATACTCGTTGCTATGAGAGAGCGTAACTAACCTCTTCTAGCTGAGGTGTCCACTGATGATGACTCTTTCTCTCCTTTGGCCATATATGACCCTTAGCTCACCACATAAAGCCAGGTACTGAACTTCAGCAGCTGAGGTTTGACAAGAAGTACCACACCTTACTGGCTCTTACTGCAGCACCACTGCTCTGAGCACTTGGGAAAGTCTCATCTATGGTTACACAGTGACCCTTCCTGGGAAATGAGATCCACACTTTTGACTTAATGACTTTTCTGAATATATATTTTCTTATTTTTACTATTACTATATGTTTTAAGCTCCTTTAAGAAAGTACTGTCCTGCACCCAATTTCCCTGGGTGGATGCTGTGCCACCACCTTATGTGGTGCTGAAGGTGGAGGGGGAGCTGCAGCCAGTTCCTTGGCTGCATCCAGGGTGCAGAGTCTGAGCATCCTCCTTGCTGCTTCCCAAGTTGTTCAGCCGCATGCTAAGATCACAACAGCAATGACACGTCTGTAACTGCTCGGGGAAAGAGCCTTTTAAAGGAAAAGAGATTTAAGGAAGGGAAAAAATGAGCAGAGATAAGGCTGAGACAGTGTCAAAGAGATGGAATATACATCTCAGAAAATCTAAAAGCAGATCATTACCCCAGAAATACTAGCTGTAAGCAACAGCTTGCAGTGTGGAAAGAATATTTATCCACCAACGTTTTGATAGTCTATTCCTTCTTCTTTGCATCCACCAAGGGGTAATACTATCCAGGGGTTAGAAATTGGACCTTTGGAAGTAGACATGGGGCTCCGGTGTCCGATCCTAAATTCTGCCCTTGCTCCATGATGCTCACGGACTCATTAAATCCTCCACACAGCAGGGATCAGGCACTGTGTGCTAGGAGCTGCACACCCCCAAACCTGAGCCAAAGGGTTCGTATACACGTAGGAATTAATTGGGACAGCCAAAGACCAACTGTTTGGGGTCGGACTCAAGGTGCCTTTGAGTACCTCCTCGCTGAACAGGGTATGTACAGAGCGCTCGCTCCCTCCCCTGCTGCAACCCTCTGGCTTCCACGACTTCGCTGCTCAGGGGCCTCTCTGACCCAGAAAAGGTATTTTGTGTTTAAAAGCAGGAGATAGGCTGTGAATTTAAATTCTGTCGCATCTTTTCTTTGCAGTTGGCATGCCCCATTCCTGTTTAGTTTAGCTCACTTTCAAGCAGATTAAACTAAACCGGTACACAGCACTCTTATTATAGAATAAGTGCTCACAGAGAGAGCTATTCAGGAATAATTATTCCGATTTAAACATTTCTGAATAATTCTGTGCAAAGGCAAGTTCTGAACAGAGAGACAGCGGGTTGATGTGGCATACAGATGGGGGAGCACAAGGAGCCATAATACAGAGTATGAGTATTCGTGTCGGAGTCCCTATTCTAAATGTTAACACATCCAGTTAGGAACAGAAACACAGCAGGTGATCAATATGTCCAATGAAAACTAACATGATCACGGTGAATTCTGACCATTAAATACGCCCAGCTAACTCCTCCTGAATGAGGCACATAACAGAGCTTACTCCCCCAAATCATTTAGCAAATAGGTTTGAATAATGAACGCAATCCAGAAAAATCACCATCTGCTTATGGACAATTTACAAACAGGGAAAAAAAAAGGTAGCAGCATCCTTTTAATAAATGATCTGTTATGAATTATTCACCTAGCTCTAATTAGCATTAGAAATCCTAATTTCTCCAGGCAGCCCTAGCATAATGATAGTTTATGATTTCCTTGCATTTTCCACCCAAGACCCTAAGAGCATGTTCAGGAGGCAAACCCCACAGCCCAGTTTTGGAGGAGATCATGTCTTCATTTGGCAGAACCTCTTAACTTGGGTTCTGGGCAGATGAGAGAGAAACACACCTCAATGTAGGTTCTGTGACTTCCCCTATTTATTTCAATGTGCACGTCAGCTTCTGCCCTTTTCATTTGCAATCATTTTGAGTCCTGTTTTTACACCGATGCACGGGAACTCTGAGGTGAAAGTGGCGATTTGGAGTGTGCTCCCGTGTCAGAGGGACACGAGATTTGTCCTTTGTATCTCATTTGGTAGTGGAGTGCTTTAGCTTTAGCTGCAAAGTGGCCACTGTAATGTCTAAGGTCTAAATTTTCAAAGGTACTTTGGTACTGGAGAACACAAAGTAGGTGCCTAAATTGCCATGACAATTTAAGTCACTAATATAGTTGGAAATAAATATGGGGAAAATAGAATTCTTCTGGGTTTTATGCGTACGAAGCAAGTGTATCTACCTACCCCCTTTCTACCACCACTTTACTACAAATGTAGAAGTCTTGATTTGTGACAGATTACCACAAATCTTTTACTAAAGCCACAGTACTGTTTTAGTGACAGTGTTCCCAACAACAGAAGCTGTGTGCCTGTGATCTGGAGTTACACAGAGTAATGAGTTGTGAGTCAGCGTTACCCACTTAGGGCAGGGACGTGGCTCCTACATTGCTGTTGAGCAGAGTAGATTTACACGGCAGCAAAACCCTAATGTGTAAAGAACACTGATGGTAAAGTCAGCCTTAATTCCAGCTTTATGGAAATTAAACGTTAGGGGTTTTCATTACAGACAAGTTGGACTAAAAATGAATCCTCATTAGCGGAGTGCTGAGATGTACAGTTACATCGTCCTTGCTGGCCAGAATGAACAGGCTCTGGGTTTAGCTTAACAATTTCATATGGCATCTTCCTGCTCGCTCCTCCTCCTTCACAGTTCAAGAACAGGAATAGCTCTTACGGCTGAAGGACAGAAGTTGTTTTTCATTAAAGTACCATAGTTTAGAAAAAACAACCCAATTCATCTACTCTCCCTACATGTCGTTAAACACACTCAGCATGCAGTGTCTCGGATGCCTCGCAGGTGACGTCCTCAGCCATCCTCAGATTCAAACTTGCTGCTTCCCTCATCTCTGGCTCCTGGCTCCCCAGCACTTCCATGCTGCCTTCTCATTTCCAAACCAAACGTGTCTTCATTAACCTCTGACTTTCCCGAGTAAATCCTGTGATTTCCTCAGGGAAATCAAAATCATACTTCCAGAAATATTTGCAGCTGGTAAAAACAAAGGCACGATCTTGGGTTTTGCAGCTCAAGGAGAGAAGGTCAGAAAACTTTATAACCTGGGTGTGTACCAAGCCGTGGTGTATCTGAGGTAACAGCCCGGTGTCTGGCTGTGAGTGTTACAGCCTTATAATACACGCATGCTTGACAGGGAAGCCGAGATGATAAGTTCTGTAAGATAGGATGGAGCCTGAAGGTTATGATTTGTAACTATCAAAGACCTTTCCAAGTAATACTTTATTTGGAAACAATATTTTTTACCTCTTGGCAAATCTGGGACTCTATCCTTGCTGGGGACCTTGAGCACAGTCGTGATGCGAACTAAATGAATGGCACTAATTAAGTAACAAAAGCCTCCCCAGAAGAGACAGCTTTAAGAAACAAACCAGTTCAGGCATAAGCCTTTCCCCCTGGGCTGATGAGGCAGACTTCACCAGGAGATTGCATTCCAGCCTTACCTGGAAATCTTAACAGTACAGAGTAACTCTCCTTCCACCCAGACTTCCAAAAAGTAAGAGGGCAGAATGTGGTTGTCAAGGACGACAACTATTTCCCTCTGTCATCCTCCGCATGGGTATTGGGTACCACGCACAAAATTTGGGCAAGGGACTGGCTGCTGCTGCTTTTGCATCGTGCTGAGGTTTTTAGCAGGTGAATGTGGACAACTTCCATTTCCTCATCCATAAAACCAGAGTAATGGACACTGGGAGGTGAGCGAGGGAGGAGGACTCCTCTGGGGCAGCATTCCTCTATTCCCACACTCAGTCCCATGCATCAGCTGATGTTCCACCGGCTCAGATAGTGCTTGGTGTGACGCACTGGCATGGTCCCAGTGTTTCCACGTCCTTGTGCCTGTCACTGTGATCTGACTTGCAAGCAAAGGAGAAGAAATTTCCCCTGGCTTCCCCTCCCCAGCTTCTCTGCTACGTGTACAGCGAGCAGGTCCCGGCAGTGTCTGAGCTGCCTGGCTGAGTCCTGTACGAGTCTCTCCTCCTTGCTGAACTGCCGTGGTAAATCAGGATTAAACTACGTCTCTGCTGCACCATAAAACCTTTAGCTCTTTAGCACCAGTTGGGAGGCAATACCACACTCAGCCTCATCAGGAATGGTTTCCTTTTACAAATGTTCACTGACCTTAACTGTCCCTGTCACCTCTCTTCCCTACCCTCACACACAGCATCCAGCCAGCGCTCTGCTCCAAGGATGAGGGACGCTAGGAGGAAGTTGTTGCTTTTTTTAAAAAAATAAAAAATAGACTGTCCATAAATCTAGTTCTCCTGCCTGATCATTGCTTCCCTCCATCTCCCTTTGGCATTGTCGGAAAGTGGCTCTTGGAACAGCCTCTTAAAAATGTATCGGCAAGAAGAAGGGAAATTGTTCTCGGTGACAACAATACTGTACACATATTTGTATATTTATTCTGAAGATCAAATTGATAACAACAGGTCCCTTCATGCCAGCTGATTTATCTGCTGAGCAGGTATCTATGCCGTATGCACCGCATGGCTATAACTGTCATGGCTGATATAGGGATAAGATGAATAACCTCTACAGATTTCAGGTACAAGTAGGAAAATGTAATCATAACTCACTTTAGAACCAAGTGATACATATTTATACTTTGCCTATCACAGGCTAGCAAGCCTTTCACTTTTATTTTGCATTCATGGACCTGTGATGCACATCAATCTCTTTTTCAGTTTGTTAATATTGTTGTCACTCAACTGAAATTTATCGTCACATGACTTATGATTGGGAGACAGTTTCATCTGAGGAACATTCTCTTAATTTACCGCATTCAGATTTTCCTCTCCTGGCTTGACTCTGCATGGCAAAGACCCACACTTCACTTCCTTCAAACTTATTCCCTTTTTTTTCCCCTCCCAAACTAAAAGCAGTAAATGTCATAACTATTTATAAACTGAACAAGAACAGAAGTCAAAGTAGTGAAATAAAATGGATATAAACTCTTAATCAGCCCCACAGGATTTAATGGATGGGTCTAAATGCCTGTGGCTAATTTCTCTTGGGACACCTGGCCTTGGAGGACCCTCTTTGGATCATGGTAGTTGTTTCTAACTCTTTTCACCACGGGGAAGACAAAATGCAGCAGCCCTGTGCAAAGGCAGTCAGAAAAGCAGCTTTTCTTACTTTGGGCAATACTTTTTATGGCTTTAAAGGCCTCCTGCACATCTAGTCTCACCATGATTTCTCTGGATAAGCAAAGAAGGAGCAGGACTGACTTTCCAAGGGCTGTGTGTGGGGCTGCAGCTCCATCACCATGTCTGAGTTGGCTGGTCCGGTCTCCCTACATGTATACACACCTGGGGATGGGGGTTACGCCGAGCAGGGCCAGTGGGGCAGGATGAGGCCATGTCTCCTGTGCCCAGCCTCAGCTCTTGCAGCTCACACCAGAGGAAGGGTAGACCCAGCCATTGCAGAAAAGTCTCCAACCTCAAACTTCACCAGGGGAAGAATTGAACTTTTCTTTCTTTCAATCTTTTTTTAGAGATCATAAATATTTATGAAGAGCCTGTCAGTCATTTTTAGGGTTTCTGACTGAGTGTGTCACAAGAGAAGGGCTTTTATGAGGATTTATAGTAAATTGCAGTAAATTGTATTCCTGTCAGGGAGCAGAGAGGAGTTACGCGATGTCAGGGGAAAGAAAGCAATCTCCACAGCATGGCAAGGATGCTATAGGGTGAATCTGTCCCTGCCCCAGGGGTCAGCATGAAGCCTGGGCACTTCTCAAATGTCACAGCAGTCCTCAGACTTCAGCACAGGGAGGAGAAACTCCCTCCTTTTGGGCAGGAATCACAGCAAACTGTCCTAATCTAGCAGCTCGACTGCTTTACGCAATTGCTCCACGGCGAGATACGACCTCCACACAAAACTGCAACGCACACCAGTGCCAGATATTATATCCAACTCTGACACTCCTTTAACTGCATCCCAACAGGAAAACAGTCCTGAATTCTCACACCAGCAGGATTTTTAAACTTTAAGGGATGTAAAATTGGGCCTGAAACATCAATGCAACAGCAAGCATTAAAGAGACTTTTTCGTGCAATAAAACAAATCAAGACAAAGCCAGAGCAAGTTATGGGAGTATATTATTGCAGCTATCTGTGGTAAAGAGTGAGCAGGAGACAGACGCTGCTTTAACCTTACACTTCAACCCACGCTGTGACATGCCTGTCACACAGAAATCCTTTGTCCTAAAAAAAAAAAAAAAAAAAAAATCAGGGTTTTGACAATAAGTTCTCAAAAGCTACACCCAGCACAGTCCTCGGACCAAATCTATTCTCCCATCACATTGTCACTTCCAGAAAACAAAAGCAGGATAGCAACATAATTTGCCCTGGGTATTGCCCTCACACCCAAGCGACATCCCAGTGGTACTGAAGTATAAACTGTTCTGCCTCTCAGTGCCTCAACCCTAGCAACTTTAAAATAAATGAAAAAGTAGAACATTTTTTAAACTGGCCCAAATTTCATCTGGTTTCTCTGCTCATCATTAGGGCTACAAAAGATTAAGGGAAAAACTGATGGCACCCCAACACTGAAGCAAATCCTCCATGGATCACAGCACATTAACCTGAAAGCGCTTGATTGCATTATCCTACCAGCTCCAGAGCCATGCTATTATTCTTTGGCTGATTCCATCACTTTATAGTTTGCTCATTAAAGTGGGGGAAGAATGTCAAGATCACATTTTGCCCAACAAGAAAGAAGTGGAAAGATGGGAAGTGCTTTTGCATTAATTGAATCAAGGATGACAGTGAGAACGGTTTTGAGCCCCATAAATCTAGACAGGCTCTTGTCAGATAAAGTATCAATGTGCTTTATCAAACTTTGTCCATAGATTTATAGAGTGCTCAGACCACAGATCTGTAGTTCCTCAATGTAATCACTTTGGCATTTTCTAGCTATGCTACCAACCTCCATGTGAAATAATGGAATTTATTGACAGAGGAGCAGGCACTGCAATTTTTCTGTTGTTTCGAAAAATTGCCCATCAATGAGGTGTCGGTGGAGAAAGACAAAAGATATTACAGTAAGATGACTATCTCCTGACTCCTGCTGAATTGGTAGATGAGCCATTAGCTTCCATGGAGGGAAAGGAGTAGCCACTCTTCCAGAGAACTGCCTTGGTCTTTACTTATAAATTGTACTGCTCCGAGATGTACACACACTTACAGAAAATCAAACCCTAAACCCTGGACTTCATAGAATCACAGAATACATAAGGTTGGAAGGGGCCTTCAAAGGCCATCTAGTCCAGCCCCCTGCAGTGAGCAGGAACATCTTCACTAGATCAGGTTGTTCAGAGCTCCATCCAGCCTGACCTTCTTGACTATTCCATTCTGCTGAATTACTTCAGTCACAGGTTTCAGATCAGAAGCCTGGTTTGTCAGTGCTGTTTTGGTTAAGCTAGCACAACATTTAACCTCTTAATAACACAGGTCTGTCTGTGCACAATTCCTGTTCACGTTTCACTAATAAATGTGTAACTATCACTGGTTGCATTAGGTAAATAGGTATTACTCTTCTTCTCAACATTAGGGGATACAGAGCACGAGAGTTTGGGAAAAACTGTTGAAATAAGGCTGAATATAATATCTTTTTTTGCACTGATTTAAGTCCCCTGACTTCTTGTTTGGTTTCAGGAAGGAAACAGGAATTCTTAACAAAGCAGGGTTTACACTTACAGCAGGGAGTGGGAATGCATGTTCATGCAGGCATCAATTTATAATGCATTGTGACTCCTGAGGCATCCCTTTCAGAGATGGCTGCGTGAGCTGGCGAGTGGTCTAACGCTCTGTGAGCAGGACTTCTGGGTCTTGCTGTGATAAAAGGGACTGCGAGTGTTTTTCCAATTGGCTTCAGATCACCTTGATTTCAACAATTAGAATGACCTCTCTCTGTAATGACTGTCCTCAAACTATCTTAAAATCTTCCCTTAAAAGTTTTCTATTTTCCACCTGTCAACACCTGAAAACATTTTATGATTGAATGATGGTTAGAGCCTAAGCCAGATGATGCCCCCTCCCGCCTAGAACACACCTATGCTTCTGTTGAAAAGCCTTAATCGTGTCATCTGCAGATAATGATGCAACTCATATCCCACTGGGTTCTATTAATCCTGCTTCCCCCAGCCTACTTTGATGCCTATTACTGCTCCAACTGCTACTGCTAGGTGCTCGAACAGATCCATGGACTACAGGCTCTGCTTCTATATGAACACCTTGGGACTCCAGACAAGAATCCTTCTCCTTTCTTTCCAAAAATATAGAGTTGATGCACATGAACTGAAAGGCATACCTGGTAAGTAGACACATCCTGTCTCTCATTCTCCCTTGACATTGACTGCAAGACAGCGTTGCTTGCTTATTAAATGCCACTTCATTCTGGTACCAAAGTACTTTGTGGATACACAGAGGTGGGAATGAGTTCATTCTTCTGCACTACAGTAGCTCAGGCCCCAAATGAAATCAGGGTTCTGTCGCTCTAGGCAAGATATACAGGCTTAGAAATACTGCCTGGCCTCAAGCACACACCATTCAAGCGAATGAAGGGAAGGTGGAAGGGGAAGCAGAAATTCTGAGGAATGAAGTGACTTGCCTCAGGCTGCAGAGAAGGTCAGTGGCAGAGGCAGAGCCCAAGGAGCTTTCTAAATGCTATTCCTGCTAGCAGGGACCTTGACCTAAGAGATAATCAAGAATGAAGTATAAGCAGTCGCAGGCCTGTGTCTCTGGGCTAGGATGAATTCCTTACTTTGATGTGACATTTTAAATTGTGCAGAACTCCCGGCCTTCTCACCATGCCTTGGTGACCCTTAGGGAACAAAGGGGGATATGCAATAAAGGGCAGCCCAAGTAACTGAGACAGGCTGAGAAATAAAATACTAGAACAAAGCATCATGGTTTCCTAGCATCAGCCAAAAACCCCCCAAATTCCAGCCTAGGCACATGGCAAGACATTCAGTCACAGACAATAAATAAGTGATAAGGACCCTTGCATAATGCTGTCATGTAGCGGGGCAGGTACATAACACGGTGAGGGGGACTAGTTTCAGGCAGAAAGCTCCCACTGGAAGAAACGACTGGCTTGTAACATACCCCTGTTACATGAACTTTTCCCAGTTGTGAGGCCATTTGGATGAATGTCCTTTAGATCTTGTCCTAGCACTACAGGATGTCACGCTTAAAATGACATCGTGCAGCCAGGGATGGGAGAGCTGCTCAACATGTCGCAAAGAAGGCCCGTCCTCACAAGATTTCCAGTCAAACTGAATAAAACCAAGGTTCAGAGCATTTGCACATGATCAGACTCTCTGTTTGTAAGGACAAGGCACATTCCATGCCCTGCCTGAAGCTGATTCAAGGGGTAGTGTCCTCTTGTGACCTTGCTGTGCTGGGCTGCCATGTCCTAGTTCTGCCCTAAGGAGATGGACAGACCATCTTATTAGAGATGTGAAATTAGAGTAACTAAAATTACAGTTCAATTAGAGTTACCCAAACCCAGTTTTGGACCTTCTCAAGTGAAGTGTTGTTATTTGGCCGTACAAGCACTCTTTGTCCCTGCATGGCATCAGTGAAGAGTCCCATAGACGGCCACTACCCTTCCAGTGAATCAGTGGCATCATGCAGCTGTGGAGGCAGTAACACCATAAACCAACTCAGCCAGTGCCTTGTGAGAGTCTGGCTGCACCATAATTTCCAGACCACTCCTTTAAAGCAACATTTTTGTTTCTAATTTCTATTAGTCACCTTGTTCTCCTGCTCTGGTACCACCTGTAAATGCAAACCTCCTTCCTGCCCAAGGAGGGAAGACACACTGTGTCCCCTTGGGCTCTCAGCACAGCCCTGCAGGCAGTACAACAGCCCGAGGCAGTTGTCATGAGAAGACTCCTGAGTGACAGCACTTTCAGCAGCTCAGGAGCTACTTGCTGTTCGGAGACACTACTTGTGCTTTGCCCCCTTGGATTATTCCAGCTCCTTGGACCTGACCAAGCAGCAAGGTAAGCCAAGCATGCCATGCTTGGGCTTGGAAGAGTAGGCAACAAACAACAGCAAGCACAGTTGGGTGGCAATGTGACTTGCTACTCCTGCTTGAGCAATGTGTGCTTGACCACTGGGGACACAGATGAACCCCTTGGGTTTTGTTTCCTGCAAGGAAAATCCACCACCTGTTTGGATTTTATTCTGGTCAAAATGTGTTTGCTTCATCTTGCTTCTACCTGATCATAGCAACCAAGGACTTGTTTCTACTTCTTCATCTCTTATCAGCTTGCTGAGTGGCCCAGTGTAACTTTATACTAATTTTGCCTCTTTTTCCCCATCTGTAAAGACAGTGCTGGTGATGCTCAATACTGGCATGCATAATGCCATACTGCACAGTCTACAAACACAGTGTGGTCATGATGTTCAGCCAATGAAACAAGGAGAGAAGATGCATGCTGGGCAGAAGCACTGAAAGAAACATGACAGAACAAGTTAAGAAAGGTTTGTCATGGCAATAAAATGTCAGGAGTTCGTTACCAGATTGCAATGTGGTTCCAGACAGAGGGAGTGGCATGTTAATGCTGCTCTCTCTTAGTTTCTGAGGTCTGAATTATCTTTGAACAAGAAACCACAGCCACAGCTGCTTTCCCTACAGATAGGTGCAATGGGCTAGCCAAGTCCCAAGGAAAAGTTGAATGAATTCTTTCTGAGATGTTGCTAGCCCAGGACAGCACAAAACCACAAAGGTGGGTAAGTACCAAAGGAGAAACTGTGCTGCATATCTTTACTTTATTCAAGTTCCTTAAAATAAGGAACAGGAAACTCATGTCCTTTTATGAGCCCCAAATTCACTAAGTTAATGAAAGTTGTGCAATAGGAGTTAATGCCTCGATTTAGCAACCATGTATAACTGCTTCTCACACTTAATGGGTTTAAAATGCAGAATCCAAAATACATACTGCAAAGAGATATTACAGAATATGAACAGGGCTTCCAGGCAACACACAGTAGCTTCCTTCTGCTTCGTCACGACTCCAAATTAATTCTTACATTAACCGTGCACTTTATAGCTAGTCTAGGTTCTTAAAAGATTTGTACCTAGCTGACTGAGGCTTATCAAGTGTTTCCTAACCCTTCCACATGCCTGAAATTACCATCTGGGTCTGTCCATCACTGTGCCTAGAGAACTGCAAACATCCCAAACGTGTCTTGCCAGGCTCCATTTCAGTACAAACTGGGGTTTTGTCTGGATCATGTCTAACAAGAATGGTGCACAGGTCACCAGCTGTGATGGCACAGAGAGGTTTGCTTTGGAAGACAGCTGATGTTAGAATGCTATCCAAAAAGCTACGGTCCCTTTCAACTTAATTTGTAGGTTTGTAACTGTAGAGATGAGTTGCTAATTCACCCTTGACAGCTTTATTCAACAATCGATGTATGGTCCTTGGAAATTAAATAATGAGGATCAGTGATGTCTCGTATTTATTTTTAAGGGTATGAAAGAACGTTAGCCATCATTCAATGAGAAGCCGAGTGATTTCTATAATCGGAGACATAGGTAGAAACAACTTGATCCCTGAAGAGGGTAGGAAGCCCCAGAGCTCGACTGGGATAATATCTTTTCTAATAAAGAAAACCGGCAGTGTTCTGCAGGACATATCTGATCGGCATCTCTGAGCTGAACTTCACTGGAAAGAAGCTGCACAATACACTAGATGATAAAAAAATGTAGTATTGACGCAGTGGCCAGTGACAAGGCCTGGGCCTCCCTCTCACAGAGGGCCTAGAGCAAGGCGATATTGGCAGACTGATACGCAAACTGGTGTCTGTGAAAACAGGGTAGAGAAGGGTGCTGGAGCTCTCCATATGATCTCATCTCTGGTGTGAGCCTAACACACCTCCTCTAACCCTCCCAGCATGAAGTCGAAACAGTTCGAGAGCATCCTCTGACAAGGCCAATTCCCTCTCCCATGTTATGAGGATCTGGGAGGAATTTTGTCTTGTCATCAATTAACCATCTAAATGCAGAAAATAAAAACGCAGTGAAATTTTCTGTCTGCCTGTGAGGCTCTGTTCTGCCACTGCATGTCCTATGCATACTTCTGATATGCTCAAAAGAAATAGCAGGCTCGTATTATTTGTTTCATGTCCATGACACGATGGCGTGGTAGGTGAAACGTCTGTGTGTAGCAGTGAAAAGGCTCAGGAGAAAAGGGAAGGAAGGTGGATCTCTCAACTGAAGGGGGGAACAGAGGTAAAAATTCAAAAGGGCGAGTTGCAAATTAACTAATATTAAAAAAGGGAGCTTCATTAGTGAAAGTTAGCCTGACCCTTTCATACTAAGTCACAAGCTGTTCTTAGCGTCATACTGCCCTTACATATCAAGTAGACTTGATCTCCTGATCAATAGAGACATGGATTAAAGCAGAGCTATTTCCATTAAAAATTTACAAAAAAAAAAAAAAAAAAAAGGAAAAAGGACATGACTATCAGGGGGATTGGACGGCTCAGGGGTCTGTTAATAGGATAGAGTGTTATTCGCATTTCAAGGTCTTTGGTCTGATTACAGACCAGGTCAATAGGGAGAATGAAAGCCATTGCGTTTAATAGCTGGTTAGTGATAGATGTGAAATGAATCGACGGTCTCAATCCAGTTCAGAGCAGACTTCATGAAAATACCTTCACCTCTCTTGCATTTTTTTTTTTGTTTTAGTAGAAATGCAGAGATCTGAGGAAGGAATAAACTGAGATTAAAGTACACAACTGGGGCATCTTTTGTCCCTTCCCACCTCCGCTCTACAATTTCTCCCAGCTCCGGCAAATCACCTGGTTCCTCTCAGTCCTCTTTATGTAAAACAGAGATGACATCTGACTGCCTTTTATTAAGGCATAAAGTAGGTCCGTCCTTGAGCTGGCTGGTATTTACTCTGTCAGACCTAGGTGAAGCTAGCAGCTTCTTGCAGAAGCCAGCCCTGCAGCATCCCTCTCCTCCACCAGAACCTTGCCATGCAAACCCACCACAACACCTTGATGCAGAGGCTGGGAAGAGGCGGGCTCAATTCCCCAAGGGGATCCATGTCTCACATGCCCCTCTGCCTTCAGAGATCTCCCTTGTGCCTGAAGGTCAGGCAGCAGAACGATGTTCCTAGATGCTGCCTCAGAAAGCCTCAGTCCTTAAGGCCATCAATCAGTCACCTTTCTCAAGCACTAAATTCGTTTAAGGGAGAGAAAAAATAAAAAGTAGAGCAAAGAAAGAACTAGATTTCGTAATATGGGAAGATTGTGAGTGGGAGCCTGCCTTTGAAGCGCCTACAAGAGAATCTAATCAAGGCATTTACTATAAACAGAGAAAATCGATCACAGAACATTTTTAACATTTAAAACATGTCTCTGTTTGGACAGCTGAGACATCCCATTACTGTGAATGACACTGCCAGATCAAGGGTCTACACAATTTGAGAGTGCTGTAAATCATCCCCAGACCTTCGGGCACACAAACATTTACAGAATTGCTTTAAATTATTTGTAAATAATGGGCCAAATTCACCCCTGGGCACAGAGTGGCTAGCCAGCACTGGCTTCAACGGGAACAGCATCGCCTTCTTCCAAGTCTGAGCTGAGCAGATGGACACGTGGGGCCAGGCACTGGTGAGGTACAGGGGGAGTTTGGGGATGACACCTGTGTCAGACCTGTACACCCACTCAAAATGCAAACTGGGGCAACAGGAGTTATACCAATACATGTTCAGAAGTCATGGGTGTAAATGCAAGTAGGGGCTGTGTGTTTCTACACCCTTGTGAGACACCAATCTTGTCCAAAGTATTGATGAGTCAAATGCAAAGATAACAGAGTAAGGAATAATTTACATGCTGATAAATGAGGGTGAGAGTAAGAGCATCTACAAGGTGGATGACACTACCATGGGTGTCCTCTTCATTCACTGACAGCTAGGTTGTCAACCTAGGTTGACAGCTACTATGTCAATGTAGTTTAAGCAATCACAAACATGCAAAAAACCTGCTAGATCTTGGATGCTGCTGGCAAGAAGCTCTCACAGTATGTTTGATGCAAGATCAGTGTCATTAACTGATTTTCACAAGTGGAGCAGGGCAAGATGATGTGTCTCAAAGAGTATCATCCTGAGAACTCCATCTATGGGGCCCACCCTCCGTGGTGCTTTCCTGAAGTATTAACTGGGGACTAAATCACCTCCTCCTGCAAGTGAAAGGTTTGGGATCTCAAGAACTACCTGCCACCTCTCAGCTCATGTAGAAAATAGAGTCAATGGCAGGGTGCTCTGCAAACAGGGACAGAGCAGCACTGAGGACCTTGGGCCCAGATCTCTTGGGGGGGCTAAAGAAAAAGAGGGGAAAAAAAAAAAGGCTGAAGCTTGGTAAGAGCTGGGACCTGAGACAAAGCCTGTACTTCCTGCAGACACAGTCTGTGTGACATCTAAACACACTCAACAGGAGCCAATGGTGAGACTCCTCTGCCTGGCCCTGACATCCTCGACCATATCTTGATGTTTCAAATTAGAGCTTTTACTAACAGTCTGTTATAAGGTGAGCTGAGATGGGATCAATGGGGTTACCAACACGTTAGTGTGGTATTAGGGACAGAGCCCTCCTGCTTGGCTCATTACTGCGACTAGAAGTCGGTCTCTCCAGTCTCAACGAGACACATCAGTGGTAAGTTAATGGGCTGCTGTTGCTGCTGCCTCTTATGCCCAGGTCTGTTAATCTCAACAGGAGCTGTGCTAAGGAAAGCCCTATTAAAGAGGATTTTAATAAAGGGCTGATTTGTAAACACATATGACCCCAGCCTCATTTGTAACGTAAGGAACACACGCTCTCTCTCCTCTTGCCTGTCTGCTAAACTTTAAAAAGGCCATTTGCTGTGATACATTACCCTCAGAAATCTCAATGGATTTTCCTAGAACATTTCCTACAGACTTTCTATTGAAACTAAATGGAACTATCCATGTTGGATTACTTTATAAAATCTCCCTAGAATTTCCTGCTGATGCTTTATAGACAATGCTTGCAAGCAGAAAGGAGAATAAAGAATTCCTGTTCCCTCTCTGCTTTCCCATGGTTGCTGCCAGAGAGGGAGGTGGTTTTCCCTCTGTGGGGAGCCCGTGGAGTTTCTCTGAGTCAGAGACATCTCAGAACATCTGTAAAGAGCATTTATTGATTTGTATTTGCACATTTGGAAAAGCAAACTCCAGAATGGATATTAAATAATGAAAAGGTTTTCTTCTTTTTTATTTCGTACAAATATTAAAGGGCCATATTCTAGCCTGAGTGACATCCCAAGCAAGCCTCTTGGACCTGTAGAAGTTTGCACTGAGGAGATACAAACCAGCAGAGAATCTAGCCCCCACAGTATTTACTTTCTGTTTGAAATCAATAGAAAATATCTAATCTCTTCTTTGTTATTTCTTCTTTTCTCCCAAGTGCAGAGGCTAAACCCCACGTGATAAGCTAAACACATGGACTTGGCACTGAAAGATCCAGAAATTGAAAGGTTGGTAGGTGGCTCCATTCCTTTGCCCAAAAGTCCTTTCCACATCAAAATACTAGCTTAGCATAGTATCCTGCATGGAAAAGCCCAGGATTACACAGACCAGAGAACAATGGCCTCATAACTGGTTTCTCCTGTGACAACAAGCAGAGGGATAACCTGCACTGGTGCTATACGAGCTGCTCCTGTCTGCTGGGCAGATGAAGAGACCTTCACAGCAACACTGACCATTGTTAAGGACTAACTTACTTGGCAACAAGCTGTCTGAATACTAACACATGAAATGCAACCCACGGTATCACAGCCCTTGGTCCAAAGAGATTCTGGTGGACACTTAAAAGTTAGCATTATGTTTATTTGGGAATTTATGAATGAAGCAGAAAGGGTGAGTGCCTCTTTCCACAGCTCCAAAAGAGAAATACAGCATCTCCACTGGATCAATAAAGTGTTGGGAGGCTGCTGCACTGTTGATTTTTCTACATCTACTACATTCTGCTGGACCTAAAAGCCTGAAAGCCATATGTTCCATACATCCAGATGTTTCACTGATGGGTGTCTGGTTGTGTGGATCTGGGACCTGCTCCCAATGGCACCTACGTGGCTCATAGGGTGGACAAACCACTCTGCTGATGCAACTTTGCAGTGTTTTTTCACAGAGTCCTTTTGCTCTCACTGCAGATACAGTGATGGAGGAGAAAAACAGCAACCTGCCAGGACAGCTCACCTCTCCTTGAGTCCATTCCCTTCTTCCCTAACAGGGTCACCAGCTCCTTCCTTACCAGGCTGCTAACATGCCCCCACCATAGGCCAGGCACCTTTTGGGGAGGTGGCAAAGCAGCACTGCTGCTGGAGCCAGGCACAACATCTTCTAGCCATGGCATCCTGCTCCCAGCCATGCCCCTTTGCAGGGATCTTTGAGTGAAAAGCTACATGCCTGCAAGCTGCTGGACCAACATGCAAGAGCAGAGCTAATATGCTCTGCACACTCTGTAAATCTAGAGCTCTCTGGGAGGGCCAGGCAGGCAGCATATATGTGGCTTTCAGGGAGAAGTTGCCCTTTTCTGACTCTGTCCAGAAGCAAATTGCTGGCCCTGCAATAAAGGCTGTGCTCCTCTGATTTATGGTAAAGACCCATCTTAGTTATAAAACTCCAGCTCAGAATTCTTCTAGCAATCAGAGAATGCTGCAGTTATTTTTAATTTGTGCCCAGGGAAATGTTTTTTTTTTGGGGGGAAAATAAAGAAAAGAAATAATATTTTAGAAACATCTTCCTGTTTCTGTAATAGTAAAAAACAAACATGGCTCAGTTCTGTCCAGGGTAACTGTGCCATGTGTTTCTTGCCACAGGGCATCCAGGTTGTCAATGCACAGCTTGATAAGTTTGTTAGTATTAGTGCTACACACATTTATGCTGATGGAAAAATCTTACTTGTCGTCATGCAAGAAAGTACACTCCAGGTGACCTTACTGAATTTCCAAATATGTGGAAAAGGATCGTTTCTGCAGGCTGCTGGTTTCAGCACAGCAGAGGAACAGATGTCAGCGCTACATTCACAGAATCACAGAACTGTAGGGTTGGAAGGGACCTCCAGAGCTCATCGAGTCCAACCCCCTGCCAAAGCAGGGTCCCTAGGACAGGTCACAGAGGTCAGCATCCAGACGGGGCTGGAATCTCTCCAGAGAAGGAGACTCCACACCCCCTGGGCAGCCTGTCCCAGGGCTCCCTCACCCTCACTGGGGAAAAGTTCTTCCCCAGGTTGGTGCGGAACTTCTTATGCTCCAACTTGCAGCCATTGCCCCTTGTCCTGTCCCCACAGACACTGAAAAGGGGCTGGCCATTTCCCTCTGTATCCCCTGCTTAAGATATTTATAAACATTAATAAGGTTCCCCCTTAATCTTTTCTCCAGGCTGAATATTCTCAGCTCACTTCGCCTTTCCTCATAGGGTAGATGCTCCAGGCTCTTAATCATCTTCATAGCCCTCCTCCTAACTTGAGGCTATTTGCCCCTTGTCCTGTCCCCACAGACCACTGAGAAGAGGCTGGCCATGTCCCTCTGTCTTCCATACTACAGATATTTATAAACATTAATCAGATCAGAGTCTAAACATTATATAGATCAGTGTAGGTGAACTAGCACAGCTCTGCTGAAGAGAGGGATGCTACTGCAAACAAGCATCTGACTTCATTTACAAAGCCAGCAAAGCCCTTTCTGTTCACACAGCCTGAGCAGTGTAGGCTTCAAGAAAAATGGACTGTAAATTAGTTTAACTACTTCTCTTTAGAAGACCAGCATAGAGCAGTCAGGCCTGAGCAATGCTCATGATGGACTGACAGACACATCACAGAATGGTGGAAGTGAAGGTTAGTTGGGGGTGACACATCTTTGGTGGGTGATGTGGGAAGGCGTCACATACAGCACAGCCTCTAAACAGATGGTTGGCTACAGGGTGTACAGAGTGACTTGGAGTATTCACAAAGGGAAGTGGGATCGTATGACAAAGCTGTAATCGTTATTAATTATCTATTAACAGATTAGAGGTACATTAGTGACCTGCACCACTTAGCCAGAGCAGTAAACCACGCAAAGGTTCTCATAGCATAATAAGGTTAAAACAATAATGAAATGGTACAAGAACATGACACAGCATAGCCCAGAACCGTCAGCACTAGCTGGACTCCTCAAAGAGCACTTTAGCTGAATAACACAAGTTCCCATGGGAGTGAGTGAGGTTACATCACAGAGTTGGAAGTGGAAGCAGGTACCACACAAATAATTGCTTGCAAACATACCTAGCGTTGTCCTTAGGTGATGCTCAGGATTATGTGAATGAAAGTGGAGTTAATCAAAACTCTGAATGCTCCCATTAATTCCTGTGGCTGAACTGAAGCTGCAGAACTTGCTGAAGGAGGAGGTCATTAAAAGAGACGGTGAGCTAGGATAAAATGAGAGGGACTGGCCCTTGACCGAACCTTGATCACTGCAGTGGCTTTAGAAGGTTTTTGTCTCTCTCTGTCTCTTGGTAGGGATTTGCTGAAGAGGTGATGGAGAAAACTAGCAGAAGCTAAACACTAACAAGTTACATAGCTATGGGATGCAAGCTTGCCTATCAGACTCACAACTCAGCAATGAGCTTGCCTTTTGCCTTGTTAGGAAATGCCACCTTCCCCTTCTTCTGCACCAATCAGAAGGAAACTTTCAAGCAGCTGCACAAGTGTTTTTATTAACACTGTTGAGCTCCTGCCCAGATATCTCCATCATCACCCAGGAATCCATTCTGCAGTGTGCTACAGACAAAAAAGATCAGTTCTTCCTCCAAAGAGCTGATGGTCAACAGAGCATCTCTACTGAGATATCCGAGTTGCTTCCCTGGTACCATCCTTACATAGGAGGAGGAGGAGGAAGGTGGACTAGAAATGCCCAGATCTGTTTGAAAACAGCACAAAATACAAGCCCTGACATCCTAATGAACCTCTCTAATGAGGTGTCTTAGTGACTGAAAGGAACAATCCCCTCCACACCACCTCTCTTCCTGACACGTGCAGATACGATGCACTGTCATAGATGTACTGAGGAGAAAACACTGCCACGGGGAACAGTCATGACCCCAGACAGTTGGTTCCAGCTGCATGTCAAAAGGCAGTTTGGTCTCAGCCAAAGATGATGATTTTTTTTTTTTAAAAGTCTTAACCTTGTCTCAAGTGAAAATTAAAAAATAAAATAAAATCCATAAATCTTAAATTGTATTCAGCTGGGACAGATGGCAAAGATATTAAATATTTTGGCATTTGGCCAAGTGCACATTTAATCCAAAAGTTGATGCCAGTGAAATAACCTTTTCTCCTTTTAAAAACCTTCTCCAAGATGATTATTATCCACAGGAAAAAAAAAAAAGAGGGGAAAAAAAGAAAAGGAAGATGGGAAATAAAGGAAATCTAGTTCAGAGATGCATTAACAGATCGCTCTGAGTAACAGCCCAGCAGTTTATGGCACAAAACATGAACCTGATTTAGAAAGCATTTGGTTGGGGTTGATAATACACAGTATCACCAGAGACCAGCACAGTCTGCTCTGCTGCCTGTGGCTCAACTGTCTTCCATCTCGGGCTGATTTACTGTACAATTAAGACAATGTCTATGAGATCTAAAGCAAGTACCTACTTCCAGGGGGATACTCCTAGATGTAGTTATTATCATGCCAGCACATGAAGTATCTCTTCCCAAATAAGCACCCAAGCCCTGCTGATACTCTCCTGACAAAAGGCACAATCCTGCAAAGTGCTGAGGATGCTCCATTCCCTTCGAATTCACTAGAGGATGAAGGTGCTTGTTGAACTGCTCAGCATCTTTCAGAATCTGGTCCAAAGCACGTTTCTACTCAGAATTAGAAGCATGCAATTTTTTTTCCCCTCCTTTTTCTTTACTTATGAGTGAATCAAATAAATGGACTGGTGGTTATTTCTCTGCTGAATATTTTTTGTGGTTTTGAAAGGTTCTGCTGGCAGACTGATTGCTCTGAAATATTTAATTTACTTTTTAAATTTATGCTGCATGTTCATTCACTATTTTCTGTGTGCACATGCAAGGAAAATATATACATATCTTCTCTGAAGTATACCATGTCACAGATGTAGATAAACAAGAATAATGGGAAGGGAGAAAATGTGCTGGAAGGCTGAGATATAAGTGTGGGATCTTCTCATTGCTCAGCAGTATGGGGAAACTGAGGCACAGAGTATGGCTGCAATCTGCACACCATCCCTGAGCACTAGGATGTGCATAAAGACTATAGTCAAGTGATTCCTGGAGCAAAGTGATGTCCCAGTATCAAGACCTTCCTCCCCTTCCTTTTAGAGGCTGGGATTAAGCTCCCCAAAGATTCCTTCTGGGCAGCTCAGGAATTGCTTATATTTTCTGGGCCTCCAATGACAAATCACTCTAGAGAACAGATAGAAAATTAAAAGATAGCTTGGTAATAAAGGTAGGTACAAATCAAAACCATTGCAAACATATTGACCCTGTAGCACAATTAAATACAAAGGTGTTTAAAATTCGTGCTTGTGCCAATCATTGATTCCCAAAAAATAAAAAGAAGAAAGCATCTGAGTTTGGATATCTAAACCCTCCCCTCAAACAAAGACTGATCCTCCAAAAAAAAAAAACCAAACAGCCTTCAAAAACAACTGCATTTAATTCCCTACTCAATTCTGGGGTGTTTTTGGGTTTCCCCCCCCCCCAGATAAAATTAGCAACACTTATTGATTTTTGCATAGCTGGAAATGCATAGGTAGAGCTAAAAGAAGGGTAAATAAAACATGATGGATTCTCAGGGTTAGATAAAAGAAAGTGCTTATAAATGCAGAAGTCCATGAGCAGAACAGAAACCGTGAAGGGTTCAGGCAAGAGGCCAGGAAGCTGATTGCATACTGTAAGCTATTATTTGTGTTGAAAATCTCCAGGAATTGACTGAGTATGAGCTTTCTTAAGCAAGACCTTTCGCCAAGATCTATACGGTTATAATCATCCCATATTAGAGATCTCGCAGGGATTTCCATAAGTATTATCCTGCCTTGACTTTGCCAACAGAGGAACTGCTGCAGGTGCACGTGGATGGTGTAAGCAAACTGGTTAACTGGGGGGCATGATGTCATGTTGTTAGCTTAAGTGATCTTTGATCAATAGGATTCATGACAACAGCCGAGCACGTTTGACCTTAATGCCAGGAGATACTTTACCACTTCAGTAGTTTTAAAACTAGGGGACTGAATCCAGGAAGTAAAACTCTTTCCAAGTTCCACTATGAACTTAGAGAAGTAGTAGTTGAAAGCTCTGCAAGAGCTGGTGCTCCTTGGAACCCCCTACACAATCATCTGATAGGGGACAGGTCACCTCTCCCCTGTGATCCTCAATTTACCCACTTTCAAAGTTGATTTAAGAAACTAGATGACCTTCACCAGTGCAGTTGCATCAACCTGATCGCTTCCAGGGTGCAATTTGGTATCTGAAGTAGTTGGATCCAAACCATGTAGGGATTTAAGGATCTGTATCACCAACATACATAAAAACCCAACAACTATGATATGCAACAAACAAAGCCTCAGAACTACACAGCTATTTAAGTATGCATATGTATGTATACTTAAAAATATAAAGTATCTTCACCAAAACTGGCATGAGGAGAGAGCTGACTGTAGCAGATAGTTCTCACGGATCAATGCTGCCTTGACCTTTGTATGTCATGTTTTTGATGCTGTTACATTTTTTCACAGAATCAGACAAGCTCATACTTGGTGAAGGAATTTACTGTATCTCAGTGATACAGATTGTGTAGCATTTAACCTTCCCAGCCTGAGTTTAAACAGGGTTGTGCATGCATGCCTGTTTCTGCACTGCTGGGCTATGGATAATTTCTCCTTTTCCAGCTAGTCTCTTAAAGTACAGGGCAGATCTTGCATGGAAGGGACTGCAGAGACAGTATACAGAAGGCAACACGAGTCATAATGCATAGAAATGCAGTAAATGAGCAGCTGAAAACACAGCATTAGATTCACATAATGAAATGAACCCCACTGTTCATACATTAAACACAAAGGGCAAGAACTGGAATATATGGTCTGCTGGCTTTATTGCTGTTGCAGGGAGCACATACCCAGCTCTCAGGAGACAGAGCAGGTTACTTCTCTGCTTTCCCTTCTTTACCCTTTCTACAATACCAGAAGCATTTTGGGACACAGTATGAGCCCAGGTAGGGCTCCACAAAGGGTACATAGAGATGATAGGTCACCCAGACTAAATTGCACAGGAACACATCCAGGCAGGTTTGAATGTCTCCAAAGAAGGAGACTCTACAACCTCTCTGGGCAGCCTGTCCCAGTGCTCCATCACCCTCACAGTTAAAAGTTCCTCCTTATATTCACATGGAGCTTCCTCTGCTCCAGCTCACACCCGCTGCCCCATGTCCTGTCGCTGCCATCACTGAGAAGAGCCTGGCTCTGTCCTCCTGATTCTCACCCTTTACATATTTATAGACATTGATGAGGTCACCCCTCAGTCTCTTCTCCTCCAGGCTAAAGAGACCCAGCTCCCTCAGCCTGTCCTCATAAGGAAAGTGTTCTCCTCATTAGGAAGATACTCAGATGCCTCCACATCTGCAATGAGTAGATAACTATACCAACCAGCGTGCCTTAAACACTTTGAGATACAAGTATTAAAAGTTTGAGATGTAAAATGTATACAGTAGGCTTCAGTATTATTCACCAACTAGAGACAATCAGCAAGAAGGATGATTTTGATATGGCTCTCATTGCTCCAGAGCAATAAAAACCATCATCCACTATAAATTTTAAAAACTAGTTTACATCATTGCAGAATTGCTGGAAAAGTAACTTTGCTTGTTCTGTTCCTATAAATAAAATGCCATCAAATTATCACAAACAGCATGAAATGCTGTTCAGAGGCAAGTCACAGGGAGGGGTCTTTTTGTGATGATGGCCTTGGTTCTGTGGTCCTACTGCAATTCACCTGTGAACTGAACTGTCTGCAATTAACTTGGTCCTGCTAGTAACCAATAACCATTAAATTCACCCATCAGAAGCATTTCCTTATGTAGAACATCAAGTGTTTAATCTCAGGCCTGAACAACAGCACCAGAAGGTTTTATTTATCAAATCAAGTCACACTGTGTAAGTGTCAAAAGAAAGATTTTAAAAATAAGGTTTTAAGACTATTGGGAGAAATTGGAGCATTCCAGGTACAAATAGAGAAACACAGTCTGTCTGTCACATGGCTAGCAGCAGAGAGAAATGTAATCTACAGTAACAGCACTGCTTTCTCTTTATTTTCACTTTGCTCAAAGGGCACTTTTCATCTGCTGTTCCCAGCCTGGTGGGTGGCAGCTATAACGTGGGCTCAGAAGATGGACCCAAAAATAACCTGTGCCATCCCAATTTCATCCCGCAGCACTTAGGCTCACTTAAGAGGTAGCAGGTGACTCCACCTGGCCAAAGCAATTTATAACCATGTAAAGAGGAATAATAATTAAAAAAAGCATCCCTGTAATGAATTCTGCATGTAGTGGGGCTGGGCTGCCCCATATAAGAGCTCCTGTGAGATCCATGTGGCTGTACAGGAGGGACTATCCCTCACATCCCAATAGCCTGCAGCATTCCTCCAAAGCTGGCATCCTGCCTACAGCATCACCAAGGCTCATCACTTCTGGTCCTGCACTTTTAAGTGTGTTCAGACATTCCATCTGCTCTATTTATTGTTTCTGATCTTCAGATATGAATGAGGACAGTAATGTCCATCCTCAAAGGTCACCCTGGGGTGATGGGACAGATTTTCAGCTCATCCTTCACCATGCAGTGCATCCCCACCAATAATCCTCAGCCTAAAACGTGATGGGAAGGGGCTGTTGGTGCCCTTCTCTCTCCATTCTGGCACTGGCTGTCCCCTTTGCTCGTGGCAGAGGCTGGTGCAGGTTCAGCTCTCTCCAAAGGCCAGGATGGGTTGCATTTTGTCCTGAAAGTTGAGCATGACTTTCAAGCTGAAGTTACTGTTTGGTTTGTAAGGACAGAAATAGGACTGTGGATATTAACTGCCAGCAAATAATTGTCTGATACAATAAAGCAGAACATCACCTGCTCCCTCTGCAAACGTTTTTTTCCCCCCAGTGCCATTGAAAACAGTATTTTCTCCCTTATTCCTGACAAGGCAGCAGAGAAGACTAAAGATTTGCTGTCCTAGGGTGGATACCAGGATCCATTTATACCTTTCTGTGAGGAACAGGGTGCTAAAGGCTGCGGATCAATTTGAATTAGCAGACTCTTTAATTCTGAATTTCCAATTTATTTGGTGTGTAACCAGGGCAAGAACGCAAGGGGAAAGAAGTAAAAATCGAGGTCTCTACTCAACAGTGTTTGGTAGCAGATTACCTATGGTAATGTGCATAATTTTCAATTCCTTATCTGTCTTCCCCAGGCAGGTGACCCAGAGTTATTAGTGCTGTTTATATCATTAAGCATTGGGCTGGGATTATAGTCCAAGTGACTGTGCAACACTATGTGAAATTCAGATCTCCTGAGCACCCGCTAATCAAGTTCACTTGGGCTGATCTTCCATCTTCAGCTCTGGCTAATCTAGGATTTGATGAGGAAAAAAATAAGAAGCAGGTAGCCTCCTCCAACTCCTTCACAGCTTAATCCACATATGCAAAGACCATCAAAAGCAAGCACATGCTGGGAGGAAAAGGGAAATATCACCCTGCGACAGGCAGAGCCAGGGCAGGCAGTGAGACAGCACAAATTCATTTCACCACCGCCGTGCAAAACATTTTTAAGTGACATGGAACTAAACTGAGGGAAGAAAAACATGCAAATGCACCTGAGTGGAGGAGAAGTGCTCTCTTCAAGCAGAGCAGAGCAGCAAGACATGCCAGCATGTGCCATTTTGTGTGGCTGGTTTATCAGTTGGAGGTCAGGCAAAACAGGTAAATAGTGCTTATCAGCAGAGATTCATTAATGTCTTTTCACTGCTGGCACAGATGCTCTCCAGTGCTCAGGATTGTCCCCATGTTGCACAGGATGCAAATATTTGCAGTGCTGGATGAGAGTGGTTTGCTTTAGTGGAGCGTGCTGGGGCATTGGTACCACTCAAAGATGTGTCCTGACTCCCTGCCTGTTCCTGCACATCCCTGGGGACAAGGGAAGGAAAAAGCCATTTTATCTGCTGCATCCCACTGAGTGAGGAACATGCCTAAATGCCTGCAGAGGGTCTAAGGGCAAGAGGGTGGGGAACAGATGGGAGGACCCTGGCTTCTAATTTAGGCAGCAAAATGTGCTCTTTCTTCTCCTTTTACAACAGAGTACATCACCTTTGGGCAATAAACAGCCTGAATTGCTCATAGCCCCCTTGAGCTATGTCATGGTTGGTAGATAGCTCTGGCCTAGGGACCACAAAAAGCAGTTTGGGCTGCTCCAGGTGCCACATCCCTGGTCAGCCAGCAGTGGACCAGGGCAGAGTCGGTACCTCCCAACCTGCCATACCAACAGCGCCATCTTCCCTGCACAGGGAAGCCAGCTCTGGTTTTGTTCATAAATCCCCCAATTAGCATCTCTTCCCTCTATTTCCTACATAGATTAACTTATAATAGAATAAATATAATATTACTGTTACTATAGTAATGTACAGACATATGAAATGCAACAAACAGAGCAATGATATGTTTAATATGCAAATATTCTGTATTTAATAATCAATGAAGTGTCAACATGTGTCCAGAAAGCCTGGGGTGTTCCAGTTCAGGCCAATGCCCATGGCTGAGCTCTGGCATCCTGCATCCACACCAGAAGATCTCTTTCTCTTTGAAAATTCTACCTGAACCTAAATGAAGCTATTCAAGATACAAGGTGCTTCGCAGAGCAATGATACCAGAATATTAACACCAAGGCTGCTACTCAGAACTACTGATTTCAGCAGGTGTACTTAAATGGAAGTGTTTAATCAAAGATGTAATGAAAAGAAATGAGATGTGAGAGTCTGACCCCTTGGTATGGAAAAAAATAAATCAGTCAATCTGAATGCTGATAGCTGGGACAGGAGAAGTGCTCTGCACAGGGACCCACTAAGCAAGCAGGCCCACTCCCTTCTTCCTCACCCCATTGCTATTGGGGAGCAAAAGCCACCCAGGTCACCTCCTACCCTGGGAAGGGAGGGAATCAGGGAACAAGAGGTGGCCAAAAATATGAGGAAAAGAGACTGCAGCAAATCTGAGCCAGAGCAGAAGTGTGTCAAACCCAGTCAAATGGAGCTGTGGAGTGCTGGGAGCTGGGGGTCATGCTTGCCCCCCACAAGGTGGTGGGACACTGCTCCAGGACACAGCCTGGTGTGCACCAAGAGCAGGGGCTGCAGCCTGGGGGGCTGTTTCCTTCCTGCACCAGGTGGTGACCTCTCCAGCACCAAGCAATGCCAGGTTTGATCTCCTTTGTGCTAATGCAGGAGCTCCTGTCACCTCCTCTGTGAGCCGCATCCCTGGCAAGGGATAACATCAAGGAGAGAGATCTGCATCCTGAACACGCTCTTGGCCAGGCCGTGAAATAATCAAGCTCCTCTCAGAGCCCTTGAGAGGCTGCTGAGGACTCATGCTGAGCCCATGACACGGCTGAGGGAAGCAGCTGAGGTTTTCGTTGTTTCTGTGCAGGTATCAGCTCATTGCAGATGTAACCAGTGAAGTACCTGCAGTTCTCACACATGGTTTCTTAGCAATATAAAGAGCCTTTGCCTCAATGGAGATAGCTGCAGTTATACTAAGGATGGCTGCACTCTAGGTGCTTTGGTCTTAACTAGCTGAAATGAGCCATCTACCACACCACATACACAACCCCCTTCATAACTGATTTGGAAAATAAAACAACAATAACTAAAGCCTCCTGTGCTGTTTCCTCTAGAGCAGTCACTGCCTGAACAGCCCAACACCTCCTCCCTGCTTTGAGCTCTTATTTCCATACATGAGGACAAGGAGATGAGGAAGGGTTTGTCTGTCCCTCTGCCCAGCTACATGCACAACAGAGATGGATTGGGACTGCAACCACCAGTTACTCTTCAATAGCAATAAAAAAGTTTAGGAACTCCATTTAAAGTATTTCTGAAGCATGGTCTTGGGCTCCCTTCCTTCCCCTGCATGGTTGCCCTCTCCAAGACAAACAGAAATGCTGGTGCTGGATGGGAAAAAACCCCTCTCCCAGGGCTGGGTAGGGAGAAAAGCTTGCAGAGGCAGTCGAGCATCTTTGAAAGCAAGGGGTCAAGGATGGGGGCTGCAAGCACTCAGCTTTGCAGCAGAACTGAGGGGCTGGGGGGCATGAGCCTACTGTTCCACTCAAGCCCAGCTACTCCCTCAGCATTGCCTGGTGCATTTTGGCAGAAGATCCTCATCCCTGGGTGCACAGGGCAGGAGGGTAGAGGGTCTTGTGTGGGGCAGATGAAGCAGGCACAGATATGCTGAGAGAACAGATGCTGGCTAACCAGACACACAATGCTTAGCTGAAGATGGACACGTGTGAGAGATTCCCTCCTCCCCTCTGTTTCTGAAGCTAAATAAATAAAACCCTGTTCTTGCCCTAGGCATGTTTCTGCTGGATGTTCAGCTGAAACCTCAGCGATTCACTTAACACTTGTGAGTATGATAATAGCAATAATAAGAAACCCAAACAAACAACGCACAAGAAAACCACAGGGTTTTGAAAGACCTCATAGCTGGTTGCTCCAAATACTTGAAATGCCATCACACTTTCTGGCTGGTTTATAGGGATGGGTGAGTTGGGAAGAACCAGCTTATTTCATTCCTATTCTCTTACTTATTTGACATTGTTTTGATTAGAAAAGAGAAGCTATTGGCACTGGGTGTAATAGTTTTTATACCTCTCCTCAGTGTCAATATTAGATGCAGAATTCTGCTAGTCTACCAGCATGAATTACTCTAACTCATTGAAAAGAAGAAAAGCCATTTTTTGGTAGAAATATTGCTCACTTGGAAATTTTTTTTTATGGATATTGAAAAAGTCTTAATCTATGCTGCAATGTCCCAACCTACAAAGACATCCAGTTTGAAACAGCTAGTAAACAGCTAGTCTACAGTCAATGTAGTGTATCTAGTTTCTCCCTAAAGAATCCAGATATTCACATTCCTTAAAAAGTAAGTTACAGCTGTAAGCATTATGGTTCCAAAAGAAGTCACAACAATGTGACAAGGGAGCTTGCAGAGCACCCTGGGACAGTGGTTACAGACCTGTTGTATTAATTTTGAGGGAAGGTTCTGGTTATGAAGTAAATGCCAAAGCTCATGTGCTCTGTCCCTTCTCCAGCTGTCCCAGATGACACTCTCACTGTCCTGCAATGCAAGTGTTCACTGAGGAGTGTGGCAAGAGGCTGGGAAAAAGAGGAATCACTATACAAGCCTTTATCATGCCCATCAAGTAGGGGATAGCCTCAAGGTGAATGCTGGCTAACTCCACAGAGATTTGGTCCATTGATCCCTGCTCAGAACAGGAACAAATTTAATATTAAAGGGGACAGCTTTAAAGTTTGTGGTGCTGTGCTTGGTGATCCCAACACACCTGTGGTACAAAAACCACCGGACAATGCACACAGCAGATCTGGTAAGTTTCAGCATTATCCTGAGAGTCAGCTCTCTGGGTAAGCACAGCACACCCTTGTTGCCTATCACATCACACTCAGCTAATGTGATACTCCTTGCCCCACATAAACAGACTACTGGGCTGTGTTTCAGAGATTCACAGAATTGTAGGGGCTGGAAGAGACCTCCAGAGATCAAGTCCAACCCCCTGCCAAAGCAGGGTCCCTAGGACAGGTCACAGAGGTCAGCACCCAGAGAGGTCCTGAATCTCTCCAGAGAAGGAGACTCCACACCCCCTGGGCAGCCTGTCCCAGGGCTCTGTCACCCTCACCATGAAGTTCTTCCACATATTGGTGCAGAATTTCCTGTGCTCCAACTTCAGGCCATTCCCCTTGTCCTGTCCCCACAGACCACTGAGAAGAGGCTGGCCATTTCCCCGTCTTCCACACTTCAGATATTGATAACCATTGATCAGTTCCCCTCTCAGGCTTCTTTTCTCAAGGCTGAACAGCCCCAGCTCACTCAGCCTTTCCTCACAGGGGAGATGCTCTGGGCCTTTAATCATCTTCATAGCCCTCCACTGGCTCTCTCCAGAAGATCCCTGGCTTTTTTGTATCAGGGAGCCCAGAACTGGACACAACACTCCAGATGGGGCCTGACCAGGGCAGAGCAGAGGGGAGGATCACCTCCTCTGACCTGCTGGCCACGCTCCTTTTAATGCCTCCCAGGATCTGCTCAGGCACCCAGTTTAAGCCTCCCAGGACTGATGTTTTCACAGCTGCCTTGGAAACACCAGCTCTGGCAGGATACATGTCACTCTTCATGAAGTGAAAGTGCTGATGCCTTCCCAGTCTAGTCTTCAAGCGATGCAGCTGCACAGCAGATGAATGAAGCCCACGTATTCACTGAGGTGCACGCTCATTTTCCCGGCACGGTCTCTTTCCCTACATGTCATGCTGAAAGCAACAAGCATCGCTGCCTCTTGCGGGCTGTCAGGTTTGAAAATCTCACTCCATGTAGGTGCTCAAACACAGGTGACAAAAGGGAGCCCCTCTCGGAGCTGACACAGCATGGTGGCACCTAACAGAGCTGCATTGGCAAGCGTGCAGATCAGAGGCAATCAAAGCCTTGCAGCTCTTCAAAGCCTGGAGATTTACCAGTGATGGCAACGGGGAAAAGTCCTAAAAATAATGGTGTGGAAAGGGCCACGTTACCTTGTTATACTGTATGCTGGGAACAGACTAGTTTTAAAAGCAATTTGCATAATTTAGCTTCTCCACTCTTAGAATAGCAAATTAACAGTTCATTTTATGACTCTACCAATCAACACCTATAGCCCATTAAATTTAACAGCAAACTTGCCATATGAAGGAGGTTGCAGATGAGTCTTTCAAGCAGCTCTCCTTATCACTTATTCTTCCCCCTGAATTGTGTTTTTCTTTGTTTTATAAACTAGCATTTCTATTTTCTCATTAGCAAGTGTGACGCTAAATTAATTCCAGGTGTTAATTTACACATTGGGTGCTCCACTCAAAACTCAGCTCTACTGGTGGCAGCAGAGATGAACCTTGCTGTGCCTTTAGTTCTCCAGGACAAATCCAGAGCAACCTCTGCTGCTCTCAGGTACCACAATGCAAATCTCAGCTCCATCTGCCCTGCACTCTGCTGCTGCAGAAAAGCCCAAGCAGCTCCACTAACCCCATTCTGTCCCCAGTTAGCACCATGTAATTTGAGAGCAACTTCATAGAATAAAAATAAAATAAAATAAATTACTCAGGGTGCATGTTGAATATAACTGCGGCAAAAATTGGCACCAGAACTGAAAGGAATGCAAAAAGCTCATTTTAAAGGTTCATTTTCAGGACCAGCTTCTGAATATGGGGTCGTTTCAGTAAACAAACATGCTGTTAATTGAAGGGAATACCATGCCACGTGGCTTCATTTGCAAAGCCATTTGGAATGGCTTATCAATATTTTATAAATACGTTAAGGTGCTAATAAAAGATGCATGATGTAGTGTGTAGGTAGGAAGCCCTTCTGAAAGGAAATGAAGAAATTATAGATAACCTTGACATGCCAAAGCTATGCAGTTGGAATTGTTAAGGAGAAGGAAATTTTTTTTTGTTTCAAGGTAGGAAAGTGATAAGAACTCTTTAAAGGAGCAATGTCACTATTTCTTTTTAAGCTTAGAATCTGGTTTGTCAGTGGGGCAGTGTTTGTATCATCTCTTGGAGGGATGGGAACTTCTGACAGTCATGTTTTCACTGCATTCCCCATTTCATCCAGACATAGCCAATAACTTTTGTGCTTCTTGCAAAACCCATCCAGAAGTATTTGGGCAAAATTCTGCTTATCCCACAGATGGGATGGGAACAACAGGGTAACAGCACACCTGTGTACTAACAGGCAGCAGTGGAAATTCTCCTTTCCAGTCCTTCTTTACTCTGACAATGAGATGGTATAATTTCTGTGGAGCAGGGTAGATTTGTGCTGGGTCCTTGTGAGCTACAGGGAAACGTGCACAGTTATAGGCTCTGTGCCTTTCACATCTGAGTCCTTACCCTAAGACTTGCTCTGCTACAATAAGCAATGTGGTTACAACAACCACACAAAGCTGGTTTTGCTATAAAGCCTCTACAGTTGTAGCCCCCACCCTTAGCCTCCAGAGGCTGGAAAGAGACTGGAAACTTCCATAGTGGAAGCTGGAGTTAAGCAGAGCTGTGACTGCCCAGCTACCCTTGTGCAAAGGAGGGAGGGAGCAAGAGCTGGGTTTTGGGAGGTGGCTGAGGTCTGGCTATCAGTTGGGAGCTAATAAATATCCCCAGGTGCAGATCCAGATTTGTATAGAGACCTAAAGGCTTATTTGGACTAACACAACTGTGTTTGCTGGGATCAGCCTCCTGTTGTTCTCCAGGTCAAGTGGAGGCAGATAGGTCTGATAGAAAACAAATGTGAAGATTACTAAACACAGAGAGAGGCTTTAACGCAGATTTATTGTTGATGGGGGATCATAAGAAGGAAGGTGTCTTCTCTGGTCCATGTCTCTGTGCTGGAAACTGACCAGCCAGCAACATGGCTCTTGTTCTGGCTGTCCTTCAGCCCCTCACTCCCCAGTGTTACTTTTGGGGCACTACATTCTTCCAAAGGAAGAAGCTCAATTAAAAAATGTGTCATCCTATCAAAACGATGCAAAGCACAGTTTTTCCACCCGCAGAATGAGTGTGGATTTGCTTAAGCACAAGCCTAGCTACACATGCCCCAAACTACCAAATCCAGGATGGATGGGGGCTAGAACTTGCCAACACATTGCAGTTTCCCCAGATTTTTAATGTTACTGAAGAAGATTTATGTAAACAGCTTCAACTTATCCTTTACCCTTTGAGTGTACACTGCAAGGTGCTTGACTTTGACAGCAAGAGGTGCTGTGCTTGGTGAGAGACTTTGCTGGAGCAAGTAGATGCAGCCAAATCCAAGCAGACTATGATGAAATCTATGATGTAAGCAGCAGGATAGCCACATTAATTATTGTATGTCATATATAAATGTCTATATAGCATACAAAGACATGCTTCCTCCTTTGTCTAATTAATGACATAGAATGGTTTGGCTGGAAGGAACCTTAAAGATCATCTAACTCTTCCCACCACACATGCTATGGGCAGGAACACCTTCCACTAGACCAGCTTGCTTACACATCTCCCAGCCCAAGGAAACACCAGAAACTTGTATCCTAGCCATTTGGCCAGGCTTATTTAAGTAGTACATCAGGGATCCATGTAACAATCTTCTTTTTAGATAACTTAAATCCTCAAGTGCAGTTCCTGCCCTCTCCTCCATAAATGTGTTATCCTTAAAGGAGACTAAATCTGCTGCAGTATCATTCACAGCACCCAGAACACCATGAAGAGACAGCACCATAGATTAAAACAGCCATTTGTAATGTCAGAAGCACAGCAGAGAAAAAAGTTGATGAAAACTGATACTATTTATTTTGTGTAATAAGATTTGACAATTCTCTACTTTTGTTTCAAGGTTTTCTCCATTATTTTCCCCCAGAAAAGAATCCCCATCAAAACATTTTCCAGTATTAAATTGTAAGAAGTTGAACAAATATATTTCTTTTTTGCAAAAAAAAAAAGAGAGAGAAAAAAATCAAACCTGGCATTTTTAACCTGCTCCAGCACAGACTAAAACAATAATCTCCTTATGCAAAACCTCCTACTACATGAATAAAACGCTGTTAGCATTATAGAGCAGATGATGCAAACAAGCACAATTAAGTAACTTCGTATCAAGCAGCGGGGGGCATGGTAAATACACAGCAGACAATTTGTAACCACGCTCATGTTTAAACATTTTACAGGTCTCTGAGCCCCCAGTTTTAATTTAAGCCAATACACACTACAGTGTATGTGGATAAATAGAACGATGGTTCCCTGTGACATGGCCCAAACATGAGACACAGTCTACACTAAATAAGAGCATTATTTATGTAGGAAAATAAAATATGGTTGGATTCCTTCTCTGTATACAGATAACTACCCATCACTTACATTTTTTATGATCCTCCTCCCCCTCCAAGTTCTGAGGTAAACAATCCCCAAGGAAAAATAATGGGAGGGATATTGATTGTACATTGTAATTTTGGGACTAAAATGATTGACATATCTAAAAATGAGGGATGTGTCTGAAGTATGTTTCCCATAATTATTTTTCAGCATCCTTGAGGCAGTTATTTCCTTTTCTAAGCACAGGGTGAACAGACTGCTGCCACTCTGCACCTATTACTGGCAAATGGTGGTGACTTTTTAAACACCACTGCTGCTGTGTTGGGCATCCTTCCAGCAAGGTGGTTAGAGTTATACATTTCCCTCTTGGGATTATTTTTTGGTTTGTGGTTTGTTTTTTTTTTTTTTTTAAAGTCCCTAAACACATTACTAGATCCCCTCTGCACAATTAACCAACCCAAATCCACATCGCAAGAATGAAATGGCAGCAGAAGAGACCCTCCTCCATGAAGCTGGGATAATGCTGACCAGGTATTAAATTCATGCAAAACACACACTAAACAGAGATATTAGAAATTGAGTCACTGAACCAGGAAAAGTGCTGAGGAGCAGAACAGGCAGATCAGAGACAAAACCAAAACAAAACCCACAACAAAAAAAATGCCAACTGAAAAAAACACATAGAAAAAAAACACACACCCAAAACTAAAATCCACTAAAATTGTGTGAGACTGCTTTTGAATGTTTCAGAATTTGCCTGCCTATATATAAACCCGTAATGAGATCATTCACATGTCTATACAAACACAGCAGTACATAAGCATTTCCTTCCTAGAGGCACACATCCGACACCATCCCCATCATGCTGGATGCAGTACAAACATCTATTTTACATGATCCTCCTTATTCAATTCCAGGGCCAACTTTTCCCTTTCCGCAGTGCTTTAACCAAAGGCTTTGGCTTACTTGGCAGCCTTGAACTGCAATTTTTCATACAATACCAGAATCCCTCACTTCCCACAGGTTTGGTACAGCGCTCACTGCTCAGAGCAGGGTGCCGCTGGCAGAACGTGCATCTGAGCTCATTTTGCATTGGGAGTTTCAGAATTCGTAGGAATATCCAAACAGTGATAAAATAGATCAGACCCTTATGTCTGTAGGGCTTTTCTTTTTGAAAATAAAAGCTTCAGCAAACCTTTTCTCTTTTCATACATCCCTGCAGCGCTGTCCAAATACACGTGGAGGTACACCAGAGCGTTTGGGGACTGGGAGAAGTAGGGGTCAGATCAGAATTTCTTCAGGCTTAACTCCAGCCATAGCTAGAGCAAGGCCAAAAAGGTGAGTTCTTATCACACTACTGAAGAACTGTGGGGTTTGTGTTGGTTTTTTTTAAATGTAGGTAGGACACTCAGCCCTTTTTTTGGCATACCACTTCTTCAGGGGACTTTTCCTGGAGTCCAGATTCCACTGCAGCTAAAATCCCCAATTATAGTAAGAGGTACTTGCAATACAGGTTATTTTGATGGACATAATACCCCAAACTAAGCTTTCTACCATCTGTTCAGCCCTAAAATTTGAAAGCAAAGAGAACATATTTTACCACTACGTCAGTGAAAAGTAAGATAAATGCTATTTAAATGCATGTACAGCATATGTTCTTTCTTCTGTGCCACGCTCATCTGTAATGCTTTACTCATTTCTCTGGAGACACAAATCAGGGGGAAAAAAAAAAAGAAAAACCTGACCTCCTCCCACAGAACCAAGTTTCCTGAGCACAGGTATGTTTGGGAGACAAGAGTACCAGTCAAGTTGCAAGTGAGACCAGACTATACAAGTTACACTACATATTTATTCTCCTTCCCAACTGTCTCCTCAGGTAGCTTCAATGAGTGAAGTAAGAGGATCTGGGGGGCTTGGTAATCTCAGGACATTAAATCTGTGATGGGGTAGAAGGGTTTGTGTTACCTATTCAAATGGACAGTGGGAAGTTTGTGTCCCCAGCAGGTCCTTTGGCATGCCCCCCAGTTTGTAGACACAAAGTAGAAAGGAAACAAACCTTACAAGTGTCACAGCAGAGCTACTGAGCCTTTTGCCACTGGGAATTTGCTGATGCCCCACAGCACTGCCAACACAGCAGGACTTCATAGTGTTAACCAGCATCTGTTACACAAGGCTGTCCTTGTGCTAGGCAAAGCAGGAGGAGTTAAATACCTAGAAAAAACAACGTCCCCAAATATTTTTTATCTCCCTGGTGCATCTTTACCTCTCCTCACACCTTGCAGTGTCAGCATCCTAGTTCTGATGCAAGCTGCTACACATGAGGCATGTGAACTCACAGACATTTCTTTGTACCCTAGTTGCTCTGCTAAAGTCAGAGCTAGGATGTGACCCTTGAGTGACAATATGTTGACTCCTAGATACTATTTCCCCAGTCCTTCCTTCCATCTATAATGTAGGCACCTAATGTAGCAGGGGGCCAGATCTCAGATCTGCAATGTGCTCTGGAGGAGACAACTGCTGCTAGCAGGGAAGATAAGAGGAGCTCTTGTGCAATATGCTTAATAGGTTTGTCTTCAGGCAACTTTTTAGACTATATAACTATGGGTTTGTTGTAGCATTAGCATCCCAAGTAGTTTGCCCGTTTTTAAAATGCAGGCTGATAAGATGAAGGAACATGGTTATTGCCTCTGCCCAGAAGCAAGGGTCTTTGTGTTCATGTCCATTATTTCCTAAAATCTGCAGGCTCAAAATCTATATGCAATGGCTTTGCCAGGAGTTTTAAAAGCCAGCCACCTCCTGGCTACATCCATGATTGCACAGAGAGATTCTGCACATGATTTGGAGATGCTTCAGCAAATCTCTTTGGTTCATCCAGGAATGCGTTCTCTCTCACTCCCCAGGCTGCTGGTTGTGTCAGAGACACAACCATGCCTGGAGACTGGGTCAGCCTAAAAAGTCACCCTTGGAAAGGGACTCCAGGAGCTCCAGCTGACTGAGCTGCTGTTCCTGTTATCCCAGTGACATGCCTGCCATTCGAGTTGGGTCTTTTTTTCAGCTGTTGGCTTGAATATACAAAGATCTGCTTAAATGCACCAGATCAGAATCCTCTTAGTTCTGACAATGTGGAAGGAAGAGAACACAGGGCAGATAAGGGCTTGCAAGGAAAAACAACTTTTTTAAAAAGAATTTTTCTTAAAAGAAATCCAATGTGATTATACATTTCTAGCTCCATTTCCCATCTGTTCACCTTATAAAGTGACATTTAAGGGAGCTGAGTTTACAATGCTAGAGGCATCAGCAGCACTGGATTGAGTGGATCAGATTCCAGACTGACTCTAAAGCTACTCAAACCTTGCCTAAAGCTCAGCTCTTATTTATTTGTTTTCCTACAACAGAGGTGCCTTGATCTCAGGAAATGCTGGCATCTGCCCTTATCTTGTTTGCATCCCTTTGTGCTGAGAGCATTTGCTGTCTTTTTACAGTGCACGACTTGGCAGAACTTCCCAAATGCCCCTTAAATGCCTGAGTGCACTTTGGCTGGGGTGAAACATACCCCTGACCTCAAGTTTAGGACCAACAGATCGACACAGTGAACAAGATCCAGGGCTGCTCTTTTGTCTGGGATGCACACAGGTGTTGTCCAGCACAACACTCAATTAATGACCAGAAAAAGGCTGACCTGGGGACATGTGTGGACTCACATCCTCCAAAACCTTGGCATCTGATGCAAAACATGCACATTGTCCCGCTCCATAGTCCAGGCAGGAAAGGCTGAGCTGCAGTTGGTATGACCAAGGCCCACCTGTCTCAAACCCTAAAAAGGACTGCAAGCACTGATGCTAATGTGTCTCTTGCAATACAGAAAGGTCCCACTCCAATTTAAACTAAGGCACAAATGTCTGAGGAAGACAGAGAACTCACAGGCAGTATAGAAGGTGCTGATAGAAGACATGCCTGAATAAAGTGATGCTCAGCACAAGAGGAGAGGGAGCAAGGCACATGAAGACACAGGCAGAAAGGGGAAGAACATCTTCACACTTAGGAAGCGTAAGGGTTTGTAGGCAGAAATATCTCCAGTTCCCCTTCAGCAAAGCAAGGGGCTCATTCCACACCGTCTGGAAAGCGTTTGTGACTGCAGGTACAGAGCTCTCCACAGGAACAGATTTCCCTGCATATCCTAATCCTACAGCTGCCTCTACAAAGGTTTGGCTTTATTGACTAATGACACAATTAGGGGGGAAAAAGAGGAAGCAGCCACCCACACTGCTTCTGTGTCCCTGTTCCTCTGTCTCCCACAGTGGCAGGGCTCTGGCAGCATTTATAGGCCTGTAATTTCCTGCAAGTTTATATAGCATGAAAGCAGAAGAAGTGATAAAATATGCAGTTTAATTGCAAAAAAACCCATGTACTAATCTCACTAATGTGCTAGATTAAAACTGTAAATGTGTGAGGCTTCAAGGTGGTTACACAGATTTAAAGCAAATTTTCCTTTTAAGTGTCTCTATCCAAACTCATATTTTATGGTACCCTGGCCCTTACAATTGAATTTTATTTGTTTTATTTTTATGAATGATATTCAAAGTATAATATTGTCACAAGGGATTCTCTTTCTCTGTGGATTCTTTTATCAGGCAGGATTTCTATTAAGTTCTCTAGGGAATTTTGTGTCACACTAGGCTGGGTTAGTGGCTGCAAGCTCTATTGCATCATACTGGGTTGTGTTAATAGCCCAAGCTGGAGTTCACCCTTTGCAGAGGACTAGCACAAGGACTCAGTGTTGAATAGCTGCTAAGCTTCTGTCTTGAGAACTTGATACCAACTTTTGCATGGCTGTTTTGAGATGCTGGTGACCCACCTCAGCTCCATTCCCTCCACATCTCCTGCATCGATTCTTTTTTCTCCCCCTTGTAAAGTCATCAGCACAGGGCATGCTCCTCCTATGTTTGTATGATGCCTGTCACAGTGATCTTAACACCCTATTTCCAAGATATACTTAAAAGAGTTTATAAACAAGCAGTGACCAATGGGTGTCTACTAACAGAAGGGGGCATAGAAGTCCAGCCCCAGAAGATACTGAGTGAGAAATACTGGGAAATCTGAGCTGGGATTTTAGTGGGCTGATTATAGCAAACTGTTTTTTTTCCCCCTAGAATAATGGTTGAACAGTTACCCTGGAAAAAAGGGCTTTCTTTGAACAGAAGGTGTATGAGAGACCTGATGTTTAGTTTCTTTAGGAAGGAGCTGGTTCATTCTTCCCTGTTCACAGCAACCTCTTAGTAACTCAAATACAATTATTTCATAGAGCAGATATTTAAGTCCGTAGCAGACTTAAGTCTGTAAAAATCCCCCAAATCTATAGGCCCCCAGACTTGCAGCACTCAGAGCCCACAGGCCCCTCCATTTGCAACACCCTTTGTGCATTCATAGCTAGGACATGCTGAACTGTCTGAGAATTGACTTTGGGACCTGGAAGTCCTCCACAGATCACTCACAGTCACTATATACCAGTTATATTTTAATGCTAGGAAGGGGAAAAAAAAAAAAAAGAGTCTAAACATCATTTTGCAAATGTTAAGCTATTAAACTAGCAAATGATTTGAGACAAGAGTAAGTATACAGGGTCAGGTTCTCTTTCAAACACTCCCAGGGTACATAATGTGTAGCATGCTTCATGCAAATACCATGGCCTTGAGGTTTTTCCTTGTGGCTTTGTTCATTCTCTCATTTCTGCAAGGAGGCAGGAGGAATAAATAGATGTTTTTATCACCTTTTTTTGCTTTCAGAAAGTTCACATACTGCATTTTTGACATTATGTAAATTAAAATCACCATGGCATTACCTGAAATAAACTATTATATCACTCCTTTCACGCTGCTCTAGTTAAGATCCTGTCAGCACTTCCATTACTAGCCCTTATTTCAAGGAGTTTCAGACTTAGTTGGTACAAAGATGGGTTTGTTTTTTTTAAACAGGAACTTATAACACATTCCCAGCCTGGGAAATAATTTTGCTTTCTTCAGATCTGAGCAAAAATCCTACTTGGCCACTTTCTTGTTCAAATGCAATGACAAGTTTTACCTTCCAAAAGTTTGAACATCAAGCAGGAGCCTGATGAAAGATATTTCTTGAATGTTGAAAACTGAGCTGGGAAGTTTAACTAGAGCAGTTTGTGGTAGAGGTTTGAGTCTCAGAGCAGGGCATACACTGCCATGGAAAAAAGATCCATTTATAACAATTTATCTTCCATAAAGTTAGAGCAACTGAAGACCAACTGAAGTTCCAATGGGTGGGACATTGTCTCATGTGTTGGGAGTTCATTGTTTGGATCAATGTTGACCTGTGTCTGCATGCTTATAAACCCCACAGGGCTGGACAAGGTTATCACATCATCCTGCATTGGATCTAAGCAAGATTCTAACCAGAACCCTGAAGCTTCTGTTACTTGCACTACAGATATCACAGAACCACAAGGTTGAAAAAGACCTTTGAGATAGAGTCCAACCATACCTGTCCTCTACTAAACCACATCCCTGAGTACCTCATCTACCCATCTTTTAAACATATCCAGGGATGGTGACCCAGCCACCTCCCTGGGCAGCCTGTTCCAGTGCCTGATAACCCTTTCAGTGAAGAATTTTTTCAGAATCCAAACCTGCCCTGGTGCAGCTTGAGCCCATCCCCCTCGTCCCATCACCTGTCACTTGGGTGAAGAGACCAATACCCACCTCTCTACATCCTCCTGTCAGGTCATTGTAGGCAGTGATAAGGTCTCCCCCTCAGCCTCCTCTTCTCCAGGCTGAACACCTCCAGCTCCCTCAGCCGCTCCTCATCAGAACTTCCTTCCCCAGCCTGGCTGCCCTTCTCTGGACACACTCCAGGACCTCGGTGCCTTTCTTGTAGTGAGGGACCGAAACCCAGCACTCAAGGAGCAGCCTTACCAATGCCAAGTGCAGGGGCACAATCACTGCCCTGGCCCTGCTGGTCATGCTGCTTCTGACACAAGCCAGGATGTCATTGGCCTTCTTGGCCACCTGAGCACACTGCTGGCTCACATTCAGTCAGCAGTCAACCAACACTCCCAGGTCCTTCTCTGCCAGGCAGCTCTCCAGCCACTCTGCCCCAAGCCTGTAGGCTGCTTAGGGTTGGTATGTCCCAAATGCAGGGCTCTGCACTTGGCCTTGTATACACAAGCACGTGTACACACACAAATATGTATATACACACAAAGATAATTATGCAGTTATTTAGTATAAGTCTCCAATAATATAATAAAAGATATATCAGACTACAGATTCAGTTTGCTCAGTGTGTCCTGAGCAATGCATGGTCAAAGGGTGCTGTTAATGGCAGTATCTGCTCAGAAAGAGCATTTGGGTCACTGGGGTAAGGCAATGGCTCTGGATATCCATGGGAAGGATGGACCCTACATGGGTAACAGCTGAAGGTCCCTGCAAGAAGTCCCAGTGATCAGGTACCCCCAAAGGACAGCCTGTACAGCCCAAGTCACATAGCTACGTACTGTGTAGCAGCTGAACTTTGTTCTGCAGCTGAAGGTTGATCTCTCACTCCTCTGGGCAATTTACTTTCCAATTCTGGTTTACACTGTCAGCTTTACCTAACCAGTACAAAAGTCAACCCAGCTCTGGTGTTGGGGTACAAGTGTCAACTACCTCAAGGAACAAGGAGAGTCCTAACACACAATAGTGTCACCAGCACCTTTGGAGCAGGTTGAACTTGCTTACTCCTTCCTCCTTGCAGGCTGAACTCCACACCCACCTTTTGGGAGATATCTGTTTTCAAAAACAGTTGTGCAGAAAGGAGAATAAATTTGGTCTCCGTGTAGGGTAGAACAAGGAGTAATGGACTTAAATTACAGCCAGGGAGATTCAGACTAGACATTAAGATAAACTTTCTAACAGCAAGGGTAGTTAAACACCAGAAAAGATTGCCCAGGGAGGTCACAAAATCCCCTCTCTGGGAGGTTTTGAGTACAGATTAGACAAATGCCTGACAGGAGTGACAATTTTGATGTTCCTCTGGGGCAGGGGATTATATCTTGATTTCCCTTCCACCCCGTCTCCTACCACGCTCCAGAAATAAGAAAGAATATATATTTTGATGGCTTACATCCTGCATTCCTCTGTGCAATCATTTGGTCTGGGACACTACACTCTGGCTGTCTCCTCAGGATCCGTGTGTAAATGCCATTAGCTCTTCAAACCTACCACCTCCCAGGCTGCCACACCAACCCCCCTTCAGCAAACAGCACACGGGGCAAGCTTTAAAGGGTTATTCTGTGGCATCTGTCAGGCAACAGGCATCACAATGAATGAGCACCAGGAGTCAGAAAACTTTTTTTTTAAAAAATTGGTAAAGCCTTTAGCAGGTGAAGCTGAGCCCCTTTCTGCTGGCTGCATCCGAGATGTCTGCCGAGTTGTTGTTAATGTGTCTGCCTTCCCCGGCAGCGAAGGGATGAGAGTCCAATTTGTGAGCCACAGGAAATTTCACAGGCAAAATGCAAACAGCCAATTTCAGGCTTTGTTTAGAAATATTTTCTGTGTTTCCTGCTGCTGCAAGAAACCAAGGAGGGGGAAAAAAACCCAAACAGGAATTCACTCAGCCTCTTCAGTGCCACTCATTTTTCCACCCCCAGTAAAGCAAAATTCAAGCTGTAAAACGGCGTAGAGGGAGCCAGGAGACACAGAGAAAGAGCAGAGAGTCTTCATCTGTCACTGCTTTGCTCTGCAGCTCTCTCCTCTCCCTCACTCAGAAGGCTTCACGCCCTCTTTCCCTTCCCTACCCTGTTACCACTGCACTGCTCTCCCCAGGCACCCAGCTCCTCCTGGCTGCGAAGTGCAGGACCAGAGATCACCTCACTCCCCCTCTTCATACTCTGGGATCCCTGACTGGGCTTCTTGTGCCTCTTCAGTTTAACTAGAGCAAAATTAGGCAGCATACCCCTTTTCCCAGCCTAGGCTGGAGTCACTAACTGAGTAGCTTCAGAGATGGTCTTGTCTTGCTGTAAGATTTCCTGAGGTATGTTCATGCAATCACACTGCCGTCCTGAAGACACACATAAGAGATGGCTATGAAAGCAAATATCATGGGGTACCATACATTTTAATTCAGTCTCCTGCTTGTGCTTCTCTCCAGGCCTTTGGTGCTGTAGCTTCACCTTTCAAACCCAAAGCAAACAGCATTTCCCTCTCCTGCTAGCACCCATCTTCACAGGCACAGACGTTACAAGAAGGGAACCCAGCCTTCAGCTACAACAGACCCCACACCTTTGAGCTGCTTATACACAGGTTTCATGTTCATGGACTCAGTTTTCCATAGTCATCTTCCCTGTTTTTTAATCCTCCCTAGCCATAATGCTGGCAAGTACAGGGACAGACAAAAGGGCCTCAGACTTTTTAAAAAATGTATTTACCTAGGCACATATATATATATTTAATTTTTAGATGTTTCCCTTAATCATATCTTGAATTAATGCAGGGCTTGTTCATTCGGAGCTCTCATTACCCTCTTAATTAACTGTGCACAGATGGAAAAAGTCGGAATTGCTTCACTTGAGTTGTTCTGCTAGTTTTAAAATGAGATGGCAGATGGAGGACAAGGCAGAAAGGGCTCAGCTCAGAGGTAGGAGACAAGTTTTCAAGCTGTCACAGAAACGTCAACAAACGCTCCATCTGTTTATGAGGTGTACCAGGCAGAGGCAGTTTTAAGTGCCATCCACAGACGTGAGTTCAAAGAACTCCAAACAATTAGCAGCAAAATGAAAGTTGCCGTTTCGGTCTGAGATTTACCAGGACATTGTCAATTCATATTGCTGACATTGGATGTGAGAGCAGCCAGCACACCACTTGGGGCAATACTCTCAGCATGACAGCAGCCAGGATGAGCTCAGGACCCTCAGGATACACATTGGCATGTACACATTTAGAGACTACATCTCTAAAGCTCTGTATACAAACCTCAGAGAGAGGAGAGATGTTCCCAAAGGCCCTAAAGCAAGTGAATCTCCCAAGACTGATAAATAAACCCAAAGAAGCAGCCCTGACCTTGTTCCCTATGAACATGAGTCTGCAGAAAGGAAAAGTCCTCAGCTGAAGACCCTCAATACAGTGTCCTTCATGGAAAGAATCTTCTCTGGTTTCAACTTTACAGAAGTTTTCTATAACTGAAGCCTTGGAAGAAATCAGTGATAGCCTTTGGGAAGTACAAGCAACCAAGTTAACTGAAGCCACATAAATAAGGTGATGCATGTAAAGAATAAACTTCTTCCCTCTCCTTTCCCAGAACAACCCTTCTTGAACTGCTCCAATGAGATATTAAACTGTTATCCTTTCCACATGCACATTGATCCTAACATGGCACAGTTAGCATCTTAGAGACACAATAGTGTAGGGTAAGATAACCAGGTCAGGGCTGTATGTAATACAGTGGCATTGGATATTTAAATAACCTAGGAAGCCTATGAGGAACACATCTGTTTCTTAACACAGGAGCCAACTTATGTGAGCAGTGTACATCTGTATCTAGGCTTTGTTGGTTTATATATGGTTAGCAGGCATAGTTATTTGAAACTGAATTGTACCCATGTGGTTTCCACAGCCAGAGATGCTAGAAGAAATATACACAAAAAAGCAGTTCTGCACAGCTTCTTGTAATATACTTGCCAATCCTTTTTCCAGTAACTTGAGTTCTTTTTAGGCAACAGAATAAGTTACAATGATCAGAAGATCCAGAAGCCCATCTATATACCCTCATTTCAAAACTGAAACAGTGGGCTTGAATTTTACTCAGCTTTACTTGTACCTGGATCTGCCTCGGGTCCAATCCTTTTCACAGTTTTTTTTATAATGAACAGTTTCTAGACACAAAACAAAAGTAATTCTGAGAAATGGTTATAAATTACATCCCCACCTAAAGCTGCAAAGGAAGGTTTTCTATTTCCTCTTGATGCAGTGTGCATATTTTTAATTATATGAAATCCCAACTGCTTTTTCCTACCTCATCTCAGCCCTCAACATGGACCCATACCATGCAGGTAATTTTGTTTAGACCCAGCTAGACACTTAGATATTTTAGAGCCAATTTGAAGGGAACACACATGAACCATGTAGTACTGTCCATGCACCCCCAGTATTATCTTCCAGCAGAGAGAGAGGAGCAGAAGACCAAGCTGTTCCTGTTGATAGCTCTGTCAATTCACTCTGCAGCTTTAGGCCATTAAACATTGCCTGTGTGTCTGCACCTATATCAGCATTTTGTTTCAGACCAAAAGTGTACTTTTGAACATCAAATCCCCCTCTTTGCTACGCTTCAGCTCACAGGGCATAGCAGGCTTCATGCACCTGAATTACTTTTGGGTGAGGCATGCTCATAATGAGCTCCATGCTAATCAACAGTCAAGCTTTGGGACCAGACCAGAAGAAGCCTAAAGTAATTCCTCTTGAATGCTTATAGCTTGGACACCAGTCCTGTGCATCAGCTGCTGTGCTCTCAGCAGGTGACAGCCACATGGTTTGCCAAGCACAGACACAGCCTCTGCTCAGCATTATTGAAGTCCTTGCTTGTGGGACTGACAGAATATTGTTTGTAAGTGTGCTTGGAGATACAAGGGAGTATTTGAAGTGTAAAACATCATAGGATAGATGGCATGAAACTCTAGTTTGCTATGGAAAAGCTAGGCAGCTGATGAGGCATCTTGTGTTGTATGTCTTAGAGTACAAGTGTTGTAGATAGCTTTAATTCTACCTGCTCCATCTCTAAATAAAACCATGTCCACACTAAACCATTAAAGGGTTTTCAGCAGGGTGTGAAGATCTAAGTGCCCAAGGGGAAACCATCATATCTGTTTTGCCTTCAGTGCTACCCATACACTGTGTGTTCAGGCCCCTGAACACCCTCAGTCCATCAAGCAACACTCAGGCTGCAGAGCTAATGGCTACTAGGAACACAAGGACACTGACCTATAAAGTTTTGTCAGGAGCAGACCACCATGGGTGACACTGGGACATTAAAGCTGCCCACGGTTCATCGGAGAGGAACCCAGAAATGCCTGAGACCCTACCAGAAAAAGGATGGGAAAGTGATTTTCTTCAGACTGCTGCCCAGGAAGCTTAAAAAGCACAAACCACACAAAGCTTTTTCTGTATGAAAAAGAAAAAAGGAGGAAGAAATAAAGGAGAAACTAGGATAGCAGCAGAAGCTAATCTCTGTGCATGTTCTGAGTCTGACAGGAGAGTACCCTTCCTAGGGGCTTCTTATCAGAGCCTCAGCTCCCTCAAGGTCACAGATCAGGGTAATTACACTCTGATAAGCACAGTCCTTGCTCATTTGCAGTTAGATACTGTAGTTCCTCATTTTCTGCTCTGACTAGTGGGACAGCATCACTGCCCCACAGCACCTGCAATAATGTTCTTCTCTGAACTGGGTGCAAGTCAAGAACGTGACATGCAACTCTGGCATGTACACCTGAAAAAGCACTTTAGGAATCTTGGGATCTAAGCAGGGGGATGAGATGACAACGTTTAGGGGTCTAATATTATCAGAGCTTTGTTGTGGACCCATCAGGTAAAATTCTATGGTCCAGACTATGCAAGAAGGCAGTATCTGCTGTAATAGTCCTTTCTGGTATTGTTGTGAAAATCCTAGAAATACCAGCAGTGACTGGAAAGGTGAAGGATATGTTCACATCTTGGGAACCCTGTAGTGAGCGGAGATTAATCAACTCAGGATATTTCATCCTGGACTTCTTGTATCTATTGTAAGCCACATAGGAAGCTATTAAGTGCTCCATAAAAGTGAGTGACATGGTAGCATGTGCTGTATGTCTGCTATATTCCCCCAAAATACAGGGCAGTACAACAGGAATCCTGTACCAGACCCTTCTCTGCCTCTTGGAACACTTGCATGCCGAGCAATGAACAGGAGCTCTTCCTTAGCCATTACCAGTCCTCGAACTCAGCAAATACTTCCCCAAGGGTGCTCTCTGCAGACCCCATCCTCAGAAGCTGATCCAAGCAGCTCTGCACTCAGACAGACCCCTCTGCAGCCTGGCCGGGCTGGAGGTGGCAGCAAGGAAGACTTGATGAGGCATTGCTGGGTTATGAGTATGAGTGAGCAGAGAACAACTTGTTTTAGAATATTTCCCCCATGCACACCCCCCTTTACTCCTTTTTCTCTTTTCTATAACAGATACTTAAATCATCCCAATGAATAATAAGGATGCTCGCCAACCCAATTTAAGGCAATTTCCATTTCAGTCCCAATATCATCCTCAAACATACTTTTTCCCTTTATCTGTGGAATGGCCTGTTCTGCACAGCACCTTAAATAGAAAGTGCTACGCTAGCTAAATGCTGCCTTTCAACTATTACAATAAATATCTGACAGTGAAGAAAATAAGAAAAGAGGCAGGCGGGGACTGATCTGCCTCGTCATATGCTAGCAACTTGGCACTGAAAGCTTTGTCAGTCCATTAGCTGCTGTTAATTTCCTTGTTCTTCATGGCAAAGGTGGCCATAATTGGTGGAGCTGCTGGAAATATCACATAAATGGGGTGATTCACACTCAGAACTGTCACTGTAATAAAATCCCATTTAGAAAATGTCCCCTTCACCCAAGGGAAAAAAAAGCAAGCTTCAGAGCCTGCCCTCCTCCTATTTTTTCTTGTAGGAATGTACAACCCATCAGCATCAGACAGGAACATGGATCTGTCCATCTCTCAAGACTGGTCATAATTTGAAAGGGACATCTAGTCTGATGGCCCATAATCAGCTCAGACACAACAGCTTTTATTTTACTTTTCTTTAGTGGGACTTTTCAGACTGGACAGAAGCCAAGGAAACAGAGATAAATATAAAATGAGCATAAGATTCTTGCCATTAGCAGTATCATTAGTGTGTGCGTGCTTGAGGAAGGGATAGACGTTAAAAGAAATAAGCAGAACTGACTTGGGGAGACATATCACAGGAGTCAGGTCACTGTACTCAGCAGCACTCCCTCAGAGACAGACTATAAAACCCATCTTTTCACCTATGAGATGGAAAGAGGTGAGGGGACACCTAAATCAAAGGGTGGTACAGCTTTTTTTTACACATACAGGAATCATACAGAGCTCTAACAGTCTGAGGAGTGATTTCAATTTTCAGCACCGTCCAAGATTCTTACAGAAAAAAATCCTAATTATTTACTTTTGGAGAAACCTCAACTTTGTTTGATATCATCACAGATGCCAGATAGTTCTGTTGAAGCTACCAGAGTTTGTAAAGCAGTTGGATTTCCTTCAGAAAGTTTAAAGTGAGAGTTCTGCCAAATTTGAATCCCACAGAAAAAAAAAAAAGATCCAAGAAACACAGGGATGGGATCTCCCCTGGGCTAACAGGCAAGTTCAGATTCATTTTCCAAAGCCTAGAAGCTGCCTGCTATGCTTGAAGATTGCGCTGTCTGAATTTCTGCCCAGAGCTTTGTCCCCAACAGTAAAGCCTCCACTAACTTTGCTGTTAAGAAAGCCCATACTACTAAATTAAGATCTCTAAGGTTTAGTACAAAGCTGAAACTTAGTTGGGCAGGTAACAACTGGTGCATAAGGTACTTTCAGAAACAATTCCATACTTGCAACCCAGATTATGAAGTAATCCCACATGAACTGAAGTGGGATATCCAACCCTTCTGATCTATCCTGAATATCATGGCAGCAGGGCAGAAAAAATATATTTAATAGCTCATTTAATGTACACATGATTAATTGCCGAGGTCTATGAGCCATTAATTAACTGCCAATAATCAGAAATTATAATTAGCAAAGGTGTCTCCAAATATTTTCACTGGGTTATGTAAAAGCCAGAATTATTCACCCCAAGATGGCACCAAGCATGGGGAGGGGATGCCCAGGTATGTACCCAACTTCTGGCCTCATGTTTATCCAATAGTGCCCAGAAGCACAGTACAGAAGACACCAGAAAGCCAGGGTACATTGCTGTGAGACGCCTGAGCATGACTCTAGTCCTTCTTACAATTATAAGGAGGAGGATTTGTGGTGCAGGGTCTGGTGTTTCCCCTCCTGACTGGGTTGGTTCCATAAGGCTTGTCACCGAAAGGGCTGGATTTGGAGTGTTTTGCAGCTGCACTTCCTAAAATATTTACTCAGTGTCCACTGGAGCAGTTTGCAAAGCCATCAGCAATCAGTCTAATCTTCCTGAGCAGGCTGAGTGAGCAGTGAAATGAAAGACTTCAGTAAAGTCTTCAAACAGCTGGTGAGATTAATCTTGTCAAATGTAAACACTTCTTGACTCAGCAGTGGGTTGGGGTGGGGAATATGAGGCTGGTCTCTTTGACAGACCCAAACCCGCCAGTTTTCCCAGTTGTTATGGAAGACAGACATTTTTTGGATGATATGGTAGGAAGACCTGTGATGTTAGGGAGAAACCCAACCTGCAGAGCTGTGATGTTGGGAGGCACATTCTGTTTCTAAGCTCTCTACTCAGGCATTAGTTTAGGAATGAGAAGCTTTCTTGGAAAGCAGAGCATGCAAGATAAGGTCTCTGATCTCTCAAAGGCTTTACCTTGTTCTCAGCAAGGAGGTTCAGTGGGAGAGATATATGTGTGGACAATCCTGTTTTCTCTGTTACAGCAGAAGACAATTGAATGTCCCACCCTTTGCCCACGAGTCCAACCAAGGATAACCCAAGAACCTTGGGAAGCATGTCCTGCTTTTTAACCCTTTAATGAGATCAATCTTTTCAGACTTGCCCATCTCCCAAGAGCCTGGATCCCATCACCAAGCCAGGAACATGACTAATTACCAACAGCACCAGGTCCAGAAAAATGAGTAACTTTAAGACTCAAGACAAGCACGCCAATTCTGCAAAGTGCTTCAGCACACAGAAACTGATCTCTGACTTCAGCAGGCTTTGAAGCATGTTAGGAAGTGAGGATGTGCAGAAGTGCTTTGTGACACAGTAGTATTGTGATGGACCCAAACAACTCAATACACCTGATGCCTGAGGGCTCTCCCTTCTCCCCTTTCAGTTTAGCAGGATGCAGTAAATTAAGACAGTTTAAGTGACACTGAGGAATACAGAGCACTCCAGTGAATCACCTCAGCAGCTCATGCCTCTCAGCATTGCCTACACCAGACAAAGGAGTACCTCAACATCTCTCATAAGCAATATCCTGAATTGGAGCCTTAAGCACAGCCCTACCAGTTGTTGCCAACTATTGTGATAGCTGGAATGAGCCAAGAAAAGCAGGAATCTGGCTTGAAACCAAGCACAGGTTCTGAAGATTAAGATATTTTAGCTAATGAGAAAGCATAGCAGAGAGAACAAGAGAAAGATACAGAGGCATTAGAAGAGAAAAAAGGCAGCGGCATGGCAATCCACAGGAATTCACAATGGGGCGAGCTATGGTATTGTGTTCTATTGTAAAGGGCCACAGCAGGACCAGACAGCAAAGGAAAAGCTGCCCTTTGTAACACTGTTGACCTCCCTTCCATGAAATACCCTCTTTTCTGCCAAGGTGCCTGTGGCTGCAACCCATTTGTGTGTCCTTCGCAAACCATTATGTCTTTATGATGACCTGAGTCAAGGAAGAAGTTTCCCCACTAAGAATAATCCCATTTCTCTCCAGGAGGAGATGACACGACGAAATACACCTGGGTCCCACATCTTTGTGTGTCAGCGGCGTTACAACTTTATTTACACTGTTCTACGGCATTTATCACTTCATTATGCCCTCCCCTCTTTGCAAGGGGAAATTATCATGGCAAGCAGTCTCCCTGACAGCCTGTACTAGTCTTGACTCTCCTTCCCAGCGCACACAAAACCACTTCCCCGAACGCCTGGTAACCGAACCATCGTTATCCCACGGAAAGCGCTCTCTCCCCCTGCCAAAGATAAAACGCAACCTCCTCATTTTACTCACACAAGACACCCCACCCACCGTTTTACAAGTGAATTGCTATTCAGGGCTTCTGGGAAGTACCAGGTTAAGAGGAGAGGGATGGATGGTGCTTTATAAACCAGGTAACGGCATAAAACCCTCACGCCCCCTCCCCACCCCCAGCCAGCACGCAATAATCCACAGCAGCTCTGTAAAGCTTCCTACCGACTCTCGCTGCCTTTTCGAGTCCTTCTGCCGCAGAAAACAAGCATGGCAAGCAGAAGGCACATAGCATCCCACAGTAGCTGAAGCTGGAAGGACCTCTGCAGGTCGTCTGGTACAACCCCTGACCCAGAGCAAGGACAGTATCAAAGTTACATTAGATAAACTGATAACAGTGATGATTTAGGACCCCTGCGGTCTGTCTGTATAAAGACAGCACAGGCTGGCTTGCTTTATCCTGCCTCTAGCCTTGCTCAAGCCAGACCACCTCTTTATCCCCAAGGACTACATCTTCTCCCTAACAGAGGGGCGCTCAGCTCCAGAAGAGCATCACTCATTGCCTTTCCTGACAGACACCAAGGTTAGAGAATTCTCTCAGAGTGGGAAGAAAAGAAAAAAGCAACTTCTCAACCAAAGCCAGCAGGAAGAACCAGACTAGAACTGAGACTCCACAGCTCCTCCCAGTTTGCCACTGGCTGAGTACACATCTTTCTCTCCCAGCAACAGCCAGCTCCACAAAACCCATCAATACTCCAAAGACAAACTTTCCACCGAGCAGCAAGCCTTCCAGACTAACAAAGACCATGACTGTGCTTTACCTGGCTATAGCTTTTGGTCTCCTCCAGCTCAGAGCAGACTGGAACCAGGTGCTCCCAGGAGAGAAGGTCCACAACCACCTGCAAGGCTCCCCTTTAGAGCTGGCAGGGCTTGGTGCCTCCCCCTTTATAGGAAAGAGGCTAATCTAATTAGCACCTGAAAACAGCAGAAATGAGGTCACTTGCTTCCTGTGTAAAGCTTAATTTTGTATAATTTATTTTTACATTTTCTAATTGAATGAATATTAATTAACTGGAGTTTAATGCAGAAGATGAAGACATTAAACTCTCATTAACAAACACTGAGTCCTATTCATCCCCAAACACTTCACATCTGCAGCATTAAGTTATCAAAGAAAAAAATCTGCCATGATTTATGTCATTTTCCGGTGGAAAAAGGGAGGCAATGAATCTGCTTTATCAGCTAATTATCTGCAGGGTGACACATGGCTCTGCAAGCACCCAGACACGGGACAGAGTTTCTGGTGAGGTACTGGCACTCAACAGCCACGTTGTTCCCTTGCATTGCAGCAGCGAAGCTCCGAGTGACCAGGAGCACAGGGCTAGGGCACAAACCTGGGCTGTGTGTGGCATTGTGTGATGGCTCATGGAAATGGGCATCAGGGAGATGAAGACAGCAGTGTTTCAGAGCTGGGGTGAACAGAGTATCCCTGCCAAAGGCAACAGACCTCAGTGGTGGACTTGAGAAAGGCAAACCTTAGCCTCTGTTAGCTGAACCTGTGAGGTTTATTTGTTCTGGTCGCCACCAGGTGCAGTGGAACTGCAAACCCCTCAGTGGATATGCCATTTGTTAGGCACGGGGTTATTTCTCCTCTAGCATGAGGTGGATGATAAAGGGCAGCAACTCCTTTCCCACTTGCAGAAGGTTCCCTTGCCTGTTAAATCAGCTGCAGCTCACAGGGAGGTGTTTGGGCCAGTCCAGGCAGAGTTACTGGACAGGGAAAGCTCTTAATGAATTGAGGAATGAGCCCAGGCTGTTACCAGAGACTCCCGCAGCTCCTTCAGCAATCACCCTCGTTTCCCATGAAGGGAGATGTGTCAGATTCTTCACTGGTTCAATTTACTTTAAATATAAACACTGGGAGATGTCACTCTGCTTCAGAAAATGGAGCAGAGCTGAAATGTACTAAAAGTGTCCCAAAAAGTTATCCAGTGATTTTAAAGCGTTTCTCTCTTGTCATGTCATTTATAATTTAATTAGTGGCAGGTTGTCAAGCAATAACTATAATCTATAGATTTATGTGCTGGAGAAAAATAGCTATCTCATTCTTAAAGCAGCAGAGCTTGCTCCCCCTGAGCTTGCTGCTGGTAGAGTTGCCATCTGCCGATGGTACCCAGAACATCACCTGTCCCTTTAAGTAAATTTATATAAATGAAACAGAACATTCTCAACACCTTATTTATTTATTTTTTATTATTCTGTGATTTATTTCAGCAAGTTTTACATTTCAATGGCTGCTTCTTTTTTTCCAATAGAAATCTTCCCCAAACGTGAAACCTGAGTTTGTATCTGAAAGTCAATGTTGCACTAAAAGTAGCAAAGATAATCAAGGGTAAATTGTGAAAATAATCTAGAGAAGTGTGAGAACCAAAACCAGAGGTGAAAATGGAGACATTGAAAAGCTTGGAGAGGAAAACCACTGCGATGGTGAAGTCTCTTTCATATCAACTATAATTTAACAAGCTGGAGGGGAGGCAAGAAAGGGAAATCTAGAAATCTGGTAGAAAACCAAGAAAAGTGAGATAAGCCACAATGCCCTGCCAACATACCTCAGCTGAAGCAGAAAACTGAGCTGTTAATAACAAATAGGAAATTACCACCTGAACACTAACCTACTGTGACACCAGGAACCTGAAAACTCAAAATTCCTCTACTGCGCTCCTTTGGAGAGGGTAAAACAGAGCAGCAATTTAACAGGACTCCAGTTTTACTGGTGTGTCTGCTGCCCAGCCCGAAGAGCATAGGATCTGCTGAGAAATACAGCTAGGAAAAACTTGCAGTGAGAGCTATGAGGGTGAAGCAGGGATGTGGAGCTGGCTGGTGGTGGGACTGAAGCCGGCCAGATCCTAGGGCTGAGTGAACAGCGCCTTCTCCTTGGGATGAACACACTGAGAAAGCCAGACTTACTTTTTACTTGAACTCAACCTACAGGTTTTTGAAGTGGAGTGAGACAGCTTAAAATCATTTGCAAATTGGCTTCCTTCAGGCTAACCCTCACGGCTAGGAGCTGCTTCAGTCACAGTAACTCCTCTCGTGCCATTCCTCTTGCTAGGAAGGGTCTTTGCAGCATTCAAGCACCATTGCCCTAATGGATGGGGCTGGTTTCTCCAGATCTGGCATTTGATGCTGCAGCAAGATGGGCAGAGGATGTTGTCCTTGCTTCCCAGCCATTTCCTTTTACCAGAGTGGAATGTACACTACAGAGGAAACAGAAACCCCAGCTACTGCCTGTTACGTGGATGGCAGAATCACACCTGGAAAACCCAATAGTTACTGCTGTCTGCAGTGGCACAAAGGGCTATAGGGAAAGGTGATGGAGAGTGGCTGGGACTTTCCTGTGGACATTTTAATATATTGAGGTTTTTTTTTTTAATCTTTTTTGGAAATAGAAAGGTGGATTTTCTGAATCCAAATGATTTAACATTAAAACATAAAAAGAATTCAGATTGGCAATGAAGTCAGAGAAAGTTACTCCTTGTGGTCAAATTAAAATATTCTGAACAACTGAAAACATTTTGGCTGTGACATTCCATTGAAAGGGAACTAAGAAATGACACCAGAGAACCTCATCTGCTTCTGGATGTATTTATTTTCCTCTAAAGGGAGTTCCCAGTGAAACAGAATTGCTCTGTCTGTACCCAACTCTGACACAAAGCAGTGGTTCTCCCTCACTTCGTTCAGTGATGCAGTCTGCTCTGTTTTAATGAAATGAAAATAGTCTAAAGAAAGCATGTTAGCACTGGCAATGTAATCCCTGCTCCTAAAAATCACATCAAAGTGAGAGTGCACTTGGTCTTGCCATGTCCTGGCTAGAAGCAACCACAGGCTATAGCATCTGAGTTTCAGGATTTTACAGGACAACTCAAGGATGTTGCTACTGAACTGAAAGGCAATGAGGAAAATAAAATAAGGATGTTCTCTGTTGTAGCTTCACAAAGGCAATTGTATGATTCAAGGACTCACTGAAGATGAGCTGCTAATAAAAAAGTCCTGATAGAAAAAGCCAGCTACAATCCCATGGTTAAATGGAAAATTTGCCACCTACAAAGCTACAAGCTTGCTCTGGACTTCTGGTGATAAACGTGCAGGATTACGATAAGAGATACATGTTTGTAGTCTTCATGAGATAGGAGATCCTCCAAGAGCCAGTATCAAGTGAACACATATTTCTGCAGATGACAGAAACGTGGTGTAGAGTGCAGCCAGAAAGGGAGCCACCAGATCCCTCAGCAATGGTGAGCAGCCTGGAAGGGTGTAACAATGAGTTTTCTCTGTGCAACCAAGTGGTGTGTGCAGTGCAGTTCTGTTCAGGTGATGGGTAGAGACCCGTAAGTCACCTCTGGGTTAGTGCAGGCTTGAGCTGGGAGTAGGGGTGGAGATCAATGAAATGGGAGACTTAAGCAGTGAAATGATGTTATTGCATTAACCACCATGGCTTAGCTATCACAGAATCACACAGACTCACAGAATGTCTGGAGTTGGAAGGGACCTTGAAAGCTCATCTAGTCCAACCCCTGCCAGAGCAGGATCACCCAGACTAAATCACACAGGAACACATCCAGGCAGGTTTGAATGTCTCCAAAGAAGGAGACTCTACAACCTCTCTGGGCAGTCTGTCCCAGTGCTCCATCACCCTCACAGTTAAAAGTTCCTCCTTATATTCACATGAAACTTCCTCTGCTCCAGCTCACACCCGCTGCCCCATGTCCTGTCGCTGCCATCACTGAGAAGAGCCTGGCTCTGTCCTCCTGACTCTCACCCTTTACATGTTTATAGACATTAATAAGGTGGCCAGTGTTTTTCTCCATGGGATTAGAGAGGAGAGTTATAAAACAGGAGGGTTTTGCTTGGTGTGAATCCTATTGCTCTCCCTGTTACTCCTCTCCAACCTTCCTTCTGCCCAGGGCAGCCCAGGGTAGCTCAGATGGCATGGTAGGGGATGAACCTGCAGTACAGAAAGTGGTGGTCAGTATTTCTGCAAGAAGATGGCTATTTTTGCCCTCTTGGGAGATGGAAAGCAGCTTTGTGCTTGGTAAAAGCAGGCCTGGAAGAAGCCCAGTTGCTATGTGTGAACTGGCCTTTCACAGGCAAAAAGTGTGTTCAAAAGAGAGAAAGCTGCTGTAATGGGGCAGTGATTGCCCACCATGAGGACAGAAAATAGCCAACATGAAGCAGAGAGACACCTGGCAGACGTGTCTGAAGGTGACCTGGGGATGCACACAAGGCAGTGATAATGTGCAAGTAGAAAGATTTGAGCACATGACACGGTACCTGGTGTCAGCGCTATTCCAAGTGTGGAATTATTGTAAGAGAAGGAAGGAGAGCCGTATATTGAGAGTATAATTCTGGGTGTTTTTTTCTTTTTTTGGCTTCTTTTTCTTAAAGACAAATCCAACATGTGATTTTTTGAAAACAGAGTTTAATACAGCTCTTCTGCAGCTGAGTTTTCAAAAGATGAAAAGCATTTCTGAAAATAAAAATTCAATTCAGAAGGCAGAGCAAAAGCTGGTTTTGTGTTTTCACAGTAAATTTTTTTTTAGCTGAAGGAGGGAGAGTTTTGAAAAAAAATTCAACCATCTCTGCCAATAAAGTGAAATATTTAAAAAAATAAATTAACAACACATCTGTTAATCATGACACCTTGAATGTTTTCTTATCTCATTTTGATTTTATGTTACATCTCTTTTCCTCTAAATTTCATCTGCTTTTTCTGCCTGGGTTGTAAACTCTTCACAGCAGGGACTGTTTTCTTATAATGCATTTGTCCAGCACCTCACATGTTGTGAACACTAATGCGATGTGAATAATATATGGTGCTCGTCTCTCGAGCAAAAGACAAAGCTCAGAAGCAAAAGCAGATGATGATGGCTTTGTGACAGTGCAACACAAATTCAAGACAAACCTCACTGCAGCATGAGGTCTCCATTGTGGCTCATGAAAGTAAATGCCAAATGGTCTTACTGTAACATAGATTGTCTCTAAATCATTTCAGGCTATGCAATGGCTGCACATAATGCTCCTAAAAAAAAAAAAAAAGAACCCTAACCAAAACTCTTCTCCATCTAAAAGTGTAGTGCAAAGTTTTATTTGAGTTAGCTCCTGCCAAGAATAGCACAGAGCAGCCTGGATGCAACATCTGCTCACATAGAGCGAGAGCAAAAACATCTGGCAACAGTAGCTCACACCCCCACCTGCCTTACCTATGCTAGTTCTCTAAAAAGGTGGAAAATACACTGCTTTTGTAGTAATGCTGCAGTGGCTGGGAATAAATAGGGAGAAAATATTTTCCCCAAGGCACCACGTTCTGAAGAACACTATGGCTTTCAAGGAAAACTTCACCAGTGTGGTTTTTTCTGCTACTACCTCACTACATACACCCAGCTCCTTGTGTCTTTTCCACTTGTCTTCATGGTTGCTCTTGTATGAAGCCTCCTCCACCATCAGCAACAAGTCTGGGTCCCAAAAACACTGTCACCATGTAACAGAGCAATGTGCCTTCACGTATCAGAAGAGATATTGCTTCCTCTGACGGGAAATCTGTCTTGCTTCTCTTCCTACTAAATTCATGTCTTGCTTTCTGGATTATCGCTTCATGTTTAAAGGGGGACGCAGGCGAGACAGACTTAAAGCTGTTGTAGAAGTCTTTGTTGCAAAAGGCAATAACAGCTGAAGACATGATAGAAATTTTAACAAAAGGTGGAGGAGGAAACAGATCTCCTAATGCAATGGTGAGAGTTATCATTTAGTCAGGATAAATGAGTCCAAGATACCTTCAATTCGTCCTGTTGTCTAATTCGGGAAGAAAACGGATGACAACCATTGCAGAATCAGTGTTTGGAAATATACAACAAAAGGAAAAAGCTTTATTAACACTGGAAATGTACTCTTAGCTTGGATTTCCTTTTCAACACCCAGCTTGTTCATCTCACAGCTCAGTGAACTGTTAACATCACATATTTCTTCTGTTCCAGCAGCAAGTCCAGTTACTTCGGTTTCCGCTAACTGCAGACAGATGAGATGCAGCCTTCCCAGGGAGACAGGGAGAGGGGAGAGAGAAATACAGGGCAGGAGGAAGGGGCTGGAGACACTGGGTCTCAGCAGAGAGTTAGCAACACTGACAAGTTGCAAGTTTGACTTACTGAGATATTATTGAGCTGAATGCTGCAGCTTTTATAGTCTTTGTGCACAACATGAATCTGACTCCCTGCATTAGTGTGCTTTAAACTGAGCCATCCCTTAGCATCCAGTAAGGTTGGAGAGTGTTGTATAAATAGCTAAATAGTGGAAGAGTGCTTTGTGTTTCATGTTCCGAACCAGACATATTCCCTTGTCTTTCAATAGCCCAATTCAGTCTGCCCTTCCAGACAAACAATAGGAAATGTCCTTATCCAGTTGTGCTTAAGTGCAATGGGCTTCCATAATAAACTGTCGGACTCCCCAAGTTAAAATGAAGCCAATATTCTGTAAATAAACAGTAAGTTACATCTGTAAATTACAGTTGTAAATAAAATGTTCACAGTTTAAGTAAAGGAAAGATTCAAGAGCAGACACTGGCATTGTCTGTATTTCCAAATAATTCTATTTTGCTTTTATCCTCCATCCTTTGCCACAGTGTCCTTTGGTCTGTGTGTGTCTGAGCAATGAGAGCACAGAGAAATTACACGTCTCACCCATGCTGTTTGGTAGAGCAGGAAGAGGCTGGCAGGTGTCCTGAAGGCCTTCACCTTCCTTCGTATCCACCTCTTGTCTAGGATGGTCCCGATAACATCAGACCTGGAGGAAATCTGTTTAGCTCCAGGGATGCCAGTTGTGGATTCAGTCTCTGGCCTCATTTCTAAGGCAGAAAGAAAATCTGAGGAGCAGAAGAAGAGAGAAAGGAGCAAGAGACTGGGCTCTCTTCTAGCACTAATGTAGACTTTTCAGTACGAAGTTAAATCAATTCAACAAGAGATGCTTGCTAAAACATAAATGTGTGATAAATGCAGAAGATTTCAGTTGACCTTGAATGGAGTTTGCAGGTGAAGCCAGCCTCTGGCTCTAATCCTTTCTTCTAACCCTCCCTGATTTCCTGTCAAAATTTCTGTCTGGTGAGCCCTAATCTGTCAGTTATGTATGCGAAAATATGAATGAACTTTTATTTTCAAATGACAGCATTGGTCATGACCCACTGAACTTTCTTCTCATTGCCAACACTGTCTGCCTTTTACTTTCAGAGACCAGTCCCATGGTTTTTATGTCACTAAGCTGGGAAAGAGGTGGCTAATCTTTTACTTTTGATCACCGAATTGAAAGGAAATGCTGCTAACATCCTACCCCTCTGTTACAGCGACATTTGACTGCGGTTTCCTGCAGAAGATGGAATTCAGCATCATGTGGGAATTGCAAAAGATAACATTTTTTTCTAAACATTAGTTCCTCACACATTTCCCCCAGGAAGAGAGAGAAAAAGGAAGAGACGTTTAGCATTCAGGAGTGAAAAAAAGATGAAATCTAATGAATTCTTCTTCCTCTTGGGGATTAGAGAACACTTCAACATTTCTGATTAAGGACAAGAGAAAGACGGCCACGCGTGATGCCATAGCCATTTGCTGCCCTTCTAACACAGAAGTGTTCAACATGCTGGAGGATAATCAAGAGAATAACAACGCTACCAGCAGGCAAGAGTTTTGGACTTGTCATCTTACTTGGCTACATGCAGTTAGGTTTCAGTAAAGATGACTTGCTAAAAATCTAACTAACGTATCAAGGCTCATTGGGTTTCGCTAAGCTCCTACCTCTGTAATCACCATTTACCAAATTAGAACAGGGGGAAAATGAGCCACTTCATCTCTGTGTCATATAATGAACTTTTTTTGTGTGTGTACCAGAGAGGGTGATTGCCGCTAGGTATAATTATTATAATAAAGATCAGTAAAAACTCAAGTTAAAAAGGAATTGGAGTTATTGAGCCCACCAGTGCGATTCAAATGGAACCGGTCCCTGTACCTCACACAGACGAATTCAATCCACTGATCTCAACCTCTGTAACAGCCCATGAAAACCAAGGCAATGATCCTGTCCAATGTTTGCTCATCTGTCTAATGTAATTCAGAGTATTGATTCTATTTGATATGAAATCCACTGATTTCACTCAATGTAATCAAATCAATTAATCCTATCAACTCCAGTCCTATCCATGAGTACAATCCAGTACGTCTGACAGTGATCAGCTGGCAGACAGAGAGCAAGGCAGGCATAAAGATGAATAATAAAAATCAATAGTTTTATAAATCACATCTGTGGTGCACTAGGTGTTTTGCAAACAACTGTAAACAGCAAGGAGGTTGATATTCAGCCCATATACATTTTGCAGATACACCAAACCCTGTGAAGTCAGACTGATTTGTACAGTATTTATGTTGGCTGGGGGTACATATTCCCAAGATTTTAGGATATGGCTGGTTAGGGTAGCTCCAAATGGGCTTTGGGATATATTTTTTTTTTAATTATACTTATAAAGGACTTTAAGATGCATGTAGGAAAGGCACTGTACAAAGTTGGTATTATCAAAGATCTGATGCCCTTTAACAGTGATGAACATTTTCTTCCATAATACGAAATCTTCTGGAAGTGTTTTTATTTGAGAATAGAACATTTCGCAGATGAAGAAAAGCTATTCTTTTTAACAGAGTTAAGGAGTTGTTCAGAACAGGGTATTTCATTTCCTAATTGAGGAGAGGAAGGCAACCACAGTTAAACAGGAGATCTACCACTTCTCTGTCCACTGCTTCCTGGACAGACAAGACTCTTAAACACAAGCACCATAAACAACCCCAAAAAAATCATAGAGGAGCCTTTTAAAGGGGATAAGGTCAGCTAGGTGTACTTTTCTTATTGCAAACTGATCTGGCCTAAGTCCCTAGCTCCACAAACTCCTTAAAAAAATCCTCTTATATAAAACACATACTGCACATGAAAAAAAGCACGAAACAGAAGTGAACAGAAAGGCCATGGCATAAACCAGTCACAATTCCATTAGAGGCCTGTTCTCTTGCTCCTTTCAGAGTGTCTTTCCTTTAACTCTGTAATTAATAACATTATGTGCTAGTAAAAGTTTGAGAAAGTGGCAGCTGTACTCCAGCCTCTAATCTACTCAGAGGGTATTGATGCTGCTGCTCCTGGTACTCCATCTGCTTCTCTAACGTTTGTCCCATGCTGCATTGCTGGAGATATTTGAAGCTAACATCTAAGATAGACCTACAAGAATACAGGAAAAAGGAATTCTAGCCTTATGCAATGCAGAAGAATGGTCTAGCTAGGTGGTTATTTGCTCTTTTGGACATTAGCATTGGGATTCCCCACAAGCAAGGTCCAGATGAGAGACTCTGGATGAATAGAAAATAGGGTGCAGGCTGTATAATTCAAATTTTCAAACACCTGTTTGTCATGGCTCCATTGAGTAACCCTAGGCATGAAACACTCCCCACTGTTTTCGTTCACATCCAGAACTCCCAAGAAACACTGTCCTTCTGTTCCTTCATGTGTCCTTGAGTTTTCTGCTTGCCCATGTGGACATGCAGCCTTTTTGCCTATGTTTTTTTAATTATGTTTTATAATAAGGTCAAGAAATTACAAATTCTGGCCTTGATGGTAAGAGTGGCTCAGCCTCATTGTTGTAAATTGTTGTGAATTAGTGTGATACCAATGCTAATTGTCTTTTCCTTGCTTCACTGACTCTTTAAATAATTGCCCTCCTCCTTGGTCAGTTTTTTCCTTGCACCTCTGAGAAATTTGCACCTCAAGTCTTATCAGTCTCCTTCCACCCAACCAATGTAAAGTACATTGTGGCCACTAAATCCAATTAATCCTCCCAGCACTCCCCAGTGAATGAAATTAGTTACATTTTACAGATGGGCAGTCAGGGGTGCAGGCAGCTTTCCCCACGATGTCTGCATTATCTCTCCTCTACTGACAACCTGACATGCCTCATGAATAGTTGGGTCTTCAGAGGTACCGAGCGCCTTCAGCTGCAGCAAAAGTCAGGGTGAGGAATGGAACTGGACCATCATGATAAAAACAAGTGTTTTGATTGCCCCCAACAACCAATCTGAGCTTGAGTAAAGTAGTTCGGTCTAGTCTTCCATGAGGGCTGAGAGGAGGGATTCATATCACACATGCAAAACCCACCCACCTGCAAATGCTAGCTCAAAAAAAACAACCAAAAACCAACCAAAAATAAAAATCCCCAAATAAAAAACCTCACCAAACCCACGAAAGATCCCATTTATCTATCACTCCATTTTCATAATAACTTTACTCTCTCATTTTCCACAGGACTGCACATCCTTTGCAAGAGGAGTGGAAAAATGAGGTGTTGAGCTTTCATTCAAACAATAGGCTTTGCTAGTTTCAAATCTTCAGTATTGGATGCAGTGGGTTTTTGCAAATGAGCTGAAGGATTTTTTTTCCTTTAAAAAAGAAAAGTTGGCCCCCATGAACTGCAGACAACTTTCTCAGCTTCTATGTCTTGAGTATATTCAAGTTTGATTTTTAAAAATTCTCCCAAGCGATTAGAAGCCATTGTGGGCTAATCAACCAAGAAATTTAAACATAAAGTTTGCTGAAATCTCTCCTTAAAGTACAGCTAAAGCATATTTCACTTTTATTGCTCTGAGGTATTTACGTCTGTTTTAAATACAAAGAGCCAGATTCTCTGCTGGCACAAATCAGCACAGTGTTACTGGCTTTATTATGATACAGAATTTGAGGGCTTGGCCCTTTATTTTATGATCTGTCTTCTTTTACAACGATGTTCTCTATTTTGCACAAATCTTCCAGTGGATGGAAGGCATGGTAGATGGCTTAATACATCCCATGAACTACCCAGTGAGGTTTTCAGATCCCCTGGGTATGTTATTATGTTATGATAACTTTTATGTTTGGAAAGCTAAGTGAACTAAGCACATGAACTCCAGAAAGAGGGAAACCTTAGCTTTTGAGATTTTTAACCTACTGGAACTCATTCCAGTCTCACTGAATCAAATACCACTTTATAATGGATAAATGCTTGCAGTGTACACAACGGCTTCCACTGCACAGCATGCAAAAAAAAAAAGGAAAAGGTGCTTTTGATAAATTTGTGACAGCTTTACTTCAAACAAGGAATGCTCTGTATCATCCAGTACAATTTCTAATTCAACCATATGCTGAACCATGCTGGTAGAACAGTTACATGGGAGTGTTTGTGTGTGGAAATAGGGCTACTCAACAAAACTGGCAAAAGAATTTGGCTAGACTTGTGAAAGGTGGAAAAGACTTGGTGTAATTAACATATTTCTCATCTCATGAGCTTTATTAGCCTTATTCAGAAGCACTAGGTAAAAAAAAAAAGGAAAAAATGTGGGAAGTGAATGGCCTGGTGACAGTGTGTTTGTGTTCTCCAGCTTCCTATGCATAGGTTCAGGAAATCAAAGCATCACTGTGAGGTGGTTGTGCTCTGGGTGGATGCACTTGCAGTAATGCTCCAGGTTGTTAGGAGCCCTGTGGTCCAAAGAGAGTTGTCAGGCTTTAAAGAGCCTTTATTTAAGCTGTTAGCTCATTGCATGGTAACCCACTAACCTATGAAGATTTTTTGGGAACTTCAGGGCATGCATAAGTTATTTGTAGCCAAAACCCAAAGAGAGCAGTAAGAGGGTGGATGACAACTCTGTTTATGGAATTAGCATGGATTTGCTCAGTTGTTACTGAAACTGCATAATTATTGATCTTGGCTAGATGCTTGGCTTCAGGCATATGGGATACAGGAACACAGGACTGCACGATGCTACAATCCACAAAACATTTTCTGGTATTTGGAAACTAAATCCTAGAGTTCAAAAGGCCAAAAGCCACAAAACCTTCCATTTGCCAGAGGAAGGCAAGAAGATGAGACGGAGGGGATCAGCAGGCTCTTAGGTTTCTGCCGCAGAAGGAGGGAAGGAGTTATTCCTTTTGTTTCAAAAGGGGTCATTCTCATGGTTAAACCTGCAATTAAATATCTTGTTGGCCTGACCTTTGCTTTCCATCACCCTAAATGGGCAGTTGCTCACTGATCCGCTATTAGGAGCAATATACAATTTAAAGAGCAAACAAGACAAGTGAAACAGAGCACAGAGGTCAGAGAAGTACAGCCACAAGCACCACCACCTTTGGCTCATATTGTGAACTTCAGTGGAAGAACCACCTTCTGCTGAGGCACTGAGCACTGAGTGCTGGCTCTCTTAATGCCAGTCAGTGTCGATGTGGGTTCTCCAAAGCAACAAGTGGTGGAGCTTGTGGAGTAATGACAGCGAGCCAACAGGGGGTGGATTACAACTGTGAACAGCAAGGGCTTTTCATTCTTTTCATCTCGCCAGACATGCTGTCCCTATTAAAAGCTAATGTCTGAAAATCATCTGTTTCTCTTAACCTCTATTTGTATTCAGTGAATGGAGCAGTAAATGTAACCAGCGCGGTGGCTGTGAGGGATGAACTCCTACCGGCTTGGTCAGTATGAAGTCCGTGTGCTAATCGCTTACAAGCCACCTGCAATCCAATGCATTCATTTAAATAGGATTCGTTGTCCTCTCTGTTCGAGTGCTTTGCATCTCAGGCTATCTCCTTGATAATCCTTTTTAGATTAGTGTCAGAGCCCCAGATGAAATCCTTGCTCATTCTCTTGCCATGTTTACCAGGCTGATTTCCAACACTGTTTCATATGGATTAGGCAGAGCAACTTAGTGCTCATATGTTTTTCAGTGCATCTCAGTACCTCATGAAATTACATTATAGATTCATTGTATAAATAGAAGACTGAACACAATTACAGTCCAAAAGCCCCAAAGCGAAGGACTAGAATCTGAAAGTAGATGTGACCAGATCTTGCTGTGTGCAAATATCTCATAATAAATTGGTCACACACTTGTTTGTTTAATCTCTGTTTTCTAAATTTCCTCTTTTTTTTTTTCTTTTTGCACAGAAAAATAACCTTTCTTCACACTTCAGTAGAAAGACAAAGGAAGGCAGGTGCACGTTGCCATAATTGCCAGGTCAAATCAAGGATGTCAGTGGTTCAACCCAACTAGGAGAAACAAACTGCATAAAGGCTGTTTAAAGAGAACTTTCTGTTGCTTTTCAAGGTCATGGCATTTAAATCATAGCTATTATCACCGCTTTCCTCATAGCAAAAATTGGGTTGAAAGGGACGTCTGGAGGTCATCTCATCCAACCCCCAGCTCAAAGCAGGGCCAATTTTGAAGTCAGATGCATCCAGAGGAGAATTAAACTGGCTGAAGTGCTGCATGGCACTGGGAGAATCATCACTGAAGAGAGCCTGAGCTTTTTATTGCTAGTAAAGAAAAAGGATTGTGAAGGAAATGAATAATATTGGGGTCTGTGTGCTTGAGGACACAGGAGGTCACACTGGTGATGGAAAACTGGGTTTTATGCAAATACTGGTCTGTGCTGATAGAGCCACACTTTAAACTACTAATTGATATTTGAAATTTCATTGCTGAACATCATTGGGCTTCCAGTTGTTGCTAGAAACACAGGCCTTCCCTGTTGATGAATATAGCTCCCTGAGTGGAGATTAGCAGAGACAGCTATCATTGGGGCTGTAGGTGAATGGATTACCCTTGATTTAATAAGAAGTAACAGGCCATTATTTCTAAAGCTACAGGATGGAAAATGACATCTGGATTCTCGATGTAAACATTATTCATCATGTCGGATGCTTTGCTATTCTTGCCAGTACACTATACTCTGACGAGGCTGTTATTTCTAGGGCAAATGAATGGTGAGTGCAGCACAGATTTATTCAGGCTTATCTGTTGCACCTAAGCTCTTCTGTCCTCAACACAGCTGTATTGGCCTGGTTGATTGGCCCAGTCAGGAGCTAGCTGGTTCTCTGGCTAGGGGTGATGGGCCAGATGACTGGTGTCAGATGGCCCCAAACCATTGATAGCAATGTAGCTGTGAAGATCTGGAGGCTTAAGAGTTTTCACATCATACACTGGCTTCTTATGAGCAGTCTGGAGGGGCAGTCACAGCAAATCCCCATCAAGAAATATTAGGATGGAAAGCAAAGCAAGATGAGAACAGAGAAGCTGCCAAGCTAGAGTTTGGTGTTGCAGGTATGATGAGCAAGGACTACATGACTATTGCTAATGTGGACAAGGGGTTTTCAGGTTCAAGTCACAAAATCCACCTCTACTTTCTGGAGGGAAAAAAAGTGTAAAGGTACATCCATAAATCCCATCAGTGTTTGTTTACACTGAACACCCAATGAACCTATTGTGCTGGATGTTTTGAGTTATTTCTATACAGCCTGAGAGTTGAAAGGCCTCAGGATGGTAGATCACAATATATGGCACTTTCAGCACATATTTCTGACCTCACATAATGGTAAATTAAATTGGGGTAGGCCCTTTCACTTCACTTCTATGGGAGATGAAGGTCTTCAGGATCTTTCTAAACTTGGGTGGTCCAAGAAATCACAAATGAGCAACAGAGCTGGTTGATTTTTCTTGTGCTGTGTCCCTGTTGTCCTGTCTTCCCCCCGACCCCTGCAAAAAAACCCCAAACCAACAAACCAACCCAACTTCATTAAAATTGAATTTATGTTACAAATAATTTTGGTCTTTCCTCACTAAAATGCAAAAAGCCAAATTAAATGTTGACTTGAATACAATTATTTCTCCTCTTCTCAGTGGCAAATTCAGGAAGGAAAAAGGTGAGGGGATAAAGGAAAGAAAAACATACACACAGCAGTTGCAAAACTGCAAGTGAAGGTATTTTTGCAGGAATTTTCCAGTAATATTAAAAAAAGTGTGCAAAGGAAACCATAATTTTCTCTGTTTCTTCAGCTGCAATTTTTCAGCAACACAGCGAAGATTTTTGAAACTGGACCTATTGTGACATGAAATGCTGAAAAGGATCCTGCAAGTTACATTCTGCAGGAGTATCTACTCACGTGCTTGCAGCTAACCCTACCAGAACCAGGTAAGGACTAAGGCAGACACAAACCTCACTTCATTAAAACTTGGTTTGTGCTGAGTTCTCTTTTGTGCATGCCAGAGGTTTGTATATTCAGGCTTTAGCGCTGGTGAGAACAGAGGTGTTGATGTGAGATCTCTATCCTTGCCTCCCTCATTGTCTCAGCAGATAAGAAGTGTTGAGTGACTGCTTTCCTGGATATAATTTCCCACAAGCTCTGCCCATGAGGGGAGATCAGAAATTACAGGTGGTTCAGAAGCCTTTTGTGGTGGTGTTTGCAGAAGGTGTGCTCTGCATATTAGACCACTGCAATTCCAGATAAAGGCCAAAAATGTTTCCATCACACACAAACACCTCCTTGAATGCTGAAATGCCACTAGACTGCAATCACTTATAACAGCACAAGCTTGTTCCCATCTCCTGCCCTCACCCCCACCCTGCCAGCCAGTATTACTGTCAGTGTGTAGTAATGAATTCATTGATTTTACCTTTTTTTTTTTTTCCAAAACAGTTATTTCGGAGATAAATCTCCTGCATTTGCAGTTGTTAAATCTGCCATGTCCAGGACAGCTGTTGGAATAATTGTCCCATGTGGAGAGAAAAAGAAAATATCCACGTCCTTCCCTTTTGTGGGACTGTTAATTAAAGGCCTGACCTGGGAACAACCTTCTGGAGTAAAGGACCATGCTGCATCCCTTCTCTCCCACTCTGGATGTGAGCAAATGGGGAAAACACTGCATTTCCAAGCACGGTGCAAAGCTAGCCCCATCTCCTCTGGCTGCTCTTGGCTGCTTCATTTTTACCTAGCTGGGTACCAAGATCTTCCTGGTCAAGGAGAACAGGCTGATGGTGGCAAGTGGTTTGTTTTCACATGGTGGACACGGAGTTAATCTAAAGGGACACAGCCTGTGCAGCACAACAATGGGGCGATGATACCTTGTGAGCTGCTCCAGGACTGATGAGAGCCTATTCCTCCCTGCATTTCTGTGCTCTGGACTGCCTGTTTGTGCCTAAGCCACAAAACCCAGAAAAGCTGTTGCCTTGCAAAGTCACAGAAGGTCTGTATCTCTGGAGGTCTGGGGTGTCCCTTCAGTAAAGGAGTAACTGGAGGCCAGCGCTTTTGCAATCCTGGTTCTTTACTTCTGAAACCTTGTTCAAGCTGCAAGTCATGCTTTTCCCTTGACACAATGTCTGTCCATTAAAAACCGCTCCAGTTTTCACCTGAAGGTTTCCTACAAGATTTGGTGAGATGGCACCCCAGAAAGTAATGGGCTGAAGCTGGAGCACTGTGGATGCCTCCTTCCATGGCACAGAGGGGCAGCAGTGAAGTTACCAGATGGACTAAGGCAGACACAAACCTCAAATCGATAGTGACTACCCTCAAACTGACAGTGATGTCTCCCCAACTGCAGGAATGATTTCTCATGATGCCAGAGGTGATTTACTTATTTAGTCTGCAGCTTTGCTGTGTGATGTAGGCAGGATGCTTAGCTTGTCAAGAAAATGTTTACCACCCTGAGGCTCAATTCATGCTTTCTGAAGTCCCTGGAAAGGTGACATTAGAGTAAAGTGACATCTCTAGCAGCAAAACTGAAGGTGGAATAAGTTCATGGTGAGAAAAATCATTGGGATCATCTGTTGTTCAGAGATGTCAGAGGTGTGGTGTGGTAAGAGGATCTGTTCTGAAGGTTGATTTACTATCCAGGCTCCTTCTTTTAGTATCCAAGTCTGAAAGGTAAGATCTTAAAAGATCACCTAAGGTAGGATAACAAGTTGCAATCACAAGCAACCTTGGGGCACCAAAGAAAGAACTCCGGATCTTCCAGCAGAATGAAAATATTTTGACTGCAAGGCCAGAGCAGAATGACAAAACTCTGCTACTGGCTTCAGGTTCAAATCCAGTTAATTGTGACACTGCCTTAAAAACTGCGAACGGGTAGGAAGGGGTCCATGGCATTGCCAAGGTGCATGAGTTTGGGTGTCAGTGCCCTTCAGCTGGGGAGGGGGAGCAGGAGAAAAGAGCTGCCTGAGGACCAGCAGCGACATGTGCACAGCAACCGAGAGAAATGTCTCTTCTGAGCGAGACCCAGTTCCACATTGTTAACCTCTTGCTATTGTTGAACAGTTGGAAGCTGAATGTTGCAAATTAAAATTACTTCCTTGACTAGCCAGAACAATCCTTCATCTCTTCAAGGCTCTGATGCTTTCCACAGGAAAAGACGGTGAGCTCTTTTTTTAATAAGGCTGGGAACATGGCACAGTATGGTCCCAGAGCTAAGCAAATCACTGCGGGTGCTCTGAAGGCTCTGTTTCCCACAATACTGCCGGCTCTACATGAGATTCACTCTGCAGCCACTCAGGTTCATTCTGCTGAGCTGAAAGGATGGGAGTAGAGAAAGGCTGAGGGGGGCTTTCACACATTTCCTTGTGCTGAGGAATGAGTATGTCCCAGAGAGTGAAATCCCTGAATGCTTCCCATTGCAAGCCCTTCTCTACCCTTCAGAGCCATCAGGGCATTTGTGTCTCCTTTCCTCATAAGTGCAGCTCTCAAGCTGGAAGACTTCTGTCAGATTTGGCCCTTGTATAGAGCTGGGCCACATCCATTACAGACCTGCAGTGAAGCAGTGGTACAGGCTGCACTTACCGCACTTGGAAGTGGTTGTGAAGGTGGCTGCCAAGCTTGCTACTCCAATGAAAATGAAATAGCAGTCTTCTACCTAAAGGGCTGAACATGTGTGCATGACATGAACCTGAGCTCAGTCCCATCAGTGAGGAAGAGCAGAAGTATGAGATGGGAGCAGAAGACCATCCTCAATTGCTTTGGCTTTGACAGAAAGGAGGAGACATCCTCAGTATACCTGTAGGCCACAGACTTTCATGGTGGGAGGGATCTTTCCAAGGTGAGGCATCAAACCAAATGAAAGAGGGACGGGGACAACAAGGATAGAGCTTTATTTCCCTGTGACTCCTTTCATACTGGCCAGCCCTTTACAGTTTCGTACTCTTACGCCTCAGAAATGTATTGCATACATGAGCTCTAGGGAAGGCCTGCCGAGGGCCTGCTGCAGATGAATGAAAGGACAGTCCACCCGGAAGGATCTGGGAATAGCACATTTGAGGTCTTTAGTCAGATTATATTTGTTTTGAGTCAAATCTCCTCTTTGTGGTGCCATTTTTCCTCATAGTTTTACCTGTCCTGTCTCGTTTTCTCATCAGTCCAAGGCTGTCCCTTGCTGTATGCCTTTCATTGCTTTGGCTGGATCTCGCCTGTGGCCAAGGCCTAGATATCCTTTGGTATTTAGCCTGAAGAACCTTGCTCTCCCAAGACTCTTTCCTCTACTACATGTCTTCTGTGTGAAACATGTCGCCTGGGCTAAAAAAGTGTAGGCTTCTCTCCAAACAAGTGTCTATGTGAAGACAGCAAGGCTGATGTCACCATTTGGCTTAGGGTCAGCACATCATTCCCAGGTCACTGCACCTCTCAAAGATAAATATTGCTTCTGAAAGCTAATAAAGTCCCTCATTCAGCTAAAGTGTAGACCATGCATGCAGGCTGGTGGTCATGCCACTGACAGCTTCAGATGACAACCACAACAGATCCCCATCCCCCTCCAAATCACCTTCATCCCCCATTCCTCTTGCTGTAGCAATCAAGTCAGGATCCGACAACACGGGATTACATCCCTCTGATGGCGCTCAGAGCTGATACCAAGGTATGCAGAAATTGTATCGCACATCTCCACAAGCAACAAATAAATAAATAAATGCATACTGATGCCCGTGCAAGGAAAATTCCGCATATTCATCTCCCTGTTTCCTTTATCACTTATTCTGTAACAGCTGTTTAATTAATTGCTTGAGTGATTTCCTAATACATCTTATTTACATACAAAATTACAGAATAATGGTTTGCCTTTGAGTCGAGTGAGAATTTAATGTCTGCTCGCCGTGCCTCATGGAATATGGTTACTCAACAAGAAATAAAAGTTCTGGTTGGTTTTGGCTGTTGTGTGTTGGAGCTTTTTTTATAATTTTCTTTTAAAAAAACCCCACATCGTTTTCCTCCACAGGCTTTGTTGTTGTTTTTATAGGCATTACTGAATGATGCTAGAATGATAGCAGCAAGGAGGGAGAGGGAAGGTGACTGAAATCCTGGAGGAAAAAATATAACCCAAAAATAATGTAACTGAATAAGATGGCTTCTACTGAAAAAGTCAACTAGCATCAGTGGAAACAATACAACTTTATCTCTGCTGTTCAGGTTTATTCCCTGGCTGGCAGAGCTTGTCCTGGAAGAACGAGGCTGTGTAACCGGTAAGTGTCCCGCTTTGGTGGGCTTTTCACTAAAGGACGCCCCTTTTACCTTCTAACACAGAAATCTTTTCATTGGATCACAAGAGCATCAGACAACCGTGTCGCTGTTGATGATAAGCTTGTGTCAACTGATGTTTTTCTTTCATGAACCCAATTGCATTCAGCCAGCAGCTGTACTCATGGACACAAACCTGTGAGCTGAAAATGCCCTCCCAGAGAAACACTGGATAAACACACCCCCAGTTAGTGCTTTGTTTTGGGATTTCTTTACATATTAAAGCTTAACATTCATCTCAGATAACTCAGGGTGCTTGATGTGCCTAGATTAAGGGACTAATTCTGTCTGTTTTCTAGTTCAGTCAATAGAAGAGCCAGACACCCAAAGGTCTCAGTTGCCCTCTGCATGTGTCACAGTCTCTGTTGACTACAGTGCTTATGTTTCCAACTTAGATGCCTAAAACTGCAGTCATTTAAAGAGCTGTGGAGACACTCACGCTGACTAGCTGCCAGCATGTCTAATGCATCTGGCCTTGGATCTCAAAGCTCTGGGCCGTTACCTATATTACAATCATGAGTCAAGTTACGGGTTGAAAAGTTTGTGAATATAGACAAAATTAGGAGCTAGGTTGCACAGTGGAACACCATCCCAAATATAGTGTTTCACATAAAACTTCCCATAGGATTGTTGCTGGAACCCAGCCCATGATGCCAAGGCAACAGTTGGTCTTTTTGGTCAGGTTTCTCTTGAATCCCAGCCTCCATTCCAGGCAACAGCAGAGAAGGATGAGTCTCCTGGGCTCAGGGCTGGGATGGGGGATGTGGCTTGGTCACAGGGTTGTGCTTGGCAGTCAGCCCTGGTAGCACAATGCAAGTACACATCTAAGCACCTTGCTGAATTTGATCCTTAAGTACTGGAAATCAATGGTTTATACACAGATACCACCATTAATCACGGCCTTGTGTGATTTCCTACAGACCTGCATTTTTGGACTTTAGAAGAAGAAACACCTTCTATTTACTCCCAGATCTCACAGTTGAAATCTTACTGCTGTCTACTCAAAGAGTCTTCAATATCTTTTTGGTTGTTAATGAACTCATACTAGTATTTAAAAAGTTCTTCTATATGCCATGGCTGTGAGATTCTTTTTCTCACCACTCTTAGGGCAGCTGTTATTAAATCCATATCAAGAACTATTGCACTCTTTACTAAGTGTAAAGGGTGAAAAATATTACCGTTCATTTGTGTTACTCTTTCTTTCTAACTATATTCACTTAATAAGGTATTTGCTTGCAACACAGTCTGTTATATATTCTGTGTTTTATAAAGTATCTCCTGGGAAAAATAACCAAGGAAACACAATTTTTTGGCACCATCTCCTTTTATTAAGAATAATGAAAAGGAAACAAGAGTCATTCCAGCAGTCAAACATCCTTCTACTCTTTCTTATTGGTCTTTTTATGATAACTGGGTCTCTCAGCACATAATCTGAGCTGTCTGAATTTGTCTGTGTATTTACATTCGTCCTTGTAGTTACTGTGTGTGCATCAATGTAGAGATAACATTGGAGATATAGTGCATCTAACATCTATATCCACACACAGACATAATAGAGATCTATCAAAAATGCTGGACAGGATAATCTCAGCAGAGAGGTCTAGCTTCAGCCCCAAATTTCAAAGCTTGAACAGAGAGTTCGATTATTTTACTTGCTCTGTATACCAGTTCCCTCCTGGATTCACAGTTTAACAAGAGATCCTGCAGCCTGCTCTCTCTGTGGGCTGCAGCAGTCACTGCTTGGGCTATTGCAATTAATTGCACACATGTAGGAATACATCCCAAAAGCCCACTCCTGCACCCTCTTTCAATGGATTTTGTATCTTTGTTATTTTAGTTACAGCACCTCCCAGGACTACTAACAGCAGCAGAAAGCAACACAGCCCATCCCTGAATTGCATGCAATACAGTCACAAGCTGGAGGAATACTCTTCCCTCTATGACTGTCTCAGTATGATGAAAGAATGTGTTAGTGCTTGTGAAACACCAAGTGGCCAGTGTCTGGCACTAGCAGATCCCATCTCAAGCCACTGGGTACCTATCTTGTATTAAAGCTGTAATTTATACACTGGGTTGGTTCTCAGGCTTGTTTTTAAAGCACCAGTCATTCCTGAGTAGTCACAGATGATTCAGACTGTAGGTTTTCTGCCAGATATTGATCCTGAAGCCATTAATTATCAATTACAAAAGGTTTATTTCTCGCAACATTCATGACTAAAAGATCTGCATATTTATTTTGCCTAGTGATTTATTGATGTATCATTATACATTTCACGGAAAACTGCATTATATAGATGGCAATGGGGAGAAAAGCCTCCAAAACCTCCAGTTCAATTAGAAGAGAGCACTCAAAGAGCAAAACATGGTATTTCTTTGGTTTGCCTCAAATATGAAGACAGAAAATACCTGCCAGTTCACCCATGCTCACTGGGGAGCTGTCTTGCAGTTAAAACACAGATCACCACGCTGGTAAAAAGCTTTCCATGTTGCAGATGGTCCCTACCACAGGTTGCCCTAATGAAAGGGCTAGAGGTGACACCTGCAATGCTCTGGGGTGGTCATATGCTAAGGAATGACTTGGAAGATGCAATGTCTTCTACAAGGAGATAGCTGGAGTTATCAAACAGATCATGTTATCAAGTGATTTCCTCATTTTCCCTGAAAAGATCGATTCCTAATACTCCAATATTCTGGAAAAACTGTCACTCTAATGTCACTAGTCAAAATTAGTATCTGTGTTAAGCTGTAAAGATGCTTTCTTACTCCTCTTTTTTCAGAATATTTACCAACACTTGTATCTTTTCTTGAATAAAGGTTGTTGCAATGTGTCTTAGTAGCTTGAAGGCTTCTTGCAGCCAAAGGCCTGACCCTTGTCTTCTTGTTTAGTGTAATGTAGTGACAGGGTAAAGGTTAATATCTTTCATTGTCCATAAACACCCCTTGCATAAAAAGCCAATGTATCATCTCTTTTAGCACACAGCTTTCTCCACTGGACAAGTACCATGTCCTCTGACTGTGCTCCTCTGCATTGACTATTAAACATGTCACTAAACATTTGTGGTAATGGGTCTTCAAATGATGTAAGAAAAAAGAGGACAGAATTATTGAAATACAAATAACTAATGCAGTAGATGTAGCAATTCCTCAGTGTCCACTCTTCTTATTTGCATCATTAATTATTGTCTGATTAAAAATCATTGAGAAGCTGAAAACAAGTTAAAACAGAAAAACAAAACCTGGTGTGGTAGGAGAGATAGGACTTTATAAATCACAGTGAAAGCTTAAGCAGATTCCGATCTGCAAACCAGAAATCATTCCTCTTAATAAATAGAGAGAAATGAGGATGCCTAAACATAGACCTTACACAGTACAAAAGGTTAAAATAAAGAGGTAGGTAGAGTCCTGCAAACTGAACAAGGAAAAGGATAGGGAATCACTGTATGTTGAACTAGTATGGAAGTCTGAGCCTTGAAGATAAAGATACATTCTACTGCATCCCTGGAGAACCTGCTGAAGCAATGACTTAGCTAGAAGGAGAGCATCTTGTTTAATGGAAATCTGGGTTATTGCTCTTGCTCCTGTTGCTGCCACGTACCATCTGGTGGCTCGTTCCAGCACACAGGTTTGTTTCACACTTGGACCCTAAGATGGAAGTCCTTGATTGTCTCACCACAGTCCTTTAGGTGAGAGAGCATAGACCAGGTGATGGGAAAGTACAGCTCTCAAACTGAAATCAAGGCTGTTTTGCTACACCTCACCAACCTATTCTTTCACTGCCCCCCTCTGCAACATCTCAGGGACGCCTTGTGTCTCTTCCTGAGGGAATCCCAGACCTTCCTTGCTGTGTTTTGGGGATTAAGCCCACTGCTCCCAAAGAACTACCCAGCTCATGGGACTGAGACCTTCCTGTCATGGACATTAGCACACATTAACATATCCTGTTGGGTGAGTTTTACACTGAGCAATGCGATGCACAAAAGAACAATCACAACAAAAATGTTTTTATAAACCTCTGGACAGAATGCAAATATAATTTTAAGAGAGAGTATATAAGTGTTAATAGATGTGTGCAGCCATCAAAAGGTTAATAATCCCAACACAAAAATTCTTAGACAAACTCTCCTGCAGTTGAGCTGTTAGCAAAGCTATTAAATTTAATTGCAGTATAATTACATAGCCATATACCTGGCTGATACCCAGCTATCAAACACACACAGTGCAGGTTTAACCACATGCACACAATACATGGGGGTTTGCCTCAGGTGCTACAAGCATCCTGCAGCCAGATGTGCTTCTACCTTCCAGCCAGGCTTCATCTCAGTTACAGACCTGCTCGGGAATAGATGTGGAGCTTCAGTCCAGGATGCATTAGTGCAAAGAGGGTCAAGCTGCTTTGCAGAGCAAGGAGGGAAGCAAGATTAACTATATGCCTTTATAACAGCTGTGGTGGCGCTATTTGCAATGAATAAAGTTAACACACCTTTTGGTTTTGCAGGATCAGGGCTGAAGCTAACAGCACGTTTCACCCTCCTGGACAGGTCAGATATGGCTACATTTTCCTGAGGGAAGCTGCTGTCTCCTGATTCTCTCTCTGCCTGAAGGCAATGAGCCCAAAATCACAGCTGCAAGCATCCCCACCACATCTCCTAAGGATGGGGTCTGCATGGCAAACACTCCGCCTGGCTCCATAGAGCAGGTGTTTTGTGAGGGAGCTGCCCCAGGAGCCAGGGGGTGAGGTAGAGTACTGGGCTGCCAACAGTTGCTGGGATGTCCTGTCCCTGTGTAAGCTGCTGCAGAGGATGCATGTGGGTAAGTGGGTGCACCTTCCTGGGATGCCCAAGAGCTGGAAGGATGGGGGAATGGCTGTAGGGCAGACTTACAGACAGCTCTGACATGGCTAGTTGATATGATGAGCACACCTCATGTTTTGGTGGATAAGACTGCTGCAGGCCTGCATATTTGACCTACACTGAATCCAAATCTGGCTCCTGAGATGGGGAGAGGAAACTCCTTTCCTTTTATGCACTACTTTCATCTGACTTAGATCTTCTTAGATCCAGATGAAAAGCAGGGGACTGAAATATCTCTGACTAAGGGTGTTTTCATGATATTTCCAACCCATACAGAAGTGCCAGCAGGAAGCTGTGGAAAGCTTGTGAGAAACGTATTTTCTGTACAAGTCTCACCTTAACTTTGCATGTGCTGGTAGCTTGGGGAATACAACCCTCAAGGCTTCTGGGCGTTCATCACAGGCCACAGATCACATAGGGAATGTATCCAGTGTCCGTCCCTTGCTTCTGGCCTTTGTCACTACACAACAGATCATGATTCAATACCACTTTTAGGATGAGACAAGGAGGCTCCAACAGATCACCTGGATGACTTCATGATGCTTTCCATCTCTTCACTTGTCTGAGATATTTCTCTGGGATCATGGCAAGCTAGGCTTGCTGCATGATGGCTGGGCAGGTGAACAAATGCAATCTGTGGACCTCATTGAATATGACTTACATTGTGTGTTATATACCATGATTTGCCAAGAGGCCATGGAGAATCCTTTAGCAAAAGGGAGTATGCTTTAGTTCTGAGCTTAACGGGAACTTTTGGAAAGCATCAGCAGTGCAGAGCAGTGAAATCCCTGTTGTGGCTGTGGATCTCTTACAGTGGGCACAGTAGGTCAAATTTTCTGGCTCCCTCTGGGCTTTCATTTTACGGTTTTAAACAAACAATTACATTTAAATAAAGGAAATGGCTGGAAGCAGCCACTTTGCTAGGAACTCACTGAGCTCATCAATTATTGAATACGAATACATGTGGAAATTGTGCCGAACTCCATTTTCCTTGGGGGAGCTACCAGGAGAGCTTAGGCTTCTGTGTTAAGTGGGAGTGCAGGATTTGTCGTCTCCTGAGATCACCCGAGCATTTTGCATTGTTTCCTGCCTTTGGCAGTGGCCAGTCTGTGATGATTCAGAGGAAAATGACCTCTACCCCCAAGCCATTTTTCACTAGACTAATTGTGCAATGCATGGAAAGAAATTACTTCCAGATCCCTGTGGGAATCCACTAATGCCTTGACGCTCTGATGTCTTTTGCTTTGGCACAGGTTACAGCTAACCGTACAGCAAACCCCACTGGCAGCTCAGAACACCCTTAGGTTTTCTGTATTTTTGGCATCTGGATCATTTTGCCACCAGGACCCACCGCTAGGTACAAGTGTTGTTAGTAGCCATTAAATCCTTCCCCACCTTCTCAATCCCCCAGTTATTGCATTTGATCCTTAAGTGAAAGGATAAAACACTGCTGAGTACTATAACCCACACTGGGAACTCAATTGCTCCTTGGTCAATCTGACACTAGTCAAATAAATGAAAACTTTAAAAAAAAATAAAGTAAAAAAGGGAAAAATTCAGCCCACGGGTGTGCCCACAGTGGGCAAGGACAAAGCAATGTGCAGCTACAAAATGAAGTAAGAGAGGGATAGGTTTTCTCCATGCTGTTTGTTTGAATAAGCCCCTACTACAATAATATTGTAGAAAGTGGTGCTTTCATTGCGAAAAGCACACGTGAGAGCACCAAAGAAGTAATACCAGGGGTTTTAGGAGAAAACGAGGGGTTCCCTGCTGCAAGATAATGGTATTGATAAAAGGAGATTTGGGCTGAATAAGAGCTGGGGGAAGGTTCCTGCTGCCTGTGCGGGGCACACAACCAGAGGCAGTAATTGCATAGTGAAACTCGTGGTGTCCACACACTCCCTGCTCTTCCTCTGCGTCACGCAGAGGACACCAACTACTGGAAGTTCAGGTTTTCTCCATTTTGGCCCCAGAAGTCATCTAACCTGCTGTTTCTCCTTTTCTATCTCACAAGCTGATTTTGTGATCACAGAGGCTTCCTTTTTTCCCCCTCACCTCACCTTTCCTTTAAGCTTGGTAAAAATGATAGCTGAAGCAGCTTTTCTGCCCAATGCCTGTCTGTTCAATTTGAACGACCCCTTCTGCAGCCTAAACCCCGAGCCAAGCCCCTGAGATGTGGCATGTGGAAGCATTTAGCTTCTTTGTGACTCAGAGATTGAAAATGCCTTCAACTGGTCACTTGCAGCCGATTATTCTGGAAATAACTAGCTGTCTACCCATCCCAAAATTCTAGGTCTGAAAATGAATCTGATTATTATTTTTTTCTACCAGTGCTCTGGAGATCTGTATGTCAGCTACAGATTTGCTAGATTTTAAACATCTTGCAAAGCCGTGTTTTCAATTTGGTTGGCAATATCAGCTCTGCTCTCCAAGAGCTCTTAATGCAGCCCTGCTTTCCACAAAGGGGATCAGGAGAGTTGCAGACAGAAAAAGCTAGTGTGATCTGGATATCTTATGCAGGTTTTCAGTCTGCAGGCACCTGGCTTCACAAAAGCAATTAGGATCCTACGTGTCACGGACTTCATTACACACATAAGCTTGTGCCTGCTGCAGATATATAGGAAAGTGCTCTGTATTCTTGTGTTTGGTCATGAATGGATTTTGTGTGAGTTGGTCTTAATGTTTCCATGTCGGACTGTACAGCATGAAGAGGATGGTATGTGCCTTCGTACATCTGAATATCAGGCTGAAAGGCATGCATGCACTACGGGCCCTGCATATAAACATGTCATATAAAACCCTGTCCCATGACTTGACATGATTGTGAAGACTGCAAACATACCTGCAGCCACATACATGCCTAGCGACGTGCAGCCCTGATCAGATGACTGGAAATCCCCCAAACCTCTGTCCTTCACAGGGCTGGAAATCTATCATGCTGAATGCCAGTAGCTCTAAGAGTGCTTCTGTGCTCTGTATTTATCAACAGGGAGGCTAAAGGCCTGACTGCCAATATGCACGTGTTGCACAGTGCGTGTTTGTATGCAAGCACAACTTGTTTTGTTGTGGAAACTGTGCCTTAGTCCAGCAAAAACAGGACAATTGTGGAGAAACTAGTCAAAAAAAGAGTGGTCCTATCCAAAGCCTACAAAAAGAGCGTTCAGCCCTCCATAGCGGGCTGTGGGAGGAGCTGGCACAACAGAGGGGACAGCTTTAGCACTTCAGCTCTATTTTTTTCAAGCACTTGTTTTTTCAGGTGTTACAGCACCAAGGTATGAATCTGCCCCTGGGATCCTGACAATTTTTCAGTGCACATAAATACTACACCTCTAAGTCTGATTATTCAGACTCTTTGAAGTATGCCAGGGAATTTAAGGCACAGGTCTTTTGGGAACCCAAAACCATATGGTGATCATATTAATCGTGATCTTTTACTGTGAACCTGTACCTTCTGGGCAATGTGGTGTTGTTCTATGATATTCATTGTGTGATACATACTCAAAAGTCAAAAATCTGTTTATCATGCAAGTGTATACTTGATGTACTGGGAATATAGGTCATTCTGCATTCATGTCTCTCTATTTCTGTGTCTTTGGCTGATCAGATACATAAGAACCTGTGGTAAAAGGCAGAGTAAGAGTCTTCTCTCTCAATCCAGACTGGCAATGCTACGAAAATGCTGGAGAATCCAGAGCCCACAATGCACCCACGTTTGCATCCGGAGGAGTGTGGCCAGCAGGTCAAGGGAGGTGATCCTCCTCCTCTACTCTGCCCTGGTCAGGCCCCACCTGGAGTATTGTGTCCAGCTCTGGGCTCCCTGTTATAAAAAGGACAGGGATCTCCTGGAGAGAGTCCAAAGAAGGGCTACGAAGATGATTAAGGGCCTGGAGCATCTCCCCTATGAGGAAAGGCTGAGAAGATTGGGACTGTTCAGCCTTGAGAAGAGAAGACTAAGGGGGGACCTAATTAATGTTTATAATTATCTTAAGCAAGGGATGCAGGGGAATCAGCCAGCCCCTTTTCAGTGTCTGTGGAGACAGGACAAGGGGCAATGGCTGCAAGTTGGATCATAGGAAGTTCCGCACCAACATGCGGAGAAACTTTTTCACAGTGAGGATGACAGAGCCCTGGAATAGGCTGCCCAGGGAGGTGGTGGAGTCTCCTTCTCTGGAGATATTCAAGACCCGTCTGGATGCCTATCTCAGTGAAATGTCCTAGGGAGCTGCTTTGGCAGGGGGGTTGGACCTGATGATCTCTCGAGGTCCCTTCCAACCCCTACAATTCTATGACTCTATGATGGGAGCAGAAATCACTAAGATGACTTCTTTGTCACAAACATTTCCTCCGGTCCTGTATAAATGATTGGTCAGAGAAGGGACTTTGACTAATTACTCTCAGCGTGCTGGCACGCTTTCAGCTGAGCCAGGTACTTGAGCCAAGCAGGATTTATCAGGTATGAACACTTTGTAGTATATTACAACACCCAGTTATTTGTGACTGGATTTGGAAGCAAACTAAGACCCATGTAGTAATGTGCGTCGGTGGCAAATGCGCTGAACAATAAAGGGTAAAAATCACCTTCATGTTGTAATTCACAACGCTGCCCTTCATCTGTCCCTCCTCTCCCACCCCTCTCCCTCTCACTCCACCTCCTGTTGATGGATTAGGAGCACAATTAATCACATGGAGCAAACAATGAACAAACAAGGATTTGCAATGGAGTGGTGCTGCTTTACATTACCAGAGGACTTCTCGACCATAGTCCAAATTTACTCACCAGCTATGTGGCTCTGAAATTCCCACTGCAGGAATGACTAGCCATGAGCACTGGTTAACTAGAGGACAGTGATGTCTTTGCAAAACATAAGCAGGTTTAGCAGAACTGCTGATAGAAGTGCCTGTGGTGTTACTGTTGGTGCTGTGTACTCCTCTGTGTGTCTTACAGGTGATGAGACCACTGCCCAGAAGAGGCTGAGGGGTCCATAACTGATAGATAGCCTGGAGATGTGAACAGCAAGAGGTCTGTTTGCTGTCCCAAAGCACAGAGCAGGATAGAGCTTCATCCCTGTCCTATTGCTCTCTTCCATTTTGAACACCACCAGCTGCTCCTGCCAGAAACACCTTTGTACCCCCTTTGTTAAATTTCAATACAATAGTTCAGATGGCTCAGCAAAGGGAGGGCAAAAAAAAAAAATCAGAAGAGTCCACACACACATATGAGGACTCAAGGGGGCCTTAAATCTGTGGAGGGACTATTCCTTCTCCGCCATTATGAAAGATAGACGAGGGCATCCTTAAGACAACCACACTTGTCCACAACCTCTAAAGCAGAGGTGCATTTTGGCTGCTGCACAAACCAGTCATATTTTTATTCTTGTTTTTCTTTATTTTATTAACTGGCCTTTCTTTTATCATTCCCAGCTCAATAATTATCTGTGGTTCAGTGAATAAGAAAACTGAGCAGACAAAACCCACGTCCCTGGGTGTGTGCAAGGAGAGCCAGGCAAAGGGTGTAGCAATAAGTACTTTGCCTGCTACAGTGGCCAGTTACAAATAGGGTGCATTTTTAGGCAAACGTAAAATGCTCTCCCAGAGGTAGAGTCCTCCTGGGATAAACATGGTCAGAAGACATCTGGAGAAGTGTAATGTAGCCATTTGCTGAGCAATATTAAAGAGAGTGTGAAAATACATTTCAGAGAGCGCTCAACCAGCAGATCTCTGCAGAGACAATAGGCTATGCAGGGGTCTTTGGTAGTTGTCTGGGGAAATCAAAGTGCTCACTGGCTCTGTGCACTTCTGCTTTCGCAGTCCATCAGTATGTATAGCTGCCTGTTTTACCCCAGGCATGATGGTCATCCAGTGGTGGGGGAAATGATCTTGCTGTGAGCTGTGACTGCCTTCCAGGGCTGGGGCACAGGTAAGAGTGTCTGTACAGATTTAAGCAGGATGTTGGCGAATTGCTCCCAAAGGACCACAGCCTGCCCCTGCCAAGTATGTGTGCACTGAGCCCACCTCTCCTCCCTGCTCTCCTATCTGGTGAGGACAATACAGAGGACCATTCCCAAAGCTTGCACTTCTCTGAAATACATAGCTTTGTTTTACTACTGAACACCTGGGCATCCCTTTTCAAAGTGTGGACCCTTCTCTCTTTGCTTTGCCTTGTGTTCCCCTCTTTTCCCTTTCTTTATCTCTTCCCCTTATCTTTTTCACCCCTTTCCCCTTCCCTTTCCCCCTTTCTTCTTCCCCTTTCCCACATCTTTTTCCCCTTCCCCTTTTCTCTGGTCCTTCTTCCCCTTAGGATTCCATAGGTACTGGCAATTCAATTACAGGAGTTCAGACACAGAGCAGGGACGTGCAATAGAGGTAATAAACAAACAAACACTGGTCTGTGCATGGAGTTGAAGGAAGAACAGAGATGAACTCAAGCCCATTGCTTGCTTCCCTTTGTGCATCAGGATACAGAGGAATGGGTGCCAACCAAGATGCTGGGACAAGTGAGTTCGCAATAAGCCGCTTTCCCAACACTGCTCAGAAAATGCCAGGCTTGTGGAAGAGGCTACTTGGTGGTTTTGGAGGTAGCTGATCCCAGGAGAGCACATTTGGTTGGGTGCTGAGGATGCTGAGTGTGTGGGAAGCTGTGGCCAGCACACAAATATGAGAAACCATCAAAGCAGAACCTCACTGCTCTCCAGCATCCCCTCTCCCTATTTCCAGAGTCTTGTTTTTGTTATGGGAGGGGGAAAAACTTCGAACTTCATCTCCCAAGCAGACAATGATGAAATTCAGCTGTCCTTAAGATTGCCAAAGAGCCCAGAGACATGTAAGCAGTGCTGAGCCCTCCTGCAAAGCCAGTTTTACAAAAGACATTGGTTTCCACATAGACAGAATGTCTTCTAGCAGGAGGTGTTGTGCAACTCTACTATTTAATCCATGTTAATTGAATTGTTACCAATTTACCAGAAAAGCTTGGGTTTGGAGTTTTACTTTTTTTTTAAATAGAAAAAACCCACAGCTTTTGCAATATAAGAAATTTCCCTGTGAATGTGTTAACCTTATTAATTTTCTGTCATAAAGGAAAGAGAACTGTGAGAGTTTGATTTGCTGTTTTGAAACCAGGGTATTTCAATCGCCTCAAACCGAGTAGCATTTTTTTAATGTTTTATTTATTACATTTCTGGATCTGGTTCAACATCAGCTGTATATTTCCTACAAAGCTGTCACATGGAAATTGTGTCTTTGGGATCTCCTCTGCCCCACGGCACTGACCTTGCTGGCTAAAGCAGCTTCTCCAGTGCAGGGTGCTCTCCCTTGCATGGAAGTGGGTGATGCTGTCTTGGTGCCACACACCCGCAGGTGCATCCCGTGCTCTTTGCAGCTTGTCAAAACATTGCCACATCTCTTGCCTGTGCACGGTTCAAAACCACGTTCACACTTGCTTTGCTGAAAAGCTCTAAATTATCTGAAGCTTAAAGAAATCTGCCAAAGCCCCAAACTTAGCTGAAAGGTTAAAATTAGGCCAATACACCCAGCTAAGAAACTTTTCCTTATTGTAAAGTCTGTATTACATGCAAAGCAGGAGCATTTTATGGTTGCTACTACCTTCAAGACCTAGACTTGTACTCATAGAAGCATCTGACTTTCTCTTTTGAATCAATAGGTGATCTCAAGGTTTTACTGGTGGCTGAGGTTTTTTCCAAGCACAGAACCAGACCACTGCTGGCTCAATTCACCCTGATGTGATTTCTCCTGTAGCCCAGAATTACCCCAAACAACACTGCTGGAATTGCAAAAGGTGTCTTAGCAGCATATTCAAAACCACAGCAGACCTGCATGCAAACGCAGACCTCAGTCCCCTGCAGAATGAGCTTCAAATGGCAAAATTATGTGCCATAGTGTGGTGGTTTGGCCCTGGCTAGAGGCTAAATGCCCACCAAGCCACTTGCTCACTCCCAGAGGAGAAACAGGCAGAGCCTCTGTGGGTTGGGATAAGGACAGTTTACTGCCAAACCACCGTGAATGTAGAACAATAACAGCCAGTTACACTCACACCCAGTGCTAACACAAAGTACCTTATTGATCCAACGATTACAGAAGGCCACCCAACAGCAAGGGCCAACCGACCGGCCAACCCGATGTCCCAGCTGCACTCAGACTGTCCTGGAGGCAACAAACCCCTACCCTTCCCCAACCAGCTGCTTTTATGGGGAAGTGGTGTCAGGTGGTGTGGAAAACAGCCTGGGCTAACTCAGCTCACCTGTGTTGGCTGATTAGGGAGGTTAACCCTGGCCTGGCCAGAACCAGGACACATAGTGACTGAATTGTTCATGGAAAGGCATTACACCTCTTTGGATGAGTCTTTATCAAGCACAGTGGTTGTTGCAGGATCAGAAATTAGTCTTGCTGGTATCACTGCTTGCTTCTTTGCATGGCATAGTAGCGAGATGTCATGAGGAGTATACCTAAATGAAGTGGGTATACTCCCACTGACTGGTCCATGGAGGTATCTGGCCACTAGGAAATTCAAGGATCATGTGGTTTTGGTGGAAAGTAGGCCACCTAAGCAACAGAGTCATCCCAAATGGGCTATAAACCAAGTGTGTTCTCACTGTGTATAAATGAATGGGAAGTGTGTGGCTTTGGAAAATTTATTTTCTGTGGCTTAAACCTTCAATCAGCCCATCATTCACTCGACAGCTGGCAGAAGAGGGAAAAAATCCACTTTTTTGTGATAGATTGAAGATTTTACGTCAAAAAGGAGGCCAGATTGCTATGCAGAGTCAGCGTCCAAATAACCCTCATGTCAGTTTGGTCACTCACCTGGATCTCATACCCATGTAAACGAGAAGAAAACATGTGGCTGCTGGACCCCCTAACGCTGTCTCTGTTAGCTTTGCATCGCCATTCAGATCTGCCTGCTTTGCCACTGTCCCCAATTCCTTTTCTCAGCAGAACGGTTAGCTGCCTCTCAAACTAATTCACTTTATTTGCTTCAGCGATTGTACCTGGCATCCTCTCCCATATCTTCACTTGGGCTTTCCTTTAATTCTCTCTTCTCTCCGACTTCCGCAGAATATGTTCTCCCTGGTATTAAGGATGGATTTACTTCTGAGCAGGGAAAACTACAAAGTCATGAAAATCCTTTACAGTTCTAATTAGGCTTGAGTAATGTATGTAGACAAAGACAGCCTTACCTATACCGGTAAATGGAGGATCTGGGAATCTGGCTGCCTTTTGTTTTATTACTCAGTGGAGAACTACAAAACTATTCTATTTAATTATGACCAGGGACAACGTAAGCGACGAGCAACCCGCACGGCACAGTGCTGTGGGCAAGTTGAGTATAAACAGAGGATTTGGGGATCAGCCAGTCCTCATGGCTTATTGTGCCTCAGGGTTTTTTTCTTTGACTTCAGACAAGCCACTTAAATTTCCCTGCCTCTGCTTCTTCGCATGTGACAGGCAAGAGAAATGCATATGTGCCTTGTGTGATAAATGGGATGAAGTGTTTTAACTGGTGGCAAGTTTTATTAGAAATCTTGTCACTGTTGCGTAGATACAAGGATGAAGGATGTAAGAGAAATAGGAAGACGCAGCAGAGACCCCTCAGGTGGTCTCAGAGCAGAGGGGCCTTTTCTTTTCCAAGGAATTCCCACAAGACCTCATGCAATGTGATCTATTCTGTGCCTCAGTTTCCCATCTCTCAGATGGGGACTACAGGCAATACTGCTTCTTCACCATGTCCCTTCCTCCTGCTTTCCAAGGCCTGCCTTCCTTTCTTGGGGGCGCACAGACCAAGACTGATGGCTTGATTGAACCCCAAAGTTTTGAAAATTAAATGCCCTGCCATCCAGTAAGTTGCTTTCTTCACCAATAAACAACCTAATCTGGTAATGGAAGAAAGTAGACAGGAATGTATCTAAAAGGAAGGGTTGTAATAGGTTAAAATGAATCCTCCCACCTTTCCAGAAGTGAATGCACATTTATCTGAATTGCTTGATTGGAGTTGGTTATGTAAATGAATTATTAATATCTACACATGCTTTATTCTGTTACAATGAAGTCACAAATCAAATTAGGACAAAGATTTCTCTTTAATTCCTGTGCTTTTCTTCTTTTTTTTTAAATTACTGCACTTTGTATAATTTTTCATCTCAATCTGACATCTTATTAACAGGCTTGAAACCCACAAATTAGCATTTTTTAAAGCCCACAATGAGAATAAATGCAAACAGTCCATCAATATATATATATTTCCTCCTTATTTCTAGAATCCAGTGTCAGATATTTAGTCTCTCCCCAGTTAACCTCTGGGCAAATCTACCCCCTTTGCTTGCAAAGTTGAGTGCAAAGAAAGTCACAATGGACTGGGGAGCAAAGTCAGTACCATGGCTGGTACCAGGGTGGGATTCTGTCAGCTTAAAGCAGGTACAGACATTTAAATGGATGGTGGAGAGGACTGGAGAGCACTGCTCCACCATAGGAAATTAATATCCCCCTCTCCTGACCTGCCTGCATGTAAAAAATTAAAGAATATGGTAATAAAAAAAAGGCTTGTGTTTGCAGCAGATATTAGCCATGCTTTCCAAAGACCAAAGCAGTCCAAGAGAGTTCAAATGGGGAGACGTTGTGTGAGTGCCTTCAGTGTACCCTATGGAATGGATAACAACTCGAAGAATAATTTAGATGTAGAAGGCATGCTGAGAAATACAATTTCCATTGCAGCAAATCTGGGGGGAAAGGAATCAGTGTGATGCTGTTTGTTCCCTAACTGCAGAAAGGCTTTCACAGGGGATTGCATCAATTGCTGGTGCAGTGATCTTGTATGCTTTTGAAATGAGAACCTGCTCTCTTTATGGAAGGGGATGTCGCAGTTGGACAAAGGACCTCAGCAGATTAGATCAGACTTCTTCCAGCGTCTAAGTCTTTTTTATTTCCTTACTGATAAATTCTTCCTCCAACACAGCAGACCTCACTTTTCCCTACTCTCTTACTACCCCCATGGGCATTTGCATTTGGATTTCTGTGGAATACATTTCAGAAGCCCAGCTGATTCTTCAGTCAGGTGAAATCAAGTATGCAGGAGAACTTGAGAAATAACTGGAATAAGAAAACTCAAGGTAGATTATTTGTGACCATGTCATAAATTCTGTCTATTAGTTTCTAACTGCTTGGAAATCTCTGCAAAGCAAGGTGCTCTACCCTTTCAAAGGATGCTTTATAATCACTTCACTGTTAGAATCAAATTTTTGTTCTCTAAAATGAGCAGGGCTATGAAGAAGAGGCAAATGTGTGGTTTCATTTGCAGGGGCTGTGGAACTGAACCAGCCCGGACAGCCTAAATTCACTCCAAGACCCAGTGTGGTGAGGTGCCTGTGGGTTGGCTCGTAGCCTCCAAAGTGAGCAACCAAGGATACTCTGCCAGTCTCCTCTGCATGTGGCCAGGGACCTGAAGGAGTTGAAATGACATTCCCACATTGTTATGGTAAATCAGCATTTTTTTGGTGCAAAAAGAACTGCTTGAATTACTCTCTCTCAAATGTCACTCCAAGTGAGATCCACCCAGCTGCATCTCTGATATCACTTTTACATGTTCCTTTGCAGGGCATAAAAATCCTGTGTCTTCTAGTGTGTCTTCATGGGAGATCTGGGTCTTATCAATAATGCAAAGTTAAGAGCAGATGAATATATGACTGTGCCTGCAGTGCGGGATGCCCATCACTGACAACACCTGCCTGTGTGCATGGCCAGAAGACCAACAGCCATGCATGAGCAGCACAGCACACATCTTGTCATGTTTCTTGGTTGTCTTTTTTTGCGTGCTGCTTCAGCAAGAGCTTTGGGGTGTGTTTAGTGGTTGGTTCCTCTATGAAAATAACACTGGGGAAAAGGACATCTCCCTCTTTCAGAAGTGAGTTTTTTACTTCACTTACTGACTTGCTGCCTTTAAATTTGTGCTGGTGGGTGAAATAAAACAGGTCTGTGCTCATGATCACCTTTACAGGGTATTTGCTTTGCATGCATGGACAGGGGTTTTGAGGGTTACAACATCAGTTTTCCTGCCTGTGTCCAGTTTTAGGGGGACAACAGAGAATTTGAGTCTGGGTGAGAGAAATCTTTGGAGAGCCGTCCTGCCTTTGGCTCACCTTGTTGTTTTGTACTGCTGCAAGATCCTGGAACAATTGGCATAATTAGACATGCAGTACTATTTGAGCAGCAATACCTAGTCACAATGGAGCAATTAAGACAATTACTGTACGTTTTATGTAACAGGACAAATGGATCTCACTCCTAAAGTCTTTGAAAATCTCCTATAAAAGCCGTAATAATGCATTAATATATTAATCCTCCTAATCCTGTCAAACTACCCGAGTATTTCTGTGAAGGGGTTGACAGGAGATCTCAACACTAAGAGGAATAGCAGCAACCACTTGCTAGAATTTATTTTTTAACCATTTGCCTATGTCAGGTGTTGCAAACCTCTGTAGTTTAGTGGGTGAAGGGTGGCATAAGGGAGCAGAGAAATTTTGGAAAGCCTTGTCTTGACCTCATTATCACACTGAAATAGAACCATAGAATCACAGAATACTTTGGGTTGGAAGGGACCTCAGATGTCATCTAGTTCCAAACCCCTGCCATGGGCAGGACACCCTCACTAGATCAGGTTGCCCAAAGCCCCATCCAACCTGGCCTTAAACACGTCCAAGGATGGGGCTCTTGACCTCTGATTTGGAAAAGGTTCCCTGATTCGTGCCTATCAAACCCAGTAAAAATAAAAGTTTCCCCAAAGCCACAAAAGTAAAAGGAGAGTAATTCAGCCAGGAGTGAACTAGCTTGGCTTGGTGGTATGAAACTGCCCTAGCCAAGTAGTCCCAGCTAGTGCCCACTCTATACCCCTTATCACAGAGGTGGTAACCTGCCACATCTACAATCCAGACCCTGTGGAGACCTGAACTGAGACTGAACTCTGAGACATGCACTACCTGTCTCAGACTGAACTCTGAGACAGGTAGTGCAGTTGCAGCATTATTGAGAAAGGAGAGAAAGAAAACAGGGAAAACTGTGTTTCTGTTTACCTATGCTTAGATCAAGAGATGTCTCTGATTCTCCATTATCCAGCTGGCAAGCCATTTACAATACCTACTTAATCATGTGCCTATGTCTCCTGCTCTTAGGCAAAGCCCATATTCTTAGATTGCCATCAGGGGAGAGGATGCTGATTTGGATTGACAAGTTTTGGTGGTTTTTTTTTCCCTTCTTTTAAATCCTGCCTAATATTCTGTTCCAACTGCAATCTCTCCCCACATGGATATCTTTGATTCCCAACATAACTTCAAATTAGTTTTAACCCTCCACCCACCACACTACTGACTGCCTCAATTCTTCAGTAACTCCTTAACGAGTTGTTAACCTATTGTAAGATAACATACTCTTTTCTGCCTGGCATGGCAATGCTGAAATCTCAGTGTGAAGCCTTTTTCACAAAGCCAGCCTTGCATTTCATAGCAACCAAAAATTGACAATCACATTTATACAGTATTATACATCTTACTGATACAAGTAGCTCATTAATAGCTCTTAATTGAGACTAGACTCAGTGGCTAAGCATCCACTTTGAGAAGATAATGGGTGTGAGGTGAGCGACCCCTGCTCAGTCTTTGAGGGATTTCATAGCACCTGGATTTTCTGAATAGCCTAGGGAAATTAGACACAAAATAGCTTTTGTATTTCACTGAGAACAGATAACTAGTCTGGCTTAGAAAACAAAACTCTCAACTTTAAACTTCCTATATTTTAGGTCTCGATCTGAAATCCAAGGCTAATGCTTCTTTTCCTAATTTAGAGGTCCAAGGATCCTTTAAGGTCAGTGAATCGTGTCGACGCTAGTTTAGTTGAGGTATCAGGAAGTAAAGTACTTTCCGAAAGCCCAGGACACATCTAAACAAAGCCCGTGCCTGCTACGTTATCTTAAGCAAACCTATGGAGCAAAGGGAAAGGTTGGAACCAGCTCCCCTTTACAGCAGAGCCTGTAGTTGGAGTAGTGGAAAGTGCTGTCCTGGTCCTCACCTGTAATGGTTGAAGCTGATTTGCAACAGAGGAGTTTCTGTCTCTCCATGCCTAAACATTTGAGACACCTACATGAAGCAGGGAATGAGAATAGGGGGAAGAGGTTATGCCCTTTTTCCTGTGAAAATTTCTGAAGGGAAAATTTCTCAACGAAGCTTATGCTAAGGGATGGTGTGAAATTGCTTCTAGAGCAGTGCAAAGGCAGGTGTGTGCAGTGCTGTGAGGGAACACAGCCCCTGCCCATGCGGGAGCAGCCTGGAAACCAGCAAAGGCAAGTGCTGCCTGTGATCCTGCAGCAAGCCAGTAGTGAGTTGGGCAGTTGGAAGATGGAGGCATTAGGGTTACCTCGCTTTGACCTGGTCAGGCAAGGAGTGTCCCATACCAGGCTGGTGCTGGGTAAAGAGCTGGGGCAGGGATGGAGACTTGGCAGCCTGATGTCCCCAGCGCAATGATCTCTAGCAGGAGAGCAGTAGCAGCCCAGCAACTGACAGCCATCCATCTACCCACAAACCTTTAATTAAGGTAAAAACTCTGCTCTCCAAGCAGAGCAACCTATTCTCAGCATGGGTCTTTGCATAGTAGGTGATGTGCAATCCAGGTGATGAGTCAGTCCGGGCACCATAGGGCTTGGGAGGTTGGGGTTGGTGATTCAGTGTTAACAAATCTCTTCCTGTCAGGAACAGGTTGTAACACCCAGACCAACCTTTGGCATACACCAAAAATATGTTTGTGCAGCTTAATTTAAGTAAGACTCTGTGGGAGGGCTGGTGACCTCAACTCCTCATTCTGATAGCGGAATATGTTTACAAAAATTAAGGTTATCGATTGCAGTGATTCTTTTCAATCAGCCTATTAATGCTCATTTTATGTAACAGGACAAATAGATCACAGTGTAAAGTCTTTGAAAATCCCCTGTGAAAGCTGTAATAATGCTTTAATGTATTAATCCCCTTAATCCTGTCAGACTCCCAAAGAATTTCTGTAAAGGCTGACAGGAAATCTCAATACTAACAGCAGAACCAGCAGCAGACACTTTTCAATAGGTGGTTTTAACTATTTGTCAGTCTTTTGGCTTTAAAATACCCCCTCAGCTGAGGGTGTGGAGAACTGCGGTTTGTGAAGCACAGGGAAAGATTTTAAGCGGTTTTGTGGGTTGGACTGTCCTTTAATTTACATCATGTGAAATCAAAACTACTGCTGGATGCTGACATGAGGGTGAGGATCAGCATTTTACATCCTCTTTTTCTGTATCTCCCTCAATTTTCTGCCATGCTTCACGTGCTGGCGCTTTGCTCCTGTCATCTTTCCTTGGGTTTTGCCAAGCACTTGTATACTCCTGCGCCTTCCCGCGTGGCACGGTGATATACACCGTTGTCTCCTGGTCTCTAATTGCATTGCACGCTCCTGTGGGTTCAACATGCTCTGCAAGCAGGCTGGGGATGCTGGTTCTTGGGGTTACAGGATATAAACGCTCTGCCAGGGCGCCCATGTATCTCTTTGCTCAAGCACTGGAATGTAGGGAATAACTTTGAAAAGAGGAAAATCAGATAGTGCCATGTTAGGAACATAATGGCAGTGCTTCTTTGAAAGGTGGCACCTTCAATTTCAGGTATGTTCTTAGCAGTCTATAATTTAGATGGAGCTGAAGCATTTAGTCTGTAGGACTTTGTTTTTCTTCCTTCACCTTTTCTTTAACTAGTAAAGAAAATGACATTCTGTGTAAAATGTAATAACCAATAATGAATCCTTTAAAGTGCAACATTATCTTTTCAGCACACATTTCCCCTGCACCTCTCCTAATTATTTGATTAAATATGTGCCTTAGCGGGTTTAATGTTTACCGGAGTGATCAGGATGAATTCATTTTCCTTGTAGCGAACAGAAGATAGCGTGTTTGAGGATCCTGTGCAGTTACGTGCCTCTGTGATATGGGAGGGAAAAAAAACCAAACAATGACAGCTATGCAGGATCAGCACAGCCCATGTATTAACTCCAAGTCCGCTTTTGATTTCATTTACGCAGTGAAAACAGAGAGTAATTTCAGTAAATCAGCAGACTTACTCTGAACACAAAGTCAGAAACTCTGTGCTCCTCCCTGCTATGTCTAGCACGGCTGGTGTCTCAGCATCTTGTTGGCTGGCTAGTTTAGAAACAGATCTTTTATGTTCAGGGTAAAACCAGTGGAAAATGAAGTCCTCTATCAGCATCAACATGCTGAGGAAAAAGTCTTTCTCCCTGACTGCAGCTTTCCTGGTGGAGCAGTGGAGAATGGAGAGAAGGTAACTTCTCCGTCTGGAGTTGCATAGACAAAAAATGGGCAAACTTCATATTGACAAATTGGGATCCACTGGTCGAGGATCGATCAGCGATTACTGTTGGCTCCTTTCAAATATCTGTATCTTCTTTGGTCTGGACTCCTCACTTGGACACAAAACTATTGATGTGCTTCAGCTGGGAATTCCCAGTATGAACAATGGAAAACTGCCAAGCGATGAAATTACAGTGTGCTGGGGGAGATGTAGTCCACCCACTGAGCATACCCCACACAGGAGAATGAAAACACAGTGAAGGCAGCGTAAAAATGCCTGTGAAGTACTGTAGCATCATTTATTAATCTCTGGTTTGGTGTACATGATGTGCAAAAGTGTACAGTTTAGAGGTTTTCATGTAAAGATCAATGTTTTCCCTGGGTAGGCGGAATAATTATTTTCTGACAAGCTTAAACTCTGAGTCACCACCAAAGCACAAAGCTGCGATCCTGGAAGGTGGCTCTCATGACACTGTCTCCAGCAGGAGGGCTCTCCGGTTGCTCCGGGCAGAGCCTGGGTGCAGTGCGTGGCTCCCCACTTTCCCCAGCAGATATGATGGCTTAACCTGACTCATGCATTTTCCACTTTACCCTGTGCATCGATAGTTTTTTTGAGCTACTTTTGCAAGAATAGCATTCAACATTTTCTTGCTTAATGCCTTGGCAACAGCATTTTTTACCTTTTTTTTTTTTTTTTTAAAAAAAACCAGCTAGTACAAGATGCTGTGCCAAGAAAAATCTAATGCTTGTGCAGAAAGGATTAACTAGATATCATAGCAATATCTGTCAGTTTACCCACAGAAGAATGGAAATAGTTTCCTTTTGTGCAACACAGTTTAGAGAGTATTTCACCTTAACTTCTATGCTGAGACTGTTTTCAGTCCAGAGATAAGTCTTTGCAAGGAAATCGATAATAATCCATGCATGTGCAACTCGCATCAGCTTCCACAGGACATTAGGTTTTGTATTAACATAACTGAAAATTGGAAAGTTTGTTTTTTCAATAGAGTAGAGATAACTACTGTTAAGTGCTTTTTCACATGTGTGTGAGAGGCCCATCTGAGGAGGCAGACTATAAAATAGAGGTTTGTAGGTACGTTGTTTCATACAAGCTTCGCATTGCAAGCGTTTCCAAAAGATAGCATCAGAAATTCATGACACATTAGGCTAGCTTCATTAGAGACACACAGAGATGTAGGTTTCGTCTAGAGAATTGTAAATGACCAATTTGTCATTTCTTTACCTGTTGATCAAACAAGGATGAGAAATAAGGGAATTCGTAGGTCTGGGACTGAAAGGGAACGGATGTCTCTTCGGCACTATAAAATGCCTCTCTAATTAGTAGGGGAATGTCAACAGAACGTAGAACCTCATGAACAGGAATTCAAGGGAGAGTAAATATCATATAAAACACGGGCAGTGTTGGCCTAGGGATTACGGATTCCCCCAACTGTTTTAAATGGTACCTCTACTCTGTTGCTGATGCTCGTGCTTGCTGTCCTACCAAAGAATGAAATAAATTGTATTTGTGGCTAAAAGGATAAAAGATAAAATATGGAGTCTCTCACTGTTTTGCGATGGGTTTAAAATCTGGGCCAGGTTCTCAATGATCTGTGACAGGTCAGTTCTGTACCTCAGGTTTATTATGCTGAAAATCTGCACTGCGAGGCATATTCCAACATAAAAGAAAAGCACTGCTACAGCTAGAATTGAAACCAAAGAAAAAATAAGCTTTCTATCAGTAAATGTTCATGCTTTCCTACCCTAAGATATAAAATAAATAAACCAATCCATCAAGGTTCCCTTTAAGGTACAGAGGCAAATCTAGCTACTGGTCCCAATTTCGTGCTCCTTGCCTCTGAGGACTGCTGAGATTGGAGGAGTGGAAGTTGCAGTCCTCTGATCAGACTCAGCCTGTGGACCGGGTTCACCACAGCTCCTTCTGTCATAGCTGCCTATGTGAGATGATGGGGTTTACATCATGTCAGTCTGTAGGAGAGCTCGAGCTGATGCTGGGAGCTTGCATTCAGCTCACAGTGCTGGGGGAAAAAACCCTAAAAATGTATATATATATATATATATATATCTCTAGCAGTGCCCAGGGCTGCGTGCAGACACCTTGTGATGCTTGTGTATGTGTGTGGGCAGGTAACAGCACTGCCACTCTCCATCACGTAAGCTAAATTTGTGCCACGCTGCGTCATGCTTACTGGGGTGTCTCATGCCTGCTAACCTCCTCCATGCCCAGGTAAGGTCGCTCTTGCCTGTATCTGTGAATTCCTGGTAAACTGGTGGGAGGCTTGCTGGTATTTCTGTTTGGAAAAGCTGTGGATATTTGGTTGAATACGAGCCAGTCTTAGGGGCCTGTACTTGTCTTCATTCACAGATGTGAGAGCATGAGTGTTTAATTTCTTTGGAGAGGGTTTTAACCTACTGCTGGATAGGTATTGGATGAGGTTTATCTATTTTATCAAATAATGAAAAATCAGGAGGCTCTGGAATCTGTTGTTGACCTGACTGGCACAACTTATTGCTCTCTGAGCTCTTCTTATTGATGGAAAATCTAAATCAGAAACGCTGTTGTCTTGCTTGGCATGAATCGACTCGTTCATCATCATTTTCACCAGGGAAACCAGCTCCCAAACTGGCTGTCAAGAGTGAACTCTGACGAGCAGCCTCTCTAAACTGGGGTTGTTGAACATGTGGGGGAACCTCTTAGTAATATTGACTCTGGTGTTCAGTTGATTGTCAGGCTATGACTTTTCAGAAGTGGCTCACAATAGAGCTTTTCTCACACTTCATGTTTGTAGTTGGAGACGTATGGGAAGTGTCTGATTTGAGGTATCCACTCTCAACACAAGAATGACATGGACTTGTTGAAGCATGTCCAGAGGAGGCCACAAAAATGATCCAAGGGCTGGAGCACCTCTCCTACGAAGCCAGGCTGAAAGAGTTGGGCTGGTTCAGCCTGGAGAAGAGAAGGCTCCGGGGGACCTTATAGCGACCTTCCAGTACCTGAAAGGTGCCTATAGGAAAGCTGAGGAAGAACTGTTCACAAGGGCATGGAGTGATAGGATGAGAAACAATAGTTTTAAACTAGAAAAGGGGAGATTTAGATTGGATATTAGGAAAAAGTTTTCACTCTGAGGGTGGTAGATCACTGGCACAGGTTGCCCAGAGAGGTGGTGGAGGCTCCATCCCTGAAGACATTCAAGGTCAGGCTTGAGGGGGCTCTGAGCAACCTGATCTAGTGAAGATGTCCCTGCTCACTGCAGGGGGTTGGACTAGATGTCCTTTGAAGGCCCCTTCCAACCTAACACATTCTATGATTCTATCATTCTATACCAAATCCTCCATGAAAAAAACATATTCCATATCCTTTATTCCTTTTGAAAATCCTGGCTGTGGATTTTCACTCTGACAAAGATTCACAAGCCCCACAGGTACTTGACTGAAAATGTAAGGAAACTCTGTGCATGAAATCCTATGATCCTTCAATGGAAAAATATTTATGTTCCAAAGATGATCTGTTCTGTGGTATATTTACACTATTTTATAGAAACATGCATGTGGGGATATATATTTACTTCAGTAATTATATGCTCCATAGTGCTCTGAGAAGAAAAAACATGCCAAAAATAATTCAAATAAATATTAAGGCCTTGACATAACTAGTACTGCAGTGATGTAGTTTTCTAAGTGCAAAATTTTTCCCAGCTCTTCAGTATGTCATGAAGGAATAATGAATGCAAATACTGTTGATAGTCATTAAAATTCTGCAAATGAAAAATGACTCACCCCTTCGTTAATTCTAGCCCATTGCATAGGGAACCTGTGAATGCCTTTGTCAGTGACACTGTTAGCTTTGGAAAATGAGAAGAAGGTTCTTGAGTAGCTTTCCTGTTCCTGGGAAACTTTGTCCCTGTATGGTAGCAAGTCTTCTGACTGCCAAAATGATGAAAGCCATTTAACCACCTTAGACGTGTGAAATGGCTCCAAAAATAACGGCTGCATATGACAGTGAGACTGGGATGTGGTATGAAAGGGTCAGTGATGGTGCTGATCATTGTGATTAAGAAAGGACTATCACCTATGTTCTTGAGGGAATTTGGGGCTCCATTGTGCTGACTTCTAAATAAAATGTCTCTGGAGAACTGGTAATATAAATAGGAAAGACTGACAAAAGATGAGAACTATTTTAGGAATGGAGAATTGAAAAAGTGAAGGATTATTGTTAATCTTGAAGCACACTGAAGCCCTGCTTGCAGAGCAGGACCTCATTGCAGTGGATGCTCTATCAACAGTGAATATCTTCAGAATTGTGGGTGCCACGGGGTCATCCTTCTGGGAGTCCACAAGGTCCATGGGAGGCAAGGGAAAATGGGACATCTGGGAGACTTGCTTCAGCTTTGCCCTTGGAGCAACGTGTCTTTACTGCTTGTGGGATGTTTCTCAGTAGCTGCAATGAGACCAGAAATGGGAGCCCAAGTTGGCTGAAAACAGCAGTAGGAATAATTTGTCTTTGACAGAGCTAAAGTCCTTCATTTTCATTCAATTGGATAACGTGAGCTACAACCTTGCGATTTGCTAATTTGTTGCACTGGAATATGATTAGAAGATGTTTTGAGACTGGGTGATGAGGAATTTTAATAAGACATTTCTGAGGTGGGGCTGTTCTGACACCAAGGATTTTGTTACAGTATTTTAAGCTCATTGTGACTCTAATGATGTTACAAATGTGGAAGTGAGATAAATATAAATGAATTGCTATTGAACCAATCCAACGAGAAACTTTTAAAGTGTTGTGGGACATATGTAAATGAATATGTAAATTAAATGGTTTGGGTTACAAAAGGACATGTCTGAGGAATGGCTCTTTGGAGGTTCTTTGGATCAGCATCAAGGATGCTGATCATTTGGAGCTTTTACATATGTTAATCATCTTGTTCTTCCAGGCCAAAGAGGCTATGAATATAAAAGTGCTAACAGCCTATTACCAAGTTGTTTGCAAGAGTCCTCATAATAGAAACGTTAACTGGATGGCTTAATTTCTACTTAAATAAACCTGCAGTTTTCTGTAATAACTGGAGTGTGATTGGTTGGAATCGGATCTATCTAAAGTAACCAGCGTAATTAGGGAGCCTTATCTCAGTTTAGTCTGACAGTCAACAAAAGGTTTGACATGGAAACAAGTTGTTTTAGGGGTGATAGATGGGAAGTAGCTAAAGGATGGTAACAGGGAAGCTCAAAGGGGTCAGAGTGATGGGTAGGAAAATTGGTGTTTGTCACAGCAGTTCGAGTTGAGAGGAATTGCCCAGACTATAGCTTTCCAAGCCAAAAGAAAAACATCAGTCAAGATAGAAGATGAGCAGAGGGCTTGCTTGGTTTGGCTAAGGTTAGAGAATGACTCTATGGGCTAGGTAAGTATAACATGAAAATTAGTAAATTTTTCTACCAGTAGGTGATGGTCTGAAAGCCCTCAGGCTTTTTCTTAGGGAAAAGACCATTTCTTCTGATTCTTGGTGTAATACTAAAAATAATCCCTATGATGACTAGGCAGCTTGGTTGCCCTTTGCAACAGCTCTCCTCACTGCAGCTGGTATGTTTTAGAAATGTCCCAGTATGTCTCTCATGTCTAGCTGGATCATAGAATCATAGGGGTTAGAAGAGACCTCAAGAGACCATAGGGTCCAATCCCCCTGCCAAAGCAGCTCCCCAGCTCGTATTGCATATTATAGGATGCCCTACTCTCCTCATGTTTCCTTACACACTAGCTGTGATGGAAGAATACCTCTCCCCAACTAGCTTTCGATCTCTTAACTCCTTCCTTGCAGCAAGGAAAGACCAGCAGCAGTGATGCTCCAGGACTATGGGGAATGCAGACTTGCCTTTTGCAGTTCTAGTCCTCAAGAGTGAGTGAGTTTTTTATTCTTATAATTTTATTTTTGCACCCTACTGAGGAGGATTGCTCTTTGACTGGTCGGTCATGAGGGGTGGGAAGAGAAACTCAAGTTTTTCCTGCTTGGAGAACCATGAGGCAAGGAGAGATGCTACTGAAGTTTCCTTACAAGATATTTTTTTAGTGTTTTGAGGTGCACTGCTCCCCTGAGCGTGGCTTTTTAAAGTAATAACATCTAATTTAATTTCTGATGTATTTAACTGAAATCTAATTTCCATTTTTGTGTCCTGTAAAGAACAACTGGCTCTGGGGATCCCTGATAAAGCTGTGGGAGGGACCCCCTGCTTCCATATGCAAGGAAGTAATCAATCTGCTGCCAGGAGTTTACACTAATATCTGTGGTGATTGCAGCTCACGTATAATGAAGACAAATCCTGTTCTGGCTAAAGATCAATAATTCAAGGGGGGAAGGGGGAGCCAGGAAAGGGGGATGGAGATTGCAGGAGCATCTGCCAATGAAATGCTTTTTGAAAACAATGAGATTTAAAAACAGAGTGTAGGACAATTACTGAGAATTACTGAATGTCCTATGGGTATGAAGACAACCCTGTGAATATAAAATATCCTCTCCCACCCCTTCCAAACTCCAATTCCTTTTAGGAGCTCCTAGGAGAGGTATTTAGAGCCTATTAGAATGGCAGGAAGCCAGCTGTTAATCAGCATGCTAATTCTGGGATGGCATCATATGGACCAGTAGTGTTACCTGCATACGTTAAGGGTGAGGAAGCTGAGCTGGCAGCTTTGGCCTGATTTCCTCAGCTTGCAGCTCCACAAAGATCTGGCATCTTCTGGGGACTAGAAGGCATCCAGGGAAGATGGAGCAAGGCTGGGATGCAGATGTAGAGGGTCTGTGTTAAATTTGTAGCACCAGTCCTTCCTGACGAGATGGGGAAAGTGATGTGTTTGCTCACCCTACACACGGGCAACAGGATGAGGACAGAAAAGTGAGCAGACCCATGAGACAACTTATCTGCTATTGAGGATGTGTTGGTGGGCCTGCTATGCCAGTTAAGGGATGCATCAGACAAGACATGGGCATCTGGGGCTGGACTAAGTCATCTCTTGCCTCCTGAAGGGAGAGGATTCTGGCTCCCACGGGCTCGTCTCCGCCCAGGCACCATCCCACCTCATTACACTTGCCATGGGTCTTAATATTTTACCATACATGTCTCATACTTTAAAGTATTTATTGGACATGTGCTCAGGCTGTTGTCACAACATCTTGAATCAGATCAGAGAGGTAATGTTAACAAGCGTGACAAGGCAGAGACTGGACTGTTTGGGCTGTTATTTCTCCTCTTCATGCTGTGAAAGGGTTAAAGGGCTGCCTGAGACTCCTTTTGCTGAGACAAGAGAAGTAAGGGTGTATTGATTTCAGCCCCTCTCCCCCCTTTTTTTCTTTTTGAGTGCTATGAGCTCTGTTTTTCGCTTGCCCTGCAAAAGTGATTATTCAACATAAACACAGACACTTTACAGTGTTTACAAGTTAGCTGATGTAGCAAGTCTCCTTGTCATGTGCTCCTGGAATATAGGGTAGGGTCGATGTTGCCAACCTTGAGCATTCAGGAACCACAAGCTAAATGCTTCTAGAAATCACAAGATTGGCTTCAAAATCACGAGGTTGGGTATTTTTTACTGAAGAAAGGAAAAGGTCCAGAAGTTTGTTGCTGTATCTTTTCAGAGTCTGGAAGGAACAGATCATCACATGGTCATAATGTAAAAAAAAATATTTCTCCTCTGGGAAAAAGGATGAGATACTCATGTTGTGTTCCTTTGTTTTTTCAGTCTTAGCATGTGGCTCTGGAAGCTGGAATTTCAAAATTTAAAACTGCCAAACAGTGTGAGACAACATCAGCAAGAGCTGATGTCATGGCATCAACTCAGCTGCATCTTGTTTCTCTTTGGCTATCAAAAATAAAGGGGTAGGAAAGTTCTGCTTCCCCTTCAGGAATATTTTAGTGCAAACTAAAATATTCTGTGCAGTCAACTGAAAATACAAAGAAATATAGAGCATTCCTGTTGTTTATACCCCCTACTAATTCACCCTTGAAACTGAAGGTAGGAGTAAAATGATGTGTGTCTTTGTGTAAGAGGGGGATGACAAGCCTGTAAGAGAGGTTCCCCAGAAGCAGAACCATCACCCCTGGCAGAGTCAGTGCAGGAGGGGGACAGAGAGAGAGGCTTGAAAGCTGGACATGCCAGCGAACACGCTGCCTTTCTCCCTGCCTGAACAAGGGAGGAATTCAGTAGAGCTTCATCTCTAGGGACTTCAGTGGAAACAAAGGCTTGTCAAGGCATGGTGCAGCTTTGCTGGATGTACGTATTGCTGGATGTATGTTGTGCTGGATGTACGTTGAGCTGGATGTATGCTTTGCTATATCGTCACAGAGGCACCGTGGAGACATTCAGGAGCCTGGACTGTGGGTCTTTTGGACACATTAATCCCTGAGAAGCCCTCTGTTCCAGGAGGGATTTCATGCCCTGCTCTCTATTGAGGAGGAAATGTTATTTCTTTTGGGTGGGTATCAGGGCAGCATGGATGATTTGGAAGAAATGGAAAAGAGACTGTGGAATTTGTTCCTATCTCCCCAAACTCCCTTCAGGACATTTCTGGTATGTTTTCTAGCTATGCATAAGCTGAGATCATTTTCATTAAAGATTAAGCCAGGCTAACAAGTTTCATATCTTCAGCTCCTCAATCTCTCTGCTCTCTGGCTGTGACTGCCCTTGGGGCATCATTCTCTGATAAGATCTCCCAGAGCAGTTCGGATCAGTGTTCAGGGACTGGCACAGATCTCTACAGCCCTGCCCGTCAGCCACCCCCAGCTGAGAAAGAGCCTTCCTCGGAAAGCTGCAGGGCAGAGAAGTCTGAAAGTCAGCTCTCTCCATCACAGCATGGTCCCGCAGCAGAAAGGACTGGTGGAGGAGGTTGTGCCTGAGTGGGAAATAGCCTTCTGTCCTATTCAGAGGTCAGACTGAGCATGCTGGCGAGCATCCCTGGGAAACTATCCTCTTCTGTCCCTGCTATAACAGTTCATAGCTGAAAAGAACATCATGTTCCCAGGATTGGCAATCCAGAAAGTTTAGTCAGTGCTAAATTCACTTCAATAATAATCTCAATGAATCAGGTGGGAAATATTTCACAAGCTTAAACCACCGAAGAACCTACAGGATTCTCTTAAATGGAAACCCATGGAAGTGAGCATTGCCAATTTATTCTGAGGGGAGACTGGGAAAGAGACAGCAGTAATTTTATAACATTGCAAAGCTGTGGCTTTGTAGTGGAGGGAAACATTATAACGTTTGTGAGTGAGGTCCTCTTAATTTTCTTTTTCACCACTTTAATACTGCAATCTTTTTTTCTCGATTGAAGGAAGAACTAGAGGCCAGCATCCCATCTGCCTCTCCTGAATGTTAAGCTGATGTATGCAAAATGGGAGCGAGCTGGAAACCCAGTGGACTTGCATGGGATACAGAGACACAGCAAAGGCACATATGCTGCAGCTACAACTATGTCATTTTACTGCTATATGTAAAATGCCATCTGTGGTGCAGAGACCTCTGCTATGAAGGAGATGCACATTCAACCCAGAAAATTGTCAACTGAAGTGCTATAAAGTTCTCTGTAAGTGTCTTCATCACTCATTGCTTGAGAAAAGCACCTAATACCATGGAACGCTGTAGCAAGAACTAATGTAGGTGTAGCAAGCCAAAACCAACACTGGTGTAAATGGCTGCAGCTCGATTGCCTTTAGCAGCAGAAGTGGGTCCAAGCTCCATGGATCTCACAGATGAAAAGGGGTGTAACTCTGCTGCATGTGGTGGTGCCTCAGTGCAGCGCCATTCAAAAACCCAGAGAGGAGGCTGGCACTTGTTTTCCACATGATTTAAATTGGGCCATAATCTTTTGTTTAAAGACCAATTTTATGGCAACCAGGAGGCCAGGGGTGCCAGACTCCATCCTCCCTTAGCTGGGCTGTATAATTCTGCAAGGCAATTGAGAGTTAGTCCCTTAAACTTCACCTTCACATCTTTCTCCAGGCAACAGAAGCTTGAAGGTGCAAGCTGTCTCCCACACACAGGGTCCAGCAACTCCAAAGACATTAGCAACCTATAACTGTGAATGTTTGTCTTGCAAGGACTCAGGTGAACAGCTGTGCTTTCCCTGAGATGTGCGATACCACTTATTGCCACGCCGTGACCTCATGCAATGTCAGTGAGCTAAGGAGGTGCTTAGGTACAAAACTGAGCAAGAAGGGAGGAAAATAAAACAAAAATCCATTCCCTTACACTCCCTGTAAGGGTGGCTGCAAACACCAGGTTTTAGCAGGGAATGCCTTGTGTGTGTAGTGCTGGGCTCCCCCACTCCCACCTTCCCCAAGGCCTGGCAGGGAGGTCCTGTGCCATCGCCAGCAGGAGGGCTCCTGCCAAGGAAGTGGCTCATTAGCGGTTCCAGCAGTGGGAACCTGCTGTTTAGTTGCTTTGCTCTTGCCTGTAGATTGGACTTGCTGCCCAGCTCGGCGCTCGTAAAAGCAGCGGGAAGTTTTGAGACGTTTTCCTCTTGCCAGCAGGCAGCGGCTCGTTCAGCGCAGCCCTGGAGAGCTCTGGGGCAGTGGTGCAACCACAACCAGGGGAAAAAAAGGGCCAGGGAAAGCGGGGAGCTGGCAGGCTGCTTGCATCCGTGTCGGGAGAGCAATAGTAGAGCAGAGAGGAAAGGAAGGGGGAAGATGCTCTTTTTCCTCCCAGTATTTACAGATTCACAGAGTTTTAGGGGTTGGAAGAGACCTCCAGAGATCACCAAGTCCAAACACGTTGCACCTGTGTTTATTGAGTTTCATCACTGTAATTGGTAGAAATGAGGAAGAGGCAGAGATACCAACACAGGGTTTAGAGGGAGTGTGAATACTGGGGCTTGGCCTTTTTATATAGCATTGTTTGAAATGTGTGCTATGTAGTATGATTTACTGCTGAAAGGATCGAGACAGACCAAGCTACCCTGGGCTTGGACTCAATCTCTGATCATTAAAGCCCTTCAGAGCTCTAGGAGGAGTGGGTGTGCATTTGGTAGAAGTCACATGGGTACCTTTGATGGAGGCAGCTCAAGGTACAAAAACTAGAAGAGCTTAGTGGGAGGGAAGAATCCCATAAATGCTGGACTGGGGACACAGGAGAGGGAGGTGAAGGACACTGCAGACAGGACTCCTCATGGTGCCAGGGTCTGCTCACAGCTGAGTTACAGGGTCTTGCTCAGTGCATGCCAAGGTACCCATTCCTCCTCCTGCTTTAGTTCTGGACCCATTCCTGAGCTGTGCTTCTGTACTGGGAGCTCCTTCCCTGCTGAGGGCTGAAGCCTGTTCTCAAATTAAGCAAGAGCAGCATATTGACCAAGGTAAATGGAGGTGCTGCAGATTAAAGATAAGATTTTCTGGAGAAGTGCACAACTCCTGTGCCTCACTTCCTCTCCAGTACACGAATTTTGACCTTTGCTGTGAAAGCTGCTGCCACTTCATCATTGTTAAAATACATAGACAAACGACCCTGAGTTTGCAGCCTCTTCCATTTCCCCACTGTGGGTTTTCCATCTTCTTTCTCCTCATTTGTATCACAGTCTCCAAAGGACAGGGACTGTACTCTTTCTTGTCTCTCAATAGCATGGAGTGAACCACCAGAGCCAAGCCTATAATCAAACCGTAATAATCTTCCCAAACTGCAACTAGACTCCATTTGTTCCTGCAGAAGACACAGCACTGCTAGCCTAGGGGCTAGCAAGGTGAAAAATTCACCATGCTAGCTTCCCAAGCCCAGGGAATAGACCCCAACGTGCGGGAATTCACACTCTCATTTATTATAGAGTATTGAGATGGCAACTAGAGATGCTGTTCCTGATCAGAGCAGACGAAATGTTCACACTTCCTCCCAGAAAGTAATTTGCCATGAGTGCACAATGAAAAGGGAAGAACTGTCCCTCCATTTACTGCAGGAGGAACTGAAGCCCTGAACACTGCAAAGGAATCTGGAGGCAGAATCAGGGGTTAAACTCACTTCTTTCAAGCTGCAGCACAGTGAATTTGCTACAGCACTCTCTTTCCCAGGCATGCGATATGAGGACAGTTATGGGACAAAATATACCATTCCTATCCTTTTTCATTGCATTTTTGTGCTGCCTGCCACCACAGTCGTCGGGGAAGAAAGGCCATTTTGTGCAGTGAATATACCCAGAAGGTACCTTAGGCTGAAATCAAAATGGTTTTGGTCTTTCTGCACTGGAATACAGAATAATTCCAACTTCTTTCCTAGTTTCTTGCTGGTGGAGCAAAGAGCTACAATTTGAATTGAAAGTGTAGCATGGCTGCAATGTGGAAACGCTCCTGCTCCACCCTGATCTGGTGTAAACCCTGTCAGGGTTAACTCAGACCATAAAACATGGAAATGTCAGTGCATTAATTTCCTGACAGGCAACCTGGCATGGGGCTGAGCCCATTCCTTGATCACCAGCTTATTTTATGTGATCACATTTTGAGTTTTCTTTCCCCTCCTGTAAATTTTGCAAGCCCTTCATAGCTTGCATCCTGATTCTCACAAGCTTTGACTTGAAGCTAAAATTCAGCATGAACTGAAGCAGCAAATGCTGGTGTGTGGTCCTTTACCCAGTGCTGGAGGGATGCACAACAGCCTGATTCCTCCTCAGTGTAGGGTAGTGAGTGGTCAGTGTAGTTTTGCCTAGCTTTATTTCCATCCCCTGCAAAAGGCACTTTTACACTTCCACTGCCTTTTCTGAGGGCAGTGTTTTAGTGACTGTCACAGTAATCTTCAACGCTTTATGAACATATCATTCCAAGCAATGGAAAATACAGGCAGCCTGAGGGTCACATAGGCCAGTCCAGGTTGGTGCTTGCCCTGCACTTGTTGACAACTCACTGGTCACCACTCTAAGTAGATGCTACACATGGAAATGTAGCAGATTAAAAGGCGCCTTTAATGCTCCTATTGTCTGTATCTAGAAAAGTCACAAAAGATAGATAGGTAGAGTCCCTCGGCACTGTCTCTAATTCGTATGTTTGTGACTTTAATCCTTAGCTTGATGGTGTTTTAATTGACAGAATGTTAATTCCTTGTTGTGGTAATCCTTCTGGCGCATGGAGATGTGGACAGATGCTCTCAGTTCACAGACAGGGAATGGGAACAGGCAGGAGGGGCTGGCAATGTGGTAGTATTTACACAAATATTTCCTGGTTATTTATTTTCATGTACTTCAACTCACACTATGGCACTGAAGTTCACCAAGATTGTGTCTGTCTCTCTTTCCCAGATTGCTGCAATAGAGCTGTAACTTCTTTTTTACTTCTTTTTTTTTTTTCTCTGGGTGCTTTTGAGCTGCTCAAGTCTGGTAAACACAGGGAAAAAAAAAAGCTGAATGTATTTGTGAAGGGAAAAAAAGAAAGAGGAAGCCATACCTACTTTTCACTGAAGAATGCACTCCCTTTTCCAGCAGCTTTTGGATGAGGAAAATGATTCCACACATTTCTTTTCCACTGGGATGGGAATACCTGCCCCTACAGCTTTGTGCTGTGGGAGAATGCTTGCCTAAGAAAGGGACAGGCAGTACAGAGCCCTGCAGCTGCAAAGAGGAAAGCATCAAGAGCCAGACTCCCTCCAACCTCCCTCCAGCTCTGTGTACAGACATATCCTCTGGTAATTTAGATTCAGATTAACTTGGTGACCCACCAGTGCTTTCACTGTTTGCAAAACCGGTGGAGATCTTATGAGGGAAGGAGTTCCTGGGAGGTGTGTGGAGCTTAGCGTACCAGCCCTTGCTGTGCTCCTAGACCAGCTGAACCAGCAACTGGAGACATGCCTAAAAGTGGAATAAGCTTTAATAAACCATTTAAAAAAAAAAAAAGATAGGTAGGCTTTTCAAGACATCAGGAAGACTGTTGTTCAGAAAATTTTTAAATTTACTGTCATTTTGGGTAGTTTGGTCTACCCAGCTTGTGTAAGCATATTTACTTCTAAACCCAGTTTTTCCTTTTTGGGCTTACCCATAATAACCGACCGTTTTACTTCCTTGTCATACCAAAAGGTGCCCTGCTGAGTTCAATCAGAGTTTTGGTGCAGAGAGAAATGAATAGCATCTGGGTAAGAATTTTGTCTAATGATACAGGAGTTAATGGGGTTTTATTTAAATACCTTAGCATTTACCAGTTTGGAGATATGAATAATGTTTCAGATGCTCAGGCAGTTAGACTGTGAGATTTCCTCCTCGCCTGTTCCACCCAATCTCTATTTTTTTTCTTTCCCCAACCAGACACTGCCCTCATTCCCTGCACTGGGGAAGCCAGAGCGAAGCCAGAGCAAAGCTAGGCCAACTCCAAATGTTATTGGTTTCTTCCCAGCACTGTTGGGATGTACCAGGGTGTGTTCCTGCCCCACAAAATTACATTTCTCTAAATTCCCTTGGTTTTTCCAGCTAGCTGCAATGTCTGTGACATCACACCAGAAGCTGGGGGCTCAGGGGCCATTGGCAGCGAGGGCTCAGTGGGCTGCTCATCAAGGTTGCAGTGCTGGCTGCAGCCTCTGCTCTGACCTCCCAGAGCTCACATGCTCAGTGATAGAGAAGGACAAGTACAACTTGCATGTCCTTTCTCTTTATTTCTGCTTGATTTACTTGCCCTAGATTTAAAACTTTGACTACTCCTCAAGTTGCTGCTGAAAAACAAGTTCCATATGCATTACCCTTCATCTGCATTAGACACAGAATAAAAAGATACTTTTCTGTCCCAAGCTGTGTCATATGAATTAACTTGCAGAGTGCCTGACTGGAAATGCAGGTTTTGTTCGGGTTTCTTCTCTTTCTCTCTCTCTGAAATGTCATTTTAACTCTCTGAGATGCTGCTGGGTACCAAATGAAGACAGGACACCAGTGCCATCTTCACACCTCTTCTCAGAGATCTCTGGGAGCCAATCAACTGAAAATCCTCTTTCAGTAAGTCGTGAAAGAAAGACCTGAACTTCCAAGCATGAAACTGAGGAGTGAAAGTCAAACAAGCTCCAGTGAGGATTTATTTCCTCTGATACAATCACTCAGGGATCAGAGGGTTTGTCCGTTATTTCTTTAGCCTCCTTCAGCCAAGCTCTATACCTTTCTTCACCAATAAATACTGCATTGCTGTGTGCATCCCAGTATCCTGTGTGCTTCTGGGCTGAAGGACCAAACTCTTTAATTTCCTTGGGGCAGTATTTCTCGAGGTAACCAGCAGGTGATGTTTGTACTTTCTAGCCCTCTTGCAGCCCCTCTCAGCTGAAGCTGTGCCAACCTGTGCTTGCTGTGTTAGTGATAGGAGAGAATATAACAGCGTGTTGACCTCAGAGGGATGGGGGGTGCAGTGGGAGAAAGGCAGTGGGTTGATGGATTAGGGTACCCATGAGCGCTGCTGATGGGTGGGCTGACTTGGGGTGCACATGTCTGTGTGCAAAAAGAATGGGGACCCTCATCCCACACAGTGCTCTGTCTGCTCAGCACTGTTGCCCTGCTTACCTCCTTACAGTGACAGAGACTCACCCCTGGCAAAACACAGGCATTTTTCACAAAAAGGCATAATTTCTATTTAGATACACTCAGCAAGGCTCGGGAAGCCTGACATTTGCCACTCTTGCAAGGTTCTAAACTTCCCAGAATCAGACCAATGAACCACCAGTCTCATGGTACAAAATCTCCTTAAGTATAACTCAGTTCTCATCTGTGTCTGGTCTGGGGAAATTTCCCCAAAGAGCCATTCCCCCTGTTTTTTACCCAGTCGTCGGAGAGCAGGAATCTGAGCAGACAAGTGAGATTAACAGCAGTGGTTAGAGACAGATCAGATGCAGCACAATTCCAGCCCCCCAAAACTCAAGCCAAAGTTGCCATGACTTCTGCAATTCCAGTTTTCCACACAGCACTTTTCAGGCTCATTACTTCTGACTTGTAACAACTTCAGGCTTTTTTGCCTGGTAACCTGGTGCTGCCTTTCCTATGTACCTTTCCATTGGCATCTACAAAACCCATCTGCTGTTCTGACCTCAAGTCACTCCCAGGCAAAGATTGACAAAGGAATTGAAGAGCTGTCTAATTTCAGGAAGCAGAGATGGACCCACGGGGACATGTTGACTTTGCAAAGTTCTGAATGCAGGAAATAACATGCTCTTTTTCAAGCAACATGGTCTTTGAAACAAGCATTTCCTCCCTGCATTAGATGACTTCTGCTGGTGACCTTACGGGAGTTTGAGTACCTTTGCTTTGTGAGGGTTGCTTTGGCAGGGCCACGCAAGGCACAAAATCCAGACCAGACTTGTTTGTGTTGGGAAGTCCAGCAGCTCAGCAGTGCACTGAGGCCTGATTAGAGCTCTACAACAAAGCTTTTGGTGTCCAACTTGAATTCTGTCAATAAAGTAATGTATTTCACATTCAGATCAAACAGAAACCTTCTATTCAAGCCTAGAAGACCTCCTGCTTTGCTTGTACTCATTCCAGGATGCACAATGCAGGCTTATTACATAATACTTGTGAATTCGTGATATTTGTAAATTTTACCTATTGGGACTAAACTTTTTGACAAATTTACAGCTTCTGGAAACATTCACCAACCCTGTTTGCATTCAGCAGAGCCTAAGGCAGGCAGACATTATGAACAAAAAAGCCTAATGGACAAGTTTTGAGAGCAGCAGTTCAGTATCTCGTTTGACCCCACACGGATTGTTCAGTTCTCCAGTTTCCTGCTTGTGGTATTAACAGCAGAGGGAAAACTCTGGAGGGAGATGTCATGGAAGTTGCACTATGTCCTAGTTGCAATGAAAAGCTCCCTGCCTAACACCCTGAAAGGCAACTGTAATATATGAAGAGTGATTTAGTTTCTCGATGTTTATTGGACCAAGTACTGCTGAATATAAACCCTCACTGATCATGGACTTTACAGCATGGGTTTATTTGTATCGTTTCAGGAGACTTCAATGGCTTTTGCATTTTCGTTTCATAATGATAAATTACCTGAAATCATTCCTCTCGGAACAGATTCCTCCAGCTTTGGCTCCTGCTAGGATGTTTCATTTTGTGTTGAAAATTGCAATAGAAAATTTCCTTGAGCTGTTGATATGTCAGAATAGAGTTTATTATCACTCGCAGTCCCAGCGTATTGGAGCTGTGTGAAAGGTTTTGTAAATAATATGACACGGGTAGGAACTCATTTGATGCTGTGATAGGTGGTGAATATTCCTAGCCAGGCAGGCAGGGTGAAATGAAGGAGCAGGAAGTGTGAGCTGTGAGAGGCTTTCTCACTCTGTAATGCGTATTGGTAATTAATTAGAAATTTTAGTGAGGGAAACAGGATTGCAGTGGCTGATAATGGCTCAATGTGTTGTCTTGTCTACGTGTTATTCGAACTCTTGGCTGTTCATGTACATCTTTAACGAACGAGAAGGTGGCTTACACATGTGGTCTCTAAAAATCTGTTTCTGGTTCTGTGACAAGTATGTTTTCTGAGAGTGCAAGAAAAAATGCTGTTTAGCACATTTCAAAGCAGAGGGTCGATGGATAATTATCCCAATCCAGACCCAAAGGCAGTATCACCTCTTGGATCACTTTGGTGAACTAGAGATCTGCCCTGTTCTGCATGCCAGTTTTCCCAAGCATGTGTTAAGAACTTTTATTAAATATCAGGATAACTAGAGTTAGGAACCCCACCATCAATTAAAATGTGTTTGTTTCAACCATGGAACTCTTAAAGCTGGTGGTTGGTCCAAACTCCACTCTCTCAATAATCTGCATAATGCTTTTTGAGTGGAAACGGAGAGGTGCTGTCTGACAGTGCCTTCCTTACAGCTAACAAGTTTGCTAAAACATTGAAAACCAAGTCCTGGTTATCCTAAAACTCATACACAGCTCTCATTAAAGCCCAGCTAAATTCATTCATCTTTTAGCTTTCAGGTGTACAGAGGAGAAGGAAATTAATTTAAAAATATCTGTGGTTTGCCCACGTGTCATTATCCTGGTGTCTAATCATAGTTCTTAATTTACATATGAGGAAATTGACACATGAAGAGGTAAATTTTCTCATTATCGGATGAATGCCTAAGTTAGGCTGGAGCTATTGATTGCCAGTTTTAACCTTGATGTGTCATGTGTCGGGTTTCTTCTTGGTATAACTGTGTGCAGGATCAGGATTAGCCACCACTCACAGAGGGGCTCCCAGCCTACCCATTGCTTCAGGTGTGAGCCGCTGCATCGGTGGGAAGGATGTTTCCAGCGTAGAGTTGTTTCCGAGCTCTTTATTTGAGGTGTTGTGTGCTCACTATTTGTGGTGTGTTTCACCCAGGACATTCCTCTTGGGCAGCTAGTTGCTCCAATTATTTTTAAAGAAATTTTGTGCACAGCTCAGTTCTGAATCCTTTCCTCTACTCAGGGGTCTCTTGACACTTCCTGGTGGTTTCAGCATTAGTTTATATGCAGACAGTGTACAGATTTAGCCCTCCTTCCCCAGGTTTTTGGCTGATTTTTTTTGTCAGTGTATTTGTCATAGCCCAAGTGGTGTTTCCAACTGGATGCTGCTAATCGTTTACTATTCAGCACGGCTAAGAATGAGATTTTATTTTTAGGTTCTGTCACTCTATGTCTTTCCATTTTAAGATAAATCCATCTCTGATGTCTCCTCTTTCTGAGCTAGAAAAATCTGGGTTTCATTTCCAGCTCCAAACTGTTATTTCATTCATGTATTAACTTAGTCATTAAAATCTCTTGCTATTATTTATCAGACGTTTCCAGAAGTCGTTTTTAATTCACTGAGCCTCAGCAGCACCTCTGGCACATGCAGGCTCTGTTGCAGCCCTCACATTGCAAGAGGACTGCTGCTTGTTGACGGTGTTACTTTATTACCTACAAACAACCTTTACCCAGATCCAGAGGGGTGGTCTAAATGCATTCAATGGGAGTGGTTTATCTCAGGGAAACTGAGGCATGGAGTGCTGGAGTGTGTAGACACCCTTCTTGACGCTGGAGGGGAAAAGGGGTGGGAGGAAGCAGTCTTTCACCTCCATTCTTCTGTCAGCCCAAAGTCTCCCCAGTAGAAGTTGCCTCTACTGTTTTATTTCCCCCGAATGTTTCTCAGGAGGGTAAGCAAAGGACTGGAGAGTTTCAATGTAAACAAATATTTTTTTTAGGCATGTTCTCCTCCCCAGATCTCAGTTGTGGAAATTATGATTATTATTTAATAATGTAGCACCACAAAGCAGCAAAGAAGAAGAATAAGCTGAGTGGGGCGTGTTGGACCACACCGACCACAGTGATGGAAAATTGCGAGGGAGAAGTTTGTTTTCTTGGGCATCTCAAATGAAGGCTGCAGAAGAGGTCAGACAGGTGGAACCAGCAAGAAGAAAAAGAGATCTCATGGAGCCAGGCAGGAGTGGATGGTTCACCAAAAGCTTTGTAAATATTTGCAAGTTTGGTCTTAGCTTCAGATATATTGAAGAGCCCAGATCGCCTAAGCTCCACCTGATTGTACTGTGAGCAGCTGTATACAGCTCGACATGGTATGGTGGAGCTTGCTCTGCTACTTGTAATAGCTTTTCTAACATGACTGAAAAGCTTTTCTCCTTGTTGCCATTCTCTTTTTATATTTTATTTTTATTGTGTTTCATGGAGGGGGGACTACCCTTATCTTGTACCATTCTAACGTTGTCATGGGAAACTGGTTTCAAAAAGGCAATTTCTCTCCCTCCCCTTCCCTCTTCCCTGTGGATGCAAGTACATCTGCACTGCCTGAGCCCTCCTCTCTGTTCTCTCAGCTCTGCTGGGAGAGCAAATCAATTAGAGGCGGTTGGAGCTACCCATACCTGCCCAGCAGTGGTAAGGGAAACGGAACGATCCCATCTGAAACGCACTGAAAGTTAGTTGTTGATTTGATGTTTTCTGTGTTCTGCTGAGAAATTGTATGGCTTAATGCAGCTGTCGCAAATATTTAGGGCCACAGACCCTTTATGGTCCCAGTGTTTCTCAAGGGTCAAACTTTAAAATGAAAATAATTTATAGACGACGCTTCTCCTTCAGCAGACAACTTACTACAGCCCTGCGAGTTACACGTCGTCCAATTGCCAGTTTGGGAACTGTCGGCACAGGCAATAAAAAATCTGATCTGGGAGTCATAAGAGATGGTTTCCTTTCTGGATTCCCCACTGATGATTTGGGGCAGGTCACCCCATCTCTCAGTGCCTCAGTTTCCCTATGTGTAAATGGAGAAAGCCTGTCTTCTTTATAAATCCCTCTGACAGCTCCAGCTAAGAGGCACCTGATAAAAACGAACAGGAGCTGTGATCATTATTGCTACCGTTCAGGCACCGGCTTTCCTCTGTGCATTTGCTGTCAGATTTATTCTTGGTGGCTGCGTTGTCACCGGTTTCAAATTCCACACTTTGAGCCTTTTGTTTTGTGCTCTGCAGCCTGGTAGAAATTTCCCTTTAGATCAGTCATACCAAGGGCTCGTTAACTCATTTAAAACCTGACTCAAGTTCTTTTATACTTTCCCCCCACCCTGCCTAACCTCCTTTTATTCTGGCTTTATGTGCTTATCCGTGTGCTTTGTGAGTGGCTTGTTTTCCTCTTCGGCACCGTGCGTTGACTCTTGTGAAAGGCACTATATTAAATCTCTAATAAAGTGTGTGTAAGCTATTCATGTCACACTCTGCACTAGGGAGCACAGTCTATTATGTAAATGGTCAGTGCAAGCTTCCTATAAGCTACCCACACTCTCAGGGCACTGCCTCGATATTACCATCAGCCAGCATAGAGATGCAAAAGGAATCAGGTGGGTATGGAAAGGGAGATGTTTTCTATCAGGTTTTTTGCAATTTCTTCCTTTCAATAAGAAAAAAGTATCCTCAGGAGACCAGGCAATGGTTTCCCATCTCCAGGTTAATGTTGGCCCTGCTGGCCTGAACTCGGTGAAACTACTTGTCACCGAGTCCAACGGCTCTTGGAGGTTACAGCAGGAAATGTCTCGGGCTCATTAGCCAGCAAAGCAGCCGGTGTGGTGTGGACTTCAGAGGGGGTTTCGGTCCCTACAAGGGCAAACTGTGCCCTTGATCTCAGTGCTGCGGTCATGCAGGCTGCATGGTGCAAAGTCAGAGAAGCCCACTGCTGTTAGCATCCTCCCCGGGGCAGCCAGGTAGCCCCGACTGCCAATGCGGCTGTGATATAGAGTGATCCCATTATCACTGTATTTTAGCTATTCTTCAACAACTATTGCCAAAGGCGTGCTAAGCAGGTTTCTGAAACACAGTCCTTAATATCCACACTGGCTTCCAACCCATCTCATCCAGTCGGGAAAGAGAGACACATCACGGGACCCAGAGAATTGCTCAAATCAGCTCACGTTTAGTGTGAGGCACACCCACCCACAACAAATCCTTCAGAAATGGCCCATGATTAGACACATAAGTGATTGTCCACTGACGAGTTCCAAATAATGGACACATTTGAGAAAATAACAATCTGCCGGCAGATAGTTTGCAAACAGAGAGAGAGATAAAATTCGTCAGCTAAATGATTCATTATGGCTTCCTCTGACTTTTTCATGGCAAAAACAAACTGTTCATAGCTCCACCAGGCAGTTTCTGAGCTTTGCAATTTCTTCCTGTGATTGTCATGCATCTAATATCTTATTACATTTGATATTAATGGCAGCGTGGTGCTCAGGTATTGAAAATCCATATGGCCTGTATAATATTTACAGTATGACAAAGTAATAAGTCACAGCGACAGCCTGCTGTCGTGCACTCCTAGCATTTAGCTCCAAGCAAATGTGGAGATGTACCGTGATGTTTGTTGGGTTGTGGATGAGTCTGGCTTTTAATTAGTTGGATTTGTGGCTTACGGTGGGGGAGCTGCAGAGGGTGGGTGCTGCTTTGCATATGTTATCATGGCATGAAGACTGATAGCAGAGGAATAGTTCAAGTGCAGCTTGAAGGCTGAGGTTGTGGGTTTTTTTCGGCCTTGCTGCGTCCTGACAAAGCAGATGGGGGAAGGCCATGAAAACGCCTGGCTCTTCCTGGTGGGATGCCCTGTTTGGTGGGGACATGAATAAGGGAAGCGGTGCTTCCTTCTGCACTGCGCTGGATGTGGGACCATGACTGAAGCAGTTTCAGGAAAGGAACACTGGGCTGTGACCTTGGAAAACCTCAGGAGCTATGGAGACCAACCAGGAGGAGTGTGACAGGGTGCAGATGGCTGCCAGTGGCATCTTGGTAATGCACCTGCCAGGAAGGGACAGAGGGTGAAGTTTATGCTGTCAAGAACTAGGGATAAGATGAGGATGCTGATGAGAGTTTGAGCAATGGTCTGGTTCTGAGAGGGAAAAAACCCAACCCCCCTGAAATTTATATACAGCCTGGTCTGGCTGTGTGTGGCCTGGGAGGGGAGGGAAAAGGGAGAGGTCAGGGATGACTGACAGGGACTGGTCCTGAGCAATGGGAAGGAAATTGCTGTTGTGAATAGGAGGCAGAGATTGGAGGCTACAGAGACAGTCTCAAGGGGGAAAGGTCAGGAATACAGAGCTACATGAAGAGCATGGCTAAAGCTCCAGCTCCCAGGGAGGCAAAATCAGCAGGGTGGCTGAGTCCTTCTGCTCCCCCACGTGTTACAGGAGGTACCTGCTACTCCTCTTTTTAAAAGCTGCAGGAAGCAGTGCCCACACCTCCGTGCCCTGCAACTGTGCTTATCCTTTCCACCCTGCAATTTGCATCTCAGCAAGTCAGCCCTGCCCCGTGGAGCCTGCAAAGATGCTGAGCTCCTCTGTGCTGCCCAGGGCCTGCAGGGATTCCTCCCCCCTCACTCTCCCTTTGAGATGCAGGTGAGGTTTTATGCCATGGGGGGATAGAAACCTGCTGGCATCTGTCCCTTAGGTTTTGCTCTCATTTCCAGCCATAAGATTTCTTATAACGGTGGGAACTTATCAACCTGAAAAACTTTCCAGAGACTCTATTTCTTGGAGGATAGAGTGGAAATGGGATCTCCTCCTCCAGGACGTGATGGCCTTTTCCAAGCGACACTTTAATCTTTTAGAGACAGATGAATATGAGACTCAATAATCCAGTAATACAAGCAGAAGATGAGGGGAGATGGAGAGAATTTCAATAAAGCAGCTGAAAGTAAAGAACCTGGAGCTGCTATAGCTTCCTTTACAAGTCCCTGCCTGATGAACCTGGGGCGGAGCGCACCCAGGGCAGGTGGCAAAGTGTTGGCTCAAGGGCAAAAGCTGCTTTATTATAAAGTAGCTGGTCCATTCCCTCCTTCAGTGGCATACTTAGCTGCCTTTACAACTCAACTGCCTCCCCCCAGTCCAATTCCCCCATTTTCCTCTTTTTGGTAACTCCATCCCCCTGTAGCTCCCAGCAGTGTACTCTTGCTTTTTCCTCCTACATGTTCCCACCTCATTCTGCACTTTTGTACAGGCATCTCCTTTTCTTGGCAAGTGTTTGCACAAGAGCTGTGGACAGGGTTTGAGCTGGCTGCCAGCAAAGGAGAGGGGTTCATCTGTTGTCATAAAGCAAAAGAAATGGATGGGGGCAGAACACCTCTGATTCCTGCACTCATTGCGCTCATCTCTCAGTGTTCTGAGCACTGAAAACCAACTGAAAGGGAGTGTGTGCAAGAAGACACTTGCCTCTTACCATTTCCTATGCTATTACTGTACAGAGCTGGTCCTCTTCTCTTTGCTCTTGAGGCAGGGAGATGTCCCACTGGTCACCACATGTATGAGCTACTGAAATGTCACTTCGCCATGTCCAACCCCAAATCCCTCTGCACAAGAGCCACTACTCTGTAACCCCACAGCAAAATTGGCCCCTTAGGGTTGTTTTTATTCTAGTAGAGATGTCACGTCTGACGGTTGCTGTCACCCTATGATTAGACCAGCAATCAGCCCTAGCTTCTTTTGATAGAATATGAGCCCTGACTGATTAACAAAGTGGCCTTTGGCCTCAGGTTAATAACAGATTTCACAGCACTGCTACGGAGTAATTATTATTTTAAAAGGTCTTAGTAGAAGTTTGATATTCTCCTACAGGCTTCTGTCCATCTGAATGCAGAATCGGAAAGTAACAATTACGGGCATGAACACCAGCTCAACCAGAGGTCTCATAGTCCTGATACATCAGTATTCTTGATGCATCTGTCACATCTCTGTATTAGATGGACTAATGTATCGGGTTTGCTTCTTTTTATGACACCTCAGTGTATTAATCAACCAAAGTATAAAGTTGTCTCAGTCCATCAGTTATCTGAGTTATCAAGTTACCTTGCGTATCACTTTCCTCCATCTGTCAGTTGTCTCACTATGTCAGCTAGTGAAGTCCCCTGGTAGGTCTGTCTTGCAGGTGTATCTCATTCCCTTACTTTAGATTGTCATGGAGATATCAATCTCCAAAGCATAATTCAGTCTCTTTTTTTAGTTATCTGAGCTTATTAGATTTCTGGGTGGGTGTTTTTCCTTGGTGGCAGAAACGGCACAGACTTGTCTTGTGAATGGAGCTGTGCTATAAACACAGAGATCAGCTGCAGACCCCTGACTGCTGCCCATGGACTGCAGTTCAAGAACTGCAGATCTGAACTGTTTATGCCTTGCTGAAACACCTCAGTGCCTTGGGCTTTAGTACAGCAACCTCACATTACTCCAGCTTGGTACAGAAGTGCTGTTACTGTTGTGTCTCTGAGGATGACCTGTGAATAATCTCTCCAAGGGCCAGACTTGTAAAGTGATAGATCTGAGATTCTGTTAAAAACCATATGGCTTGAATGACTTAGGTGTCCAAGTGACATATGCAGAGCGATGTATTGAATTAGGATCTGAAGCTTAGCTGAAAGCTAATGGACTTAGTTACCTATTGCAGCACTTTGCAGAGCAATGCCTAAGTATTGCACTTAAGGAGCTTACTGGGAGACCGACAGGAAGCTTGGAGTGAAGTAGGGAACTGATCTTGGGTCTCCTAGCTCCCAGGCCAGCTTCCCTTCCTGTGCCATCCTTCTTTCCCTGGTAAAAAGAGAGAAACAGAGCAGCAATGCCTATTTCACCAGTGATGCTCATCTCAGAACCCAGACCCAAAGAGTAGAAAAAGGTCGTGCTAATGCTGGTAGAGAAGGTATGGCAATTTCTTCTCCTACATGCTGAAAGGACCTCATTGAATGTGCTCCTTTACCTGCAGACCTCTTCAGCTGAGCAAATGTTTTTGCCAATTAAAGGGTTTCCTGCTGCTGTGGTTGATCCACACAAATGGAAATAGAGGGGAGGCGTGGAGGAAGGAATCATTAAATCAGCAGAACAAAGGCATGAGGGCAAGTTAAAAGACCTGATCTGAATAAAGGAAGCTCCTCAAAATATCAGCTTCTTTGTCCTGCCTGTCCTTCATCCATCCAATTCTCCTGAATGCTTTAGAGAGGCTTTGTCATTCTCAATGACATGGCGAGAGGAACCAGTCCTTCAGCACATTGCCTAAAATAGCATCCGAAGAGAGACAAAGTGCTCAGAGGTTCAGCTCAGCCTATGAATGCTCAGAATTTCAGGACCAGATCTGGATTATTCAGTCCTCACAATAAGCCTCCTCATCACAGATAATTCGTGCTTTGTACACCGAGCTGTAAAGATGGCCTCATTCATGGTTGCCTCTCTCACAGTCATTATCTATTTAAGTTAAGGTGATATGTGTGAGGCAAGTGAGGTACAAATACCACAGTGGTATTGCAATTCAAAACTGGGCCCAAATGGCTAGGATGTCTTTAGCAGCATTATGTACCCCTGATGAAACTGGGATCCATTTTTCCCCATCTGCAAGATCCTTTAGACAGTGACTCTAGTGTCCTTATAACTTCTTTCCAGGTTCTTGTACAAGGTTTATCACCATGACATTTGAGCAGCTTCCAGTGCGTGAGTGTGTGACTTAGGAGCATCTGAGCACTGAGAGTATTGCAGCTCTACATTTATATTATCAGAATTTCCCCTACTACTGCCTTTTTCTTCCATCCTTTCCTCTGTTCATCTAGTAATTCACCTCTTGGGTCTGAGAGATATGACCTGTGAGAGGATCCTAGACTGAAACTGCCAGTTCAAGAACTCTGATTGAGTTACTTTCCCATAACTATTAATATTAAATCTCCAAAACTTGTGTATAGGACATTGCAACATGCCCTTACTTGCATTGTCAGCAGCTTGCAATACTGATACAGGACTTTCTGTCCTCACAAAACATTTGTGCAGAACAACCTTTATATTCTTTGTTAATAGTCTCCTTCCACATGAGAAAGCAACTGTAAGCAGTGCAAATGCATCACTCCCATAGACCTTCTCCACTCCATTGTCCAGTACTTGCTTTTGTGCACCTAAATCATGGGTCATATATCTGTGGATAGAATAAATAAGCCTGCTGAAGTCGCTGTGTTTCAGATGGATAGAGCAGACCATGGGAAACAACATCTCTGTGCCATGTTCCGGCAAAAATTTTTGGTTTGTGTCCTCCTGCCATAGCTAACTGCCTTGCATGGAAGATAGCAGCCTATTGCTCACAACAGTGAGACAGAGTTACTTTTTCAGCCCAATGGAAGATACGGAGATTCAAATCCCACAGCTGCCTCATTTTGGGAGCTGAGGCTTTTCCTGGAGATTGCATTTTTTTTGCCAATTTGGGAGCAGAGCCTAGTAGGTAGCTGGCTTGTAACTACCACTACTTTCTGAGCAGCACCAGGGTTAAATGGGCCTTGCTGTGGAGGGAGGCTGTGTGTGCATAAGCTTTTTCAAAGTCCCTGAGCATTTATCATCATTCCTGTCTCCCAGCTAATGAGCAGCTAAAGTGATTTTCTATTGCTTGTAATTCACCAAAATTGTTCTAACTGTTCGAAGAGCCAAAATTGACAGGCTAATGTGGCCGCTCGCCTGACTGTCTCAATGGCTCATCGAAGGGTGAGCTGATTGCTGCCTCGGTGATCAGCCGAGGTGCTTCAGACAACATCATTTCTGTAATACATCAACAATCTGAAAGCTGAAAACAAAGGCCAGAGGAGAGCAATCATCAGTCACAACACAACGCTTAAGGCTAAAATAGGTCAGGACTGAATACTAAAGAGTACAAGGAAGAAAAAAGTATCCTCCTGTTCATGGTTTTCTTTCTCTGTCTCTCTCTGTCAGTCTCCAGGCAGTGTCCTGGCAGTTCTGGACCTTTCCTTCCTTAAGCAGACTGGATTAAAGGTGGGATTGAGGATGGAGTGGGCTGGTTGGGTTGCTGTTGCCCTGTTTGTTCCTGGATCTTGGAGGACTGAAAGGTGGAAGGAGCAGCCGCGGCCTACAGGTGAGTGCACTGGAGAAGACACTAGCCTAAGACAAGTCCTCCATATGTTAAAGGTAGCATTTGCTGCTCACTCCCCTTGTCTTAATACCAGGTAATACAGCAGCTTCAGGAATTAATGTTCTCTGGGGTGCAAAAACAAGGTCCAGTGCTGCCAGCCCCTGGCATTTGAGCCCTAAGTCAGACTATACTGCCAAAACTTACAAAACACAGACCTAGCTTAAAAAGTCAGAGATTTTGTATTTACAGATTTATGTGGTAGAGAAGACACACATGCATACTGACAGAAAAATGTTTCGGGATTTTGAGTTTTTAAAGCATCCTTTGGATTGTATTTCTGTTGTTATTTTTCCTCCCCTGACAAGAATTAGAGAGTTAGCTGAAAGCAAAGCAGAGCACAGATGGAAAGGTACTGAAGGTGCCCCGTTTCCATACTACGAGGCTCTTCCGTGAGTCCCTGTTGAAGCCTCGTAGTTGTGACCTTCAGTGGCTCTACTGTATGTGAATTCTCTGATACCTAGTAACGTAGCTGACCTCTGTTGTGGAAGGAGAGATAAGAGGGATGCACTTCACTCTTAAGAGAGAGGCAACAATATGCTTATTGATATAAAACAAAGGTGTTTGATAATCAAGGTAATCTTGATTATTTAGTGCCCAGAGAAGAGGGTCAGATGAAGCTGTCAGGGAGACCCTCACGATGAGTCATGAGGTTCAGAAAGGACCCCCTTGCTTTCTAAATTCCTTCTCAGAGAAGAACCTAGGTGCTGCTGGATCCAGTCTTAGTCCCAGACTTGGTTAATGATTTTATGTCTAAAGGACTATATATACACAAACAATCCTTTATACATCTTAGCTAAAATCACAAACTTTAGTGCACTTATTCCCAACACACTCACCGAGGATCTGTTGCAGCAAGGATTCTCTTGACCTTGAGAGGGGTCCCTTTCAAGGGGAGGTCCTGACGTGCAGCCCACTGTCATCTCAGGAGAGCTCAGAGGGCTCTTGGACTGCTCGATATTTATGGAGTGAGACGATTGGCTCATAGTCATATTTACATACAACCCGCAGGTGCCAGTGGACACTGACCAGTGCTCTATCCAGGTGGGCACATTAGCACAGATAGCCCTTGGCTATTGTGTTGTTATCTGTCTTCCCGAAATCACTGTGAGATGGATGCAGACATCACAATCATCACCAATGGTTATCAATTAATCCAGATTTATGGGAAAAAGTCAGGCAAAGGTGGGGGCAGCGGGGAGGTGTACCATCACGACCTCCTATTTCAGATATTCCTCTAGTAAAGTCGTAAGGTCTCTGCCTTCTAATCGGCCACCTATTGTCACAAAATCTACAGGAATATAATGTGTTTTAAAGTACTTTACCTTTATGGTCAGCTGGCTTAAAAATAGCTAACATTCTATTGTTGTTGGGAGAGGGTGAACACACAAACAGAGTGAAGGCATGGCTCTCATTTCTGTAGGAAAAAAAAGATGAAAAAAACCCTGAATCCTGTTCTCACATGGTTGTCAGAGATGAGGTTTCCAGAGAACTCCCTAAATGGTTGGACTCAAGAAAAAATATCTCAAGCATTTGGAAAACTGGGACTACAGAGAAGTCTAACCAAGACAAAGCAAGGCTTTTAGCATTCTGGATCTAACTCCCTTGCCTTGCTCAGGGTGTGGGTAAGAATGCAAACTTGTTTTTTGTAAGAATGCAAACTTGTTTTTTGTCCAGGTGCTCCACTGCAGACTTAGTGGACCTGGAGATGCCTTTTTGTCTGTCTCCTTGCAGACATAGGTGTCTCTACTGGAAGTTAAAGACTCTGCTAGTGTGGCTTTCAGGATCACCGGAACTCAAAAGCTTTCTCGCATCATCAAGCGCAGACCCCAGGGAAGTCATTTTAACATGGTGCTTATGCACTCAGCCCTCTATATCTGAGCTAGACAGCTTGAAACCTTGAAATACTACGGCAATTCTTCTATGTCCAGTCCAGTGTCTCATCATCGTTAAGCTCAACTACAGATGAAATTTGAAGGGATTTATCCAGCCACTCTCATCAAAGCCTGTCACTAAAGAGAGCCCTGAATATATACCCCATGCTGTGTTTATTTATTCACAAAAAAAAAAGGTCTTTGGAGTAGAAATTAGTTTTTGAATCTAATTTTCAGTGTGTGCTTTGTTTGGTGTGTAAAATCTGAGCCTGGGCAAGCTGGCCACAGGGCTGTCTTATCAACTGCTACCTTATCTTCAATAGAAGGGATAATTACACAAATTTAGCCTTATAGAATGATGGCTCTGCCTTCAAATTTTAGAGATGACCAGGAAACAAACTTAATGCTTTTTAAAATCAGAGGTGCTGGCTTCAATCCTTACCATTGCAACCCAAGAACAGGCATTGGGCTGTGTCCTACAATGGGTAAAAATAGCCAGGGACACAACGGATCAGGTTCCCTGTCCCAGGAACATGAGTAACTTGTGCTACACATATGTTCAGGATCTTTAGATACCATATGGTCGATCTGTACAAACGCAATATAAAGCATGAAGAGACTGTAGCAAAGGCGTGATTTGAACCTGTATATTCTGAATCCCTGGAAAAGGTGTTGCCTGCAGAATAACATAAATAGCATCGCTAATTGCTTTTCTGAGACTTGTTTGCACAGGTCCTGATTTTAGTGGTGGTTGAGGACACTCAGGAGATTTCTTGAAGGACTTATTTATGCGCTAATCTTTCTTGGCTTTTAGTGTACATAGAGGATGGCTCATCTAGAAGCTGGCAGAGGAGCTGGGTTGCTGTTGAATTACTGATTTAAGGAACCTCCCTTGCTCTGTTGACTACTAAGTGAACCTAAAGATTTTGCTCTCACTATCCTAAAGCTAAGAAAAAAGCAAAGAGGAAAAGTTGTCAACATCTCCCTGGTTTATTCAAAGAATAAAACCCTCTCATGGTAATTGTCCACATCTCCATCTTCTTTGGCTAGCTTGCCTTTCAAATTACTTGGTTTTATATAGTTGGATTCATAGGATATTTCTAACCAAAGAGAGGGGTAGAAAAGACAGAAAGCATGTCTGAAAAGGAGACTTAAATAGAAAGGATGCTTATATTTAAAGAATTGTCCCCATATCCAATAATGACGAATTCAATCACTGAAGTTTCAATAACTCATATTGCATCTCCATGGAGATGTGCACCATATGGAGTTAATTAGTACAACAACAAAACAATCAATTAGTTCCTTAATTAGTTTTACTAAGAAATGATAACAAACACAAACAATTTATTCAAACAAATGCCCAGACCACAATGGTAGTTTAACGGCCCCTATGAAACTGGCTCCATGCTGAGCCCTTTGGAGTTACTTTGGTTGATTTTAAAGATATAGAGGGGAAATGTTACCCTTGGTCCAGCCAAAATGTTTTATCGGTATGATCAATTATTTACAGTATTAGAACACAGAGAGGAGGTTGCTGTGAAGTTTTGATTTAAAAAAAACAATATTAAAAAATAAGAAAAGAGGTAAAACTTTAAATAATATGATTGCATCAAGCCAGTATTTAGCCTGGTAGCAATACGTGGGGATTAAGACAATAAGGATTCACCCTGCATGCTGCAGTATCATTTGATACTAGATATAAACTGGGTTTCTGTATCTTTTCCAGATTGGTATTTTTGGTATATACATTACCTGGAGAATCGGAAGTTCACAGCTCATCTGTTAACTTGGACATCTTCATACCAAAGTGGTGCTGGGAAGTGGGTTTTTGGTGGTAAAGCAGCTGGGTACAGATCATGGAAGCCAGAATGCACAAGGGAGATTTACTTGGGGGGGGTGTTGTGGGTTGGTTTTTTTTTTAATGCTGATATGTATCACAGGTACTTGTATGAGATTTTTTTGCATGAAGGGAAACGTCTTTACATACCACACCTGACTTCTACTGATATCAAGAAGGACTTGAGAGCTCTAGAGGATGCATTACCTATGCCACCAAGGAAAGTAAATATCAAAATTAGCCCCTCTGCTGCACTCAGGAGCTGTGATTAATTGCTTGTTAACAAGATGTTCAAAGTACAACGATTTATCTGAGTTTGATCAGGCAGATTATGGGATATAACATTTTAATATATTCATTGAGACTATAGATATATGTTAAAATGATAAATAGTTTAAGATCATATAGATGTTTTAGATTCAATAAAGTTATTTTTAGAATGTGTTTATGTGATGGACTAACCTATTATTTACCCAGCTGCATTTTTATGAACTAATCCTTTTCTTTAAAAAAAAATGCCCAGGCTTTAGAATGATGTTTTATTACTGTCATCTTCCCCATAATTCTTCTGTCCCCAATAAATAGATTTTATTTTTCTTCTTTTGGAAGGAAAAAAAGAAATCCTATCTTTACAACTTCAGAGGAGGCTCAGGCCTCACAGCCAGAGGCTGTGTGGGAATGATGCTCAGGATGCAGATTGTGAGCAGTCATACCTGGAGGGGGCACATCTGGCAATGCTCTTTGGGGGAAACTCATCCACTGAACAACCTCTCCCAGCTGGGACATCTACAGCAGGGGACCAGGCTGTGAAAACTGCTGGCAGAGAGAAATGCAAACTCTTGTGTAAGTCACCAAGGCTCCCATCAATCCGTACGTGTTGTTTCTTTGACCACTGATGTGTGTGTGTATTTGTGTCAGTGTCTCAATCTTCCTGCAAAACCAGTGAGCAAAATGGAGACTCTCTCTGTGCCCAGGCAAGCAGGCTGTAGGCGGGTTTCCTAGGTAGCCTTTGTTTCAGGAAACTGGTTCAAGACTGTGTCCTAGTCTGCAAAGGAGTAGGTGGCACTATCGCCTTTGTTTCTGGCTACCACTGCACTCCCTAAAGATGCTGATTTAAGAAAAAACCTCATCCGCTCTTTACAAGCCTCCGTACCCGTGGTGTCTTTACAGCACCTTCACGTTGCTCCACTCCTATTTTTGGAGGCCATGTTAAATAGCTATTCTAACCTTGTGGATGCAGCTTATTGTTTCACTAAAGAGAGAAGGAATAAAGTGTCATTTTCAGGTCTGTGCAGACCTGGGCTGTTCCTCTTGGCTTTGCTGTGCGGGTCATGATGAGCTGTCCCAGTATCACAGCCACAGTCTTCAGCACCCCAGCAGCCTCCGGTTGGTGGATGAGTAGCCAAGGATAAATTGCTGCTTGCAGCCAGGCTGCTGGTTAGAATGTAAATGTCTAAACTTTGGAGAAGTGACCTCTGTTAAGTGGTTTAATGCAATCTGTTGCCAGGAGCTCATGAATTCTGTATTACAGCAAGTAGTTCCATGAGATTGCAACTATCTTACTAATAATACAACCCCAACATATTTATCACAATAACTCAGACACAGAGAAAGTATAAATATCTTCGATACTGGGAAATGAACTGGCTGCCTATAGGCATCCTCACTGCTCTACTCATTTAACCCTTCGCAGGCATCTCTGTCATGGACTGGGGCAAACTTGGTGCAAAGAAAATGATTTAAAAGGATGAAACAACAGTGCTACATGCCTGCACAATACACTTACTTCAACCTGGTTCTGAGTGTTTTACAGACGTTATCAGCAGAGCTACTGGTTAGATACGAGAAGGCTTGCTTCACAGCCTGCTGGGATGCAGCCATCTGTGTATTTGGGGTAGAACAAGCTAGATTTCCCTCCCTGTGCAGGTTATTTAGGAGAGTGAAGAAAACCATGTCCAGCTGAGGGACCTTGAATAATTTCAGGGAGGCAGACTGCTGGCCTGCTTGCTGGCTGAGGCCGTTGGGCACAGTGCACACATGGGATTGCCTGGTGCTTTCTGACCCCGCGTGCAGGATCCTGCTGGCCAGAGGATCTCGAGTGGGTTGTAGCTGGTACAAGGTGCCAAAAGGTGAGAATAACAACAGTGATCTTTTGAAAGTGCAGCAGTATGTCAGGGGACTGCTTTTCCTATACAATCCATGAACCTGGATGGATCTGCTACCAAGGAATTGTTACTAATGACCTTATTTTTTAAGTCCACCCCATTGCTCCCCAGGACAGCAAGCTCTTCTTTCTGTTGTGTTGGAGGATCAGAGACCCAGCAGACCCTTGCTGAATGTAACCACCGTTCTCTGTATCTCAGATCACTTTCAGGTCAGCCAGTGCCTGTTTGTTAGCACTAACCCTGCCTGACTTCACGTTATCTGATGTGATTGGAGACCGTGGTGCTACCGGACAGATTTTAAAGCACACGGATATGGTCAGGTAGAGCTGGTTTCTCCATTCCCAAGGGATTTAGGACAGGGAGAATTAGAAGTTATTACGCACTAGCTAAAATCTTGTGATCAAGTCTATGTGATAAAGATAGTCATGTTCTGGAGTGATAAAAGCCTAATTTCACGGGCCATCCACACTGGTTTTCTTGAGACAGATAATGTTCCTAACACACACATTTCTCCATCTTTTTTTTTTTTTTTTTGGTTAAGTTCTCCTTTTGCTTCTTTTTAAACTGAAGTAAAACTTTGGAGTTGCTGAAGAAGTAGCACTTTTACGGTCATTTTCCCCCTAAAAAGGTCTTCCGATATTTCAAGCAGCAGCAAACTTTGGAGAACAAAAAAAAAGTTTTTGAGGTTATTTTCCTTTGAAATATGGACTGGATACAGACAGGAGAAGGTCAGGGCTGTGACGCCTGAGACAGCAGGGGAGGAGAAAATGTCAGGGCTGCTTTTTATTGTTTTTATGATACTACTTAGACCCAATAAAATGTGTCAATTTTAGATATAAACAACTTGAGACAGGTCCAGAAAAAATGTGATGACATTATTGAAATGTGGTCTGTCCTGCATTTCTCACTGTAGATTCAATCCACGGTGGGGGCACAGACCCTCCCTCCAGTTTGGGGGAATCATTCTTTAAGTGTGCATTGTGCTTGATGCACGGATTTAACTCTTATGTATTTATTTGCCGCGGGAGAATGTTTTCAGCTGTGAAATCCCTGTGAAATTGAGATTTCACTCTATGTTGAACTTCACGCCCTCTCAATAACCAGGGTCCCGTTCCAGTGGTGCAATGTGCTTTGCAGGCAGCTGGATCTTCAGCTGGAGTGTGTGCTCAGCATGCTTAGGGCACCAATCCTGCTAGCTACTAGGCACTTCTCTGCTTCTGCAAGAAGTGAGTGATCCTCATTGCACCTTCCTTTCTGCTTATCGAGTTTACTGAGCTACTTCAAAGCAAGGAAGGAAAGCTCCCTTTGTCTACATGCTAACCTCTAATTCACATCTGAGCAAAACCTGCTGGCAGGGAAACGGGTCCCAAAAATCAGAGCCATGTCTGTGATTTCAGTATGACTTTTATTAACCTTCGTCATCTCTGGCACAATGGATTCCAGGTGCCTGTGGATTTTGCTCTTCGGTGGCCACTGCAGTGTTGCTCTAGAGAGAGGAGAAGGGGCAATGCCAAGAAGAGCCTACCGAGATAAGAGAAGATGGAATCTCTTTCTTTTGCCAGTTTTTCCAGGGCCTGCCCACAGTTGTGTATTTGCTTAAACATCCTTTCCAATGCAAATGTTGGCTCAGGGCTGTATAGCCCCATTACAAAGAGAAAGCGCTCCCTGATAGAGATGTAACTGTGCCTTAATTAAAGTGCCTGGTAGGGGATCCCAAATCCAGCTGACCTTGCCACAACCTCGCCCCTACAAGTGGAGACCTCTGAGTCTTACAGCTTGTCTCTCCCTTGTCTATAGTTTATTTTTTTTCCCCCAAGGCTCTCAGATTGATGAAACCTCAATTATCTTAAACTCAAAGCATGGCAAACGGAGACAGCTGTCTGAGGACGCGACTGCTCTTGCCCATTTAGATCAGACACTTTCTCTCTAATCTTTTCAAATTTTTCTAACATGCACTTTATTTTTTAATGTCCAACTTTTTTTTCTTTCTCCCTGGAGCTGCAATCATCTACACCACTGACAACAAAAATCCTTTTACTGTCTTTGGTCCGTGCTGTTTTCCCAGCCCAGGGACATCTGCAAAAGTAAGCATCCCTACTGAAGACTGATCTCTCTTTGCATAAATACAGTGGTTATGGAAAGGTGTTCATTCTATTTTCCACAACCTGTCATGTTGACTTTATAATGAACTGGTTACTCAGCTCTGGAAAGCAGATGGAAACCTCTTCTGACAGCCCCTGTCAAAGGAATAGGCAGGAAGAAGGAGAAAAGAATTGCTGGATAAAAACTCTTGGTACTTACATGGACAGTGTCAGGAACTGAGGAAAGATGTAGGTTTTGAACAGGATTTAAAGGCTTGATCAATCGTAACAATGATGGAAATGCTGCCATCAAATAATAATAAAAAGATATATAACTGTTTTTACTCCATCAATTATTTCCTTCCCCAGCGAAAGCCATGCAGGGGTGGTGTTTTGGAAACAGACTCCAGAAGCAGGTAATCAGTCGATTTACATACTCCAAGCCAAAGGAAATACTAAAAAGAACCCCAAGGAAACGGCAGAAATGAGCATTAGTAAAACTGATCTAATCTCTGGTGTTATTAGTCGCACAAGCCAAGCTGTTTGATAGATATACATATATATTGCTTCTTTCCTCTTCCAGCCACGGCCGCATATAACATCTGTCATCTCGCCTGTCCCCAGTGACAGCGACAGCCCTGCTGAGCATGCCCTACAGATTCAGCTCCCAAGGATTGCTTTTCCCAAGTGACACCAGTATCCTTTTCTCCTTGAATGGGGCAGGGTGCAGCAGCGAGCTGTGCTTCCAGGATGGGTCCCTGTTCAGACCCAGCACAAACCGAAGGCATTTTAGAAATCTGTGGGAGCAAGGTATGCTCACTCTATGCTATTATAAAAGACTGGGCACTAGAGAAGGTTGCAGAGTCTGAACCCAAGAATTTAAACTTAACTTTCCTGGGGAACTGAGATTTCTGTGATATAATGTCCTGGCATCTATCAGACCCCACATCACAACCTCCAAACCAGTCGGCTGGAAGCAAACTTGGCAAATGGGTTAAGCTCTCAAAAAACTTAAATTCCTATGAAAACAGATGGATGGAGGAAAGGAGGAGCCCTGGCAGTACCCCTAGGCTGCAGTGCTTGGTCAGTCCTTCTAGATACCAGAAATTTTAAAGGGGCGTTGAGTTCTGAGACATAAATCCTCTGATTGCCCAGCTTCATTGGTTCTGCTGCTCAGGGAGCTGCTGCTTTAATCTGGCATTGTTTCTAAGATTTAAAACCCTTAGGAGAGCTTCCAGGCAGTTTCATTCATGCTAAACACACTTTCTTTTCCCCCCAGATGATATAGTTAGAGCTGAAATCCCTTGAAAATAAAAACTAAAAAGATGATGACATTTGATGTGATAAATCCTAATGTTAAGTGGCAGAGGCAGCCGCTGCCTTCCTGATGACAATCAACAACCTCAAACAGAGATGACGACCAGCATTAAGCAGTACAACAGCCAGATGATTGTCTTTTGTAATTTTGTTGAGGACCACAAACAACAGGAGGAATCCAAGGAGGGGAGGGTGTGTGCATGTCAGGAGAAGCTGCTGCCTTGTTGTGATGGAGTCGGGGACCTCTCTTCAGTCATCCTAATGTCAAGGTCAAAGATCAGCACATACACAGATGCCATCAGGCTAGCATGATGAAGGCAATCCAGCATCTATAGCCAGCGTCCTGCCAAGGTTTATGTAGCTAGCATCATCCCTCTCTGCCTTTGACTTTCTGAGTGAATAATCAATAACTGTTTATAGCTGAAGGCAGCCTTGAAATTCACGTCTAGACCCAGATGACACTTTACCCTTTTCCCACCACGCCTGTTAGTTACACATGCAAAATCAATTGTCAGTATGAGATGACGGGATTTATTGTTATAGAAGTATAAGGGGAAGAGGGTTCAACTACAGCTGACAGAAGACCACACAGGAGGATTTTATCAACTGAAAGACAGGACTGTGGATGGAGGAATCTTACCCCTAAGTCTGGCTCACACAGAGGTGCATTCTGAGCCTAAAATAGTTTTTTTTTAATATTGCCCTTACTTGACTCCACTACAAAAGTGACCTCTGGGCTGTTACACTGCTGCTGGTGCTGCCGTCCTTTACATGTAGCACTCAGGCTCACCTTCAGCTGTAAGGTGAGGAGAGAGGCAGGTAAAACCCTAGGAAATCCTTTGCTATGTGTTTACTGATCTGTTCCATGTATTATTCCCCCGTAGATTATGAAGGCCTCCTGGAGAGCCCTCCATGAAGGATAAATGGGGGAAACCCTGAGAAGGCACTGGCGGTCTGGACATCTTTTGTATGAACACTACAATGGGCTGTAACATGGGTGAATTCAACATTTATCCCATTTTTCCACCAACTGAATCAAGCTAGCTAGCTCCAGCATGCTAAAGAAAAGGGATTTTTGGCACAAATGGGGTTGTAACTAGGGACCACATTCAGGTGATACAAGTTGACTTGGGTTCGTGTCCACCCCAGCAGGATGTGGGGTTCTCAGTACTGTGGGTGGAGGTCGACTCATGGATGGTTGGGGTTACTGTGCTTCTCCCAGTGAAAGGGGCTGAGAAATGGGTAGCTGCTCTGGACAGGATGGAGGCAGAGTGGGTGGTAGGTCCTGATGAGACATGGTGAAACTCTGCCTACTTTGACGTGCACCTTCTTACACATCAAACAATGAGACAGTGAAGGAAAACTGAGCTTGGAATAAATATACCACTGATCCTGGGAGGGCTTCAAAGGAGCCTGAAGGCTGGGTGCCTGGATCCTATAAATAAATCAGACTTGAACACCTAGCTGCCCCTATGATGCCTTTTGAAAGTATGAGCCAAAAGCCAACACCCCCTTGAAGAAAGGCAGAGGAGGATTAGAGAGGGCAGCTGAAGGAAGAGGGCTGTGGGAAGAAGTACTCTCTCACTTCTTTGTGAGGAAAAAGCATCTGCCAGCACTTTAATCCAGGCTGGTCGGTTCTCCTGGGCTGAGAGGGAGCTGTTTCTGGTGTGCAAAGCTGGTGTGTACAGATGAAAGTGCTTTCAAATATTTTTTAAAGAGCCCTGAAGAGAAATGTGATTTTTCTGTGAAACTCCTGAGAGTTTTTAAGCATGGATTTGTTTGGGTAAATTGTGAGTGAGTGCCCTCCTGTGCGCACATGGGAACGGCTGTTTAATTGGCCTACACCTGGTGTTGATTATGATGCTGCTTTTTTTTTTTTTTGCCTTTTTTTCCCCTAATTCCTTTCACTGTATCTCATTTTGATCAGCTTCACTGCTGTACCCCACTGCTTGGGTTTGGCACGCCCAGTGTAACGCATAAAGAGTGCTGGAAGAACGATGAAAAGGTCTCTGCCCCTTGATGTGATTCAGTGTTGAAAAGCACTGGCACAAGTTGTTCAGCCCAGTTGGGAGGCTCTTGATGTGGCTCAAAGAGGGGCAGAGGACCTTGCTGTAGCTAAAGCTGTGTCTCCTAACCAGGGCTTCCCCTCCACTCACTGTTGGGGCACAACGATGTTTAGGTGAGAATAAACCACATCCCTCGCTGCTGGCTGTTATTGGTCATGGTGGCAGGAAAATGCCCAGCACAGCGTGCGGTTCAAAGGCTGGACCATGCCGCATTACAGCCCTGTCTTGCTTACTACTTCATTGCCTCATGGGCAACTAATCTGGCTTTCATGTGCCTCAGTCAAACTGGGTAAGTCTTAAGCCATGGTCTGGACTTGCTTCATTGGTGTAAGTAAGTGGTCCTTTTTTCCCCCCAAATCTCTGTCAGAGCTCTGGGTGCTCATCTGAGAATCAAAACCCATCTCGTGTCTAAAATGGGAAGTTCCCCTTCTGGAATTGTGTTTATCGGGCTTCCAACTGTCTCTGTATCTGCAGAGGCAGAAAGAATAGGCTTACACTTGACACTGCCTGGGTGTGAACTGAAAGGGGGAAAGAAGCACGAGCAGCTTCTTCAAATATTGTCATTTCATTTTTTTCCAGGGCTGTAGAGCTAAAATAATCTGACTTTGAATTTGAATAGAAACTGAAAAGCAGGAGAATTTGGGAAGGGGTGGTACTCATGCAAGGCATTAGCTGTTAAATTATAGCCTTGCTATGAAAAGCAGTCGTGTGTCTGTGTAAGTGTGCAGAGAGAGGTTAGAGTGGGGAGGGGGTGTGGGCAGGAACGTACGTTCAATTTCATGCACAGATTTTGCTCAATCCTTTGCAGACCACTTTTGGTGCAAGAAAATAAGAAATTTTCAGGGGCTGGATTCTGCATAATATTTCAGGATTAAGCAAACAAACAAACAAAAGCCTCCAACCCAACAGCAGCGCTCTCAGTACGTACCCTCCTCATGGGCTGCTGTGTTATTTTCAAATCTGAAGCCTTTCTTCTCACACGGCTCCAATCTTTATTAAAAAGATGAAACATCTGGAAGTGCGTGTGTGTTTGTGCTTAGATAAAGATCCTCTGCACCAAGGCTATGTCTCCTCTGTGCTCGTTAGCCGGCTGCAGATTCTAAATTAGGGTTGTGACTAGGGCTGAGATGTGGGGAAGAACCCACCTGGTGAGCAAGACTTACTATTTATTTTTCTTAAAGCTCTGGAAGTTTACTCAGGCGGCGAAACAACAAGCCTCATTTCTTCAGCTGAAATGTTAAAGAGAGAGAGGGGGAAAAAAAGAAAAGAAAAAAAAAAGTGTGTGGAGAAAAGCAGGGAAGGAAAGAGGAGTGAGGAGAAGGAAGGAGGAAATGGAAGGATAGCCACAGACTGCTTTATTGCCTTTGCTGTTAGAGGAGGAATGGTGCTTTATATGAGTCACATATATATACACACACAGCCCTGTGCCCCAGGGCTGTCTCTTTGAAATCTCACCATGGGTCAGTCATCGCAAGGCATCTTGTAGTGCTCACAGGCCCCTGTCTGTGTACACAGTGGATTCCTAACTTCAAGCCCGCTGCTGGGGTGCAGCCTCTCTTGGAGAAATTTGCCATGGGATGAGACAGAAATACTGTGGACACAGCGATTTGGTGGACCTGTCACCTGCCAGTTTGTCAGATGAAGCTACTGCTCAAACTGCTAGCAGATTAGACAGCAGCTCTGTGATGCTCTCCTCTGTCCCTTCTCACTCTTCTGACCCTCCTGACCCAGTGCAGATGGAAACTCTGATGCTTATTATTACTCCAAGCATTAAGTTCTTCTTTGTAGTGACTGTTTTCTTTTACCTTATTCATTTTGTTTAGGACTGAGAATAAGTTCTGTTCCAGTCTAGTAATAGCCTACAGCCACGAGCTGGGGACTTGAGATTTCAGAGATAAAAAAAAACAAAAGCAAAAACAGAGCAGAAGAAAATATGTGAAAAATTGCAATGACAAGGTTTCTGCTGGTAGCTTGTGATACAGAGAAATGAAGTCCCAGGCCAACGTGCTTTGGCAGCTGAGAAAATGCTATTGCTGGCATTGTCTGTCTGGCAGACAGGCAGGCAGAGGGGGTGAGTTTGTGGGGGAGTCGGGTATAGAAAACACTTGCAGGAGGCTGTACAGTACAAGCAAATTCAAATTTTCAAGCAAACACACATGTCAGTCTCCTGAGTAGTATAGCTATGGGTCTTAGGCACAGTTTTCTCTTCCTCTTTAACCTGTCGAGCCCCACAAATGCAAATAGGGGAGGCTGTTTCCATCTAGCCTGGAAAATACACAGGTCCCAAGGTGTTTGACTTCATCAGCTCAGTGGCAATGAAGAGTAGAGAAAATGTTGCTATCCCTGTTCCTGCGAATTTGCAGGGCCTGTACGCTCCGCACAGGCCTCTGCGGAGTTCGGCCTCCACAGCCTGTTGTGGTGTGGGCTGTGCTGTGCCACGGCCAGCTCACAGGAGCAGCTGGGTATTTTGAAAACTTGTCTTCACACATCTTAGAGAAGTGCGATGCTCTGCCAGGCTCCAGCAAACTGAAGGTCAGAAAAGTTCCCTGTGGACAACACTGATAAAATCCTGCTCTCGCAGACAGGCGGTACCAGGGAAGATTGGGCTGGGGGATTAAAACCTCATTTCTGTTCCATCTCTTTTGGCAATCCCATTTCCCAGCTCACAAATCGCCTTTGTTCAGAGCTTGTCCCTGGCATGTGGCGTTGTCCATACACAGCACACTGGCAGCCTCTGTCCTCCCATGTTTAGCCCTGTGGTCCTGGATAAGGATTTATCCCCACATTCAGATGTGTAGAAGAAACATCTAGATCACAGCTCATTTTGGGTGCGCATAAGTCTGGGGCTAGTGAAGGTGGGCAATGAATATGCCATTGCATGCAGATATATGCCTCCCTCATCACAGCAGAGAGGTTTCCCCGTCGCTCTATGGCCTAGAAGTGCCACCTGTGAGTAGAAGTTCTTTCTCCCTCTCTGTAATTTGTACTTTTCATGGAGGCAATCAGGCACAACTACCAAAACAAGGCTTGTTGGTGCAGACAAGACATGCAGCTGACTTCAAGCAGACCCACGAACAGTTGACTCCTGGGAGCTTGTCGTATAAGTGACCTAGGGTAGATCTGAACTTGAGATCAAGTCAGAGGAGCCTCAGCCCGTTATCAAACCACTGAGCCCACTGCTCTGGATAAGCAATAAATCCTGGGTGGCAATTAGCTCTGGCCTCTCCTCATTCCTCCTGCCCACAAGAACTAACTAATACCTGTCTCCCCTTCAGCTGCACATGGAGCATGGTGGATTTTGGGCACCAGGAACTATTTGCGAAGAGCAGTGACTCTGTGTGGCTGTAATAAACACACTGCCACGTTGATGATTTATTGAAGTCCCACCAGCACCCAATTATGTAAATCCGATTATCTGTCGAGGAGGCTTTGCTGAAACAGCTTGTAGTTGTAACACTTTATTTTTTTTTATTTTTTTTTAGAACTGGGAAAATTTAGTTTAAAGCAACTTTTGAGTCTTAAGCATTAGGCTCCCAGAGCCAAATACAGCCAGCTCACTTGTGTGTGGCTCTGGAAGGTGGGTTTATATTCTTTAACAATAATACCTTTATCTCTTTCCCTTCACACACAGACTGAGACTGGTGGGGGGCTGTTGATTCATACCTCAATGGTGCAACACGTCCGAATGAATGGAGGTGGGAATAACAGGTCTGCTGCTGACAACAGACCCCGGCCGAGGCTCTGGGGTGGTCCTTTTGCACAGATAACTTGCTCTGCTGCTCTTACAAGGGTTTTGCAATATTCACAGAGGGTAAACTTATGTATAGCTACAGGTAAGCTTATGGGGACCTTAAGTCATGCTGCTGGCTCACAGTGGTGGCTCTATGTGCTGTTTAATGTGAAGCAAAGCAGAAAAGTCAAAGAGCTGTGCTTTTAATTAAACAACAACAGCAACATTATTATTATTATTGTTTTTATTATTGTTACTGTTATTATTATTGTTGGTATTATTATTATTATTATTATTGTTATTGTTATTATTGCAATGCTGCTGCAAAATTCCTGGCTTCAGCAGAGGCCAAAGGGCTGTGCAGGTGAGGAGCCAAAGAACGGGTTTCTTCATGAGCACCTAGGGGAAACAAGAGACCCACAGGCATCTGGAAGCAAGAGAGATCTTCTCCCCATGCCTAACAAAATGGAAGATGAAAGTGTGAGTGCACCTCCCCATTTTCACCTGCACTAAGCAGATCCCAGTCAAGCTCCTTCCTTTGCTCTTTTGTCTTCCCATCTCAAGTAGGACCTTCTGCCCAGACTTTGCTAGAGGCAGGATTTGACTGAAGGAGGTGGCACTTGCGGTTTGGAGAAATACAAGGCCTGTAGGGATGTAAAGAGGTAGAAAGCCATGCCTGTACCCACTCCTCCCCTCTAGATGAGCAGCACCTACCACAATAACAGCTTGAGCTGTGAGGTGAAGGTGCTTTCCTGGAGGTGGGGCACCCTGAACCCTTTGTAACACATCAGCAGTCCACAAGGATTAGGTGACAGTCTCCAAGCCCTACCGGAGGCTGGGTTTGCTACACCCTGCAGTGAGACAGGCGAGGAGGTGGGAAAAAGCCAGGAGGCAGCCTAGGATGCCTAGAGACACCCAGGAGGCTCTCCTCAGGAAGGATAGACACAGCCTACACTGGATCAGCTGGATGCTTGGGTTTCAGGAATTTCTTCTCTTAGGAGACTGCCTTGCTGGGATGCAGTCAGGTGTGCACGTGAGATAAGGCTTGAGGCCAATTTTACATATGATTATTTTATTTGACTTTTCTAAAGCAGAGGGAAGGCGTTAGACATCCTCACAGCTCCTGCGAGCTGTTTCTTAAGCAATCTGTCAGCTGTACTGACAGCAGGGGACACGCCAACTTCCATCCCCCCTGTGAGCCCACTGACATAGTTTGGAGGCCCTGGTGCTCGCAGAGAAGGGCAGGATGGTTAGGTTAGCTCAGCAGAGGTCAGTTGGGCTTGCTGCCACTCAGGGCTGTGCTGAGCCATAATCACGGTTATTATGCTAATGCTGGGAACATGGCACGCAGCCCTGTTCCCCCTCCCCATTTCCCCTTCTGGGTGGATTTACAACCCATGTGAGGAGGGGAAAGAGAAAAGATTTATTGTTTGTGAGCAGTAAAAGCAGATGTTTCAAGAAAAAATAAAGGGGGTGGGGGGAAGAAAAGATCAATTAACGTGTAGCAAAGGGACAAAGATAACAGCAAACAGAGGAAGCCTGAAGTAACTCACCTTGCTCCAGAGTGGCTGAGCACCTACCTGTGCTCTGCACTGCAGGGATGTACTCCCCATTCCCGCGCAATTAGAGGCTCTGCTAATGCCTATTCCTTCCTCCTCTCTCTGGAGCTCAGCAGGAACAGGGGGAGGAGCGGCTCATTTCAAAGTGCCCGAGGATGGAGGGAGAGAGATGCTTTTGCTGCCAACAGCCCCATCTCATCAATTTAATCAAGAATACATGGGTGCTTTGTCTGCCATAGCGGTCCCTGCACAGCCAGTGATGGGAGAGGGATGAGGGCTAAACCCTGGGAGACCTGCCAACCACCCCACGGGGAGCGGACAGCGTGTCCTGCTCCCGCCCACGTCAAAACAGGATTTGCAGTTGATGTTGCTGATAGCAGGAGCTGGACTTGGCTCCTTCATCTCTCCTCCCCTCCTCACTCAACCCGTGATAAATCCTTCAGTCTGTTGAATCCCGCTCACTGTTGGTCCCTGCACTAGGATGGACCTGCTGCTGTGTCTCAGCTGTGCTCATCCCTTTCAGGGACACTTGAACTCCTCTTTGGGGCTTGAGTTGATCAAGATTTCTTGGGGTCTTTTAAAAGAAAATAACAATACCACTATTTTTATAAATGATAAAAAGGCATATTTTTCATTAAAAGGAAATGTTTTATTAAAATATTCATCTTTCCCCAAACCCTTGAATTGTAAACATTTTCCAAATGCATACTGGCATATTTTGTTTACTAGCACCTGTGTTTGCAGTAAATGTTTTCATTAAATTATTTCACCATAAGTTTCTGAAGAAAAAAAGAAGAAAAAAAGAGTCTATTTTTAACCTTCAGGATGAAAACAGTTTTGAATTGTGTGAAATTAATTTTCGGATTTTTAATCAGCTTTAACCAGGTGGAGGAGGGAAGAAAAACAACTAAGGGCCACCAGAAAAAAGGCAACAATACAATTGTCAGCCAGGATCAGACTATGACTATGGCCATCAGCCTCTGACTAGGGCTAATGCCAGATGCTTCTAAAGAAGATATAAGCATGGCACAACAAACAGATGTAGGATAATCCATCTCCCCCCTCTTCCCTAACACTTATTATTCTCTAATACACCCTGTTTTCTAATTATGTGAAGTCTCTTCCAAGGTTCTGTAGCATTAACTGCCCTAAATTCTGGGTGTTCTCCTTACCCAAGCAAGTGGCCAGTCCCCTGGCAATCTTGTTAAATTCTTATTCCCAGAGGTTTCCTCAGGCAGTAGAAGAAACTGTGAGGAAATAGTTCCTTTTATCAGTTTTGAATTTGCTGCTTCTTACTATCCTCTCAACTGCCTCTTTGTTCTCCTGGCATGGGACATGGGGAGCAGATCTCTCAGCCCACCCTCTCCAGCCTGTTTGTCATTTCATACCATTTCCCCTGATTCCTTTTGCACTTGTCCCTGCACTGAGCTGAGAATTTTCTTCACGTGGGAATTTCCTCTGATGCTGTTAATGAGCTAATTTTGCAGTGTCCTTTCTCAGCTGGGGTAAGCAGGCACTGCATGCAGTACTCAGCGCTGGTGAGGCTATACCTGGAGTACTGTGTTCAGTTTTGGGCCCCTCGCTACAAGGAGGATGTTATGTTTGAGCATGTCCAAGGAAGGGCTACAAAGCTGGTGAAGGGTTTAGAAGACAAATCTTATGAGGAGTGGCTGAGGGAGCTGGGATTGTTTAGTCTGGAGAAAAGGAGGCTGAGAGGAGACCTCATACTTCTCTACAGCTGCCTAAAAGGTGGTCGTAGTGCGGAGTGGATCAGTCTTTTCTCCCTGGTAGCTAGTGACAAGACAAGGGGAAATGGTCTGAGATTGTATCACAGGAAGTTTAGGTTGGATATTAGGGAAAATTTCTTTACTCAAAGGGTTGTCAGATATGGAACAGGCTGCCCAGGGAGGTGGTTGAGTCACCATCCCTGGAGGGGTTTCAAAGAAGAGTAGATGTTATACTTGGTGACATGGTCTAATCTTGGACCCTACTAGGCTGGAGAGATGGTTGGACTCGATCTTAAAGGTCTTTTCCAACTGAAACCATTCTATGATTCTATGATACTCTGGAGGTTGTATCATTGGATTAACTCCTAGATGCAAAGAGGCTTATACACGAATGTTGACTGAAATTTGTCTGCATCCAGCTTCCCAGGCTTTGTTTTTTTTCTAGTTTAGAATGGTTTTGAATAAATAACTGAGGTCTTAGATGCAGGTTGCTGTCTGAGGCAAAGCCAGAGCAGTGGGCAGAATGTCAGCAGCAATTCTTGTACTGGCTTTGTCACCCCTGCCCCATCTCTGGTCCCTTTGTGGTTGTATTTCCCGCCCTGCTCCATGGGAGGGGAGAGGAGAGGAGAGGAGAGGAGAAGGTCTTTCCTGTCCGACCCTTGCTCCTGTGAATGTTCCCAAATGCTGTAGGCCATGATGCAGTTTGACATTCACACCCTGTAGGTTGAAGCCGAAGAAGAGGTGTTCTGGTCCTGTGTGAGACAGACCAGATAAACACCATGAAGAGTTGTAAGGCTTCTGAGTGACAGATGAACATCTTGGTCCAGTTTCTGCTGAACAAACATGAAATTACCTCACAGCGTTGCTTTCCCTAACAAGAAGAGAACAGGCTGCTGAAGACCAGAAACAGGGTGGACAAGTGGAAGATATGAGGCTATGGGGAAAAAAATTAATGACAGTTTGGAATGAGAAAGAAGAGATTTAAGCATGTAGTAGATGTTGAGGAAAAGAGGTGGTCGAAGGGGTGGTGACAAAGGTAAAGCTGACCCTTTAATAAACTAGAACAAGAATAAAAGCAGTGATGGCTGAGTCACAAATAACACAGCCCAGCTACTGAACTCCTCTTTTCAAACTAGCTCTTCACAGAAAAGCACAAAAAACTGGGACAAACAATTAGGAAGCAATGAAGACCTTGTCAATAGAGCTGTTGATAAGGAACAGATAAAATGGATACTTAAATTGAATACAGTGGAATTCCTTTTTACAGATCACTCCCCCTGGTTGGATCAAACCTTCCTTTCAGAAGCCAGTTCCCATTTGTGTTGATATGTTTGCTTCTTGCCTAGACTGCTCAGCAGGGCTTTTGGTCATGAGGATTAGCCTGAAAAGTTATTTCTCTGATTTTCTTTGATGTTTTCAAAGGTGGAAAAAAACCTTGTGCTCTTGAGGGTCCATAAATCTCTGCACCAGTTTAATGAAGTGTTGGCTTGAGCCATTTATAATTTCATTTATCTATCTTGGCATTAAAATGCCCAGCAGAACTCACCTCAATCTCCCAAGATGCATATTCTGGTTTTACACATATGCCTGATTTGGAAAGCTTACAGTTTCATGGGTCTCATATGGTAAGAATTCAGTCTTAATAATCATCACCCATTGAAGTTAATGGGAAGGTTTCCACTCAAGGTAATGGCAGGTAGTTTAGCCTCTGCAGAATTAGATTTCAAAATAAATATTTATAATAGAGTTCACCCCTTATGGGCACAACAGAGACTCTAGGTGAGTAGTAGTTTTGTGCCTCCAAGGTGAGGTGGTTTATTGACATTGCTAAAAAATGAAAAAGCACTAGGATGTTATCAAAGAAATTGGGAATCTTTGTTTTGGTTAGATGGTTTGTAACTATTTCACTTCTGTGTTTAAACTGTGACATCAACATTTGGTCACATAGGTGGTACTGCTCTTAAAAAGAGGAGATGAGACTGGCAATTACTTGTGGGTCTGCCCAATTTATGTCCCTGTGGATGGCCAGGGAAGATACAAGAGTCCACTCTCCCTGGCCTCATCATACATGGCTGTAGGCAAATAATGTCCCATCAGATATTTCAGTGTGCAAAGCAGCAGGTGATTACTCATAGGAGGGTCCAAATCAATGCGAGGTCAGGGCTACCATCCTTCTGAAAATGAACAGCACTTACTTAGGTTTCTGTGAGACATGTGAGATGCACCTCACCAGTAATTCTCCAAAGCAGGATGGGTATTGACAGAGATGGAAAATTGCCAGCAGACAACGAAGGAAGGGCAAGAAATCAGTGGCACAGTGAGGAGGGCTGAAAACACTGTCCAGTTGAATGCCAAGAAGGATCAATATGAACACCATTTTGACTCCACATCAATCTTAATGACTGGGGGAAAGGCATAAATAAGGTGTTAATTCTGCTTGCAGATTATACTCCAGGGGAGTGATTGCAAACACTGCAGACAATGAAATAACCCAAATGCACTCAAGAGCTCAGAAGTATGGGTTAATGGATAGCTGAAAGCCCCCACATGTCACACTACATTTCCAAAGCTGGGTTGCTTTTTTTCCCCCACTTACACTGATGAGAATCACTAGAGAAGTGAATTGAATTCTGGTCTGTAAAACTAACAGGTCTGTCGCAGACCTCCTGCATAAACCTATTAAACTCAACATGATCATTAAATTACTTATCACTAATTCCTGGATGGCTCAGTTTAAACGAATGAGGAATGAAAACAGTGCACTATACCTAGAGATATATAATCTAAAAGAGGAAGAAGACCAGATTCAAGCTCCTGCTTGTTCTATTCCTGCTACAGGAATAGAACACACAAAGGTGAACACAGGCAGCAAGCTGCAGGCTGTTTTCTAACAATGAATCATGAGCAAGGTTGCAAAAATCATAAAACAAGAGTACCCACACCCTCCCTTTTCCCTCATGGTGGATGTAGACCATAACATAATCTGTTTTCCAGCTATAAAAATATTTTTAAAAATCTGTATTAAATATTTCATTGTTTATTAACACTAAGAAAATTCAACAAAAAGTAGTGCCTGTGATTTGTTAGCAGTATTTATCTACTTTGTTCGTACACAGCATATCTGAGAGATATTTCACAGTCGTCTTTATAATGGTGATGCTACAGATATAAACTCTGTTAATAGAAAAAAATGCGTAATAGCAATACAAAAAGGGCTGATTATTAATAAAACACTGTCAGATTAACTAACAGTAAAGTAAAGCCTATCTAGTAAGTGCTTGAGAGATAATTCTTCATTCCAAAGTGGTATTTTAGAGTTATGCGCTAATAAAAAATTGCTTTAAACTTTCTATGAGATGAAAACTGGATAGTTTTTTTTTAAATTGCTGGTAAAAATTCAAGTTAAAAGTAAGTACTAAATAACAGACAGCAGTGTTGAAATCACATTATGGGCAGATCACATTTCAAAGAAAGGATGCTTTTTATGTTTTCAAGTGGCAAATGGCATCTGATATCACAGTGCCTTCCTTGTTGGCTAAATAGCTTTTCACCTGGGTGCTGACAGCTTTAGGAGCCAGCTGGGGCCTGGTCTATGGCTGTATGAAGGCAATGGGATTTTAACCCGGCTTTCACAGGGCTGTGAAACATCCTGAGAGGGATGTTAGAAACAATAGCTTGTAAAGATGCAGGGGAGGAGGGAAAGAATCTGAGCCCCCACAGTCCAGAATGTGGATGCTCCATATCAGACACTTTAATTAATATTATGAAGCATCCGTGTGAAGAAATACTGACTATGCCTGTGAATTCAGCAGTGTGTCTACACAGGTAACTACAGCTGGGCTCTACTGGAAAATTGCAGCTTATACACTTATTGTCCCTCAGTGAAATAACAAAGAGACAACCCACACAGGAATCTGGGCAGCAAAAAATGCAAAGCACGTTCTTGTTCTGGTCTGCAAGTAGAAGTTACAATAATACAAATAATAATAGTAAACAGTAAAGAGAATAATTTGAGAGCCAAAGGGTAGGGACAGATGAAATAACTATAATAAATCATTCTGGGCTATAACTGAATGAAGAAAACCTGAAGATGATTATTGGCAAACACTTTACATGGGAACATTTTTCCTGTATGAAAGAGCTGATGGAGGGAAACATAGAACCAGTAGTTGATATCAGCCAAAGTAAAGGACTTAAAACTGAAGGCAATTGCCTTGCTATGTCAAGAGGATGACCAGAGGAGTACTGATGCAGGATAAAAGAGAAGGAAACTTGCTTTTTGCAAATTTCTACCCATGGCTATTTTGTAAGACCGCTGCAAAATTTCAAACCATTTACTTGGTACCAGCAGTAAAGCTGATGGAGAATTTTCACACGATATCTGTCAGTGCTCCTGACTGGTTTCTGCTTCTCAGGGTTTGCAGGGTATAAACTTGCCCCAAATCAAGAAACCCTTCCTACCTCCATTAAAACCAGCCACCAAAACCCTACAGCATTTATTGGCTCTGAATCGGATTGATTTTCTGAATTTTGAGAAGTATATAATTTTTTAAAGGTATTTATTTAGTTGTCTTGTGCCTGGGGACATTCCTGGTTGATAAAGAACCTCAGAAAGCCTATTTTAGCTTTAAGAAAGGTTTTTATTACAGACAGACATGACCTACTCTTTGGCTGTTTCATACTAAATGAAACCCTTTGAGCATCCAGCCCAGTATGTCTGAAAAGTACGTTGTGAGGCTTTGTTGCAATCAGTACCTGTCAGAAGAAAGTAGACTAGGTCCTAAATTGTTGGACATACTGGAGCAAAGCAGTTGGGTGGATGCTCTAAACTGAGCTGTGGCTCAGCACCTGACAGCAACCGTCCAGCTTCCAGCTGGCCCTGAGCAGGTCACAGCTTTGGTGTTTGCAAAAGAATCCTAGAATCACAGAATGCTTTGAGTTGGAAGGGACCTCAAAGATGATTGAGTTCCAACCCCCCTGCCATGGGCAGGGACACCCTCACTAGACCAGGTTGGCCAAAGCCCCATCCAACCTGGCCTTAAACACTTCCAGGGATGGGGCTTCCACAGCCTCTCTGGGCACCCTGTGCCAGGGCCTCACTGCCTTCAGAGTAGAGAATTTCTTCTTAACATCTAACCTAACCCTGCCCTCATTCAGCTTGAAGCCATGGCCCCTTGTCCTATCACTGCACTCCCTGGTGAACAATCCCTGTAGGAGGCCATGCAGAGGTGTCGTTAGCTCCCTGAGTTCAGAAGCAGTAGGTCGGCTGCTAGTGGGATTGATGGCCTTCTCCTCCCACAGGTTCAACCCTTTTTCTTAATGACCAACAGACATTTATATGTCCTACATTTGATTCTCTTCTCTCCCTCTCAAAACACCTTCCTGTTACAGCACAAGCACCTGGTGCTGGGGAAAACAGTGTCACTGAACACTGGCGAGGGTCTTATCCTACCCTTAGCCCTTGGGCAGTGGAATGGAGGCATGTCACATAACCTCTTAGGTGCAACTCCCACAAGGCATTCCCCATGCTGAGAGATGAGAAATTAAAAAAACCCCCGACCCTCTCAGCCCTCACCACAATTGTTCCCCTTGGCAGTTCCAGAAAAACTTCTTGAATACAACTTCTTTTAGAAACTTGCATTTTGCTACCCCGAGGTACTCGCTGCTTCTTAGGCAGAGTCCCTGAAGAATCAATAACAATAGAGTGAAAAAAGATGGAGTTAGAGCAAAAATAAAACAGCTGGGTAGATAGAAGGGTGTTGGGAGTGGAGAGAGGAGTCTCTGTTTTGCCTAGTGTTCCATGTTTCTTGTTGCTGGAGTTCCAGCAAGCAGGTATTAATAATAAATAAAAAGACTCGTGAAGGTTATCAACACTGACCCTTTCCCTCTTTCAAGTACAACTCAAGTTCTTTTTATTGATTATACACAAACTTCATCACATACGGAACAGTTCTCTGCTGCCTTTCATGGAAGACCGTAGCTTGAGAAACCCAGGCCAGAAACCACTCATTTCCAGCCACCCTCTACTCTCCTTTCTAAGAAATATAAAGCTTTTGGAATCCTGGGAAAAGTGACACCAAAAATGTATGGTTTTGTCTTTTCAGTTTGCAGGTTGACCACCAGGTTTTTGATATCATTTTAACATGGGAGACATCATGTTGAACATCATTTTATCACGGTGTTCCTGAAACAAACATGAGCCCATCATCTTTGTGCCTGGCTCAGGGACCTGGCCATGAGGCTTCACCTACAGAACCAATAGCTGGGAACCTGATTATGTGCAGATCACTGTTAAAGGGAATGCAAATATCATTTATTGCATATCCTACTATATTCAGCACCACACGTAGGCACTACCCCCACCCTCTTCTGTATAAATTTAAATTAGGCAGAATCTTAAAAGAAAGGATGTTGAAGGTAAAAGCCAACTCCTAAAGTGGTAGAACAATGCAATGAGCTATTCTGTTTTGCTCCTCCTCTAGCTTTAATTTCAAGGGGCAAGAGGGTGGCATGGAGGCAATTCCCTGCTTCGTTTGCAATATGAATGCAACATCAGGACAAGTGGCAGACTGAGAACATATAAGAAAGCCTTTCAGAGTGATCTGGGCTCTTCCCATCAAGAGGGAGGGAAGGGCAAGTTGATAGTTTTTTGGATGCTGTGTGGTAAACCAAATCTCATTTTTCAAGTCATGAATTTTGAAAATGACCTTGCTAAGTATCCGAAAGGAGAAAAAGACTAAGATTTGATTATTTGATAACCTTGCCAAATGGATACTTACAGATTGAATACTGGGAAATGTGTGTGTGGGAGAAGAAATAATGCATTACAGTATCATATGTCCTGAGCATTTGCAATTGCTTCTCCTATCAAGTCTTTGATACTCTGTACAGCAAGTTCTCCCCTACAGCCACAACCTCCCCTGTATTTGTCACCTCACACATCAATGCTGAGAGGAAGAAAACAGCCTTAAATTGCTTCCAGCCAGGTTTCTGGTATCCTCAGGCTGGGTGGTGTGTCTCTATTTGAGGCATGAAGCAGTGGATGTTTCACGTATTGTAATATTGGGGCCATTGTTGAGATGAAATACCGTGGCCTGCTCTAAACGTTTCACCAACAAGAACCTATTGCTTAGCTAACAGAGATCCTGTAGCATCAGAGGGAGAGATGCCGGTGCAACACAACACAGTCCTGAAATGTGTTAGGAGAAATCCAATATTACAGAATTTATATCTGCAAAGTTCATCTTGTATTCTTCCCCCTTAGATGCCTTCCTATATTTCAGGCCTGTTGAATCGATGGAACCAAGGGGCAGTTTGTCATAGCACCCTGTAGGATGATATTAAATTATTGCTTTATTGCTCATATCAGCAAGTTTTTTAGACTGAGACAAGAAAGAAAGACAGAAAGAGAGAATGGAAGAGTGTGGGAGAGAGATGGAAGCTACAAGATATATTGCTTATATTGCTGAAGTCTTAACTAGGGGAAAAAAAGGTAAAGTCCAGTTCCATAAAGCTTAAAACCAGATGATATTCCCATCCTCCAGCTCTGTAGAAGTCCTTTACCAGACACAGTCTAGTAGTGAAAAGAACTGTTAATTATGCTGTGCCAGGGCTCATGAGGGCCCTTTGAGTAGTAGACAAGTGATTTCTGAGTCCTGCTTTCCCACTTGCACACTATCCCATCACTGAAATCTGTCGCCTGTGTTCCTCCTTGCAGAGCACAACATCCAGCCCACTGACTGTTGTTATCACAACATTTTGAGTCCTGATGTGCCTAATAGGTGCCTGAAGTGAAACCATTGTGAGAATAAGGGTTAACTGTGAGAATGCCACAATGAAGTAAAAGTCCTATCAATAGTTAGGATTTCTCAGCACCTCTGCCTCAGACCCAGGACCACAACCAAGATCCTTACAGTCTGTTTTGGAAATGACCTGGTGTTGATTTATCTTGCAGAATTATAATCATAAACTGCAAGAACGAGTTGGCAATTAATGCCTGGAGTTAATTTATCGCTGGTGTAAGCAGGAGTGAGTGTCTCCCATTTACATTTGTGATGAATTCGGCCCACCAAGCGAGCATGACTAACTTCTGGGCTCTCTGTGATCTCATTCACTGGCGGCAGCGGGATGGTTATTATGCAGTATGTATCTGATCTGCTTTCATGGCAGTTGCATGGCAATTAGAGTCATTTTGTGTAAAAAGCTTCCTCAGAGACGGCGTCAAGGCACGGGCTGGCTGAAATGGACACAATCTTTGTTGGATACAGAACTAATACTGAACATGATGATAAACCCCAAGGCTTCACTGGATTTTTTTAATTGCTCTTGGAGCCCTAAGAAATATTTTTTTTTCCCCTGGTTAGAACCACAATAATATTTCATTCCCACTGCTTACCCTAAAAAATGGATTTCCTTTCCTTTCTCAGTCGGTGATTTGTTTTGCATTAATGCCTTTCATAACTCATATGTTTCGCCATTAAAAATTAATGCTTGGTGCTGACATAAACAAATGAAATTTGTATTATTAATGTTTTACATAGGTAAGACTTTGTAATAACAGATTCATCATAACAGACTGTTTTAATTAAAAGACTTGCTCATTCCCTAAACTGATTTCAGACATAATTTTGGGCATTGGGAAGAATGTCTTGTACAACTGCCTGGAGAGGAGTGATCAATAAGACCTCAGGAGCCATTTTTATAAGCTTGCACCTGAGTTGAGATGAGGGATCTGCTGTCCAGGTTATATTCAATGAGAATAGCAAGTGGGAAAAGCTTTTGCCTTGGTGCAGCTTCACACCTCTACACCCCTTAAAGTCTCTGCCTGAGGTCCAGCTTGATGTCACACACTGCTTTGCTGCATGGGAGTATAGAGGAGGTAAATAAAGCACCTAAGTGGTAGGACTGCACTAAGGGTTTGGCTTCAGGTCTTTGGACTCTTTCCTAGTGCTCAGGATAAATCTCACAAAGGACATTTGCAGGATGATCTCCAGGCTGGCCTTTGGGAGTCCAGATTTACAGAGAGATCTGTGAACTTGTTGTCACTGCCCTTAGGGTATAGCACAAGGCTTCTTGTACCATTCACATCTCACAGACACTGCTTCACTACAAACTTGGACATTAGGAAACAGAACAAGCAGAAAGAAGTTCAGTTATAACTTCCTCAATTCAGTTTCCTTAACAGGGTAGCGCACACATGAAGTTCACGTTAACTATAACATCAAGCAAGCTTCCATTTGAAAATTTCTCATTAAAAATTTACTTCTGGTTCTGAAGGTGACAGTGTTGGCTGTCCAAGAGAAGGAAACCTTGCTGTTTAGCTGTGAGGCTGCAGGTGACGTCTCTGTAATATGGCTGTATGATATATTCCTAGGCAAATGAAGCTCTGGTTGAGAATAACTCAGTGTAAACTCCGTCACAGAGCAGTGGTAATTGTTCCACAAGATAGGGCTACAGTCCTAGAAAATTCATCAAAAGGAATTCAGACACGTTAAAGGATGGAGATGGAGAGGTGCGAAAGAGAATGAAAACAGGAGCACACTTTGTAGGAGAACTGGGAGCAGTGGTACAAAGTGTGCTAATGACAGGGAGCAGGGTGATGGGAAAACATCAAGGGGGGAATTTCTAAAGCCCAATGCACTTGCCTTACTCTTCCCCTGTTGAAATCAATGGAAATGTGCAGTTCGGTTTTTCTGTACTAGTGAGTTCAAGGGGAGCTGAATTAAGCCAGGGCGCTTTTAAGTCACCCACCCTCCATATCTGTAAAGAACAATTGGAAGAGTGAAGAGCTAAGAATTGAAACCATTGTCAAAAAGCCGGCCCTAGAAAATGGTTCTGGGAAGCCAGGAGTGCTAAAAAGAAAAAGAGAAAGATGATAAGAAGCGACTATCTGTATTGGACATCAGGAGCTTATAAAAGGCTGCGGGATGTAAAATGGCATCACTCTGGAAAGGACACGAAAGTGATGAAGCGAAGAGCAGGGCTATATGGCATGCTCATTAATGGGCAAGATGGCTTAGGCTGTTTGGTTACCCAGAAGCAGTTGATAAAACTCCGCTCTCCACTCCCTACGGCTCCCACTGTGACCAGTACAGTCCCACACAGACCAGTGGAGATGGATCCAGGTAGAATAGGGTACTGCAGAATGGAAAAGGAGGTTTGTGTGCATCAAATGTGGGGTGGGAATATGGATGTATACGGACCAGAGGTGTGAATCTATCTCTGGGTCTGACTCCTACTGTCAGCATCAAGAAGTTTTAAGTGTAGCCCTTTGATATATATGTGTGCTGTGGAGATTTTTATGTTGCAAGGGGCAGCTTCCACTAAAAGAAGGTTAAATGAACTTTTTTGCACCTTTTACAAGCATGGGTTGCAGCTCTGCAGCTGCGTGTCTAGCATGAGATTGCAGCCATTTCTGCAGTCTTTGTGAGGCTGAACCTATTTAATTAGACGGAATTGAATTGAATCTGCTAAGCAGTTATTGTCAGGACTGCTTTCTGGGCACGGATACATTGTTTGGGAACCCACAGGAGTGCTACGCTGGACATGGGAACGTTATGACTTCAGCTGAAGCCCAGGCAGCTTCACAAAGCAGTGGTAGAATAAGTCAGAGGTTTCAAGCACTAATCTTAAGTCAAAAGTTAAAAAAAAGAGGCATATTTGCCCAGCTCAGTGATCATGCAAAAGGGAATATGGTATGCTTCTGCCTGGGGTGGATAAGGAAGGCTGGTACTGCCTTACATGGTTTCTCCTAGATTTCAGGAGCATGAAAACAAGCTCTCCAAAGGACACTGCAATGGGAGGGGACAGGCTACCCCCCACGAAGGATCCAGGCTGCCCCCAGTAACGAAAACAGGCATGGGGGTTGAAGGACATGCTGTGCAGCTGCTGCTGCAGCCTCCTTCATTCTGTAGAGCTGTGCCAAGGCAGAGTGAACGTTCATTTTCCTAACTTTGCATCAATAATTAATCAAAACTGGTTTTACATAAGCCTGAACATAAAATTATTAGCTCCTGGAAGTTCTTCCAGCAGTTACAGCAAGACCTCTGTCAGCAACCTCAGAATTGATGTGCTTTAAAAGGAGAGGAACATTGATAAATACTTGTTTCTTATCCCTGCCTTTGCTCACTCAGTCAGCTCTCACCTTTCATTCTCTTTCCCCCTTGTGCTTGGAAGAAGGAACAAAGTGGGATTTTACTTAGAACAGAGGTGAAGAAGGAAACTTTGCTCTCTTGATGAACACCAGAAAACTGGTTTGCAGAATAACACAATAAACTGAGCCCTGCCTCAAATCTGGGTGTGTTCCTGGAATTGCAATTAAATTGTAAGATCTCTGGGGAACAGTCTAGCCTTTCTATTCTCTTTCCTTAAGATGTTTAATGTGACAGGGTGTTGATCCTTAGTTATTTCTCTGAGGTGCTTTTGTGGTAAAAATAAAACAATAAAGAGAGCATTATTTCTGGACTTGGCTAGCTTGGTACAGCATGAACTGGAACGGAGGGCTCACACAGTGAAAGGACAAACCTCTGGTCCTCAGGGAAAGCAGTCACTGCTTAGGCTGCTGGCTTTTATGTTCTTCATTGAACTTCTTTTGGGGAGCATCCTTGAGGTCTGTTCTTCTGCTCTGGACCTGCAATGGGCAGTTCAGAGCAGAAGATTAACACGGCATGCAATCAAACATTGAAGGAAAGAGATTCCCTTTATCTCTCTTCAGTCCTACTGGCCGTGGATGGTTCCACTCTCCCTAGAGTAAGTCCTGCTTTGTGGAGATCTCTGAGACCTTCTCTCCCTACACGGACATCTCCCTGTGGACATCCAAACCTTGTAAAACATTTTAGTCCCTGAACACCTCTATTGTCCTGGTGAGAATATATGAGGTTTTTTTTAGGAGTTTTCCAGAAAGTTTTGATGATTTGAAGACAGATTCTTAAAGTTGAAGTTCAGCATTAGTCCCCTGACCTCAGGGAAGGGACAGCAGTTTGTACCATATTTATTGGCCCATCCAACTTAGATCCTCTACAGCATCCAGCCTTTCCTGTGGCCATGTCCCAGGGTTTACAGGGTTTGGATCATCTCACAATGTTTGCAATTCAGCATCTGGACACACTGCAGTAAATCATGTTTGTTAAAAGTTTAATTCCTTCCTTTTATTATTTCTGAATTCAGTAACACACGGATGTAGGGTACGATTGTCAAAGGACACCTCAACAATTTAGAGGTCAAAAATATGTTGAACAGTAATAAGCCAACAAAGTCCTTTAGAACATTTCTTCCCACTGATTTATCCTTCAGGATTCGCTCCACAGGCTGATAAAGATTTTAGACTTTGGACTGTTGGAAAACTGTTTCTTCACTGTTCGTACTGTGCAGTCAGTCAGCTAAAGCACTGCCTAATTCTTCTTGCTCACAGTGAAACAATGGGAGATGTGAATAATGAATAAAACCACAAATTTTCAGAATTTAAAAAAGCAGAAGAAAAAAAACTCTGGAGGTTTGCAGGATCCACCTCAAACAATTGATGTTTGTATTGGGGCCTGAGAAAAGGATGAAACCCAACCTCACAAAACAGAGCAAACAAACCCAGGTTCCCTTAAATGTGAAAACATGCATGGAAAAAGAAACAATGCCGTTGAGATATGTATACTATTTCTCCTTGATCTGTTTCCTCACAGTCTTCCCAACAGAACTGTGTGGTTTTTTCCCCTTTTAATTTCCTGAATATACTTATGAACCAGAGTAAAAATAAATAAATAATCATGATGACAACATGTGATTTCTTGCAATGAAAACTTGGGATACTAGTTATTTCCTAAGATTAATCTGAATGTTTGCAAGTCTCTTTCTTTAGATAGATGGGAAACAGGAACTATCACCAGGGTTCCTTTCTTCTTCCTGCTTTTTTGCTCTTTTAATGACCACATTCCTATTTTTTTTTCCTTGCCTGTAGTAGAAAAACCTTCTTTCCAATAAATCTCTTTTGTTCCTTCTGAGACTCTCCGGCAGTCTGTCAGAAGCCCAGCAAGGAATAGCTCATTTCTGTCAAGAGCTCCATATTAAGCATTAAACGTCTTCTAAAAAGCTGTCCTGATGACAGCAAAGCACCGGGTCACACTTGTTTGAACAACAATTTACTCCTTTTCATGGCAGAGCGAGAAGAGCTGCTTGGAACTGGGAGATCAGAGAGGGAAAAAAAGCCTCGTGACCCACTTGCCTTGAGATGCTGGCACGGTACGATGGGGTATTGTGGTAATGAGACTGCATTATGGGGTAGCTGAAGGGAAATGAGATACTTTGGTAACCACCTGAACAGCACCATCACTCAAAGCCAAAGGAGTCCTGACGCTTCTGAAATACAACGTGTCATTCACTCACTCAGAGCAGGACCTGCAACGAATGAATGACATGGAATGGCATCAGTCTTCTACCCTTCCTGTCTCTGCTGCACACTTAAACTGGTGCCAAACAGGGAGTCCAAACTGTCTGTTAAGATACCTAAAGGCACTGCAGATATCTAAAGCAGACTAAGAATGATCTCTCCATTCAGAGGGTTTGCTCATACACTGAGACTGTGGAAGATGGACCCCAACTGTTACTGGGTTAGCTTTAAGCATCATTGCCAGCCTTTTCTCCATCTTCTGTTCCAACAGCTTTACAAAGCTGACACCAAATATGCTGAAGATTAGAGACACGTGGTCACAGGATGGCATTTTCCTTCTGTTCTTTCTGACACTGTGTTTTTGTCACTATTACTAAAACCCAGCCTGTCTTCAGGCAGCATTTAGCATCTTAACTAGGAGATCGTCCATCTTTTCCATATTACTGATGAGTGACATCTATGCATAATACTAATTAACAAAATATTGCAGAGCTGTCAAGTACCACAGTGTTGCTGGTGAGGTTTTGGGACTCTCAGTAGGCTCATAGAATTCCTTCTACCCCACTAATCGTGCCAAGCTGATGTGATATGACCTGGCCTGCTGACAGGTCTGCACATTATTTCACCCCATAGGTGCACAGTACAGCAGCCTTGCTTTACTTCAGTGATTTGTTAAAAGGAGTAATACCACCACAGAAGTTGGCTGTGCTCCACCTCCTGTGTCTTCCATTTGTAGAGAGGTACGGGTTAGTGAGGAGCAGCACCCTTTCCTGGTGGGAGCAGAGTCACTGGGGTTGACGTGATGCTGAGTGGTGCACAGGGAGGTTGATGACCCAACAAAAGCCTAGTTTCACAAAGTCCCTAGTCCTAGCTCTCTCCATGTAGTACTGATATCATTTCAGACTTTTGAGATTTGCCCATCACTCTACTGCATTTAACATCAGGTTTTCTGCACAGCTGGGAGGGTAGGTATTATCTTCCTCATGAGTGCGACCATTGTGTCCATTCATTTATGGAGAAGATCCTGGGAAATCAGTTTAGTCTTGCTAATAGCAATTATAATAAAAATAGAACTACAATAAAGAGGAGCATAGTGCCAAATCACACAAGAGAGACCTCACCACACTGGGAATTGTTGTAAAGCAATGCATTCCCTCCCTGTTCCTGAGTGATGGATAACACCAGCCCACCAGAGAGCATGATTATCATTGCTGCCCTTCCTATGTCCTCTATGATGGCAGGAAAGAGTAAGCAGGTATTTGCTGCTGGAAGTATCTGCAGGCTCCCAAGTCTAGTAGCATTTTCAGTAGCGGGAGCGTGAGGCAGAGGATGTATCTCTTTCTCATGTCTTCCCTCTTTATCTATGTTTCCCACCATCGGTATCTCAGATTCTGCAAATGCATCAGAAAAGAAAAATCAATGTAAACTAGACAAGAGACTTTCCAGGCTGTAAAGCAGAGATGGCATTAGGTGTCCATTAATCCCATGGCTGTAGTAAGTCCCTGAAGCAATGGAAATGGAAGGAGGGGGTGAATGCCAGGGGACAAATAATCAGCAAATCCTTTCTCATGGTTGTGGTTGTTTTCCTTTCTTCCTATTTTTTTTCCTCTTTCCTTCTCAGTTTAAAGAGCCCTCATAAAATGAGCTGATGCAATATTCTGTTTTCTCTGCCTCCATGATAGATTCTGAATTCATGCTATAGTTTCTGATGTCAGCAGGTCTACAAAATATCATTTGCATTAAAAGAAAACAAAGCTTGCAGCTATCCACTTCAGAAAGAGAAAAAAAAGAAGCAAAAAAGCAAACCCCTAGCTTTTAAAGTAATCAATGACCCCTCAGGTTGATGCCTGTATAGAAAGTCTAAACTAAAAAGTTTGGCTTGCAATCATAAACACTCTGAATTAAGTATGGGTTGGCTGTATCAGGGTTTAATACAGGTCTTTCTGTGAACCATTACGTTTGCTCCGTGGCTCTGGACCATGCTGTCAGTGGCATCCAAGATGCCACGTTCTTTGCAGAGCCTTTCTCTATGTCCAGTGAGCAGGATGCAGCAGGGCATGCCCCACAACACCAGACAGGAAGACAGATCTTTCCAGGGACCTAACCTATAACCATATTTTCCCTTCAGCAGCAGCATAGCTAAAACACACGTAGACAATTTTTAGTTCTTAATCTCTGTATTCCTTCAGTAATGTAATGACAGGCATGTCCAAGGTGGTGAAATGGATGGTATCAGGTTGAAGTGAAATCAGAAATGGAGATGATCCTGTCTATGGAGCCATTTCCAGGATGGAGTTTCTTTTCACAGTACAGTAGCCTTGACGTTCTCATAAACATACCAGGGACCTCCACCAGCTCTGCTCTTGCTGACTCTCATCATGATAAAATGGCAAGATGCATGTGGGTAGAAGAAATAACATCACTGCAGCAGAGGGCTGCCTTGTGCATTTATTACACACGCTCTTCTAACATCGTTTTCAGGGCAGTGATATTGTCCTGTGGCAATAAAACAGCAATAAAATCTCTGCCTTGAGGAAGGATATATTCATGGTGAGGTACTCTATGGTGACTGTGCCTTTCTGAAAGGGATGCCTGGAGGCAGGAAGCTTCCCTTGCCTGCCTGCCCTTGAAAAGAAAGAATGTACAAAGGCTGGTACTTAGCTGTGGCTGCAAAGCAAATGCAACTGTACAGGGATGGCCATGGCCAAGTAGCTGCTAATGACTGGCATGGAAAGCTGCTAAGGGCTGGCATGGAAAATACAAAGATGTTTTTTCTTCAACTGTTCCACATTCAGAAGTTCCATAAAAGACAGAAACCTCTGTGTTGTATGGTAAGTCCAGGTGCATTTGTTGCAGGAATTTATCATTGAATCTCCACAAATAGAGGACATTAGAAGGTGGTCCTTGAAATGATGATAACTCCTCCTTCCTCTCCAAGCATAGCGTTCAGTGTGGTGACACTGGGGCCATAGATGAACCTGTATCATCACTTTTATTTGGCTAAAAATGGATTTGATGTCTAGATCCCAGAACATGTCATGGGGATGGGAGAAAAAAATTGTTCTTATGCTCCATAAATGCCTCTATCTCCATTAGATCTTACCACCTCCACCTCCTTCCTGAAGGTCCCACTAAACTCTTGTTCTAGTGTTTTGAAAATAAGCAACAGTCAATGTGTTCAATGTGCTACACCACCCACAACAGCATAAACTGCTTTAGTAAGAATCATGTGTGGCCAGGAGCAAAACTGCAGGTTCCCTCCATCATTCTCCTTCCCTACACTTGTGAACAAACTGAGAAAATAGCAGGAGCTGAGACCAAAATCCAGTAGCTCTCCCAGTGAGAGAGTAGAAGAAGTCAGGCCTCATCTGTCTCAGGATAATCAGGTCCCTCAGAAAAATCTGTCCTCAAAATTCTGATGATAATCCTTATTCTAACCTGCCATTTATTTTCCTTCCATATTGACCTTCATAATGGCTCCTGATGTGGTCCTGCAGCTTGGCACTCCTACACCCATTTTTTCCAAGACAAGAATTATTCTCGTTCTTAATTCTGTGAAATTTTGCAAGAACCTGCACACATCCCCTGCTCCCCGCCAAGTGGAAACCCATCAAGCCTGTGGGTTTTGGTACTTGTCCATTTTGATATGCTCCAGCCACATCTCAGTTTATAATTTCTAATAATTTCCAGTGTTAGTGAGGCTGAAAAAGCCATTGAGTGTTTTCAGGACCGAAATTGAGCCATCAATTATGAAAATGTTTCTTCTGCTCAGTTTCCCACCGAGCCATTATCTAATAAAAATCGCCAGGAAAACACCTCACTTGCCAGAGGAGGAAACAGTTAACAAACAGGAGCTGCTACCAGCCTGGCCTGAAAACACAAATGCTGGGCTGGATACGGACACCCACAAATCCAGAGCGATCACTGGCCCTAACAGCATGCAAAGAAAATTGCAGACTCAAACAGTCTCGGTTGGCATAATTTTCTATGTGAACTTGTCCCCTTTTCTTGAAATACTAGAATTACTTTACAATACAAAAGCTCTTTGCAATAAATGGTGCTTTTTCCCCCCGTGAATCTCCCCCTATCATTCTCCCTCTGCCCAGTGCACACGGGAGGGAAAAGCTGATTTGCATGTAAGGCTCCATCATTAGGTTCCTCTTATTACAGGCCAAGAAAAAAGTAACTATTGAGAAAGAGGAAGGGTCGGGGAGGGGAGGGGGGCAGAAAAAGCACAGACACGGTAAATTACTGTGTGAATTAAATCTCCAGCAGACTGGAAATGGGGCTGTTTGAAAACTCCCTTTGATTATTTTTTTTTGGCAGCGTAAGGTGGGGAGGCTGCCATTCTTCTATTTTATGTTTGCTGATCCTTTGTTGTTCCTTTATGATCTTTTTCACCTTACCATGTGTGATTTAGAGTCATTTCAGGAATACAGAGAACAGCAAAGTGGGCAGGCTTGGGAAGGGAGGGGAACGGCCAAGGTTCAAGGTCGAAACCAAAGTATCTACACGAGCTTCTGTAAGGAGTGTGTAAAGGCTGACCCCCACTCTGAGTGAGTACATGCAAACAATTAGGTCTGGTTTATTGAATATTTCGTGGTATCAGAACAGGAGGCTGTTTAGGGTCCACAAATTCATTGGAATTGGATACGGAGTTTTGACCAGGCTAACAGAGCCAGCCAGCGGCAAGACTGAAATAAATCCAATCATCCCATTTCTCTGTTTTCTCTTTTAATTTTTAAATGGAGAAAAAGAATTGGGTTGAAAGAGGTCAGTTTTCAGATGGCCAGCTCTTCTCTACTTCACTGTAATATTACTTAAGAAAGAAGTAATGGGGAAGAAGAGAAAAAATAGCAAAATAAACCAGAGAGACAGAACAAACACTGCATGCAGGGACTGCTGATGCCAGTGGAGATAACCATTATAAAATGAAGCTACTGGAAATAACAGTTAATGAAAATGAGAAAAATAAGAATGTTAAAGAATACTGCTATCCTACAATGTTACCTTGGAAATGCAGTACTGAAAAGTGATTTTACCTTGGAAATGCAGTACTGAAAAGTGATTTTACTGACTCATTGTACCCTGTGTCTTGTCTGTCCTTCCCCTAGCACTGCCTCTATAGCTGTGCCCAGAGAGGAACTGAGCTCATTGTGGGGCTGGAGGGATTGCAGCTGGATGCAGGGCTCTCTTGATGTCTCTGCTCTTCTCCCCTTCCCATAGAGAAGCTATATATCCACTACCTAAGTAAAAAACCGGGAGCTCTCAAGCTAATTGTGGGAGAAGGAATGCTTCAGATTGTCCCCTCAGGCATCTGGACTGCTGTGTGATAAATAAGATGGACTTTGTGGGTGTTTGTCAGGAGGACTTTATTAAAACTGACTCCAGGTGATACTGTAGCTCCCCTAACACAAGCCATTTACCCTTCTACTGTGCAGAAAAAAGTAGCTACATTCAGAGCTGGTGTGAGACACAACTGATGTTAGAAGTATCACAGCCACTTAACCGTAGCTCTGGATTTGGTCCAGGGGTCCAGTCTACAAACTGTCCCTCAATAATGGCTCTTTATCCACCATAAATTCCTGCCTGAGCTCATCACACACTCTCTGGGCAAGCTCTCTATCGAGGCAGTTCTGCTCTCTTCCATCCCTGTGCTGCTGCCAGTCCAGGTAACTGCTTATTGATGCTGGCTGCCTGTAGCGCGCTGTTCGGCACTCACCAAATCTTTAAATCTCTTTTCTTTTGCAGAGACAAAATGCCAATTACCAGAGGCTCCCGCATGAATTCTGTTGATGACAGGAATCACTTACTGTTAATCACTCTTTCGCCTAGATCTGATGGTTTGTTGGGAAAGGGCTCAATTTATGTATCCACCAAGATACTGCTTCATTGGTATTCTTTTGGTGGATGCTCTTCTGCTCCCATCTTAATAATCATCTCTTCTTATCTAAGAGGACTTTATATGGGGGGCATGAGGGATGAGGGACAGCAATGTAGGCAACACAAGGTTATCAGAGCTCCTTTTCTGCAGAGATGTGCGAGGAGTTACAGGATAATGCTCATCGAATAATTTATTCATTGGATGCTGCCATATTTCAGCCCTTATTGGTACCAGGTGAATAACTTGGATAAACCTTGTGTGACTGGCCAGTTTCACGTTTTGTGACATTTTCTAAATAAAATACTTGTGGAAAAAGGATGTAATTTTATGTATTAGTAAAATTTTATGTGAAAAACCCCCTCAAACCTCTAAATTCACTGTGATACATTTTCTGCTTTGTTTTTTTCTATTTGTGCTGTCCAATGCCCAGCAACCTCTGCTACCAGTGTCTGGTGATGCCTGGTGCTCGCCAAACATAAGTGAGATATCTTTCCTGCTTTGAAGACCTTGAAGTTTTAGGCCTAAAATTTCAAAGGACCAGACGCCCGCATCCCACAGAGTGCAGTTCCCAACCTCCTTAGCATGCTTTGAAAGCCCTGAACAGAAAAGACAATATAGAGGAGTTGAAAGGAAAACATGGAGAAAGGAAAGGACTTGGTGTGGGTCTGGATACTCCACTGTTGGGGGGGTGTTGGTGGGGGGAACCACCACCCTATTTCAAGTGCTTTGAATGGGAATCTTTTCTCCTACTAGGTCAGTTTGGTTGATAAATTGAGTCTGTGACCACCTCCCTGCTCATCTTGCGCCTATCAAGATGCTGCCTGATGCTTTCCCCCTCTTCCTCAGCTGTCCTCACCTCACCCCGGTCCTTGGCAGCACTGCATGCCAGCTCACACGGGCTCACGCTAAATTATTTAAATTTACAGCTATGTGGCATAATCCTGCATTTATGTCACCTTTGAATCTATCTCAACAACTAATGCCAGCCGGCGCTGTGGTACCTTTCACATGATCCCATTCTAATGAACAGAATTTAAGTAGAGGGAGATTGAATTAGAAGTCGAAATAATTACTTCTCTGGGCACTTTCGCTGCACAGTGAAGAAGAAATAAGTAAGCACAGCCTGGGCACACTGGGATATCCAGCAGCCCCCTTTCTATCCTCACCTATGCACAGCACAGTCTGTTTGGAGCTAGCTCTCCTCCTGTTCATTAATTGTTCGTTAAAGTGAGTCAAAACACCAAGAAAGAGGTTTGTGCTAATTCACCCTACAGTGAGGGGAAAAAACAAACAGAAAACACATTAAGGGGAGCATCCAAGCTGCACGGGCGAAGGCGGCAGACAAATGGGCCTCTCCTGGGAGAGCCGGGGAGAAGAGGCGAGTTTCAGTCTGCAACACCCCGGCGGTGCCTTGCTGAAGCCCCGGCACGAGAAGTGCAGGCGCAGGGCCCCACGCTGCAGTCCTCAGCTGCGGAACTGTTGTCATGGAAGAGAAACCTGAAATATTACCAGTTCAGAAAGAAAACACAGGCGGCGGATGTCATTTAAATGTATTCATACAGCCCAGGCTCTCTATTCACACACCCGGCAGCAGCCCTGAGACTCAGCAGTTTAGGAGCGCGCTGCACCCCGTGGAGCGGTGCAAAATGTCTGCGGTTATCACGGCTCTTATGGTACCGTCAGGTGCTTCCCAGATATTAAAAGACATCTGGGCTTTGCTGTCTGGAGCTCACAGGCTAAAGCAGACCCAAGAAGGAAGGCGATGTTAAAGGCAGGTGGTAAGACATATTCCCAACTAATCACCCAGATCTGCAGAAGACACCATGAATATTCATGCTTTTTAAAAATTCCTGAGGGTTCTCACCTGCAGTTTCTACCTTTAGCTCTGCTGTTTCTAGATGCCATGTTTCCTGGTGACTCCTCTCGAAGAGCAGTGCCTGTTGAATATTTGTTTCTCTTGACCACATTCAAATCCGATGCAACAAGGTGTAACCGCTGCACTTCAGATGGTCTGAGAAATCCTCATTCACCGTTTCTTCACCGTTTCAGACACGTATGAGCTGAATTCATGGCTGGTGCACTGTTTGGCTGGCTCCCTACAAAGTTATGGCAGCAAGTTGTCCACCACGCTCCTCTTCACACGTGACATTTTCATCTGAACCCTGTCCAGGCAACAGAAGCCTGATCCTGCAATATTAATGACAAACAACTGCAGGTCCTGTGGGTGATTTGCATTGCATCTTTTCTTTTCCTGGCATGGAATGGGATCACCTTTCTTGGGACATGAATCTGTGCAGATTACTTTTGCAAGCGATGGAGAAGCGTGCACTGGCATGCTGTCAATCTCATAAACAAAGGTGTTGTCAGGAAGCCTTATTTAGAAGTATTTCAAATTAACCTTGACAGAAGAATTAATAAATAATAAGAGCTGAATGATTTATAAAGAAATCAATTACACTATAAATTTTAAAACAGCATGGTCTCAACTATTGCAGGGTGAGCAATACAGAGAAACTTCAGGTGGGCTAAAACTTCTCTGGAGGGTTTCTGATGTCCCCCCAGGGTCCCCATGGCTTCTGAATGTAAGATGGAGTCACAGACTGAGAGGAGTGCTGGGAAAAAACCTCATGTGCCCCAGAAGACTGTGCAATGTTTGATCACAAATAAAGTTATTTCAAAGTCTCAAGAATTTCAGAAGAACAGCCAATATTAGAGCTTCCAGAGCCTGCCTCCAGGATACCAGTAACATTGGGGGAAGAGATAAATAAGACCAAAGAAGAAATCAAAGTGAGATTTGTCTTGCCTAACTCTGGCTGGCTGCTCTGAGTTTGTCTTTTTGGCTCCCTCTCTAGCTGATGGAGAGAGAGGAAGGTCCAGAGGCCTAGTCATCCCATGTGCCACAAATCCCTATTTCAGAACAGAGCTAAAGCTGTCACAAACCTAGTGAAGCTTCCAGGCAATGTCTTGTTAGTGCCTGCTCCCAGGTTTTGGCAGTCCAGCTTCAGAGCTGCAGGAGACCTGGGCATCCAATAAAGGCAAGCCAAGCAAGCCTATCACCCTTGGATCCTATTTCAAAGTCTGCTTGTCCCGGGGAATTGACCACATCAGAGGCTGCATTTTCATGGAGAATTTCAGCACTTTGATTTTCACCCCAGAAGGAAAACTCCACAAATGTTGACCTATTGACAGCACCAGCAGAAATGGAACCACCTCTCTCTGCCCAGATCTAAGACCTCTGAGCAGATTTCAACCACTGCAAGGCTGGGCTAAGCTTATCTGGGCAATTGATCAAATAGATAGGAGTATTGCTGCCACTTAGCTCACTTACTTTAATATCTGAAGAACACAAAGCCCCCCCCAAAAAAAGGCAGGGAAAAAAGCCATTCAGACACTGGGGTGGTAGAAGATGCCCTTATCAGAACTCCATAGTTAGGTGGAAATTGGTTTAAAAATTCAAATGACTGTTCGCATAAAATGGCTTGCAGGATTCACCCAACTGTAATAGCAATTCTCTGCAAATGATTATGCAATTACCTCCAGGAGGTCAAAAAGTAATTACCATGTAACCTGCTCTCTTCTGCTGGTTGCCTCTAATAAATAATAGATGCAAGTTCTACTCCGGTTTAGAAGAGAATTTGCCATTTCTTTACCCTGTAATTACATTAGATTATTTACCCAGCATGGTCAGCTGTGACTGTGTAGGTCTGCTAACACGATATAGGAAGAATGGATGAGAATGATTTATGTTCTGACTGCCCTCCAGGACCTCGGATCAAAGGGAGCTTTGGTTTCTCATGCACCTAGGCCGTGCCCATCTCACCGGCCATACCTGTGCTCATGGGTGCTGACTACTCCTGCGTGTCAGCATCCTCCCAAGGTCTGCTGAACCTAGTGCAAAACCGTATGTTAAATTTATGGGGCTTCAGCCAAAGCCCCCAGCAGCCAAGCTGTTCAGGAGGGCTTACTAGAGAATCACTGGAGGACATTTTGCTTCATGCACTGTAGTGTTGTCAGTACATTAGGCCTCAATAAAGAGATAACATTTTCTTTAGCCTCAGGCTTATGAAGCCTGGAAGACCTGGGTCTCATGTGTTTTCCCATGGGCAAGCAAGCAGGCTATCATCATTTTCATCTTTGTCAGAAGTAGTGGGGATTTTTTGTTGGCTGAATCAGCACCCAGACAATTTCTTCCCACAGACCTGGAACGATGGCTTTTGCTCTGTTTTTCTGACTCTCACCTTGGAAGATGCAAAACTCAGAATAAGCTGCCTTTTTTTAACTGGAAGTCTGTGAAATCAGCTCCTGTGACCTTGCTGAAAGAACAAAACCCACTTCTTTTTGAGGGGCACGGAGAGATGTGGGGACAGAGTGTGCTCAGAGCTTGACTGAAGCAGAACAAGATGCACAGCTTCTTCTTGGAAAAGTTGACAAGAAAAGGAGACCAAACTAGGTAACGTGGGAGAAAAGCCAGATCATTGTTTCCACTTTACATATGGCAAGTGAGGGGCAGCAAGACTGAGTAACTTGACCAAGGTCACACAGCACGTCTGTGGCAGAGCAGCAGAAGCAGAATCCAGCTCTCCCAAGGGCTGGTCCAAAGTCTACTCCCAGAAAATGTCTTCCTGCCAAGTGCTCTCTGCCTGTTAGGAAACAGTGCAGGCTGGATCAGGAAAGTATATGCTCCCATGTAACTTATTTCCTCTGTCAGAAGATAAGTATATCTCCTGCTCTCTGCTTACTACAGTTGCTGTTTAATAAATTAAGTGTCTAATTACATGGTATAGAAATGATGTTGTTATACAGATGCAGTGACTGGAAACAAGACTGAGCAATAATGTTCCAACAAAACCCAGCGGCCTCTGCTCCTGATTTCTATTTTATGCTTTGTGGTCCCTGAGTATGTGCCACAAGCTGGGTTCAAATCAGGTTTCACTGTACACTGTGATTGATGGACATGGCTCCAACAAGGACTGGCATGTCAGCAGCCTCTCCCCTGCCTTTTCCCACCTGCTCTCCCTCAGTCACAAAGCACAGCCAAGGCTGATGGTGGAAAATACACCCAGAGCTGCTTCTCTTTACCCCTGAAGGTAATGAGAAGTGTTTATGGAAGGAATACTTCCATGTTTTATGTTAAGAGAACACCAGCCTGCACAAGACCTTTGAATATCAGCCTGTGCACCTCTGCCCAGTGGTTTTGCTGAATCTTGGGGTGGGGTGAGGGGGCACTTCTCAGAGACACAGGTCCCCTTTCACCTCACATATTTGGGTTATGTGTCATGCTCCGCAGCCTTGGAGTCTGCAGCAGCTCCCTCCCAGCTTTCCCCTCTTGCCCAAGGATTTAGGCAGAGCTGGCGGGTGTCATGTCAGGCAGATGTCAGTGTGGGCAAACGTGGGTCAGGGTGGGTGTAGCCTTCATGTGAGTGTTACACCTTAATAGCAGCTGCAAGAGAAAGGATGGCAGGTTCATTTCCGTCACTATGAGCAAGCACAATAAGCCATGGCCCTGGATTGCTGAGCTCTGTATTATCAATAAAGGGCAATCACACCACTGGGAGTTAATGACAGTTTTGCACATAATAGAAACCTTTGAGAGTAATTACAGAGTCCTTTAATGCCAGGGGGACCCAATTCACACCGACCTGTATCTCCCGTTGCCTGGATAAGCTGAGCAGGCTGCTCCAGGGCTCGGTGCATGGCACAGGGGCAGCCCCATATCTGTGTCCCCCAACACTTGTCCAGTACCTCTGTGAGCCAGAGCTCAGGACTTAGCAGCAATGAAGCTGACAAAGCGAGGATCTCTTTTGGGGGTGACCAGGAGATCTGTGCAGTTCTGTCTTTCTGTGTTACCATGAGATTATTGCTGGTCCAGCCCACACTGCGCCAGGGCTGTCTTTTTGTAGAAAGCAAGGGTTTGACTCATGTTTTGCTGAACTCTAGAGACTGAGTGATGAGAGGAGAGGAAGAGGTGTGGACAGGGCCCTTAAAGAGCAGCACCAAGTACTGAACAGAAAAAAAGAAGAGGTGAAAGAAGGGAGATCCTCAATAATAAACTCTGTAGGCTCTGAAGCCTGGAATTACTCTTAAAAGGCTGGAGCAGGGCCATTCCCCCTCATTTCCTTTTCTTTGAACCCCACAGCTCTGCATAACCTCCTTCAAAATGCCTGCTATTAGCAACAGCTCCCTCCTTCCTTCCTCGGCAGAGAGATGCATTGAACTAATTAACGTGCAGTTTGTGCAATCCCATTTTGGTGGCTTAGCACTGGATGTCCCTCAGCGAGGATGTGGCCTGAATGAGAACAAAGGCCATGGATGTAGAAAGCAATGACACCAAAATCTCCAGAGCCAAAAGGAAGGGAGCCAGGGGGCTGGGAGGGCAAGGAGTCCCTGGGGACATGGTCATTCCAAGGAGCAGAATCAGGTGGTGTCAGGGAGGGGAGATGTTCTTAACAGCAAGAAGGAGGGAAGGAGGAAAGAAGGGGAAGGAGAAAAAAAGAAAAAAGGAGACAGAAAGATGGTACAGCATCCATACTGTACAGAACTAAAGAAGGGCTGCACGTCCAGTTTGTTCTTGCAGTTCTTTTAAGAGAAGAGCCACCAGCTCTCATTTCAGTATTTATATTTCCCCAGAGCAGCACCAACTGTATTTCAATATAAATGTAACGTAGTTAATTGAAATCAGTAATTTCAGCAGTCATTAATAACAAATCTCTGGGAAGGAATATCCCCGCTGCAGTTAATGATCAGCATAAAAAAGACCCTCTTTTAAAGTGTAACTGTGAGCTCGGGGTTCATTTTAGAGTTGATTAGAGTGAGTTAAACTTTGCCCCTGTCTGTAAGTTGTATATTTAAATATGAAAAGTTAGCAATATTTGAAGTTATCAAAATACCACAGATGCTCTGGAGCAAATCCAGCCCTCATGGCTGATCCCCAAAAGAGTGGTGTGACCCTGAAGAACAGAAAAGGTGGAATCAACCAACAGAAGTTAGAATGGATCAAACTGCAGTGAGCCTCAGCATAAACCAGAGCTGATCCTCAATAAATTCCTCCAGATCTGCGGGAAAACTGTCAGAATCTGGCCCAGCCTGAGGCTCATCACTGCAGCCCGTGGGATGCTAGGTGATGGCTAGTCCTGCTCCGTATTGCAGGAATGCCCTGAGTGCTTAAAGCTGCCCAGAGGATGACATTAGTATGTGAATTCCTTTGGAAAGCTGAATGTGTAAACCGAAAGGCCTCTGCCCCTGTGGGTACTGCATAATCAGAATTTGCACTGTGTTGGGGCAGCGATTCAAAAGCAGATCAACTGTAATATGAAGGTGGAAATCCAGGTACAGGTCCTGAATTAAATTCTCTCTGTTAGACTGGAGTGTTGGAGAGTGGCTTTTTCCTAGAGGATAAAAGCAAGACATCATCTTAAAAATCTGTGCGTGTCTGCTGTAAATACATGAGGCAGTGGTGTGGGACTGTGCAGTGGGTTTATAATTTTCTTCTGCAGGGACAGATCAAGACCCTGATGCCATTTGTGGTTTGCACCAGGTATGGGTTCAGAAAGGGAGCAGTCACGGTTGCAGTGAAGGACTCCCAGTGAAGCTGCGAGTCCGTGGTGTGTTTGGAGTGCTTGGTGAAACCCAAGTGTTGTCTTCACCAGAGCATGCAAGGAACTGGGAGATTCCTTTCCCTCAAATACTTGTCCTTCTTCTGTGCAGGAAATCTATTGGGAAAGGCAGATCTCATCCTTTGACACACCACTGTGAAATGATCTGCTCCAGGCACGAGGCCAGCATTGACAATAAAACTCCCTTTCTTTAATTAGAATGAGAAATGTGATGTGGGATCATGGCAGAAAGTGAATGTGCAGCCACTACCTATGGAATACACAAGAGGGGAGCCCAGGAACAATGAATGTGGAGAGATGTGCATCTGACATGGATTATCTACTGGGGGAAACTTTGGTGCACGCTTGAAAATGACAGCAACCTAAAAACCAGCCTCACAAGTTCAGCCTTGATCATCTCCACCGGTGCTTACACTGTCAGGTGCCTGTTTGGAAAGCTTGCGTTTTCCTTCTCCCTGTACTTTAACACACAGGCTTTTGTTTCCCAGCAAGACCTGCAACTGTTAGACGTAACTCGGTGGTGAAATAAGCTGCAGTACAGGAACTGAGATTTTTCCCTTCTTCCAATTAAAGGAACTACCCTGTAAGTCCTGCAGCTGGTATCTGCGTGGCAGTGGTGAGCACTGTGGATCCGGCGACACATGCTTGACACAGGAGACAGCTGTACAGAGGCAATGTGGAAATGAAAACAGAAATGCTGTGTATATAATGCAGCGACGGATCGTTTCCTAAATGTCACAGAACACTTTGGTTTGCATCCTCACTGGAGGCTCACATTGGTGCTGCCAGCAGTGCTTTAGTCTCCGGCTTACTGGAGTGCTTAGATCCAGTGCTGGCACAGCCTTGGTGGTCAGAAAAGGAACAAATTACCCAAATTTAAACTCCACCTACTCAAGAAAGTCATTGAGAGGAGATTATAGCATGGGGAAACTCGGGATCACATCTGCGGGAATCTGATTTTCAAAAGAAATACCGGAGTTCTGAGAAGACTCAGTGATCCTCATCTCACTTCAGGGGCTGGAGGCTCCTGAAACCAGCTTTCACACGCATGGCCTTTCAGTCCCAAAGAACCAAGAAGCAGATCCCTGTCGGTCACTGACCCTGTCCACAGCCCTCTATGCCACATTCCCTCACTGAGGTGGCAGTTGCACACCCTCGGAAGAGGAGTGGGGCCACAGTCCTGTCTGTCGCACCGGGAGAGTTTGTTACAGGGCTTTGGTTTAGGGTTTCACAGAATCACAGAATTGTAGGGGCTGGAAGGGACCTCCAGAGATCATCCCCCCTTGCCAAAGCAGGGTCCCTAGGACAGGTCTCACAGGGAGGTGTCCAGACGGGTCTGGAATCTCTCCAGAGAAGGAGACTCCACACGCCCCTGGGCAGCCTGGCCCAGGGCTCCCTCACTGGGAAGAAGTTCTTCTGCATATTTGTTGGTAATTGGGATAGATCACAATATTAAGTTGTATAGTTATGAACAGCGCTTGATCACCAGTCAATTTCACAGGATGATTCAACAGAATTTGTTAAAATCCAAAGAGTGGCTTAATTCAAGATCCTGAAAAGGCCAAGGCCACCATGGCCACACAAAGGCACAGCAGAGCTGGATACCCGGGTATCAGACCGGACGGGCAGGCAAATATCTGACCCCAAGGCATGCACACTCAGAGGCTAACCGATGGCCAGTCCCCCCTTCCCGAGTTCCGCGCATCACTCACTTTTACGCGCTGGCGTTCCTCAGCGGGCAGGCGGTGAATGAACCTTGGGAATCGCCTCTGTCTCCTCTCGAGATGCCAGACAGAATCCTGTCAAAATCCGTCCTGCTAGGAGTCCTAGCTCTGGGGGTCCTACTGTCCCGCTGCGGTCCCGCAGAGCTCCAAGGTCTCACTTGCTCCAAGGGTCTCACTTTTGGGATCGCTGTTCATAGGATCTTGAGATGCTCGGCTTCGCCAGGATTCTCCATTCTCACCCCAGTCTGGTGGACAATTCAGGCAGCAGATGGCCCAGGGGTGGGCAGGGGGTGCTGGCCACCTCAGCTCCAAGGCTCCTGCACTTGTGACCAAAGTTAACAGCAGGATGAGGTTTGTCTTGATGGTCTTCCTACTCAGGCAGCAGATGGCCCAGATGCAACCAGAAAGCCTGACGCCCAAATCACTGCCGTTAAGTGGCAATGAGAGTGGGCAATAACAGCACAATGAGGCTTATCCTGAGATCTCAGAGTAACCCGGGGTGGGAATGCAGGGCGGGGGCGGGCCGGGGAGGGGAGGGGAGGAGAGCTGCACTACCACACTGGCCCCTGAGGCTCACCAGGAAACCAGCATGGTACCTAATGCACACCTGCATCCGTGCACAAAGGACAATGAAAGCACTATGTATTTTCTTCCTGGAAGATGTGTTTTCAACTGCAGAGAACATTCTTCTGGGATCCAAGTACTTTTCCAGCATCTCCTTAACTGGTTTGGTACAAGCCTTTGGAACTATACACTGCTTGCTTATATGTGTAGTTATACTGGCTGATGATGGCTGAATCTCAATACTTATGACCAGGATATATTACCCTATCAGAGCAACTCTGCTAGGAAGCCAGCTGGAGAATGAGGGCTGACTTGGGAGCTCTCCATCATCAGATAATAGCTTGAGCTCCATAAAATCTCTTTTTAGCATGAAGTTCCATTTCTGGAGCACAGCAAATCCATGGACAATTGCTTGTTCCATCATGGAAGTCAAAACATTTTATCCTTTCAAAATCAAATTTTATTTCCTTCGAGTCCCTGTACAGCATCCTGAGCCCATGTCATTTGTTCCCTTCATCATGACTCTCCCAGCAGGATCAAGTAGAGAGAAAGAAGATGAGATAGTATTAGAGCAGAGAATTTTAGTTGCTGTTCCCACTGATGAGGAAAAAAACCACTCTCTGCTATTAGAAGAGCTCATCAGCAGGGACACACTCCAACAGCTGGTTCCCCAAACACCACATCTGGAAAACTCTGTATCAGAAGTGCACAGCTCAGCACCAGTTTCCCATAGCAAAGAAGACATCTCCTTCCTTTTGCCCTCTCCATCATCAGTTAAGGTAAGGTCAATCATGGCTTTGTAAAATAAGGAGTATACACAGTAGAAGAAACACTGTCCTGATATTCCTGTCATCTACAGGGGCTGGGGGTGTTGGCTGGGTAATTGGGCATCTTCATGGCCTTTGAGCAACAGAGCAGATCTCAGTGCATGACCAGGGACTGAGTGCTGGGGTCTGGTCTCCAGGACCTGGGCAGCATGGAGCAGTGCCCTTCACCATGCAGGAGGAGGGGGAGGTGAGGGGAAAGAAGAAGGAGAAGATTGAACTCATGACATCATAACAAAGAAAAAACGAAAACCACCTAATGAGCTGCATGAACTGGCATGGAGCCAGCCCCCAAAAAATCATTAACGTGGTCAGGTTAAGGAGAGCTCTATTAAAGTGTCTATCAAAACCCTTGCTCTCGAATGGATTTATCGGATGAGAAGGAGAAGCTGGGGTCCAGAGTAAATACAATAATAATGGGCCTGGCCTCTCTGTGCCAACCATGCCTAATTGCTGGAAAAGCTCTGTGAGATGGAGTGATTTGCCGGAAAATGGGAGAAGTGGAGTTTAAAATCAGACCCTGGGAAACACTGAGAATCGGATGTTCCAAACCAACCCAGCAGCTAGGGAGGCAAGCCTGGATGAGGACAGAAAGGAATTGCTGCTCCTGAGTTGTGCTGGGGACTCAAGGAGTTGAACCAAGGGTGGCCTACCTCATGGCTGGGCACAAGGGGCAAGGGCCAGTGCAGACTGTGATGGAGTTGTTGAACAAAGATGAGTTTTGAACAATTCATTACAACAGGTATCAAAGGCTATTTAAATGAATATGGTGGCACTTGAAGATCAGAACAAACCCAATGGCCTGCAGGAAGCCACCAAGATCCTCCAGGGCTTGTGTCTAGGGGAACCCAAACCCGACTGTGCTCTCCTGCCTGCGTTTGCAAGCGCGTAATTCCAGCATGCTTCAGTGTTCTTGTTCCTTATTTATACCAGCACGTGGAAGAGAAAACTCACATGGATCTGGCTTCCTCCTGGACTCCTGCTGTTTGCCCAGTCTCACTGGATTCCCCATGTTGAGTCAAAGGGCTGCAGCAGTCTTTGATGACTGGATTCTCAATACACTGCTCCAAGAGCTGAAATTCAATTTCTTTTACACTTAACCTGAAAAGTTTTCCAAATGACATGCAGCAAAACCTGCCTTAGGGAGGACCTGAGGGGCCAGCAAACATCAATTGCCTAAGAGTGGTGACTTGTTAGTTATTTTTATTTATTTTTATATGTATTTTTAATAAACCAACGACCTGAAGGATGTTTCAAGACAGTCACATGGATGGAGTTGTGGGTGGAGGGCTGGGCTGTGAAAAAATGGGGCCAGCAGCTCGGCAGCCTTAACGAAGCAGCAGAGTCTCAGCCGTGGGAAGGGGCACACACAGACCTCTGGACAGGGGTCAGGCCACAGCCATATCCAGGCTGGGAGCTGGATGCAGCCACATGCCTTTTTGCTTCTCCTTGGTTACTCCCAGGTGCTCTGGGGAAAGGATTAGCAGGACAGAGGTACATGTCCTGCTGCCCTAATTGCTGCCTTTTCCTTACAGGCACAGGCACAATACTCCTCAGAGATGTGCACACCTCAGCCTACAGTGACACAGGGACACAGGGGAAATAGCCAGCCTCTTCTCAGTGGTCTATGGGGACAGGACAAGGGGCAATGGCCTCACGTTGGAGCACAGGGAGTTCTGCACCAATATGTGGAAGAACCTCTTCATGGTGAGGGAGCCCTGGGACAGGCTGCCCAGGGGCTTGTGGAGTCTCCTTCTCTGGAGATATCACAGACCCAGCTGGATGGCAACCTGTGCGACCTGTCCTAGGGACCCTGCTTTGGCAGAGGGGTTGGACTTGATGATCTCTGGAGGTCCCTTCCAACCCCTACCATTCTGTGATTCTGTGACAGCTGACACAGATCAGATCACACAACAAAGCAGCAGAGACTGAGAAAAGCCAGGGCTCAGAACAGGACAGGAAAAGTGCTGGGCCCTTGCAGCCAGGAGGGTCTTATCTGCACCACACAGGGATCACAGTCTGAGCACCAGCCCTCATGATGTCTGAATCCAGCACAGGACAAGGACTTTGGTTAATTAGATCTGCCCTCTCATGAGGTGTAATGCCAGCCTGATAAGCAGCAGGTCTCATGCAGGACAAGGGAAGCAGCGCTGCCTGCAATGAAAGAAATCCTAATAACATACAAGATCCTCATCTGTGCTTGGGCAAGAGCCCTGTTCCTCTACCTGCTTCCATCCACCATGGCAGGGTGAGGATGCTGGGCTGCAGTGACTCCTCCTGCATTGCACTAGGGCCAAGCTGACACCTGGCAAACCTGCTGTGAGTCTTGATGTCGGTTTTAATGCCTTCTGTGCCACATCACACGGTGCTGAAACAGGAGACAACCTGGAACTGAAGAAATATTTCAATGTCTCAAACTTTAAGCACATGAGCAAGTCTCAGGATACCCGAAGTTAATTCTATGCATGAGTGTTTTCTACAGGAAGGATGGATTTAAGCATGTGGTTAAATGTTTTCCTGAATCAGAGCCCTCAATGGTAAAGAATGAAGAGATGTTATTGGAGATCCAGTTTATACCTAACACTTGGCACATTAAGCAGCACTCATGTGGTTAAAACACACTTTTTCATTAAAAATTATAATCGGGGAAAAACAAATTAGAGCCAAAATGAAATAGGCTTTTTATTTTCCCCCTTTTACCAAGAGATTATATATTTCCCAAACACAATTTCTCTAATCCATATCTAATGCATTAGAGGCATTCTGCTATTTTGCTCTAGACAAACAAATTTCCCACCCAGTGTGGGATCACAGCCCTGTTCCGGAGAGAAAAACAAGTCGTAATAATACAGAGGCCACTAAAGGAAAATGTTAAAATAATTAAAATATGAAAGAAGCTGCTGTCTTCCTGGGATTTCAATTTCAGAGGTGCCTGAGGGGAGGGGGTTGGATATCTCACACTGATACACTGTTTGATAAAGTGTGATAAAGACTTAGAAAAATTGGCAGATTAAACTGAAATAAAAGCTGCGGATGTTTGCATTCAGAAAGCTATTAAAAGCAGTGTGATTGAGCAGCAAGAATGCACTGGAGTGGGATGTTTGCTGCACCAATGTCAAGGAGATCAAGAGTTGTTTTTGTCAGTGGAGCTAACTGTTCTTTTTGGCTGCTGACTTGGATGTGCCAGCTAAAGCCTCCAGGATGGTGCTGCGCAGTGACGCAGCCGTACGGCCACGTCCTATGGGATGCTTCCATTTAGAAGAGGTTCAAAACCCAGTTGTGGCAGGTATACACTGGAGATGCCCACTTGCATAGCACCGAGGTGGCTCACCCAAGCATCTACCTTCATAACGACTCTTTCCCTCAAAACTTCTTGGGGGTTTCATCTCCATTCAGCTGCCTCCAAAACAATAGGCCATTTTTAAGCTGGTTCAAACTCATGCTGCAAGAACAGCTTGATAGATCATTCTTTACCTCCCTTATTAATTAACGAGCTATTTGTCTTTAAGACATACCCAGAAGAATGCCCTCATTTCCATGTGAAATCCTAGGCTGACTTACAGACTGGAGGGTTAAAGCAGGAAAAAGTGAATGATGTGGTAACAGAAGTGGTGACCGCCTGATGGATCTCACAGCTCAACTGGTAACAAACTAAGTGGCTACTCACAACCAAACAGCCCATGGATCAGCCAGAGATTGAAATTCATTTGCAATCAGCATGTCTGTCAAACAGCTACAAAGAGCAGAGATGTCTGTGGAATGGGGAGCAGTGGTGATGGGGTCCATTCTCTGGAAATCTCCAAAAAGGATGAAACAACATTAGAATGGTGGCAAGCGACTGAAGCAACAGTTGTGCTGGCAACGGTGCCTGCACGGAGACCTGATGCTGTCAGAGAGACATTTTGCATCCAATTGCCAAGCAGCAACACCAGGCAGACTGCTCTGCCTGCACCGGAGACGGCATTGCCTCCAAGGGCAACGGTGGCCTCAGCTTCCTGCTACCTGGGACTGTGGCTGGGCTGGATGGGTGCTGAGAAGGTATGAGCTTGCCCCCAGCCCAGGGCAGGCACAGGAGCCACCCTGCTCTGGGGCAAGGGTTGGGACTAGGTCTTGGCTACATGGACACTCTTCCTAAATGCTGGAGTCACAAAACATGATCTGTAGGTTATCTATAACAAAAAATCAAAGCAAGCACTGATTCAGCAGCAGCACAGGTCACACAGAGAAGCAGATTTGAAGTTTACAGCAAGTCCTGCTTCTTTCCTAACCCTCTCCCTGCTCCAGCCCAGACTACTCTTTTTTTTTTTTTTTCCCAATTGCCTCTGTCTGGCAGCTTTATATTGGTGACCTGAGGGTGCAAATTAGATGTTTGAAAATACAGCAGTTAAATCAACAACTCTGAAGTGTAATAGAGGTCAGGATAGCTTGCTTCCAACTCAGTAGCTCAGTTTGTGCTTTAGTTCATGCTATCTGCATTTTGCAAAGTCCCTTGATTTCTGAAGAGGGTGAAAATGGGGCCCAATCCTCCTTCCATTAAAACCTCCACCTCTGGGAGTTTTCTCCCTGTTTGTTTTTATGCATCTAAAAAGAGGCAGTGGTTCCCTTGGTTCACTCTCAGTAATTTTCTGGGACAGGCTCCGAGTTCTGGCCTATGTCCTTTGCCCTGGAGCTCTTCTCCTAAATCTATCCATCACTATGCCTGGGCAAAGGAATACATTCCCCCCTGAATTTTTGGTCTGTCCTGCTGCCAGTCAGTCAGAGTGTCTGGTCCGATTACATCTTGTCTGTCTTTAATGGGCTCGTTAACATTTGGATACGCTGGTGTGTTCTGCTGACAAAACACCCCCATAGCGCTAAATAAACACCACGAATCAGGAGAACCATAACCAAGAGCTGCAGAATGGGGCTTCAGGGGAAATATTTCATGATAATATCTGAGCCTTGTAATTGAAGCCTGACTAGTGTGGGGGAAGGAGCGATTCGGCTCCACTACCATACACTCGAGACTTGATTCATTTGTCTTGATTAGCAAAAGTTTAACTATCACATGCCTTTAATTAGTGGCTTTCTCAGAAGACTCATTGGTGTGAACAACCAGGGCCAGACAGAAATGAAGGCTGGGCTGCGGGGAGGCAGCTCTGTGTGGTCTGTTTGGAGGAAATCTTGGGCAACAGTCACTCCGGTCAGCAGCGGAGGGAATGAGAACAGTCTTTAGGCTGAACATTGCTTTCCAGCCCTGATGTCCGTGTAGCAGAGGAATGGTGCTGTAAAACAGGCATCTGCTCTGTCTTGGGGAAGAGGGATGTGAGCACTAATAGACTGGAAGACAGAGGTTACCCTTGCAACGCATCAACATGCAGAGATAGCAGTGCTAGCCAGCATCGCATTGACACAGGTGGTTGCAGTATAAGACCAAGACCTTTGGTTTCAGTCCCTCAATTTTTTTATGACGCATATTTAAAGTGCCTGCTGCTTGGGGGGTGAGAATAGTAAAACCTGAGACCTACAAGGTGCCTCAAGCCCCCATAAGCAGGTGGAAAGCAAATAACACACAGAGAAGAGAGAGATGGTTAGCATTGTTTGCTAAGTGACTTGAGATAGTACTTTGTAGAGGTGCACTGAAGAATAGGAGGCTTGGGTGGGGAATGATTTGCTCTCATTGGGACCTTTTTTCTCTCTTTCATCAGCCACAAATTTAAACCCACACAAGCTGTTCCATCTGAAATCGTTTGCCCTCATGTAAACAAGGCCATTAAACAGAGAAAGAGACAAATGATGCTAGTGGGCATGTGCTTCATTCTGTCTCAGAAAGCTACATCCTTTGATGGCTGAATGATCCCACATGCACCTTGGAAAGGTCTGGGCCATCAGAGAGAGTAAACAAGTCCTCACTTTACCTTTCCTATCCTCTGCCTGTTCCCTTTCCCTCCCTTCCTCTTTCTTTCCCATCTTCCACCTTCCCACTTTGTCTAATTTCTCATCTTCCAGTGCATGTATCCTGCAGACAGAGTACATTTTTTTTCATCCAGGTAGGATCCCTGGACTTCTAAATGTTTTTATTTTCCTTCAGATTCTCTCTGATCACCTCTAGGCTGTGTTAGCACACACACGCATATGCATTTGTATGTGTCTCTGATAACATTTTCTTCCCTTTTCTTTCCCAAGCTCCTTGCATACATTCTTAGAATTCTCTAGTCCTATTTCCATCAATCTTGAGAGGAAATATATGCTTTGTTCCCCATTTTCTTCTTCTTCCATCAATCCAGAATAATAAACAGCTAAGATTTCCTATCTCTCTGATTACTTTTCCAGGAGATTTTGCCTTCTAGAGGAGCTGTATTTTTTCCCTTTTTTTTTTTAATGCTTTCCTTTCAAAGGAACCATCCTTTTCCTCCCTTGGTCCCTGGCTTCTCCTCCAGTGTTTTATTCAGGCTATGGATGATTGTCTCCGTACACTCCTTTTATGCTATGAAATGAATTGCTAATGCAACCCCTGCAGGGAGAAGCATAGTCTGATCTTGTCCTAAATAGGCCCCTGTTTGCAGGGGATGATGTATAAATGTATAGACTGCATCATTATATATTCACTTAGTGGAACGCAGGCCTCGAAAGAAGCCTCTGGTTATTCCATAAATGAATTCCTGGGGAGAGGAGATGCATCCAACCTGAGGTGCCGTGAAGTCCACTCCAGCTCCCCCTGGCATGGCTGGTCAGTGAAGCCCCGCAACACCCAAATGACTGTTTGCTGTGGAAAGGTGAGGGGAGCAGAGTTCCTCCCTCTGCATGGCTGTGTCATCTGCAGGGGCTGCAGCACAATGTCCGTGCCAGGTATAGCACCTCCTTGCCTTTCTCCAGGCTCACTGGCAGTTGCAGGCAGGAAGGCCTTGCTCCTCGTACCACCACTTTCCACAGGCCTCTGGGCTGGGGAGGCAGCTAGGTCTGGTGGGGGGTGTCAGAGGAATATTAAGGGTTCTGACACCTGCACGCTGGGCTCCCACTGAGATCCCTAGGGGGTGCAGTGCTGGTCCCTCTTCTTGCAGCAAAATGCACTACAGGCCTTGAGCAGGATGCACTCCAGAAACTTCAGTTATACACAGTGGTAAGATTTCCACCCAGCTGCTTATAAGCTCTGAGAATAAGAGAGGCTGAGCAGGACATAGAATTTGGGTCTGAAAGAAAGTGTCCTACCACAGCTATCCTACCTGGTCCTGCTGCAGACCCAGCACCATCCCACCACCTATGTCCTAAGGCACAGCCAGGATGGCAGTGGGAGCATCTGTGGGATGCTCCTTGTAGAGCCACTGTACAGCTTCCAGATGGATCCTGCCATGGTGTTGGCTTAGATTGTATTTTCTGTCACAAAGGAAAAAGAAAAAAAAAAACAAACCAACAGCTGGGTTTTCCCTTGGTTTATTTCATCATTTCCTTCTGGGCTTTTCTCAGAAAACCCCTAAACTGTCCTATTATATCAAGTCACCATAAGGCACTGTACAGCACAGCCGCTGAGTGTGGCTTGTTGTTCCACTGCTATCAGGTCTGATTCATCAGCCTGGCTCAGTTTTACCTGAGTTCACTCTTCCCTGAGCTAAAACCCAATCCTGTGAACAATCTCTGTTTTCCTCCTCCTCAATGTAGCCTAAGCACAGAACTGCTTGAAGCTGCTGTAATGCGCTCCCTGTGTTTGCAGTAAACCCACTTGTTAATGGGCAAGGTTCATGCAATTTCCATTTGTGCTACTCAGACTCCTGGGGCATGCAACCTTTTTTTTAAAAAAAAAAAAAAAAACCAACAAAATCCAGCAAAACACACTATCACACAGCAAACCTGCATATTTTAAAGTGTAAACAAAGCTGGGTGTTTTCTTAAATAAATGTGACAATTGCAATAATGCTTTGCAGATTACAGGAGAAGGAACTTAAGGGAAACATATCGAACTTAGGGAAACATATCCAGAACCTCAGCACTGTGTATTTTTGCTGATGCCTAAATAAACTCTTTTTTGTTACTGTTGTTCTTTCTGTGGTGCTGTTAGTTTGATGCTACTTGAAAACCTCAAATGCCTAGAAAATCCTTCTACTAGACATGAATGTTCCTTTCTACCTTCCAGTCTGCCCAGAAGCCTCTCAACTCCCTCAGTATCTTTGCACTCAGGCAGAAAGATGCAGCTTTTGCAACTCTTCAGCATTTGCCTATGAGTCAGCAACTCCCTGAACTCATATTAAAAACCCAAACGAATAGCAGCAGAATTGAAACCTTGTGCCTGGGTCCATACCATACCTCTGCCATCACCCAGGCAAGGCCCAGTTTGACTCAGCCAGTGTGGCAACAGCATGTTCAGTCCTGGCATATAAATCACTCCTGGATCAGCCCACCCCTGAATGCTCTTCATTATTCCAAGAGCAGGAAAAAGTTTTCCAGTTGGGAGGCATCTAACCTAAGGCTTAATGTGAAAGCAAACAAAGGCTATCTCACCTCCTTGAGGCATCCATAAACAGGAAGACAAGTAAACTGAAGTTATAAACACAGCCTGCTTCTGGAGTTCATCCCACCCTGCTTGCACCGGTAAACACAAACCTTGGCCACCTGAAGCACATCCCTGCCCCACCTCTCCAGCCCCTTTCACCCTGCTGCAGCCCAGCTGGCCAATCAGGGTCGTGTCTCCCGGCTGGTGGAAAGGGATTAACACTTTCTCTGCCTGAAGGAACTCGTGGCCACCAATCTAGAAGCTGGGTGGTCTCTCCTGCCTGATTCTGAAGTCTCAGCTTTCCCACAGCGACTCTGCATTTAAATTGTCTGCACTGAGTAATTCTCTCTGAGCTTCTTCCTTGAAAAGTCCATTCCCCAACCCCAGGTAGAGTAAAAGAAAGAAGAAAGAACCGTTTCTTTAATCCCTGGGTCATTTCTGCTGCTTTAAAGAAATTTCCTCTTTCTGTCTGGACTCACAGAAAAGCATCATTAAGCCATCCAGGAGAATGCAAAAAATTATGGAAGCTAAAGCCTCCTGTGCTGAAGTCAGGGTGCTGTTGTTTTCCACCAAGACTGAGGCTGGGGCAGGTGCACTGCAGGGCTGCTGGTGCTGCTGATAGAAAGGGAGAGCCAGGTGCTGTGCAGGAGCCCTGTGGTGATGTGATGTGACAGTTCCAAACCTTCTCCGTCAAGCTGGTTGATGCGTGTACACCGGATGACAGCCAAGGGCTAAACTCCCCATGAAAACCTGGTGAGGGAGGTGCAGTGGGATTGAGACAGACCCCAAACTCTCCAGTGCTGCCCTCCAAAATATCAAGTATAAGGAGACAACGGCTCGGCCTAAGCAGTGTCTGCCTGCCTTAGACAGGACACACGGCTGCAAATACTGAGCCACATCTTTCCTTAAGCACACTTAAATATGAAATTTAGCTACAAATAAAACCTCATTAGGTGTGTGACTGGATTTTAGCATGAAGCAAATCATTTGTATAGACACTGTAAGTCCAAATATGGTGATGGAGAGAAGGAACCAGGGACTACACGCAGAGTGATGGCAGAAGCATGATCCTGCAAGTCACTTGGAAGGTTTGCCTGAGCAGAGCTGGAGGGATCAGTCTGTAACCTGGGATGTCTATTTGCCTGTGGAGAAAGCACCAAACATTTAGGAATGTCCTTGTTGTCCCTTTGCTATGCATCATGGATGAACTGGACTGGAATTCAGAACCAAGACCAGGGTCCAGCGGTGGGGCTGATCGGACTGCGTGCCCACGAGAAGAACTGACTTCACAGATACCACCAGGACCACAACCCTATGACCATAGGTTTGGATATTGTGGGGTCAGCTCGTTGCCCCCATGATCCCACGGTCCATCCACCTAAAGCTCTCCTCCGGAGGGCACTGGTGTACTTTCCCACTAACGAGCTCATGCCTGCCCGCACACAGAGAAACTGGCTCTGGGTGCTCATTCAGCTCTTGGAGGGATGTAGAAATTGTGTGCAAAACCCCAGTGACTTTGAAGGCAGGAAGCAGGTGAAAACGTGGCATGAAAGGCAGCCTTTTCTGCCTTCCAGCCTTCCAGTTGTTTTTTCCCCCTGTACTTGGTGTCAGAGTCCCTTTCAACCTTCACACCATATTGGTATGGATTACATGCCTCTATTAGTTATGTACCTTAATTCCCACTTTGGGACCTGCTTACACTGTCTTGCAGCTCGCTCCATCTTACTCATCATTTCCAAATTAGCTGAACTTGATTGAGCCAGATCAGACTGCAGCCCTCACGCACCAAAGCAAAGAGAAATTAGTTGCTGCGCTCCCTCCCCTGCAAAACCATGCTTTAAAGAGCCCTTCTCTGTGCATCTGAACAGAGCAGAGGCCACATCTCTCCTGATGCTTGTATTGGAGTTTAATAGGGTAAAAAATTCCACAAAGCTGAAAGGCTGAGTGGTTCAGATGCACTTATTGTGTCAAGCCTTCCCTGCCTTGCCCTGTGTCTAGACAACACCTTAATAAAAGCAGCAGTGACTGGCAAGGGTGGTGGTGGTGGGGCACATGTTGATGTTCTGTTGCTGGAGGAAATTCAAACTAATGGCATTAGCGTGGGTTCACGTGGGTATAAACAGAATTAAGCACTGGACCCGCAAGTGTACGTGCATTTGCTGCATACTGAATGCCAACGAGTGAGGGTTGTGCGAAGACAAGGCTCAAAATTGGGGAGATAAAAAGACAAATTGAGCTGAGCTGCATATTCACTTTGCCCCTGGATGCCCAGAAAGCTTTTTTGAAGATCTGCAGAAATAAGCCTCTTTTTTCCTCCCTCTTTTCCCAGGGAGTTGGAGTGTGCTGTACACTGCTTCCTCTTTTTTTCTTTCTTTTTTTTTTCCTTTTTTTGCAGTGCTCCCATTTTTGTTTCTCTGCTGATTTCTTGTTTTGTTTTTCATGCTTCTGAATTGCTGCTGTCATTCTCTTCTTGTATCTTCCAGCAATTGTCAGGGAAAAAAAAACCAACCCAACAACAAAAAACAAAGCCCCCCCAAACATTCTGCAAACCAACTTTACTCAACATCGCAGCCACCTACCCCAACAGAAACTCAAGCTTGTTTGCTTTATTTAAAGCTACTCCCTTGCACACATGATATAGCTTCACAGATGCCTGGAGTCTATTTACCTCCTGGCTTGTTTATCCTGAAATGGCCAATGGAAACTGCTCACATTTTTGTCTTGATAAGAATCCAATCATGGAAATTGATTGAACTTCGTCTTTGAGCTTTTCTCTTGCATTTACACTTCTCAACCAGCTTGAATTGTTTAATCTGCAGTTAATTTAGAGACATACAGTCGTGGCTCTGATATATCAGGAGATCAAGATAAATGGCTGGAGTGTTTTTATGAGCAAAAATCTCTCTAGATTCCAGTACATAAATCATTTGTTGTGAAATCGCTCATTGTCTTTAGGCAATGTCATAGTGAAAAATTCAATCTATTCATGAACAGAAAGTCAGGGGATTAGGAAGGGTTTGAAGGGAAAGACTCCACATTAAGAAAAAAAAAAAAAAAGAAGAAGAAGAAAGATTTATCTCTTAATACTCCCCTAACATAGCTTCCCTGCCCTTGTTTTGCAGTGTGGACTCTTGAATTCAATTTCACATTCTTTGTCCGCAAAGTCTAGTGAAAAGGAAGCAATGAAGATGTCCCCAGGGGAAGAGAGGTATCTTTGTATTAATTTCAGGAACATTTTCTCTATCCTTATTCCCTGATGCAACAGAGGAAAGCTGGAAACAGGCCTGCTGATTATTTCTTACTGAGGGCCAGACCGTGATCCCTGTGCTTTCAGTGAGAAATTATTTACTACAGACTGGACTCTCCTGCAGAGCTCAGGCAAGGACTCGGTAAAATGCAGGTCCCATAAGAGACTCTGAAGCCTCAGTATATGGGAGAGTCCCCAGTTTTTTACCTTTTCCTCCAATACATGAAGTGTCTCCTTTCACTTGAATCACAACTTCCACCTTGACCATTTTGTGAAGGTGAGGGACCATTGCCAGTGTACAGAGTTTGCTTGAGGACAACCAAAAAGTTGGGAGTTATGTATTCATCACTGCAAACAGAGTGTGTGAATGGAGCAGCATAGGCCAAAAGCATCTCCCGAGAAGAAAGTGAAGGGTAGAGATGGACCCACCCAGGATGTTCAGATCTGACTGACTTACAGAAGTTTGCATCTAAATCTGAATTTCCCAACTGAACACTCTTAATACTCAATCACAGTTGCAGAAGACTTGTATCTAAAGGTTGGGGATATCCTGATTGAAACCAGGCTGGGTCTCTAGACTTGGAATTTGTTAGGGAAATCGTGGGCATAAAGATCTAAGACCAACATCTTTCCCTGTTCCAGAAAATGTTGCATGAGACAGAGAATGATTTACCTCTTGTAGTGTTCCAAACAAACTCCTTTCCAAGAGACAGCAAGGGCTATTTTCACTCCAAGAGTGAAAAGGTGAGGGGGTGTCCATATAGGATCGAGATCATCTTTATGAAGATTTTGTATATATTTGGGTGGCCTAAATTCCACCTAAGCCTTTATGCCTTCCTTATTGGCTGGTTCTGGGCCTTCACATATCCCTAGTCAATAGGGAAACATTAGGCTTAGGGACTTAGAGATTTAGGTAGAATTTAGGCCATCTGAACATGTCCCTTTGAGCCTTTGTGCTAATTCTAGAGGCTCTGGTTTCTCTCTCTGCCCATTACTCAGATGGATTAATGGAGCTATTCCTGATCTCCCCATGCCTTTTCCCCCTTCCTTCCCATGCCTCAGTCCTTGGCTTTGTATCAGAGTCTGGAATTGTCTGCAGACATGGCAAAAGAGTGTTTGTTATTTATCGGCCCAAATCCACGGTCTCATGAAAAGGAATGTTTATTCATACTGAGTAATTCAGCCCCTGGAGCCCTTCAAACATTAAAGTTTTAATACTTCTCACCTGGAACAGCTGAGCTAGCCAGCAGAGATGAAGCTTTGATACAAATTCCTAGCCAAGCAAAGCAGTAATGTTCCTGTACACAGAATGAAAATCCCAACTTAAAGGAGCATACATGAAATTGTGAATCATTTGTGAATCAATTGTGAATCTGATGAAAAAAATATCTCTTGTAGTTGCTGGGAAGCTTTTGCCTAGGCTTGAAAAAGGCATCTGAGATCCCTGCAAAAAGACACCTACTCTTTTTATTTTTGCCATGCATGACCATCATCCAAGTGACTTCCCTTACCATGAAGTGTCTCCATTGGCAGAGATGCAGCCGTTTGCTTTGTGAAGCAGAAGCAAAGCCACTGTACTGCCTGGGTACAGGTCAATGTCAATTGCAACAGGGAGCCTGAAGCCAGCTAATTTCAGTCTAACCTAAGGCAATAGTCAATGTGGCTGCTCTGCGCTCCAGCTGCTTCCCAACTTTAATCCATTTAATTTGGCAAAGTGATGCTAATGAGATTTCATCGACAGGAAGGCCTACAAACAGGACGGTGGGGCTTGGTAGTGGATGCTGAGGCAGGTGCCCAAGCTCCTTGGGAAATGCAAGTCTAACAAAGTGTTTCAAAACATTCCACAGCCACTGGCTTCCAGGGGAGGCTCTTGCAAATGTGTTTCCTATGCAGGTACATGGGTATTAAACTGGGATTTTATGGCTACTTCAACAGATATGAAGTGCAATGAGCTTTCATCTCTAATAAGTGATAAATACATCTCTTGGCACTGCTTTGTCTTGCCACCTACAGACCAGGTTTATCCCAATTCTGAAGACCTGGAAAACTAAACAGTTGACAAAAACTGATTCCCAGTTTAAACAAATGTGCCACCTTTCATGTCTGGAAATATTCTCCGAATCCAACCCAGAGCCAAGGGATCAGTTACTACTGAGACTGGGTTACACAAGGTAGTCCTGACAGTATGCAAGAGACATCTGAGAGCAGTGAGCACAGCTGTCCTGAAATGATTTTGAGAGTCTTACCAGAGCATGTCACAATAATAAAAAATCAGACTATTTGGACTGAGAAATATAAGTCTGGAAGAAACTTCCAGAAATTAATCTTTTTTTTTCTTCTTTCTATTTGATGGAGAGAGCTTCATGCTTACTATGGGCATGCATGGTGGATGTTTGTTTATCCAATGCTTAAAAACCTTCTTGACCCCCTTATGTACTCACTTGATTACTTCACTGTCTTCAAAATTGTAACATTTTTCCTGCATCTGAAGTTAATTTGATTTGTTATTATTCTTCCCCAGTATGTAAAATTGAACAACATCTTCTTTCTAATGACCTCTTATATATGGAAAGACTGTTATCATGTTCCCAATTTAGTCTTCTCATTCTTGGACTGAACAAACCCGATTCTTTCAGTCTTTCTTAAATCACATTTTCAAAACATCTAATCATTCTTGTTGTTCTCTTCTGGACTCATTCCAGTTTGTCTACATCTTTCTTGTGGGCTGGTGCCCAGAAGTGTGCACAATATTCCAGCTGAGATCTGACCAGCAGCAAATAGAGCGGAATAATTACCTCCTGTGCCTTTCATACGACACTCTTGTTAATACTATTCCAACATGAGATCTGGCTCCTTTTCTTTTCCCCTCTTTTTTTTTTTTTAAACACCCCCCCCCCCTTTTTTTCCCACAAGGACATCATGTTGTTGACTTGCCCTGAGTTTGCAATGCTCACAAAATCTCAGGTCACTTCTGACAGTACTGCCACACGCCTCGCTCTTCCCCGCGACGTGGGAGCCAACCTGCAGCCCTTGGACAGAAATCCCTGATTCCTCCCAACTCCACCAAAGGGAGAGTTGCAGCCAGGACGCCGTTACACAGACCATGAAGTGTGAACTAATGTTTTTGCTTGTCTCCACTTACAGTGTGCGTCCTAAAACTGTTGTCCCTTCCTATTAGCCTAAACAGTGCTGACAGCTCAATTCTCCTTGGAGGATCCTCTGGTCCCTCTCTCTTCACCAACCTTTACCGTGCTCCTTCTAAGAAAGGTGGTAGAACAGGGAGAAAAGGTACATGAATTTCAGGACTAATAGAGTATTTCCTCGCTGGGTTATCTTTGATCCTGAGAGTGACACACGGTATCTTTCCCAAGGCCACATTCTGAAACATTTTTAACAAGGAAGCAGCAAGTTCTGAATAGAGTGACATTAGACCTTGTCTGACAAAAACATCAATATCAGTGCATAATTAATGCAAGGATCCACAGTTACGTGGACTGAATAGGGACAGAGTACTTTCAAAAATCAATTTGCTACCTGAATTACAAACACTACCCATTAAACCTGACAAGGCAAAACTCAAACAGGAAAAAAAAAAAAAAAAAAAATTAAAAAGCTCACAAGCTGCTGTGCTGGAACGTGAGTCTGGGCCAAAATCCCCGCTCCTCTCTTTTTCTGATCTGATTACAGTAAGGACTTCATTCACCAGACAAGGTCCAAGCATTAGGGTGGACTGCCCATAGGTCTTCTCTCCACATTTCCTCCAGTTCAGCAGAACCACCACCAAGAGCAGTCAGACCATCTACATGCTGCTGGTTGCTCAAACACATGAGCCATCCATGGCCAATGTGTTGAAGACTCCTCTGTGTATTCAGCACACGGTTTATGCCTCCAGAACAACTTCTGCTGCTGGATGATGACAGCATTTTATGTGGAGCATCATACACAGTGCTTTTCCCTTCATTGCAGTACCCAAGGGAGGATCCAGTTGGTGGCTAGGAGGCACTGTGCTATTGAAAGTCGACCCATCATTATCTTTTTCCATCAAACGCTGCTTTAAGATATATGATCCTGACCCTAGGGATTTGACTGAATCTGCACAACTGTTCTCCCTGTTTTCTTGTATGCCTTTGTGTTAAGCAGGTTAAGGGATGTGGTGTCTCACTGTTCAAGCACTTTCTGTAAATCTCGGTGCCTGCAACTGGTCCAGCTGCAACAACAGGGTCCCTCTAGCCCAGGACCACTGCCAACAGACTCTATCAGCATACTGAGATACCTTCTTGTCATTGTTTGCTCTGTGCAGCAAGGGTTATGGAAGGTTCATCCCAAGTTTGCAGCTGCAAGTCAAACAGCAGCAGCATTTGCTTTGTCCCAACCCCTTTCTGAGGAGATTCATTACTGTGAAGCTGATGGGGCAACTGTCCCCTGTGCCACAGGCAATGAGCCGAGCAGGCTGGCCAAGACCCTCTGCACTCTGGAGTAAGGGCGGGGGGCAGCTCTCAACTGCAAAAGCAGCCAACCCATGATGGAAGGTAAATGAGATGACCCTGCACTCTGGTGCTCGTGCAATTAGCCTGGTACTTGTAACCCAGCTTGCTGAGGTCAGAGCACTGCACTCAGTCCCGTGCCTGATGTGCGGATGAAACCAACAACGCTGCCCACATTTCCTCCCGTGCATACACCAGCATCTCCTGGAGAACTGCAGAGCATGCTCAGGGCACTGAAATGGTTAAGCAACTTATTTGTCTCTGCTTGCTTCCCAAGTTCTCCCTGGGAGTTCAGTCACTGCCATATGTTATATTACAGAGCATGAGAAATCAGACTGAGGTGGCAATTTTAACACCCTTTATTCATACATCCTATTTTTACACTGATAGATGTAAGATATGCAAAGTGTAATTCCCAGCTGAAGCAGACTCAGCACTCAGTTCCTGCTGCCTCAGCCAGGGATGGAGGAGGACCAGCCAGGAGAGCTGGCGCCTGCAGTTGGGATAGGCAACATGCAGGCAGAGCAAGCCCTGCCTGCTGCCCGGGACTCTCTGCAAGGTGCCACATGTCTCTTCCTCACTGTGGTGTGTGCACAATCTCATCTGCCACAGGTGGTCAACAGCTTGAAGTCTGCTGGTGGTTTCAGTTTGGAGCTGGCATCTCCTGGCAGCTCGGTGTGAAAAAGCCACCAGCATGATGTCAGCGCCAGAGGAAAAGGCACTGACTCATCCAACTGTGTTCTGGGAAGCTTCAGGTGTGGAGATCTCAGGTGCTGGCAGAGCATTTGAGCATAAAGGGGTGGCCTTTTCCCACCTCTGCCTGTTACTGAGAGTCATCTCTCTGTTTTCTTCCCCCTGGAAGAGTGCAGTGGAAGTTGATGAAGGTTTGCACCGTCAGCAGTTGCCTGTGTCCTAAGGAGACAGTTATAACATGAAGTTCTGCTTTTCAGAGGACTTAGAGGCAGGGCTGTCTATGCCCTTTGCTACCTCAGACACAGAGCTCAGTGCTTTACATGGCAGGACAGACACTCGAGGCAGTCACTGATAGATTCCTGGGTGAAAGAAGAGGCCCAAACATGGACAGCAGGAGTTGTCCTCCCCTCTCTCGAAAAGTGCCACCTGCCTTTTGGCTCCTTGAGACAGCAGTGAAATCCCCAGCTCTGCAATGTGACTTTCCCAGGAACTAGTTAAAAGGCTAAAAAGAAACATTTCTAAGTTTAATCTGAAGCACTGTGTGACTGCGAAACAGATTTACATGCACGTCTGAAGTGAGGAGTTTTGGAAAGACAGTGGGGGTGGGAGCAGAGGAGACCGTAATTATAGCAAAGCCCTGACACAGATGCTGAAGCAGATGCATTTGGGCCAGGAAGAAGGCCAAGCAAAAAGGGAATGGTGGGGAACCTCCCAACACATGGGAAAAAGCACTTCATGTCCTGGAAAATGTGAGTGGGGACGGCAGGGGTAGCGGATATTCTCTGAGACCTGGGAGCAACCTGAGCTGCGAATGGGGATCTCCTTGCTGCCAGTGTGAGAGCTGCCCCCTGACAGCACAGGGTGAGCTGCGCTTGTCAGCCCTGTGGGAGGAAGGAGATGGCTTTGTGGTCCCAAGAGGCTGATCTCATGGACTGAATCTGGATCTTTTCCCGAGATGGATGCATTTGCCTCATCCCTGATCTGTGAGCATGCTCTGCTGGCTAATCAAGGGCTGAGGTTCATTAACAACACTCTTCTTTACCTGATGACTTATTTTCATGAAACACATCAAACCCTCATATTCTTGCCCACTCTGACAGTAAGACAGACTGAGACAGGAGACACAAAGCTCCTTTCATTTGGAAGCCAGGCTAGAAATGAAAGACAGATGCCAGATGTTATAATGCGAAGCCTGGGCAGAGGCACTCAGTGCAAAAGGAGGGCAGCACGGGAGTTTGGACTAGACTGGAATTATTATGAGAGCTTTGCCATGACATGACAAGATTCTCAGCCTGCTTCAGTCGGACACAAAGGAAATGGGAGGAGAAAACTCAAGCTGCTTGCCAGGCTGAGATATGGCAGGTGAGACCTTGTGCCACTCCGTGTGTTCCTGCCTATGTGCCTGCTCATGTATGTATGGACAGCAGCATGTGTGTGAATAAACAGGCACATTTGCAACGTAGGTACACAGATACGTGTATTTATGTATGTAGGCACACATGAACTTGGGTGTGTTGTGTGTGTTCATGAGATGGAGAAACCTCCAATGCCCAGCACAGCAAATCCTTTTCCTTAACACTTAGTCTCTTCCAAAAGATCTGCTTTTCATTTCAGTGCACAGACATCTCCAGATTCAAGCTACAGTTGCCATGTTACACTAAAGTATCAGAATGCTTCTTGTCTTTCAGTGCCTGAAGTGTCAGGGCCTAGAATAATGTGGTCTTGAAACTCGACCATATAAACCACCAGGACGGGAAGAACAATAAAACACCGCTGAAAGATGGTGGCAGTCGGAAGAATTTGGTGCTCCATCCCATTAACAGCAGGGATGGATAATTAGGCTGGACAAAACAGCATAAAGCGTACACCAGGGAGTCATCCTGAGAGGCAGGGAGCTGGACTGCATGATCTAAGAGGTCATTTCTAGCTGTAACAGCCATGAACCTGATGTTTTTGAGAGCCTGTTTTTGCAGCAGTGCTCAGTAGTGGGTCAGAGGATGGAAGGCACATGATGTATCTCCCGCTATCATCTGGCACCTTCCACTGGATGCCTTTTCTTTTTCCCTTCTCCTTCTTGCAAATGGTTTCAACAAGACATCAATGGGTCTTTAAGGGAATGTTGCAAGAAGAAAATAAAAGAGACACCAGCTCCGTGCCAATGGGAAGGAGTGGAAGCAAGCCAGGAGACTATGTCTGGGGTGCTAATTAGAAGATATTTCCTGCCTGGCGATGCTGTTATTTATAGGACTGAGTGTGAAATGGTGTGAATGAGTGTGATAGCGTGCAAATGTGGTAGGGTGTGAAGGAGGCACCCCAAACTGGCTGTCTACAATTAGAGAAACCCACTAGTGTGTTTTAAATCTGGCCATTAAAACTCGGTCCCTTAAGAGATGCAGGCAGGCACATGCAGATAAGTCTTATTTACACAGATAAGGGCTTATGGGAATGCATAAGCTGCATGCATGAACTCACGTGTGGATAGACTTTTGACGTGCAGACTTGAGAAAATATGGCTATTTTCAGTCTTGTGTTTAGCTCTTTCCCTCCTAGGAAGTGCCAGTCCCCCTTTAACACAAGAGATAACCCACTTTAATATCCTTTTTTTAACCTGCAGCTGCTGAGCTTACCAACCAAAGCAGCCTGCCCGGTGCAAAGCCTTCTGAGCACCCTGGGAGGGCTTGAATGGAGGGACGAAGCCTTGCACGTCTCATGTAGGCTGCTTGGCGGGGCTTGGAGAAAGCAGATGGCAGTGCATGCCTCCGTGGGGGTCGTAAATCCGCACTGAACAGGGCTTGCCACTTGGAACGACACCCTGTTCCTGAAGCTGGGGATTTATTTGCAGCATTTTACGCATTCCTCATATCGCTGGCATAGTTAAACCTGCGCGGGCTGGTGCTATTATGAAGTACCCCGTTGGCTCTGAGTTAAATTGGGGTTCTGATCTAAAAAGAGATTATGCAGAAGCAGCCTGCGCTCGCTCGTCAGATCCGCTCCTTCTGGGTGTTCTCAGCCATAGCATTTTTTTGCTGCTAATTAATACAAGCGTATAGTGCTTTTGATTCCCTGTAGCACTGCAGACCTGCCATTGTGATGGGAGCATGAGCTGGCATCCCATCTGCCCCATTTTCCCAAAATTGTGTTTGGAGGGATAAACCTGGCTTAGTGCTGCTTACCTGAGGACAGCAAAGCGGGAAGGATGCAGCAGGGAGGTAGATTTTGCTCTGTTGGATTTTCATGAATGATGATCATGCACAGAGCACGGGGGGTGGGGTGGGGAGGGGAAGTCTTCGTTGCTTCTCAGAACACAAACACTTAAGACAATTTTGTGAGGATGTTTTTCCATCCTCCCCCAGTCTGAAGAAACCAGTTTAGGAGACAGTTATGCTGGCAGGTCTGAAGGGGGTGTATTCTGCTGATGGTGGTAGGGAGGGCTGAGGGGGTAACCTCAGCGCAGGACAGCAGTTCAGACCATCACCCTCAGGAAGGTGGGAGGGGGCAGAAATAGTTCTTTATGTTATCTGAACCCACATTGCCTACTTCTCCTGACAAATGATTCCTCATTAATATAAGAGAGCAGGGAACGAGTATCCATTTAGGTAAAAAATGACGCTGGAAGGAGTCTTGATGTCTTGTCACTCTAATAGGAATACTAAGAACTTCATTTCTTGTTGGTGGGTAAGTCTGATGCCAAAAAATAAAAAAGGCAGCTGCTGAAATTCAACACCCTTCCTAGGGAAGGATCTGGCCCTCCCCTGACTGCGGCATGCTGGACCAGTGGGGAACACTGACATCTCCTGATGGATGTCCTGATGGATAGCAGCTACGTGTATGCGCATGGGGCTGGTGCAACCTGTTGCTTGGGCTTAGATGCAGTTACTGTGTCTCACGCAGGGCCTGGAGCTGGGCAGCACAGGGCTGCTGCAAAGCCCACTACAAAGCACCCACACCTTGTTCTCCAGCCAGGGTTAACATGGCTGGCTGGGTGCGGAGAGGCTTGTTGACACCCTGAAGGAACCCTGTGCATTATGTATCGCAAAGCCATTCACAGACCCACAATGGAGCCTGTCAAACACGATTCCTTGTCCTTTCCTTTTGCTAACAGAAAGAGTTTCTCTGGCTCCAGCTGCACCTTGCAGCATGCGTGGTGCTAAACGAGCCAACAAGCAGCTAGTGGAGAGTTTGGGATAAAGGAGGCTTTTTGGTTTTTTTAATCCCAGGTTGGCAGGTGCTTTTGCAGAGTTGGTGCCCTAGAGCCCTGCCAGTGGGAAAGCAGCAGCACTTGGCCTTCCCTGGCCTTCCTGAGAACTGAAGGGGCATTCCCATGATCCCATTCCCTTGCACAGAGAGAGCAGACATGCTTCTTGCCAATTCACGCTCAGAGTTTGAGCAGTTTATGTGAGTTGCTGGATGCAATTTCTCCTCTTCCTCTGTGGAAGGAAAAGGCAGACTCTGGTAGCTTAAATTTCTTGGTTCATGGAGGTTTTTTCCCTTCCTTTTCTCCCTCTACTTCTCTTTTTCACTTGACATGCTCTCCCCTCCCATCCTCATTTTCTCTCTGAGTCAAGCTACACTTCCTCATCAAAGAAGCTCTAATGGGATCACATATTTGACCAGCTGCCAGGGAAATTTCCAATAACCTCCGAAACCCTAAACATTCCATTTTGGAGGATTACAGGGAAAATGTTTCATCTTTCTGATAGAGAAGCACCAAAAATTGAGAGTCGCCAGCTCATCTTCTGCTGTTCCGATGGAAGGAGCTTGGGCGGACTATTTTTAGGTTACAAAGCTGTACTTTGCTAAGATAAAAGCTGGGGCTCTTTCAAAGCAAAAGCCTTAAGAGTGTGAAATCCATCAAGTCCGTTATCCCGGGGAGCACTGCAACACTGTTAGGTGGAGGCACCAGTGAGCCTGTACCTGGGTCAATGTAAGCCCTGGTCCAGAGGCTGGAGTCTCTCTCCTCTGTGCCCACTTCCAATGGCAGCATCTGACATACTTGTTTAGGAAAAACCCATCTGGCAACCAACACCCAGGTGCTTTCCCCATGATCTGTGGTGATCTTGCGGTCTGTGCTCCATGGTGAGCAGGTAGCTGAAAGTCTGGGTGGTTTGGGAGCTTTCATGTGCTGCAAGGCAGGAAAGAGGTGGACTTCCCCCTCCACCCTGGATCTCCATCCAAGAGACACTCCTGATTAACTTGGGATATGTACAAGATGTGAGAAAGACGTATTTAATGTGCTGCTGTGTGATGAACGGGTTAGTGCTCAGTAGGGACTGGCAGGTATGGTCTGGGGAAACAGCACTGTGTAAGGGCTGTATGAATACATCCCAGGTAACAGCTAACCTGAGAGCAACTCAGATTTTTCAGTGTGTTTTTGCTCCCCAGAAAGATAGCCTTTTTGATATGGTTTTCAATTCACTAATACTAAAAATATAACTCTCCCAAACATTTTGAAACTGTCAAAGGTGTCCCAGTTAGGAACTTCATGAATAAAAACATCTTTGCATTATTTTCAGTTTGAAGATGCAGTGAGCAGCTCTGGGAAGAGCAAAACAAATACCAGGCTCTGAAACAAGCTGACCCATTCTTCCCTACTCACAACCAGGCTCCAATTTCCATCCTCATTCACACCAAAAGACACTGCTCTTCATCCCTATAATCTCAGAAACACTCACAACACAGGATCCTCCTCTTTCCAGCTAACTCTACTCTTAAATTGCCATGTGCCTCGATTTGCTCTCATTTGAAAGATGAGACTGCTTTACTTTGGTTCTTACAATCTTCCCGTGGTGATGCAGGACAGGAATTTTGTGGCCACCTACACCCAGGCTGCAGAGGCTGTCTAGAGATCCCCACCGTGGTGCCTCTGCCCTGATCCCTGACACATCCCACCGGCGCTGCTGGGAACTGCAGACCCAGCACTAGCTGATCTCTCAAGCCTTTGTGTACAGGTAACAAAGGTGACATTTGCATTATCTCTCTCTTATCAGAAGGCTTTATACTTATGTGAAGATGTCAAAACACTTTATAAACATTAATTAATGCGTGCTTACAGCATCTCAGTGTTTTACAGATAAGGAGACTGAACCGGTGAGCAGCAAAGTGGTGGTGTGAGACCTGGGCAGTGAGGGACAAAGCTGGGGAGAGATCCCTCAAGTTTGGGATTTCGTGAGTGCTGCTCTAGGCACAGGGCCAAGAGTGAGCAAATATAATATGTGATGTGAGTGAAATGTAAACTGCTCAGGTGACTGTGTTTTCCCTCGAAAGGCAAAGAAAATAAAGAAATTGCAATGATGAAGTTATTTAACTCTCAGAGTCAGAAACAAAATAGAAAATATATTTTCCTATGGAAATGTAATTATTGTTTATTCTGTTGAACTGATTTCATTTCTATACCAAGTTTGCAGTCCTCTGCCCATGAGAAAAAAATCCTTTCAGAAATGGAGTTGAAAACCAGCAAATTACAGAAAGCAGATGAAGTTCTCATCTGACTTAAGCTTCAAGGATGGGATTTTCAAAGATAACTAAGGGATTTAGCAGTCTGATTTCCCAATTTGAAGCCCAATTGTCCTTGAATGAGCTCTCCCCAGACAGGCATGGTCCAGGGGGAAATAGATCTACTGGAAATGAAAAAAAGGTGCCAACTCTACAAATGGGCCTGTAGAAAAAGAAAAAATAAAAGCCTCCGAGTAATGAGGACTTTCAAGAAGTGATGATATGTTACACAGGCAGAAGCAAAGGATAAAACCCACAAGAGGGTTATTTTAAAACATCTGTGTTCAAGAATGTGCTAAAAAGGGGGCTGTGATGCTGTTCGGTTTAGCTGACAACATCCAATAATTCTAATGTGATAAAAGATCCTGAAACATCTGTCAAAGCTATTGCTAACCTTGCTTTGGGGAAAATTCTGCCATTACTGACTTACTGGTTAGAGAGATGTGTCTAGGGCCAAGCTTTGAGAGAGGCAGCCCAGACAGTTAGGGGCTCTCTTCAAAGAAATCTCACTAAGACTGCTAGAATAGGTTAAGGGAATCTTTTCTCCTCTAGCTGCCACGGTGGTAGCCCTGTGGCCATGACTGAAATGCCTGACACTCTTTGAGTGATATGTGTGGAGTAAGCTAGTGACAGAGGCCAGTTTTCACTCCTGATGCATAGCCAGGACTTATAAGTCCCTAAAGATGAAATATAGGAGCACTAAAATGCCAGGGTGTGTTGGACCGAATGCCTACACAGCCCAGTGCTGTCTCTCATGCCGGGGGACTATCAGGACAGAGCAATCTCATAGGGCTGCTTCTGCCTGCACCCTTCTTGCTGCTGGCAATTTGGAGCTCTGAGCTCATCTAGGCTAGATGCAGCTTCTTCATACTCAACATCTGTCTATACATTAACTTTCAACCCAGCCTCTTCTTGAACCTCTACAAACTTGCAGCACCCAGAGTGTCCTGTGGCAAGAAGTTCCACATGAAGGAAATGTCCTTTTAGTTTGCTCACAATTTCCGCTAGTTTCAAAGAAACAGTGAACAACTAATTCTCATCCTCTCACACCTTGCCACTCAGTACTCATCCCTAGATGCCCCTAAAGCTGTGTCTTTTCCTGCCTAAGAGATGCCTGCACTGTCAGTGAGACCATCTGGAGGTGGGTATATGGACAAGAAATATCCCATGCCACTGCTGGTGCTGGGTGCATGGGGAAGATGCAGATGCTCAGTGCCTTGTTCCAGCAACCGTGGAGCAGTGCTGCACCCACACTCATATCCCCCTTCCCTTTCTCCCCAGTGAATGCCCACACACAGCTCTGTGCCTGCACCCGGGACACGGGCTTTGAGCTGCAAGTACGAAGCTTCATAATTACACTGGGAATATCATTCCAAAGGGGAGGAGGAAAAGGGGGCGGGCAGTGAAGGAACTGCCAAGTTTATTATCTAGGGGTTTGGGGTTGGGGTTTTTTTTCAGCTATAGATGGCAATCTACATGAAAGTCCCTTTCGTACATTCATTACTGGAGATTTTATAGCCTAATGAATGTGACTCATCTGCGTAATCACATTGTTTTCCAGTACTCCAGATGTTCTGTGGAGCACCTCTGGCTCGTGATCTCCCATTTAAACATTTCTTGTAAACACCAAAAGCTGTTTGTTTGTTTTAATGTTCCATCACATCCCATTACCCAGTGAAGGTGAAAGATTGAAATGCAACATTGTCTTGCCAAGAGATTTTTTTCCCCCTCCTTCCTCCCTCTGCTTCCCCTGATGTATCTATGCCTGGTGTCTAATTAGTATGCAGTGGGATGCAGAGATTCCTCTGTTAAATATCTTGTTGCTTTCTGCTTGCCTTGATCTCTATAAGCAGGCGGATGCTGTGCAGATATCTGGGGCCTGAGTTTCTCAGGTGCCGAACAATTTCAGTTCTTATTCTTTCACGTGAGAGTTCAATACATCACTGCATCAGTGATACAGTGCCATGGGATTTAGCTCCCTATCTTGCACAGTTATTCACATCTGGGAAAAATAACTATCAGAGGTAGTCTGTCTGGTCCACACATGGTACTTGTGGCAATGACATTAAAGCTTGTCTAGAGGCTATTTTCAATCCTGAGGGTCAGTCAATCCAGCTTAATTCTGTGAGAACTTCTTTTAACACCAAAGTAGATGTGGCTTAACACCTTCAGATGAATGTAGCAGGCTGAGTTGTAATGTAGATAGATGTAACAGCAAGCAAATGTTGAGCGTAAGTTAACTGTAGGTAATAGCAGGGTGGTTCAGTAGGCTCTGGAAACAAAGAAGGTTCTTTCTATTTTGCAGGTCAGAGCAGTGTTCTTCCACTGCTGCCAAAGTCACAACTGTTTTAATTTTTTCTCTCTTATGAGTCTGGACCTGCAACAAGTCCAGTCCTTGGAATGACTTGGGATCTCTGTGGATATTTCTGATCCTACAGCATCTGATGCAGGAAGGCTCATCTGACAAGAGGTCTGACTTGTAGTCGCTATAGCAGAAGCTACCTACTGTAGTCAGTAGGTGCCCAACCGTGATGGAACCTCAGGAGCCACCTGTGGGAGGGTAGGTGAAGTATGACAATACAGATGGAGAAATGTAATGATAAAAAGGAAATTTTAAAGCAAAACCCGGGATGGAAACCAGGAGTAGAAAGGAGAGTCTTTGGTCATGGGACAATGGAACAACCTGGGCAGGTCTGATAGGGGGAAAGAGAACACCAAAATAAGAGCTCAGAAAACACCAGGGGAGAGTTGAGATGGTTATTTCAGCAAAGCTTTCAGAAGAGAAGCTTTAAATATTTCAAAACGATTACCAACATATTAGGGATGGGGGATTGATTTAGTCTTATGTTCTTTTGAGAAAAATTATGAAAACTAATAACAAGTCTAAAGTATGGCAAAGCTGCACTGCTTGCTTCAGTCTTAACAGATAAAGCTTAGAGGATTGTGGGAGATTAACGGCTGGTGAAATGAGTCTTTGGAGTCTGTCAAACATGGAGTTCAGGAGCTGTCTGAGCTCTCTCTTGCTTGAGTGCTGCAGAGCTTTCACCAAGGCGAATGTGAAACCTTGGGGAATGCTGTACATAGAGAAGAAAACCAGTCCAATCCTCAGGAAACTGCCAAGCAGGGAAGGGCAGGGGGCGCTGGGAGTCCCATGTGCTACATCTAGGTTCAAAAAAAGGACTGCACAGAAAGTACATTAAACAGAACACCATGGAAGAGAAGACCAGCAGACTTACTTCCTTCTGAGAGGGAAGCTGAGAGATTCTTCCCTGAAGGAATTACAAGAATCACCTTTCTGCCTCTGATGGTGGCTCCTATAGTCTGATACATCAATGGCAGTAGCTCTTTTGTTAATAACTTCTCAACAGCGATGCTTATGATACAAGGCTTTGTTCTGTTTCTCTTACCCATATATTAAAATAGTGTGTGACATACCAAAATGAAGATACATCTGCTTCAAGCTAAATGCCTCTTAGAGTGGAGCAGAAGCAATACTGAATACCCTTTCAGATTTTGGGTTGCTTTTTATTATTTTTTTTTAAGAGGTGGAAAGGAAATTCTTCCAAAAGTAGTCTTCTAAAAAACATAATTTGTGGTTACTCAGTGCACCATTTCTGATCAATGCCAAGTACTTTCTTCCAGTTTTGATATTTTAAGCATTACCAATCTGCATAAAATATTTTTAATGGAGTCGCTTCAATCTCCAAAAATTTGAAACATTCTGTTATGATAAAGTTGAACCTTATTGGGAACATTTCATTTCATTTCAGTTCTATTTCTTAGGAAAAAAAAAAGTAAGTCATTTCAATTGACATGTTCCTCAGGATAGGTTGATTTCAATAAAATGCCATTTTTTTGTGTCAGAAAAAATATTCCATCAGAACATTTTTCAACCTGCTCTAGTTATGAGTTATTGCACATGTATTCACTGTCATAAAAGTTATATCTGTGGTTACATTTTAATAATTTCTTCTAATTTCACCCAACTTTCTTGAGATACTTCAGATGTTTAATGAATGTAGCCAGATAATTTCCCATCCTTTTCTCTTAACATTTTAAATCAAGTAAACTCTGTTTCTGCAGCCACCCCGTGACTTTACACTATGATGGTGCAGATCAGGCACTGTGGTTACTGGGATTCCAAACAAGAATTTATGTTATTTATAGAACTGTATTGCTAAGTCTCAGCTGAAGTCAAACTGTGTTTTGCTATTCCTTTAAGCAAATGTTTAGAACCCAGTAAAGGCAAAAGGCCAGAGGCAGGAAGCATTGCTATCAGCTATGTATGTGGGGGGAAACTGAGGCACTGAGGGAGACAAAGGGTGGAACAATCTCACCTAATTTTAGCCATCTAAAAGGTATCTAGGCCATCTTCGTCACTCAGATTCTTGTTGGCATTAAGCAGAGAAACACCTCCAGAGCGTGAATCACTTCGTGTATCTTAGTCATGTACCACAGGGTGGGGTGAAGTTCTTTCTGGAGATCTCTCTCTCGCTCCACTGACTGTAGCAGCAGCCTAGGCAACTTAGTCTGAAAGTTTTTGTGTAGCTTATGCTAGACAAAAATGGATCTGAGCTTTTGTGATAAGCCTAAGGCTTCTCAGAAAATCTGTGGCAGAGTCAGAAACTGAATGTGTATCTCCTGCGTTCAAGGCTAGTGCTTTAATCATAAGATGCTACTTCCTCTCATAATCCTGACTCTATCTTATTTCAATAATTCAGCATATTTCCTTCAAAGAACAGGAGTAGGACATCTGTAGAACGCCGAAAAGCAATTATTTAGTTGGGCAGCCAAATCATACTAAACACTTCTGCACTCCAGACTTCTGAAACCATGTGAACTTTTGCAAATGCTCCTGAGAGATGCCACAGGGAAGATTTCCTTTTCAGAGAAACGATCTGAGAGTAGAAAGCATTTCACACAAGAGGAAGCAACATATGCCACCACAACCAAGGAATAAATAGGGAAAAATAACAGGGGAATAACAAGTTTTGCTTTTGGTGGCAAGGCTGTTAATGCCTGAACACAGGAAACCCAAACCACAAGGCATGTCACCAATAAACCTCCTCTTTGACAGATTTTCCAACTGGAAAAAACACTTTCATCATATCTTCTTCCTGCATAAATGTGCATGAGGGTCCTACAAGCGTGTGCTCACAGGTGCATAGGAATAGAAGATAGTAGGTATCTCCATCATCCATCCTCTTTTGCTGGACGTAAGCCAAATCTTCTTGGTGGACTTCATTTCAGACTATCCAGAATCTACTCCTATACACATGGAGAGGTCTTCACTGCCTTGTCTACATTGTGTTTGCTACAGGGGAGGAGGCAAAGAGCTGCTGGGCACATTACGGGCAAAGAGCTCTGAGCAGGAATGAAAGCAAAATGGGCAACATCTTCAGGAGGACTGTACTTCAGAGTTCTGCTCACTGTGCACTACAGAAGAATCATGAGACTTGATCTCTCCTAGGATACCTCAGACAGCCTTTATTTCCCTTTCTGGAGTGTTTATTCTGTGTATCCAAGCACCGTCTCAAGGATGTGTCTGTCACAGCCACCCTGCAATGTGAGGGAATGTCCATGGCAGAGTTTTCCACCTTGAGCCACAAGACAAACAATAAGAGGGGAGCTTGGAGAGGAAGAAGTGATTTCCAGACTGTCATTTGGCGTGCCTGGCTTGAAACCCAGCTGTGCCAGGTTAAGACTGGTGTGCCTTTTCATCCAGCTGAGCTGTCTTCACTGAGAGGAAAACACAATTCACATCTAAGCTGAGTTCCTGCAGCAAGTTTACTGCACATTGGTGAGGTCTGATTTTACAGTACGGTTCATCTTGATTGCCTCTTGCTATAATTTCCATTCCTTTCTCTCAGCTGGTGCCTTGCTTACATGATATGTGAAAATATTAAATTAGTTCCCTTTACTGGAAATTATATTCCATTAAACCATTGTCATAGCTACTGAGAGACCTTTCAGCCTCCTGGTAGACTTTGTTTTAGAAACATCTGACAAATCCTATGGCACTCTAGCAGAGAGTTCAAAGCAAAGGCATCGTAAGCTTGGGCAATTACAGATTAAGTGGTTTAATATTACAGAGAACAGAAGAGGGAAAAGGACAACGTGTTGGGTATCTGTGGCCTTCCCCAGGTTGTACTTTGCGAGGCTCTTTGTGTTTGAGCCATTGTCCTTTGCCTTTTACATCCATCTGCAATATTAAAACACTTAATATGGGCAGTAATTATTCGAGCTGATGATGCTTTTCTTTGAACTCCTTGCTGGAGTGCCAAAGGATTTGTTAGATACTGCAATGATATGGAGTGGTTTGAGGGACATTACTTTCACCCCCTATAGAGCACCCGCAAGACAGAACATAATTGGACTACAAACTTTGAACTTGCTGAGGTTTTTCATCTTACTTTTGGTGTGCACAAGTGGATATTAGATACTTGTCTGGATCATACTTTCTGCCATGATAATAGAGAACAATAATAACATTAATTCTTGGCTGCCATAGGATATTTTTTACATATCAGTCTCAAAAATGTCACAAAAGGTTGGGGGGTGGTATTTTATTTTTTTTCCAGGGTTTGATCTAAAGTTTTAAAGTGATAATTTTATCAGAAAAAATGAACTTTCATGTCCAGGCTAAAAACAGCAACCAAGTTGCACCAAATTGAGTGAATAGTTCTGGGAAAAAAAAAAAAAAAAAGAAGAAAAAGGAAAAGGAAAAGAAGTGGGCAGAAATGTTCTGAAGCAAAGAGAAAGCACTCTTTCAGACACACTCGAAACACAACACCTCAATGATCTAAAAAGGCTTTTTTCCCTACAGGTTTATCAACATGCTGAACAAAAGACAAATGTTTCTTTCAAGAATTAAGTGTCTGAGTTCAAATGAAATTATTTCATACACATATTTCTTACTCCATAGGTTCCCCCATTCCTCACACCCCCATTTTTCCCTTTTGTCAAATACCTTTAAAAGAAGAAAAATGGAAAATCTTATTTGGTTTGATGAGGATTTTCTGGGCAATGAATCTTGTCCATGTTTTTGTCCTCCTTGGAATAAATTGTGAGTCCATTTTTCACACCCACCTAATCCAAAAGAGTTGCTGCAATTGTAAAGAGATTAGGTTCTTACTCATTGCAGTTAGGCAAAGCAAATCTGGAAGTGCCCTTGGAGGTCAATGGTAGGCTGAGTTTAGACTTCCTCTGACTTTAGGAAGGAGACACTGGGCCAAAGAGAGTGAGGCTTCAGAAATTTCTCTGTACAATTGGGGATTTATGTGGGTTTTTTCTTTATTTTATTTTCCTTCTTTCTTTTTTTTTTTTTTTTTAAAATCCTTTTAATTTGGTCACAGATTTCATTTGAACAAGCACACTCCTGGCTCATTTGTCCCAAGAAGTTTAGTGATAGGGAAACTGAGGCACACGAAAGTGACATTGTCCAAGTTCACCCAGAAGATAAGTGACAGTTAGGAAGAAAACTTAGTCCTACCCCAGTATACAATTAACACTTCTCACCGTTTTCTTCCTGCTTTAACATTATATCTGTAAGATGCATTTTAGCATCAAAACCCAAAAGGATTACAAATCGTGTAGGTAGTTTAATGTCATTCACTGAGAGCTAGCTGAGATGGTCAGGATCAGTTTGGGTCTGGGAGCAGAACAAGGATGTGGGCATCCTGAACTGGTCCTTTTCCAGGCCACATGAGATTATAACCCCACCATGAAAACCTTTCATGGCTCACTGAGGGATATGGAGACCACAGACAACCTCTCCACATGTGTTACGAAAGAAATCTATCCAGTTGAAAGGCATCCAAAGTTACACAAGAGATTCCCACCCTGATGGGGGACCCCAAATCATAGCCTAGCCCTCTGGGTGGGAGTAACCGGTTGCCTCTGAGAGACACACTTCACCTCTCTGCTCCTCAGAGCTCTTCCAGTCTGACCTTCTGTAGGCACTCCCTTCAGACAAGTTGCAGTAGAAGCTTACCTGCTTTACTTTGTGGACTATAAACAGAGATCTAAGTGGCTAGATAAAAAAGTGCAGGCAAAGGGAAAAATCTTTCAATTTCTATCATCACCTTCACTTTAAAAAATATAATAAGAAATAGTATTCTTTTTGGAAAAAAAATCCAAACAACAAAAGCTTGAAATTTAAAAAGAGGATAAAATAATTACTGAAAACACTCACTTTCTTTTCTTTCTGCACTATTTCAGGTTTTTTATTATTTCCATGAGTTGTGTCCTTTGCTTTTTAGCTTTTTTAAACTTCAATTCACCCAAACACTTATCAAAATAGAAGCCTGAAATATTTTTTTAATTGGAGGGTATATGTAGCATCACTGGGAGAAAGCATTGGGTGCTAAAGTACTCTAATCTAGCAGAAAAAAGGTGCAATAAAAACCAATGGCTGGAAGCTAAAGCCAGACAAATTCAAATTAGAAAACAGACACATATTTTGTGACTCTAAGGACAGTTAATCATTGGAACGAAGCACTAACAGACCTGCTGGATTCTCCAGCCTGAAGTCTTCAGGTCAGTACTGGATTCCTTTCCAGTTCTGCATTAGCCAGGTACATCTGATATGGGGATAATGGGCTGAAATCCTCTGACTCAGAGCAGCATTTTTTTCCACTGAAATCAGTGCATTTATATCTGCATAAATGGGCAATTAAGCTCCAGTGAGAGATCTTGAAAGATCAGAGATGTTCTGAGCATCACATTTAAGAAACATGCTTTACTTACCCTCTTAAGGGACAAGACCTGATGTTTTGTGAAGGGATAAGGGTGAGAAATAATTCCCAGTATGATAGGAAGCCTTGAGACAAGAAAAGTTTGTGGTTGGTGTCACATGTGTTTATGGTTGAAGGAGCAAATTAATTGGGAAAAGTTTGTGTAATTTATGAAATTCTCATCCAAGTTGGATTTGCTGTGTGAGAACTTCACTTTTGATCTATGTGAATAAATCAAAAAAAAATCCATGAAGCTATTCTTGTTGTTAATTTATGCTAAGTGTTATCTTGATAGTTGTAGTAAATCTTTACTCAAAAGATCGATGCATAGATAAATAAAGTAGAAAAATAGATAGGAATGGAAGGAATATCATTAAGCAATAGGAAGTGCTTTAAACCAAGTCCTGGGCTCATCTATTTTGTCTAGTTATGATTTCTGCTTCTGAGAAGTACTGGATTCATCAGGATAACTGCGTGGGTTGAGCTGGAATTGTGCTGTCCCCCTTGCCCAGATCACACAGATGAGAAGCTGAGATATGCCTAAGACTGTGTATAAGACTCATGCTCTCCCCACAACCATGCTCCAGAACTGGGGTTTGAAAATTTCATAGGACAGGCTTGGAGGTTTCCTATCTGGCTGAGAAGGGGCTCAGACCGATGCTTAACCAACTGGCTAGACTTACTCTGGTAATTCGGGGAAAGGATCACTCCTGGGCCATTGTGTAATCTCCTTCTTACTGTGAAATCTTATGTGGATTAGTGTTACTGTGAAATTCATGTACAGCAAGCTGCTCTGGAAATTCTGATGAGCAAGAGCAAAAAGGTCCACAAGAGCAACAAAGGTCCATGAAGTCTGGGGCAAGAACAGAACTAGAGGTTGTGATGCCTTCACATCCTCTGCTAAAGCCATTGTGCAAGCGCACACAATGTGGAATACAACCTCCTTCCCTCAGTGCCTGTGAAAGCACAGGACTGAAATAACCCACTCTGATTTGCAGGGGTCATTCCAGTAGCCCATGTAAGGCTATTCTTATGCAATGAAAAGATGCTTGTTAATTATGGTGACTTCTTTACAATCATGGGATGTACACATTTGAACCCCGAAGGGTCCTCTCCAGAGAATAACCTTTATTTGCTTGATTGCTTCTGTTCAGTTAATTCTACCTAATTACTATTTTCTTCCTATTAGATCCTAATTATATACAGTATTTTCATTATAAAGTGTAATGTTTCCCAGAGAACTATGTCAATTACACAGACAATATTACCGGAGGTCTCATTTACTTCATTAAACCAGAGAGCAGTCTCTCTTCTGATTAAAACTGCAGTTGGAAGTATGGACATAGTAATCTACTACTCCTATAGTGTAGATATGAGAACTGATCAGATTATGATTACAAAAAAAAAAAAAGATTCATATTTTTAAATGGATTAAGACACCTCTCTCTGACTGCTGATAGTTTTAAAATCTTGTTTACTCCATCTATCCTTGCAGGAAAATCAATGGTGTATTTCCAAAGTTTCAGGTATTTTACTATGAATTAACACTGCAGAAAGCATGAATAAATATTGTGTAAAGAGAGATCAAAAGGTTTGAAAATTTAGTCCCATTAGAACAACCGTGTGAACGAGTGCACAGCAATACAGGGGCAAGTACTGAACATCTGAGACCACACACTCTTCTGATTCATAGAACAGTCTGTCTTTGCCTTGAACGGTGGTTGAGAGAGTATCAGTGCGGAAGTGAATACACTTGGGTGTAATATGGAATGAGTGTAAGGATGTCATTGCTACAGGATCTCAGCTAAGCCAATTCATCTGAGCCCACGAGGTAATGAAGACTTTCCATTTCCAAGCACAGTAACTGTCTCATTCAAGTCAGTAAAGATAACCAGCAGCTTACAATGTGTTGGGAGCTCTTGAGCATTGTTGTGTGACACCAGGATGTTTAGTTTCCTTGGGGCCCCAACATTAGCTTCCATCTGTAAAACAGGGGTACCATTTTCCCTGCTGCCTCCTTTTCGGTGTCACATCGAGGGCAGTGATGACTCAAAACTCACAGACCCTGTTCAGATCAGGACATGATGGAGGAGCCAACTACAGTAAATGAAAAATACCATTCTCATGCAAAGGCTGCAGGTAATAACATTACATCGTAATTCAGGAGACTGTGCAACTCCAGCGTAACTCAGTGTATAATCATATAAGCATCTAGCACACTCTTGGCACTTCATAAATAATAAATAATAATATTAATAATACAACTGCTGGCACAGTAACTTTCAATAATAACTAGATTTTTAAAAAGTGTCAGCCAAATGGGATACCCAACATGCCCTGTGTTTGCCAGAGCTTTACAAGCCTTTCGGGAGAGTATCCAGAAAGAAATCCTGCTTCACTCACAATTGAAAGGGAGACGAAGCAGAGCTGGAGATGTGAACATGAAGCAACTGGCATCTCAGGTACTCCTGACAAACCACACAGGGATCATGGTGAAGTATCTATCAGTCACTGACCTCCAGAAAGGACACACAGAAGACATCTGAAAAGGCCACCTGTTCTGCTCCCCAGCCTAGTGCAGGAACAACTAGACTGTTCCCATTCCAGACTTTGGTTTAACCTTGTTCTCAAAGACTTCCTGTGGTGGGCATCAATACCACCCTCAAGCAGTCTGCTCCTCTGCTTCATTTCCTGGAAAAATATTTTCCTAAAACCTAACAAAACCATCTTGCTGCAATTTCAGCCCAGTATGTCTTGCCCTGTATCTGCCTTTTTGAACTTTTTGTTCTTTGGAAGGATGTTACCTCCCGATTCTTCCTTTATCTTCTCAACTAAGCAACCCCAAGTTCTTCTGTCTTTCCCCTTTGATTTTTGTGCGCTCTCATTGCACTTCGTCCACCTTCCCCTTATCACTGTGTCAAACCTGAACATAGCTCTCCAGCTCAAATCTCTCCAATACTTAATCTAGTGAAAAGAAGAACTCATTTGTCACTCAGGTTGTTCTCTGATTTATGTATTCTAGTATATTCTTTGCCCTTTTGTGTAGGATTGTACATTAATACATGTTATAGATTCTTTGTGCTTCCTAAGCACTTGACATTTTCCCCCTAATTTTCCCTGTTTTGAAATTTAAAACCATATTTTTCTTGAACATAATTTAGTTAGCTGACAAACACAGACATGACTTTTTCACTATTAAATAAATAAAAAGTGTTGCTGTGTCAATAAAGAGATCTTTAGCAACTGAATAAGAACTAGAATGACCCCAAATATTTCGGCCTCAAGGACAGGAAAATGCCAAGGAGAAGAGATGCAAAAATAAGTGAATTGAGAAAAAAATGTTTGCAATTTTTATTTCCAATAAGAATTTTCTTCTCTGTGAAGGTTTAATTGGATGTTATTCCTCTTGATTGGATTATTGACAGATGTTTAATGCGGTTAGATATTATCTCACTGAGATTCAAATTCCTAAATCCACTAGGATCTTTGATTATCCTGCTCCTTTTATTCACATTAGCAAACTCATCTCTAAATGAGAACAGGACAATAGCACGCTGCAATGAAACACAATTCAATCAATGACTTGTAAGTTTTTATCCAGCCAAAAGAAGAGTGGAAGTGCTGCACAGTAGCTGTAATATGGATGGGGACGGGGGATGACTTAGATCTTCAGCGAAAGGCCTGAACCATGTATCAAGGGTTTATGTATAATTCTGAATTATACACGAATAATTCAGAATTATTTATGTGAGAGGTGGTAGGAAACAGAGGGAAAACCAAGATGACTCACTGGATCTTGCAGTCCACCACTGTCTTCAAGTCAAATTTTTCCTTTGTGGCCAGGTGTCTGAGCTAAAAGATTTGGCTTACATTTCCAGCAAGAAAAGAAACACAAGACAAAGCATCTTGGCAGCTGGACATGTCACCTGGGTGGGTGCATGGGGACACTCTTGTGAAGCTGCATAGGACACATATACCATAGTGGCAGTCTTTTCAGGGGCTGGCCTCATGCCATCCAGGAACAAGACACCGTGTCTCTTGCTACAGCTCATTACACAGGTTTATGGAGGCTTTATGGACCATCACAGTGATGTGATGTGGATTTTAAATATGGAACAACATGGGGTGCTCTAATGGCTTTATGGCCCTCTTCAGCTAGGAAAAGCTAGGCCCCCTGCCAAACTACTGTGAAAGCCAGAAGAAACAAGGGGATGAACAGATACGATCTCTCAGTATCAAGAGAGACTGTGGTACTTCTAGTGGGAATGGATAGATGCCCACACAATTCTTCCAGCTTAAAAGCCTTCACCCAGTCCCTACATGTGCTAAACACAATATCAGGCATCTTTGAAGTTCATGATCTACTTTTTCTTCGTCAGTTCTGCCATTCTTCTGTCAAAGATGCAAACCTTTTCTTCAAGCACTTATCCATGCCACTTCATTTCTGAGCTCAGAAAACTAAATGATTGTTCTTCAAGTCTTTGGTGGATGTTCTGCTGGTAGAAAATTAGCTCCATGGAAGGGTAAATGGAGATATCAAGGAGCATACGGGTAGCCAGATGGAGAGATGTAAACACAGAGAGAAAGCTGGATGAAGAATAAGACTGAAAGATTGTGTGGATGGATGGACAGTGATTCACTATGGACAGATGGAAACTGAAGCTGTTTGGAAAACAGAATTTCTGTTCAACTGTGACACATTGGAATTTGTTTCCTTCCAGAATGGGCATAAAGTCAGTATGTTGGCATTTTTTAAGAAAAAGGAAATGCTACAAACAACCCCTCCCCCCAATTGTTTCAGAAACAAGAATAAGACAAGGAAATATATTAGTGATTTTAGAAATCCTAGATACAAGCATGCCATAATTAATATTCTGTATGATAAAAGGCTGGCATGAAATAAAAAGCTGAAACTAAATGTGGTTGCACATTAGAGAACAATGAGAAGCATGTATTCTATTTAAAATAAACACATTTCCACAAAACATTTTAAATTTTTATGAATGCATATTGCTTGAGAAGCAGAACTCTTCCATTTGTAATCTGCATCCTCCTCTAAAGGAATCAAGAAATAGTCTGAGAAGAGCCAGTCAAGTATGGTGGAGGGCTCAAAAAGGGACAGGGGATGAAATGGTGGAGAGGTGTCAAAGAAGCATTGCTGAAGGGTCAGAATTTGTCCCGTTGCGGTTGGCGACAGTTCTTACGGGGCTCGGTAGGACCAGCTGGGAGTTTACCCCAAGCTGGCAGCATCTAATGGAAAACCATAAGCCACATCAGCCTGTCCCAGCACGGGGAAGGAAGGTTTTCAGACCAGATATCACATGTGTTTTAGTGCCAGGCTTTCCAGATGATGTTCCTGAACATCCCTGCACTCCAATTTAATGATTTGCAGAGAGGCCAAAGCAGGCTTCATGTGCCAGAGTTATTTTTAACTTGACTTTTCCTTTCAGTGGGAACATCCTTTGTTCCCACTAAAACATGTCCGTGCCATATGAATGGCTGCTTTGCACATAGGAGTCCTGATGGGATAAGTTCTGCTTTCAGCTGCCAAATTGTTAAATGATCAATGAATAATAAATCACCTCTTGAACTGCGCCCATGTTCTGTTGTCGCAGGTGATACTGTGTGCTGTAACCTTGGGATGCAGCTCATTGTTTACAGAAAAGAGACACAAACTATGAGGACTCCACACCAGCTTGCAAAGGAGCAGAAAAATGACAAATTTCTGCTACACTGCTGTTGCTCTGGATCCCTTCTACAGAAGGTGTAGGCAAGTTCTTCAAAAACAAACCTGCCTAGAGACACGGCTATCTGCTGAGCAGGAGAGAAATGAAAAACCAATGCAAAAGACATGGGGCCCCAGAGGTCACTGCTGGTGAAGGTCCAGAGCGTGTGTGTTACTCCACACACCAGGCGTGCTGCAGGCAGAGATGCTGGGACATGGTAGCTTTACCTCACTTAGGATTTGTTCACTTTTGCAGGAATCACACTGATTTTTCTTCCACTGCCCTTTTAAATTTGGTATAGAAAGAAAAAATGCTGCCTTTTTTTGAGCCATAACATCTTCAGCCCAAAGGAGGACCCCATAGGATATATCTGGGGGATCTGAGGAGAAGACTATAGATTTCTATGTAAGTGAGGAGGTCATGAAATCACCTCCCATGTCACCTATCCATTTGCAGTGATGACACCTATGCATGATGCACCCCTCAAATTTTCACTCCACGTCCTGTTTTGCACTGATTCCTTGCCCGAGGCAGCTAGCTGGTGCAGCCACCCCAGAAGGAGGGCACGTGAGCAAGAAATCAGTGCCTGGACACTGGATTTCTGTGCAGCTCCTTCTACCAATGACGAGAGGAGCCCCTGAATATCCTCTGCAGCGCTGCCCATTCTGCAGCAGGACTTGTTGCATATTCTAATCCCCCCTTCCTCCCTGATTTAGTGCTACAGCTAATGCTTTTGATGTCAGCCTGAGTGAGATAGAAAGGTTTAAAAATTCATAGCTGACCTTTCACTGACACGTTTAGTTTCCGTTAAGCAAGCGTTGCCTGGCAGGTCTGGGGGAGGGAAGGGCAGTTTTTGAGTCTGAATTGCCTTTTTCTTAAAACAAGAGAAAGTATTAGGGGTGCAGGGGGTGGGGTGGGGGGAAACTGGTGTTTCAGTTCTGTACAGGGGAAGAAAGAGAGGCGGGAATGGAAATTAAGCTGAGAGAGGCCTCAAACGCAGAGGACAGGCTTATGAAAAATATATACCTTCACCAAAGGAAGATGGAATACAAATTGGATCCCTTTTAAAAATATGCCTTTAAAACAGATGCTTTAAAGGGTGTGAAGGGGGGATAAGGAGGGAGGGAGAGCTGGGGAGTGAAGGAGGGGGGAATGGGGGGAAATGTCTCTTAAATGTGTTCAGAACATTTCTGCAGCCTGCAGAGCTGGGATTGTTTATTAGAAGATAAGATAGTGAAAAATGTATTTTGCAGAAAGAAAATAGTAAAGCTGGTTTCCCAGCAGATAAGAAGCCAAATTTCTATTTTATGCTCAATTGAATGATTCAGTTACATTATCTGGGAGGCAGCAGTGAAATAACACCCTTCGGAAATGAGACTGTGGGGACACACAGTTCAGAGGAGACAGCTACGGGACCATCGCCCGGCCGCTCAGCCCCCAGCCCTGGGATGCTGCAGCCCTCGATCCCGCCCTGGGTCTGGCTGTAGATGGCAAGAGTCGCATCCCAAACAGCCTCCCCACCCTGCACAGCACCCTGACATCAGAGAGACACAGGATTAACTCTTGTCTCTTCACGCTCTCCAGCAGCACAAAACACTGCTGGGTTTTGATTAATGCTGTTTATGTTGGGATGGCTTCCTCCCTCCTTGCCTCAACATGGTCCATCCCAGACCATGGTTCACATGAACCGGCAGGAGCAGAGAGGAGACCTGTGTGGAGAGGGATCCTGCTGTCCATGTCTCTGCAGGATGACTGCAGGGCCTGGAGGGATGGCGGGCTCGTGCTGTTTTTCCTTCTACATCGCCTTTGCATTTCTAAAGTCTGATGTCCGCAGGGGCGGCTACTCTCTTGTGTGAGAGAACTAATGTGACATGTGCCAGGACATGTGTTTTTGTGATTTTACAGTGAGTTGTGCAGCTTTTTGGGATTTTCCTTAGAGCTTCATGAAAGAGGAAGAAGGAAAAATGGAAAAGGGGAAAAAGGAACTTATTTAGCCTTTTAGCTGTGAAGGATAGCCTGTTTATATAAAATGAGTACCCTGTATAGTCCCCAAACCCATAAAAAATAGGTATTGTTATTTTAAAATAAAAATCCTAGCAAGTTAGCAGAAAAACCATTCCCATGATTTTTTACCCCAGGATTCTTAGATGATGGACTTTCCATTTTTGGCTGCTCAAGGTTGGCAATATTATTTGCTGTGTTCCTTAGGAGACTTTACTTTTGTTTTGCTTTTTCTTTCTCTTAATATAAATGTCATTCCTTCTTAAAGCTTATGGCTCCCTCTGTAAATGAAGAAACAAATGAAGCATGTGGCACATTAGTACCAATCTTTCCCTTGCACTAGAGGGTCTGGCTTAGAACAGTGGTTGTTGTGTCCTTGATAAGACCATTTTTTATTTACTGAGCCATTTAATTCGTGATTCATTATTTGTATGGGCCTGTCCACACCGATCATCCAAAGAGAAATCCACTATTAAAGGACACAGCAGTTTTCTACAGTTCTTCCAGAGTCTCTAAGTCTGGGCAATCTCAGCTGCTAACAGAAGCTACATCAGACGTGGAGATGATGCATGGGTCAGGTGTTAAGAACACAGTTTAGAGTACTTAAAATCAAACTCCTGCGTTAGCAGTTGTGGAGAACACTTTTCTGCATGAGACCAAGGCGGTGGCAACAGGCTGGTCCTCTTTGATGATGTTTTTTTAGTGGCCTGTTCTGATGAGTAATGATTGCAGTCCAGGTACCAGTAGGGAGATACATCACGTTAATTGGCCTTAACTGGCATCTTGGATAACTGGCATGATTTGGGAAGATAAGAATGGAATTCCATGGAGAAAAAGAACTATTTATTGTGCAGAAGGTGCAGAGGCATGATCCACCAGGAAGAGAGATGGTGATTTAAAGAATGAACCAGGTAAAGTACTCCTTCCTGACCACTGCACGTTTGAGTATGTGTTTAGGGACTACATTTGATCACCTGTATAATATTATGGTTTATTATATGATTTGCAGCTAATGGTCCTGGTTAAGACTGAATTGCCAGCACAGTATGTAGGCATTGATTATACACAGGAAAACCAAATTCCTGGCTCCAGCCTTAACTTCTGAGAGAACATAGTGACAGAGTACTGGGACAGGCTGCCCAGAGAGGTTGTGGAGTCTCCTTCTCTGGAGACATTCAAACCTGCCTGGATGTGTTCCTGTGTGATTTAGTCTGGGTGATCCTGCTCTAGCAGGGGGGTTTGGACTAGATGATCTTTCAAGGTCCCTTACAATTCCTAACAGTCTGTGATTCTGCGATAACAGAAAAGAAGATCTTCAAGTTCATGGAGCTGCTTGGTGGGGACTGGAGCCCAATTTCTATGCTGTAATTCACAACACTTACTAAACTTTCTTGTCATTTTCAGCACTGAGTTTCCTTTCAACAACACTCCTATGTATCAGTTTGATCCACAATTTTGACAACAACATGTCAAAACAAGTCCTTCTGAAAGGGTCTGAGGGAATTTTCACTTCCACTTTTAGGATAGATTTCAATAGCACAGAACTTTCCATTTCCACATTGTATTTTTTCATTATAGTGTAACATACACTGGTGAGCTGATAAAGTTCTGAGGAGACATGCAAGACATTTTAATCTTGCTTAATGGTTTAATCTTTTACCCATGAAACTCTGCAAGTTTTGGTGTACAGTTTAAAATGCTTTGACTTGCAGCCCAACATGAAGGCTGGTGCTAGCCTGATGCACTTCTGTCCTGAGCCAGTTCTCCTCTCTCAAGGCCAAATGTTAATAATAAAGGTACCTAGTGGATTCTACTGTCACTCCTGTTGCTTTCTATTGCTGATAATGAGCTAGAAACTAATATTTACCCCATCTTCTCTGAAATCTAGTAATAAAATTTTAAGTCTTGACAAAATTTTCAGCAGAAGTTTTGTAACAAGGGAGTATTTAGATAAAGGAGATCTCCTAAGGGGAGGAGAGATTGGGAATTAGAAATATTATTTCTAGCTTGCTCCCTGCTGTGGATGAGACAGCACTGCAGTGCCCAACTACTCAGTAATTGTGGAACTGCTGGCCCTGCTCCTTAGGAAGCCAGGATAACACCTGAGGTGCTCAGAAGAGCAGAGGTAGCGTCTTTTAGACCACACTTTCTTTAGAGCACACCTCTGCAGGATTTTTTTTTAGTGGTAGAAGGTCTTTGTCCATTACTGGCACTCCAGAGCACTGCTGCCACACAAAACATTAAGTTGTACTTTGAGACTGTTAAGGTTTTCACCTCTAGAGTAAAGGTTAGGTTGTCTTCTTAGGGGATGAACCCTGTCACATGTTGTAAAAAGTGTCTGACAAATACTTCTGTAAACAACCATGACAACTTCTTTCATTAAATTTTGTGGTTCAATCTCTTGGGAAAATCAGTCTCAATGTGAGGTTGCTGGAAAATCCTGAAAATTAGGGGGAAGTTTTCTGAAAGACTATTTGAGTGAAATGCTTGCCCTTCCCAAGTTGGGTATGATCAGTCCATCCCTGTACTTGGGTAAGCAGAGCATCAAAAGAGACGCAGATGTTAGCAAGCATACCCCTGGGCTGCTGAAGAAGTGTTGTGCCTGTTCCAGTGGTGCAGTGGGACATGGGTATGCAGATATATGCAAAACCACTGCTGGCAAGAGGTGATGGCAACAGAGGAGACTGAGCTGACATCAAAGACAGTTTAATTGTAAGGGTTGCTAAAGGCACAGACTGTCCAAAAACCAACCCACCTTAGTACCTTGAGAAGGTACATGCAAGTGCTTATTTTTTTAAGAAATGCATGATGTCCACCCATGTGCAAGTTATCAAATCTCTTTTTGTTTATTTGCCATCTTTAGTCATGAGTGAAAGGCTCTGACACCTGATGGATACTCTGGAGTCCAGAGTACTGTGAAGAGAAAATAGATTTCCTGTCCTATAAGAAAGTTGGATATTTCGATATCTGTTTCTCTCAGAAATGGAAATAATAATTAAAAAAGGATATATTGTTATAGAATTAAAAACTCCTGGACATTGTGACTGACAAGTATCATTGTGTACTTCATTTTGCCTCAACATGACAGCTCTTCAAGGTGCTGAAGTGCCTGGTGGGAAGCTCCCCTGAAACATCCCATTCCCACGTGCCTCTGTAAATGCTCCGTTCAGGTGAGATGCCAAAGGTAGCTCATTGCAAGAGATCCCTAAGTGCCAGCTCTGAATATTGTTGGGGGGTGGCGATGAGGGGAGCAGACCTTGTAAAACTTTGACTGACTTTCCTGAGGACCTGAACAAAGACAAATCCAGTGAAAAATTAAACCTCGCAAAATTAATCTCTGGGGAGTGGGAGGAGATATTTCTGGTGTGTTTGGATCATCATTTGTTTTGTGCTAGAAGCACAGAAAGAGAAAAAACAAACAAGACACCCCAACTGCTCTGTGTTTGGTGTTCTCAAAATGCTCTCAGGATCCTGATACCAAGGTGGACAGGTTCACAGAATCACAGAACATTAAGAGTTGGAAGGGACCTCAAAAGCTCATCTAGTCCAACCCCCTGCCAGAGCAAGATCACCCAGACTAAATCACACAGGAATGCATCCAGGCGGGTTTGAATGTCTCCAGAGAAGGAGACTCCACAGCCTCTCTGGGCAGCCTGTCCCAGGGCTCTGTCAACCTCACAGTCAAAATGTTCCTCCTTACATTCCCATGGAACTTCCTCTGCTCCAGCTTGTACCCACTGCCCCTTGTCCTGTCACTGCCATCACTGAGCAGAGCCTGGTTCTGTCCTCCTGACTCTCACCCTTTAGATATTTATAAACATTAATAAGGTCGCCCCTCAGTCTCCTCTTCTCCAAGCTAAAGAGGCCCAGCTCCCTCAGCCTGTCCTCATAAGAAAGGTGTTCCACTCCCTTCTGGACTCTTTCAAGGAGTTCTATGTCTTTCTTGAACTGAGTGGCCCAGAGCTGGACTCAATATTCCAGGTGCAGTCTCAAAGGTTCAGCACAAAGGCAGGACAATCTGCCTTTCTGTGTACGGTCACCAGTTGCTTTCTCCACTTCCTGCCCTATAAATTTTCTCTTCCCTCTCTTTAAGATCCTTCTTCTGCCAGAGAAGCTGGGTAGCAGTGGGGCTGGGGAAGCCTGAAGAGCTTTCAGGGGCTGCTCTGTGTCTTTTTTGAATGGTTGGTTTGGTTTTTTTACCCATTTCATAGAATCATAGAATCATAGAATTGTAGGGGTTGGAAGGGACCTCGAGAGATCATCGGGTCCAACCCCCTGCCGAAGCAGGCTCCCTAGGACATTTCACTGAGATAGGCATCCAGACGGGTCTTGAATATCTCCAGAGAAGGAGACTCCACCACCTCCCTGGGCAGCCTGTCCCAGGGCTCTCTCACCCTCACTGTGAAAAAGTTTCTCCGCATGTTGGTGCGGAACTTCCTATGCTCCAACTTGCAGCCATTGCCCCTTGTCCTGTCTCCACAGACCACTGAAAAGGGGCTGGCTGATTCCCCCTGCATCCCTTGCTTAAGATAATTGTAAACATTAATTAGGTCCCCCCTTAGTCTTCTCTTCTCAAGGCTGAACAGTCCCAATCTTCTCAGCCTTTCCTCATAGGGGAGATGCTCCAGGCCCTTTATCATCTTCGTAGCCCTTCTCTGGACTCTCTCCAGGAGATCCCTGTCCTTTTTATACCAGGGAGCCCAGAACTGGACACAATACTCCAGGTGGGGCCTGACCAGGGCAGAGTAGAGGGGGAGGATCACCTCCCTTGACCTGCTGGCTACACTCCTCCTGATGCACCCCAGGATCCCATTGGCTCTCCTAGCCACCGAGGCACACTGCTGGCTCATGGCCAACCTGTCATCCACCAGGACCCCCAGGTCCTTCTCCACTGAGCTCTTCTCCAGCAGGTCATCCCCCAGCCTGTACTGATAGAAACGGTTGTTCCTTCCCAGGTGCAAGACTTTACACTTGCTTTTGTTAAACCTCATCTGGTTTCTCCCTGCCCAGCTCTCCAGCCTGTCCAGGTCTCGCTGGATGGCAGCGCAGTGTTCCTGCGTGTCAGCCACTCCTCCCAGCTTTATGTCATCGGCGTACTTGCTGAGGGTCGAGGCTATTCCCTCATCAAGGTCGTCAATGAAGATGTTAAACAGGACTGGACCCAACACCGAGCCCTGGGGAACACCGCTAGTCACAGGCCTCCAGTCAGATTCCACTCCACGAATCACGACCCTCTGGGCTCGGTCCGACAGCCAATTCTCAACCCACCTCACTGTCCACTCATCAATCCCATGCTTTCTCAGCTTTGCTATCAGGATGTCATGGGAGACAGTATCAAAAGCCTTGCTGAAGTCAAGGTAGATGACATCTACTGCTCTCCCTCCATCTACCCAGCCGGTGATGAGATCGTAGAAGGCTATGAGATTGGTCGAGCACGATTTCCCCTTGGTGAATCCATGCTGACTACTCCTCATGACCTTCTTCTCTTCCAATTGCTTGGAGATGGCATCCAGAGCAAGCTGTTCCATTACCTTTCCGGGGACAGAGGTGAGGCTGACTGGCCTATAGTTGCTGGGATCCTCCTTCTTGCCCTTTCTAAAGACTGGAGTGACATTGGCTATCCTCCAGTCCTCAGGCACTTCTCCTGTTCTCCAGGACCTGTTGAAGATGATAGAGAGCGGCTCAGCAATCACCTCCGCCAGCTCCCTTAGCACACGTGGATGTATCCCATCCGGTCCCATGGATTTGTGTGCGTTTATCCCTTTGAGCCGCTCCTGGACCTCCCCTACCTCAACCAGAGGGAAATTCTTCATATCCCAAACACTCCTATTTACATCCAGTGCCTGTGGGTCCCGGGGGGCCTTTGAGGTGAAGACCGAAGCAAAGAAGGCATTCAGTATCTCCACCTTCTCAGTATCCCCCGTTACCAGGACACCCTCCTCATTCATCAAGGGACCTACATTATCCCTGGTCATCCTTTTGCTATTCACATATCTAAAAAAACCCTTTTTATTATCCTTTATGTCCCTTGCCAGCTTCATTTCCAAGAGGGCTTTAGCCTTCCTAGTTGCGACCCTACAGGCCCTGACTACATTCCTGTATTCTCCCCATGTGCTCAGACCCTTCTTCCACAATTCATAGATCTTCCTCTTCTCTTTGAGTTTACTCAGCAGCTCCGTGTTCATCCACGCAGGTCTTCTGCCTCTCCTTCCCGATTTCCTGCACAAAGGGATGCATCGTTCCTGTGCTTGGAAGAAGTGCTGTTTGAATGCTAGCCAGCTCTCACAGGCTCCCATTCCTTCAAACAGCGTAGCCCACGGGATAGCCCCTATTAAGTCACGGAGGAGATCAAAGTTAGCTTTTCCAAAATTCAGGGTAGCTATCCTACTTTTTGGCTTGCTTCTTCCACCCAGGATCTTGAACTCAACCATTTCATGGTCACTTAGACCTAAGCTGCCCCCGACCTTCACTTCCCTAACGAGCCCGTCCTTGTTAGTTAAAACAAGGTCCAGCACCTGCCCTCCCCTTGTAGGCTCCTGCACCATCTGTAGCAGGAAATTGTCTTCAACACACTGCAGAAATTGTCTGGACTGCATACGACTGGCCGTGTTGCTTGCCCAGCAAATATCTGGATAGTTGAAGTCCCCCATAAGGATTAGTGCCCGGGATCTTGAGGCTACTTCTAACTGCTTATAGAATGCACTATCAACCCGCTCCTCTTGATCAGGGGGCCTATAGCACACTCCCACAACAATGTCCCCCATACCGGTTTGCCCCTTGATTTTAACCCACAAGCACTCAACAGATGTTTCATCCTTCCCCAGGTGGAGCTCAATACAATCTAGGTGCTCTCTCACATAAAGAGCAACTCCTCCACCTCGCCTCCCTAGCCTGTCTTTCCTAAAAAGCACATAGCCATCCATGACAGCGTGCCAGTCGTCCAGGTTATCCCACCACGTCTCTGTGATTGCTATGAGATCGTGGCCCTGCGACCGCACAAAGATCTCGAATTCTTCTTGTTTGTTCCCCGTGCTACGTGCATTTGTATAAAGGCATTTAAGTGGGGCAGCAGATGTAGGTATTCTCAACAGCCCACAGCGAGATTTCTGCCAGGGGACTGGCAAAAGTGGCTCCACTGAGGAGTACTCAGGGCAATCCACAGAATTTTCCCTACTCACACCTGGAAAACCATCTCCAAGTCCACCACTGTGCAAGTTCATCCCCTTGCACTTAAGTATGATGTCACTGTGCTACTTTCAGTCCATGGAGCAGGACGTTTGCACCTCCGAATCATTTGTGACATCATACTGTGCCACTCTGAGTGTGACTTTCCTCTGCTGGCAAAGGCAGGGTGGAGTTCATACACATCTCAGACCATCCTTTTGGGGATTTTCACTTCCACTTAAACTACTGACATGGTTGTATCCATTTTTGGCTCAGACTGGGGTCTAACTCCCCCACCTTGCCCCCGGTGCTGCAGTGGTGTGGTGGGACTTGTGCTGAAGCAGCAGACAGCGGGACTGTCCGCAGTGACATTGCCACTACTTCACCTTGCAGGCTCTGCTGCACTATTATCTGTTAGGGTCACAAATAAAATATTGATCAGCTCAAACCACCGCAACACATGGGCCAAAGAACAGGAAGAAATTGTAGCTTGGCTTGAAATTGGGAAACAAACTCTCCCACATCACGCAGGCACAGCAGGAGTTAATGGAAGGTTGAGAAGGAAGCCAGCTTTTTCTTAGCATTTTGTATTGTTTTGTTAATCAGTATAAGAGATGTCGTTTCTGCAGGCCTGTGGGGACTAAAGTAGAAGCCCCTGAGATGATTACGTTGGATATGAGCTAAAGTATCTTTCCAAGAGATAAAAAGTGTCTGGCTGACTAATAACTATGAGACAACACCAAAAAAAAAAAAAAAGGGGGGTGGGGGGTGGGGGGAAAGGTGGAAAGAGAGAAGATGCAATGCTGTCAGAGTCACAGAGGTCTGCTGCCAGAGCATCTTAACATGCGCTCAGCCTCCCCACCACACGCACATAACTATCTCTTTAATGCGTCTGCTCCTCTCCCTGGCTTTGTGAAAACACTGCCATGGAAGTGGGAGAGTTTATTTATAGGGAGAGCACAAGAAAACAAATGTTTCATTCACTGAACTCTAACCTCTTCCGATATTAATGTGCGTGATAAATTCGTTGGCTAAAGGCGGGAGATAAACGAACTGCATTTAGCCACCAAATTACATCCCCCACTATCCTTCAGCGAGAAGAGCCAGGGAAATGTTGGGGACTGGGTTTTTTTTCTCCATCAGCACCGCACCTAGCACATTACGAGCAATACCGGTGACTAATAACAGCAGCTCTGCGAGCAGGTATTTTATTCCCACAATACCCTAAAAAGGAGCCTGAATTTCCTTCAGAAAAGATGCTCAGAGCTGGGTTTTACCTCTGCGGGCTGATCCGTATCCTGCAGCTACACAGAACCCTATAGGCAGCAATCACGCTCCATACCTTCCTCCTGCCTGGATGAGATTTCAGGCTCTGCTGTGACAATCACATTGCAACTAGTCAAACAGCATTTGCCAGGTAATTTATTCAGTTGATGTTATAGTATTTTGATAGCGTTATTTGCCAATTTTCTCCTCCCTATTCCTCCATGACATATCCTGTTTATTGAACTGCTGAAACAATTTGCAAATAAGTTTAATAGATCAGATTCACAACACTCTGCAAATAAAACATCATAGGAGTAATCCCTGTGCTTCTAAGCCAGGAAGTCAGCAAGAACTAGAAGATAAAAGCTTTCTCATTCCTACTACTCTATGCAATGCCTGGTGGGAATGTATGAGCAAGTTTCCTGGAAGAGCGATGCTTCTAATATTCAGATTAAAACTCACAAAAGTCATTACGGGTTATTCTAAAAATTAGGAAACTTTCTAGAAAAAAATGATAGTGGGTTATACACTTTCTTAATTTTAAATGGCTTTGTAAAATTAATGTTATTACATTTCTTATTCCATGGCTACCACATGTGCATGAATAAACATGTGTCCTCCCAAAAAATATAGGGAAAATTGTCTTATTACATATTAGGTCTTATTATATATGATATGATATGATATGATATGATATGATATGATATGATATAATCTGACACAGGTAGATCTACAGACATATCTAAAAGACAAAATTATCTTTTTAGTCCTGCCGCAGCAGGTGCTGATCAAAATGGGACTTGCAAAGTAAACAAAGCCCGTCCTCCCCTATCCTCCCCCAAGCTTTCCCACCATAGGTCTGCTCGTCGAAGGTACCAGAAATGTCCTGAGGTGGGGGAGAACACTGCTTTCATAAGGTTGCCATATGATGAGAGCCTACAAACCCCGACTTCCTCATGTGCCTTCAGCAAGCTCTTGCTCCCTCACTGATGTTTAGTATGTGGGCACTCCGTCACGGTGTAAGTTCAGAGGAAGGCAAGTTAAGCCACTCTGAGCTGCAGGCAGCACGGCCAGCCTCATACCTGTAGTCAAGTCAGCTGGCATAGATACAATTACGGTAGCTGGGCTCCTGCACAGACATTCCTTCTCCCCACAAACAAGACCATCCATTGACTTCTAATTTTATTTTATCTTTTTTTCAGCTGACTTGGTGGTGAAATGGAGTTTAATGAGGGAAGATCTGTCTGAGACTGATGGTGTTAATGCATTGGATGCAACTTATGCATAAAATAGGCCACTTATCAAGGTCATTGTATATTTGCTTTGGTGCAGCAACAACAGTATCCATCTTCCTCCCAAACACAGCAGATTAGATAAAGCTGAGGAAGTATTTAAAGCCTAACTTAGAAATACGAAAAGAGAATGTTCTCTCCAGGTACTCAAATGATTCTTTAGAATTAGCAGATGATTTAGTGACATTAACCTTGAAAGGCCCCAAATCTATCCAGCAAATCTAAAAGGAATGGAACCGATTTCTCTGGATTGGCGAGGTATAAAATTACATCGTCAGTGTATAATAACTGAAAGTCTCTTATTGATGATTAACCACATTTATTAACAGCAGGCTATAATCCCAAGATGTTATTTGTACAGTGACTGAGATGTAATATAGTGGTTTCTAAAGGACCAGATCATGAAATGCACCAAAGGTCACCACGAAACCCTGCAGAAATTAGAACATCAGTCTTGGAAGAAATCTATAGTTAGTCCTTCGGCCCTTCTGTCTAGGGCAAAATAATTCTGACTCACTGAATCCTCTAGAATTTTCCTTATTTTTAACTCAAAAACTGATGGCAAGTTTAGTACCCGTACTCCAAGCTGTACTTCTGCTGAAGATTTTAACTAACTGTACAGCTAATACTGATTTAAACTCCCAGGCTGGGAAGAGCACCTTTGATGAGCCTTGGATACAAATCCTTGGGTGGTAGGGGAGAGGAGGCTTCACAGCACCTGGCAACAATGCCTGCTTATTTTGGTGAAGTCTATTTAGTTGCACATGTTGCTAGGGAAGCTCTGGAGCATCAGTGGAAATGCAGAAGTCGAAGTATCTGATTGTATGTCTTTATTTGGCTTCCTTCCTGATCCCAAAGAGCACAATGCTAAAATCTGAGCAACCAGATTCCCTTGGAAGTAAAAGATGTAACAAATCAGCTGGGGTGAGTTACCTTAACATCCTCTAAGCAAGTGGTTTCTCCTCAGATTTACTTTGTGCTGGAAAACAGGTATATGTCATGACAAGAGGCAGAAGTTCTACTGACTTAAGACATATAAAAAGTAATGAAAGACATTTATAATTCAAAGGAACTTCTAGTAAAAACGCATTGGCTTGTTCCTGTAACATAAGGCAGCACAGCTCAGCTGCTGGGCTGTTAATCATGTTATGTCTTAACCAGTATGTACGGGACCTAATTCATAAAATCAGCTGGAGAAGTGATGAGGGGGATGAACCATTCACAAGGAACGGTTGGTGAGGGGTGAAATGTTTCTGCCCCAAGTGAAATCTCAGATGCTGCTGGGACCCACTAAGTGTGGGCTGAGCCCCAGGAATCCCTATAAAAAATTTCCACAGCCCAGCAATAGTAGTCCTGCCTCTTGGTAAAGTTTTGATGCAGGTAACTTTGTTTTCACCTGTTTAAATCATCTTTCAAATTAAATCCAGGACTCTTCAATAATCCCCACGTTCACCCTTGCAAAGCATTGCTGTATTTTGGTTGATAACTGCCATGTTCCACCTCAGAGGTAGTGGCATTTTGGTGTTATGGTGCCTGTCCTTATGTGTGTTGTCTATAAATCACTCTTGCAGCTCTTAGAACAGAAAATTATTTCTGACCATAAAGACAAAATTATCCTTAAAACATGAGGATATCCAGCCCACCCACCTTGAGAACATATATAATGCTGCAAAACTACATCACTCTTTCCACTCTCTGGCCCTCACTACTTGCTTGAAATTACTAAGGCAGGGAGGAGAGAATTTCTCCTGAAGTTTTAACAAGATACCATTACAAAATGCTGGGGTGAGCAGTGGCAGCTAAAAGCTCTGCTTCAGTTTTCTGAGCTGGGGGAGAAACAGAGTTCAACGTATCAGATGTAAAAAAAATGCATATATATATATTAAAAAAATAATTAAACAAACCTAGTACTGAACTATTCTCTTGGAAATCATTTGAAAAGGGCAGAGTATTGGAATTTGGGACAACAGGAAGAAAAATGATCTTAGTTTGGAAATTCTACAGGCATGCTAATGAGAGAGGTTATTATTGGAAAAACAGGCACATTTACTGCACTCCTGTAGAAGGTGGTAAGTCAAGGAGAGATACCAACCCCCTCCGATTTCTTCCTGGACAGACAAAAAATTATAGCTGTGACAGTGGTTAATGAGAACCTCTGAACAGAGCTAGTTCCATAAAAGGAGTCTATTAGGGCTGAAAGTGGCTTTCCCCTTTCAGAAGTCTTGTGGAGAGCTTGAAATGTTTTCTTCTCTTGAATTAAGACAAGAAGCTGACATCTTTGAAACCTTTGCAAACCTATAATCTGAAGAAATATTTTGCTTTGAAAAATTGAAAGTGTTTTCATCTGGTATTTGAGCAGCTCCCTCCCCTCCATAATTAAATAGTTAAAAGGTAGCATAACTCTTTGTTTATTTTAAAATCGTGACATTAATAATTCTGCATTAATTTAAAAAAGGGAAGTCATCTTGAACTAGAAAATTGGCATTTTTCAGAGAAAATGTCAGAACAAAATGTTTTGACAACTCTCAAAAAATATGGAGTTGAGGAACAAGTCAAAACCATTCCCCAGCTTGTAAAGTTTCACAAACCTAAGTAAAAATGTTTTTGGCAAAAAAGGTGCCTATTCTAGAGCTGGCTGCTATTGATGTGTGCTGCACAGGTACACCCAGGCTTTCCAGGGCAGCTGCTGATCTGAGGGTCTCCTTCCACACACAGGAGGTATCTGCAGAGTATGTTCAGCCACATCTTCCTTCTAATTCTCTGCACTTGGCTCTGGATGGTAACATCTGGCGGTAAACTGCTTCAAGAAATGAATTCCCCACTTGACACTGTTGGAGCACTTTTTTCATTTTAGGCTTGGTGCTCTGTCACCTTGTGTAACAGCTACCCATGACCCTACCTTGTTCCTCCCCATCATCCTTCCCAAAGCCCTTCTTTGCATCCCCACAACTCACTGTTGGGCGCGCACTGCAAGCACTGGAACCTCTTGATCTCTTGTTAAACTGGGCTTTGACCACAGAACTAATACCAACACCCTCCAAAGAATCCATGGAGCTAAGCATTTGGATTTTGGCGTGCTTTGGCACAACCTCAGCTCCTCCTTGTCCCTCCTCGCCATCCTGCGTGTCCAAGAGGAGCTACACAGAAAGATCTCGCAGGCAGACTTGTGCATCTCTCCCTGTAGATTACTCGAAGGAGCAGATAAAGAGGGTTGAATGACTGAGTAAGGCTGTAAATGAACTCCCATTAGCTCTTGCTGTATATCTCTGGTGGTGGGGCTTGGTAAACAGTTAGCACTTATCTCTCGCTCAGCATTTAGCTGATTTCCATAATGAGCTCCATTGAACTGAGAGGCCTCGAGGTGTCCCAAGGCTTCCGAGATGCAATGTGTTCTCTAAATCTGATTTATGTAAAGGTGAAGGCAATTGTGTTAACAAAGGAGAGGAACACGATCAACATGCAGTCTGCGGCAGCTGGGCAGGCAGCGGTGTCTGCGGCCGGCTCTGGGAGGGATCTGACAGTGCCTGGCTGTAGGATGGGGATGCAGCCTTGGAACACGCGGCCAGGAGGAAGATGCACGGGCTCTATTTATTGCTATCTTTGTCTTTTTTCCCCTCCCCTCCCCCCGAGCAGAGAAAAGCTGTGTCTCTGAGGTGTGCAGAAACCATCTTAGAGGGGACCGGAGGTGAGTCAGCCCAGGGTAAGCCCGCTGATTGCCCGGTCCCCGCTGAGCCCGGGTGCTGGTTGCTCGCTTCCACCCTTAGTCCTATCGCAGCCCGGCAGGTTCTGCTGCAGAAACCTCACTCCGGGCCCCAGCACAATCTCAATTCCTCCTGCTCAGTCAGGCGCAAAATCCTGCAGACTCCAGCAGTCCCTTTTGTGGCTTTGAGTCTATCTGTCATAACCATGAACAAAGAAAAGAAAACTCATACAGGTTTTTACAGAATCACTTACTTCTTTGCATCATCTCCGAGGGCCCCTATTTCCATCCAGCATCTACGGGCCTCTCCAAGGTCACGTACATCAGCAGTTTCTTGGAGCCAGCTCCGAGACGGGTGGACCTTGGGGACTTTGGGCCATAATTTACAGACTATTAAGCTATAAAATAATTTCACAAGGGAGAGAGTGGAAATCTGGTCATGTGACCGAGTAGAAATTAAGACTCTTGGAGGAAAAAAAAAATAAGAAAAGAGAAAAACTCACAGGAAAAAGATGCTATCGTTGGGAGTAATTCTACTTTGGTTGTAATGGGAACTGCATGACTCAGTGGAGCTTTTGCATGGCTGGATGCTTTAAGCAAGGATAATCATAAAGAGAGATGAGAACATGGAGAAAAAAAGATCAAATACATATTTTTCTCATGGTAAATTTAGAGAAGATTTCAGGAGTGGAAATTCAGACGAGGTGAATGCAATGGAATACCATCACAACGGAACTAGTCATCTGCATCCGCTTTAATCCCTGCTCATTGGGTGGAGATGACAATACAAGCATGTCTGTCTCTCAAGGAGAGGAGAGGTATTTTTCTGCTAGTTTGCATTTAATTGTGTATTTTGCAATTTCTTACAACACCAGCTATTCTGCTAAACTTGGTTTAATATGCAACAAACACTAACCATATAAACAACACGTCTGTCCTAAACCCTTATTATAATTCCCAGAACCACTTGCAGGCTTTCTGAAACCCATTATTATAATTATAATCAAGACTCACAGGACACTGTGATTTGTGCCAAAAATACATATACACTGAATTGTTTGTACAGGCCACAGGCAGAGAGAGGAGAGGAAGGAGAGAGAGAGACAGAGATGCTGCTTCAGTGCTGCTCAATCCAGGAGCAGGAACACCTACCCCATTGAGTTTCTCCTGTTTCATTTTCCAATTTAACTCATAGCTGCTGAAACTTGGGCTAATATTAGCTTCATCCTTTGTGCTGAGAAAACCTTGAGCTGTGTCCTTGTTTGCCACACCTCTGCAACACTCCCCCCAGCTCAGCATCTCCTCCCCAGCCCCAGCAGCCTCTGCCCCCCGCCCAGGTTGTGGAGACAGGTCTGCTGGAGCTGGGGAGCTCAGGATGCATCAATCATAGCAGAGGCAAGGAGCACCCCACTTTGGAAACTGCTGCAACAGTACTTAGCAGATGAAAAATGCAGGCAACCTCAGTGGAAAATGCAAATGCAGCGTGGATCTTAGTTTTATTAGGCTTTTGCACTCAGTTCCTCTCTCTTGAAACACTTTGCAATCAAAAGGCGCTGGAGTGGACTATTTTGAGCCCTGATGCTTCATGCTAAGAGGTAATGCTGTTTAGGTTGTGCCAGCACATTTGTTCTGAGGGTTTTCTTGGAGAAACATGGGGCCTGATTCTGACCTTATATTAGCATATTCAATGAGTACATCAGAAGGGTCAAGCTGCTGCCTGGACATTTGTACAGGTGTAATCTTCCCAGGTCTGTGTTCTTTGAACAAACAGTTCTTCAGTGTTGCTTTTATATCTGTATACATGTATGTAAATATGCATATGCCTGGGTAATATATGCATACATTTGAATATATCTATGGAAACATCAGAATGTGCATAGAGAAGATGCTTAAGCAGAGAACCCAACAGCTCCTGCAGTGGTGTACCAAGCATGGCTCTTGCTTACGGTGCCACACCTCTTGCTGTTCAAGTGCTACTTCCGAGTGCTCCAGTGCAAAACTCTGGTGAAACATAAAACCAATACATCATTTGCAGTCCAGAAACTGAGAGCAAAAGAGATGAGGTCAGCTGCTGGCAGCACTTCTTTGTTCTGCTGCAGCCTTTCTCCCATGGCTGCGCTGACCAGGAGAGCAGTGGTTAGGGTTGATGTGCTGGTTTAAACGCAGTGCAGCGGTACACCAGGTGGTAGGAAGGGGTTTAAGCCAGCGTACACTCTGTGCACTGATGCCCAGAGACTGGGAGTAACCTCTCATCAGGACATGCCTGATCATCAAGTGATACAGCTGTATTGCACAGCACGGCTGGTCTTTACATTCCTGTTGCTAAGTATGTCCTTTGATTTGCTCATAGGAGAACACATGAGGACTCTGGCACTTAACATCAGCTAAACTGCATCTGCTTCCCAGGACCAACAAACCAGCCGGTGTGTGTAGTCATTTGTTTCCTTAAGATGATTATGCTAGATAGCTCAGCTCAGTTCAGAAGCCCATTTACACCCAAGGGTGGCTCAAAAGACACTGCAGAGGACAAAAAGTAGGACAATGCAGTCTGAGATCCCAGGGTAGAGTAAATCATGTCCGAGTTTTACATTTCATCTCTTCAAGTCTGCAAAATATCACAGAAGTCCACTGACTAGATTCACCTTGGTACGCACAGGCAGAGCTCAGCCAGCTTGAATGGAGTCAGGCTGAGTTACACCAGCTGAGAATTTGGCCTCTTACATTTAATTGGCATTGCCACCTCTACTCACACACACACACAAAAATTAAAAAAAAAATCACCCAGGCTGAAGCAGAGCCAAGATGACCAAAGAGGTCACGAAGCTTTTAGAATTATTAACTCCTATTAGTATAATAATCCTTTTTATGACACCATAAAATTACATGGTGCCTTTCAGGACACAGATAAACTACATTCCCTGTGCTGAAGGGCCACCTCTTGCACAAAAGGTGTAGGACTGCCTGTGTCTGTAAGCCCTTGCCCCCTGTCCTCAGTGCCCTGGGACCTCAAACGCTGATTAAATCTTCTGCAGGAGGAGTCTTTGTCACCCTGTATCCTTAAATCCCCTCTCCACACTTCCACCAAAAAGCCCTCAAGGGATATGGAAAAAATCGTATATTCTTCTCAGTTTTAATAGTCTAAAAGTGGGAAAAAAATTTGCATTTCCTTTGTTGCACCTTTGGGCTACAGCTGCTGCGTGTCTGTTCTGCAGGGATGTGTGTGGGAGGGGGCAGTGGGCGGATGGAAGTGGGCTCACTCTGGAAAATTTGGGCAGATGAAGTTTTTGCCCTTAGTTTTCTCATGAGGGGACTAGATGATCCGAGGGGTACTGCAGGCAATGACTATCAAACTCATACTGACATTACAAAGATGGTGAGATTCCCTGTGCTCCCGAGCACCAGTGACCATGGGGAGAATTGCAGGGCTGGAGTGGGACAGGGGGTCTCATGAGGATGACAAATAATTGAAGAGAGGGCTGAATGTGGTGGGGACTTTCTGTCTGGAGTTTTGCGGGTGTCAACAGCATATTATGCAGCAATGAATCTAATGGAGACTTGCTGTCTAGACTTTTTTAGATATTGGTAACGTATTTTGCAGCAATGATGTTGTGGGATGTGTGTATCAGAACAGTGTAAGCTTTCTAGAAGACTCAAGGTTACAAGGGGCCAAAGACCAGTCCTGTGGCTATGGTAAACAAGAGGAAGATTAGGGCTGTAGTTCACAGCAAAAACACAGTGATGAAGACGAGTGGATGAAGTAAACAACAACCAGGGTCCTTGAAGACCACCTAAAGACTGTAGCAGGCATGGAAAGGGTGGAATCCTATGATAACGAGTTCCCTGAAAAGTAATAAATATGTTAATCATTTCTCAGAATGGCATGAATATGTGTGTACAACCTGCATCTAAGCTGTGTGTCTGACTCATTCGGGGCGCGCATTAGGAGGAGCGATCCCCTGTGCTGCCCAGGGCTGCAATAAAGAATACCTGCTTCACAGTCACCAAGGCTAGTGAGTTTTGATTTTGGCTTTTCACAGCATCGTTTCGTAGCTGAGCATCGTATTGCTGGGCAAAGCTAAACCACAGCAAGTGGCTCTTTTCCCCATCCTCTGGAAGTCTATAGAAACAACGCATTGACCTTTCTTCCTCTAGTAATAGCAGGTAGAGGTAGATGATGTAGAGAGTGGCATTTATATTAAAAATGACTAATCAATGCATTACAGTTCAAAAATTAGCTTGGGAATGCTTTGGAGTTTTCAGACACCCAACCAGCTTATTCTTGCTGCTCTTGTATGCTGTGTGGATTGAAAGCATCTATTGCTGTGCAGTCCTGCTGCGTCAGCGTCTCTGGGTCATATGATGTAATATGTTACAATCTGCTGAGAAATCCAGGCTAAAACTGGTTGGTTCTTTCGGCTGTTGTTGAAAGCATTTTAAATCAAAATAATTACTTGAACATTGGCTTCTGGGAAATGAATCTTTGTCAACTTCTTGAAGAAGAGTTTCTGTTTCTGGAGACTTTTTGAGATTTTTTTGATTGCAAGCCAAGAACTGATTAGGATTTGTGATGCGGAGAAGGAACCAACAACATTTTGAATTTGCCATGAAACAGTTGTTTAGGAATTCCCAAATTTAAACCTGCTACTTACACACTTCCACTTTTTTTTTTTTTTTCTTTAAGAAAGGCCTTGCTCCTGAAAGTGATTAAAAAATACACAGTTTTGATTTCTTTCTTATCCTCTTCCCACCTACTCCCCCCGATGCAAATGTTTCTGAGCAGTATTGCTCTGGATAGCAGATGTTAATTGTTTCAACTGAAAAAAAAACCCAAACCCAAACACTGAATGTTTTAAAAACACAGAAAACTACTCAGTTTGAGAAAGAACGCTGCTAAGGTAATAGCAATGATCCCACCCTTCACTGATGCACACTTACAGATGTTGAGATTTGCCCATACAGGACAAAGAAATCTCCAATCCTGGCTGATACCAAAGCGAGATCAAAGGAAGTGGCATTGGCTTGGATTTTCTACCAACAGCAGAAAAGAATAAAAAAATCAGCATGTGGTTAATGAAGATGAATAGATGAGGGGAAAATGGAATTTTCATGTTTCTAGGGGTTTTAAAACAACAGTGAGTAAAATCTTCCTAGTAACATAATTTAAAAAAATAGCATGTGGATGTCAAATTAATCTGGGCTGCCACTGCATCGATTTCAACAGGCTTCAGGAGGGAACGTTTTCTTCAGGGAGCAGGAAGGACCAATGCCAGCAGAAAATGAACCTCAAAAAACCTGTGTTCATCTTGGCACAGGACAAAAGCCATGTCCCTCTGCAAGCCCTGCGCCCTCTGTGTGTACTCCCCAGGGGGTGGGCATTGCTGTGACACTGGGTGTAAAGGAGGAGGACACTGATGAGATACTGGAGCAGACCCAACTGTCTCATAACACAGATTATGGGCTGGACAGTGTGGGCTGGACGTCCTCTGCTTCTTCCAAGTAACCAGCAGGGAAAAGGAGCTGAAGGAACTTGGAGGCTGCTGTACCCATGGGCACAGGAAATGGCATGGAGGATACTGGCTGCTGGCATGGGGCCAATCACTGCCCCCCAGCCCACCTGGGATGGGGCGCAGAAGTGGAAGGGAAAGGGGAAACTCCCGGGGGGATGAGGGCAGTTTCCTGGGGCAGCCAAGGGGGAAATGACACTGGCAGGGGCTTGATGTGCCCAGCCCGGCCTGGAGCCTCTTTCTCTGCTGAGAGACACACATCATGTGTTAGGGAATACCCCTTTGGGTACTTTGGGGCACCTCTTCTGCCCCGGTTCCCTCCCAGCATCCTGTGAAAGTTAACCCTGCCCTGGCCAGAGCCTGGGACAGGTTTTGGAGTTCAGCCCCTTGACGCTGCTCTTGGTTGGCTGGGTGAACATGGGAAAATCACTTGATTTCAGTTTTCCCAGCTATAAAGCTGAGTAGCAGGCACTTAACCTCCACTTCTTGGCATCCATAGATTAAAGGAGCTTCTTGTGGGTTTTCCACCAGGAAAATCTTCAGTTCTATAGGGAACTGTGCTGCCGGAGAAAAGAGGGAAGGGAGTCTCTGCTAGAGACCTTGTTGCAAAAATGTGGGGACCAAACCCTCCAGTACCTGGGGAGGCTGCCCCAAGAACAACTCCTGAGAAGCACGTAGTGTCTAGCTCAGCCAGAGGAGGAAGCTGGTGAATGCAATCGTTGGGCATGGTTTTGATCCAGTGTCTGGCAGCGGCGGGTTCCTTGAAGCACCTTTCCATCTTCTTGAAGGATCATCTTAGCAAAAGCAGTGCTCAGTGTTGCCTGACACAGTGAGTCATATAAGGTCAAGCTTGTAAGATATACAGCAGTGTGGTGGGGGGGTGGGGTGGTGGTGTTCAGCCTCCATAGTGTTATGGCAAAAGGAACCGTTCTTCCATTACCTGGAGATCTATAAGGAATCGCTGCCATTAACGGACTCCATTAAATGCAATACATGTAGGGAAAATTGCAGTTTGATTTAGTTTAGCAACATGGAGATATTGGCAAGATAATCACATAAAAGTGACACCTTTTATGGCCAAGCTCTTTGATTTTATGTCAGTGAGTTTCAATTTCTCACATTTTTATGTTCATATATAGGTCCTTGTTGTAATGTATGCATTAGCTGGCGTAAAGGTTAAAGAGATTGTTTTAGCATTTTGGGATACAGACTGTGGATATGCACGAATCTTCAATGAGCCAGATGAATTATTTTAGGTAGGCAGTGGCTGTGTGAGGGGAGTGGGGATTATTCCTCTATCATGGTCCCATCTGAGAAAAAAAAATAAAAAAAAAAAAAAAGAAAAAGGACCAATGGGAAGAATTATATATAGGTAATGTGATTGGAAAAGCAGACCTGCAGGCTTCCCAAGTATTGTCAGAAGTAACAGATGGTGTGGGTCACCCTGCTTCATGAAATGCTCTGAATCTGAACATTTATTTTTAAACGCAAAAAAATAATCCATTCCTTGTGAGGCAGATTGTGATCTCCCTTGCATCAGCAAAACTGTCTGAAGATAGGATTGTCACTGGATTGATGCTGAGAGTCACAGAGGGCTGGAGAAGCTGAGACCATAACCTGGCCCCCCGTGGAGAAAGTCAGTCTCAAGGTCTGGTCCCACAGTTCAGCAGCTAAAACTAAACTCCTGTCTTGTTCCAGTGTTTCCAAAATGAGAATATTTTTGTTATAGAAAATCCCAGTTGGGAAGGTACTCAGTGGAGGTGATGATTCTCCTGTGACAAGTATGGGCAAATCAGGAATAACGCCAGGGTGTGTGTTTGAGACTTGCAGAAGCATTTCCCACTGCCCTGCAGAGTGAGGAGTTTGCTGCTGTAGACCTGGCTGGTACAGACCATTCCTTATCATCAGAGTCAGCCTGGGCCACACAGCCACCTTGCTGAAGTCATGTTTCAATATCCCTTAAACCACCTTGGTACATTTAATCCCTCAATTCATCTTTTCTTTATATGGCCTGAGTCTCTGCTCCGCAAAACCTCCTCCTCATGTTCCTGCTACTTTACTAAGAAGTCTTTGAAAGACTAATATTACAAGCCTGGATTCTAATAGGTAATTTCTTTTACTTTTTTTCCTCACTCCTTTTTTTTTCCCCTTCCCTTTTTAGCTACGTCTGAAAATCTTTTGTCTCTATCAGCTCCTGAATCTGGATAGATTACTCTTCAACTCGTGAAGGGAATTCAAGTTGTCTCTTTAAATCTTTCTCTTCCCCCCACTTCACATATTCCCAACACCTCTCCGTCTTTTCATTTCACCTCATTTAAATATTCAGCCCAATTTCAAGGCTTAATAATGATGAATAAGATTGAGATTAGGATTTAATAAGAGTGTTAAGGAAAGATTTGTCATTCTAATGGCTGTGGGTCTTGGCTGAAATTGAATTGGCATCCAGCCTCTGGGCCTGCGCGGAGTGAAGCTGGCTCCCATTGTACTTTTCTCCAGAAGAACAGGAAAGGTTTTCTATACTCACATAGGGTATAAGTTACTCCCTAGCTAATTTTCCTCTCACGATCCTTCTCCTTAAAGATGGTTTGCATCAAGGACTGGAAAGCCTGGGAGCTCCGTGGGGATTGAAGTTCTTTTAGATACTAGGTCATAGCGCTCCTCATTAGTGCATTTCCCACCTAGGTATGACATGTACAGCTGAATCAAGGCTTTCTAGGGTCTATATTCCCATTTTGGAACTGAGATGGCCTACGTGGAGGTGGAGCTGTCAGACCAGAGCTCAAGGAGGATGCATGTGTGATGGGCACACTGAATTCCATTATTGCTTTACAGATACCTACTGATACCATTAAGAGTGGGCAGGAGGAGCCGAGTATCTCTACTGGGAGCTGCATGGTGAGCAGTCATGAGATACGATAAACTTTTCTGGATGTGCAAGTCCAGGAGGAACTTGGTGCCCAAGCAGGGTGCTGAGATTGAGAACCCACCACATGATGTGTCTAGATGCTGAAGCGGTGAAGAGCAGTATTGAGGGAATGGGAAGATGCCAGAATTTCTCTGAGAAACTGCTTCCAAGCTGAACTAATTTTCTATTATATTGTGCCCCTAAGAGAAGAGTCAGGCTGCAGAGAGTGACCTGTATCTTCTAAAACAGTTTGTTGCAAGTCTCATGTTTGAGACATCCCCCCAATACCACCCAAAGCTCCCTGCAACCTTTAGAGCCTCTTTCTTCTTGAGGAGCAACCCAATGGATTGTGCTAGTTTCAATACTTTGGATGTTAAGCAGTTGTTCTACTTTAAACACTCGTAAAACATCTACAGTGTCTGTTGTGCTTGGACTCAAGATGTTGAACTAGCAACGGCGGCTCAAACTGTTTTGACAAGGGCTTGCTCGAGTGCCTGTTTGCCTTGTGCTAACAAAGCCCAAAGAGGCTTAAGGCTTCTAAAGTTTTAGGCATGGATTCCTGGCAGAGGGAAACTGCTGAAACTCTTTTGAAACCAGGGGGCTTGTGCCACTTTACTCCAGGCGAGGGTGTGGACCTTTCGGGTGCTCTAACTGCTTAAATTGCTCTGCAGTTTTAGGGAGTTTACAGTAAGCCTCTTAAACTGCTCTAAGGGTTTACAGTATTTTAAGCCTCTTAAATGATATTAAAAAAAAAACTTGCAGTATTTTGGCAGAATTTACAGTTTGGAAGGATCCACAGTTTGAAAAAATCAAACTTGGCTGGTTTGATAGATTTTATTGGGAATTAATATATTTGATACAATGTTGTTTTAAAAAAATTCCTCAATTATAAACTTAAATACCTATTATGCCAGTCTACACAAAGGGATTTGCTTATGAACAGACATTGAAATATTCAAACTGGCAGAAAACGCCATGATTTGTAAACTCACAATTTCCTGCTTTAGGTGTTATTAATTTTACAACCACTCATCCCATTTTCTTCAAGCTCGACTTAATTTTTATCTCCCAACTTCCACTGCAAAATAAGACAGTTTGGCAAGTCCATCATGATCGACTTTTGAGAAATCAAAGTGTGGAATGTCTGGTCAGAATATATGAGGAAAGTACATTTGTTTCCAAACTTAAATAATTCAATGGGAGATCTGCTGGCTTTCCTGAAAATTAAATAACAAACAAACAAAAGCCCTTTAGGCTGAGACTAAATTGAACAGATTTCTTCATGCACAATTGAAAGGAGAGATTAAAAGAAAAGAAATTGGAAAGTTAATGTGACTACAGAGACGGTGACAAGCCTTTTCTATCAAACTCATTAGCTACTCAATTTTAGTGATTCTTTGAGCATAATGCTTTTTTTTTGTGACACGGGATAAAAATATTGATCTTTTCTATGTTCTGTCATAATTAAAGTGCACTTGGAATATATCAACAGAAGTTCCACATAACTGTCCTTAGATGCGTGTGCACGTACACATATACACACATTTTTTGTGCTTTCCTTCAGATTTCATCAATAAGTGGCATCTCTCATCTTCCCCATCTGCCTGTTGTAAAAGTGGCTGAAGAAAAAGCAGCCAGTCTTTCCCGTGGAAATCTTGTGCCACCTATGAGAAGGAGCTCTGGCTTTAGCAGCACTGGTGTGATGTCTGGAGTCTGTCCACATGAACAAATGGACACCATATGTGGTTGACAGCTAGTTCTTTCAATTCCAGCAAAGCCAATTGATTTGAGTACACCAATTTCGTATAGGTCTGTTGGGAGCCATCAGATGATCCTTGATTTTGACAAGTCAATCAGCAAGAAGGTTTGTTCCTACAAGGCAAGGGATAAAGTAACCACTAACCTAAATCCCTAAGCCAGGCTTGCAGCAGACCTGAGCTGCATCGTTTCTGAAGCTTGATAAACGGATCCATTTTAAAAAATGAAAGTGTTCTGAGTGGTTTGCAACCCAGTGCTCAGTCACAGGAATTGTCAACGTGGTCGAAACAGAAAGGGACCCTGGAAGGTCTGTATTCAAAACAAGCTGAGAAATGGATTTACCAAGCGAGAATGAGAGCCAGCCTGCACAGTTCACTCCTGCACTCAAAGGAGAGCTGGGTACAAGTTTCCTGACACTGCAGCTTGAATCTTCCAGCTTATTTTCATGGATGAAAACAATTGCATCTTTTTTGCCTGAAGTATCTGAAAGCCCAAGTACTGCTGGACAGTGACCTGACCCTCCCATACTGTGATTTGCCTTTAAAAAGTTACTGTTTCTGCTGCACAGAAGAGAAGCCTGTGTTCTGATGTAGGTCCAAGCTTTTTTCTTTTTATTTTATTTTGTCTTTTCAGGCCTGTGCCATTTGTTGCATTCTTGCACCCCTGCTCTTCTTACACATGGGAATTCGGGTCCTTATAACATTTTTGGTAAGGTTAATAAGTCAGAGGACCATCACAAGCTTTGGGCATCACTTGCAGAGGTCTTGTGACACAGTTTGATTTGATTATTTCTATCATTTCTATTTCTATTGATTATTTCTATTATTTCTTATATCACTGCAGCCAGGTCTACCCCATGCACCTTGCTAGCTTCAACACTCCTACTAAGCACTTAATTTTTTATTGTTTCGTTGGTTATCGATCTATGAGACGTTGGCACATCTGAACCCCAGAGGTTTTTTTTCCTTAGGAAATTACTGAAAATAGCAATAATTATATGGGGGGAGAGGGAGAATTTTGTGTTTATCATTATTATTTTGTGGATATTTTTGTAACATCTTTTGGAGATTAAGTTCAATTAGGAAACAGATGGCACCAAAATATCGTCAAACATTTCTGATGGGCAGCAAATTACTGACTTAATTATGTAACTAATTAAAATTTATATTTACACCTGATCATCCAAATGAGGGTGAAAATACCAATTTCAGGGTTTGTTATGATTGCTGGCAGGGTGTCAACCTGTGAGCAAGTCGCTTCCTTTCTTCAGCTTCAGATGTCTCTCTTAGATGCCAGAACAGTCAAAAAACCTCTGGAAAATGGAAAAAGAAAGAATGAATGAAGACTCCCGACTAAGTTTCTGTCATGCAGGTGCTCTCCCAACTTGAAAAGGAATCCCTGTGCTGGTTGAGGGGACTTTGTTATCAGCAGGCTCACTGCAACTGCATCCCGAGGTACTGGCTCAGATCAAGCTGGCCTCATGCAAGTGGTGATACAAGGATATTGTGAGAGAGTTCTTGCACTGAAGAACTTGTAGGCTAGATAAACAGGGCTGACGAGTAGTGAAAAAAAGAGTGAGAGCAAGAGGGAGTCAGACAGTTTTATTAACTTCTGTATTACAGATGCAGAACCGAAGCACAGAAAGATAAAACGTGTGATTCTCATTTGCACTAAATTTGCTTTCCACTACTCTGGCAGCATAAACGGGCCATGAAGTAGGTATATATATTACATTTACACTCACTTTTCACTTCTTCCACGATGTTAAAATGCTTCAGTGTTAGTGAACATCAGACCCAGTATGATTTCTCCAAGATCACAGAGGGAATAGATGCCACTGAACCCACATTTCCATAGTGCCACTTCAGTGCCTGAGTTGCTTGACATCCTTTCACCCCTTTCTGGGGAGTAGTCTTGTCTACATAGCTACACATAATGTTATTGGTTCTCTTAGGGTTATTAAACCCATTATAAAGATCAGCTTTTCTGGGAATCCACAAGGAGCCAGAAAAATTTGTCAACTTTTTCTTGTCTTCTTTATTTATACCTCTAGACCACAATGGCAAAAGAATCGGGAAATGAATGAAAAGGCTCTGAAGCACTGGTAGAGATCAACATGTTGACTTCTAACTTCACGATTTTCTAGCTTGTACATCTCAGGTCCTATTTTTTTCCCCCGAATCTGAGATGGAGCTGTTAAAATCCATCAGGAATTGTTATTTATTTTATTTCTCATATTCTATCACTGGGAAAGACACGCAGTGGTAGGCCTGAATTTGCCTTCAAACAACTAAACTCCTGGTTGTTTAGGACATGGTTTTGCTTCATTTAACCTGCTCCAGAGATGGGGATGGGTAAAACAGAGGCCTATGGTTTGGATTCTGAGACATCTTTGAAGGTCAAAATTGGGCTGTTGTGGTTCTTACTTTCTATGTTATGGGTTCTGCAATATTAAGATTTTTATCTTAGCCCTATTTTATCAACTCTATTCTCCCATCCCTAATTTGGAGCCAGTGGGGGTGGGGAGGGGAGAGGTGATAGGGAGGTCAGACAAATGCTTCTATTGATATCCCTGTAATAAAAAGAGCTTTCCTTTCCTTTCTGCTGATAGCAGTCAGAGGAGCTTTGCTTTGGATAAAATTAACCTTGGAGACAGAAACAACAGAAGCTGCTCTGATTTCATCAGCCCTTCTATCTGAGGAGACGTGATCACTTATAAGCAACAAAAGGGGACATGTCGCCTACACAGGCAACTAATGTAATAGGACAAATTCCTCCCCTCAGCTCAGCACAGTGGGTCCCACCTCTAATGGTCTGTGCTCAGAGTTTCAGAGCCTTGTCCCACCATGGAGATGGAAAAAGAAGAACAGCATGGATACCTGGAGGTGAAACATGCTCATTAGAGACCTGCTGACTCCCACTTGTGCCTTCACATGGATGTGCTTAGACCTCATCCTGGCCCCTTGGCCTGGACATGTTTGCTTTGTATGATATCTTTGTCAGGACATTTGCTTGAAGTCAGTGCACGTCTTAAAGCTGCCCAAGTGCTGAAGTGCTAAGTCGGATCACAGTCCAACTGGATATTTCCCCAGGAGGACACTGGTTGGAGGGACACTGAAAGGGTGATAGCCTCATCTCTCCAGTTGTTCCCAGCACTGCTTGAAAGTCAGGGATGATTCTGTCTTCTCAAACTTGAAGCCATGTTGTTATCACAAGCAGATTTTATGGTTTAAGTGCTCCCCCAACCACCCATTTATTAAATGTTTCCCAGCTCTAAATCCCTTATTTAATGTGTTAGTAACCACTTCAAAAAAGTACCTGTGCCCCATAATACTGAAGTACTTCACCATAAAAGATAATGATTATGATTATGATCTGCATAAGCAAAGGCCATTGCCTGGTCTATGCTGATAGTATAAAGGGATTTCCCATACTTCTCCCTCCACTCAGAAACATTCTCCTGTGCACGCGGAGCTGTTAACACCACTCTGAGCTGTTGCCACATGCGACTGAAACGGCTCATAGTCACAGCTGTTATTCAAAGGTGGAAATAAAACCTATTAATTCTTATGGAGGCTGCTTCCCCACGTGGCCTGGGGGCTCGGCTCGTGTAGTGCGGTGGAGCTGGGACTGGAAACACGATGGTGTCCTCAAAAAGATGGATGTCTGTGGCCCATGTCTGTGTCTCTAAAGAGTGATGCTCATCAAGAGCTGGTGGGCCTGTTATACACAGCCAGTTTTGTGTTCTCCTCTAGGGAAGTTTGATAAGAAGACTTTAGCCCAAGCAGAGTCATCGGTAGACAGGAAGGATGCCTGTAGCTGATCAGCCTTGACAAAAACCCTCATCATCCCTTTGCTCTGAACAGATCCCTCCATGCAAACCAGCTAGCAGAAAAAGTTTATCCATCCCAAAGACCCGGGTCTCCTTTATCACCTATCATTACATACTGCCTTCGAATGGATGGGCAAAAATGACAGTCATCAACCTACAAATGGTCTTGTTTCCCCTGTTCTTTTCTGCTGGAGCAGGGGGTGGAAGGGATATCTGTGTTCTCTGGGGAAGAGAGAACCACAATGCACCATGGAGAATGCTTATAAGGGGCTTCCAGGGGAAATCTCTGCCAATCTCCTCAACGTCGATTAGCACAGTGGTTTAAGCAGCTTGGGGTAATATTTCCTCAGCAGACAGCTGTAAATGCTCATTGTCAATATGTACAAATAAATATTTCAGGTGAAACAGACAAAGACATAATGGTTCATGTCTGTGTGCTTTTTTCTACTTTTTTTTTTCTTTCTTTTTTAAAATGCATCAGTATAATTCCAATAAAGCCCTGAAAAAAATTGGTGACAGGATGAAAGTGGACAAAGCAATTCTTCTGATTTTTTCCTCAGTTCTTCTGCCCTACCCAAATTTTGCTATATGGCAAGAAAAAAATATAAAATTGCCCAGTGATGAGAGAATGTTTCAGAAGAAATGGCTTCTACTTGTGACCTTACAGTATGACCTTAAGCAAGTTGCATTTGCTCTCTGGCTCTTTCTTTCTTCCCTCCTATTGCTTCTTTTTTCTGGATTTTTTTTTTCTTATTTCCTTTTTTTTTTTGAAAAGCATCGTCCATTTTGGATGCATCTGAAAAGAAATCCATGTCCAGCGAGGATGCTGGAAGGTATTGTAATAGAAATTAAAGGGTTTTTTTAAGCCCCACATGTCCAATTGCCTAGTTACACTGCTGAGTAGTGTGATTGTACAATTAGTCCTAGTAACTCAGCAGGGGGAGTTGGAGATTCTCAAATTTACTTCCACTTTTCTTATTCATTTTCAAAGGGGAAAGAAAAAACCTTTTTCTGTATGGGTGAAAAAAATGTTAATATCTTATTTGGTGTTTTCCTACACAATTGAGGATTGAAATATGCAGCCACTTCACTGGATATAGAATCAAAGCATTCCCTCAATTATGTAGTTGTGCGAGAGAGAATTGAGATTTCCACACGCCCATTCACAACCTAATTGATTCTTCTAACTGTAATGCAATTTTTCCTCCTGTATCTTTTTGGACGAAGTGTTTACAGTGATACTGCTTTGCTGTAAGCCCACACTGATACTGGTAAGTCATTTATAGCGAGAAGTTGGTTGGGGAAAAAAAAAATGACAGCAATAACATTATGCTGGTTTATATGTGGGGTTCCTGGGTGAGCCTGACTGCAGGTGTCTGGTCTCAGGATGGTCATTGTTTGGAAAAATATATAAGGTCCTCAAAAAATCACCCAGTCAAAATTGTTTAGAACAGAAAAGGTGTCATCTCCAAGTGGACCATGATACATGGCAGCCCTCTTTGTAGGGTTACAGCACAGTATTTTTAGGACCATCATTTGAACTTGAGATAACTTGCCTCTCTCTAAAAATATCATGCTTGCATACAGGCTTTCTGATAACCCACATCGCAGGTAACCCACATTTTTACATAAGATGTGCAAAATCAGAGGCAGAGGCAGGGACAGGCAAAAGCAGGGAAGCTTTTTGGAAAGAAGGTGAAACCTAAGGGATATCGGGGTTCAGGAAGCCAGCAAAGGGAAGGAGCTCTGGGGATGGTGCACGTTTGCCATGCATGCACTCAAGCATAACACAGACTGCAGCACAATTACACATTTTTGGTTGGGTGGTTGGATTAATAGCTAACCTACAGTTATGCTGTGAGAATATATTTAAGAGCAGTGAGCTACTGTGGAAGCTACTGTGGAAGAGACACTGGAAGAGACACTGACTATAGAAATGTTACATTGCTCATTATATCAGAAGCCAACTTCTAGCCTATAAATATACACACACCTGTCTCTATATCTTTCTGTATATGAACAGCCTTGTAATGAGTTTGATAAGAAAATATCTGAGTCAGTTGAAGATTTATTGGTGATGCTGTGGAATTGTTCTGCTTTGTCTAAACTACTTGTGAGACTAGTACGATTTTCACCTATATTTAAACAGCTTGACTGAAATAAAGATGGCCTGATTTTCACCCTGGATGTTTTTTGTGCACAGCATTGGTCTTTGATGCATACACAAGATAGTAATTAATTTGCAGTTCCATTCACTAAGAGAAGCGTGAGATGAGAACGTCTCTAGATAGATAGCAATTACTGCTTTACAGCACACCACAAGATTTTTAAACGGAACACCATCTCTTTACACAAACTGTTTCCCTTAAAGATCAGAGTTGGCCCTTCTACCCCTCTATTTCTTTCTTGGGAGTTTGCTTGGAAAATCTCCTGTGTGATGGGAAGAGGAGGGCCTCGCAGAACAACAACCCCTGTCTTACTGCACTGGAAGCATTTGTAAACAACTCACAGTGTTTGCTCAGAGGTTTGGGTTTTGGGTTTTTTTTTTTCCTGCTGTATTTGTGATGAATGCAATGAAATGTGGGGGAAATGAAGGTCTCCTAAGTACATTTTAATTTAGATGAAAAATTATACATTATTATACCATACTGGTGATTGTTCTGACATAATTGATTGGGAGGGCCATCCACAAAGAACAGCGGGAAAGCTTGACTTTGAGGAGACTACAGGAACTGAATTAACCATTTAGAAGTGTGACAGAAAGCAGCCTCCTGGACTGGGAAAGAGAAAAACTGGAATTTGGTTGGCAGTTTTGCCATTCTTTAGGGAAATTGCTTCCATTTCCAGTGCTTCTGTTTCCCCTCAAAATGGCAACAGAGATTTTTATTTATTCTTCATTCTTCATGTGACAAATGAGAGACTCACACATTGGAAAGAGACTTTTTGCCTCACACTGTCTGAAAGGACAGTGACAACACAGGTGATGGAAAATTCAACTCTCCTTGCTCTGTACTCCAGTGCAGTACCAAAAGACTGCAGTGCAACCAACCACCTTTCATCCTCTCTAGCTCCTTGTCCAGGCTGTTGGTTGGATGAGTGGTTGCAGTCCTGCAGCCTGCCCCAGGGCAAAGGCTGGAGCTAATGGACTTGCATAATGCTGATTCTGAACCTTTTGGGGATGATATGGAGAAGGCCTGTAGGTGCAGTGGTCTTGTCAGGCTGCTTTCCTTCTGGTGCTTTATCAAGCAGTTGTCCATGATGGACATTGACTGGAGGCAAAGGATTTTCATCCAGTAGACCAAGTCCTCACATGTAAAATAACTGAGTGACATCCCTAGCTAGCTTTCTCTTTAGGTTTGAAGGAAACTCTGGTATCATCTGACTTTGCAGCCCAATCTCCTGACAAGAATGGGCCTTAGCTGATGCTGTAGGATAAAGTAAATATCTTATTGCAGTGGTGCATAAGGCACACAGCCAGTTACACACTGAGGAGTAGAAAGTAATGTGCTCCTTCCTGACAACCAGCAGCAATCAACATATACTCTGAAGCTAAGGTCTGATTATCTTTAGGCTGTAATTCTCCTCTCCTGGTTGCAGGTGGTATTGTTAATACCAATAAAGTAACATTTCCCAGGTGATATATATTTATAGTACAACATTTTATACCTCCATGGCCATCTTACAGGGTGAAAATTCAACAAAATGAAATGGAAACAAAACAAATATCCTGTCTGTCCCTCAATCCACCATGACTTCCCTAAGGAACGGTATTGGTTCCCAAAGATTTTTCCCACACTTTATGGCAAATAATTTTCCAGCCCCTCTAGGTTTTGGGGGTTTTCACAGATGTATTTATAATTATTTTAATTTTCCTTGGACAGATTGGTTTATGCTATAAAGGCACTGTGAAATGGGAGATTTTAAATGAAATATTATTGTTGCTATCAATCAGCTATGCTGCTCACAGTGTCAAGGTGGACCCTAGTACATTCTAATTCTCAGGTTTTTTTAACCCTGAAATACTGGTGATGGAGAAATAAGGGTGACTGGACTGGTGTTTGCAACTCCCAAGTTGCAGGGATTATGGATTACAATGGATATCCAGAAAACCAAGTTCATCTTTGCAGTGACTGTGTATAGAGTGTATAGAGAGGAAAGGTGAGGAAAGAGGGGAAATAACTTGGTTTGGAGAAAACTACAAGTCAGTGTAGGAACCAGTGCTTCGCCTCCTCTGGTTTTATTCTTATCTCTCAGTGTGGACATCTGCATCTAAACTTGTTATCCTGAACCCTTTTTGCAGCAGCTGGAAGGAATAGTCCTTCACACGCACAGTGAAGGTCACTATCTGACCCGTTAGAGATGCCATGAGACAACCTTGTGATGAGAGGACTTGCAGACAACCTCACATGTGCTGCTCTCACTGAGGGACAGAGAGCAGCTTGGGCTCTGGCTGAGATGGAGAGATCTATTCTGTGGATGTTTACCACGGGCAGAAGGCACTCGCTGTACTGATCTCTGTAGCTCTTAAATGTAGGCCTTTAAAACAAATCTCTACAGGAGCCTATGGGTTTGTTGTCAGAAAAAACAACTTAAAATTAAAAAAAATTTACTCATTGGCTTTTTTCAGGGTTTTCACAGTTCTCAGTGAGGGCTAAAACCCCATGAGAATGACTTTTCATTCTGTAGCTCGAGAGATCAGTGCTACTGATGGATAAGATATTCTTAGGAATTGCAGAGGTAGAGGCAAAAGTTGAGATTAATGGGAATTCAAGGAAAAAAGTTTCCTTTGGGAAGAGTTTTGGACAAGTCATTGAGATTACTTTGAACTGCCTTCCCTGTGCTGCTGAAACACTCAGCACCTTATCTGCCTTCAGGAGAACCTGCTATCCACAGGAAGCTGTGAAATCGAAATGTTTCTTGTGTTTGTTAGGACAGAGTGGGATATCTCTCACCTGGAATTGTGCAGTCCAAGGCAACAGAGAGCTTTGGTTTATTCAGACCCTCATGAAATCATTGCCATAAACCCTTTCCAAACTGGCTTAGAGGAAGCATTTCTTTGACTGCAGTGGATTTACGCTATCTCCAGAGAAGCAGATGAAAAGTTCACACCCTACATGGTCCTCCTGGGGAAGAAGAGCAGACTGCACTGAAGAGTGCATTTTGAGGCAGTTCTGAAGAGACCCTTACTGACTTCTGCCTAGCAAAGCTGTTGGCACATGCCTGGTGGGTCTTAAAACAAGCCCTTAAAGTCTAAAGTCAACTATAGCAAACCTGTGTAAAAATACCCCATCTTGACATGAAGTGATGGGGTTTCCTCTGCACCACCAGTAAAAGATGGCTGGCAAAAAGGCTATGTATGTCTTACATTGTCAGAATAACACTTAAGAGATCTTTATCTGATGCACGAGATGTATGCTGCTTGCTCTTCCCTGGGCTAAATGTCATCCCCATGAGAACAAATGCTCTGTCTCACCTCTGCATTTCATAGCTGAATGCATGTATAATAATTACTTCTACTCAGGGTTTTACTTCAAGTGTCCAGTGTCCTTACGTTCTCCTCATCTGCATTAGTCTCCTAAGCCTTTTTACATATGACTTCTTATGAGCTGCTTCTCTCTTCCTCCACCCCGTTTTGGTCTTTTTTAAAATTTTTTTTTCTTTTTTCTTTTTTTTTTTACTATATATGTGTATAATAAAGCACTGAGCTCAAACTGAACACACTCTCCCAATTAAGGCCCTACCAGAGAACGGCTGAGTGGAATAATTGCCTTGCTTGTTTTACACAGAATATTCTATTAGCAGTTTGATCTGGGACTCAACATTCACCCAGAATATTTGGTCTTTTTTTTTCTTTTTTTCCCTTTAGCCCTCAGCAGCACATGAAAAGGCAGGTATAGACTCTGCCAGGCCAAGTCCCTGAGATTCCAACAAGCTGCTGGTAACAAGCAGCGCAGTCTATCTCTTTCATCTTTTCCATGCCTCTTGTATTTGGAGGATTTTGCATGTGCTTATTTTATTACTTTGACATCTTTATACCCACGGAAGGTATATTTTTTTCCTTGAGCCTTCCACTTAGTTGCAGCACACTGTGTAATGCAGCGAGCAGGATGAAAGCCGTTATCTGATTTGAGTTTAATGTTCAAAAGTCCTCAAGCTGGTTTATCTAAAGATCCTCCCTGTATAATTGTATACTTAGAATTCAGCTGCAGTGTAATAGGGCAAGCGCTCTGTGTTCTGTCTGGAATTACAGAAAAGATAGTATTTATTTTTTAAGCAAATAGAAATGGGAAAAGAAGGGGGAAAATGACAACATAAGAAAATGTATTCAGCCGAGTTTCAGAAAAACCTACCCCAGGGTTTGATGTGTGCTGGAATTAGATTGGATTTAAGGGCAGTGAATAGGAGAAAAATCAGCAGTCTGGAGAGATGAGGATTAAAATTCAAAAGTAATAGAAAGACTTTAGGCGGCTCTAATCAAGGACTCAGCCCTTTTGGGCTAGGTGCTATACAAAAATATCGTGCAAAGTTCCAAAGGGATCTGGGATTTGGGTCTAGCTCCTGCATGCATTTCCCTTTGGATACATCTTAAAGCCATTTTATTAATGCAATGGAAGCAAATTACTTAAGTGAGAAAATGAGTTAACTGATTTCTGATGATCTAAGTCAATCGGCTCCTAAGCAGAATTGTCACTGTGCTTGTTCAGGACCTGTTAAAATGATCTTCCATTCTGAGGCTGAACATATTGTCGTTATGAAAAGTATTTACAGCCTCCAGCTCAACTACACAGTGAAAACATGGCAGAGAAGTAAAACAAATAAATCATAACGACAAAGAAAGAGGAGAAAGGAAGCTCGACTATGTCATTTTATTGGGGGAACAGAAACACAGGGAGATTAATGGTTTCATTTGAAGTTACAGCACAGTCTGTGACAGGATCAGGAACAGAATCCAGGTCTTTTGTTGAAAATTGGATTTTTGATGAAAAACTTCATGCACTCTCTAAAATTAGGAAAATTTCAGCTCACCTCAGCCAGGAGTACCTTCCAGGAGCGTTGGGAACTTGGAGGCAGAGGGAAGAAGGCTCTGAGCTCACATCAGTTTCTGTCTGCCTATTTTCACTTCATTAAAGGGCTCATTCTGGCTTTGAATTCACTGGCTAGCTGATGAAGCTGATATTCAACGGTCAAAGCAAGGTTGTCAGGCCGGGAGGTATTTCACAGAAATTTTGTTAAACGTGTACTACATTAAACTGCTGTGAAATTTTATGTATTTCTACTGGAAAATATCAGCCCTTGTTAAAATGATGCTTAAAAAAATTCTGAGATTTAGCATTCACATTGATGGAGATCACTTCTCATGTAAAACTGTGAAACTCCTTTAATTTCACACCTGTCAATACTAAACCACAATCTTGTGAAGATTTTACCAGGGAAAGAAAAAAAAAATTCAATAAAGCTTTTGCAGCATTTCTCAAGCAATCGTGAAATGTCCTGGGGTATAATTAAGAAAAAAAACCCACAACCCTTCATGACATTTTGGGGGAAAAAATATATTCAACTCTGCTCACACAGTTCCAGAAAGGAAATTAATTCCACATAAAATGGTAGCCTCCTTAGACTAAGTAATGAGAGCAACTGTCTGCTACAGAAAGACTGAAATAACAATGAGGGTTGGTGTGATTTTAATAGGCCATCGCTGCTACTCTGTTCTGGAGACAGGGAAAAGAGAGGGGAACGGAGGAGGCCGCAGAAACCTCCTTCATGGTTCACAGAGACTGTCACACTTTTCGTGACCACAGAAACAATGACAGACACAGAAGTCATGCTCCAACCTCCCAGCACTCCCTGAGCTGCCAGCAAGTGGCATGAACTTATGCGTAAGATTCAGTTGGGGTTTAGGGTGCAGTAATTATTAAAGCATGATTAGAGGTCTGGCATTGAGCCTGCACAGTTAAGGCAGGCTGGTTTCCATGGCCCGTGCCTGTGTAGGGACCAGTGAGCCACTCCTGACTCACCAGTCCTACCACGCAGGTACCCAGCTATCAGTGAGCTGTCTGAGGACAAACTTCAGCGTAACCTCAAAGCAAGGCTTGAACTCACCCCTCTAAACACTGAGGTGCCTTACAGCCTCTGCCACCAAACCCTGCCGACATGCTGCCCTGCCTTCCTGTGCATCCTCACTACAGAAATTCCCTCTGTGCCACAGACGGCGAGCACTGAAATGTGGGCACCCACGTGCAAACCGGTGTCTACACGTGTGTACTCATCCTCTGAGAATATTTGCTGGTTTTATATTATGGATTTTTTCCCCCTGCAGAAATCACTTGACTGCTGAAAAGTCACCAGAGTTTTTTCATACACTTCTCCTTTGCAGCAGCAAGGGCATAAAGGTGCCAATGGAAAATTGCTTTGGTACCTTGAACTGTAAATGATGCTGTTTTCATGATTCATCAAATCCGTCTGAAGCAGAGGTGGCGTGTCAGCAGGGCTAGGCAAAGTTTAGAACATAATAGGGCCCAAGAGGTGAGAGACATGTCTTTCATTTCAGTGGAGCATCTTTGAAGTGACTGCTGGAAATAATTAGGTTCCTTGATTTCCATTGCCATTTGGTGCTCTTCACGCTAATCAGAGTAACTGCACATTTGCATGAACTGAAGGGAATAGAAGTATTTCTTATTAGAAAGAGCCCATCACAAAGATAAAGGTCTCTTGGCTTCAGGATTCGTTGTCCCTGCATTCTGCACAGCACTTCATGTCTGGCCAAAAACGAGGTGAAAAATGTATATTTAATATTTATTAAAGAGCCTCAGATCTTTATAATCTTTAAACTTTGGTCCTGCTAAATATTCCAAACTCTTTTTATTTATTAATAAATGTTTCATTCTGTCTTTTCCAAAACCTGAATGAAGCTCTTAGGTCACACAGCCTGTGAGATGAATCACAGAGGGGAAATTGAATAAAATCTGATTTCTAATCACTTTGAAGGATTCTAAGGACTTTAGGGGTCCAGCATTTAAAGAAGGGAGTGGGAGTTGTGATGTCTGACCTTTCCCATCCAAACTCAGCATTAATTTATAGTTCTTTTACGATCCTGAGCACATCAGCTTCACCTCTCTGTATCTCATTTTATCTATATGTAAAATTAGAAGAGTAAAAATATGACCGTATTTTACAAAGGTGCAACAGGTCTTAATAAATTTCTGATATTAAAGTGCTGTGAAGGCTTTGCTTTATAAAATACAGGCTATGTTTTCAAAAGAGCTCAGCTCTTATTTAGACACCTCTGCAAGAACCTGGGGCACTGAGGATGCCATATGTCCTGAATGTTTGCAGTTATCTGGTTCTAAGAATCTCAGTCTTCTCTGTGGGACTCTGAGCTCTTGAAGCAATTCAGATTTTATTTATGTGCAAAAAGTGGAAGCAAACTGCTTTGAAAATATGTCCCTAATTTGAGAAATTTGAACGGAGGGGACTCCAGTCTTGAGATCTCTTGATCCTATAAATGAAAATAGTTTGAAAAAGGACTTGTCCTAGGGATTTAGTTATATATGGAGAACTCCTGTTCTCATTGAGGACAGTGGGAGTTTTGACAGGGATTTCTAAGGAGCCAGGATGTTTCCTCCACAGGATTCTTTACTGAACAAGTTTTAACAAAGAAGTTAGTTGAGAAAACTTGCTAAGAGAGAGAGACAAAGTTGCATTCATCTCAACAATTAAGAAGGTCTCCTGTGCTTTCGATTTACTTATTTCCTTACAAGTGTGTTATTCTTCATGCCAATAGGGTTTCTGAAAGACAAGACAAAATGTTTGTTTCAGTTACTGGAAGTAAAGAGAAAAAATCGACTGAATCAAGGATTGAAATTACGCTCTTGTTATGTGCAAAATGTGCTGCTCTTGCCTCTTTCTCATATAGTCCTTATTCCTCCTGCTCCTGCAGTGTGGAATCATCCAACTAGGACATTATTTTGAAGCGTGCTTTCATCCCATGAACCTCCTGTGGCTCCCTGGCTGTAGCCAAAACTCTGAGGTCGGGGAAATCAGAGCAATTTGAATGAAGTCTTCTCCAACAAAAGCTGGTACCAAGGATTCGACCTACTGCCATCCCTGCAGATTCACTAATGCAGACTAGAATTTATACATCCCTAACTGTGCACAGCCAGCCCTCAAGATGCTTAGGCATAAAAATCAACATTTGTTCTTTTATTCTGGACAATGAATGAAGATTTTTGCAGGGATGCTTTGTTTTCCATCCAGATCTTCTCCTTCGTCATATTTTGGTGTTACTATGTTCATGGATGCTAGAATCTGAGGACACAGATCTTGAATCATGAAAATCTAGGGCAGCTCTACTGGAACACGTTTTCTCCAAATTTTTACTGAAATAATGGAATAAATATCTGCCTTCAGTTTCCTTGTAAGGTGTAGAATACATTTTCAGTGATCTGTTTTTACGGGTTGGAGGATGAATGAGGGGCAAGCAGGGGTGTTAGAGCTGAGAGCTTTAGAAGCACTCAGTGTTGAGCACTGAGGTTACTCAATCTCTGGGAAAAAAAGAATACAGAGAGATCAAGGTAAAAAGTTATTTTTCAGGAGGCCAAAGTATGAATTTTAGAGCAAGAAATACCAGTCCCACACAGACTTTTCTATGATCTCTGACAAGTATCCACATGTCCTTGGAGGACTGTGAGATACATGAACCTTTTGTAGACTCAGGATAGGTCCATACATGACACGATGTTTAAGCATGAGCTTCATCTCCTCATGCTTTCGTGTCAAATTTTGCTGTTTTATGTAGCCTGGCTTCCTGAGCTTCCTCTGTAGATGAGGGAGAGGCAGAAACCATCTCTAACAAGGTTTATAAAATAGGAATGAACGACACTTTAGAGTTGCCTATCCATCTTTATGTGAATAATAAAAAGAGCCTGGACAACTACTTTTAAGAATTCACATAAATTGAGACTACTGAAGTGAGATGTGTTGCATGCTGACTGTCGCAACTGTCATCTTGTTGGGGACAGGCAGAATTACGGCATCTGTTGTCACCAAATCCATGGGATACAACTTTCTCTGAGTGGCAAAGATTTTAAGTTCATTTAATGCTTATTCCATGATGCTTCTTTCTAAAGAAAAAGCCCTTTTCTTGTCTATAGTTAATTTCTTCTCAGGAGTACAGTTTGTGGGAGAACCAGACATCTCCAGACCCATTAAGTGCAGCAATGGCTGGAGGGGAGACTCTTTGGCTTCCTGAGATCACCTATCTGTGACCTGAGATTTCTCCTTCCAACTTGATCTCAATCTATGGCTGACCCAATGATAATGCACTGGCCACAGCTCCAGTTCTCTTGGTACAGGTGGATTTCAGAGAGAATCAGTCCAGCCTAGACTGTGGCCTTTTTTCAGTCTTTGACGATGAGAATTCAGAGAGTTTTTCCTTCCTTTACCCCTTGTTTTTGAGGAAGAAAATCTGTGCAGATGCTGTCACTTTCTGCTTGCAGTGAAGATGAACTCCAGGGTGTGAATTTCCGTGCTCTTCTGACTGCTCTTCAGAACTCATCATGAATTCTTCATAGCGAGTGACACATTGCCTTCCCAAATCCTCTACAGGACAAGCACGCCTTGCCCCAGTAACCATTTTTTAATCCATTTTAGAAAACTCTCCGGAATGTTAAGAAATAAAAAAAAAAGTTTAGTTCAAGAGAGGAAAACTGTATACAAAAAAGAAGCTCGTTTTCACAACCTGGGAGTGAAAAAAAAGACATTTCACAGTTGTTTTATTTTTCTTTTCACCCCAAGTTCCCAGACTCTCACGCAGTGCCACTGAAATTTTAGGAGCACTGCAACTGTTGCTAGTGAACTGCATGGGGTCGTCTTGAAAACAATGTCCGTGCACCAAGCAGCCTGAGGGAGGAAGCCCTCTCCTGCTATTTTTTCTTCTTTCTTCTGAAGGTAGAATAAAAAAACAAGTGAAAAAGAGAACAAAGCTTCTGAAGGTGCCTCCACATTTTCATTTGGAAACAAAACATTTATAGCTTTGCTTTAACTCCCTTAGATCTTAGTTATAAATTTTCTAACAACTTTTAAAATGCAGAAAATGTAGCTAAATTCAAAGGCACAGTGGGAAAAAGACATAAGCTTGAGCCATAGGGGTTGTAGTTCCTAGCAAACATTTCTCTTCTTGCCACCCGTGGAAGGCTGCCATGGCTGAATTTAACCCAGGGGCTGCTTACTAGCAATCAAGCCCTTTTGATCTCTATGAGCTGATTCCCCAGTTACTCACCATTCTGGAATTAAAGAGGGGAAAACAAACTGGCTTTGTTAATTAAGCAGGAAAATCCTTTTGACCTAGGCAGGTGCTGGGATGCTTCTTTGGAAGACCTGCAGGATGTCTTCAATAGATTTATGAGTTACAAGGCTGACTTTCAGCTGCTAAGGAGTGCGATTTGATTTATCAAGGTGGATGGTTCTCTTACTCCAGGGAATCTCATTTTCTTACTGGTGGATTTTTCTCTTTACAGGTAATGTTTTCTTGCTTAAAGACAAATCGTTGAAGACTGTGTTACATATCCCAGTGGAGAGAGGAATCATCAGGGTGGGCTGAAAATAATACCAACATTTGCAATGTTTCCAACAGCCTCTGTACTGGTCCCAGGTAACTGCAAGCTTTGTGGCTGACAGCACAGATGAGTTTAATTCCTTGTGAACGGAAGCTAAGTCTCTGGTTCCACTGTTCATGCAGGCTATCGGGTATTGGATGGTCTAGTGGATGCTGAAAAATGTAGGCTCAAAAAATGAGGTTTTGGCTCAATACCAGGTTGCACCTCAGCCTAATTCAGTTGTCAGAATAAAACAGGTTGTATGGATATATGCCGGGGTGTCTCCTGTTTTTGTCAAACAGAAGAGAGCAAGGCAAATCATTAGCTACCACTAACTGATGTCTTTAGCTGGGGACCTAAAGCTCCTTTCTGTTTTGGGGGAAAACATGGATCCAAGGTGATGTGTATGGGAAGCAGTTTCCATAACATTCCAAAAACAGATAATACAGTTGTTTTTAGATGATGTGTGGTACTCCAAGGCAGGAAGAAAATTGTATTCAGTGCAGACTGCTTTCCTGAAGGAGAACAAGGGTTCACTTAGTCCTGTGATCTTCCTGAGGCTTCATAACTGAGCGTTAGCTGTTGCCCAGGGGGTATGAGGGCTTGCAGCATGTAACACATATACACACACATATACCTAAAAGACAGTAGTCTCTAGTGGCTAGAGATGTGGTCAGCTGAGGGCAGACTTAGTACATGACCTATGTCTCTTCCTTCACTCCTTTGTGAATTCCTCAAAACTCCTCTGTGAGATGGGGCAGTGCTAGTGCTATTGTTGGGGAATGGAGACATGGAGAAGCTCCTGGACTTGCCTAAAATCTTATTTTTGTCTTGTGGGGAGTTGTAGGAGGCGGCAGCTGAACAAGGAGTTGATCACAAGCCTTCTGATAGCACCATAATTATTAGAATAGCCTGTTTCATCTGCAGATAGGTGTAATTCCACTCCTTTTACCCAGCTTTGTGTCTGCCTTGTCTTCTGAGATAGCAGGGTCTTTAGAATAGGTACCATCTGATATTTTGTATAGCACTTAGAAAAACATAGTCCCAATCTCACTGAGCCTCTAGGCATTACCATAATCAGTGCATTAGGGGTCATTTTTTCAGGCAGAGATTTGAAAATAACTTTGAGGAGTCTTTTGTAATGAAAGTTTTTGTTTGCTGCTCTCTGGAGGGGAGGTGGAGAGGGGGAATTTACATTCTCTTTCTCAGACGTAAGAGTTGCACATTGATATTAAATCTTGAAGAAGACGTAAGTCCCCAGCTCCCCCAAAAGAAGTGGAGCACTGTGGGTATTTTTGGAGGAGGAAAAGAAAAAAGAATGTTTTTAAAGAGCCAAGATATTTAGCTTTGAAAATTAGCTACTCAGCAGGCCAGCATTAAAATTAATTTAATGGAGTGTAAATTAACATACTTGACACTTTTTTGATCATTTTTCATAGACAGTGCTGACCGATGGAAATAAAAGCTTTTCCCCCCATGAGGTTAGGACAAGAAAATTCACAAATTTACCACTCCCACCCCATGGGGTGCTTTCCTCTTCAGGAGTCAGTGTAGTACATCAAATGTAAGTCTTTAAATATTAAGCATTGGCATATGCTTTTGCATATAATAAACCGACTTTTCAAAAAAATGTTTCATTCATTGACACTCGAATGTGTAAAGAATTTTCCTTTCAAATAAGCTGTGGAAGTTAATTAAGTTCACTCAGAGTTTATAGGAAGGATTCTCTAAAAAAGTACAGAGGAATATTTACAAACTAGTCCAAAAATGCAACATGGTGAAACTTTTGATATCTTGATAAGCGATAAGAATGTCATTTGAGGTTTATTTTTTTAATAATAATTTAATTGTCATTGTAAAATGCCTCATAGTTGGGACAGATTAAATTGCCACAAAACCCATTACTGAAATTCATAACCCCCCATAAATGTAAAGTGTTTGCTGCTGTGCCATAAATAACCGTGCTCATTCCAGGAAAATGAGGTGCAGGAAATAAATTAACAAAATCCAAACACATAGGACATTAGGTTGCAACAATTTGCCATAGAGGCTGCTGACGGGAATTCAGCTGAGCCCGGAGGAGAGGCAAATTCAATGTTTAATTATGGCCTCAGTAAATCATCCCCCCTCTGTGTGTTTTGCCATATTGACGTGTTTCAAAGATTATTTCACAGTCCAGTTCAATAGCACTGGTAAAGTATGTGCATTTTGGATGTCATTATACTTAAAAAAGTCTGAAGACTGCAATATTTCACCAAAGATGAGTAGGATCCACTCGCAGTTAAATGAAAGGAGGTAAATCAGGTTTTGTTAGTCTCATGCAAAAGGCTCTGGGTCTGATTTTCCATCATTTGCACTCTCAGTGGTCAGTTTACCTTGTGCTTGATGGGAGTGAAAACGTAGTAATATTTCAAAACTTTCCAACAGTTTAAATGGCCACACGACGTTCAGACCTCTGGCAAAGGGGATCTTTTAGCTGGAGTGTGGCATCAGCCTGGAAGAGGAATCAGGCTGCGATGACACATACTGGAAAGAAGATGGGAAAGCTGGGGCGGGACGTAGCGGGTGGGAAAAGGAGATTTTAAACAACTTAATTGTCACACAGAAATGGCATCTGTAGTAAACATATTGAACTGATAAACAATGCAGCTGCTACAGATTTCACACAGAGAAGTAAATGCCATGGCCATATGCAATTCATTACCTGCGTTAATTAGGGAATTTAAAAAAAAAAAAACCCAGAAAATGAAAGAAATTGAAGGAAAAGAGGACAAATTGGATGACCAGAGAGAATCTGTGTCTGCAATCTGTACATCTGTCCTGTCCTGGGACTCTGCAGGAGATCCTCTGAGCTCACTTCTGGCCAAGGCAAGAAGGTGTCAGCACCTTTCCTGCTCCTGGATAACACACTGGGCACTGCTACTAACTTGTTCATGTTTTTGGGGGAGGGGGTGGGGAAAGAAGATAAGAAAGCAAGCCAAGAAAATGATGGGAGATGAACTTTTAAATGCATGTTCTGGGTGCATATGCTCACCCGATTTTTCAGCCAGATCCCTCTCTGTTGACCTGGAGCAAAATCTCAATGGTTCAAAGCAAAGTTAGACCTTCTGTAAGACACTTGGATTACAGTGCATCCCCAAAAATGCAGCTGGTCCCCCGTTTTGAAGCTGGAACAGACTCCAGCACTGATTACAAGCACTGAAGGCACTTTGGAGTATGGAGGGTTACAGGGATGGAACATTTCTGCTTCGCAGCCAATTACCACCTGAATCCACCAAGATGGTCTCCCTTCCACATTTAACAAAAGCAGCAGGAACTCACCTTGAAGAGACTTCAGATCCACTCCTGCAGACATGAAATAAAACTAAAGACTCCTTATTAGTCAGTTGGAAGCTCAGGGACAGCCGCTGAAAAATAAAAAGTTACAAAAACTCTCAGCTTTTAAATAGGGTTTCATGTTAGTACTGTAAATTAATGTAAATGTCACTTTAAAAGAGAATACAGAATAAAAACCTAATAAAGCTGCACAGCACTGCAGGGGTGGTGAGTAAATTGAAGGAATATTTGATTAGATTTCAAATGCTGCTCTTTAATTTGTATGCTCTCACTTATTTCCCCCTGCCCCTCCCCACGCTTTCCTCATCTATTATATCTGCTGGTGCACAGTGAGTTTTACAGTCCTTACCTAAAAGGTCTCTCTCATTGCTGTATGAAAACCCACATTAGCTAGGAGCCGTGTGGCGACAGCTCCCTCCAGACTGTGGCCCGACAGCAGACGGGGAGGGGAGACAGTGCGAAATCCACCCCCCTCAACCCCCGCCGGCGATGTCATACCTGTGCCACTTGCTGTCTGACACCAGCCACTGCATCTTCTTCAACGTGCTGAAAAGCTGAGTGGCTGCAGCCCCAACACCCCAGAGCCACACTCCCATGGTGGAGAGGTAGGTTGGCAGAGGAGACTCCTTTTGGTAGGTGCATCTCCATCCCTCAAGCAAAGCCATGCTGAGCTTTAGAAAGGCTGTTAGCTTGCAAGGTAAACTGTGGCTGCAGAGACATGTAGAAAGAAACAAAGCACAACCTTAGAAGTGGGATGCTTTGGGTTTAAATCACAGAGTTTTAAGTAAATGGAATCAATAGATTTGGTGGAAGGTCCCACATGTTGCCTCTCTGTCACTCCAGCAGTGCAGGTACCCTGCTAAGGGTACCAGTGCTGCCTGCTGCTCGTGCTGCCAGTGACTAAATTGCATGAGCTCAGGAGATCCCTAGGTCTCTTCCTGGCCACCAAATATTTCCAGTGATTTAGGGATAACTACCAAGATATGAATGCATGGCAAAGACTCCTGGAGAGGCCTATTTTCTTGCCTTTAAAAGCTCTAACCCTGGCAGAAAGCTCTGTTCTGGTTTAGCAACAGCAACCTTGTAGTAGAGATAATGATCTGAAATCCTTACGGCCTTTAGCTACTTCTCTTTTGCCTCACTGAACTGCTATTGTGGACTTGCTGCGGCTGCAGACTGGTCCCCCTTGAGCCAGTGAGGCTCTTATCTTCGTTCCCTGAGCTTTGGCCAGACTTGCAGAAGAAATGTGCTTAAAGGCTCTTCTTCTGTCTCAGCCAGAGTGTTATCTTGGCATCACTGAGCCTTTGCTACTCTCTTCTCAGGTGGCATCAGTCATGTCCTTGCAGTTTGAAGCTAGAAACTATCTCCTTCATCCTTATACATATTATTTCTTGAGTTGAGCAAAGATTGACCTCTCTGTGTCCTTTCTATTCCCCTGCTGCTTAACAGACTGGCAGGAAGTGATGGACTCTGCTTTTCTCTTTGAGATCTGAGGGCCGGTCGCAGTGTGTCTATCAGCCTGAGCTGTCTATCTGTGTGTTCATGCTTGCTCAGATAATAATACTAACAGCAACATGCATGTGTTTCTCAGCCCCCTACCTTGTAACATTTTCAACATTTTCAAATCCATCCCTTCCAGGAAGCCAGGAAACAGTGGGATGCTGGAGATGAGACTAGTCAAGGTGAGGATTCTTAGCAGCATTTCATTATTCCTTGCTAATTTCTTCACCCACCAGAAAGTGGTGGAGCAGCATGTAGGAGTGCCTTCAAAATCAGGCTGACTGTACTGAGAAGCTAAAATTGCATCCTGATGGGTGGAAAAGCAAGCAAAGATGGAGGCAACTCCCATTAGGAAAATGCTCAGTCTTAATGAGCCAGCAAACCTGCCTCCCTTCCCGCAAGGCAGTATCTCTGTACCTCAGTGCCTATGTGGGATTTGAGTTGTGGAGTTTGTTTCTGTTGCCGTCTTAAATGCCTAGGGACAGATAAGAATGGCAAGCGACATAAATTAATGATGCATGGGCTCTGTTCTGCTTGAGTAGGAGAAGAGATGGAAACAGGGAATGGGCCGATTGCTGCAATGCAAAGTTTGGCCATATGACACATCAGTTTTGCCTTATCAGACTGCTATAAGAGCTGTGATAAGACAGTGATTCAGCTGAGCAAAGACAGAACTGACACTTTCCTTATGATCTTACTCACACTAAGGAAACAAGAGTTATCGGACATTGCCAAATGATCTTACTCTGTCTGGGGGCATTACCAAAATTGCTAAAATGGCTGGTTCACTGCTAACATGCTTTTTGTAGGTATTACACCTTCTTTCCAGAAAATGGTACGTAGCATTGGTGATACTAGCCATTTGCCCATGACTCATTCTCTTCAAGATCCTGTCCAAAAGCTAAATCTATAGCAAATGAGAAAGGGTCAGGACTTTCAGCAGAAAAAGGTTGAAGAGGAAACTTTTAATGAGTTTTTCTTGGAGATCATCAAACCATCAAAAGAAACCTCCACAAAATCAACTGGAAAGACAAAACCTGGCTTTCCTTTGATGTTTTCTTCTACATGGCCATTTTGAAGAGTCCCAGGACTCTTTAAGGGAAGGTGATTGAGGAATGGCAATGTATACCTTCTCCCTCCCACCTCAAAGGATAGAGCTTCCTTTTCAGGACACTTGTACCCTTGCAGAAATGTATACAAAACACAGTGTCTGGCAAAAGCACAAATGTCTTAGCTCAACAGCTTGGCACTGTATTGACTGAGAACATTGGGCTCAGAGAGGCTCCTTGTTTTATATCTACATGCAATCAGTTTGAGCCCCAGGGAACTCTTCTTGCTGACTCACACTGTTGGGATTGTGTGGCACCAGGGTGTGCTCTGTGTTGGTCAGGTCCTCTTTTAGGTCTCTTGATTCCCTTAATTTCCTAGATCTGGCCAGGAAGTACCCCAGCTACTCCGCAGCCTCTAACCTCCCTCCTTTCACCTCTTTCCACCTCTCTAGGGCACTTGTCTCTTGCCTTGAAGAGCATCTCTACCTTCATTTTCCACTGGACACTATTTCCATGGACTGTATGCAGCTTTTTCTTCTCTCTTTCTCACTCCTTTCACTCTTCTTTAAATACTCGTCAATCAATCCAAATTGTTGCAACAACCAGTGGGAAGCCTCTAACCTTGTTGTCATTGATGTGAATAATGCAAATATTAATGAGTGGAAAACTCATTAAGAGGAAGCAGGAGAATTCTCACTGACAATCCACCTCTGCTGTAGTGCCAGGTGGATCCTGCTACAACCGGGAGAAAAATGATCAAGCTTTTAATACTAGCACCACTGGCACGCTTGTATCTGCTCCACAGCCTAGATACTCAGGCATCTGAGGGCCATGTGACCATATTTCTAAGAGTGATGCTCTGCTTGCATGTTCTGGACAATACATTTTGAAACTTATTAATCAGGAATTGTCCAATATCTTTATGCTGAAGCATCAGTAAAACAATTACTTGAAGGCTAAACGAGGTCCACTGAAGAATCACTTGATTAAAGTGAGAATTTACAATAAATAAATACTTCAAATATTTCATTATTGATACTCCAGGGGGAAAACAACTCTGATTAAGTCAAAGAAGGGGAAAAACATTTAAATTTGAATAATAATGATGGACTGGCTATTGTGTTGGTGTAAATCAGCATAACTCCAATGAATTCACTATGTCCCTGTCAGTTTGAGTGAGCTCAGTATTGGATATAGTGTATTACTTCTCACTGAATTCAATGGAGATATTGTCTAAAAGGACCTGGAAAGGAAATGTTTTTATGCCATTCATTGCTCTGATGTTTTCTTGCAGTGCTCCATTGTGGAGAATCACTGCACATGCCTTTTATTCAGGTACCCATCTTTAGTCTAGGGCTCAGAAGATTTATATGTATCACAAGGTGCTCCCGAATCTTAATGAGCAGCATTCAGGGAATGCCATTTCTTGAAAGTTGATGCCCAGATGCAATGGATCATGCAGCACAGCAGAAGTATTTTCAATTTCTTATTAACACTGTATGGAAGAGATAAGGAGTAATCATTAAACACAAACATTTATTTAAATGCAAAGTTGAGGTCGATGCTGTAAACGCACAAAGGCCAGAACATTTCATAAGATGAAGGGTCAACATTTCCAAGCTTGGAAGTTTTAGGCCTCTAAATCCCATTTCAGAGACCAAATATATTGTGACTCAAATAACACCACACCTATGTTGAGCACCTTTTCCATTCTGTGTTTCTCATCCTTGTACTGTTCCTCATACACATGTAATTCAGTGCAATACAGCATCACAGAGAGGTGAGGCAGAAGTTACAAGGCTTAACGGTTTGCCTGTGACCTGCCAAAAGACATCATCCACATCCTATCTCTGCACCTCTTGATTGCCTTTTGACTCTTTGCTGTTTTTCCTCTGCAACATTCAACCTACTGGGGAGAAGGACTGGGTCTTACAAGGTTTTGTTTTGCGTCTGGCACAGTAGGGTCTTGATCTTGATTGGAACCTCTTGTCATAGGTCTTAGCAGAAACAGCAAAAATAGAGGAAAAAAAGGGGAAATGTGATTACAGGATATAACAGCACAGGAAATTGTAATGCAAGGCAGCATGACATCTATAGGTCTGAAGAGCAACACTTTTCAGGACATACTTTTGCAGCCAGTAAACTTGGGATCTATTTTTATTAGCTTTCCTTGTAGTTGAAGTGCATCACTGTCCAAAAGTTGTGAAAAATCAAAGTGTTGGGCCTTTGTACAGTGAGAGCATGGCACAAAGGCAAAGACAAGTGTATATAAGCCATTAAGTTAAGAAAATCAGTCACTACTCTCAGTCACCACAAAAAATCCCGCAAAACAGAGAAGAATTTTCCAATGTCTGAATAAATTCAGCTTTTTATTTCACACACAGCTAAACCATGTGCTTATTAGGAAGGGTGTTTCTTCTCCTACAAAAATCAAAAAGAAAATCTCGTAATTTGTAGGGAAGAATCTTGAAAAAATTTACTCATAAGAGTATTCTCAAAGAAAAAGGTTGAATTAGGGAACAGAATTAGACTGCCTCCACCACCATAATTAAAGGCTAGATTCTCCCTGACAGAAAAACATAAACCTCAATCCTGATGTTCACTGTAACCTACCTAAAACACATAATGAGGCCTTGGTGTCACTGCAATAATCTTATGGGTTTCTCACCAATGAACTAACACTCCTTTTGTGGTTTTAGTGGCATCAGAGGTGTGTTACATTCAAGCTTTCAACACTGGTTGAAAGCAACTGCATTTTTTACTAGTTATGTGATAGGAGAAGCCATGTAGCTGAACTAGAGGTGCCATCTGAAAATGAAGGATAATTTAACGTTTTTTTCCATTATTTTTTCCATTATTTTTTTCCCCTTAGGAAGATGTATAGAAGACAGGCTTTAAATTGGAGTGGATTGAGAATTTTCAGATAAACGGATTTCAGTTCAGAAAAAAGAAATTAGTGTAAATTAGTAGCTGAACTTCTACCTGAAACAGTCCCTGGAACAAAATGGAATGGTAAAAGTTCACTAGGAGTTTGCACTGATTCATTTCATCTTAAGAATCAAATAGAAACAGCAATTTTTCCATATGCTTCATAAAATCACAGAAGAAAACCTGAAAAAAACCCCTAACATTTCTTTTAAAATTAGACATTTTCAAAATATTTTAAAATCTTAAGTGATAAAAGCCATTCCATTTCTGCTTAGAAAAATCAGTAAAAGAGTATTTTCCAATCAAACAGACATGGTAGCATCATCACAAGTTGGTAACTGACACAGAACTGAATTGAGTGGAAAATGAAGTATGTTTTGTTTTGGTTTTTAAAAGTATTAATTAATTGCTAGAACATCTACCATGGGATGTGGAGAATTTGCTATTTTTCACTGGCTTTCTCTACACTCTGGGGTCTGAGAGACAGTCCTAAGGTAAGGAATTGTGTGTTGCAGTGTCTACCACTGGAGTACAGTTGACTGAAATCCTTCTCTATCAATGGCAGCTGTGAATCTTTGACGTACTCTGTCTCAGGCAAATAGGGCGAGATCTGTGGTTTGGAACATAACATCTAATGTCAGATTCAGTGGCTTGAGATACACTGAAATATCTCATGAGGATAATGATTTTATACAGAAGCAAATTAGTCTGACAGCTGAAGTAGGATTGTCTCTGTAATGGCTCACAACCAATTATATATATTTTTCTTTCTAGAAGCAGTGGTTACATACCATCAGTAAAATGTCTCACTAATGAAATAAAGTAGGAACAAAAAGTCCAATCTCCAATGTGTGTGTCCCCTGAAGTACTCCTTCTGCTCTTCATAAACTCGTGCTCATGTCCCCCCCAACATTTACAGGTGCATTACACAGAAATCACCCCCCATGCATTTTCAGTGCGAGTGGCTCATCCTGACCCTTCCTTATTGTGATGTAAGCAGGAGAAACCATGTCCTGTGGCAGGAGATAAGGATTCGGTGTAGGACTGAACTGCCCATGATTCGACCATGCTGATCCTGGCTTTATTCCAAAGATTGCCTGCCAAGACATTCAGGGGTTCGAGGTCTCCCCTCTGCCCCTTTGACATGGCTGAGCCTTCCACAGCTCCATGGCTGTTGCCCTGGGCTATGTTTCTATTTATTTGTAATCCTTTGAAAGCAATAGCCAGTTCTGGCAGATGAATTATATTCTGTCGAGAAGCAGCAGGGGATGGCTGGGACCGTCTCTCTCTCTCTCTCTCTTCCCGAATTCTAATTTAAAGAGAGGAAACAAGATTTCATTGAATTTTAACAAATTAACCATTAATCACTTATGAAAACCTCCTGATGAGGACATAGATCGCCTGGGTTATGAATGGGAACAGCTTCATTTTGCTGTGATTGTTCAACCAAGTTAATCCCCAGCCCTTTACCTCCATCATGCTCCTCACCTTGTTCCCCATCTCCCTCATTGCTGTGTGCTCTTGTCTTCTTTCCCCCACCTCCACCCAACACATCTAACTTGCTCTCTCTTGTCCTCTTCCCTGGATGCACAGCCCCTGCTGAACCTTTCTCTGAATCATTTTTGATGTCATGCTGAATATGGAAATTAAGGAAAAAACAATGTCTTCCTCTGGCTGTGTGGTGTGAATATTTATGAGGGAGCCAGCGAGGAAGCTAAATAGGAGCTATGAGCGAGCCAGCCAGCGAGGATGGCAGCTGACAAGGGCTCATTCAGCAGCACATCCTTGTCTGCCAGCAGCATCCCAGCAGAGCGGGGGCTGAGATAGTGATAGAGCGGCAGTATCCTTGCCTGGGCAACACAAAAACCTAAGTTGCAGCCATTTCTCTGGTTCCTTTTTATTCCTCCCTTCTCCAGCTGATCAATTTCAGCTACAAAAATAATAATAAAAAAAATCCTTGGATGTTGTTCAGCTGCAGCAGACGATTAGGCCTTAAAAATCAATGTTTATGTTCAACAGGGCTATAAAAACCAATGCTTCCCTCCACTTATCAAATCAGAATTGGAATCAGAAAGCCCCTTGGCTCGTCACACAAGAGGTCATGGATGGTGGCACACGGTGATGAAAATCCCACTAAGCCAAGGCTCTCTCCTGTGCTGTTTCTCCTCTTGCTGCCATATTCCCATACTCAACAGCAGAGTCTTTCCCACAGGGAGACATCGCTCTGCTAAGTGCCACACAAGGGCCCAGAGCATGGATGGGTGAGAGAGACTCAGGGCAGGGCATGAGGTAGGGAAGATGGTGTGAGTTTGTCTGTCAATCAGCCCTAGATGGAGCTCAGAAATATGGCATTTTTATTCTTTTCCCCTTAAGGATAAAGCAGATCTAGGAAGGAAACCAACCTACACAGGGGTTGGACATGGGCCAAGTGGAGCAAAACAGAAGTCCTGACGTGAGTCATCAATCCTTTTGCTTCCCCTGAGGTCTGCAGATCCTCCAGAAGGTTAATTACATTGTTAGCTGGACTGTGGGGATGGGGCTATTCCTGCAGCCCAGCACAGGATACATGTGGAGCAAGGAGAGGAACTCTACCTCTCCAAGTAAGGATCTTTAATGCAATAAATCCTGATCCTACTGTGGAGATGCTGATGGCTTCTAACTTACCTACTGTCTGAAGCTGATAGAAAATAGATCTGCTTTTTGATTGTGGGGTGTGCAAATCCCAGTGATTGAGCTGCACTGCTTTCCTGAAGAACATCATAATTTCTCTTCCTTCACCGAATGGCATCACTTTTAAGTGTCTTGAGAATGGAAGGTCCTCCCAGAAGTATGTTTTAAATGATCTAGCAATTAACTGCCACAAGAAAGGGTGCTCATAAGAATCAGTGCCCCAGATGACACCAAACAGATTCAAACACAAGCCAGGTCATGTGCAGTCCACCAGGACTGCACAGAAATGTCTTCTTCTGTAGTGACTTTTCCTAGCCCAAACCCAGGGTTTTCCCCATGAAGTATCTTTTACCAGTTCCTCATCAGAGTGTTCTGGACTGACACTTCCTGTTGCCACTTGCAAACTGAACCATGTGACTTCTTGTAATGATGTAGGACCGTGAAATCAGGTAATCCTGTTAATCTTATACACAACATTTCTAGTCACAGAGTTGGTGTTTTCTGCTGGTTTTCATCCTTTGCCCATCAAACCTTCAAATGAGGAACCCAAAGCTTATGGTGAGCCACAGGCCAATGGGTGGACTTGATGGCAGAAACCAATCTGAAATATGAAATAAAAAGGCAAGAGGGTGAATCTAATGAGGTGGATGAAAATACCGATGCGTAAACCCCATGGGAGAGTATGCTGGAATATATCACCACTGCCACAAGAAAAAGTGGTTCTACTGTCTGGGATTGTAGCAAATAAGATGTCTGGAACATGCTATAAACTTATGGAATCAAATCGCTGCAATATAGGAGACTTTTAAATGAAAATTGATTAGGCTATCTATCTCCATCGACAAATGGCACTGAAATCCTTATGGCCAGGCTAGGAAGAATCATCCTAAGGACACTCCTAAATTTTGCCCCTTTGCTTATCCTCCGGTTCATATGGCCATTTATACGAATTCTGTGGGCAAAAATGAACTTGAAAAGACAAATCTCAAGTTATCTTATTTCTGTGGGGTCCAGGTATGGCTGCAACATAAGATGCTTTAGAGAAACCTGGATATTTCTGTCTCCAGATGTATCGCTGGTGGTTATTAGTTATGATTAGTCATTTTCTCAGTTTTTAAGTCACTTTTCAAAACCTTTCCTCACTCTGGTTTGTATTTTACATGGTATGTACAATACAATGTCTGAGTTACTGCACGCTGTATACATGTTGTCCTCAATTTTGGACGAAGAGCACATAGTTTCATTAGAGAGATTTGCAGGGGAAGTGCAGCTAATTGAGATGACCATTAACTATCTAATGCATGAAGTAATTTAAAGCTCAATATTTTACTTCATTATAGCTGATTAATAAATACAAAGAACAGACACTATCATATTTTTAATTCTACAATAGAAAGCTCGAAGCAATGAAAAGGCACTTTCTTATTATCATTTGGGAAACTGCAGATAAATAGGCAAGTAGCTTCCCAGGTAGATTGTAACTCATGAAAATATATTAATAGCTTGGCTACATGGCTGCAGAAATCGTGTAACATCACGACAGCGACTTACTGCTTCTGGATATCTTTGTAACAAAAAACCCCAAACACCCAAGCTCAGAAGAGGCCATTATTTAAATAGCTGTCTCATTTCATGTAATTTCAAGTTCAATGGTGCGGCAATTCTGCAGTATTAGATCTACTGAATGATTATTAAAATCATACCTATTCAAGATTAACTATGAATTAATTATGAGAGGAATTCAGAAATTCAGATACCTTCTGAGATAGGCTCTGGGGTAAGGATAGGGTAAGTGTCAAAATCTGGCACAGGCTTAACCTGTTCTGAATTCTTCCCAGTGTATGTTCTTCTTCATCTCAGCAGCTGTACTGGATGGGTGATTACTTGCACCCTGGATGTGCATAAGGGACACATCTATTAAGTCAGATGAGTCATGCCCTAGGTGTGTTATTTCTCTCCCTTGATGATGAAGAGAGTCCAGATGATTAACTCAGGCATAGAGAATGACACCTACATCTAGTCAGAATGAGTCCCCACTGGGGAAATCTAAAGCACTCAATCACTGAAAGAGATAACAAGCTCATTGTGGGCTTGAGCCCTTGATGTTCCATCAAACCTGAATTTGCAGAGTAAATTGCATAGAATTTGTTAGAGTTCAGATGTTGAGTTATACTCCACAGATGGAGCAAAGCAGGACCTGACATACCTGTGCAATAGTGAGGCTTCGGCAGCTTGGTATTGTATTGCAACCTAACTCATCCAGGCTACTCCTTTTCCTCTTTCTCTCTCAAGTCTGCTGGGACTTCTTTTCTCCTGTCATTTTTATACAGGAGTCATTCAGGTACTATGGCAGAAGGTAGCTGGACAGACAGGAGATGGTGGAATAAGTCCAGATGTTTCTTTGCACAGCAAAGAAAGAACAAATCATTCATGTTTCTCTCTCTGCAAAAGGTTGTAAGAAGCAGCCACTATGCCATGTGGCCTGACTCAGAGAGGGTCCTTTGCCAGTGTCTGGCAATGTGAGGGACATCAGTCATTTCTAGCAAAGGAAATGCTCCACTTGCTCTGTGTTTGGGAAAGGGAAGCTGCTGGTGTGGGGCACACAGGTCACCACTGTTTCCTTGCCTGCTTGCAACAACTCAGCCATACAGCTCTTTGTGGACAGTGAGTCATCCCCAAAGTAATTTCTGATGTTGCAAGATCCTGGTCAGAGAAGGAGGGTCCCATTGTCAAAAACCTCCCATGGATGAAAGTTGAGACTGTTCCTTTGCCAAGAAAAGTTGGTGGCAGGACTGCTAAAATCTGGGAGTGCATTTCCTTGCTTTATGATGCAGGCCAAGCTTTTTAAAAGAAACAGAGAATTTATTTTTTAAGCCACTGTGAGAAAATCATAGCATGACCATGAACCAGCAACAAGAGTGGGCAGAGTGGTGTGTTTATTTGGTCCCTTCTCTTCTAGAAACAGACAACCAAAACTCTTCCTAGTTGTAAAAATTTTATTCACTATAGTGACAATCACATGGACATGGAGGAAATGAGGGCATGGCATAGACTCAGACTTGTTAGTTTGCCAAACCTCCTTCTCTGCCAAGGTCTTGTGTATGTACATCCATTCTTTCACCTCTTAGTCTACAGAATCAATTACCATGGTGTCCAGCCACTAAAGGTGTTATATTGAGCATTAGATCTAAATGATATAGTAGATGCTCTTCAATGATATGGCTGAACATCTCTGGAGCCAGCTGTGATGAATAGGCTTTACTCAGGTAAAGCTCAGCTTGCTGCATGACAGCCCTTTTCCTTTGCAGTAGGGCCATGAGAGCCTCTTCTTCAGCACCGAACCTATTCTATTGTACTTCACCTGTCTGCCCAAAGATGCACAAGACTCTGCCCATTAAAAAATGTCTAGCAACTAGCAGGAATTTAGGCTTGGACCCAGAATCTCACCATTTGATGTCCCCATCAAACCCAAGGGGAACTTCAGAAGAGCTCCTCTGTGAGCAGGCTGATCTTTTGTGTTGCACCCACCTCCCCTAACTACCACCCCGATCCTCCTTACCCTTTGGGAGCGTGCAGGGGCTTGTGGCATGGCATGCAGGGCTGCTCTAAGCCTGTGTGGGCAGAACATGTTCAAACCCACTCGGGTGGATGCAGGATGAAGTGCAGCATCTGACCATGAGCAAGTGGGATAAGAAAGAATGGTTACATGTGGGTGTTTTAAAGGGAAACAGACTGTACTAAGCAAAGGCCACCGCTCTGGAGCCATGCATGAATTCATATTGTAATCACTATTATTTTTACAGCACTTTTTTTTCCCTTCCCCACTTGTGAAATGGCCCTGAAAGAAGCCCAGCTGGAGATGCATGTACTGTATTTTCTCATTCGAGTTTGGCTCTCCCCTCCAACTCCTCCTTACTGTTTCAAATTGTCTCCTAAGCAAAACGTGAAGCCACCAGTGTTCCAGTGGGTTCAGCATTTGGCAGAATGAATTTGTTCATTGCTAATTAAAACAAAAGATTTCTGAGGCACTTTCCACTTTGGTTTATTAGCTTTCCTGTGTGATAGCAAATCTGAGCCCTTGTTACACTGTCAGCAGAACTATTATTATTATTATTATTTATTATTTACAGTACAACTTGTGACTCACTTCCTATGTTGGTGGATCTTTCACCATCTGTTAAAAAAATAATAGCAGTCATTTTCTGAAATATTATTCTAATCCAAATGTTAAAATAGAACCATATGAAGCCAATTAAATAGAGTGTGTGTTGTTAATCTGAGTTACTTCAGCTAAAGAAAAAGGGAAAAAAAAAAAGGATTGAGAAAGGCCTAAATGTAAAGCAAAGATGCAGACTTCAGAAATCTGTGGAGATTCTGCCAACATTTTCTTGGAATTTTAAATTTCAAGAGAAAAAAAAATTGTAAACATGTCATCTTCTAGGCTAAGTTTAGGAGAGGATATGGATCCAAATCTGGATGCAAGATTGTAACTCCAGACCAGGCTTTATGTGAATCCTTAAAAGATCAGAAAATTTCAGTTTAAATCCCTTTAATATTTAGTGCTCTTAGCTGTTTTTGTTCTTTCTCTGAGTGAAAAAAAAAAATAAAATTACTTGATCTGGTTTGGTTGCCTCCACCTGAGAGTTTTATGTAAGCTTATGACTAATTAACATGAAGTTCCCAGGTGGTGCTTCTAAAGACGTTGCCCCTGCCTGCAGAAGTCAAGGAGACATGAAGCAAATACATCATGAGGAAATTACGGTGGTCAAGCATGAGCATGCTGTCCCTACGGCACGGTGATCAATAGCAGCTTCACTTCAAACATGTGCGTGTGAGCAGTTCTTCGGGCTTTAGATCTCTGAGCTGGGGTCAAAGCATATTTGAATCAGGGAGAGTTTTACCTGATTTCACCCCAAAGACGTCTTCTCACGATACCTCTGAGCAGGATGTACACTGGGGATCTTGTTTGACTGAATTTGGGCTAAACGTTACAAATCCTGATCCTAGTGAGGGCAGTGATGTGATCACCCCAGACGTCCTCTGTTGAGAGGAGACTCAGCCATCTCATGGGTAAATGACACCGGAAATTTGAATCACTTTCTGGAAGCATCTGCCTTTCTCCATCAGCAACCTAGAGAGAGCTCCAGTGACTACAACACGAAGCATAGTACCGTGCCAGAGGGCCTAACATGTAAGCATCATGAATGCATGAAAATTGACCTCTCTTTTAAGGCTTTTTCATCTGTTTTTTATGCCAGGGTGGAAGGGTTCCTTGAAAACCTGTCTCCAGCAGGACATCTTTAGCTTCTTGGGCTGGGGATGGAGGCAAATATTTGGGGTGCATCAGCATCCACCGTTTCAGGGAATTGGAGCTGGATTGTCCCCTCAGCTGCATGTTCCAGCCCTGCAGCAACAATTGAGGGATGCTGCTGAGCTCCTGAGGCTGAGCAGCTGAACTGCATTCCTGGCTGCAGTTATTTATATTCCCTGAACAGCATTGTTTACACAAACTGCATGAATGCAAATCAACGTGAGGAAGTGCCGGAGTCGGTGAGGTGTGCAGCAGTAACAGGCTCCTGGGATTGGTTTTAGTAATGTAGTGTTAACACAGCTACACATGGCTACACACACTTTCATATCCAAGCGAGGGAGCGGGAGAGGGAACTCTCATTACCTGGGACACTGGCCGAGTCCTTGTACTTCGACAAGAGATAAAAAATAAAAATGGACTTCATTATCACAGGCTGCCTGTCAATCACCTGCTGCTGCACCAAGCCTGCCTCACATTTCTCCAACTGAAAGGTTCCCATCACCCCTGGCCAGGAAGGAAAGCTGGGTGAGTGAAAGGAGACAGAACAGGTAACACGATGTGCAGCATTAGTCTGCTGCCTCCTCACTTGCCCTGCAGTATACAGGCGTTCACACACAGCCTGCCAAGGAAGGTTTTTCCTGAGCAATTCCCATGCAGGTGATGTAGATATGAGGTGGTGGTCTTCACCTCCCTCTGAGCAAGGGCTGTCCAGTGGGTGACACTTAGGTGACCCTGCAGAGCTCCCATATCTCTGGATGCCACAGGTGGTGTCAGAGGGCAGCATCATCTGCTAGCTGCCCCCGAAATGTTCATTTCTGCTGCCAGAGTATCCCAACACTTATGAATTCACCAGTTCCAGCTTGCAGGCTAGAAGCAGCCGTGTGAGAAAAAATTTTCTGATATTTAAATACTGATTTTCCTCCCCTGGGGATCCTGAATACTGTCTTTAGAGAACTTTAGGGCTACTCCCTGCCTCTGTTTTTCTCATCAGTAAAATGGGGTTAATGATGCTTCAGAGCAGGTTTACCAATGTGCTGCCAAAATCTCTTGAGTGCCAGTGACCTTTTGTTTAACCCATCAGCATCAAGCTGTCTTTCATTCCATCACTGTATATTCTCAGGAGGCTTTGCTGGCAATTCAGTCTTTCTTTTCTCTGCACTTAGACTTTCCACAGTACAATAAAACAATAATAATAAAAATCTATTAAAACAAGTACCTTCCTAGTTTATGGTAATTAAAAGCAATAAATAGTCCTGCATGCAATGCTGTAGACCTTGACTCATTGGTGGGTCAATACTGCTTTCCTGGTGAGGCTGGGTAATAAATCTTTATTCCTTTTTGAATGGAAATCAGGATGGGATTTTATTCATGAATTCTGTGACCCGTTGAAGTGACATTTTCAAAACAAACACTCCAGAAATGAGGAGTTTTCTCTGCAGAGTGGGTTAATCTGCTCTCTTCTCAGCGTGTCTCTTTCATACCGATGATTTGCCCGATGCCTTTTTAATCCTAGCAGCAACTTCTCAGCAAGCTTGAAGAAAACTAAAATAAAACAAAGTAGTTTGGAGACAATGCAGACGTGTGTGTGCTGGGGTCGGGGGGAGGCTGCAGGGGAATGGGGCACAGGGGTGGGAGGATGGTCCAGAAGAGGTCTCTGAAGCTCTGACTTGCTCAGCAGGGCTGGCACTGCAGATTCACTGCCCGGTCACGCTTCTGCTCTCACTGAGGCTGGGGGTGGCCTTGAAGTCCCAGCCCTGCACAGCTACACCGCTCTTGCCTCCTGAGCTGTCGGCCTTCATTAGCTTTTACTACTAGACGGAGGGTGTTTCTCTGAACCCAGATCAAACAGCAGCTTTTTGTGCTCATCTGCAATTGACTTCATTTGGTTATGTAATCTAATTGGCTCGGGATGCTCTGCGAGCTGGGGAACCAAGCCAGGGGTTTATAAAACAAACTCACAGTGTGAAGCATGCAAATTCCCGCTGAGTCCGGCTCCTTCCGAGCGCTGCGTAGCACAAGTCAAGCACTGGGATGAAGCCTCTGGGTTATGTCTCTCTCTCTCTAAGAGGCTGCTCTTTCCTTGGAGGAGGCTAAATGTAGCGAGAGCCCCCTTCTCCAGCAGAAATTATTAATCCTCAGCTGAGTTGCTGTTGTCGTTAAACTACATTCTGAAGAGTGCTCAGGGCCAGGTTTGTCATGGGAGTGAGTGTACCAGCTGTCTGCATCGGAGAGGCAGGGAGGAAGAGCTTTCCTTTCCATGGTATACACAGTTCAACACTGTTTCTGAGCAGTGGCTTCTCTTCCCTACTTAACTTATTCTATTCTGAGGTCAGCTTCCATTGCCGTTAATGAGACAAGCAGTTTGGCCCAGTTTGGTTATTTCACAGGCCAAAATTCAGACCTTACTGTTTTCCTAAAGAGCTGCGTGCTGGTTGACCATCCGGCATGTGTAGCACCTGCAAAAGTTTCCTGTTCACCTCTTCCCTCCCCCTGTCATGCTTACAGCTTGGTTTGTCAGTCAAACCTTACGGGTCCAGTAAGGCATACTGTGAACGTGTCACATCACAACCCCAGGCAAGTGGGCCTGTGACAGCTGAGCTACTTCCATCCATGCTGTTTTGTGTCCACCTGAAAACGTTAAGCTTTTATAAACATCACCTGGCTAAGATTTATGGAGGCAGAACTAACAGGAATCTGCTCAGCCCACAGCAATGAGGTGGAACAAGAGGGTTCATCCCTTTTCTCTTGGCCAGGATCACTCAGGAAGCCCATCCATGGGTTGCGAGCAGCTCTGTCATCACCCACTTCCCTAGACAGCATTTTTTCATTTTGCTGAAAATGATGCATGTTCAGGCCTTACAGAGAGGAAACATGAGGCATTTTGACCTCCTCCAGTGGCTGGAAGGATGAAGATGCTATAGCGACCAGGAACACCTCCTTCAGAAGGGACAGGACTGCTGGCTGGTGGTCCTCTTTCAAGCTGACATTTGAAACAAAAGAGACTGGAGTAAAACGACACTTTCCCCTTATACTTAGAGCACTGAAGTGGCAGGGGCACTCACCAAGATTAATTTGAGTTATTTTAATTATGATTCGCTACCCTCTCTCTCTCTCTTCCCTCCTCCTCCCTCACATACACAGTCTGGACAGGGAACTGCAGGTTTTCTTCCACTTAGGATTAATTAAAAAGGAAAAGTCAATAAGTTTCTCAGCAATTACTGTCTTTCCCATTTGGTCATTTGAGACAGTAAGGGGCTCAGAAATTGAATTTCCAGAGAGAAAATCATGTCTCATGGATCCTAGCACAAGGTTCTTGTAGGGAGAAATATCTGTGTTTTCTTTAGCCTGTCACCGTGTCTGAAAGAGGGCAAGCGTCAACACAGATGGGGAGCTGGAGGTGATAATGACAAACTTTGACTGCCCAGGGTTTTATCGATGGCTTTTTACCAGATAAGGTGACTGGTCATTATCACAACTCTAATCCAAAGCCCTCATCCACAGTCCTCCTAAGTCAATGGAAATCTTTCTACTGACATCAGTGATCTTTGGATCAGACTTGACTTGATGCATGTGGACACAACAAACTTAATTCAGCAGTAAGGTACAGCTTCTTTACAGATTTCTACCATGGACCTCAGCCCCTGTTCCTTGTATTTGAGATGACTGCTCAAGGACCATGCAACACACCACAGGTTTTCATTTTTTCTTAGGAAAAAAAATGAGCTGGAATGGAGAAAGGGTGCAAATCCAAGAATGGGGGAAAGGAAATAAGAGGCTAGAAGAGACTGCTAGAAAAGAAAACAAGCAGCTACCTCACTTGGATTTGATTTACACGGGGGGTGACCCCACACTACTCCATATAGGAGAGAGTGCAGCATCGCTTCCTCTCCTCTCAGTTTAAGTTCAGCAGAAGCAGAACTTGTGGTTTATTTTCACATTCCCATTGAGCTGCTTTCTGCAAGTATTTCTTGGAATGAAAGAGAAGAAAAAGGTAAAGAAAAAAACAAACCCAACAACCCAACCTCACAAACTCTGTGCGTGCTCTTTCACTAACAAACCTGCTTTGCCCCAGAGACCCTGCTGGGTGTGCAGCAAGGCTCCCTGCAGCTCTGTTTAGGAAAGTTACATTTGCTGCTCCCTCGGCGAGGCTATTAACAGCCTTTTCCCAGAAGTGAGACTCCTTTTGTTTACCTGAAATTGCTGGGGAAGAAAATAAATCTAGATTCAAGGAGTAAATAAATAAATGAATAGATAAAGGCGGGAGAATTGGAGAGAGTTTTGCCAGGGAAAAATAAAATCTCAAAGAAATAAACCTAAAAATTGGGAGGCTGGGTGCCTCATACAGGGCCCTCTGCAGCTCCTGGGCGGTTGGAGCCTGGCTCCCACCAAGACTGATTATGCTGTCACCACAAACAGCATGTAAAAAATTGTGCCTCGTTTTATGAGCTGGAAAACAGTGTTTAATGCAGCTGGAGCTGCAGCTCAGGGTAAACGATGGAAGTTTCCTCTTGCAAAACCGTCACAGAGGGTAATGACATCATTTCTCCACGAGTTCGATCCAGTCAGGACCATGGCTGGCTGTGTTTGTTGTCAGTCTTCTCTCTCTTGCATGACAAATATGCCGTTCTCAGAGAGCCCAAGGGCTTTAAGCTTGTTCTGAAATGGGAATGAAATTGTGGACAGTAAGCAGCAGATACCAGCCTTGGTCGACCTGTTACTGAGGGCAGGTAAGGGTTTCCCTCATGGTATGGCAAATCCATACTGGTGATGTTGAGATTCTCATTTGATAACAGCAGCAAATGCCTTCTGATAATGTTTAAAAGCTCTCTCTGCACCCTGTCATGTGAAATGTGGAGGAGCCCAACCTTCTCTGCCTTGTGTCTTTTTACACAAGGATCCCAAAATCCTCTGCAGCAGAAAAAGTCGTCTGGTAAATTCTGGTCATTGATGTTTCATTTCAAATCATTACATTAATATGCTAGTTTCTAGGTGTGACAGTACATGACATAAAGCCTGTTCTAAGGAATAGCATCTACAGAAAAATAACTGATGAAAAGGCAATTGGAAGAGTGAGATGTGCCGGCAACATCAGAAACCAATCGCCACTAACTATCCCTGTATGCCAATATATCCACAGGGAAGCAGCCTCAGGCTGAAGGCACAATGGCTCCTAAATTAGAGAGACATGGATAGGATTGCCTGTTTAGATAAGTGATTCATGGATGGCTGTTTCTCTCAAGGAAAGGCTCCAAGGTGAGTCCTCTGTTCCCATCGGAGATGGGGTAAATCTCTGCGCATGCCAATCCACAGCAGACAATGAGCACAGATTTTCAGCTGACTTCAGTGGAAAATGTGACTTACTACTGGTTTTCTGTCTATAGAGGTGGGGTATTGAGCTTCCTGACATTCAGAGGTAGACAGATAACCAGCGATCCATTAGAAAAATCCAGTCTTCCTCTCCTCGTGCAAGTTGGCCACTCACAAATTGTGAAATTCCTAGTTATTATTCATTGTTAAAATAGCTATTTACAAGTGTCTTCAGAGGATGGGTGTCAAGGCTACTAAGCTGTTCACAAACAGTTCATCGGAAACATCCAGCATTTGAAGTTTGAAATCCAGGCTGCATGGGTAGTTACATGAGCTGTATTGTATTATTTCTGTTCGCTGATTGGGCAAGTTGTGTAACTAATCACATCAGAACCAGCATCCATTCCGAACTGCATGTTCATGTGTGTAATTTGGAATATGCTTTTGGAAAATATTAAGCTATTTGAGTTCCAAATTGACTTTTGATGAGTATTCACACTAGTAAAGCTCATTTGCTAGAGTATTTGTGGAAAGCAGCCACAGAAACAGACCAGGAGATTCAAAGCAAATTTGTTCAGGACTTCAAATGAATATACACAGACATCTTTCTGCAGCATTCACTCACCATTAGTCATGTTGCAGTAATACCTGCAGAACATACTTACAACTGAGTTAGACTTTGTGCTGTAAAGCTGTGTTTGTGAGATTTATTAGCTCAGCGGTTTCAGAATGGATTTGACTGAGATTTTTAATACCGAGTTCCCAGCTTGGAGGGACACTTTTTAATTCCATCCCCTCATGCCCCCTCCCCTTTCCCTCTGCAAACCATTACAATAATTTAAGCAATTGATCACTTCCATAGCTCAAAAGCTTGAGCAGAGGAACAAAAAAAAAAGAGGAGAGGAAAGTGATGGCTGGGGGGACGGTCAGAGGATTTTAAACAGTGAAGCAGAGAAGCCCCACGTTCTCTATAAGGCGACTTCTCATGCTCAGTGAGAATCCCCAGAAGCGTGAGTAATAAAAGAAAATGCTCTAGAGGTAAAACTTAAAGGACAATATGTGAAATCTCATTTACAAGTGGGAAGCAAATGAGGCAGAATCCAAATGCTATATAGCAAAGCAGGCTCTAAATCAGTATTTATAACAGGACTTGGCAGGTGGGTTTTACCTCTCACCAACCCGTGTATGCGTTAGAGTCAACAGGCCAAAATGTGTTCTTTGTTACATTCAGTCAACTCTGAGCCAAATTTGCTGAATTTAAGGAGTTAAGAAGTCATAAATATGAACAGAATGGGCCTCAGAAGATCCAGTAGGGAAATTTCACTTCTCAGAAACCTTACCTAAACCAAAACCTCTCCAAAAGGGTCTCATTTACAGAACCACCAGATCCTGTAGATCTGAATATCAAAATGGCTTCCCAGTAAAATATGGTCCAGCCATGGTGTCACTGGAATTATCTGTAAACACTGCTCCATTGCTTTATTGCTTTCCATTATCTTCCTTTCATCCTGCTCCACTCTATCCCCCACATTTCTCCTGTGCCTGTGTTTTTCACATCTGATTTGTACTTACCTGGGAGAAGTGGACTGGCACCAAGAATTTTTGCCCATCTGCACAGTGTCAGAGACTGGTGCTAATCACCACAATCAACATCCAGTGGACATAACCAGAGTCATGGGCCTTCTCTGGGATTGTAATTTGCTAAGGCCATAGCAGGTAAGTGTCTGAAGATCCCATGGTGGTGGTGCTCTGGCACACAAGGACCCATCCATGCTTGGCCATTGCCTTTGTCTCTTGCCATTTTCCCACACTGCAAAGTGTCTGAGTCCAAAGCGAAGGCCCTTGAGCTCAGGGGAGAGGAGGAGCTGCTTTTGTCACTAGAGAACACTATCTCAGCACATTGTTTGCTATAACCACATGCTGATTGAGTCATGGAATAACAAAACACCTGCCCTATAAACATAAAACAAGCTGTCACAGCATACCAACACATGAAGAGGCAAAACAATAGTGGAACAGGGTACCAGAATTACATGCTGGCTTCCAGTATCATTGTGGAAAATAGCTGTTCCTACCGAGACAAAGAAGACTTTGCATTTTCTGTTTGAAAACTCTGGTGCCTTTTGTAAGAGTTATTTCCATCATTTTCTAGAATGGAAAGACAGAGGCATTAAAAAGTTAAATCGTGCATGCTAAGAAGGGAACAGAGTTCACCTGAGGCAGAAAGAGGACTCAAACCAAAGGCATCTAATAAGTATTTTTCTCTTAACCACTAGTCCGTACAGGAAGGTAAAAAAGAAAAGGCTCCACCTCAGCAAGAGCCCTGCCTGCAAGCAGGCACAGAAATGTCCATACCAACTACAGAATATTCCTGAATGTCTGTTTTGAAAAAAAATGAAACTGTTTAGCAAAAGATGCCTTTCAAAAGTCAGTCTACCTGGTTTTTCTTCCTGCAAGAACCCTCCCTTCCATTGCAGACGACAAAGATTCCGGTGGCTGCTCAGCATCCCCTGAGCACCTCTGACCCCTCTTCTCCACAGAGCCTCCCACGTGGGCAGATTAAGCAACGAGACTTGGTCACAGAGCCAACATGTGCCCCACAAAGGACAGAGGCTCTGTGCACCCAGACATCTAAAGGTGCATCTGTGACCTGAGATGTCTCTTCTTTCTTTGGCATTTTCTACAATTACCACTATTGCCTGACCTAATGTAGCTGTTGTGTTATTTGCTTTTTCATTTTACCTGCTCACACTGGACACAATTCACAGCAGCTCTTATTCAGCTGAGAGAACAGAAAAACAACAGTGGTTTGAAAGGGCTGACACGCTTCTGCAGGAAACTTTTAGAAATCCTTCTTCTCTGGATAGGTTTTGAGTTTTGGTTCTTCCTTAGGCACAGCCCCACAAACTCATACCAAAGCACATGAATGACAAGAGTCTGACTTGGATCACAGGGATTTTTGCAGTGTTTAAGTGCACATTCCTCTCTGCAATACAGAGACTGATCAAGGGTTTAGGCACTGCATGGTACAGATTAGCTCATGGTCTGAGTTTACTGCTTGTGTGTGAAACTCTCCCTCTTCCAAACTGACCTGCCTCCTCTTTTGATACATGATGCAGTAGTTAGTTATGTCCTGGGGCTGGCAAAACTAAAGGGAGGCAGGGTTTATTTTGGAGTCTTGGTCACATTTGGTGCCACACAAGTGCTATTTTTTTCTAGTTTTTCATTAGACTATAGAGTGTGCTTTGCCACTTTTGGGCAGCTTGAGTTACTGCTGTCCAGTCTTCAGGGATGGTCTTGGCTGGGGGTGGGATGGTATCTACAGAGTTTTTCCCTGGAGAGGGAAGGAACCATTTGGAAATGGCAACACCCCACAGTTTTCCCTTCACCTTCTGTTTCTTTGCTCTGACTGCAGAAACTGAGGAATGGGACTGTTGCAATGACAGAATATCTCTCCAATGGCACTGGCAGGGCAAAGTAGAAATTCTATTATCACTATATAAAATACCACCCAGATGTTTAACTTCCTTTACTGCAAAGTCTGGGGCTACAACAGTTTAGGGTGATTTCAGGAAAGCTAACCTGCACATCTGACCGAGGGACAAACAAACCTGACCCATGAGGTTTTGCAGCTTCTAGGACTACAGTTCAAAACATTTCACCCAAGTATCCTTATTCTCATTCAAAAATATACCTGCAAGTACTTCCAGTGGTATGATTTTCTCTTTGAGCAAATAATTTGGGAATCTCAGAGAAAAAGAATATCTTGCAAAATGACACCATTCATGATGCAGTTTTTGTGCTATTTGCTTCTGAAAAAATTATGCATTTAGAAAAGTTCAGTGTATGGGTATGTGCTTATTATATGGTCAATGCCTGCAGTTAGCTAGATAATGCTGATCGTCATTGCTGGGCTGAAATGTGTAGCCTGTAACTCCTTGAAACAGGAACTGTATTTTTGTTCTGTGCTTAGATATTCCCAGCACAACTGGGTCTTGGTCCAGGGCTAAGGGTCCCTCCATGTTGCTGGAATACAGATCAATAGTGGGAGGAAGGTCCTTAGTATTCAATTTCATGCTTCTAAGTGTCTCAGTTTTGAACATGGGAAGCAATTATTGTAATATGACAAACTGGCAAAATGATAGCTGTGGCTGAAACTGTACTTTCTGTCTGGTAGTAGGACTTTGCAGGTTAAATCCAAGCAAAATTGTCTTTTATTTTCCTTTTTTCCCCCCTTCTTTTTTTTTAAAAAAATTAACTTAGGTAAATGAAGAGGATCCGACCCACATTTTTAAATGTTAAATTAACAGGGTGGATGAGTCACCAGAATGTTATTAAAATGAGAGAGCTGCATGGCTGACCATGCTAATAATAACCCCCTTCGAAGCTCAGCTGTGTTAATATGCACCTGAGAGAATATGCACATTTGCTGTGCAGCTAAAGGAGCCAGACATGCAGACAGGAAACATGGCGTTGCTCCACCTCAAGGACCATGGATGAATCCCATCTTCCTCCTCCAGTTGACAGTGACTAGATAACCAGAACTTGTCCACCAGCCGTTTTTGCTGCTTGGTGGTATACCAAGGTTTTGTGTATCTTGATCTTGCCTGTATTTAATGCCAAAGCTTATAGCCTAGGCCTCTGACAGGAGGATTGCAAGTGTATTTGTTTGTAGCTGTAGTAGTCAGATATCTCTTAATGGATTGAAAGTTTGAAACAAAAATTTGGGTCCTGTGAGCCTCTTTTTGGTAAGGAAGAGAGGGAACATCTCAGTGTCTTCTTCAGCCACCTTCCTCCTCAGTCCTCTGCTCAAGGTGTTGTCCTGGTGCCCTAGAAATCCTAATCTTTAGGTTCTTGAGTCAAATTTCACCTAAGGTCATGTTTTTTGACTGAACAGGGGCTGCAACTGCTCTGCTTAGACATGAATACATGGAGCATGGGGCTGGTGGCTACCTGCTGCCAGCTCGTGGCTGTTTTGGGAGGATCTGATTTCTCCTCACCCACAGTGACGTAGGTGGCCTTTGGGTGCAGCAGAAAGGGGCTACCTGGCAGACCTTCCATTCCCTTAATTAGAAATATGTGCCAGGTAAATGTCTGAGGCTTCAGCATTGCCCTTTGGAGAAGGATGTGTTTGCCTTTGAGTGAATCTCCTGAGAGCAAAGAGGAAAGTCTCATGCCTCTCTTCTGTACCCATTCTGTGTATCTGTGTCCTCACAGCTTTATCTTTGCAAAAGAGCCCACAAAGTACCACAGTCTCTGCAAACCTGGATGCTTAATAATCCCCAGGTTGATTATTTCTGACACAACTAATGATGACTTTTTCAAGGCTCCCATTTGTGTCCTCTCCTGCCCCTGCCTCCTTTTCCTTTCCTGTGTCCAGGGCCTTGACATCCTTGGTTGGGACACAATAACTGATGGCTTCTGGCTGTACAAACATAAAGGCCTGGAGTCTAAATAGAGCCAGATGGAGCTTGTATTGTATTGTGTGTTTTTCTTAAATAAGGAAAAGATTTATAAATTGATGAAATTTATTGTAAATAAAAGAACATTGTCCCTTTATAATAGTCCATTGTAATTGAAAAACACCCATGAGTAGTCTGCTCTTGGGTCACATTAAAGCTTTGTTTTTCATTTGTTGCTCTCCTGAAGAGCTCACACAGATGCTTCGTGTCTCCTGTACCCGGCTGGGCTCCGTATGTCACATTCACTCTCACTGTGTTCTGCTGAGCTCACAAACACCACTATTTTGCAGCCAGAATTTCTGTTCTGGGTAAATCTTTTCTGAACTAATACACATTCAGCCTAGGGAGGGTCAAAAGCTGGGCTTGAAACCTCAGTAACTCCTGAAACCATCAGAAACTGGGAAATAGGTATCTCTTTTGGGGTTCTCAGTGATAAGGAGGGAGCTTTGGGACCTGAAGGCAATAAAAGGTGTATCACCTACCCTGGTTGTCTGAGGGAGGTCAGAGACTTGCTCACAGCTTAGGCTCAGTTGTAGGAGCAGGCTCAGGGTTCAGGGCTCACATAGGAGACCACTTGATTGGAGTGGGAACAGGTTGGTCAGGAAAGCTGGTGATGTCCCCAGAAGAAGGCAAGTGTTCTGCAGCTGTGTTTTTACTTGACTTTCACTCTATAAATCTGACTCCCTCAGCAGCACCTTCAGCTCCTTAGAGACCTTAAAGAAAGACAGATGCTGCATGAGCCTCCTTATGTTTCAGTTCTTGTCATGTTTTTGTTTCATGTGTTAAACCTCAGAATTAGTGTAAGCTTAATTTTGTGTCTCTGGCCAGTTTTCTAGTTTTGGATATGCTCTGTGGTATAGACAGGGAGAGGTATGGAATCTACAAGGCCTCATTTTTGTTCCTTCACAAACTGCTACATATTGTCTAGCAGCGTGCTTGGCTTCTCTGGACCTCAGCTTCTTTAGCAAGAGCAACACAACAGTGGCCTACTCAGTAAAGTGCTTGGAGATCTGTGGATGATTTTATGACAGGAGTTGAATGCTTTCCTCTAGCCCTGGCAATTTAAGGAGACTGATCTGATGCAACTGAGTAGAGAGCTCTGAGGAGCAGTGTTGCCACCTCAAACTGCACAGCAAAATCAGGTTTTTGAACCTAAGGTTTTCTCAGCCTGAGCTTTCGCTGAGAAGACAGCACCCACCTCTACATGCTGGGGCATGGGTTCTCCCTGACTTGCACAAAACTACTGCTCCTCTCACAGTTGCAGCTGTGTCACATCCAGGCACTGGCTGTGCTGTTCAAAGTCAATCAAGCCCAGAAATCAAGGTATCATTGCTTATTGATTGTTCCAGTTAACCCTTTCAACTAGGAAGACTTCCTAAGGCCTTGTGCTTGGGGTATCTGTTTCCCTGAGGAGCTGTAAAACAGCATAGGAAACAGGCCAGTCTCTCTGCGGAGAGCTAGGGACATCAGCTAACCCAGGAAGGGTATAGAAGCTGAAGCACCCAGAGCTGTCTGAAAACAAAAGCCTCTCAGACACGAGTAACAATTTCTCCTTGAAATCAGCAGTTGCCAAATTCATGACTTCCTAAGGGTACCTTCTTGCTTTAAAGTGCTGCTGCACCCCTCCACCCCACCCCCCCGCCTTTTTGTTTTGTTTTTTTTAAATATGAAGATGGCTTCAGCTTGTGGCATCTACTGATCCTAACTGCAGCACAAGGACAGGGAAGATCTCTCAGAACTGCCAGTTCAAATCCCAAGGCTCAAGAGGAAATGACAAGGAAGAAGACATTCCTGGGGATAGGTCTATCTAAGGATATATCCCATCCAGCTGGCAAGCCCTGCATTCATCCCAGTACCAAGCTTCACCAGACACCATCATCCCTATAGAAGATGTGAGGTTTTCATGTGGAGAACGCCCAGGCCTTTAGGGCAGGGCCAGTGGAACAAATGAACCTGCCTGGATTCAAGATCTTGCAAATGCTTGTGTTACATGTCACCCCAGAGAGTTCCTAAAAACCCCTGGCCTTCTTCACCCAAAACTCCCTTGGCCTCCCTCCACTGCCAGTGTTGGCTGGCATTGTATTGCATTGCAGCTGCCTCCCGCTTGCCTTGGAGGAGCAGCCCATGGGAATCAGGAAAGGCCTCTCAGACTCCTGTTGCTCTTTTGCTCACTGCACGATAAAGCCCACCGTAAATTCTGCCCTAAAAATTCTTTATAGAGTCCACCTGTCCACAGCAAATAAATCAATTGCTCTAAATTAAATTCTGTAAAAGCTGAGTGGCATAGGGTACCATGTCTGGATTTATTCAGGAGCCGGGTAGACTGTAATTTTCTAAGTCAACACTCTGACCCTGCTTTATTCATTTGCTGTTCGTGATAAAAGTGGATCTCTCCCTATATTTTTGGCTGGTTGTTTCTTCTCTCTGAAATAGCTGTAATAAGCGTGTCCCTGAGAAGGGGGTAGTGGGGAGGAGGCACAGAGGGCTGTCATCCAAGGGAGAGAATTAAATCAGGATGTATTTGCTCATGCTGGCTCCTGTTTTCACACAGCCTTCTGCTTATATTTTGCCTGCATTAACTTTTCACAAGCAAAGCTAAAGTGCCAGGCAAAGGCCTCGTTAGACACACATCTTGGGGAACTCTGATGTGCCATTAATTAAGCTCTTTCACTGCCTCTTTCCTGCTGGTTTCAAGGACCAGCCTGTGTTCCTTAACGCTTTTCTTCTCTTTTATTTCCCTCTCTCCTCAACAGTGCTCTGAAAAGAGCAGTGGAGGGCTCTTTCGCAGATGGGGATGGGATGGTGTAGTGCCCTCTAAGTGAACTCTCAAGTCTTCTGTAGCCGAGGGAGAGCCCTTGCCAAGTTTGTCAGACACTGGCGCACTGAGCTGCCCTCTGTCAGTGGATTTGTTGGGCAAAGTCAGGCTTTGACAAAGAAGAAGTAGATGCCAGTGCATGCTGGCATGGCAGCATCAGTGCGGCACCATCCCCCTGCTGTTACCCTTCAGCTGATGGCACTGGGAGCCTTCCTATCTGAAGGGCCTGCTCTGTCAGCTTGATTGATTCACCCAGCTAAAGATTCAAACGGCAATTCACAAGAGTTGGCTCCTGAGGTTGCTTTTCTTTCGTTTTATTATTTTTCTCCCTCTGTCCCCTCCAGCAATGTTTAGGGGTTATTTAAATCATGGAGGCATGTTGTCAGAAATGCAGGGTGATCCGCCCTTATCCTCCATCCTGCAAAACCACTTTACTAGCTGAAGAACCAGTTGTGGATCAAGTCCCCTTGATGACCTTACTAAGTAACAGTTTATAAGTTTATAAGGCATGATCCCTCTAAGCATGCAATAGAAATAAATATACACATATAAATATCTACTTTGATACTGAGGATATCTGTCCTAAATACACTTTATGCAAAGAGTTGAGGATTCAGAGCTAAAGCCAGCTTCTGAAGGGATATTTTCATGCCTTTATATCTATTAGAAGAAAAGGAAATGTAACACTGGCTATGTGTTTTTCTAAGAAGCTATGAGATGGAGATGATACTAATATTTTAATCTTTATCTTCCCTTGGCAGCTCAATCTTCATACATCTTGGAGGAAAGCTGGGTACCACTTTCTGCTAAGTCTACTTGGTTCTTCATGAGTCACCTTTGCATAATAACTGGAATCCCAAGCATGGGAGGCTTTAGCAGTCGACCTTATTTTGGGCCATGTCCCTGTGTTAGGCTGCACAGAGGTCTGGCTTGCAGGCAGGGAAGCCAGTGAGTGTGTCAGAGCCAGCAACGAAATCCCTGTCCTGGCATTTCGCAGGTATCAGGGCCAACCTCTGCTCTGTGTGTGAGCCGAAGCAGAGCTCTGCTAGTGACACAGAGAAGGTGACAGCTCAGCGGGAAGACTTCTCACTCAAGGCAGCTCCTCTCCACTCTCTGCCTGCTGTAATTAATATCCTTTTCCCTGCAGGCTGTGAGGCTCTGACAGGCTTTATTTTTAACTCCACTTAATGACAGAGTATTAAGACAAAATGCAACTTCTGTGAGCTCCAGGCCTTGGGGAGGTGTGAGGTCCTTGGAGCGTTGCTGTACCTGGCAGGAAGGCTCGGGTTTGCAGGCGTGTGTGGAACACTGCGAGCTCAGTATGCTGGGGATCAGGGACCATTGAGCAGACTGTGGAGACCATCTGACACACATTCAGTGGGTGGGAACTCAAGAAGGTACTCTTCATGGGCCTGATCCTGCCAAATAAACCAGTGGGGTTTTGGTATAAATGAGAGTATGTCTGCCAGAATCCTCAGAGGGAGGTATGGGTATTTACTATCGGGAGACAGACGGAGCTTTAAGTTACAGAGCTTCCAGAAGTGGTGAGGAAAGTGAATGCTAGCAGGGGGATGTCTTGGAGATCTCTGCATATCTGTGAGACAGAAGGGAAATTTCTGGAAGACATGGAGTGAGAAGAGACAATAAACGATGCTTTCTGTTTATCTGACAGGCAAAGCAGTCCAAATTAACAAAGTGGCTGGAGTCAGCAAGGAGTGGGCAGATAAAGGATTGGTTCTAACCAAAATGTTGCCCATAGCTCATATATATCCCTCATAGATAGATAAAAAACAAGGAGCAGCAGCATATGGAAGCAAAGTGTGGAAAAGTAGAAAATACATGAATGTTTTCTTGCAAATGAAAATCCCAGGCATTCTTGGTATGATTTTTAGGGTCTGGGAAGTTATTAATATCAGGAAAAAAACTTCCTTATGCGCTTTCTTCTCCCAGATCTAAGTAAAGAAAAAAGTGAAAAAAGTACTCAAAAATTGCTAGACACTGACTGTGGTTATCTCCAAAGTTATCAAAAGTTAAATTTCAGACACCATAGATTGCATTTTTCCACCATCCCTCAGAAATGATGAAGATGATAAAGGTTCATTTTTATTTCACACCAGTTGGTCTTCCCTGATTTTCAGGAATGGTTTTTAAGGCAAAATTTCTGATCAAACTTCAAGTTTCTAGATTGGGAAAAGGGCAACAGGGAAAATTTGGGTGCAAACCCTGTCTCTTTTGCTGCAGATGGGCATGAGCACGTACAGTTATGAGTGACTGGAAGCATGATGGAAATGCATATAGAGCCGAAAGAGAGATTCCTTTTCTCCCAGAAAGGAACAGAGCTGATACATTACAGGGCTATGTACTTACCAGGTTAACAACACTACTTCTAAGATGAAGTTAGTAAGATGTTCCCCAGTAAATTTCATAGGATTTTTATCTCTTCTGCCTCTCCTGAAGCTTTGAAGGGTGGGCAGGGTGAATTAAACAGGGAAATGTTTTAGTATGAACTCTCAGCATCTTATTTTCTATGATACCAATATAGCACTGAGTTTAGAATGTTGACAGGCATTGGTTTGAGTCATATCAAAACTTAGTGCCAATAAGCAAGGAAATAAAAGGAAACCTCAAATCTGACTCTTATTGCAGCTTTATTTACAGTGGAGTCTTAAATGGCGCTGCTAGAACATCCAGAGTCTAATGCTTATCCTTCCAGGACTGAGACATTCTGCACAATTCAATGTATGCATTGTTCCCTCTATTGTCAAGGTGTCTTCTCCTACTGGTGAAGAATCAGAACCTCTTAATCCTGACTTGTAGTATCTGTAGTGACTTTTTTCTAGGATCTTCCCTCCCGATTTCCATCCTGCCAGGAAAACATTACCTGTGAACCAAGCTGAGAGTAAACATGCCACTGACTTACTTTACCTAATGTTTATCTCTTTAGTAGCAAGAGGCAGGTGTTTTCCTTTTGGGATATTAGGCTCTCCCTCAGCTGCATGCTCACAGTGGTCTAGTTAGGTGATCTCTTCTGCACATTGATCTTTTTTGTAATCCTCTGTCCATCCTCCAGTGGCAGAGAAGCTCCCCTATAATTAGTACCACTGGCTCTGCCGATGGATTCCAGGCCAATGCGCAGAGTAATTGCTGCTCAAGATTACTTATGACACAAATGTTGACATTCTGTTGGCATAACTTGCAATAATGTATGCAGATTGCATCCTTCTAGTGCCTTAATTATTACTTCTCCGCAAGAAATAGTCAGGTTACCCTCTGCTTTGATTTGAAGGAGATAATTCCCCCTTCAGAAACATGGTTGTTTAGAGAAAGGGGAAGGGCAAAAGGAGAGGGGAGGAATGGACTGAGATGCCACATCGTGGTTTTTCCTCCACATGGGAGGCGTCTGTACAGCCTTGGCTACATCTTCCTCCTTTTCTCTGCCTCGCTGTGGGAGTGGGGAGGTCTCTCTCAAGGTGAAACTTTCCCTGGAAAAACAGAGGAGTGCTGCATTTAATGAGCCAAGACAGATGTCCTATTCAACACCCAGCAGCATGCATGAAAGTACTTAGTATTTAGTATCTGTAGTGTGATAGTGTCTAGAGGCCACCACCAAGGTTGAGGCCTTGTTGGGCTAGGCCATGTATAAAACACCTAGTTAGATAAAATTCCTGACCCACAAAGTCTAAGCTATAAATTAAGCAGGAGGCTGAGCAAGGAGAGAGGAAAAAGGGATCTATTTGCAAAGCACAGATCAATGTGAAAGCCAGCAACAGAAATCCAGTAAATTTGACACCACCTGAGCCTAATAGTTTGCATTTCTTCTCTACCTAGTACAGTCATGGGAAAGCTGTGAAATTATTACACAGAAACACTGTATTCAGACAAGTTTATGGAAAGAGAAGAGCAACAAAGACCTCTAGAAACCCAGCCTAGGAAAAGAAACACAAGTCTCAGATTATCTAACAAGTTCGATATCATTTTATTTTTATAAATTGACAAACACCCAAAGACATTCAGAACAGAAAATGAGATACAAGAAAATACCTTGCAAAGTATATCTTTGGAGAGTACAGCTGCACAGCAACAAAGGATGTATTCCTAGCACTCTGGAAATAAAACCACTAAAGACTCATGTTTTAGGCGTGGGAGAAGGTGACTACTCCATGTCTTTGCAATGGAGGGCAAATGTCTCTGCAGGAGGACTTGCCACTGCTTTGATTTGTAGATAATTATTTTTTCTTTCCAGATCAAAGCTCCTTCATACCTTTGAGTTATGCAAATGTTTAATCTGTCCTGCTATATTGACCATTTATATCAACTCATTTATTCAGATTTCCTGCATGAGTATCCAATGGTTTGGAAAAATCATGTCAGTCAATCATTCACCTGTACCTGGTTCCTAAATATTGCATTACATATGTAGCCAACTGTACATAGCTTATATTGGAGAAGGAAAAACCCCAGCTTTTCAGGCCTGGCTGACTGAGCTGAAATCTCATTCTCTGGCTTACTTGGCAACTGATGCTTTTATTGCATGGGGAAATAACTAACCTTCTTTTAAAAAGGGAGCCTGGTGGACTTCTTGTCTTGATAAGCTCCCTGAGGCACTGAACTGTGAATGTCACCCATATCCTGGGTGCATTTCTCTGAGCTGCCTTTTTGGTTTCACTAATTGTGTCCATGTTTTTGCACTGTCTGATGGAAAAAGAACAGGCCTACTAAGACTGAACTGAAAGGGCTTGTGAGAAATGGGTCTCCTGAGATGAGGATAATTGACATAATTGGGAGTGTTCACTCTCTTTAAGTCCTTTTTGGTCAGGGGGGATCGATTCTCCAGGATTTAGATAAAAATGGACACCCTCCCCAAAATAATTTTCTATTATTGTCCCAGAAGCCAATTAACACAAGGAACTGTGGCCATTCTTTTCTCCTGGGGACTAACTGAATGAAAACCTTAGAGTATATTTAAGTAATAGACCTAGATACTATAGCTATCAAATTCTCCAGCAATTCTAGGCACAATAAATGAATAATAAATTGTCCAGTTCTTGGAAGGCCTGAACTCATTGACTTTTCCAAAGCAGATTGAGAGAAGCTGTAGAACAGGTAGATTTGTTAGATCTAATTAGATCTAAGAAACCTTGGTGGTACTCTCCTAACTGCTCAGCCACAGTTGCAGGTCTGGGCTCTGGTACATCCCTCAGTGTTCATAATTTTGTGAGCTGGATTGGAGCCAACAGCCAGCAATAAAACTTAAGTTGATCAGGATCATGTTGGGGTCAGTATTTTATCCCTGTTTTAGAACTGAAGATGACCTGGCAGGATGCTCCTTCATGAACTAATTTCAGTCTGCCTTATTCAAAGAATGCACAAACTGTTGCCTGGAGTGTGTGTGTAAATATATATATATATACACATATATGTATGTATCTGTGTGATAGCACAGTTCTGTGCTACATGAACTTTCCTCTCTGTAGGAGAGTGGCTAACCCCTGGGCCAAGATCTTGTTTGCATTTTCCAGGAATATTTCACACTGACTCTCTTAAAGATATGGTAAATTTTGCATGCAAGTTGACTTCTCCACCTTTTTCCCCTTCAGCCAGCTGTCCCTTTCTTCTCTGCTTTCCCCTCAAAAGCATTCTTCTTCCTCCACAGCAAATTGCTTTTCCTTTGCCTCCTGTCTCACTCAGTCAGGGACAAACATGGGGATCCTGGCCCTTCCACGGTGGGGTCTCTCCCACACAGCCTGCCTCATCTCTGCCTGCCCTAATTCCTCCTGCTGCCACCTCTATTTGCAGTGGGGGAGCACGACATGAGGGGTGAGACAGTGGGAAACCTGCATCCCCTCCAGGATGAAAGCACGTGGGGAGAAAGGAGAGGATAGAGTGGACAGAAGGGCAGAAGGGTGAAGAGCCAGGGGAAACAGAGAAAACAGTGATGAGAGCCTCAGTGCAGCAGTCGAATCCCTCCCTGTTGCTCACAGGCAGATATTTGAGCGGCTGCTGTCGCTCCAGAGAAGAGCTGGACCTTTCCCTTGCTCCTGGCTCCAAACCCTTCCCTTCTGGCCAGCCCCACCAGGGCAGGGGCCAAGAACGGCAGCACCACCCCAGCCCCTGTCCAGCAGGATGGGGAAGATACCCTCACCCCACTGAGGCCTGTCACCATCCCTTCCCATCCTCCCTGCTCTCTCCTCTGATGAAACACAGCCCAGGTTTGTTTAGTCAACTTCAAGTGAAATGTGGTGTGTTGGCCAAAACCCTCCATGAAAATCCTGTTAATTAGTTTGATGAGCTGACTCCAGCTGCAGCCAGACGAATAAACGCTGATTGGCTCTTTTGCTTAAACTCTCCATAATGAAATGAGCCAGCTTTGTGCCTCGGCTGAGCATGCCAGCCGGGCTGCCTACGAGAGGTGGATGTGTGGGGAGGCGTGGGGAGGCGGGGGGGGAGCAGGAGGCAGGGGGAGATGCATCTAATGGCATCATTTCCATTTCACAATAGCTAATCCTGCCTAAATCAATGAAGCCCTGGCATCCTAATGAAATTGGGTTGGAACTTGTTCAGTTTATGATGAGCTTTTTAACCTCGGCTTCTTAATTAGCCTGGTGCGGAGTTGAAATGGGAAAAAATGGAACATCTTTCTCCCCAGCCCATCTTTCATCGGCAGCATAAAAATGGTGAAATTAGATGCTAATCTGCTGGTTGGGTTTAAAAATAATCTCCATGTTTAACTCTCCCTGGGAGGTGTGGAGGGAAAATAGAGCAGGGTTTTCATGTTTACGAGGCTGGCACCTTCCCGGGATGTGCAGGTGTTTCCCAGGCAAGAGAGAAAGGGACCTCAGAGGGTCCTGCAGAAGGGGGAGAGTTGGGACTATCCCCTCACACAGACTGGGGAGGAAGGTGGAGGGGAGGAAGGGATGAAAGAAATCTCATCCCCGTTTGTGAGATCATTTCAAAGAGAAATGTTGCTGTTTCTTTCCCAGAAATGATGCTGCTTTGAAACAAGGAGGAAATTTTTATCTGAACTTTAGGCAGGTGTCTTGAACAGCATTTTGCTCCATCTCTGAGGAGGAAGAACTTTTGTGGCTACCCAAGTGCAAAGGGAATGAAACAGCTTGAAGGAGGCCAAGATGCTCCAGAAGGACAGGCTGAACTCTCCTCCCCTGGCAGAAGTGCTCTGGGTCAGACAATTAGATATGTTTCCTTGGGTACAAAGCCTGTTTTCACAGAAGGGCAAGTAAATTTCCCTGCAGCTCCTTGAGCCCATCCTTCCAAGGGAAAGGAAGACCAGACATCTATTTCTCTTTACACCCAGGATTAACACCTTGGTCCTATATTACTAGGGAGAACAGGGAGGTCGCTGGGAGCCATTTAGGTAAACAAGTGGCTCATCCACCTCTGCAGTTTTTTCCCCACAAAGAGAGGGAAGAAAACACACCTTCTTTTCCCATCACACTCTCCAGCAGAATAAAATGTGACTTTTTCCCTAAATAATTTACAGCCTGTCTTCTTCGTGAAAGTTTTGGTTAGTAGAAAATGACACTTCTTACCCTTTAATGCTCTGATGAAATATCCTTCCATTTATAATTTAGGAACTGGCAGCTGGTAGTAGCAGGGCAGGTGTAGTGCTGGCATCTGCAGGCAAATCCCTTGGCACTAGTTTGCTCCCAGGCCATGAGCAGAGACAGTGCAGGGAGAACTGAGGACAGGATCAGTGCAGAGCCATCCCCACAAACCTGTGTCTTCTGGAAGGGTAAAGAGCAATGGGGAAACCAGCTCTGGTGCAGCTTGGAGGGATATCTCACTTCAAGGCAAGCAGAAAGGCTGAGGGTTATGTCCAGCAGAGCCAGACTGGATCCTTGATTGAGATATGAGCCTAAGGAAGGGGGAATAAGGTCAAAGCTTTGCTTTGCTGCAGGCTTCCTTTGTGGTTTTGGTCAGTACTACAGGCTCAGATCAGCAAACATGCCTATGATATTTGTAGATTTTGCCTGAGTAAGCTCCAGCTTTCACAGAATAGGACTTTGGGTCTTTGTGTGTGTAGAAGAGGAAAAACTGCTCCTTGGTTTAGTGCTTTAAACAGAGAGAGCGCATTAATTTCCTTTTTCAGCACATTTTGAAATACAACAGGTGTTTTATTGCTCCTGGAGCATTATCACCATGTTTTGAGTTCAGTTTTCAAAACCTTAAACATAGTAACTATCAGCAACGTTCAGGTTTCATCCCACATAAGCTCTCCCTTGAAAAATGTTCCGTTACATTTTGAAGATGTTCATTTTGTCTTGTCATTTTCCAGCAGTGAGACCTTCCCTTCCCTGCACACAGAGAGAGGTGCAAACTACCTTATCCCAAACTAGCTTTCCAAACACAAGTGATGGCACAACCCTATCCCACCGCTATGACAACAGGAAAGAAGCTCAAGATGGATCCACGCAAGGACATGTTGCGTTTGGTAGCAGGAGCATTTACCTGTGCGACCTGACCTAGGGACCCTGCTTTGGCAGGGAGGGTTGGACTTGATGATCTCTGGAGGTCCCTTCCAACCCCTACAATTCTGTGATTCTGTGAATTTCCCAACCTGAACCACTGGTGTTATCAACCAAAGGCAAATGAGGAAGATTATCCATCTGGGTAGAAACTAGTGATGGTACTTTTGACTCTTGCTCTTCTCTTGCTACCCATGGCCCTGCCCGTGAGGCGTAATTAGTCTGGAGCTCCTGTGGCTCCCCTGTGCAGTGATGTGCAGTGCTGGAGTGCCTCTGGCCATGGGCTTTTCATAGACATTTCATTAACGTTCAGAAATGGCACTTCCTTGCTAATAATCTACCAACATTTAATAAACACAGCCCAAGAGTTTTATAACCTGTTAACTTCTGAGTGGCAATAATTAAACAAAAATGATAAATAATTAAGGCCTAATTACATGGTATCAGTCATTTCATTTTCCAGCAGGCATGTTAAGTGAATTTGCCACTACTGATTGGGGGCCCATTCTGCAAGGGCTCGGCACTTTCTCTGTGCGCCTGGATGGAGAGTCAGGTTCCATGCAGCTTTATGGTGGAGAAGAAAAAGGAAAATGTGCTTCATTAGCTGGGTAATTGTCCCCTTCCACCACTGAAGATAATTCCCACTGAGGCTGTTGCATGACTTTGGGAAGATGTCAAATCGAGCCATTTGTGTCTCATGTTTCTGTGATAGACTGAGTTCTAGGAAATGGGACAGATGCAGAAGAACAGCCCCATGTCACATGCAGAGATACCCCTTTTCACTCTCCTTCACTTTGGATCTGGATCCCAAACTGACATTTGTACATTGGGCCCCACGCAATGGGATGAAATGAAACCCAGTGAATAGACAGATGGCAGGTTTTTAAATGGTTACATCAGGATCCAAAGGCATCATGAGATCCACAACTGATGTAAATCAGCAAAGCCCCACTGTAGGACCAGTTTACAACACCTGAAGATACCTGATTCAGAAGTAGTTTGGCTGGATAATGAGGGCTATCCTAAGGACAGGGAAATAGCTGGAAGGGCTCGCCATGGCTTGCAACTGGAAAGCTCAGCAGGACAGAGCATACGTGGAGGTGGCAAAGAAGGGAAGGAGTGGACAGTACTAGAGCTCTGTGAGGTTCAGAGTGTGCATCAGGCACAAACCCAGGACAAAGCATACTGTGCTCTTAATGGACAAGGATAGATGGCACAGTCTGATACGGGCTAATAAAAGGGGAGATGAGCTGACAGTACAGAAGACTGAAGCTCTCTGTCTGGCCAGAGTGCAGGGATAGTACAGGGCTGGTGAAAGGATAGGGGGAAAGCATGCGCTAAATCCACTTAGTTATCTGCTGCCAGGGCAGCATTTGTCTGCTACAGGGAATAAGTGGCCTCCATTGCTTTGAAAGCAGGGAATTGGTTTAATTGATCTCTAGTGGACCCTTAGTCAAGGAGGAGCCTCACACATGCTTTAGCTTGCTTCCCTGAAGCTGTACATCGAGCTGGTTTGCTTCAGTTAATTTCCAAATGGTTGCAAAAGGCTTCCCGGTATTCAGGCAGCAAACTCCACTCTTTTTTTTTTAGCATGTTCCAGTTCATCCCCTCCAGACAGAGGACGTAATTTGATTTTCCCCAGTAAATATATTTCCTTATTTTACCCAGCCCCACTCTTGCAAGTTTTGGTTATGTCTGACAGTCCCTCCATGCTCCCCAACATCCCAGTGCTGTCACCTTCAGCACTGTGGTCATAGATTGCACAAATTTACTGCAATATGGGGTGGGATGAGATGCAAATGCACCTCTCAAAGTTTGCTGCTTCTCTGTTTTTTCCATTTCATTCCATTATGGTCTAGTGGGCAAGGTCTAGAGACCTTTATACTGCAGAAGAAGAGCCTGTTTAAGTCAGAAAGCATTAGCCATGCAGATGATCATGCTAAATAGCTTCAGCTACTTCTAGGGGTTAAGGAAGGACTGTGCATTGTAAGACTTTTCTACCCAGCTTGCAATAGTATATGACCAGCTGCTTGATGAGCTTTTATGTTTGGGTTCCAAGGCAGTTATGGATTTTAGTTTTCAATTTGTGTTTCTTCCCCAGATGGAAAGAAAATGACGCTCAGATACAGGGTCAAGTTGTGGCCACTAAGTTATCGTGTTAACTCTTTGGCAGGAACTATGTGTGCCTTGAGAGTCCACTGTAAAAGCAGTGCAAGCCAGATCAGTTAGTAGGGGATAAGATGGGGTGAATTACCTTACTTTTGCCTTAGGGAAGGTGTCCATACTCCATCAGGCATGGCCCCTCAGATGAAGAGTGAGAACTCTTAATCTGTGGCGTCTGAGTGCACGTTTTCATGTTTAATTGCACACCGTGGGCACTAAGAAAGATGTCTAAGCCAGCATCCCAACACAGTGCTTAGCCCCTGTGCTTGCACCAGCCAGCCCTACCCAAAAATAGCATTCCCACCCTTGGCCACTCACATGTCTTTCAGCTGAGATTCAAAACTACTTGGGGATACACAGACTGCCCTGCTAGTGAAATCTATCCTGCGAATAGCAGAGAGACCTCAACATCCACAGAGAGCTCAATATTCCCACTTCAGCAGCTGGGGACTCAATCAGCCAAGGTGTTTCTTTACCACCCGGAGCATTACATAATGAAATGCTGAGGAAACCACCTCACATGGGTAGAAAATAAACTCTCCACGGGGGAGAATATAGTGAGAGAAGCAAGTGGAGGTGCATTAGCAGAACAATGCAGATCCTCACAGAAACGGGGGCACGTGTCAGCCGCATCCCACTGTGAATGGTGTGTGGTGCTGTGTTCAAGGAACTGAAGCATCTTCAAGCGCGCTGGATTGCACAGAATTGCAGGACTGCTGCTAAGTGGCAACCTCCGATTGCTGGGTAAGTCTATGCGCCTGGCTTGATGTGCCATTGGGGATGTAAGAGCTTCTTCTGACATAACCCAAAAGTTCTGGTCTGGGTGGGCTATTTCAGGGATTTGATGTTTGACTTGAAGTTTGACAGAACTCATGTGTGTGGCTTTTAAACCTGTGGGTCTGTCAGAAGATCCACCTTAGAAGAGGAGAAGAAAGTCCAGCAGCACCTCCCTGTTTTCAAAGCACCTGCTGCTTCTAGCATAGATAACTTGCAAAATGAGGTGGTGGGAATGATTTCTCTTCTCATGACACCACCTTAGGTAATACCTTACCCCAGTGTAAGAAGGTAAGATTGCTCCATTTGTCCAAGACTGAATGTCTTCAAAAGATGGCGTTTTCAAGGGCTATTCCCACACTCAAGATCCCCCTTAGCAAGAAACTCTGAGCTGTTTAGAAATGTGTTAAGCCCTGATTTCAAAGAATCCAGTCAGGAGTGCCAGTGTACCCTGTTCAGAGTGAAAAAACCAGACCTTTTCTACCAAAATGGAGAAATAACTGCATTCTCCATTTTCCAGTTGCCCTGAGATAGCTGTGTTATTTCAGCATCCATACTTACTCCAGCCATGAGTGCACTACTGTGCTGGAGGATTGCTCCTTGGGTTAATGCAGCATCAAGGAAAATGGGTACCTGCTTAGCACAGTAGTAGTTCTCAGAGTAATTGCTGGAAAGGATGGATGGAAGACGAATGGGATCCTCAGGATGTGCTGGCTGTGCCATCTTCTCCAGCACCAGTATGGAGATGAGAAAAGTGTGACCATCACAGCAGCAGGAATAGAGATGTCTGACCTTTGGAAAAAGGCCTCTTTTGGGGTTGCAAAGACAGATGTAAAGAGGATATAGTGTTAAATCACTGAGTGGGTCTGTCTGTTCATGGACAGGTGCTTCCTGAGATGTTACCAGTCAGCCCTGCACCTGCTGCTTGGACATGACAAATGTGCTTTTCACCAAGAGCCCAGCCCGCAGGTGGCAACTCTTTGGCATAAGACAAAAAAGCACCAAGGTTGCTAGAAGCTCTGTGAGACTTATTTCCAGAGAAGCCACTCTCCTGCTTGCCCTGCAAAGAGTGTACAAGGACCCAAACCACTGTCACTGTGACAGGCTCTGTTCCTTTCTGCCACATCCCAGCTTCCATTACCTGGTCCTCTCTACAGCCACTGTTGTACAAACCTAATTGCTTTAAATTACTAGAGGCCCATGTCTGCTCTGTCATATATGTTGGTGTCTGGGCATTAAATGTGTATTGAAAGATTCATAATTTGGGCATTAAATACTAACTTGTATGAAGGAATGAACTGGATGATCTGTATTCATTTCCTATGAATTGTCTTGGAATCAGAAATGTCTGGTTTCTAAAGGGAGGGGTTGGGGCAGCTGTTTCTCACTCCTGGCTTTTCTGTGGAAGAGCTTATTGTGGGTCCTTCAGACATCTTTTCCCCCATGGTGGCTGTGCCTTGGAGATTAACTTTGCTATCAATATGTTTGTGTCTTGTTTACAAACCATACAGCCCAAGACAACTTATTTCTGCCTATCCCTCCCCCCTCCCAGACACAAGTCATACACACACATACAGAAGAGACTTATCTTAAGATACTCAAACATTAATATAATTGTTCTTGCTACCAGAAGATGTCTGGCTGTGTTCTGTCTCTTTAAGTGAAGTTTATGGCCTGAAAGGTAATTGATTTGCAATGGTATTTAAGACAAGAGCTGGAGGATACTGCTGTGCTCTTCTGCAATACAGTAGCCTGGAGAAAACCATTGCTAAAGCAAAAACATTGACTTTTTTGTGATGTGGTCTCTTCTGATGCACTCAGCAGGGGTGAAGTTTGCTCTATTTTTACAGAATTGTCTGCTATTTTTACAAAAGTACTTTGGATGTTGCACAATCTTGCAAGTTGTGCTGTGACTTAGGCAATGGGTGTGGGAAGGGAGGGCAGGGCACTCCATGCTTTTGATTGCTGGGCCCTCCTTTCTCTTCTGCCTTGGATTAGGTTTTAGCTTGTTTTTCTAAGGAAAGGTATTTTTACAAAGGAGTCTGACAGGGCTGTAGAATCTGCTGAGGTTTAACTACGTGGTGTATAATGGCACAATGGGAGGGATAAATACATTGATGATTATGGGTAGGGACAGAGCCAAGATAATATTAGGGGGTAGGATTAGAGAAGGTAGATGGGAAGATTTTCCTAATACACTTGAGCCATTTGTACAATTGGTCTATCAGAAAAAGTCTGTAAATTGGAGCTGGCTGCAGAGCTAGGAGAATATAAAAGTCCAAAGTCAATGACAAATTCCTTCTTTCAGAAGGGTTTGAATTTCACTTACCCTGTATGGAACAGGAATGCAGCAGCATCTGAGTATTTCAGCTTTAACAAGGCAAAACAAAGCAAACCAAAACAAAAACCAACCCCAAAACCAGACAGGGATAGTAATGGCAATAACATACCCAAGAAGTCAAATGCACCAGGCTCTTCTTGCAGCTCAGAGGGCTTGCAAGAGTTCCCATCCTCCTAACTTCAGAGCAGAGTCATTTCCCTGGGCTGAAATTACAGAGAAGTGGGGATAGGCTACTACTGCAGTATGAATAGTAATGGTCAAGATGATCATGACAATAATCAAATAGATAATTTTGTGCAAAGAATTCTGTCAGCAGCTAGAAGGTCTTCTCAAGGAGAGACAAACTGCCAGAAATCAGTGTCTGAGCCTTCCAGAAATTCACCTGCAGAGCTGATCAAGTCTCCTTGGATATTGATGCCCAGAGTGATCTCACTCTCTCCATGGTGGCTTCCCATCGCTGCATGCTGTGATGAATCCTTTCCTGGGAAAAGGAGCATTGATATATCAAAAATCAGGGTGCAGCTAGGACAGGGTGACAGTAAGAGTTGGAATGCTTATCTCTTCTGTGACATGGCTTTTCCAAGGGAACATCTGCCATACCCCAAGCTACAGAGGAGTACTGGGCTACTTCATTCCATGACATCACAGGCTGAGCCTAGATTGGAAAGTCTATCCAAGATAGACAAACAAATAAGCACCTTGTTCTGCCTGCCTGAAGAGATTAGCTCCCTGTCTTTGCAGAGTCCCTCCAGTGTGGTGCTGTGAAAGAAGCTGAAGCTCCACAGAAGCAGGCAGCAGGGGTAAGGAGATGCACAGAGCTGTGACCCTTGCTTCCCATGGCCTGGCATGCATGAAGCTTTGCCTTCCCAGGACACCCAGAGCTCTTCGTGGCTTTCCTGTTCCTACGATAGGGAACGTTCAGGGTTCAGCAAGCAGAGGTGTCTGCAACAACTTTGCTGGACTCTTCTGCTGTTTTCATATATGAATTCTTCCATATTTTTGAAAGGAATGCCTGAAAGCTCTCCTTTCTCCTTTTGCAGGGAGTGATGGGTACTCTGCATTGCCCTTCCTTCTCCATCTTAAGGGGAGGTGACCTCTCCCCACCATAATCTTCTATATCCTCACTGAATAATAACCTTTTCTGGTCATTTACTCAGCAAGGATCTGTCATTCCAATATTTCATTAATCCTAGAACATAAAAACCAAAAGATGGGTACATTGCTGAGCAGCAGCATATAATTCCTTTGGTAGCACTCACAGCTTAACTGTAACACCCACAGAGTGTAAAAGCAAATACGTTTTGAAGGGAGGTGTCAAAACCACTGCCTTCCACCACTTTTGGGGACCACTACTTTTTATCACCAGAGTGTTAATTAGGCATTAGGAAGAGACAAGGGGATTCCAGCAGATAAAAACTCCTCTGTCCCTGGGAAACCCCAAGCTGAACTAGACACTCCAACAATGATGTAAATCCGGACAAATTTAATTTATTGATGTAATTTTGGTCCATTCCTGTGCCAGTGGCTCCGTGTTGATCAAGGGGGAAGTTTCCAGAGATGCTCTCTGCCTGCTGCTCAGGGCACTGTTCTTCTTGCATGTGGTTTCTTAGGAATGTGCCTGCTCTCTCAAATGCCCAGGGAGCACTGCTTTTGTGGGATTATTACAGAACCTCCTGGGGAAAAGACAAATCAGGCTTTTTATCTGTTTTTCTGCTTGCCACAAGCTAGTCCCAGCTTCCAACCACTAAAGGCACTTCTGCTCCTCTCCGCTCTGTCAAAGGACTTAAGATGATCAATTTATAATGTCTACAGAGTGCTAGGATGAAAAGATGTTCTGAAAATGCTTTGGATGAAAAGATGCTGTAAAAAAATAATCTTTACCCTGATAGACTGATTAAAATCTATTGTGCCATGGATTAGTGGGTGAGTATTTATTCAGCTTATTTTTCATTCCTATGTACAGATGCTTTGGACCACAATGACCCCTTTGAAGTCATTATTGGCTCTTGCATCCAGGAGTAGCGCAGAGGGCACATTAATAAGCTGTGTATAGAAAAAGACAATGAAGTCCCCAAGAAGTCATTAAGAGTCTATTGTGTCAGTCAGACTGTAGCCCACAAAAGATACTGAATCTGTAAGCTAAAAATATCCTTTGGAAATGTTGTTGACACAGTTATTTTACATCGGCAGCAACATCCTCCACACACACACATGCTATCCTTCCTGTCCTGCTCAGAGCAATGTACGTCCTGGGAAGCATCTGGCTTTTCTTGGGATGCAGTGATCTCAAAATGGGCACTGTCTGCACCAGCATCTTCCAGCTTTGGCAGTGAAGCACAAGGGAAAATGGGAACTTAGAGTTTAACAAATACCCAGAGAGAGACTGCTGCTCTGTCAAAGGGCTGGCAGCAGAAGAGGACAGGACAGGACAGGTAAAAAGATGGGAAGGAAACAGGTCCCCACTGTGTTTCTGCCCTTTGTGCACCCAGAGGTGCTCCAATGCCTGAGCAAGAGGGAAAATTCATCTCATTCCAACTGCTAAGCTTATAATTTTGTAGTGATATCATCCCCCAGTCTGATTCCTACATGCTAGCTGGGCCACTGAGAGGAGGTGGTCCCAAAGGGAACAAACCTTGGCAGTGGATGGAGGAGCTCAGCTGACTCAGGGCTATTGCTCTGGGCTGTCTGCAGGCTCAAGCAGACATCACCACATTGTCAAGGCATTCCTCACAATTTCCAGGCTTAGGGAAAATGTTTCTTTTTTTTAACGGAAGCTGGAATTTGGTTGTTACTATTCAAAATCAAGATGTGGAAAGCAATGCACGTTCATCCCTTACTCTAGTCTGGAGAAGTCCCAAACTAAGACAGTTCACGTCATCCTTAATGTAGCTATCTCTGTTGACACAACAAAATTACACAACTCCCTCCAATGGACCAGCTGTACTGTAAAAGACGTAAACAATACCAACACAGCAGCTTACCCAGATACTGATACTGATCTGAAAGTGTGTAAAATATGACAGGTATTTCAATAAAGGGTTGAAGAAGTCCTTTAGTGGGGATCTATCTCATCCTAACATGCTCTGATCCTGCAAGAAGAGGTTGCAGAGTATAAACAGCCACAGAAACAAGCAAAGTGAAAGATGGGAATTGATGTAAAATCCAGTTCTGCTTTTCACTTTCCTGCTCAAAAAGGATAAGGAACAAGATTATTCCCTGCCTTACTTGTCTGTGGAGTCTCCAATATTGTGTCCAACTCATGCTGAGTAATGCGTATTGATTGCTTTGTTAGAAGCTTTATTGTTCAGTCCATCACCAATAAAAAGTTTATGTAAAACAAGAGCTGAAGAAAGCAAGTGAGAGAAAGTGAGCTGGAGAGTGCGAATGCACACAGGGGGTAAATGTTACTTTTATTTCTACACAGATAACTTACACCCAGATTTTAGCAGCAGGAATTTATTTTTCATCACTTTGGTCTAAAGCCTTTTGGAGGAAGGGTTTCTATTTTGTTTTTTTCCCTCTTGCTCCTGTTCAAGATTTCTCAGTTCAACCATGTACCAGGAAAGAAGGGGAAAACCAGGTGAAGATGCTAAGTTTGCATATGAAACTGAGTGGCTGAGCTGCTGAGTGGCTGAAACTGGTGCTGCATTTAAAAGGAATGGAAAAGGAAAAATGCAAGGATTTACAGCAGGAAACCTGATTTGGCACGACAGTTTTAGGACCAAATTTCTCTAAACACAGTACAGGTGATGTGTTGGACATAAGTACCAGCACTCCCCTTTACTTCTCAGCAGCTTCTGAGGTGAAAACAATTTCATCTTCAGGCCCAAATATTATTGCATGCTATTGCCTTCACTAGGATGATAAATGAAATGGGGCTACTGGTAAGGATACTCTATTTGTAAAAGGGAATGCTCCCCTCTACCAGCAGCTTGGCTGAGATTGACCCAATTTGCTCCTTAAGCGCTGGAAATACCCTCACCAGTAAGTAGGTATGGAAACAGCAGAGATGAAAGAGCTTTTGATGAGGGACCAAGATCCCCCCAGGATCCTTTTAGGGCAGGTATCCGTATCAGCATACAGCTGTGGTGCTGGCCAAGGACTGCGGTGTTCCCAGCTGGTGCCATGGCTCCCAGTGAGGTCCATTTGTGTGCCGCAGCCTGGCTTTTTGCTGAACCCAGCATCCCCCTGCAAGCTGCCCTTGGTGCTGGGTTTCCCTGCAAAGCATCCCAAGGACATTTATCAGTCTCGGTTCTTGCGGTTCCATTAACTTTTCTTGGCCTCAGACAATAAAGCTGTGGAGTTAATTTCATTCATTTAACCAGTGGGAAGGGGGTGGGGGTGAAAAATAGACAGAATGCATTTTCTTTTAATCTGATGGATACAGGATGCCATGCTCACATCTCCAGTAGTCACTAGTGTCAGCACTCACTGGCATCTCGAGCTTTGCAAATAATGACTCACTTGGTTCAGTGGTCAAACTGAAGCAAAATCATGGAGAAATAAACTGCTTCAAGGTTATTCAACAAGATGTTTTGACCCAAACCTGAAAGTTTACTTTATTTTAAGGCACTTAGTCATGTCTTTGTTGTTGTTTTCTTTCCAAAGTAACAGTGTGTCACGGAGCCGCCCCTGGCTGAGCTCCCGGGGCCGATCGCTGTGCTCCCCATCCAGCGCCTCGGCCTGGGATGAGCCCCCCAGGGCTGATCGCTGCCCTCCAGCCCACCCGGGACGCGACACCGAAGCGGAAGGGAAAGGGAAAACTCCCGGGGGGATGAGGGCAGTTCCCTGGGGCAGCCAAGGGGCAAACGACAGCGGCAGCGCCGAGCACCGGCTGCAGAGCGGGTGATGCTCGACGTGCCCAGCCCGGCCCGGAGCCCCTTTCTCTGCTGAGAGACACACATCATGTGTTAGGGAATACCCCTTCGGGTACTCTGGGGCACCTCTCCCGGCCCAGTCCCCTCCCAGCATCCTGTGAAAGTTAACCCTGCCCTGGCCAGAGCCAGGACACAGGATGAGGAGGCCAGGAAAAGTATCATAGAATCATAGAATTGTAGGGGTTGGAAGGGACCTCGAGAGATCATCGGGTCCAACCCCCAAAGTAGCAGCACTCTGTTAGGAAACAGAAATGTGGGAAAATGTTTGGTCCTCCGTTTTTGTTTCTTAATTATAACTTCTGTATTTGCAACCTAGCTGAAATTCTTCTCATGCTGAGTCTGAACTGCAAAGCACTGCTGATCACATCCCCCAGATGCTCTCCGTATACTGATGGAATAGATGTGTTCACAAAGAATGTTGCCTTCACCTCTTCCCACAATCCTGGTTTTGCCCAGGTGAAATGCAAGCAAAAAGCATTGTAGCAGAAAACAGCAAAGGGTCTGCTGGGTCAGCAACATCACTTCTGAAGAGTGGCATTGGAAGAGGAACAAACATGCAGCATCCCCTCATCTATTTTTTCCTCACGTAACTGCTATTTCTCCAGCTTGGAGGCTGCCTGGGCCTCTTCATCATCATTGGACTTGGTAGGGAGGGTTGTCCTCTGTGCCCCAGGGAAATTGGAGAGTGTGGATCAAAAGCATAACCATGGGTCATTAGAGGGGATGCCAGGTGGTAAGGAAAGAATGGGGCCCGGCAGATGTGAGGGCAGTGAAAGCAGACCCCCACCTCCCATTACCTGCTAGTATGACTAGTCTCCCTTCTCTTGGAATAAAAAATTTGCCCACTTTAGTAAAGCTTTAGTTAAGAAGCTGCAGGTTGGCATTGATAACTTGTAGTAAACCCAAATAAGGAACATTCTCTGACAAATCCCATTTACTCACGAAAACGGTATTGGTTACTTGTGTTGCTCTCCATCAATCATGCTTAGTTAAAGAAAGAATACAACAAGTCTGTACCTTGTGCTCCTGTCTGAAAACTTTGGGCATGTGTCACAACATGATTAAATCTCCCTTTCTACAAAGATACTCTTTAATGAATTACAAGGGAATCCAAATTCTGAAATGAAAGGAAAAGGAAGAAAATGACCTAAGGGGCACCCATGACAATAAAAAATTACTTCAGCTAAGGATGGTGTTGAAGGGAAACAACTTGCTGTTGATGTTATGAATCCTCCAATATGTCCTGTACTGGACCAACTCTTCCGTTGGTGTAAAAGCAATGAGTAAAAGCAGTGACAGGGCTGCACTGGCAGGGCTTCACCAGCACTGAAACAAGGCAGAAACACAGAAAACTGCATGCATGAAGGATGGAGAGAAAAACAGAGTGAGGAAGCTAAGAAAATGCTGCAGCTGTTTGAAGGCTGGGAGATTTGGTACAAAATAAACTTGGGTTACCCTGGAAGGCAAAGTGTATTGTGCTCAGTGGTTTGGCATCCACAAGAGTTTTTTGATCTTTGCTCTGGGTCTGCTGTTGGTCTGAGATAGCTGCTCTGCAGAGAAAGCTGTGGCTGGGCAGGTGCTTGGTGCACGGCTAACCGAGCCACAGCTGTACCGGAGAAAGGTTTCTCAGTCCGTTCAAAATAGGAGCTCAAGAGCCAGATAATCCTTGCCAAAGCCAGATGACTTCCTGTGGCAGATGTCACTTTGGACACGAGCAATGAGTTATTTAATCTCAACTACAGAATCCAACTTGTGATAGCTTTAACCTGTCCTATATCCACTCACAGCATCCTTATTTTGATAGGTACAGCAAATTCCTTTCATTGAATCAGGAACAAGAGGTTTTTGCTGTGTTTGAGTGAGCGAAAACCCAAATGATTCTCTTCCTAATTAGTCTAATGAGCCTTTTGGCTCTCACATGATGACAAGTAAATGAATTTGCCCTTTCCTTGACAAGTTCTTATGGGAATGATCCGAAGCCTTTCGTAACAATGCATCAAAAGTACAAAGTCATTAAAAACAGTTGTCCAACTATGAAATTAGTTATTGATTAATATTGCTTCCAGACAGCCATATTGTTCATTCAAAAAAAAAAAAAATTTCCAATGTTCATATTTCTTCATGAAAGTAGGTTATCGAAATACACAAAACATTTGGGATCCTGAGGTCACATATGACTGTATTTCTGTGCTCAGAGACTCTAATTTCTTTCATTTGGAGCTCAAAATGGGTCTTGTGCTTAGAAAAAGTAGTTGATTGCTGTAAATACCTCGACAAATCTCATCTTGGTATGGCCATTCCCAGCTGCAGAGATTGGTTTCTCCTGGAAGAAGCCTTACTAAAATGTGCAGAACTAGTCATCTCATGAGTCACAGGGACTTTGTATCTCCCAGGCTGTGAAGCAAGGTTAAAAAAAGAACAGAGGGCTCCTAAAAGTAGCTGAAAGGCCCGTGATCTGTGAATAGAGCCAGGAAATAACTGGGTAATCTCAAGTGTTATTAAGGGGCAGAAGAGTGGTATTAGGGAGACCAAGAGCTGGCTGTGAGCAATTGCCCCATCTCCACAAGGATGATTTCCCTGGTCACCCAGGCAGGTCAAGAGACATGTGTCCATGCTTTTATATATCATTGAGCCTCCATAATTCCTCAGTCTTTGGATGGACAAGAAGGAAAATTATGTAGGTGAAAAAGGAAAAAAAAAGGGGGAATCAGTGAAACAGTACTTGGAACACACTAACTGTAATGTCTGGGCTTTTTTAAGATTATGGTGGTCAACAGTGGGAAATGACTGACTTACCACAGTGTTTTAACTTTGTATGTTTAGAACCACAACGCTTTTTGTAATCATCTCCCTTGCACATTTGTCAGAATCTCAAAAAATTCCAAGTGCAGATCAGGTTTCATTTCTCTCTGAGGTAATTGCCCATCAGCATTCATTTGTGGGCTGAGCTGATCAGAAGTTTTAAAAAATGAAGTCCACATAAAAATCTACTTACCAAAACCAACAAGTCTGGCAAGAAAAATTCCTCAACAACTACTTATTTCCCTGAACCTTTGATTCTCAGAGGAGTCTGGTCCAGCAAATGGCACAGTTATAATGTTGTTCCTCCATTACAATTGCTTCGGAATGATTACTCTTCTATTTCATCTTCAGCTGATTATTCCCTGGGCTCAATTGGTTTCAAACGAATAAAATGCCATCTATTTGTGTTTTGGCTTCTGTGGGAAAAAGAAATAAAGTCTGCTTATTGTGATAAACTAAATAGATTGGTTTTGTTTGTGTGGGGCTTTGTTTTGAAGAATGAAATGATTTTGCTGGAACCAAAATTCTGATTTTTCCATATCTCTACAGCAAGTCTTTCATTGTTGATTTGAGACAAACACCTCTGATAGCTTGAACTGAATTTTGGAAAACATAACAGAAACTTTTTTCCTGTCTTTCTCCTCTCTGGAAAGGAACTGCTGAAATGCCCCACACATGGGTGCACACCCACACCCACAAAAAAATGCTAGTATTTATTCTTTTCACTTCATATCTGTAAGGATGAGCAATTGTTCAAAAAATGTTCTAGCTAAAAGATATATAGTCCTTGCCCTCTTTTTTAATATAAGGTGTTCAGGTAGTTTGGAAAAGTCTGAGATAGTCATCCAAAGTAAATCTTATCAGGTTTGCCTATTATTTCTTATCAAATCTGAAACATGCCAGGCATAATTTAGATTGAGATATTTGGCATTGCACAAACCTTTGCTACATGTCACTCAAATCCAAGTGATGGGCACTTCAAAGAAAACTAAGGTGCAGTTTTGAGCACTTTATAAGTTTCTTTGGACCACAATTTCTTACTCAGAAGCCCTCTAGTTAAGGCTTGCATTTCTGATAAATTCCCATGCATTATTAACTTAATTGGGCCCAACATCTATTCTAAGATTCTCATTAATATTTTTTAACACATTAAGGCATCTTTACCCTTGAGCAGTCAACCAAGTTTTCATCTTCATAAAAACGGGTTCCAAGTAATCAGACAATATCCAATCATTTCCAGTCCATAAGGTAAATTTCCTCTGTATTCTTTCAATTTTGCAGTTTTCTTACCAATCAGCACAATACATTTCTTCCTATGGATTATTTCTCCATAAACCTTGCCACTATTGCCAGAAGCTACTGCTTGGAAAGGATGCTCACTTGAGTTGGATGACATGTCAAAGGGACGATCTCAAGCTAAATGAAAGAGGACATAACTCACAGCTTTTTAGCAAAATTGTTCCACTTATTCTTGTAATTCAGACCCTTTACTGATTCTGATCAACTTTAAAATGATTAAAACACTGACTATTTTTGTAACACAGTAAGAATGTACCAACGATATAGTATTATTTACCAATACTGACTGGTAAATAAATGGTATTACAGCCCACTGATTGTTAAGCTACTTGTTAATTTATCTGTATGGCAGTAACATTTTGGAGTGTAACTAACTTCTGAATATTGCAGTCTGAGGTGATACAAAAAAAGTCATGAAAAAAAATGACCCTGAGCTAAAATGATTACTGGTGTTTGTTATGTACTGTGGCTGCAATAACAACAATAATTAGCCAGAACAATTATTGGGTAAAAAAGATATTTTTTTAAAATATAAACTCAGAAGGTTTTTATTGTAATTATCTAAAACTGAACTATGTAGATTATTTTGAGTGGGTAGATTTTTGTTTTGTATCCATGAAATTGCTACCATATTAACAAGATTTTCCAGACATTAATGGATTGATTTCTGTATAATTGTAACTATATTAATTCATCCCAATTACCTCTAAGTAAAATTTAAATTAAGTTAAATTGGAGAAATTAAAAATGTTTGAAAACCCTGCATGGAAACCTTGAGGCATCCTAAGATTGTCATTTCTCATCTCTAATATCATTCATTCTGCAGCTGAGAACACAATATAAGTGTTCTCAGTTTCTCCCAAGATCTGTAAAGTGATATTTTCTGTACATTTCAAAGCCAACTTACAACTTACAGGTCTCTCCATCAAGCAAATATGATTTTTTTTTTCTACTGATGGAAGAAGTGTGTCTGGATGTTTCTTCATTTCTGTTGGTTTCTTATTGAGGAAGATGATACATAGATGATCCATTTATAACATGAAGACGTTCAACTGTAAAGTCAGGTTTAAATTATATTTATGGTGGCATAGGCATTGGCATAGGTCTGTAAGAGAGACAGCAGTCCTGGTAGGCATAGGGCAATCTTCTGGCATCACAGGAATTCAGGAACAACCCACAGCTCTGGCATGTACCACTGCCCCAAAAGGCAAACACAGGCTGCTTACCAAGGCCGTGGCTAGGATGAGCCTTGCACAGGGTTTGGCGGCAGTTCCAGACTGAGATATCTTTTACCCAATCTGGGAGAACAAAACTGTATTCTAGCTTAGCTAAGGTCTGCATTGGTTATGTTGCACTGGAAGTTTAAGCTGAAACTGTCATCAAGTGGAACATTCTCATGACCAAGGTCTCCTCACCAGAGGAGCTATGCTGAAGTTTATGTGCAAACAGGAATTGGTAATAGAAATGTTGCACATTTAGGAGGTATTTAGACATTTTGGTATAGCTGCCATATAAATTCCAAATTTGCATGCTTTTCTACTGTGTTTTTGGGTTCTCAGCACCTGATATTTCAAGGTATTTCAGCCCACTTGCATCTTATTTCCTCATCTCCTGACTGGCTATCTCTTCTGAAGACTCCCTCCAAACCAGATTCTCCAGTATCTGATTTCTAGATGCACCCTAGGGTAGGCAGGGCCTTGAGCTGCCTCTCTGTTAAGGTGGTTGATAGGCTGCATTGATGTGGAGATCAAGATTTATTAATAGGGGGCAATCACATTGCCACTGCTAGCATATGATGTCTTCTCTGTAGCTGACTTTTTCAAGCCGTGCTAGCCTCTGTAGGCTTCAAGAGTTGGCCACGTCCTCTGCTCTGAAATGTAGCAGCTAACTAGAACTAGCAAGTATCAGATGAAATACTCAGTTTAGATCATCCATGCTCTGCTAGAGTTAGACAGAAGCAGGTCGCAGGGAGGAGAACCAATGAAAGCCATCCCCTTCCCTGCAGCAGAGTCATTCATATGGAGAGAAAGCTGCTTGCAGGGTGGAGATGGCTTGCAGAAAGGTGTCTCTTAATTGCATTTTGGTTCTGGACCCTCTGGTGAGCAGAGACACACTGGGAACAAATGAAAGTTTCTGGTATTAAGGAAAAAAAAAAAAGGAGGAAAAAGTTTTGCCTCTTAGAGCAGGGAAATAGTTTGAGGCTATGTTTTAATTAAAATGAATATCTGCGCTATCTTAATGTTATTGCCAGTTAAGTGTAGCAGGGTGATTTAGAGTTCTATAACACAATTATACTCCGGTAATGAAGCTCCGCAGAATTATCCCAGGAATTCAAAATGCAGAGGGGAGCAGTAGCTCTCATTTGTAACCATGTTACAACCTTTATTGTTACAGTATTTTCTGTTTTCCTCAAAGATTAACTCAGTTGTATTTAAGTCTCTGGTTACATTAAAGAGAAATTGGGAACGGGTGACAGGAGCTGTTTTACCGTCCCTGAAGCAGTTTGGTTCAAAATGTTCTTCTGCCAGCAGAGAGCTGGCTGCCTCAACCCGTTCGTGCTCTGGGTCTTTCTGCTGGGGACAGGGTGCTCATGCTTAACTGGAAGCACCCCACGCAGTGGTTTTGAGGCCTCACCTGCGGTTTTGCAGGTGAGGCCTCAAAGAGGTGAAGTGTTCTGGCAGGGTGATCTCTACTGAAGATGCTTTGGCAGGTGGCACGGAGCCCTTCAAAGACACTTTGCTCAACTCAGCTGCTTCTGGTTCCCGCTGGCGTGCTGAGGAGGTCTTGTTTGCTCCTGGCCTGAAGGTGCCTGTGAGGTACAATCCCTGCGATGGAAGGGCAGGGCTGCATGGGAGCAGGCACTCCCCTGCTCTGCTTAGTCCTATTCCATACTCGTAAAAAACCACATTTCAGCATCCTCACCTGTGCTTCCAGTGCAGCAGAAGGTACAGACATCACAAGAATTGCTGGAGTTGTGTATTTAGATTTACATGCTGTCAGGTTTGACCTCTGGGGAGTACCCGGGTCATGTCCAGGTTTTGTATCTCGGTATGCTTTACTCTGTGAGCCAGAAGCATTCATACTCCCTGTAAGGAAAACACTCAAATTCAGATTCACCCTTCTATCCACACACATGAAACACCTAATTTCTTCTCCCCAAGAATAATTTGGTCAGTCCAGAGCAGAGCCAGAGCGCAAGCCCTTCAAGTCCCCCAAAAGTCCGGGCTTCAGCAAGATGCTGAGTTGCAAAGTGAAAGCGGCAGTGTAGACACACCAAAACCTGCTCTCCCACAGGGACTCCTCCCCTCTGACTGAGAAGGGCCCAAGTTCTTTTTTCCAGAGATGGGAAAACTGTTTGGAGAAAGCAAAAAGACCTGTCAATCTTCATTCCCATTTGGAAACAAATTTGTTGGGCATTGAGGAAAGATGAAAACCGAAACGGAGCTAACTTCACCTGAGTTTTTGATTTGCAGCAAACAGATTAAAAGCAGAAAGGAATCGATATGATAATAAGAGCAATCCTCAGGAGCTTCTCCAAACCCCTGTGGCAGACCCTAGCAGTCTGATTAATCCAAGTAAACAGCCTGTGGATACTTTCATTCCCTGACTCTGTTGTGGGTTATTTTTTGCACAATTTCATGTCACAACCAGGGTCCCGACTGCTCAAATGAGGCATATCTACCAACCTTACAGGATTTTTGGTCTTCAAATCTAGCATCATATTCCTGCAGATCCAGAGATTCTAAGTCCAACCAGATGACAATATTTGGGACAGGAGGTGGAAAGAAACAAAGATTGGACAATAAATGTATGTTTTATAAATTTCTTCCTTGTGCTTTATGGTTCACTTTGAAATTGGGATGAAAGAAATGTTTCAAATCTGAGGTGTGTGGGATTTCTTACGTTTTCCAAATGGAATGTTTCTATTTGCTTGCTTGAAGCTAATTTTAGTTTGTCCTTTTCTTTCCTTTTCTTGCCACCGTGTTTCCTAGATCTTAGCAATAAGAACAGCTCTTTCATTCAGGCCCTGGTCTATGCACACTGAGATGTGCTTTTCTGCCTTCAGGCCTTCTAAAATATTATTCAATTGGGCAAAACGCTGCTCAACATGCGTAAAGACCTTGCCTTTCACCTTTAGGTCAATTCCACCTCTATGGCCCCAAAAATACAATTCTTCCATTGTTAAGCTTTACCCGAGGAGTAAAGGCTGTCACCTCACTGCTGTGTAAAATCCCACAGCTTAAGCTTCAATTCGAGGAAGAAGTGCACTGTTAGCATAAAAAATAGGTCAGTCCATTTCCTGCAGAAAACATTCCTCCTGCAAATCTTTGGTCCCTCTCCAATCACTTGCTAAAAGCTCATGACCGTGGAATAAAGGCTAAGGTCAAAAGTCCTGGAGCTATGAGACAATATCTCAGGATGCAGGTGTCCTTGGGCTCTGATTTAGGTTTCCATGTGTCTTATTGCATTTGCTTAATGATTTTCTAGGCACCTATGGCCATAGCATCTGGGCTGCTGCCACAAATTAAATGCAATCAGACACTAAATCAAACTGTCTACATCAGGCTGCAGAAACAAGCCTCCTCCTTCTGCTACCACAGTCAGACGTAAGTGACTCAGAAATGGCTTGAATTCATGCAGAGGCATTACTGAAAGGATGTATCTTGTGGTGCTCTTGGAAAGTTGGCAGGGCAACTGTGGATTACCAGGAAATCCATGCTCCTGAACTGGAATCCTTCCACCATGAATACCAGAGAAAATAGGGCTGGAAAATATCTTAAATTGCTTAAATATTCTACAGCCTCACTATATAGAGAATCTGCCCTTGGTCTCCCTTTGGGGCAAAATCTTAGGCATCATTTATGCAGCACAAGTCCCCGTGGTTCAGACACTGAGATTTTGGTGGTTTATGGCTTGTTATTAGATATTTATTCTCCCAGCATGACTACTTGAATTTGCAAGAGCACACGTTGAGGGAGATGCATACCTATCAGGACCCACTGCCCGGGGTGAGTCTTCGTGCCTGCGCTTGTATTTGATCCCATTTGGGATTTTATATTCTGCATGTTACTACTGGAGCTAGACACATACATGACCATTGTCTGCCTGAGCTCAGACAGCTGGAACGTATAAATTGCCTGATATAAAGAGAGAATTACCCAGAAAATTTTTCCGAATGGCATAACATAAATTCAGCCCTGTTTTGAGGTACGAACAAATGTCCTATCTAACACTATGACAATATGAAGTTATATCTGAAACATTGGCTCAGTGATAGTTTGTCAAAATAGCCACTCATTCAATTTAATCATATGAGGGTGAGGGAGAATTTCAGGGCAGGTAAAAACGTGTCTTCATGTGCCTGTCTGCTCGTGGGAGCTTTGTATCCCAGCTTGCTTGGAAAGTATTCCTACTTCTTCACGTGGGAAAGAAAGGTCACTGTCCCTGAAGGATAAATTCCCCCTCTCTGTCCAACAAACTCCAGGAGTCATTGGTCACTCTCGGATGACAGCTCTGAATTGCAGGGCAATGTTTGCTGCATTTATATCTCAGAGTAATTCAGTGGGCGTGTGGGAGTGGAGGAGAGTGTCATGCATTTGGCCGAGTTCATGGTGTGAAAGAGGCGTAGGCCACGGTCACCTCAAAAACACTGAGGGATATTTACAGAACAGAAAAAATCATCAGAAGCTGTTTACTGATTAAACTTGAAGCAAGCCCAGTCCTTCCAAAAGAGCAATCATCTGCTATTCATCATGGATTTCTGCAAGTCTGGATGCAAGAGCTATTGCAAAGCTCTGGAAGTCCTTCATGCTCAAAGTCACTTTCTGTTGTTAGCAATAATAATACAGTGGCCCTCAGAAACCTTGTGTGAGCTTTGTTTTATCTTCTGGACAGAGAAGAAAAGAAATCAAATACAGGCAGTGGATAGAGACGAAGTAATGTCCCTTCTGTCAGGCAGCAAGTCAGTGCGTGATAATTGTCTTCACAGACTGTATAATAACTGGTGCCTCTGGAGAGTAACCATCAACTTTTAATGATCATACCCATAACCCACTGAGAACCTCCAGATATAGCAGCATGGCAGGTCAATGGCAGGAGGGAAGAGGCAACAAGTTTTACCAGCAACCTGGTGACTCCAGATCAGGTTTTCAGTGATGTCACAGCTTGGCAAGTTAAATCTGATCTATTTTCCACAACAGAAATCCAAGTCACCGTGATATTTTTTCCCCTTTTAGATAGTCGTCTTCCATTAGGAAAAAAGTAAATTGCCAAGAATTTTGTCTTGCTCCTAGCAGAGTTGCTGTGTAGGTGGAACTGTCACATACTAAAACTGCTTCCAATCACCAGCACAACTCAAAAGGCAGTAACTTCCTTTCTCTGCTTCACTCTCAGTTTAGGAATGATTTTCCGATACACCTATAGCTTTCCACAGGAAACTGTCTCATACCTCAAACACAAGAAAGGAAAGGAAAAGAAGACCAGCTGATATTGAATGTATCACGGCCTTTATAGAGAACATGAAGCAGAAATCCTTGGAAAAGGCTTACCTGATGGAATAGCTCCTGTGCTTAGCTGAAGTGCACTCAGTAGCATTGGATTTGGAGAGAACAGGAGGTAAGGGACTGGATCTCACCGGGAATGAATGATACCATGTACAGACTCCTCATCCCAGAGACATCACTTTGAATATTACCCGGGTCACACAGTTACGCTCTGTAGCCTGGAGAGTACTTTGGTTATTGAAACACAGAATGAGCTATCAGGGGACATGGTTTTTAAACCAACTTGAACAACGACTCCCTGCACATTTTGCAGAGAGTTATTTCATCTCTCTGTGCTTCTCTCCTCTGTGTAGTGAGGACAATACTTATCATATGTACTGGGACACTGTAAAGCTTCATCTGCTGAAATTATTGTTGCTCTTTGTAACTAGAGAGTGTTACGAGAAGAGATAATGGAAGCACAAGTGAATTTCCCATTTGAGTGGTAGCCATTAAGCCTTGCAAGAGTCCTCTGGCTTTGAAGACATCATATCTCTTCACTACAGTGAAAGATTAGGCTTCGAGGATTCACCTTGCATATAAACCTAGACTGTGCAAGCCTAATTTTTGGCCATATTTTCTCTAGTGTTGTTATTTCCTTCAGAGAAAAGAAAGTATGTATTATTTGGACCTGCTTCCTAGTTTGAAATGTCTGCCTAAAAATACACGCTGTTCCCACTTTCTATCATTGGTAGAGACATCAGCATGTGTTATGCTGCTAGTTGGCAGGAGTCAGGAATGTGCATCTGAAATCCTCTTCTGAAAAGTTTCTTTGGAAGCCAGGTACAGTCTCATCTCCAATTATTTCTTCTTTATAGATGTTTGATACCTTTTGTGTTGCCTGTGTAGATATTTATATGTCCCTTGCTGGCTCTAAGCTGCCCTACATTAGCACATCCGTGGTATAACCAGATAATATCTTCTGGTGTAGGAAAATGCCAGCCCTTCAGTTAATAGCTGGGTGAATGCAAATGAAGTGTAAGGCTTGTTGCAGGTCTGTGCAGGAGTTACTCTGTGCACATGGATGAGCACAGGGTGCACACACGGCACAGAGGCAGAGAGAGATCGGTGTGTTTTATTGCATATGCACACATCAGCTGCAGTTCATGCACAACGCTGCCTCGAAATCACTGTGAGTTTTCTGTAAGGCTGATTTCATGTGCTCAGTGGACACAGTTTGCTCCTGCCCAGGACAAAACTGAAGAGGATGGACAAGGAAGACATGCACCAAAAAAAAAATCTGGATAGGGCAAGAGGTACCAGGAGAGAGGACAGGAGAAGTCCCCATGAAAACCAGGAACTGAGCCCTAGCAATCCTGACATTCAGCCAAGAGTTCATGTATTACACCCCCTCTCATAGCAGAAAGGACCATCCTCATCCAAAGCCACAAAGCCACAATACGGCTTTTGTAGGTTCTCAGCTAGGATTAGTCATGGACCTTCAAGCACTGTGGTGGGGTTAGAAGGACTGGTTTGTCTTGCCATTTCAGTTTGTGGGTTAATAGTGGGGTTTTCAGGTCTCAGGTCAGTCTTGTCCTGGTGCTAAGACTCAACAAAAAATAAACTCTTTGAAATGGAAAGCAGAACTCTGCAGGAAGCCAGGGCTGTAAAATTGTGACCAAAAAAAAAAAGCATTTTTTATTCATTAAAATTCAAATGCAGATAAATAACCAACTGCACCAGTGAGGATTATGGAACTTCTGTATTTATGAAGAAGCAGAAATATTATAAATATTGAGATTGGCTATTTCCTACCTACATACCTTTTCTTTTTTTTTTTTAAGAAGAGTAATGACATTTGCTAGTCCAGCAATAATATTATGCATTTATGCAGTGGCTTTCATCCAGAGATCTCCAAGCACTTTACTAACATTGGTTGGATGAAGATTCACAGAGCTCTTTTAGAGGCAAATAATGAATTATTGTTCCCAGTTTATGAATTGAGAAATGTTTGCACAAAAAGATCGAGGTTAATTTTGTCCAGACAAGAAGGCTGAGAACATGGCAAAGCTGTGGCAGAATCTGGGAGCTGTGATTACAGAAATTATTCTCCATCTGAAGGACTTCACCAGTTTTAAGATATGGTTAGAGGAACAAAAGTTGCTGCAATAACTGATGATCTGATCTTAAAGCACATCAGTCACCTCATACTGTCTATGTGCACATCGTAGGTTATGGTGAGAATGACTTATTCTTATGGATCAGCATCAATATTGTATGAATTGAATACATTCTTGGAATGGTAGATCAACTCAGAGTTGTGTACTAAATAGCTATGTTGCCTCGTGTATTCAGTCAGTTCAGGTATCTCTACATAGCACTGAATTATGCCATGTAAATGTCACTTTTATGGATAAGGTCAATTTAAAATATGTTCCAAACAGCAGCAGCAGCCACAACAACAAAAACAACAACCCAAAAGATGTTTTAAATGTTGTCAGACCTTCTCCTCTACAAGATTTTTTAATGAAATTTCCACCTGCTTTAAAAATAAATTCAGCCATAAAGATTATGTGAAGGAAAAGAAAATGTGTCAAAGTCAAAGGCAGAATAAATATAGACAGAACAGAACATGCATTTTCATTAACTTCTACCACTTATAAATATAAAATAATTAGATAATATATAACTGTTCCCTGCTTTCAGAAGGAAAATTGTTTTATTTTCTCAAAATATGGAAAAGGAGATTGGTGTCTTCCCTTGCTTGAACCAGGAATACGCCTCCATCAGTATCACAAACAACATCTGACAACTGGGAGGTTCCCTTTCTTGGGTTCAATTCTTTCCTTTTTTTGTTTCCCCCCTTCCTTTTTGCTATCTTCATGACATGTCTTTAAGAGATCAAGATCACTGGGCTGGAGAATCTCCAGGCAGTTAATTGGCTAAACTGTGGCTAAAACTTATAATGGCAGAAGAGATGTTGATGAAGAAGAAGAAAAAAAGAGAGAAGAAAAAAGTAGAGAGAAGAAGAAAAAATAAGAACAGCAGCAGCAACAACAACAATATTATGATGATGACAACAATGAAGATGATGAAGATTTCATTTGTGGATCCCCAAAGTTATTTTGTTTGTCCCCATCAGTGGTATTTTTGATATAGTAGGTTCTGGCTCAGTGTTGCAACCCGAGTATGTGCAGCAGGTGGCATTACGCTGCCCTGGAAACATTCACATGCCATTTTCAAGTTGATTTCACATCAGCATTGATGTACAGGTTGCTGCCTAGGAACTTCTCATTTAATCCAAGGTCTTGTCTCTCACCCACTAATTGGTATCAAACGCTATCAATCCTTTTCTTTCCATTTTTAAGGGCTTTAAGTGGCAGGGAATCCACAGCATTAAGCTGTTGCAGTGATTAATTACCACTGCTATTTAGAGTCACACCTCCATCTAAGTTTGAACGCCTTTGAGGCTTTACATCCATTGGGCTTTTTAAGAACATTTTAATTTCAATTTAAGAGTGGTTTGCTGACAAATCTCTACCCTGTGTAAGTACTGAAATGACCATGATCAAGTCATCACTCTGATCTTTACTTCAGGTAATACAACCGGTATCTTCTGTTGTAAACTGTCATTCCAACTCCCTCCTCAGGGGTGAAAACACAGCTCTCTCTGAAGTATGGACAGCCTTTCTCTTGACATGCACAAGACCACAGTTCTCATCCAACATTGTTAAAAATAGTGATGCAAAATGAGAGGTATCAGAGAAAAATCACTGGTATTTGCTCTTTTATTTAGGACTTGTATGCCTGATCCTTGAATTTCTCTCCAACACCAAGTAAAGCTGAGTGGTGGGGTAGTTTTGTTTTGTTTTACTGCTTTCTTTACCTGGCAATCACATTCCTAACCATGGAATATTGCTGAGATGAAGAAGGCAGGAGCAGGGAGAGCAGTGCCTGAGGCTTTTAGACTAACTAGGCATCGGTTTGTGCCTTGATTCATCCTGTGAAGCCATCGCTCCTTAAAATCCCCTTTAAGCGATTCTCTTTGGCAGCCTGAATCTACTGAACTCTCTACCCAGATTCTCAGGCAGAATCTGAAAGGGTTCTTGTTTTGTTTTCCCATGTGACCAGTACCTGCTATGCTGCTTCTCTGTTGCTGGCCCTCGACTGATGGATCTGGCGGCATCCAAGGGGAAGAAGGTTCCTAGTCCAATGGATTAATGATGCTTTGACTGACTGGGTGTTGTTTGATGTGTTGTAGATATGCTCAGTCTGTGTCTCGTGTCTCTTTATCTTCTCTGTGCAGTTATGCTGACAGCTTCACTGCTTCCCTCATGAGCTGGGTTTGCAGCAGAAGGAGTTTCTCAGTAGGAATTTTTCCTTTGTTTCATGGATTCTCTGCCATCCCTACAGCAATCTGAACTCTCTATGTAAGGAAGGTGCTCATGAATATGATAACCCACTTATAATGGAAAGTGGTTAACTTGCCCTTTAAGAAGAGAAAGATTCATATCAAAAACCCTGGTCCCAAAGTGTGAGGAGTGCAGAAAACTAAGCTGCTGCTCTGAAAAGTCTCATTTCATCCTGACTGCTGATGCCAAAGGCAGCTCTTCCATGCAGATTGCTTGGTATGCCCAAACACTGACATGTGCCACCACAGTGGAAATGGCTTCCTACCACCTAAGAGTCACACAGTGGAGAAATTCTCACTCAAAGCTGCCAGCCAGAGACTCTGCTTTCCACCAGTGTTTCTTATCATGTGTGGCACTATCACAATGTGCAGTCCAAGCTACAGCACAGTTCTGGGCTCTTTTCCCAAGCTTCTAAATGTGAGACATGCTGGAGGTGTGAAGACAGAAGTAGGAGCTTGAGGTACGTGAGTCTTGGCACATCCCATGAGGACAACAGATGACCTCTAGAAAAGACTTAAACACAGAAACAGAAAAAGAAAAAGGCAGGAGAGTCTGATTGTAGCAACACTTGGAATCTAAAGATATGAGATAAATAAGCTGCTTTGCATTGGGGTTTAATCCCCAGAGCTTGTTACACTGTGCAAGGTTCCTTTACCCCTGGGGTATTCTGTACTTTCACTTAGTTTTAAGCTCTCATCCTTCCATTTAGTTATTCAAGCCTTCAAGTTTCTTAAAAATTATGCTAAAACTTGATGAAGTTATACTCTCATGTACCTAGGTAAAATGTCAGTAAGGAAAGATATTGTTGGGTGGAGAAGGAAATTCTAGACTTCAAAATTGTCCCACTGAAAAATGAAGAAGTCTTTTAAAACTTTTCATCCCTCTCCCAGTTGAAATACAAATGAAAATCCTTCCATGGTTTGAATCGTGACTTTCTCTGTGTGTGTGTGTGTGTGTGTGTAGGACTAACTCAGATTTCATCCTACGTGGAGTTCTGAGAACATTTTTGATGCTCTGGTGATAAACTTCACTACCAAGAAAGTGGAACTACATAAAATCACAGAAAATAAATTTGAAAGTAAGCGATCTCAGCTAGTGCACCCCTGCCCCAAGGCTCAATCAGTTACATCTACATCTACATCTTTCTTGACAGATGTTTGTTTAACCTGCTCTTAAAAAGCTCTTGTGGTTCCAGTCTCACAGCAATCTATTTCAGTCCTTAACTGTCCTTAGCATTGGATGTTTTTCCTTCATGTCTAATCTAAAATAAGCAATTAACTCTATTTTCTCACCTCTTTGGAGACCCCAAAGATATGCTTTCAGATCATGAGACCACACTTTTCAACTGAGAAAGAAGTATTCTCCAGTCAGACTCCATGGGCAGCAGATCTGCCCTTTGAATTCAGATACCCCTATATTTGTCGTTGTATGCTTACACATCTTTCCTTGCCATACAGCCTTTTCACTTCTCTACCTCTTTCTTTGCATTTTCTATCTCATGGTGTCTTATCCTTCCTTGTCTATATGCCCACTTCTCTCCATCTCTCTTGGTTTTGCCTGTGTTTGCAGTACTCCCTTGCTCACCTCCCATCACAGCAGGTGAGAGCCCTGTCAATGCAGCTGCAGTTCCATTGGTTGATGTTGTCGGTAGCTGAACTGGCATATCTGATGTCAAGGATAGCTCTCCACTCTGTCCTACTGGCCTTTTTCTGAACCACTGATGTAAATATGTGGCAAAAACGTCCCTCATGCAGGCTGTTACTCTCAAATGAAAACATGACATGTCCATAAAATGTGATCTATGTGTAATCATCATACACATGCCTTCAGACAGGGGAGAGAAGTGACTTGCTAATTAAGTTTTACAATCCAGCGGTTGTGAGAAAGATAAAAACATGTCCCCGGTCAATCCATTACAAAGAGAACAGAACATCTGACCTTTTCATCCTGCCTTCCGTTTGCACTCGCTAGATCCATAACCTTTTCCAGCTGGAACGGAAAGTTCAATTAAGTTTTGTTGGCTCAGAAAACTGCCCGTGTCCTGGAGAGTAGATTAGGCACTCAGGGGCTGCAATTATCCATCTGGTGCCACTTCAGCTATAATATCTATATATTTATATACATACTGCCATCGCTTGCAAGGATAAACATTGTGCTGAGTTGCTCAGAGGAGGGTCACAAGCCTTTTTGGTGGGGACTCTTCTGATCCTCAGGAGCCAAACCACCAAGGTCTGCACAGGGTAAACCCAATGTCAACGAAGCTTCTGCCACTCACTGCCTCAGAGAGAGTATGTCAAAAGGGAAAGGATTCATCACATACCATGCAACCTTTCAGGTTTCCATCAGTGTCAGCCCTCTGATGTATGGATCTGCACTTCTTCACGTGCCAAGGGAGGCATGAAGAACCCTTGGAAATAATCTAATCTCTGTTAAGAAAGAAATTTTATAAATATAGACAGGTGTATATACTATATAGTTAACACTTTTGAGGACAAAGTGCTTGGCCTCAGCAAATAATTCATGCAATTACATCAAAGAGGAGGCACTGACAGCACCCAACGCATCAATCATCTGTCTGATCAATAATGCCTGGCAGTATATGCAATCAAACCTAATCAGGCTCGCATAGCCTCAGGATGAGAGAACATCTGAGATCCTCACCACACGCAGAGAGGCTGTAGCTTCAAAGGCTCATCTGAAAGTTTGCTGCTCAGAATTTTCCCTTTGGGGCTGATTTTACCCTGTTTGCAGATCTCTGACTCTCTAAAAGGGGAGCAAACACATCTTAGATCATCACGCCTAAGTTATAATGGAGTCCTTAGGAAAGGGGAGGCAGCATTCACATTTGTGCCTAGTACATCATAAAGCCAGTGGGCATTGCAACTCATAACACAAGGTTCTGCCTTTACCAGAATTTTATAAGACAAGCAACATAAATTTTGCCTTGTATAGGACACTAAGAAAGCTAGCAAACAGGCATCTATTTTTATTAAAACAGGCAGTCTACTGTGGTGCAAGTTCCTAGTAGTTAAAGTCAGTATTGTGAGAACCTAGGTTGTCCTGCTTAAAATGACAGAAGATGGCCTCTCCTTATCATTCTCATTCTCAAAGGAGTGCTGGGCTTCCTGCTTCAGAAGTACATGGGTTTGGGAGATGTCATTTCTGGCCTCCATCAGGAGTCTTTCTCCAGGGGTTGGTGAGCACAGCTTTCCCTCAAGTGGTAGTCACAGCCATCACGTCCTGTATTGCAGAAGGCAGACGTGCCTGCCTCCATTGACAGTAAGTCTTAGACATAGGAACACTCATGTTTCCTGGAGAGCAACCTGTTAATGACCTCTATTAGCATCAGAGCAAACATTTTGCCTAGGCAGTCTGGCTGCCCTGCTGACCACCTCTCTAATGCTAGAGCAAAGCCTACTTCTCTCAGCATAAAAAATATCAGAGACATGGACAGGAAATCTGCCACTCATCTCCCACCCTCCCCTTATTGCTGACTTGCATCTTTTCCTAAGAAAATAAAGACTCTGAAAGAGTCTTAGGTCACAAGTTTATAGTAGTTACTCTGAGAACTGAGGGAACCTTCATTAATCTACTCAAAAAGCTGCTTCTTCCATCCCACAGCACTCTGATGACCACCTCTGCTTTGATTCCAGCATCTCTCAGTTTCTTATTTTTACTTCACTACCACATGTGGAAAAAAATAAATCATCAATTCCTGAACTAATAATGTCCAGTAACGAGAAGCTGACTGCACCATGGGCCAGGAAGGATGTGGCCATGGCTGTTTGTGCTTCAGTGTCCTAGAGCAGGAGTCCAGGCTTATCTGCTCATTGCTCACAGCCTGCTTGGTGGCGTGGCTACCACCCAGATGTGCCCCTCTTTCTCCAGCGGATCCCACCCTAGCACAGCCCAATCTCCCTCTGCTTTTCCACCACAACGGGCTGAGTCTGCAGTTCTTTGGATATCTCCTGCCTTTTCCTGATGGTTTCTGTGCTGTGCCTCATTAGCTGCTCAGTTCTCTTGGGCTGGGAGACAGGAATCTGGCAGGAAGGTGTAAACAGCCAGTTTAATTGGGTGTTTAGAACAAAAGAAGCAGTGGCAGTGCTGTCATTTTCGAGCTAGCTTACAAACAGGCAGTTTGAAAATCATTTCCTCCCATCTGCACAGAGTTAAATCTCCCAACGGTTGGGAGCGAGCGTCTCTCTGAACATGGGAGAAGCAAACAAACAAAAAAGTGCCTTTTCAGAGCACAAGACAGTGTTTCTGTCCTGGCTTATATCCTGTCCTGTGCAATCATTTATCATCTGCCTCGAGGCTCTGCAAGGTTGGGACTACCCTTCTTTTTCTCCCCACACGCCTTGTGCTGGTGTGTGCTCCCGTTGAGCACCTCTCTGCCTTTCACCACCTTCCTCACGGTGACTTTCTTGGCCTGAGCAGTCGGTGGCAGGTGCTGAAATGCCCAGATGTGGTGACAACAGACAGATGTGTGGCCACATCACATCAGTCCCGGGAACTGGGACACCTTTTCTCTTGCCTCTCTTCATGCAATCCCCTATGGTTAGCAATCCCCATGAAATAATGTTATTTGCTTAGTATTTTTCCTTCGTGTGGTCTGTACTTAAACTGCTCTGTGTCTCTGAAAGAAGAAGGAAAAAAAAAACCCCAACCCTTACTAAAAGCTGTCCAGAGATGTCCTGCCTGCACCTATAAACGCAGATGTGGATTTATTTGTGTTGCTTGGAAACCTGCATCTGTGGCCTGTCTGGTCCCTTCATGTTTATTTAAAATCACATCTAATAGAAAAAGACACAGCCATAAGGCTCAAGAGTGAAAGTTTACCAGGGTCACTGGTTCTGCCACCTGAACTATTTCTGTGATCTGCCCTCCCAAATGCAACAAACCATTTCCATACAAATTGGATCCTGGTTATAGAAACACAGGATTTCAGCTCAGGTATCTCCCACCTAAAGTTTGCCCCTGCCCCAGGAATGAGATCCCTGTATGGGATGGGGGCAGCAGTATTTCAGGCTGATAGGCATCTTAGTTTCCCTAGAAGTGATCCTTTTTCTCCTTCCTGCTCAGAAGTTGAGTCCAAAGGGAAGGTATAAGCAGAAATAAACAGATATGGGGATGCCCCATATCCATGAATCCTGGATAAGTGGCTGCTGCATGTGTGGATAACCTGGACATGCCCTGGCACTGGCTGCCTGATGTGCTGCATTATGTTTCAGTGTGAATTGTTCAGGTATCTCTGCTCATGGCTGGATGCTGGCTGTCTTCTCAGGTACCTTGAGGGCCTTTAGGTGAACACATAGAATCACAGAATCATGGAATCTCCTGAGCTGGAAGGGACCCATAAGGATAATTGAGTCCAACTCCTGGCTCCACACAGCCCAGCCAGGTCAGAGTGTGCCAGTGCCTGACCCCCCTCTCAGTACAGAACCTCTTCCTCACATCCAACCTAAACCTCCCCTGTCACAGCTTCACGCCGTTCCCTTGGGTTCTGTCACTGGTCACCAAAGAGAGGAGATCCGTGCCTGTTCCTGGCATGCTTGAGATGTCCACATCTCTACCCATGTCCCTTTGCTGCTGCTGGAAATTTCCCCATTGGATGCGCAGACCTCACTATCACCCTGTGGGGCATGATGTGATAAGTGACTAGGATTTTTGTAGAATAAACTCACCCACTCCATTTTTGCTTATTCCTTTGTTCCTTGTTAGTGTATTTTGTTTTCTTACAAGTAAACTGGGGAAAACATCCTACTCCCCACGCCAGTTGTGTATCGTCACATAGAGAGTCTTTACATTTGATTTGGGGAATTGTTCCCTTCTTGGAGTAAAACTGCAAGAAGTTAATTCCTACACAACTACCTCCTGAAAATGGATCCAGGCTTCCAGTCCCGTGCTGATAACAAGGCTAAGGAACATCAAATTATAGATCCAGACATGATTTCCACCCTGGTTTGACAGTGCCTTAATTTACATTTAACCAAACCCCTTACTGTTCTCTTTTCTTTTGTTGAAATAAAAATGATCTAGAACCAAAACTGGAAATCTAACGAATTCTGAATGTAATGGCTTTGTAAATTTCAAACATGAGACAACTATGATTTACTGCTCTGCTTTTTTGTATAACCAAGGCCATAGATTTCTTCCACTTAACTGGTTTCTGCATGAACCTCAATTGAGTTATGGTTTAAGCAGGGACATGCAGCCTTTAACACCAGTCTCAGGATGAGCAATCTAACTACATTCCCTGAAAAGGATTTTCCAGTGATTCATCACTTTCACTGGAAGCCAGGTGACACCTTAATTCAGGTTTGAACTTCTCTAGCTCCACTTCTGATTGAAGCTAGAATTTCTATAGAAAGGCAGACAGAAAGTAAAGAAAAGGAAATAGCGTGTTGTCTCTCTGTCTTTTTGCATATCTCATTTCCCATCACAGAATGATAATGCAACAGCTGAAATCCTGAAATGAAAGGCTGTTTTGAGGATCTATTTAACATAGCCATAAGCAGAACGTACAAGAAATTTCATGAGCCTGATTCTGCTGACACTGCCTGCCTGAATCGGAGATTCACAGCATCCCGTTTGAGAGGAAGCAAACTTTCAGTGTGTGTTAGAACCACACCTCTGATGTTTCTGGAGTTCATTGCCTATCAATAAGGCTTTTTTTTGGACTGAAAATCTCGTGAACAAACCACAGCCATGAGGGCTTAGAGCACTGTCTAATTTTTCAGCTTCCTGCGCCGGGACTTGATTGTTTTCCATGGCCTTTTGTGCTCTTAGTTTATGAAAAATCAATACTTTAATATAGAAAACAAATCCCCCAGCTATCTATTTAGAGCAGTATTACCTCCAGCCCTGTTGCTCCTGCTATTCTGTTCGCTGCACTCCAAGAAACTGGTGCATGTGTTAACCCAGCAGGATGGGATCCCCTTGCTCAGGCAGCGTTAGGTTGCATGATGTGTGTGGAAAAACATCACATCACCTTCAGCAAAGGAGTTTGGTACCTCCTCTGAGCTTCTGCAACATGAATTTTGAATAACCCAAAGGGTGGAATTTAGACACAAACTGCTGCTAAGCACAATGGGGCTAACCAGGAATTTTCAGGTTTTCCTTCCCTTATGTGATCAAAAGGTAAAAGACTATTGAAATAAAGGCAAGAAATATTTTCCTGTATTTTTTCCCAGCTCAAAAATAAATAAAAGCCCAAACCAAAACACAAAAAGAGATGGCTTGCTGAAAATAAGGCTGTCAGTATTTATTTTGACATTTATGGGAGAGAAAACAGGTTTGAGATGTCATTCATTTTCACTAGAAGAAAAATCAAGATTCAAAAGAAAAGAGTTTGAAAATAATATATTCCAAGTGATTCATTTCAGCTGTGTCTTGAGTTTGTTAAGCTGGACAGCTTGGCTTGGGGTGAAAATTTTAACATATGTCATTTATCATACTGTGGTATGGCACAGCTGGTTCCTGGGAGGGCTCAGGGAATGGTTCCTCAAGGAAGAGCCAGGGCTCCCTGTGCAGGGAAGGGACTCTGGGTGAGCAGGGGGTTAGTGGGAATGGCAAAGTTGTTTTTTTTCACTTGAGTTTTTTGTCGATTCCTGCTCTGAGCCTGGGTGTCCCAGCGCAGAGGCTGGGGGTGTGATTGGTGACTGGCTCTGGCGGGTGTGTGGCTGAGCCCTCCCAGCCATCAGTCCCACAGCGGCAGTGACACGGGCACCGGAGACACGCTCCAGCTCCACATTCCCCCGCTCTTGCTCCCTTCCTGAGAGGAAGAGCTGCTGTGACAGAGCACACCGCTGAGAGCCATCGGGTCCTGTCCCTCCTGCTGAGGACACGAGGACCTCGCATTGGGCTCAGCAGGTGCTCTCCCCTGGCAGTGTGTTGGTGTAAATCAATTTGATTTTCCCCAGGACACTCCTAATGCCCTCCAATGATTGCTCATCACTAAAACAGATCTTTTCTTTCCTCTAACGCTTCCCACACTTTTTCTTTTCAAACACCAGGCTGGCTCAGTGCTGGGAGATGTTGCCTTTTCCTTGCTTCTCCTCTCTCAAGGAAAAGAGGGAGGGGGAAAACACAAGGACCACCTATTTGGAAAAGGAGAAACCCGTCACGCTGCCTTTTCTCTCATCCCTCAGGCTTCAAACTCAGTGGCTGTTCACCCCTTCCTCCCCCCCCCCCCCATCATTCCCAGCAATCCCCCTAAAACAAAACCAAAAGGGTTAGGAATAACTGGCTTCTGCAGGTAAGTAAGCAGCTCCCGTGTGCAGGGAGTTATTTTTGGCTAGGTATGAAGTACCACATGACACAATCTTCACAAAATGCCAAGCAGTCAAAGCCAGAGCTGCGTGCTCCTAACCTCTTGCACTGAGGTAAAAATAAACCTTAATAAAAGGGCTGAGGAGGCTTAATGGGAAGAGGAAATGCAAAAAGAAAAAAAAAGGAAAAAAAAAAAGAAAGAAAACTCTGTTAGGATGAGTCTCAGCAGATCCAAAAGGACACAATGGGGATGTCTCTGCATCTGACTGTCTCTCTTTTCATTGCAGGTCCTTGGTCCTCCAGGCCAGTACTGTCCATGCTGGACAGGGTTTGCAAGTGTTTGGTTCCTGCTGAACAAAAGGTTAAGGCATTGTCTCAGGATGCAATTGCCTGTGAAAGACAAGACACGGTGTGTGGCTTGTTACTGGCTACTGACATTGGCCATGGCTTTGTCAGGGACAACTGGAGATTTACTCTCCCATACCTTTATCCCTCAGTTTCACTTCCATGAATGGGATTTTAATGCCTATGGAAAAATGCTGTTCAAAAGATGGGCACACCATCCACAGCAGCAGTGTCCCGTGTCTTCAGTACACTGAACCTCAGTCTGCAAGTGATAACCCTCTCATGCTTGGTATGTGGATGCTTATGAGCCTCAGAAATGATCTTACAAAATGTGTTTGAACCTTTTGAAAACTGTAGTAAGGGTTTTCCATCTCTGGCTCTGCAATTTCAGACACTGCATAGTTATCCCACCACGCTGACTTCACTTTACTGCAAGCTTCTCTTGGAGAAGTCTATCTCAAAGAGCTAGAACACTTTACAAGGCACCCTGGCTGCCCTTCATGTTCTTACTTCCATCTCACTCCTTTTCTTGTATTTTTCCAGGCCTTTTCCCAGCTGTTTTGTCAAAGCTTTTCACAAAATAGCTGGCTCTGAAAGAAAAAACTAATAATCTTCACCACCCAACTGCCACAAAGTCCAGCACTGCAGGAGGTCTCTATGTGACTATTATCTTTAAAACAAAGGCAACACTAAACCAGTGTGTCTTCCCAGACATGACACACTTCCCTTTCTATTTATGCATAGATCTGTCCCAAATGGTCCTGAGAAAAGTTAATCAGCTGGAGGGTGAAAGTCCTCCTGGGGGGACTGTGGTTGTCTGATGGCAAGAGCACTGTGGTTCTGGGGAGTATGCTCCTCTCCTGCTCTTCTGCAGTGCTCTACCAAAGGAAGGTTAAGTCTGCCTGCTAGGCTGGGACTGTGGCTGTTGTCAGGGGTCCTGGGAAGGTCAGGCTGTTTGCATTTTTCATTTGCCTAACAAATTAGTGCTCCCAGAGGCAGGATCTATAGGCAGCACTGCCAAGATGGAGCAGCCCTTGACTGTCCCGTGTCTCAGCTCTGTTGTCTGGCTCTCTGCTACCACCTCCACTGTCCTAGGCACTGAGCAGCTGAGGAGCAGCATCATGACCCAAGGTGATGCAGAAGGGATTTTAGAGGGGCCTCAGTGCATGGAATGTGTCTGCTGAAGGTGTGGATGCCCATCCGCATCCTCATGATGCTCAAGCATCAGGACCCAGCAACGAGGGACAAAGCTCTGGCATAAAATGGGGAGGAAGCAATGGTGGTTTAAGGTTGGAAACAGCTCAAAGGAGAAAACACAAATGCTCTGGGGGCTGTATGGTTCTGCAACTTCTTCCCTGCGTGGTCCAGGCCAGACTGATCAGCCATGTCTGAGCTGGAGGGGGCAGAAAGTCTGGCCTGGGGTGTCCCAAGCTTCCTCTGCCCCACAGAGGAACCAGAGGAGAGATGTAAAGGGGAAAGGTGAGATGAATTTTTATGCCAAGTCCTGTGCTGCCTGTGCAAATCTCACCAGGAGTAATAGCAGAAGGGTACTAGTCAGTGCAAATAGAAGGCTGTGGAAGCCCTTCCCCAAAGGAGAATGAGGTCCAGAGTCAGTCGATGTGGGGTCTTGAGGGGAAACATGGCTTTGCTCAGGACTGGCCTAAGATCAGTAGTAGTCATAAAACAGAAGGTGGCATGTTTGAAGGTCATTAGTGATTTATCCTGCTTTTATATCTGCAGACAACATTTTTCAAACGGAACTAAGAGAGCAGGGATTAAAAAAATCCAATGAGAAATAATAATTAAAAATCCCAGTGCAAAAACAGAGCAGGCAGCACAGGCAGTCTGACAGTTTCAATTTTCACTTAGACAGTGCTTCTCAGGACTGATAACCTTCTCCTTCTGCTGACGAGCATCCTTTCTCTGCCATAAATCCCAACCCCCAGCAGCTGCTGCTCACCTTTATACCCTCACCCCGGCCCCAGCAAACCTTTATGAAGCTTCCCAGGGCTGTGGGAAGGAATAGACAGGGAGGGAATGACGACGGTGTGGTCCCGTGCTGGAGGGAACTGAATGTGGAGGCGGCTGTGGGTAGGAGCAAAAACTCCAGCATCATCAGAGGAAGAATGGATGCCATTTCTATTGGGTTAAAATGCCTATTTGAGCAGGGGAGTTGGATTAATGGATTATCAGAAGTCCCTTCCCACCCCCAATTCTTCTGTCCTGTGACCCTGGGATTCTTCTGAGGAAAGAAGACACAGACAAGATACTGAGATGCAGGAGTCATCATGATGTCATGGTTGTCTCTGAAAAATAAATAAACAAAATAAGTGGCCCGTGGTGATGGAGCAACAAATAGGGGTTCAGTATTGAGACTGCTGGACGCAGGCATTTTCCCTGTTTTTCTCTCCATCTTCTCTCTGATGCATCTTCAGGATTGATGGATGCTGACCAGCACCACTGCATAGGGACACCTTAAAATTTTAATGTCTCATGCTGATGGTGCTACTACTGGGGCAGAACAGAGACACCCAAACAAACAAACAAAGAGTGAAAAAGCCTCAGGAACTGTAACCCCACCCTGAGCTCAGGTGTCAAATGCCCAAACCCTGGCATCACCTCCCTTTGCCTGACAGTGCCTCCCAGTTCATTAACATTCCCAGTAAACCTGAGGGAGTGCAGGAAAAGTCAGGGATCACAGAGGGAGAGAACTCAGAATTAGAGGTGGACCTGAACCAAACCCCTGGGTCAGACCAGAACTTCACTAAAGGACAAGCAGTGGGGTTGAATTTTGCAGCTCAGCTCAATCTATAATTCATTATGTATCTCTGGTATTTCTAAGAAGGCTACAGCTGTGATATTTAAATGCCAAACCTTTGTGCATTTTTAGACTCATACTTTTGTTGTTGTTTTCTGACGATCTGAAATAGTTTTTGCTCCTCCCTGCTTCCTAATGAAACCGGAGAGGGAGAAAGTGCTGCCAGCATCCTAGATGGGCTTGATTCTTGTTATTGTAATATCAAGGGCACTTTGAATTAGTGAGTCTGGAGTTCAAATCCAGCTAAGGGTTGGTTCACCCTTAATTTCCAGGTGGCATTTTGCTGGGTAGAGAAAATTTGTAATACCCTCCTCCCCTGCAGACACACACCCCTACCTTAACAAGCCAAACTTTGTGATGTCCATGGCTTATGATTTTTACCACTCTTTTTTCCCTAAGGATAAACAGAACAGAGAGACATGAACTGATATTACCAATTGAGCAGATAAAGAGACATCTGCAATAAACAGCATGAAACAGTCCAAGAGTGAAAAGCAAAAGCAGAGTGGGAGAAGGCGGTGGCAGTAGAGGGAAAGCTAAATGACAAGAAGTGTTTCAAACACATGGGGATCAAGGGGCCAGCAAAGGCATTAGGTCCCCAGGAAATGGCAGAGACAAGGCGGTTGTGAGAGCGATGCTGCAAACACAGATACCAAATTAATCTGCACAATCTGGGCTGAGTTTCCTCCAGTGCAGAGGCTGGGCTGGCTGTGCTCAGACCCAGAGGAGCTGCTGAATGCTGCCACAGTAGAGAGATGCCACCAAGATGTCTTCAGAGCACAAAGGAGCGTGTGGTTTAAAGCAATGCCACAGCTTCGGATTTGGTTCGGGGCATCTCACCCAGGCTGGAGCTGTGACTCCTCAGCCACTTTAAGGGGACTCAGGCAGGGCTGCTGTATCCTCTGCCTCATCCATGATGCTCTGCCCCTCTTCTACATCAGCACTGCCTTCTGCCCAGGGAAGATTTTGTCATTTCCCTGATCCTGTGCAGCCTCACAAGTAGGGAACAACCATGGCACCACACATGGAGTCCTCTGATCCCACTTCTAAGCTAAAAGTATTTATGGGATTTGGTTTCTTTTCTTTTTCATCCATTGTCAAGATTGTCAAAGAAATTTGTGAGCATTCTGGGGGCTGGTAAATTTTTATATATAAAAATATGCATATATGCAACAATTAGTTGAAATTCTTCTCATAAAAGCTAGAGCAATGTATTCATTGACATTTAACCTCCTCCTTCCCCTGTAATCAAAGTCTTTTAAATAGAAATTGCATCAAATTTGATTCCGTTTTGGCAGTTACATCTTTTGAAAGAAAAAAAAAAAATGATGGAAGTGAGAGAAAAAGTTCTGAAGTCAAACAGACTGTGACAAAGCAATATGTATCTGCAGTGGAGAAGAAAAAGCCTTCTAAAAACTGATCCTGTGGAGCCCTAGAATTATGATGTCAAAGGAAGGAACACAAGGAAAGGAGTGGAAGAGGGAAAGAAATGCAGCAAGAAAAATACCAATGGGGTTAAAGTACAGTGATAGTGTCCTTCATAATGCCCCGAGCCACGGTTGTGCTATAACCTAATTAGCATCAGCCACCACTAACGGAGGGCTGGGGGCAGCTACAAAGCCTGTGGTGCTGCGGGAGGTGAGGTGAGTGATTCAGTAATTGATGCTTTTCCTTCAGACGCAGCATTAAGCAAACAGTTGCAGCAGGGTACGAGGTGGAGACGGGCTGAATCAGAAATGAATCGACCTTTCAGAGGAAAATGTACGGTGAAAGGCTGCATTCAGCCAAGTCTGGGGGTACCTAGTTCACCCGAGGAGGGACGGTGGTTGCATTAGCCAAGGCTGCTCTGCCAAGCCTTTATTGGATTGTGAGAACAAACGCAGGAGCCATTGCCTTTCATATTTTGAGTCATACGCCCCACACAGGCTTCACCCAGTGGCACAAGCCATCCTGACATGTTTGCGGCAGGAGCACAGCATGAGGATCCCTCAGCTTTCGAGCAAGAAGCCCTTTTTTGTCGTGCAGTGCTTCCACTGCTGCCTTTCTCCAGCTAGAGAGCAGCTTGTTGCGAGGTGATGAGTGGATAGCCTATCTCCCTCCATGGTCTGAAAAGCCCTTTGGGCCCCAAAGGAATGAGAAGCTCCATACAATGCTTTTATCATTATTAATGGTAACACTTGTATTTAGAGAGAGATGGAGAAGAGATTTGGGATACGTGAGACCTGTAAGTCTTGATTCCAGCAGTGGGAGGGTTATAGATACTGGCTACACTAATCAGCAGCAGAAGAGGGAAACCACCTAGGGAATTGTGATTTAATTAAAGATAGCTGCCATGGATTCAGAAAGAAAAAAACAACCCCAGGAAGTTGTTTGAGGGAGCACACAAAACCAAGAAGATGCCAAGGCTGAGGAGGGAACTGCTGTTAACTTTGGCAGGAGGGAAACTGTGAATAGGCATCACGATGTCTCTGCTGAGCATATTCTGCCAACCATCAGGGTGGAAAGTGGTGGTGTATCTGTGCAGAAAGCACAACTGGAACGAGACACCAGGCTACGGGATGTGTGGAAGGTCTTGGACAAGCACTGACAGATATATGGTGGGCAGGGAACCTGTGCCAGCTTCCCTAGCTGAACCACATATGCAGACACAAAAACTGTTCCAGAGTCCAGGACAACTTTCCTCCTGACAGCACCTATATGGGCGTAGCAGCTTTTGGCACTGAGACAGTTCTGCAGTCATCAAGCTCAATGGTATAGAGAGCACGGGCTCGCTGTGGGCTTGGGAAGAAGATAAATCAGATCACCTATTCCTAAATATTTTCTTAATTTTCTCTCCTTAATGCTTTCCTGCTCCTTCTGAGAAAAGAGCTGAGTGAGGGAGGAGGAAAACAGTGGGTTGGGCAGTGGGTCCTCCAAAGCAAGGGCTGTGAAGAGAGAGGTCACATCTATCTGAATTTTCTCTTGGCTATCCAGGGAGAGATATTTTACGGGAATAGGGCAAGATTTTTTATGTGAAGAGGGTAAAATCCATCACTGTCAGAAACAAAGAGGAGGTTAGAGCAATATTGCATGGAGTAGGGCTTCCAGCTATTTCTTCTGACTTTAGGAAATAAATCTAAAAGCTTGAGAAGATGTGTACTGTATGCATCCATTATCAAGGAAAATCTCAGAAAAGGATGAGTTCTTTTTTTTCTACTATATTATTTCCAGCCCTTTATTTCACCCCCAGACAAACATGTTTGTAGGGAGGATCTAGAGCACATTGCTTTGTGTGCATTTTTGCTCCAACAGAACTAAAATTCCTGGAAGATATGATGCTAGGCCATTCAAATTTGGAAAGACTCCATCTCAATGGCTGGATGCTCCAGTGGACTGGCCAGGAGGGCTGGTCTGGGTTTTCAGGCAGGTGCCCAGATGCAGAAAGTTTTGCTCTTGTCAGAGCAAGGACAACGTACACGTTTTGGTCACCATATTGTATAAGGAATATCATAAAAATCAAGAAAACATTGCAAAGTGCAAACAGCATGACAGCACTGCAGCAGTAATTGAAGAGCTTGGCTTTTCTCTAAACGGGAGAGAAACAAAGTGTGTCTGAAAAAAGAAGAGACCTGTCCAGATCATGGTCAAAAGAAGGAGGCTTGCTAATCCATGGCAACCCTTCATTTCAACTGTAGAGCTCATTTCATGACACTAGAAGTCCCAAATACAGCTCAAATGACCTGGATTATTGTTCCATTAAATGTATTTGAGCATCTCTTCCCTCACAGTGGGGCATCCCTTGCTCTCTGGTCCTGTTAGTGGTTAACAAGCTCTGGTGCTTCCAGAAGCTCCAAGGGAAGCCAGGGTTGTGGTGTAGCAACTGCTTTCCTCAGCAAACCTTTTTGTTGCCAGTCATCTGCGAATCCCAGCACAAGCAAACACCTAACGGGGAAGAAGCCTGTGCAATGCCAGAGCTGTGCTCCTGGCAGGTTAGATGTACTGCTTCATTTTACTTCTGGGCTCTGGGCAATATTAATTTTTTAAGGCAAGGTTAGATCTCAAACATTTGTCAAAGGCATCACTGGTGAAGCTGAGATCCATATCTTTCCCCTGGCCACCCCTTTTTTTTCCTGCCTCATCTTAAGGTACTCCAGCCCATCCCAGAAATCACAGCTTTCCTCTTTACCTCCCCCTTGGCTAAGCCATCAGTCACTACCGATTATCCTCTGGTATAGAAAAGGTGATGACTTTACCAGAGAGTCCTGGAAATGCCTGAGTGGGATCCTGTGCAGCCACAGCCACATCCGTGCCACCAGAAGCCCAGGGGATGCTGTCCCACTCACCTGACTGCCATGCCATCTTGAGCCAGCCTCAGGGGGCAAGACCTCTGCAGGAGGCACCATAATAAATGGTCCTTGGGTCTAGTCCTTGATGGGAGCAACCCCAGGATGATATCCCCAGGGAATCAGCCTTTGGAAACACACTAGTAAACACTAACCTTTTCATGAGCACACATCAGAAGGTTGTTGTTGAGTTTTGGGCTTTTTTTTTCCCTTTCTCCCCTTCCCCCCCTCCCTTTCCCACCCCATCTCCCTTAAAGGGAGAATAAATTAAGAGTTTATCTGTAATTTTCTCAGCAGGACAACTGCATTGAAGTGCCAGGCAGGATCCCCCATTGTATAAATCAATGCATTTTATCACAAGCTCGGGCCTTCTGGTAATAAACTAAACAAGAGCTGCTGCTTTCTTCATGGATGTAATCAGCAAAGAGGTGAGCACAAGAGCTTTCCTCATACTGACAGGGGGAGGCAGCTAATTTGACCTGGAGTGTGGATTTAGTCTCTCCTGCAGCGGAGCTGTTTTTGCAGTTATCTCTCCAAGTCCAGCCTCTGTGGCTTTCTGTCTTATTTCCAGTCCAGACATGCTCTGGAAACCATTACCATATTTATAAAGGTACCTGGACTCGCCGAGCATGCTTGAAAGGGTTAGAAAGACCTATCTGTTTTACCAGCTGTGCAGCCAGCACCTGTAAGTGAGAAAAGGAGGAGAAGGGGGAAAAAAAGAGAGGTTCTTCTGTGTTTGGTGTGTAGGAGAGGTATATATGGTCCTTCAGAGGTAGCATCCATTAACACTAGGAAGCAGAACTGCCCCTCTTGGCTGGGTAAATCTGCCCTTGATGGGAAGTAGCAGGTTATCACAGGACCCTATGTAGATTTGCCACAGTGGTAGGGCAGATTTCCAGGAGTTTACCTTCTTTCCTGCATTATAGGGCAGGTAAGTGGAGAATATGAGCTGTGACAAGATCTGGGGGACAGGGAGCAGGAGGCGGCTGTGTTGCAGGTTCTGTTTCCAGCCTCCGGCATGGGTTTAATATGTGATTTTAGTCAAGCAAGAGGATTGTGATGGTTAAAACACAACACATCATCTTTAGCAGCTAATGAGCTGGTAAGAGGCCTTAAATCCTTGGACAGGAGATGTCTGGCATCTAAAAAACCCATGATCACAGTTATTCTAAATAAAAGGTTCCTGGTATGTTATCTATGTTTCCTCTGTTATCACTCATCTAATCCCTTAGTGGTCTACTAATCCTGAAGACAAAGGGGATGAAAAATAGTCTTGAATAAAATTGCATGAATTACATGAGTATAATATATTATTGCAAAGAGTCCATTGCTTGGCCTGGGGCATTGAGGACTTGCTACTCCACAGCAAGGACATTTGGGGAGCGTGTCTTTTTGGGGAAGCCTGCAGGGGATTCCCATTCCTCCTGAGCTCACGTGCTCACATTTTAACAAGAGTATCTCTTTCTGCTGCTGGGAACATGCTGTTTCATCCTGATCTTTGAAGAGAAGATGATAGAGTGATGATAATGCTGTCTTTCACATGTTAGGTGGAAGAAGCAGCTACACAAGCCACAGGGATGGCTGCCTGCGCAGAGAACAGGTCATATTTGCCAAGCATTTAGTGGGCCTGAGCAGTGTGGGCTAAAAAAAAATACTGTAAAGGTTAAGGAAAAAAAAATAAAATCTTTGGGCTTCTTGGACTTGTCTTTCTCTAGTAGTACAGACTTGAAGAAGATAACATGGAGAGATGATTCACTTTGCTTGCTCTGGTCAGAGCAGATCAGTGGCTACTTACACCCTCTATAAGAGAAAAGAAAAAAATATTGATCCAGAGTTCCCACATCTATGATCTACATCCTTGTGCTTCCCCTAAAGAAAATTTATTGCTCTCCATCAGCAATAAATCAGAGGCTGGACTTTCCTGCTCCCTCTCAGACAGATACACTGTTGTACAGCATGAGAGACACTCACAGAAGTGGAGGATATGAGGGTTTAACATACAAGCAAGTTCAGGTAACAGTTCAGAGCTAGGAGAAGAAAGACAGATCAAGTGCCAATAGGATGGAAAAAAATACTCTTTTAATTATATTTAATTCATGTAATAGCTGCATTTAGTATAGTAATGTATAAATAGATACTTACTTATACTAATATTTATAAATGTACGTATAAATATGACATTGTAAATATATATTAAAGCCAACTAAATGAATACATATTTATAAGGGAATATTTAGTGCATTTAATAAACACAGAAAATTTGCTGCCATGCTGGAGGAGAAAACAAGGTGAACAAAATCTGAAGCAAACCGAAGAATAAAAATAACCTTAGATTGACACTGTCTCCCTAATGGATCCCAAAGCTCTAATTCACACACACATGAGAGGTTTGGTTCTGGTGTGCAGCAGTCTCTCAGATGAGATACAGTAGTTTGTAACCAGAATATCAACACCCGAGCTGAGTGCAGGCTGGGAAGTGAAAGACTGCTGCTTTCTTTCAACGAAACTTGGACAAACTCCTTAGATGGGTGAAATTATTCCCAGTTTATAGTGAATAAAAACCTAACCACTGTATCCAGCTGAGAGGATGTCTATATTAGAGGCTTGTATACAGGGGAAGCATAAGCTTTCTAGAGTTAGATAACATCGGGTTGGAAGTCGATGAGGACTACAAAGCTCAGAAAAAGAAAAAGCAGAATAAATTTGTCCACTCTAAGCAGCACACTGCTCATTTGAAGTGAGCTTGGGCAATACTGCTGCATAGCCACTGAACCCTGGAGCAGTTCGGAGAGGATGGCATTTGGGTTTGACCCCAGGGTTAATTTAGCCGTTCTTGCAAAATGAGAAATAGGAACCCAGGTTCTTGCCTCCTTTGCTATAGAGTCAGTTGAGTGACAGGAAGGTAAAACTGGCATGAGCAAGAATTGGGATCTCTAATAAACAGGAACTACTAGGAGCTTTCCAATACTTGCAGATGAATGCTGCTCAGAACAGACTGGGACAGGTGGATGGAGAATATTCTCTCCTGGGTTGTTTCCCAGACTTGTTCTGGAAACAGCTGGGGTATTTACTGCAGGAATTCAACCCTGGGATAATGCTTCTTGCAATCCACAGGTATCTTAATTTCTTCTACGTGCTTCCCTCCAAAGGAATTTCTCGATGACAGATGTGAGCCTGGGACTGTTCTCTGTGCAGCATGCAGAAGTCCCCTCTGGTATGACACCTCAGACACAGACACACAGAGCTGCACTGGTCATTTCCCACCTCACCCTCACCAAGAGAAGATTTTCTCTCTCCTATCACTTTTTGAGGTGATTATTCCTCTGCAGCTGTAGATTACTTCTGTCAAAACCTCGTCCACGGCGGCATTGAAGAGTTCAGAGCTGCTCTCAACCTAAAGATGCTGGATTAACACCAGGCCTTGACTTAATTCTGCTCAAGCATTTCATCCTAGTCCCTCTCTCATAGCCACCTCTCCTAATCCTGCAGTTATTTTTATGGTCCTTAATCTTTCCAAGCCCTCATGTCTCTGCCCAGGCGCTGCGTGGAGCAGCCTGTGGCTGCAGAGACACGACTCGGTGCAAGAAGACAGACGTGTATTTTGCTCAGGTGGAAAACAACTCCAGAGATAGATACAACTTTGGGTTTTATCCTTTTTAAAACCCAGCCTTTGGAGGAGTGCCAGCCGATTTTAATACGCAGGGGACTCGAGTATAGTTGCCAAAGAGGGGGATGCAGCCAGCTTTGCTATTACCTTCGCCACAGACAGGAAGCCATTCAGCCAGACGCCTTTTGAGCGAGAGATCAGGTCATCTCAGCACTGACTCAAAAGCAACCAACCCCTCTCTCATCACTTAGATTTAAATCAGAGCTCTTTTTCCCACTCCAAGGTCTCATTAATGCCCCTGGACTCACGATAGGAACAGTAGAAATGTAGTCTCCGTGCCAGCTTGGGATTGTTATTTCCGTCATACTCAGCAGGAAAACAGAGCACTGCTTGGGTTGGCAACTAGATTAAAACAAACTGCGGCACAGGGCTGGATCTCAACCCTCCTACTTTTCAGCAATGTGATTTAACCTACGTCCATCTTCCCTCTCCACGCAGGAGGAACATCATGGTATCAACATCTGTCTTCAGCACTTGCTGCTCTGGGCCTGCTTCGCATTCTGGATGGATCAGTGAATGAACACTTCTCAAAAGCTATAAATACTTTATGAATTTCTATCCACTTACTTTAATGGGGGATTGTAAAAGCATTTAACCATATTACACCCAATCTCTCAGACACTGCATTATTTCAGCAGAGCTATTTTATTAGAAGCAACTGGCACAGTTGCTGGGATATTGTTTAAATATATATGTATAATATATATACATATTTCTCAAGCCACATGAAATCAGATAGCAGGGAAGGGGAAATAGCCATGGAAACCCTATGTCTCAGGATCGTTCGGATGCACTTGGAAGGTTTCATTTGCTGTGCTTTGCATGACTGCATGCAGGCTTTTTAAGTGACTGCTTTTATGGACTGGGCTGAGACTCGAGTCTGGATGTCTGATGGTCTTTCCCCTCCAAACACTAAATCCAGATGCAAACATGTGGCATTGCTTAGAAACACAGCCAGAGAGAGTCCCTGCTTCTCAGCCTGAGGTATCCCCCACTGAGGACCCCTCAAAGTCTGACTGGGACTCAGCTGTGAGGGTATCCCCTATTTGGCTTTTGCTGGAGACCAGCAGAAGCAGGCAGAAGAGATGGTTTCCATCAGCCATGCCAAGTAGGATTCTTTCAGCTCTACTTCGGGCTTTTGCCAAGACACACAGAGAAGTCCCTATTCTGACCCCATCTCTGCTTCAGCAGTGAGACGCTTGTGCTGCAGCTCCAGGAGACCCAGACCCAGCCTTCCAAAGCCCTACAGCACCAAGTAGCAAGGAAAGGCCACCCTACCTCAGATTACCCCACTCAGCAGAGGATGAAGATGCCACTTTCTTCACACCCCCTGCATCCATTGTTTATTTCCAGCACTGCACAAAGGCCTTTAAAAGCCCATTGAGCTGCTTTTGACCATGTCTCTGTTGGGTAAATGAATTTATGGTCTGCCAGCCTGATTTATGAATGCCCATTCTGCTTCGAACAGGAGGGCTGGTGATTTTTATACCTCCAGCCATGCGGGACAGTGAGCTGTTCTGATCAAAGCAGCACCGATTTTGCTGGCATGATTGATTCAAGCCTGAAGAATTACAGCAGGATCACGCTTACACACTACAGTCATCACAGGTCAGAGGCATCTTCTACCATCAAAGACACCAAGTCTGAAGCCTGGGATGCTTGAAGATTTGTACCCTTACTAATACCTCCCATTACCCCTAAAATCAAGCAGCTGTTCAGCCATGTCTGAAGTCTCCAAAATCCATTGATGTTAAACTGGTAACATACAAGTTAGTTTTACTGGTTGTCCCTCCTGGGTGTCAGCTGTTGACATACCAGAAAGAGAAACTCTTTTGAGCCCCCGTGTGAAGGTGCTTAGTGAGGATGGACTAAGGCACCTCAGAGGGTTAGCCCTCCAGGAGCTGTGCAGTCAAGGAGCCTAGCTGCCTCACTGGTTCTTAGCATCATGAGGAAGAACATTTACCCAGTGAGGGTGAGGGAGCCCTGGGACAGGCTGCCCCGGGGGGTGTGGAGTCTCCATCTCTGGAGAAATTCCAGCCCCATCTGGATGCTGACCTGTGCAATATGAGCTGGGGAGCTGCTTTGGCAGGGGGTTGGACCCCATGAGCTCTCCAGGTCCCTTCCAACCCCTGTGATTCTATGATTTTATGATCAGTATTAAAATACTGGACAAGGCTGTTTGCAGAAGGCAAACTGAATTGTATATAAAATTCCATATACAGTGGTTCAAATTTTTTTTAAAACCTTCCCTATGAAATATCTCTAACTTGCAAATAAAGGATCACAGAGAGATTTTGTTTTGTGGGGAGAGATAACACACACACAAAAGTTTTTCTTCCTGTGGAACTGGGTTTTTTTATTTGGTTTTGTGACAAATGCTGTAGTTTTCAGCTAAACACTTTCCTCCATGCCAATATGTTTTTTTTCCCTAAATCTTTTTTACATTGTGACCCCTAATCAAAATTAAAGAGGGATAAAGTATAAGAAATTCAGAATATCTCCTTCCATCTGTCCAGAAAGGAAGGTCACAAACTACAGTAACTTTAGGATCTATTCATCAAACTCTTGGAAGTCACAACTCCCAGATTAAAAGAGCAGTGATTGATGATACCTTTTCCAGGGGTTACATTGGAAAAATGTGCTCCTTATAATGGAAACAGAGAAGAAATTAGTTCTCCTATCTCTCTCAAGTCTTAGTGAAAGTGGAAAACTGTAGATAAGAGGCTAAATCCCAAAGCCTTACCTCCAAAACCCTGCCCACTTAGCTTAGAAGTTCTTTAAACATCCTCTTCCCTTTACATTTTCTCTAAATGCCCCTTGCCTAAGAGGGAGGCATAATACATCCTTGCATAGCAGTGGCTTGTCCTGTTTATTTTAGCTACATGAAAATAGGATGCTTTTAGCATAAACTTCAGTTAAGTTCTTTTAAGATGTATTGGTCCAGGACCACTAAAGACTATCATTCAAGTTTCACAGACATGTCATGCTTTGGTCTCATGAGGTGGTCAGGCACCAGAGGAATAAAGTTTAGGGAAAATAAGGAAATATTTGCAATATGAGTCATTAATACCACATGCCCCTCAGTGCATCTCTGTGAAGTCACCCTGCTGGAATTCATCACTCCAGCAAAAGCAAGAAGAAAGACAGGAGGTATAAAAGAGTGACCCAGATAAGACGTAAACTCTCACACGTAACAGGGAGGTTTATAGCTGTGAAGGACTCCTCACTCCCAGTCCCAGTGACAGGGTTGTTTTGACAGGGCTGTTTTGACAATGCTGAGAGGAGTGAGATCAAAAGACACTGATCTGTTAAAGGACTGGACCCACAAAGAAGAAGAGGACAAAGCTGTCAAGAGCATAAAGCCGGGGGCTGCAGCAAGCGTGCCGTAGTGGTTACCCAGGAGAGCAGATGACACTGAGGCAAAGGAAATGCAAAGGATAGACATTATGGGTGCAGAGGTTTTATTTCAGCTTTTTCTCCAAGCAAAAGGTATTTTCAAAGCAAAATCTGACTTTCATTGTCAAGAGAAGCAGCTTCTAAGTTATTGCTCACTGTTACTTGCCGGAGGCTCTGGAAGGTGGGGTGGAAGGGTACAAACTCCAGCTACCACCTGTTCTGTTGATGTTTTTAAGAAACGTGGCTTTTTTAAAGGAAGGATCTGATCAGGATCCACCGAGACATTCATCTGCTGAGAGGCCAGGCTGCGTGGCTCTTCATGTCAAAATGAAGGCAAGGATCGGTCCCTTGGGAAAAGTTTGGTCATAGGTTTGTACCCAAAGCTAGAGGGGAATCAAACAGGCTGTCCTGCTCCTGTGTTTCCAGAAATGTTGTACTCCATGCTGTGGAAATCTCTCTGCCTGCCTGCAGGAAAAAAAGAAAAAAAAAAAGAAAAAAGAAAAATTCTGTTCCTATTACATACAAATACTGAATAATGAGAACCAGAGAAATTAAGAGCATGGTTCATCAAGCGATGTAATGACAGCTATCAGCATCTGCACAGAGTGAATCCCATCCCCACAGCCACAGCCAGGTCCAGGTTAGCTCATGGGGACCTGAGATAGAATCGCATCTCTTAGCAATACTGTCGTGGCATCCCTGTGTTAGATGCACCCACCCCTCGCAGAAGCAAACCCTCCCTGCCATGTGCCTACGTGAGAGCCAAGACATGTGAAATATGACAATGATCACAGCTTAGACAGGGGATGCCAAAGCTAGTCTGAGGAGTCCTGGGTGTTAGCCAACAAGTAACTTACAATGCGCAAGATGAACAATTATCCAGAGACAAATCAGTACCATGCAATTTCTGGTAAGGCATCGGGCTGTCATTTCTACACTGGATAAACACCACCTGCATTGTTTCTCCAGGATAACAATGGTTTCTCTATTACAATCACTTTACTAGGAAATCTCTGAAAACTTGTGGTTTCCTAACCATCACTTTAAGGTCATAAAGTCTAGTGCAAAGGTCCGAATTTTTACCCCACTCCTTTCCTGCTGCCTCTTAGCTCCTGCAGTGTGTGTATCCCCATGCTGGCCCCATAACCTCGGGCATCAGCTCAGATTACAGACCAAAGCCTCACAGCCAAGCCAGGCCTCTAGAAGCCTTTTCCATATAACATTTATAGATGTGACCTTTCTTCTCCTGCCTTCCAGCCAAAACTTTTATCAAGCCTCCCACTTCGTATCTCATAATGACTGCAGGGACTGCCCTTTCCTCTGGTATTGACACAGGCTCCACTCACACACCTTTCCAGGATATGGATGGAGAGATCCCGTTCCCAGCCCACTGCTGTCAGTGTGTCATCCCTCCATACCCTCCCCACCGGTGTCATCCTTTCTCTATCAATTCAAACTTAACATTGCACATACTTGCTTTCAGAGCCCATCTTCACCCATCCCCTCCTTCAACTGTCATTCACCTTGGAAAGTTTGGTTCTCACCTTCAGCTGGCCCCTGGTGCAAGTCTTCCCTCACCCACTTCTTCCATCTGCAAGCAAGTTATCCTGTGTTTGTCCCATGCTGTTCCTCATGCTCCTTTAAGTATCTCATCATACTCTCCCAAAATGCTTCCCAAATCAAACTCTCCACTGTGATGTCTGCAAAACCCATGGCAATTACTTTTCTGGCTCTGGTCTCTTGCTCTGTCCCACATCATCTCATTATTTCCCTACGCTCCTGTCTCTCTTCTGTATTTCTTGCTTTATACCTAGATGGAAAGTTCTTTGAAACAGTGTCTGATTTTCATTCTTCATGCATAGCACCTAGCATATGCATGATCCAGTCCCAGCTTAAGAAGAGTAGTGACACGGAAATGACAAAAGACAATTGTGTGTCCCTTTTCCTAAGTGGAAAAATACTACCTCAAATTTCTGTGAAATTGGATTCTCATTTGCCCTCACATCATGGTCACAATTGTGCCTATATAACAATGATGCTCCAGCCCTCAGCAATGGCTCTGGGATGTTACTAGCACATGCAGTATTGCATCAATATCTGCTACCCAAGAGGAAAACTCTAGAAATAGATAGCAGGGGATGTGCCAGGGGCAAGTGAGAATAAATAGTAAGAAATTACCCTTGGATACTAGAACACATCATCCCATATTCCTAAAAATGAGAGCATTTTTGCTTAGTCGTATGACTGGTAGCAGCATCTGTCACTTCACCAGAATAGCAGATCTCTCTTGTTGAGGCAGGGAGAAAACAATTTACAGGAGGAAGCTTGTTCTTTCGACATGCGCTCAGGACAAATGAGCCATCAGTCACTCACTTCTCCTGCTAATGCTGTTTCTCAATTCGGCAGTAACTGCAACATCTTATCCCGTGCTTCCCAGCACTGGCTGATGCTGGATGCCTTTGTCCATAGCATAGAGCCATATAACCAGAAAGTAGGAGGGAATTTGGCTGTATAACTGCTCCCCCCACCTCAACCAACTGCTCTGATTTGGACCTTTGCAGGGGGGAGACTTTTCTCAGAGCGTTATTTCTCATTCAAGGCAGCAAACATTTCAGCTTGTGACAGCCTCCCGTCACTCCAGCCACCTGGTGCCTTGCATCTGAAATGCTAACCAAGCCGGGGAGTCAGGCTCCGCTTCCTCTGCTGACTGTTCTGCCCTGAAATAACAGGTCTGGGATGGCAGGGAAGGGTAGGAGAAATAATAACCCATCTCCTCTGTCATTTGACGGGACCCCCGCTGTTCACATGTCCATCGGCTTCCCAGCAGGCAACCGCAAGGCGTTTAAGGCCTTTGGTCCATGCTTTCACAGTAAACTTAAGGTGTGTAAAGCATTGCCCTAACTCTCAGAGCCTGAAGACAGCTCCCTGTGAGGGTGCAGGTAGGAAATGCAACAAGCAGCACTGAGGTGAACATCAGGCTTGCTGCAAACCCAGTACCGGGCACAAGGGTGGCCACCAAGGACACGTGTGTGGATCTGGCTCCATGAGAAGTGACCTGGGGATGTAAAGTATGAATCAAAACTTTAACCATGCAGCAGTGTGCATTCAAACAATGCCCACCTAGCCTTTGAAACCGCATCACTTCCCTGTACCGCATTTCCCATTTGTGCTAAAGTCATGTTTTGGGTGAGTTAATGCCACTGAGCAGGAGAGAGGTGCATTTAAAATGAAAGCAGCCACCTGTGAAATCAAAATGACTGTGTTTTGTACTGAAACAACATTCAAATTACTTTTGCAGGAGGGTCTGGGAACAGTCTGTATTTCTTCCCTGTGATTGGCATTCCTCAGCTGGACTTCAATTCCCATCACACCCCGTGCTCCTCCCTGAGGTCAGGTGATTGTCATATTAACATCTCCTCATTCAAGATAAAACGCCTTTTTGAAAGGCTGGAGTTTCCTAAGGGACGGAGATTCTTACTTGAAACAAACCCTTATTATTTAGTCTGTACTTGTAGATCCAAAAGGAATTGGCATAGAGATTGATTTTATGCACTGATAGCCAGGGAATATGAGAATTTCTGGTGCATAGCTGCTTTTTTTTAACTCTGGAGGTAGAAAAGTACATTTTGTTTACCTGGTATATAAATAAGATATTAACATCTCTCCAGGAAATCGTTGGACTTAATGCAGTTATGAGCAAACAGCAGAAAACAGTGAACTACCTCCTGTCCCTAGAAAACAGAGGTTGGGATATCTTTGCATTTCACAAAAGCACATTGGTAAATTTTAAAATAGCTGTACAACCTTCACATGAATTTTTGCCCTGCAGTTGTAAAGGAGCCCTTCCCTCCACCCTTCCTGATGTGTTTGTTAGCTTCTGTAACTAGATTCTGAATATATACTTCCCCTTTATTTGTTTGCAGCTGCAATCCCCAACAGCATCTAAATTGGCTCCCAAGGGTGCATAACATTGTCTGTTTCCAGAAGTATGTCAAGTCTGGACAACCCTAGGAGATATACACATGGGTACCACATAGATAGTTTCAGAAGCAGTTTTTTGGGAACATTGTGAAAGTATTTGGCACAGGAATAACACAGCTATCTGTTTGAGAGATGGGGACATTCCACGTAAGTACTCTGTGTTCAAAAATTAATGAATGCCATTGATTGAGTTTATCCTAGTAAATTAAAGAAAATTCTTGCAATTTCAGGATGGAAAAGGTACATTTCCTCACATGTACATTACCAGCTGGCATGGAGATGTATTAATATCTTGCAATATTTAGGTCATAAATCAAATCCAAGTCCTTATTGCACATTCAGAGAAAATTACTTTCTAGTGACATATGGCATAACCTTCAACTTCTATAAATTAATAAAATTCTAGCAAATCTACTCAAATTCAGATATTTTGTACCCACATTTTTATTTATATGGATGCTGTTAAGCACTTGGAATGCTGGAGGTCTTAGGTCAATACAGAGAGTTTATCACAAAGCTAAAGGAAATTACCTTTCTGTGACCCAGGGCGTGAATTTCAATTCCCACTGGTCAGTGAGGGAGTTCTGATCTGCCTGACTGTTGATACATACAGGACACCAAAATTACATGCTGGGTCTTATTAAAGGGTTTCTAGAAGGGACATAGTTATTGCTGGCTACAGAAATGCTTGCCAAAGGAAGCAAGTTTGTTGAATTGTGTGGATTTAACAGATGTCCTGCCAGAACTCACCTGTTACATTCCATGTTCTTAACAGGCCTCAGAATTCATCATGTAAAAATCAGAATATATGGACAATTAGTAGCAGTATTTTTATGTAGCTGAGTAATAAACTGCCTTGGAAAGAGAAAAAAAAATAACCTCACTTTAAAGTGCCTTGGTTAAGCTTCACTTTTGAAATTGGGGCTTATTTGTTAATTTTTACAAAAGCCAAGTTTGTCTGAATCGTATTTCTCTGTTACTATTGTGCAAAACAACACTGAAATTTGCTGCTTCCAAGTTCAGTTGTCAACATTTAGGTCTCTTAGCTAGAAGCATAGAATTAAAGACAGAAGGTGCCACAGAACATGTCCTTGTCTGTGCTTGCAGCTCGCTCACCAGTCCTCACAGCTTGATTAGTTACTATGCTTGATTTACCTCTTCAGCCCAAATCTCTTCATCCATCCACTTTGGGACCTGAGTCCATGTTACTGTGTCATTTTCCCTGTATATTGCTGCTGATCTCAACGCCCCCACCTTCTTGCCTAGGCTTTCCCTACATCTCAGTATCTTCCTCACAACTGCTCTGTTCCTCCCATGCCCTCCCTGTACCCCAAAGTAAAGATCAGTTTTGACTTCCCATTTCCCTAAAGAGCAAAAAGATAATGATATCCAAATGACCTTAACCTCAACCTCTCCCTTCCTCTTTCAGTAATCCCCTACCAATATGGTCACCTTGGTCACCATGTTGCCTTTCCACACTTTTTATTATTTCATTATTTTCCCCATTTCAGTGAATTACCTTTCCCTCAGCCTGCAGTTAACAAGAAAAACATTTTATAGAAAGACTTGACATCTCTTTTTCTCTCTCTCTCTCTCTCTCTCTCTTCTGCACACACCCACTTCTTCAGTTCCTTCTAGCAGATAAAAGACTAAGATCAGGTGGCTGGAATTTGAGGTTGTCAGTGTTGATGTAGCAAATTAGAGGCTCGTTTTTAACAATAAGAGCAATTAGTCATCAGAGCAGGTTCCTAAGAGGTATGGTGAGTCAGCCTCTTTTGTGAAGCTGACTAACTTTTCCAAAGGCTGTATTTTTGAATTCAAATCACAAGTTCTTAAGCTTGATGAGAGAATCACTGGGTGAGCTCCTGCAGTTTGTGTTTTGCAGCAATTCGGACTGCAATCATCCTAATGGCCTTCTTTGGCCATAAAAAGGTACGTGACTTCTGTCCTGGGTGGATTTCAAGATCAAGGATTTTCATATCTTTCTTCCTGGCCATCTTCATCCTGCTTTTCCTCCTCTGCTTTTTCCATATCCCATGTACTGTTTATTCCTCCTGAGCAATTATCTTTCTTGATTTTTCAGTAGTTCACTTAGTTCAGTAGATCACTGCATGGAGATCTTTATGTCTGACTTGTTTTGATCTGGGTTTATAACTTTCTGGGATCAAAAAATGACTCAGACTATATCCCCTCAGGCACAACATCAGCAGCTACAGCCAGTGTTAAAATGGGCAATATGGAAGATTTCTGAACTGTTCCTCACCTGAACTTCAGTGTACCTGCCACTGATCTTAACCCAGTCTAATCAGAGGTAGGAAAGAGGATTACAAGGATGCCCAGTCTCAGAAACACGTGTGTGAAAAGGAGAAAGAAGAATTGCTTAGGATGGCGTGTGGGGATCAGTAATAGTTCCTGTGCTCTTCCCTGGCATCATCATCAATAACTTCTGGAGACAGGGTAGTGGCCTAGGTGGTCTTCTCCTCTGACTGAACCAGCATTTACAGCAGCATAGGAGTGTGGGAGGGTGCAATGGAGAAATGATCCACATAAATACTCAGAGCCAATTGCACATCACTGCAAAATGCTTTAAATATATATATATAACTTGTGTCTTAATGACAGCCTATTTTCCAATGCAGGAAATATTTGATATATCTCCTGTTGGGCTCAGATACCTCTAAATAATGATTCTCTTCACTACAAAGCATTCTGGGCAAAAATATTTTCTATAAAACCTGTGGCTGCAACAGAAAGTCAGGCCTCAGGAGGAAACTTCTTTAGTAGGTTAGCAATTTCTGCAGTCTGGCCTCCCCTCCCCTTCCCTCTTCCCCCTTTCTAACTCCAAACTCCTGGCTTTAAGCACTTCATCCAATCAAAGCATAAAAAGTTTAAACAAAACAAAAAAGAAAACTGAAGTTGGACATGAGGGAAAGATTCCTATCAGTGAGGTCTGCCAGAGTATAGAATAATCTCCTGATGGGAGCGGTGGGAGACCATCACTGGGATAGACTAAAACTAGATGAAACTAAAATCAAAATCAATATCATCATTAAGGGAAGCAGCCTGAAAGGCTGAGGGATGGACAGGAAAATTTGATGCCCCTAGAGTTTAAGAAAATGACTGTGACCTGCTGCCTAGCATTTAACCAGGGTTTTGATCAGGATGATGCATGAACAATGGAGGGTTTTTTTCAGCAGGATTTTTACTTTCTCTTTTTTTTTTGTGCTTAGTTGTTGAGTAGTTTTCTGCTTTTGGGGCAGCAGAGAGGGGATTCTTTGGGTAGAGAAAAGACAGAATATTCAATATGTTACTTTAGTATGTGAAGAGCATGACTGATAAAGTAATTTATTATCTGTGATTTTCTATAATGAGGAAACAGCTCAAGATCTAGTGCTGCCCACTGATCAGGCTGTCTCATAATCCAAACAAACAAACTGTATGGGGCTGTCTGCTTTGTCTTGTGGTCAGCTGGAGTGCAGTTGTGTGCACCAGCTTGTAGGATCTGGACCTTGGTTAGCTTTCAGGCTTGGTCCCTGACATCTCCTGGCTCAAGTGCATCTATTTAAGGTCAGATTTTTTTTTTCCCAGAACAAAAAGAATTTGGACCAGATGCATTTTAAAGAAACCCATAATGTGAAAATGTTCTTGTTTCTGAGTATGGGGAAGTTTGGCCTTTGGTGTGGGCATCTGCTCACTGCTTTGTTTCTGTATTTTCACATCCTGGGGAGAAACACTCTGCTAACAGGGTATTTGGAGAGGACCAGAGTGTTCCCATTTAACTACATGCAGTGACTTACATAGAACTAAACAGCTTGTCAAAACCCAAAGGCTTGGTAGCACTATAAAGCATTGCTGCTTTTTCATTAAGAAATTCTACATTTTTCATTAAGAAATTCTCCAGTTACTGGACTCATGCAAACTTCCATCTAAACCCACCTGATATCATATTTTATTATCAGAACTGGGGTTTCCATTGGGAAACACACAATGCCATACACAGCTTCCAAAGGGAAAGCAGAAAACCTGCTCCCCAAGTGGAGTGAGACAGTGGTCCTCTCCTAAACAACCCAGAGCACTGTGCTATTAGTCATAAACCTTTCATAAAAAAGCAGCAACAAAACCCCTCCAACCTGTTAGAAATGCACCACTTCATTTCTCCCACCATATCCCCTGACACTAATAATTCCCAGTCCTCCCCATCTAGCTCCTTGCAGTACCCCACCTTGATTTCTCCTCATCCACTGGCTTTTGACAGCCTTTATAAAGGATAGCAGAGAGTCTGTGTTAGCTGCAAAATAAAGTCATGTTTTATTGTTCTGACCCCTGTAATGCCAGATGTAAATCAGCCAATTGCCTTTATTAATGATTTGTAGGCAGCATGGTTTGAACAGAACGGTTTTGTTTTATCCCAGAAAAAGAAAAATTAAAAAGAAAAAGAATCTCAGCTCCTGGAGATTGATTCCTGCTGTCAGGAATCATTAGGTATTTGGTACTTCTGGAGGTGTTGGGCTGTGGGCCCATGTTGGATAATCCCTCAATCCCTAAATCATTTCACTGTAAACATAATCTTTGAGTAACAAAGTCGGTCTTGGGTATCTGCCAACATCATGGGGTGAAGCTTGTCAAGTGATTTCTCCAATTGCCTTTGGATGTAAATGGCCTGAAAGCCTGAATGCTTGGCAGGGCTGAGGATGCTGAATCAGCAGTGAAAAGGCAATAAGCACCCGTTCTGCCCCAGAACCTGCTCTGCTGCCACCTGCAAAGCCCCAGATGAAATCCTCCCCAGGGTCACACTGGCCTCCAAGGAGCCTGTGATCACCCTGAGCCCTCTTCTTCTAAGAAGCAGACAAGAAGTCCATCTTAGTTACAACAGTTGCCTTTAGCCTGGGAAACAGTGCCCCGCCTTGTTGTTGATGTCTTCCTCCAAGACCTTGCTGTGGGTCTGAGCTCTTTTTCCAGGAATTAAAACTCTGCTTTGCAGACCTCTTGTCTTCCCAAGCCACAGACTTCAAGTCCGTAGCCCTTGTGCCTCTTCCTTCCCAGAGCACTGAACAGAGGGAGATTCCTCACAGCATCTCTGATGCAGCCTGTCTGGGGGCTGCAGGGAAGGAGATGAAGCTTGCTGCATTTGTATGGCATAGAAGAAATAGCTGCTTTGTATTGTACATGGCTTATCTGAAGATTTACTGTGATCTGAAAATATAACATATCTCTTTTTGAAATACGTTTTATTACTTTTCTGTGTATCCCAGACTAGTCAGGACTTGTCAAAAGTATCCTTTACTTATTGGGCATTAGTGAGATTGAGAAGACTACCCATGCAGCACTGAATGTCAAGAGAACGGACCATATTTTTCTCATGTGAAAGTCTCTCTTAGGGATTATACCAAAGGAGACTTTGATGCAGTGCAGATTACATGCTTATGGAAGGATTTATAGAAAGGGTGCTTTTTTGGACACACAGATGACAAGGAAGACCAGTCTAGACCAACTTTTGAAAATGAAAGGGATATTCAGGTATGTTCAGAGTTGCTGCAGGTCTATGGGCTGCAGGCAGCAACCCAGCTCTCCTTGTGCCTCAGAAGGGAGCACAGAAGATCATGTAGCTGAATGAGAAATCTTAATTTTCTAAGAGGCTAGATCAGAAAAGACTCTTTTGCTTAGCTTTAGCCTCACTCTGTATCACCTATAAACTGCTGAAGGAGGGTCAAGTTTGCTTGCTTCTTTTAATGTCAGTAGTCTGGTTATCAGGCACCTCACTCCAGTTTCCCCGCTTTACAGGGTTGAGGTATGCCCACTAGATTCATGCTGATCCTTTTCTCTTTACTGTTCACTGTTTCCTAGGTCTCCCTTGCCTGAGAGAGCATCTCTTCTCAGCCATTACATCCCAAACAGGCTAAATTCTTCTTGTTAAATTCCTAAAACTGAGTGAAGGAAAGGGGAGCCTTTCAAATGGTCTCTCCACATCCATTCACGTTGAATTTATCTTCTCTGACCTTGGGTGACCAAAGTTGTCAGGCCATATTCCCGATAAAAGAACATTAGGGCTTTGCATAATGGCATTAACATCTCCCTATCTCTTTGGGGAATCCTGTGCCTGGTACATCCTAGGATATCGTTTGACATTTTCATGGACAAAGCTCATTGGTGATTCACAGTCCTCCTTTGATCAGCTTGTACACCCTGATGTTTCTCCTCTCGTGACATTTGCAGAGGATGTGTTCCCAGTCCCAAAACATGTAATAGTGTGAATTACAGCATCACGTGCCAGCCCCTTAGCCCAGCCTTTGAGATCATCCAAATCTTCTTCTGTGCAATACCTGCCTGCTTCTGTGAAACCTCCCAACTCCCTGCAAGTAACTGCTTGATCAGAGCTGAAAAATTGCAATCCAAGGTCATTCATGAAGAAACCTTTATTAACTTCAGAGGAAGCAACTCGTCTCTCATTTCTGTTATTCTCTCTCCTTCAACCACTAGTAGAGACTGGCTCACGGGTCTTATGTTAATCCTCAGCAAAACTAATGAAACTAATATGGCTCTGCAGAAATATTACACTGAAACCAAGATTGGTTAAATACATTAGTGTTGCTTTCTCTCTTTCAAAAAAATATCATTTCCTCGGAGAAATGAGGTTAGTCTGGAACCATCTATCTTTGGAAATTGAGCTGATGAGAATGATTTCAGAATGTCTGGATATTTGCTGACAGGAATGGATCTATTTTAGGTATTTACGTAGTTCATATTGTTGTAGCATGTGAGTACATCATGGCTTGCCAAGTATTTATTTTCTACAGACTCCTGAAGAAGGGAGATGATGCCTACTTCAGTGACAGCAACATACTCGAGGCCATGTGAGGTGTATCAGTAGCAGAACTAAATCCAAGCCTTTGCTCACAGAAGTAGCATTTCCTAGTGGCTGTGACCCCAGCCCAAGAATTTTAAACCATTTGCCTCAGCATTTATCTTCCTTCTAGACTTCTTTCCCTAGGCACCCTTACATTTTTTTCAGCTGAAGTGAGTTCACAGCAAGTAAATGCTACTTGGTTCTGAATGCTGCTGTAGACACAGCGCTTCCCTTCCTGCCACTAAGCTGGGACTTGGTCTCTCCCAGGGAAAAGAAAGGTCGCACTGACTTCTTTCTAAATGGCAAAGTCTTCCTTATTTTTTCCTTTTTTTTTTTTTTTCCCCTCCTGATGCCATAATATTTTGCTTTCATGCAGCACTTCTCCTCCTGCTGGGTCCTTAAGCACTTTGCAGATGATCTGTGCAAAGCGTTGTTTCACCTACTGCATGGGAAGCAAAGCAGCTTGCACCTATGTGGCTGGGATTTTTCAGAGGCAATGGGAGGAACAGGCAAAATTGCAGAAGGAGTCAAAGCAGGGGAAATTCAGTTCGTCAGAGACCTTTGTTGCCTTTTCCCCTTGCAATAAAATAGCACTGAAATCTGTACTGTGAGCAAGCAACTTATGGCTTGCTCAAAATCCATGTGTCTGATTCTCCAAGCCATCGTTCCTGCCACAATATCCTGCCACACCATCTTCTGTATTTTAGAAGATGATAGAAATGCTGAGGGCTCCTTCAAGGTGTGAGCACAACCCAAGAGGCCAATCCAAAGTGTTGAATTATGAATTCTTTGGGGTGAAGCCATCCTGGTGGCTGCCCAGCACTCCTGCAGTAGCTTGGCTGTTTCCTCCTGGGCACTGCAGCCATGCTAAGGGCACGAACCACAGATGAATATTTGGGCCTAGATGTTTATATCAAACCCTCTTTCAAGCAGAGAAAGGCCGGCCCTGCAGTCACTAAAGTGACATCCCTTGGCCCTGCCAACTTCAATGGGGAAGGATTTACCCATGTGTCCTGAGGGATCTGTCAGATCCACCTGATTTATTTTGAAACCCAGCTCGTGTCAGCTGTAGCTACAGTTTGCCCTGTCTCAACTTTGACCCTGACCTGGCTGGAGGCTACAAATATCCCTCAGAGAGGCTCTGTTTAGGAGGTGGCTTTACCACTTTGGACACCATTGCTGCGTTCTGGCGGCTCCTTATTGATGCTGCATCCAGGTCCCTTAATGCTCCCACTAAAACACACTGATTAAATCATGCCTCTAATTGGTTTTCCTCATTGCACAGACATAAAATTCCTTTCCCTATCAGAGAGCTGAACTATTTCAGCCTGCACATCTCCAGCTCACTGCTGAACTTTCTGCAGCAGCCAGAGCATCCTCCCCGCTGCCCGCTCTCCTCTGGTGCTGCACCCTGCAGCCCGCTCCACACCTTACCCCCAGCATCCCAGTTGCGGCCTCCCCCTGCTTTCTCCATTCCCCCCTTTTTTGGGAGGTCTGGGGTCGGCTCCCTCCCTCGAGCTGCCCTCCGGTGGCCGCATGGGAAAAATGCAGCATCAGCTCTCACTGCAGGATCCCAGGGACAAGGAGGAGAGGGGGGAAGGTGGGGGGGTCGAAATTGCCCTCTCCTCCTGCCCGCACAGCCTCCGTAGGTGTCTTCTCACTCTGAAACTGATATATTCCCGTCCTATACCTATCCCTAACCACCTACATGTGCTTCTTAGACCATCTGTAATGCACCGGACATGGGGCTGCCTCACTATCTTGCTCCATCCCATCATTCCCAGGGAAGGGAGATGGACAGTATTAGATACTCTCACATGATCTGAAATACAGTAGAAATGAGGGGCATGCACCTCAAGATGAGGAGTTGGTAGCTTCTCTAGAGGCTGAACTGCAGAAGGTCTAAGCTGTAACCACAGAGATCATCTCCAAATCCCAGGAGAGCTCTGAAGGTCATGAGGGAACTTGTGTTTGTCCCTGGTGTTTCCAGATGCATTTTTCTTGCATCCCCATGCCACAGGAGCATCTCACTGTGGTGGCAAAGCATCTCCCAGGCTGGTGGGTGCCATGCACGTGCCTGCCCACCTCGTCATCCTCGCTCATCCAGCCCTGACCAGCTCTTGGCAGTACTGTTGTCATAGAATCAGAGAGCTGTTGGCCAAGGAGCCAGCTGGACTTCATTATTGGCACTGCCAGACCCAAGTTCTTCCTGCTAGGGCTGCTGGAAGTTTCCAGTCAGGACTTCAGGTTGAAGGGGTGGCACAGTGCCACCATCTTGATAACTGTCCATGGAAATAGCTGTTTCCCTTCTGGAGTCAAAGCCATCTTCCCCTCAGGGCTCTCTGTTGGAAGTGGGACGACCATTAACAAGTCCAGCTGAGCAGCCACATGGCTCTGGGTTTGTCTGAACCTCCTGAAGGTCACAGCTCTGCGAAAGGACAGGGAGAAACCTGTGGGCCTCAGACCTTTTTATGTGCTACAGAACCACTTCAGATCATTACTGGGAAAAGACACACATGGACAACCACTGCAGCTCTCCCTGCTGCTCGGGATGATACTCTGTATGATGCTGTGTGTTAACTCATCACTGGAGGGAAGGACATGAGCAGTGATGAAGCTACTGTTGTGTCAACTGTGATCTCCACATGCAGGCAAAGGCCAGTATGTGAAGAGGGCCAAACACCATGAGACACTGGCTAAAATAGCCCCTTTCAGAAGCTCTCTCACAGCTTGAAAGAGATCATGATGTGCAAGCCCAGAACGTGTCAGGTTTTTCATTTTGGGCCATTTGTAGCTTTTCTCCTGCACTTCACACTTCCATCTGCTACTGCTGGGTTGGCTGCCAAAGACTACCTCTGTGTCTTTACAGCCTAAAGACCTGCTCCTGGGAGTAGCCACAGCAGAAAGACACTGCCAAGACTTGCAGAAGGGACTGGTGGGGAGGACAGGAGCCCAGAGCTCCTTTTGCAAGGAGAGGTGAAAGTCTGCAAAGTTTTCATCCTTCAGAGAACACAATCAGGTAAGTGCAATTGGCAGGGGAGGCAGGTCTGGAGAAATCCCAGAGGAGATCCCTCAGAAACCCAGAGATATTTTAAGACCATATTTGATGTGTTGGAGCACAGGTAGCAGGCACTGTTCTTATGGAGATGAGGCTGTGTGCTGGTGACTAAGCCCACCAGGTGTGAAGCTAAATCAGACACTGCTCAGGGCCCCTGTCCCATCTAATTACCATCTTGAGGAACAGGATGGACCTGGACCCAGGAAACCTGGTGGACAGGAAACAGGAGATTTGAGCTCTTTTCCCACCTCAGCCACTGAACTAGGACATGACTGTGGGATACTCAGCTCCCCATGCTCTCTCTCTTCCCTCTGCAATGTGTCTTGGCTATTTAGATCAGCTCTTTGGCCCAGGAAATTTTAGCACTGTGCATGCTTGTGCAGCATCCATCACCAAACTCTGATAATATTTTAATTTCTTTATTTTGCATTGGCAAAATCCTTTTAAAAACACCCTGAAGTTTCTCTGGGAACAGCTTCTAATTACAGAAAAATGGGGGATGACATCTGCCATCAATTCCCTAGGGGGGAGATGGTGGAAGGATGGCAGCTACTGTCACCTCTGAGGATACAAGGGGAGATCATCTCCCTTCTTTCTAGAGTTACGATTTCTGCTGCAAGGCATGGGCTGACCCTGCTGTCAGCTCCAGTACTGCACAGGAGGAGGGGACACATTCTAATGTCTGGGCAGGAGTTGCAAAGGCTTCTTGGTGCTGAGCTGCCTTCCCTTCCCAGCAGACCCAGCCTGTCGCCTTAGATTCACTCCAGTGTCACTCATTTAAGTGAAGTAGCTCCACTCCCCCCAATGTCCAGGACTGGGAGGACAGATCTTGCTGATGAAGCCAGCATGTCTGCTCTCAGGGAGGGCAGCCAGCAACAAGCCAAGGGTATCTTTGCTCAGCACCATTTCTAAAGGGCACAGCTTGGATGCATGCACAGACCAAGCCAGCTGAGGACCCTTTCCACAAGAAAGCCTCATTTTCCTCTGGCAAGTCAGGCCTGCACACCCAAGGAAGTGACCTATATCTGAGGATGCTACTTTGAGAAAGCTCCAGCAGCATCAGCGTTTGGTAAGCTGGTTCCTGGCAAGGGGCAAAGAAGATGTACCAGCGCATCTTCCCAAGAGGGTTTCAAGGCACCATGCTTGGCTGGCCCTTGTTCCTTGTCTGTCTGTCTCCCCTTACCTTGTCTGCTGCACACTGGCATTGTGGTGACTCATTCATGCCTGCTGGCTCCCTGCAGTAATTACCAGCGGAGCTTTCTGTCGTCACAGCTCTTAAGGTGGGCTCACGCTGTGATAAATAAGCTGCTTAGCAGCATGGAAAGAAATGGTATTTAAAGTTTAATATCTTTTTTTAGCCCCTTTTCAAAGGATGCTGATTTTGTGATCTGTTTGGGAAGATGCAGCAGGCTTTGTTTCTTTCTTCCTTTCTGCAGGCAGTGGGGAGAGGCACAGGGAGGGGGAAGGAGAAATGGGTGTGTGCCTGTACATGTGGCCTGGCAGAGCCAGGCTCTCTCCCTTCCCTCTCACCTCCCTAAGCTTCACAAAAAGTGACTGACACCCTCATTATACAGTTTAATTCAGGCTGGCAGCTTAACGTGGCGTTGCAGCTCTGGCTGTATCACTGCTCTGCACCTATGGCCCATTTGATTCCTTCTTCTAGAGTGGAGGAAAAAAAGCAAAAAAGAAAAGAAACCAGACCTGCAGCAGGCAAAGATTGCTACCCATATTCTTAGGGGACACTCTGGTCCCTGCTGTGGGTTTATGTGGTCTGTTTATCTCAGCTTTCTGACTTGATCATCCTAAGGGCCAGAGCAATGCACGGGGAGCTCATGCAGGAACGTGACAGCTCATCTTTGTGCAGCTCTTGAGATTTCTCTCCATAACCCATCTTGTAGCTCACTGTGTACCCTTTCACCCCTAAATCTTGCAGGAAGGGGGGAAAAATAAACCAAGAAGCTCTTTCTCAGCCATGTGATCACAAGCTTGGTCCTCCCATGACACTTTCAGTCCAGGTGCAGCAAACAAGGATGGAAGCTCACTGTGGAGTTTAGCCAACACATGGGTTCCTCACAGCATTCAAGAGGGGGATTTTAATTTCATGTTAAATCCCCCAATACCTCCCTCCATGCATTGGGAAGACTGCCCAATGTCTCACAGTTCTGATGGAGAACCTGAGACATGGCGGGGTGGGTGAGGGTGGTGCAGCTCTTCACCCAAAGGAGGTTTAAGTCACTAGCAGAGCAGCAAAGGGATACCTGGACCTTCCTCAAGCCAAGTCCTTTTGCTTTAATCACTACACAATATTACACCTCTTGGGGTGGGGAACATCTCTCCTAAGCCGGGGTGGTTGGGATTCAAGCCATGCTATGATGTTTTCTCCCTGATTCTGTCGCTCCGAGCAGACTGGAGGAAGGCACCACTGGCCAGCGGGCATGCAGGGACAAGGATGCTGTGGTGGGCACATCTCAAAGTCATCACCTGTGCCTGGCGAGGTGGCAGCCAGCTTTAAGCAAGAGGGGTTGCTGCTGTTGCTATGAATTATGCGTTCAGATTCCGTACCTCCAGAAAAGCTGGCAGACTCCAAACAAGCTCTCTGAATTCAAAGCCCCATGCATCAAGTTACCAGGAACATGTGAGTGATTCCAAAGGCTTGTACTGCTTTGAGTAACAATTTATAACAACAAAAGCCTCATTTAAGACAGGGACCCCTGTGGGAATGTTCCTATTCATTTCTCTCTTCTGTGGGTAATTGCAGAAAGATGACATTTAAGTTGTTTTACAAAAGTGGCAAGGAAAAAAACCTGAAAGTGGGGAAAAAACAGAGAGAGAGATGGTACAGTTGGATAGGGTGAAGAAGATAGTATGGCCAAGATTCCCAGAGGCCAGGGAGTTTACAAATAAGTAGAGAAAGGTTTGCCCTGAATAGTGACTGCAGCTCACAGAAGGTGATGTTAGCTAGTGTCAGGAGAGTGGAAATGGAGCATGGAGGTAGGAAAGCAACACTGAGCATGGAACTACATCCCATCCCTTGGGCTGACAAGCAGATATAAAGTGTGAGTCGGTGACAGAAACCACTGACCAAAGTAGGGGATTGTGTTTTGGCCATGAACAGGAGAGACTTGGCTGCCTGGCTGTCTCAAGCTCAGAGCAGAATGTCCAACCCCTGGAAGCAGGCAGCCAAAGAATTGAAGAAGTGTATGGTCAGTGACAGGGAACTTCACACCTCTTCCAGCATCCTGGTGTAGCATGAAGACCAAGACCCAAAAGCTGGAGGAAACCTTGTCTCTATACACTGGAGAAATCCCTCTGGGATGAAGAGCTACATTACCCCTAGCTTGTGTGAAGGTGATGAACTCTCTTCTGTTCTGCAGATTTTCAGAGATTTACTACCTATTAGAGGAGTTTAAATGCATTGAGTGTAATTAAACCCAGGAGGAAACACAAGCCTTTAATATCTCATTATTTCTAAAATATAAGGAAAATACATCTTTCCCTGCCAGCCCACAGTACTCCTGTCCATGGCGACGGGTTTGAGGGACCCACTGCTGGGACTGGCCTCATCCACTGAGACAAGCAGCTGCACGCACACCCGTGTGTGTGTGTGTGTGTGTGTGCAAAATCATAGTAATGATCCATAGCAGAAGGGCAAGTGGGTGAGGAAGGGGGTTGCCAAGTGGGGCATGTTCCTGCAGTGCAGGGATAATTGGTCCTGCAATGGTAATGGCAAGCTGCTGTCAGCCTCTAACAAAGTGTGTGAGAGATGAAGTGACACCCTGACAGGTCTCGCCGGCGTCCTGGCCTGCCCTGCCTCTGCCAAACAAATGATTACAGCCTCTCCACTGACATTCAGGAAACTAAATTGGAGGTAATGACTCTCCTGAGGGGCCTGGAAAAGGGACGGTAAGAGGGAGCCTCACAGCTTTGCACCTCACCTGGGACATCTTTTTCCCACGCTCTTCCCAACAAGAGCACGAGCTTTTCCCATGAGAGCACCCAGGTGGATGTGCTGAGGTTGTGTGTTCCCAGTTTATCTTCTCTAATCCAGGTCCATAGCAACTCATTCATGGCAGCTTTGACCACCCAGTGAATCCTGGGCACTAACCTGGGGTAAAAGTGAAGACCCTTCAACATCATTTGGGATTTGCCCAGTCTTTAATTTTCCTCTTCCTCCTATGTTGCATCTCAAACTCCTATTCACAGTATCACAGAATCACAAGGTTGGAAAAGGTCTTTAAGATCATTGAGTCCAACCCTTCCTGTCCTGTGCTAAACCATATCCCCTCATTTACCCCTTTTTTAAACACATCCAGGGATGGTGACTCAGCCCCCTCCCTGGGCAGCCTGTTCCACATCCCAACAGCTCTTTCAGTGAAGAATTTTTTTCCTAACATCTGATCTGAGCCTGCCCTGGTGCAGCTTTGTGCCATTATCTGTTCACACTCTCCTTGCTTGACCTTCATTTATTTGCAACTTACCCATCCATACAGGAGCAAGAAGCCCACATTAGGTATGTGCAGAAGGGATAGTGAAAGAATAATATTAAGAGACAGTGTAGTTCCTACTACAGCAATCTGGTTAACTCCAGGTCTGCCTTAAAGCTGAACTTTATATCACCAGTGGTACACTGCCATACAAGAGCAAAGTGATGAAAATCTCTGTAGGTATCTAGCAGGCTGTATTCCTGCTGAAATGATTTAGTGCAGCTGCAATATTATGTCACCAGCAGTGGTGTGCTCTAATCTAGATCCAGACAGGTTGTTAGGAAATTCTCAGGTCTCCTGTTTCTCAGTAAAGTCACATTGTTATCACATCGAATGGCTTATGGCTCAGACTTACATTGTAATGGCCATACAAGGAATTGCATTTACAGTGACTTGGAGGAAGAGGGAAAAAATTAGTCTTTGGCTGGAAAGTGTCTACTGTAGCACGGAACAGCTCCACCCTCTCATGATATTCAAGTTCATCATACCTAAATATGCTTGGAAATTGTCCATCACAAGGGAAAACTGTCATCTCAAGGGTACTGTTTAAAGCATATGTCAAAGGTAACACCATGGGCATGTAAATTGATTCAGAGTACTTAATTAGCACTGTTTTCTTTAGTACATTGATGTCACTCCAGAACAATCCCAATCCCCAGCAGACTAATGACAGGTCATATTCTGAGCCCATTCACTTCACGAGGTTATTTCCTTTGACTCTGATGGATTAACTAGTCCTACATTGCTGTAGAGAGAGGTCAGATGTAGATCTCTTCCACTTACATTGAATTTAATTGATTATTTTTTTGTGTGTCTGTTTAAAAAACTTCTAAAATAGAACATAATGGAAAATAAATTTTCAGTACTCTAACCCACAAACACAGCCCAGAGCCCACTGTGCCAGGTGGTATGGGCACAGTGAGAGGACAAAAAATTCCTGATGCATGGGCAATATACCCCAAAGAGGGAGCATCTTTCACTCTTAAATGAGTCAAAGAGCTATTTTACATCCTGAAAACACAACCTTTGCTTTCCTGGATAATCCCTCATCTTTTCTAATCCTTGCTGAAGATTTCTTAGCTGGATGACTAGCAGTACTTAGAAACCCTTTAATTGTCCTCTTCAGTTACTACTGATCCACAGTCCAATAAACATCCTGGGACAAAGCCCATCAGCAGTTACCCAGTCCTGCTCTCCTCTCAGTTGTGTCCTCCCAACTAGTGCCAGCTGCCCATCATCAGCAAGGCCTCTTAAACCAGGTGGTTCAAGTTTCTCAGACTCTTCTTGCCTTCCTGCTTTGTTTGCTGCTGTGTTTTGGGAAGGTAAAAGAAGTTACTACAGTCACTGCAAGGAATTTTATTTGGTATTATAAACTTCCCTTGGGCTCTGGTTTATTTTCAGCTTGGACAGCAGTGTGCTCAGAAATGGTATGTATATGCATTTTTTCATTTGAGCTGTCCTTCAGTTTAGTCCTTCAGACTTTAGTGAGGTGGCTACTATAGCAGGTTCCCCTGCCATGGGCACTGTGTGGTTACCACTCCTAAGAGCTATAACCAAATCTTCAACTCCTGCCGGGTTTTCAGGTGCTGCTTCCCTCCCTCCTGCCCTAGCCCCTTCATTGCTGCAGCTGATAGAAGCTGAGCTCAGTTCTGTGCTGAGTTCCCCTGTCTGGATGTTATTATTTTACTGTGGCAGCTAAAGGACCCAGCTGAGAGCAGACTCCATTTTGTGCTTCGCAATGCACAGAGAAAGGAAAGGTTTCTCTTGTGCCTGAGAGCTTGCAGTTCACAGCCATCATTCTCCGTGTCACACAGAGCAGTGTGAGGACCTGCCCTTTCCTTTTTGTGACAGGCCAGCAATTGGTGTGACCTCAACTCTATCTGCCCCAGTATCACAAGTGCTATGAAATCCTGGCTGCTTAGGGACTTGATGAGTTGGCAAGTTCACCTCCACAGTTTTCTGAAGGCTCCATCACAGAGCCATTGCCAGGAAAGGGGACTTTCATAAGATAACTTTAAGAACTTACTTCTGTGTTGTTGCCATAGAAAAAGATCTCTGAAGGAACCTTAAACATCCAAAGGGATTGCAGTGCTGATATTGGGATACAGCCTAGAAAGTGGTGGACATTTATGTTGTGTTGTGACCAAGTTTGCTCTGGTGACAATGCTAACATTCTATAGAAATAGCCATTAATAGTCAACAGACTGTTGAAGTCATTTTAATGAACCCCAGATTTGATTCCTGATTTGGGGCATGGACTTGAAACCGCATTTCCTACCCCTCTAGCTTATTCATTTCTGGCAATCAGAGTCTCTTTCTAAACCAGAAATTCCAACTTGCACAAAAACTTTATCCAAATGACATGTTTAAATGAAAAGATGGGGATTATACAAATGCCTGTTTTGAATGGAAAGCAGGTTTGGTCCAGCTGTAAGAGTGTTGTTGGTGGCCCGTGAAGGGCTTTGGACAAGTCTTCCTTCATTGTCATGCATGGATCTCTCACATTGAAAATCCATCCTGTGGGGGAGGCGTGGGGTATCTCTGGTAATTGGTTACATCTGCCTCTACGGCCTGGCTACCAGCTGGCAGGGGTGATGGCGTTCACAGTGCCGCCTTGGCAGAGCAGCTCTACGATTGCCATCTGTGAGCTTCCAGAGACACATTTCCTAGATAAACATGGCCTCCCCGTGGGAAATGTGGTTTCTCATCTGTGACGGGTGGAAGGTAAAAGGCCCCTCCAGCTTTTGTGGGATCCTCGGGAACCTGCTGGGCCGTTATCAAGTATGAAGCCATCATTTTACACTGGATGTAATCTTCCTTCCTGCATCTCATGTACAAAGAGCAGACTTCTTTTAGAAAGAACCCGTGAGGAATTCTACCTTGTCACCAAATATATCTTTATTCAAACAGAATCAGGAAAGAAATGAAGTTTTGCTCTTTTGCTTTTGTTTTCTCATTGTTGATGCTGAATATTTAATCACAGCTTCACAAGGGCATGCATTTATCTTTGGATTCCTCCCTGAGCTGCACTGGCTGATCCTGGCTCATGAAGAGGTCTCAGGCTGGTCCCAATGGACTCTTGTTTTGGCCAGATTTGGCTGTTCTTGTTAGTTTGTTGAAAGGCCTTTAGGTACTCAGAAGAAAAACTTCTGCACACTTGTATGTATGTGTGTGGGCAATATATATATACATTCCCAGAGGTTTTATAATAATGCTTTTGTAATGAAAATTTCTTATTGGAGAAAAAAAAGGAATTAATAAAATACAACTTTTCTTCTGAACTGTAGTCAGGGAAAGCTGTTTGTATTCCCTGGGTGCAAAAGAATATCTGGAGTTGTAACGGGAATCTCTAGAAACTTCACATTTAAGTTCACTGAAATCCACAAAAGTCAGACAAATCTTTCCATGGTGGTGTTGTAACCAATGAGTAGCTAATGATTATGACATTTGCTGGTCGGGTATTTCTTCTAAAATTTAAATAGTGAAATTCAAAACTTTACAAGATGAGTATTGTTTGGAGGAGCCTTCCTTGTCTTTGCTGACACAGCCATTTGCTGACAGATTGATTAATAAATGTAACACCAGTACTCATGACAACAGGATCACACAGGAATGGGTACATCAGTTAGTAAATAATGCTGGTTATCGCTTCTCTCTTAAAAGAAAAGTTACCATTTAATCTTTTTAGAAAGCAATGATTGCTTTTACTGCCTGTCTCAAGTATTGTAGCCAAAGCAGGGCTCACTCTTTTCCTTTCTTTCTGATATTTAAAACCACACTGACAATTTCAAAACAAAACCCCCTCTCTTGGGTAACACTGTAAACATGGAAGTTTCTTACAGGGCTCAGGCTACTCTGTGGGCTTAAACAAATTCTCAAGGGCCAGAAAACTCTAGGGGTCTCAGATCAAATACTAAAGTGGCTATGCTGGACAAAGCACCCAGAGCATTTCCTCTGAACCATCAACTCCCCCAGGGCTGATGGAGTCGTGTGTTGACTTCTCATAACAGCCTTCTTGTCCCTTTCCCAGGACAGGCTGCCTGTGCAACTGAAGAGCCAGGAATTACTGTTTGTAACCAGGAACCTGGCCTCAGTGCCCCAGGGCTAAACAAGCTCAGATCTGTGTTTTACCAGTCCAAAGAGACATTTCATGAGTTTCAACCAGCATCACAAATATGCTGGGTAGGAAACACGATCTAGGCTGCTCCAGTTAGCAACAGAGAGAGTCTGAGTTCTGCACTAGAGCAGACAAGCCTTTGAGTTACAAGAAAATAAAATATAGAAATGTTACCACTTTTTTCTATTGCTTTTTTTCCTCTTACTAGTCTCCCAAAGATTAAACACTGCAGGTTGTGCCCATCAAGAAGCATGGGACTGTTTGTGGTAAGCCATTTCATTAAGACACCAGGCTCTGAATCAACAAGTTACTTAACATTTTAACCACTTAATTATATGCACAGGAGAAAATCCTGTTAACTCCAGCATGTGCTTAATGCTCTGTTGAACCAGAGCCCTAGTCCAGTTAGCAAAATTGTCATGAACTGATCCTGATTTATAAGAATGGTTTTATTATTTGTAAGTATTCACCAAATCAGTTGGACAAATAATTTTTCAACCTATCGGCTTTCACTGTTTGCTTTAGACTGTTTGCTAGTAATTCATTATTCATTATGGTTGGTCAAGTGCAACACATAATGCTTCTGAACAGGAAAGGCGGGGGGGTAAAAGGGAAGAGATTAATGAATAATGAATAACATACTTCCTGGTAGGAATCTTCATGCTGAAGTGAGTGAAACATTACAAATTTGCAAACATTTTCATACGTTCTCTCTTGCTGCTTGGGTACTTAAGAAAAGAAATAATATGAGTTCAAGAATCATTGTTAACCTAAAAGGGCATTTTAATATGCTCAGGGTATGTACTCTAAGACAGTAAGTACCAAAAAATGCCAATGGACACCCACTAAGACTTTCAAGGTGCTTAAGAGGGCAGCATGCTGCCCTGGTTCTGGTGAGGCCAGAGTTAACCTCCCCAAGCATCCAGCACAGGGTGCATTGAAAGTGGATGTTCTCAGGCACCTGAAATTCCCCCTCAGTGCTTGTCTGTATCCCTTGAAAATCTTCTGCTCAACCCCACCCAGCGATCCCAGCAGGAGGATGCAAAAGCATCTCCTGAAATCATTACTTATGAAACAGAAAGCTTATCACATGTTTGACCTGCTGCACATGCCTGAATCCTGCCAGAGGCTGAAGTCACACCAAGAATATGCATGCAAGTTGGCTGAGGGGAGATAAAACCAAGGAAGTCAGAGAAGCTGCTGTGATCCTTTCAGGGCTGCTCAGTGGTCTGCAGGTCAAAGTAGTGTGACTCCAAGAAGTCAGTGGAGGAATAGACCTGTTTGTTGGTTGTTTGTTTGTTTTCCAGTGAGAAGTAATAATATTTTGTCTGGGGGGCGGTTGTTTTTGGTTTTGTCTTTTAAAAGTGAACATCAAGGTGTTTTCACTTATTAGCTGAGAATTTTTTAGTTTCAAAGATACAACAACTAGTACAGAAATCAGTATTTCCTATAGAAACCATGGAAATATGCTCAGTCGAAACCAGCATTTGTGTTTACTGAAAAGCCCCTTTTGCTGAATCTTCTGGAGAAGGTTGGAAAGATTTTGTTGCTAGGTTTTTGCACTCAGGGAGGTGAAATCGAATGAAACTGAGGGGCACTGTGCTTTGGGTTTAGCAAGCAAAGCACAGCTGAGTCATTTCCATTTGGAAAAAAAATAAAACAAACCAAACCAACACCTCCCCATCCTTCTCTCCATAAAATTCCCTCCATCTCATGGGCCAGGAGATATTTTCCTCTCCTTTGCAAGTGGAGGTGTTTTGAGCAGGGCTTGTGCTGGGCTGCAAAGGGGGCTTTTTCCTCCTGCCCCTTCTCTCAGCTGTCTGCTGGGTGAGGGAACCGAGTGTCAGATTTACGAGCTCACCACCAGCCGCGGTGCCCCACTCATTAGGAACAATTTGCATGCTGAACATCAGTATGACAGCCCTAGCGAGGGATTTGTTTAGCTAATTTAGAGTAATGGAGAAGAGAAATTAATCACTTTAACACTGATGCTCCCTGGCACGGCGAGCCTGGTAGTCGCCCCCTCCCACCTGTCAGCAAGGCACCCCCAGCTCTCCCCCTGTCTCCGTGCGTGTTTGCCCCTGAACACTGAGTTCAGGAATATAATAACAGGCCTGGAGAACCAGGCCAGGAGCTGTCAGCGCAGAGAAAAAACAAGGCAGCTACCGAGCGCTTACAGCAAGGTTAAAGCAAACAGGATTATCTGTTCAAAGCACTTGAGAGTGCTGATGCTCTCAAAACAAAGGACAGGGCAGCAGCCTCAGCCATCGAGCTGTGCTCAGCTGTCCCCAGCCCTGCCTCAGCTGGGGAGAAACCGGATCCCGCTCCCTTAATGATTGATGAAGGGAACAGTGCTGGGGTGGAGGAGTCCCGCAGGTGGTGAGCATGGCTCCTCTCCAGGTGTTGCGGTCCCCTCGGGAAGCTGCGCTGCGAGTGATGGGGAGGGGGAGGAGGCTGCCAGGACAGCGGCCGTGCCCAGGGCTGGGTCTGCAAGGCTCATCTAGGATGGAAGTCAGAAACCAGTTCATTCCCCTCCCTCTTTTTTAGTGTCTTTCAACAGAAACCTTTTGGTTTACATCCTCAACCCCAGAACAAAAAATATCTATATTAAAATACCCTGCTCAGCTAAATACTGAAAACATTCCTTTCATCTCCAAAAAAACCCAACCCCTCACAACCCTTTTAAATACCTCCCATGTCTTTTGGCACTCCCGTGTATATTTAGCATGCTTTAGGCATATACCCTTCCCAAAGAAATGAAAATATAAGTTCAGGACAGCTGTGCCATGAGCAGAATCCATATTGTGAACTCAAACAAATATCATTATAATGCGTTGTTTGTTTAACATTTAAGATCACTCTACTCTCAGACATTGTCATGCGTAGCAGCCTGTATTCCTTCTCCCACACTCTTGTTTACAAGACTAACGCGAGTATTGTTCCCTGGTTAGACCTCCTCAGAATATTTAATTTCCCGTTCTTTGTTCCCTAGTCCTCCTCTGATGCCTGGGCAGGGTAGGGCTGTTTTCACCTGTAGTTCCTCTCCCCTTTCTCTCTTAAAAGTGTGACCAGAAAAGCTTTTCTGACCTTCAGCATCAACCCGGAGCATGGGTGCAGGTTGTTTTCTGTGGAGTTCCTCTAATGTAGGACTCATAGTCACTGAAAAGCATTAGAAACCCACATATCATCATTTATAGGTGCAATCCAAAACTCATCTCCTTTTATAGGCCCTAGCTTAATAATTGTGGCTGCAGAATGGCCGCTGGTATTATTCCCAGAATAAGAACTACTGAACTTAAACAAGTGTAATGCAATAAGGGAGAGATGGAAGTACCAGAGCTTTTATGTACAGAAATGATGCCAGATTGTAAAAATGTGAATGCTGTAAAATAATGTCTTTAATTATATACATAGAAAGAAGGTTTTCAGCAGCAGATGTCTAAAGATAGGCTCTCAAAACACAGACCTGTCAGTGAACTCTGTGGAAAAAAAATTAATGGAGGAGACATTTAGATATGGACTGACAGGGTTCATTTCAGTTTCCCACAGATGAATGTGTGTACATATGTGTGTAAATCCGGAACAGGATACTTAGTTGCAATCATAATTGATGGGGAGAATTAAAAGAAAAACTTAGTGTAGGAAAGAAGAGCAGGAAGAGTGGAACCATGAATGATGCCAGTGGTAATCCTGAACTCTGCTCTCACCTTTGAATTTCAGCGTGACATAGGACCTAAGGAACCTGAAGGAGACCTACACTGAGTCCTGTACTGTCTGGATGCGGCCCTAAGCAGTGCAGGTCAGGGTTAGGCCACCACTTGTCCTAGAGCCCAGTTTCATTTTGTAGTGTTTGCCCTGAGCAGCAAGGATGCAGCAGTAGTGGTTGGGGACCTTAAGCCATCAGCTATTGTATGCCTTGTCAGAAGACCTTAAAGGATGACTAGCAGGCAACCAGCAAGGAATTACTGATGATGAAGCTAAGACTTGTAAAAATATCTTTAGCTAATGAGCATGCCCTAATTGTCTGTCTCGAGGTGTATGATGAAACTTCTTTGACAAAGATTAGAAAAGACCAATCCTAACAGAGACCAGGTTTGTGGCCCTCAGGGTATGTTGGGTCTGAGGCTCTCCCAGGATGTTCCCGCGCATCCTGCATCCCGAACCAGGATGAGCAGCTCATCACCAGCTCTCCACACACCTCCCACTGCAGCAACAACAACAACAACAAAAAATTAAAAAAAAAGAGAAAGCCAATTACATCCCTGGATGACTTTTTCTTGACTTCATCGGGGCTTCTATCACACCCAAAGAAAGGTGTTTTTGTCCTAGGCTTTTCAGTAATTGGAGATGTGTGGGGAGTTTCACCCAGCACTTAAATCAGAACAATTGCCATATTTTTAAAAGATTGTCTTAATGTTGAGCTTTCTTTTTTTTAATGTTTTACAATAAAGTCCAAGAAAGAAAGGCTGCAATGTAGTTGCAATAGAATTTACATTAGCATATTTGGAGAGATTTTTGATCATTTTTGCATGCATTAGAATGAAATATTCTGTAAAAATTAAACATTATATGCAAATGAGTGCAACAAACCTACGTTTTGAATAATAATAATTCATTATCCCCCATAATATATGTAAGTGGCTTCCTCTTTTTTTTAAAAAAAAAAAAAAAGAAAAAGCTGCACTGTAGACATTAATTCAGCACAGCAGAAGTTTACAGAGGAGATCCACTGAAATTATAATAGAACACATTCCTCATTTGCATAAATCCCAGAATCCCACCTGCCAAAACCCTCCAGCTATTAATAGGTGATATGAATGTCACTCGATGCTCATTTATAATATTGTCGCTGTAATATAATGCATATTTAGGGCAGATTTTAAGAATCATTGTAATTAACAAAGCACACCATTACCAGCAAGTGTTTATTTGTGTTATAGGATAAAGATGTTGCATTTGGAAACAATTATAACTCTAGAGGTGTTGAATTACCCCCTTTGGAAGTGTTGCCTTCCTTTAGTAAGTGCAGTAGATTTCCACAGGCTAGTAGCATGTGAAAAAAGAAAGGTTTAAAGAAGCAGCACGCCTGTGTATCTGCAATGATAATAATCATTCCTGTGCCAGGCCATGTCTGTATGACATTTATTTATTCTTCACCTCAGGGCTGTCTATGTTTGAAAGCTTTTTTCTTCCTTCGTAGTTCTTTATGGGGAAACTGAGTTACCAATCCATGAGACGAGGCTCCTTGGAATAGCTTAACAGAGGTAAGTGCACGTTTACAGGTGGATCTATTCTGTGCTCCTCTGTTTTCACTGTTTTGAGTCCTGTTATTATGAGGTAGATATGTCCAGGGCAGAGTGTGACTTGTGACTTTCCTATGAGGAAAGGTGGAGTGAACTGGGACTGTTCAGCCTAGAGAAAAGAAGACTAAGGGGGGACTTTATTAATGTTTATAAATATCTTAAGTATGGGATACAGAGGGAAATGGCCAGCCCCTTTTCAGTGTCTGTGGGGACAGAACAAGGGGCAATGGCTGCAAGTTGGAGCATAGGAAGTTCAACACCAACATGGGGAAGAACTTTTCCCCAGTGAGGGTGAGGGAGCCCTGGGACAGGCTGCCCTGGGGGTGTGGAGTCTCCTTCTCTGGAGAGATTCCAGACCCATCTGGACACCGCCCTGTGCAATATGAGCTAGAGAGCTGCTTTGGCAGGGGGTTGGACCCGATGATATCTCGAGGTCCCTTCCAACCCCTGTGATTCTATGATTCTATGAAAACTTTCTGGAAATAAAATGGCTTTTTGGTAGAAATTATACAGAAGGATTGCACTGGTCAGAGTAGTGCTGAACTCCTTCCTTAGGAATTCTTCAGTTTATCCCAGCATGAATAAGGCTTCATTAATGCCTCATGATTTGGCCAAATAGAAATTACTTAAGTTACTTATAACTTAAGCGCCCACACCCTGTGGCAGAGCCATGGTAGCCAACATCACAGCTACTGACTGATGAAAAGTTTCCTGCAGTTTCTGCATCCCCCAGATACAGGCAGTGATCCCTCAAGAGCTCTCCCTAGCTCGGGAGGTAGTGGGAGGCAATGAGAGGCAGACCCAGAAGGAGAGAAATGCTCTCAAGCACAGGAAAGGCCCCGTGCTTTCAGCTCGGTGCTTGCCAGCAAGGCTGTCTGCCTGGGGATTGCATCGCCCCCGCGCGTGTGTCTGCGTGCACAGAGGGCGGATTTAATGAACTTACTCTCAGCTTCCTGAAAAATGCTCTCGATGGATAAATTACCATGAAACTCTGTGCCCAGCCTCACCATTCCATCCTTCTTCTCGAAGCCAACAGGGCTTTTGCCCTCTGTTGACGTACATCTTGCTCAGCAGAGGATGCAGGGATGGAGACCCTTCCTCCAGGCACAGGCTCTCCCCTTTGCCAGGGCTCTGATGAAGCACAGAAACCCATCACACAGTCCCTCCTGGCCACTGTGTGAACCTCTGCTGCTGGTATAGATGCTGTCAGGCATCCCATCTTTGGGAATATGCCCCCGTGCCCAGGCTAAGAAGAGCTAGAACAATATCTGTTCCAGCAATGGCAGTGCTGTACATAAAGAGGAGGCAAAAATCTCATGTCTTTTATGCAGGTCGATTTATTCATCCAAATTTGAATTTTTAATGCAAATCTCTTTAAAATTTCAGGTTTTTGAACATTTCTACTGCTTCCTTTATAAAACTGGTTATATCCCGCCTACAGTGCAGGGTTGATTGAGGCAGACGTAACCATAGATTTAGTAGTCTCCAGGCTCTGCTTAGGACAGATTTCAGTTTAGATTTTAACTAACTGACATGGTAAGAAAATACTGTGGCTTCCCCCTCCTCTCCCCCTTTTCTCTCTTCCCCTCTTCTGAAATATTTCAACAACACTGAAAAATAATCTTCAACACGTTCCACGGGGGGAAAAAATAAAAGCAACATTTTTTTGTCAGAAAAACCTAACCAAATTTGATAGAGATACATCTGTTCTGAGGCTCCAGGAGAAAAAAATAGAGGGAAAAAAAAAAAAAGAAGAAAAAGACAAATGGAAACTCTCCCAGTGCTTGCCTGAGCACTGCTGAGAACAGAGACTTGTTGATCCTCAGGCTTTCTGGTTGCCTGAGGAAAAGAAATAATTAAAAACATTAAGTGAACAAAACACTCCCTGAAAAAGAGAGCCAATCCCTTTAGCTAGCCATCTTGTCTTTTAAAGACCTTCAGAAGGGAAGGAGCTGACCAACTCCCACGCTGTCCACTGCACCAGACCCTTTCAGCAGCACCAGAGTGTTTTCCCCTCTGCAATTATTTTGGAGTCCCTGCTCCTCCTGCCTTGGCCAGTTTTTATGTGTCACCCTCAGCTTAGGAAGAGCAGTGTATTATATGAGACCAACAGTTTGATATGATCAAATCCATCTCAGTTTATGCTCTTTCTCAGCTCAGCTGTGGCAATCCTTTGTGACGGATGTTACGAGGTGCAATCATTGGAAAGTCACCCCCGGGTCACACGGGGGTTCAGATGTCCTTTATCAGATTGATGCCACTCCTTTTCCTTGCCACATCCGCTAGCAGATTTCTTGTTTTGATGCCTTCATCTAAGTTCCCCACTGGAGATCACCCACCCCCGGAAGGGCTGGAGGGAAAATATCCCTCTGTAAGAGTGATCAGAGTGCAATAGCAGAAGAGGAGCCTTTGAGCTTTCTGTGTTTTCAATGAAGTGGCTTATGAAGCAATCACGGTGCTTTAGCCTTGTGCCTGCCCCTATGTCCTGCTGGCTCCCCCTCCCAACTCCAGACATGACTTTGGGAAAAAAAAATAGAAAACTAAATTAAAAAAAAAAAAAAAAAAGAAGAAAGAAAAAAGAAAAACAGACTATCCTCCAGAGACCTGCAGGATGACTTGGCCAAGAATTAGGCAAAGAGGCTGCAAGGGGCAGTGTAACTTAAGTGGAATGCAACTCAATGGCTTTGCTTGGCAGGTCGTTTGCTATCTGAGGGTGTTTTGCTGCTTTGGGGTGGCTTCAACACCTGAAGGCAGAGCCTCGGAGCAGGCTCTTTCTCCCTGTGGCATCTTTCCCTACCCCAGGGTCCCTGCTTCTGCTCAGTGTCGGGACAGATGTGGCATTGCAGCGAGGCAGCATCAGCTTTTCCCTTATCAAACTGCGAGGCTGGCAGCAATGCAAACCCCAGGAGGCTTCCACCAGCGCATCCTTGTGCTTGCGTGGTGCCTCCCTCTATCCCATGCAAAAAAATGCAGATGCTTGACTGCAGATCTGACAGCCCATGGCATATACCAACTCACTCGCTCCTCAGACATGCATACACACCTCCCCCTCCCCTCCCCCAAACAGCTACAGCTTCACAGGCAAGTAGAAATCCAGGCTGCACACCCCTATGGACCCGGGCACATGAGTAGTGAACCCGCAGCAGAACGCCAGCATGCAGACACCCACCAACACTTCGCGCTTCCCCTGCTGCGCTGAGGTTCCTGCCGCATGCAAACAGCACACGGCTCCCTATAAATAAACACACCAGTACAGCACCAGCCTCCATGTCAGCTCCCCTCAGACTTTGGGTTTAAATATAGGCACTGGCTCCACTCCAGGAGGAGGTACAAGTGGTTTCAGACTCAAACAAATTGTTATGAATCCCATTTGCAATGTGAATATGCTTAGTGAATGTTTCTTTCTCTAATGAGACCAAAATAGCAATTAACAGGAGTCCTAATGCTACAGTTCCTGAGGAGTACACACATGCATAGTTTTACCCTTAATGTTTTAGCCTTCTCATCTGGCTTCAAGTGCAGAAGCCATCTTCTCCAAGCCCATATGTCACACATCACACCTGTATCTGTACCTTTCTGTCTCACACTTAACCATGGTCAGGTCGAGGTGTGCAGGGGAAAAAACAAGCTTTGAATCACAGCAGATCCAAGCCCTTGTTGCTAGTAGATCCCAGCCCCCTTTTTCTCTCCTGGTTTTGTTTTTTCCCTCTTGAAGATCATATAGAAGCAGAGCTTTTTCTCCCCCCAACCTCTGCTCACTGTGTTCAGGTTTTCCTATCAGGGTTTTCGGGTTTTTTTTCTCTCTCTCTCTCTTCTTTCCAATTTTTTTCTTCCCTACAGCCAACAGAGTGGTTGGTGAATACAAAATTAGCCAATTCAGACGGAGGCCGAACATCCCGAGAGAGCAGGAGAGAGAGAGACATGATCAGCCCTTGCCAAATGGGCTCTCTCAGCTCCACTGTGCACTTTTCCCTCCCTCTGAAAATCACGTGAAACAAATGAGAATTATGGGGAATGCAAATTCCCAGCGTATTCAGGGACTGGTCACCAGTGACCCTCCTGCCTGCAGCGTTTCCCTGCTCTGCCCATGCACTGCCGCAGTACTGAGCATTAAAATCCCAGGCAGTGCTCTGCCTGCTGCTGCCTTCCCTGGAACACAAACAGGCAGACAAAAAGGCCTTTTTAAAATCTTTTCCTCATGAACAAAACCCTCCCAGGTCAAACCACCCAGGTGACTGCCCCTCCTGCTGATTCCACTCATTCAAGCTGTCTGTCTGTCCTGCTTGTCCTGGGAAGAGGGGTGCTTTGCCCCAAATTCCTGGTAGGATGAACAGCAAGAATCACTCTGGGTTTGAGGCTGAGGCCTGCCAGGCTGGGTCTGCGTGGTGAGGCAAGGGTACTTTGGATGCTCCCTGCTCTCCTGGCTTTCAGCCTGCCCACACGAAGGACCTGATGGAGAGAATTAATGGAAATCATGGAGTTCAGAGCCAGGTTTTATCCTGATCCAGAGCTGGGACACATCCTGGGCCTTCCAGCTGTGATGTGCAAGGTGAAGCCTGAAGCCTGTCCATGCAACAGAGGAGGCAATGCTTCTAATGCAAGCTTGATGAGGCTGCATTTGCAGGCCTGCATCTGCTGTGAGCTTCACAGCAGGACCTTGCTTCTCTGAGGAGTCAAGGAATGGTTTGCTCTCCTTAGCTTATTAATATTTGCTTAGCACTTGGAGAATGTAAGCTGCACTGTGAGTCTACATGGTGGCATAAAAGATGGTTTTAAGCATTTTGCTTGCCCATCCCTAGTTTGGAAGGAACTGATTATGACTATTGTGAATAATGGTCTCCAAAAAGTAGTCAGTCAGCTGGGAAACATCAGGACTGCTCAGGAGTATCCTTTTCCTGTACTGTATCCTTAGAGTAGGGGGAGAAAAAAAACTTTAAATTGAAGGGAAATCTTAAGGGGGCCATCTACATTGACTTTTTGCAATAACCTTTCAAGCTTCCCATAAGTGCCAGGGCATCCAGTCCATAGAGTATCCTGTAAGGCCAAGTCAATAATGTTATTGACTAGTATCAGAAAAAGCTCCTCAGGTGTGTAGAGCTGAGACTTTGGTGTAAGAAGGGGAAATAAATCCATCCTAGGTAGATATCTGCAGCAGCATGTCTAGAATAACACTGTAGTTATTAGCAGCAGTAGTGCATAGGTACAAGGAGATCGCTGGTACAAGGCTACCAGACATCACTGGTACTCATGGGAATGGGTCTTAGCTGGTCTGGTGTCCAGTTACCTGTTGTACAAACTCATTTAGCCTTGCCAGAGCCCCTGAATTTTCCCATCACCCTTTCCCTCATGTTTCTCCTCTCCCCTCTCACCAGCTCCCAACCCAGCTACATCTCCCAAGAATGGCTGATTTCCAAAGTGCCAGCTAGTGCCTGAGAATTGTGTAATTGCAATATAATTAATGAATTAAAAGAATGAGATGTTTTAAGTGCTTTCAATATGCCAGTCCCTATAATTATCTACAGAAAACGTGTTCATTAACAATCTCAGAGTGTGAGGCTGTGGCTCCTGGCTCTGAGTGCTTCTTTCGCTGGTGGGGTTGGAGGTGGAGGTGGGAGCAGGGAAAAGGCAAAGCCCTGGGTTTAGAGCAAGTCAGAAGAGGAGCGAGAGTCTGCAGAATATCTGACAGTTCCTGGCAGACATGGAGGCAGCATCATTTGCTAGACCAGGGTCATAAGACCCGTGTCCAAATCCTGGCTCTGCTGGGTGAGCCCTGTGTGTGAACTCAGATGGATGTGTGCATTTTAGAAGCAGAGCATTTATCCCTGGCCCCAGACAGCTCCATGCCTTGGATGGAAATTGCCACTTCTTCTGCTGGAATAGAATGGGCTTGTGTATAAATAATTGTACACTTTGTTTTTTTCAAGCTAATACGATGGCTGGTGCCAAGCCTCATGAGGGAATGGCCAGGTCTTGCTTGTACCTGTGGGGAAATATTGGGTTTTTACCTCTCCTGGGTTTGCTGAGCAGGACTGAGGAGAGGGGAGACTCAGTTGGAGGAAAGCTCTAGTTAGCAGGCTTGCAGTGCTTTTATCAGGACGTGGTGGTGTGCTTGAAGAGCTTGATTTTACTGACATGGGTGTAAATCAAGAGCAATTCCTTTGATGCCAATGGAGTGGCCGACATAAGTGAGAGGTGAACATGGCCTATTGGTATTGAAAGCACTTAAAACATCTCTTGAGGGCACTCTTATGAGGGAGCTCGCTCTGTGAGACTGATTGACAGGGTACAGCTCTGCTCAATGTCTGTCCTTCCCGGGATCCTAAATTGTAAATTAACTCAGCCATAGATGTGACTAACACATTCTCAGTCTGGAACACTTCAGCTGCATAGCAGGCTGCGGGCTCCCTAAATTGTTTTCTGTTAAACTTGGGGAATAAATGGCCAGTTCATTTGGGAGGGTTGAGCAGGCAGCACATAGATATCGTCCCACTGTCCAGTTTAGGGACATTACAAAGGATGAATTACAGGGTTATCTCTGCACTTTAACAAATCCCCCTGTTTCGATTGCAATAATCTGTTCTTGCTGAAGTAGCAATATCCTCCAGCAGACATGGGTTAAATATCCAGCGGCTGAGAAGAAGCTGAAAGCACAGAACGACAGTGAGGGCAAGTGTTAATGAAGGAAGATCTTTGCTGCAAAAAAAGCAGTCACCATTTGACAGGGTTGGAACCTGGAGGCAGGAAAGCCTTGACATTTTCATTCCAAGGGCCCCATGTCCAGAGTGCGTGCTCCTCTCCTTGGATGTAGCCTTCAGCATCCTTAAGCACTGCCACCAAGGGATGAGCCACGATTTGGTGTGATTGTGCTTTTTAAGCTTAATGGGACAGAATTAACCGAGGGAACACAATTACAGGTTCCTATTACTGTTTTCACATGGGAACGGGTGGTAGCAACAGCCCAGCTCTCTGCAATTATAGCTGCACATCCCAACCTCCAAAAATATCAAGATTTGACTTTCAAAGCCTGTGAGCCCAGGGAGGCTGTTCCTGTCCTGTAGGTGAAGGATTAATCAGTCACTTAATATTATAGGAAATACAACATTTCAGTGGAATAAGGAGAAAAATGGTTTCTTTGCCTAGCACACCTTCTTTTTTTTGCCTTACCCTGTCTCATCCTCAGTCAGAATGAGAAGCCAGAGTTATGAAAATGTTCACGAAACTAAGCTCTGGAAAGCAGAATTTAAATAATTTTCAACTGTCATGCTTTGATTTGGGCATTTTCTAAAAAAGTGCTTCAGTTTGTAACAGACAAGTAATTTTAAAGGGGAAATCTGGAAGGTTTTGTTTCAAAGCTAGAAAATGGAAATTTTGGCAATCTTAAAAGGAATAATGTTTTTGCTTCATGTAGAAAAGTCATGAAAACTGTCTCTTTACCGAAAATATTTTCATTTTTGACAGTTTGCTATTTTTTCAACCAAAAAGCATTATTAGAATCATCTGAAAATAAACACAGAAGGGAAGAACTTCTCTATGCTAGGAGAGACAGGTACATTTCTACGAAATAAAATTGGTTTCTTGAGGTCTGTCGAACGCTCCTCTGAGACTACATCAGAAGCACAGAAAACATGGGTTTGTGTCTTGTTATTTTTTGGTTTTTCACCTTATCAGGAGGTCAGACCATCTGACTGCTCGTAGTGTTTCAGTGCTACCAAAATTCAGCCAATATATCCCAATATAAAATAGGTATTAATATAGAATGGGCATAAAGACCAACCTATAACTGGGCTGATTTACCCATGGGATGGATCGAGTCAGCCGTGTCAACTCAACTATTCACCCTCTTTGCACTTTAATTGTATTTCCAGCTTTTGTGTCCATCTGCCAGTGACGAGCAGAGCGCTGCTCCAGCGATGCCAGCGCGGGCTCCCTGGCAGAGAGGAACCATCTGGCCACCCCCGTCCCCGGTGCCGGCAGCGTGGGAGGAAGCCAAGTTTGGCTTTCACTGCAGCATAAGGCAGGAGTCGGCGGGTGGCTCTCTGCTGGACATCAGCTTTTCTTAAAATCTTGAGCTGGTCTGTGAATTTTCAGGGCAGTGAGCCATGGCCTAAAAAGCCAGGACATCATCTGAGAATTTCAGCACATATCAGAGCAGAGCAGTCTTTTGATTTTTTATTGGGTTGGGGTTTTTTTTTTAATACCCTGTGATGGCTGTGACTGTTGTGTTCGTGGTAATATCTGCAGGAAGAGCAGCTTGTGGCAAGGGAAAAGCTAGAGGATAATCCAGAAGAATTTAAGGGCAGACAGTGTTACAGCATAAAATAACTTCCATGTCAAGTAGCACTTTCAATTCTGGATTAGCAAGAAAAAAATTGGCCATGACCAGTTCATCTAGACCTATTCCTTCTTCTGCTACAGTTTCAAAACATGTCTGAAGAAGAATTTTAACCAAACCAGGTCTTGGTTCCCTTATCTGAAGAATATAAATTATAACACTTTGCTTCTTGACATAGCTCTCAGCAAGTACAATTCATTAACTTTCCTGAAGTGCTTTTAAATCTCCTGTTTTAGGCACTACACAGGTATTCAAAACAGAGTTCACAGAGCTAGCTAAAACCTCTTAAAATGAAATTAAAATGCCATAAATCCAGATTATGATAAATCACATTTAGAAAAGTTCTGACGACAAATTTATCGTTTTGTGTGTGTGTTTGGGGGGGCTGCAGGAGGCCTAGTAGATATTTAAAAAAAAAAAACCAACAATTTTTTGACAATCATTCTGAGATTGAAAATTCCACAACATTCTTAGAATTTAAAATTCCAGCTTCCTGTTGCAGAGCCGGGAAAGGATGGAGGAAGAGCTGCAAAGATGGAGTATAAAGGAAGCGAGTGATGTCCAGCCACTCTACCTCTCCTCATCTCTTGGAAAGCTGCTGACACTTTGAAATTCTGGCCTAAATATTTTCAGGGACGAGGTCTGCCCAGTAACAAGTGATGAAGAGCTGCTTCTACCCTGGGCACCCAGGTAGGACAGACCTGTACTCCATCCCTAAAGCTTCCAGGAGAAGCCACCTGAGAGAGCTTAAGCTGTAGGTGAACTGACAGCCACTGGCTAATATTGAAGGGATAGGCAAGCTGTCCTTTTAATACGTGAGCATGTCTGACTCACGCTCTCTGTTCTCCCTCTGTTCAATAATGTAAATAAAGTCTTTAAGAAGCCCATTACTTTCATCTCCAGTTCTGAGAGAATTGCTCAGATTGTCCCTTGGCAGTTCTGTTTGTGCATAATAACAATACTAATATAGAACCTCAGGAAAACAACCCAGCCAAAGCAAGAAAAAAAGCAATAGTAAGGGTAGTAATAAAATAAACTTTTGCTTGTTAAAATGTTTCCTTCATTTGAAAGAAAAAAAAAAAATTGTGGAGACTTTGCAGGTATCAAACTCTTCTGTCTGCACTTGAAAGTTTAATGAGAGGCAGCATTTGCCATGTCGGAGACAGGGGTGCAAGAAGTGTACGACTGAACTGGTGAGTACCTCGGGACATGTTCCCCAGCAGTAGCAGCATCCATGGGCCAGCCAGGGCAGGCTGGGTTTTTTTCTCCCTTTCACACTAACATCAATCTGCCTTTCAAATCTTGGTAGGTTTTTTTCTTTTCCCTTTCAATCTATAGGATTCTCTTCTCGCCTTTCATGCTGGTTCCTTTGTCATCTCATCCAGCTTCTGCCTGCTGTCCTTGCCTCTTTCATTTTGGCCTTGGGCTGGTCACTCAAATCACAAGTGAAGAAAATGTGCTTCCCTGCCGTGCTGTTGTTCTCCCCAACAGCCTCTGAAGGTCTAAGCCCGATGCTAGTGAGCTCCTCATGAATAGCACATGAAGGAGACATCTACAATTTTTCCTCATTTTAAAGGAGTTGGGAAGGTGTCTATCCCCATGTGTTTAACCACAGTAGACCTACATTGCTTGGTCAGAAGGTGCCTCACCAATGCTTGTCAGGACTGACTGGAACAAATACAAGGGACTGAGGCTTTGCTGGATCTTGGATGAAGTTGAAACCTTTTCTGAAGCCACTTTGCTTTGCTAACTTTTTTTAGAAAGAGAACATAGTGGGAAAATTGGGAAAAGCTAAACAATGGCAAACTAGCTCTTCCAACATTTTCACTCTATCATGTTTTTGTCAGTTTTTAAAAACCTTTCCACTTTGAATTGCATTATTACAGCACAATTTTGCTGATTGAAAAATAGAAATAAAACATTTTATGGAAACAAGACATCCATCCAACTTCAGATATGTTATTTGCTTGGGTAGGGTTATTATTCTTTTTTTTTTTAATGCTTCCACTCAGCATAGAATTTTGAAAGACTTATTATTTTCATACAATTTGGCATCACGTTGAATTTAAAAATCTAGACAGACTTCACAAAACTGACCTGTTCCATCTACTACCACCATCTTGAGCCATTTCCTTGCCACCCTGAGAGGAGAATACCTCTGTTCCATCAAACACTGTTTCTTCAACTCTCTACCATCCTCCTGTTCCTATGCTGAAAACCTTACATTTCCTCTGCATAAACATCATGTTTTAAAGGAGATATTTTAAGGTCAAGTTTGTTCTGTGACATTTTTCTTGTGTAAAATGAACCTCACACTGCTGGCTCTCCAGTCTACTCAGCTCAACACCTTGGTCTCTCTTTCCTGGGCCAACCTATTTCCCAGGGAAAGCACCTACAGATATTTAATGTTCATCTTTGTGAGGCATTCTTTGCTTCAGCTGAATTCAGTAAGTTAGGGAACAGTAAGTAAACACTGTCATTGGAAGACACAACGAGGCAAGCGAGGGATGGTCCATCATCAACTGCTGGGATGAGCCCTTAGTGGAGGCAGAGCCCTCCCCCTCCCATTTTTGGACCTCTTTGAAGTCCCACCACTCATAACAGTGGGATCTGCAAAACTGGTTAGGCATCATATCATCATTTCTGACCTTGAACATCTATTGGAGTCATGCAAGTTGCCAGGAAGTAATTATCCAAGGGCAAAGGTCAAACTCCATCTCTGTTGGATCGTGGTGTTTGCTGCTTCATCACCCCTATCCCGCCTCCCCACTGCCCCATGCATGATCACCACAGAGATTATTTGAAATTTAGGAGAATAGGCTTGGTCTATAATTAAAAAGAATGGGTTCTTTTCATTGTTTTGTTGAAAGAAAAATATAATCCTATTGAAACAGAAGCGTGTCTCAGTAATGCTTCTATTTCCATCGCATTTTCAGCAGAAGGAAACATAAACACTTAGTTTTGCTTTTCATTGTGTTGAAGTGGGACTTTATATTTTTTTTGGCTGTGGTAAAAATGTTCATTTTGATGATACTGTTGAAGTCATACTCTTTAAACACACGGCTTATATACTGAAACAATGAACAACTAATATTTGACGTTTTCTGCTCTGTTCGCTTTCCACTGTAATGATAGCTTGATGTGGTTGGAGCTGAAGTTGTTCATAAAAAGCAAGCATCAGGATGCTTCCCAATAATATTGTGAGGTTTTTGATCTGGGGGTAATGTTGCATTTACGTTCCTATCTATAATGAAAACAAATGTTATATTTCCAGGGAATTAGTTCTACCTCTTCTAACCAAGGGGGATCCTAATGATTCTGCTTGGACAGTGAGTATGATGAGAAACCCCCCTGCAACTGATCTAGTAAAAGAGGAAATATTTTTCTATAATTAAAGACAGTTTAAATTAGTGATGTTAAAAAATTAATTATTAACACAAATAAGAATGCTTTAGGAATACTACAAAATGTCATTTAGCAAGAAGAAGGACCTTTCAAAGGGAAAAAAATCAGATTTTTTAACAGCTCACTCTCAGTTCAGATTTGAGTGAGTAACAGGGAAAGAGCCCTACATCCATCACTCAGCTTTCCTAATAATACAGATTTAAAAAAAACCCAAACAAACTAAAACTGTGTCTTGTTTGTGAAATTAAGGTATTAGAACCTGTCTCTCTGCTCATCTCATCTTCTCCAGGCCGGGATTACGTTTTGATTTGTAATAAACTTTGACACAAATCTGACAATATTTTGACCAGGCTTTGCATTCTGGAGATTAAAATAAGCACCTGAAAATGGCAGCATCCTTTGCAGTTACAGTCCCTGGCCTCCCCTCCTTCCCGTTGCTTCTCTGCCTGGTTGCTTCTCTCTCCTGCACCCCTGACACCTCTCTTCTTGCTGCTGCTTTCTGGCTCCTCAAGCCCAGGCTCCACAGAGCCTCCTCAATCCCTTCCCTCTGCCTGAGTCCCTTGCATCTCCTTGGCAAGAAGGACTTTCACCCGCTCCCTTTGACTGCCTGGCTCCCTTCCACCACCGTGCCTGCACGTCACAGCAGCATCACACGGGTACCATCTCTGTCCCTTACATTCCCTCACAAATTGAATTCATCATGAACGTATGAATAAATCCCCAAGAGAATAAAACTTCTCGGAGGTAATTGAATCACACAAGAGTGATGGGGCTTGCTTTTTTTTTCTTCCTTGACTCATTCCCAGCCGAGGTTCAATCAGCATTCATTACTCCCACCTCCCTCCATCTGAAATGGCAGAGGAACTGGTTGAAGGAGGACTCTTAGCCTTCTGATTAAATCTTCCAAACATGATGGCCTATCAAGCCTAGTAAATTGCGAGCCAGGAAACGTGAGATTTTAATTCAACACAGATAAAAAGGTGCAACCCATAGAACCAGCTGAGAAGAACAGAGGAACAGAATCGTATTGAGAGTATGATGGCTTAAAATTTTCCTTTGAAAGGCCAGTTTGATTAAAAAGTGTTTGAAAATATTTTCAAGCGTAGAGCCACTTAAAGTAGAAAAACGCTGAAACAATTAGCAATCAAAAGAAAATCTTTTGATTTGACATTTTTCCCCCTTATTTGATTTCGCTTCAGTTTAAGAAAATATTAGGGAAAAAAACCCCTAAAATTGAATGGAAATAACAGCAATATTCCACACATACATGCCACATGATTAAACATTTAGATTGCAGTGTTTTGACATTCTTAAAATGAAACATTTTGACATTATGAAATGGAATTTTTCAATAAGCTTATTTTGATCTTCCTAGATCAAAAAATATCCTGGAATTCTCCATCAAAAATGGTGTTTTGAGAATTCACTTCTGGGGCTGATTTGAGGGAAAGAGATTTCTGCTTTGCAAAGGCTCCAAGCAGCCAGTGATGTGAGGAGGCTGTCAGCCTGTTAGTGATGGAGAGGCACATCTCACCTGATGCCAACCCCAGGAAGGATCCAACGTGGCCCCTCAGGACCGCATCCAGAGGCGCAGCTGAGAATGTATGTCGAAGACTCACTCGTGCCTTTATGCCGATGAAACCCAGTCAACCCGTGGATACACACCACATAGACCCTGATGTCCCCAGCTGGGATCTAACCTGGGACCTTCAGCACTAAAAACACAAGACTTTGCCACCTGAGCTAAAGAAAACACTCTGCAGCTGCAAAGACATCCCAGGCTCTGCAGTGGCTTTGCCCACTAGAGGGAAGTGCCTTCACACGCACACGGGGTGAGCGTACAGCAGTGCACATGCGAGGGCTTTGTACGCTTCCTCCCTCCCCACACCGGGCCTGAGCTGGACCCAGCGGGAAGGACGCTGGAGCATTTGGCTGCCTGTCTCTGATGGCAGCTGAAGAAGGCAACGGGCGTTGCTTGAGTGACCAACTGCATCCGCACTCTCCATCCCTCACCGTCACCAGCGCAGCCTCTCTGTGCTCAGATGTCCCCTCGGTGGGTGAATTTACAGTGGCAAAACTTGAGCTCCTGCAGGGAAAGGGTTGAGCTGTGCGCTGACTTGAAGGGTATCTGTAAAGCTGCGCTTGGATTGCTGGAGGAACACTGGAGATCTGGCCCGAAGCCATTTCAGCACTGTCTGCACTTGGAAAACTGCTAAATGCACAGATGTAATCCATACAGATGGGTTTAAACATGAGCATCCGAGGTGATGCAGTAAAGCACACGCAGTGACAGTATGTATATGTAAGTGATCAAACACAGGCTGTATGAAATGATATAGATGTGACCAAACACCCGCTGTGCCATCCCGCTGTCCAGGCCAAGTAAACTGGCTCCTAAGGCAAAGTTTCTACAGGCTAATGCAAATGTAAGAGAAGACATATCTCCATGAACACAGAAGCAAGGTAAACATATTTGTAATATGCAGATGTGAGTGAGCTGCATGAACCTATGGATTTAGGCTATGGAACTGCCTGTATAAAACTGAGAATGGTGACATGTGACTATGCACTGTGCCGTGCATCACTCATACCTTGAGAGGGGAAATCACTGTCCTTTCTCCCTGGCAGCCTCTGTCTCCCTGTGGTTTGGTCTTGCAGGGATCCCAGGAATGCTGGTACTGCACAGAGCCTGAGCCCAGCAGCATCAAGCAGGCAGTGAAGAGCTTTGCACCTCAGCTTGCAGCTTAAAGCCCGGTTTTGGGCAAGAGTGGACGTTCTGATTAATCTGTTGCTATTCCTTCCCTGCTGCCCCAAGTGTTCAAACTCCCATGAGCTCTTACACTTCAGCTATGTCTTTTGTCTGCTGTCTAAAGGGTTGTCCCCATTTCTGGGGCAAGCCCACTGCACTCCTGTTTTGGTATTTGCTTGTAGAAAGCCCTTTTTCCCCTAGTTCATCCCAACAGCTCTCAAGAGCAAAGTCTTCAGCCGATTTAAATCTGTGATACCCTGTGGAAGGCAACAGACATTTAATGGAGCTACTTTGTGTTAGAGCATCTGGCCCCAAATTCTCCAGGGAAGCAAAGTATCATGTAGCAGATCAAAGGGCCAGGTTGATGTGTGCTACAAACACGGAATGGGGAAATTTGTTGAGTTGGAAAATGATTTTGCCACCTGCTTCCTCACCTTGAGCAGGACCTAAAACAAAGTCCCTGGCAGTGTTCCTAAATGGAATTATATTACAATAATTAATAGGAATATTATTACTACTAGTAGTAATTTTTGGTTTACAGTTTCATGCTTGTTCCTAACTTATGTAATTCTTTCATTGCTTGAAGAAAGAAGCAAAAGAATATTATGAGAAGTGGCTGTCTGATGTCATGTTTTAAATATATTTGACAGCTAGAAATATGGAAAACCCATAAAGGAAGCCTGTCCTGATAGAGTGAGACTTCCAGGGTAATTTTTTCCTGACCTGAATACACTGGTGGAAAATCAGCTCAGATTTGGAATGTTTCCCCACCAAGAACATCCTGAGTTTTGGTCCTGCTTCTTGTCTCAAATAGCAAATTGCCTTGGTCTCCTGTACCCTTAATGTAGGATGACTGCAAAACTCAAAATTGAAAGACATTGTTGATCATTATATTAGTCCCACACAATAATAGCAGGAAGCAGAAACCACATGGGACATAAGGAACTGTGCTGCTTTGTGGCCCTGAATTTTCCAAACCAGAGCCAGAGTCTGGTGGATGGCAGAAGGTTTTTTTCAGATCCATGTTGAAAGATAGAAGAACAGTGTTCAATCCTACACATGAGCAACAAAACCTAGGCATGAGATAAAATGTCAAACTGGTTTTTAAAAGGACAAAAGTAAAATAGAGACTTTATCCTGGATCGTTTCTAAGTGACTCATGAACACCGTAAGAAGTAGCTCTGGAGTGAAGGAGGCCCCATCTTGATGACAAGTGGTCTCCTATTTTGCGGTCCAAACATTCCAGTCAGTACCAGTCTTGACCATCTAAAATATGGTCTATCATGTACTCCATCAGATCAGCAGAGCTGTTTTATGATGGCCGTGGAGGAAATTCTAATTACATCAAGTTTCTTCTTTCCCCTTCTTTCTTTCCTGTTGTGGGAGTAGTCGCCAGGTCCCTCCTCTCACTCTGTAACTGAAATTCCTGAGAAGAAGCAGTTTATTAAGCTGATTTCCTGATGCTGCAAACCCTGTCCAGCTGCTCTCCTTGTTCTCCTGAGCACCACAGCCAGGACTGGTGCTGCCTCCCCATTGCACTGCCTCCGCCAGTTCGATAAGGCTGCAGCAGCACACAGAGCATCTGTCATCAAGGAGCAGGGTGACAGGACAGATTCCCTGACACTGTCCTTGGGAAAACACACCTCTGCAAAGAAATACACACAGAGGCCTGCAACAGTGTATATGCACATGGATATATAAATGTATATAGTCACCTGCCTGCACCTCAAAATTGTACATAAAATATCTCTACAGAAAGAAATGGATAAAGCTGCCCCATCCTGCTCACAGGACGGAAAAGGAACATTTTTAATTGGTCTGATAAGGTGTGTATTGGAGGCAGCAGGACAAGTATCAGAGATGGCAGAATTAACTCTTGTGCAGGGGTCGTGTGCCACCAGCTGAGGTTGCAGACAGCATAAGATAATCCTTCTGAAAAGACAGGGAGGCTGCCTTTTTCATTAGCTTTTGGGGGGAGATTTCTGAGTCTGCCACTGCTAGCCGAAAGATTGATCCTGGCTGGCTTCCACCCAGTGAGAACCTTGTCTTGTATCTGTGCTGTTATCAGGAACAAGATCAGTAAAAAAAAAATAATTTAAGATATATTTTTTTCTGATTTGAGTATCTTGGGGTTTAATTCTTAACTGCTGTATGCTCCTGATGTGACCCTGATCATGGTCAAGTCAGCTTTACAAAGAACTTCACATGGTAAAAGAAATGATGCCTATAGGGATTCACAAGAGTGCTTCCATAAATACAAAACTTTGGGCCCATTTATTTCCTTATTGATCTAACTTGTGTATTTTGAAAACCCTGACAACCACCCAACCACCTCTGCCAGTCTTCATCCCCCTCCCTACTGTGGCAAATCAGTCTGAAGGGCAAAAAAACAGAGACGTACTAGGTGACTGAAGCTGGAAACAACTGAAATAATTATGAGACAGGTTTAAGCCTGTTACTTTGTTGGGAATAGAAGAACTATCCTTTTAGGGTTTTTTTTTCTTTGAAAGAAAAGATCAGATCTTCTCTTCATAGGTAGGAGTTGAAAACTTATTTCTCCTCTCCTCTCCTCTCCTCTCCTCTCCTCTCCTCTCCTCTCCTCTCCTCTCCTCTCCTCTCCTCTCCTCTCCTCTCCCTCTTTTTCCTTTTTTTCATTAATCTGAACCAATAACCTTAGATCTCAACCAACATCTTTACCCTAACTAGGAAACGTGTCCCAGTAGCTCTCCACTTTAGCAATGCTTCTTACCTAAAGTCTGCCTGAAGTGGAGGAAAAGTGAGTGCATCTGTTTGGGTTTCTTTTTTTTTTTTTTCCACACATTTTTTGTTTTGTGCTTTTTGTTTACACAGGCTAATGATAAATTAATGGGATAAACCAAAGGCCTTGCTGGAACAGCTGTAAACTCAAAGCAGGAAGTCATTCAAAGCCTCCAAAACTTGGCTGTGTAATGCTGGAGAAGTTAATGACGAAGAACCGAATCCTCAGCTGGAGCAAATTGGCATAGTTTGCTTGAAATACATGAGATTCACTGATTTACAGTGGTTCAGGATGTGGCCTGAAGTGTCTCAGTATTGGGCTTTGTTTGCATTTTAAAGTGATCTCTGCTGGTTTCTTAATGGTTTTGTCTCCTACTGATGCATTTGTGGGATGCCAGTATCCGAGCTGGTCTCCAGCAAGCGCAGATGGTAGAGCATGGAAAAGCTCTAGCTCAGTTTTCTGGGAAAAAAAAAATTTCTAAGAATTTCAGAATAACTCTGAGGCTATTCCTATTCCTGCAAAGGCTTCTATGGGCTGACAGCTGGTACTGCTGTAAGATCTAGTATCTGAGGTTCATCTGTGGTCTTCTAAACACGATGCTGTTTAATTTTGGTGTAGCCTAAAGATGGTCTTACATTAGAGAGGATATTTAGATCAGCTTTCTGACAGTACTGAGAGTGAAGTGCTGGAAAGAAAATGGCCCAGGAAGATGGTGGAATCATGATGACCACAGAGTTTGAAGGACAGGCTGGAGAACACCCTTTGGGTACAACACCATCCAGGCTGATCCTTCCTCGGAGAAGTGGGATTGACTCAAAACACTTGTGTTTCTTTTCAGTCTTACATTTTCTAATACTAAAATTAACCCAACTTGAAAGACTGCTGATTTTACCAAGAGAAAGAGTGAATAAGAAATGAGTTGTGCCTTTGCTCTTTGGTAGAGCCAGGGCTTTATCAGTCAGCCTAGCCAAGAGAGAGTCTTCTACTGATCATACTACCCGATGATCCCAGCATCATCTGGATCTCTAGTCTGTGGGTGAAAAATTGTTAGCAATGGTGAGAAGTATTTTCTTAACACTTGTTATAGAGGGGTTTTAGCAGAGGACACATGAGCATTCAGCTCTGCTTCTGCCTGAAAACGGAAGACTTAAAAATTGGAGGAAACAATCTTGCTGCAATTAAGCGTGGGCAAAATTGCCCACAGTTATTTGCTGCTACTAAACTGGAGGCCACTCTCTGAAAGCCAGGCTATCAGACAGAGCAGCTACTTCCAATTATATCCTACTGGAGGGGACTCCTAAGCTGCCAAGACTCATGGAGGAAAGGCATTCAGAAAAATCGTGACAAACTTCTCCCCATGGAAAAAAAGCTGCTTTATCGAAGTCTAAACATTTCTTGGAAATATACCAAGTGCAAAAGTATTTCCATAAGGAAGATTTATGAGATCCAAAGAGAAATTTCAAAAAGCAGGAGAGAAAGAGAGGCAAATAATAAACAAACTGTATGACAGAGGCCGATTTTAAAAGTGGGTGTTTAGGGAATAGACCTGGGGCACAGAGAACAAGGCTGAATCTCCAGACCCCCGGGAAAGAGCCTGAACCTGGGGATCCCTCACCTGAAGCAGCTCTGGGCAATGCTGAAGGGTATCAGTTTTGCTCCAGATTGGAGCAAAAATGTAAATATGCTCTGCATTTCATATTCTCTCTCCAGCTGGGATAAAGGATTAGCATGACCTGGGTCATCTTGCTCAACATGTAGACAAGTAGAGGAATGCAAATGGCCTGTCCAGGGAAGGAGGTGGACCAAGTGCCTTGCTGATGCCTTTGGGCTCTAAACTCTGTGAAATCAGGAGAGTGGCTAGTCAGGGTGGCACAGATGGATGAAGAGAAAAAGGCATGCTCCTGTAGAAGGACCAGGAATTTTGTTTGTCTCTTTTACATCATGAGCCATAGAGGGCAGGCAGACAAAATTTCCAGAATGTTAGGTTGTGGGGTCTGTGACTAGAATTTGCTGTTTCTAAACTGGTTTTGTTCAAAGAGAGTTTTGATTTAGAAAATGGGATTTCTGCATGGATATCTTGTAAAAGGTGAGAGAAAGGAGGGTAGGAAGCGAGGAGTCAACAGGGAAATAAAATAGAAGTCATTGCAACAGATTGCTTTCTACAACCTGTTCTGATTTTTTCCCTAAATTATTGGTTCACACTGCCCTTAACATTTAGATTTTCATCTGTTTGCTCCTTTCTGTGAGAGGAGAACTATGTTAGGCATCTCATAAATGCTTACATGGAGATGTTTCCCATCTGCTTGCAGATGCACCATGCTTGCTTTCTGCTAGGGACCTGGCAGTTCTCAATGTTTAAATGAAACTGAACCCACTCCATTTGCTGGATGGACAGAATCCAAGGAGCGAAAATGAACATTTCTCAGTGCTGCTGATTCTGTTACAGAGCATTGAGCTCGGAAAATATTTCCAAACATCCGCTGCAGGTTGCTTTCATAAGGAAAGACCCCTTCAATTAAGACCAAGAATTAAGACATCCAAAGCTGTTCAAGAAGCACACGCTCATTTGTATTTTGTGCATAAACAGACTTACTCTTTCCATTTCCTTGGCCCTCTTCCAGCTAATTGTCTTCTTCCACCATACGACATACGTATCTCTTTCTGATCCAAGAGCACCAGGGTACTTGGCCATACTTTGCTCAGTGTGGGCTGCCTCTCTCCCAGGGCGGTTCCACTTCAGTGGTGGGTGGGAGGCACCACGTTTCCTCTGTTCACTCTGACACTGAGGTTTTGCTGGGCATTCTTCGTCACTGCTTTTGGCACACCTTAAAATACCCAGATGTGTAGGGCTCTGCTTTACTCTCCTTTCTATAGGCAACCCAGCCAAAATCCAGCAGTGACATCCAAACACTCAAAACCTTCCCGGTTCTCTGCTTGTGTGAATCTCATCTGTCTCTTCTTCTTTTGATTCGCCTGCCTCTGAAAGGCTTGTGCATTTTGCAGACAGCATGGAGGCGGAGGGCGGGGGTGGCAGGAAGATGAAGAGCTCTGTGATATACTGAGTATATAGAACAGTATATAATATACTGAGTGATGTAACAGCGAGAGAGCTAAGTGAATGCTACTGCCTTGTGATTTACTGCTTGCAAATGGCTTCTCTTCTTCTGAAATACTGTTAATTTAATAGACAAACATCCTAGGATAAAGGCTCACCAGAGATGCAACTGATGGGATAAACATCGAGAGATTAAAGACCTGTGGGCAAAGTGTATAATTCTGTTATTAAAATCCCAAAGTGCTCCCTTAAAATTAGACCCTAGCAAAGGAAGAGGAGTGGAAAACCTATGCTTAAAAGGGGGAGTTATTGTGTTGAGCACTTCAGAATCATTTGCTAAGCAAAGTTAAAAGGAATAATAGTGCTGAGCTGGGTCTTCCGCTTGTTTTCCTCCTGCTGTCCCTAACTATCAAAGTGGTATCAAAGAAACCTACTTATTAGCTATGTGTTGAGAACATTTTTCCAAAGGCAGCCAGAAAGCCACAGTGACAGCATTTCTGTGACCTCCTAATTGCACCCCACACAATGTGGCTGCTGTTAGGCCCAAAAGACAGATGCATTTGCAAAGTGTGTCCCGTGTCATTACATCCCAGCTCACGAGTGAGCATGCAATGCCGGGCCGTGCCTGTTAAGCTTTTATTTTTGCAACATCTAGTGATACCAGCTGAGATCTAGCTGTCAGTAGGCTAAATGCTGACCAGGCTTTTTTAGGTCTATACCTAAAAAGCACAGTCTCATCAGGGAGACAACACAAAGGAATTATCACCACCAAGCTGGGCAGCCAGAGGAAGCTGAGGCATAGGGATCCCAAACCTCTGGATAACCCCAATCTGAACAAACCTAGCTCTTGATTCTTTAGGTGCCATTGGCCTATTTCTCTGCAGATTGCCTGAACAATAGACCAAGGTGGATGGCTTGGGCTTTCTCAGTACTGTAACCCTCTCTCTGAACACCCAGAGGAGTGCTGAGTGAGTCTATTCTAACGTGCAGAGGATGGGGACAGCTTGTTTGGTTTTCCTGGATGAGAGAAGATCCTGATCTAAGTAAGAGGAAATGCTGCAGCAATGACATGTAAGACGGATTTGATGAAGACCACCATGAAGCAAAAGAGGTCTGCAGCATTCCCTTGCCATCAACCACCAGCTAGAGGGAAAGTGCTTCTGTTGGCTACCACGAGACTAACAGCTTGGCAGTGGGATGTGAGTGTTAGGTAGCCAAAGACAAAGGCAAGAAGAGGTATAGTACCTGGCTCTGCTTTCTCCCTGAATGCCAAATGTTCTGACTGCTTCTGTTAGATGAGCATTACTGGTGGTATCATGTGGATATGGAGCATAAATAATTGATGAGGACTCAGTTGCTTGTAGCTCTGGACAGTGTAGTTGGGTACAGGAGTGTTTTTTTGACAGGAAGTTTCTCTGGTTATAGCTGCTGATGAGCTGGTCTCTTCACTCTGGAGGAATTTTTAATGCTGTGGTCAAAACCTGGAATTTCTGTTTCAGTGCACATTCTAGGTTTTTAAACTTTTTTCTTAAGATGTACTGAAAAGTCAACACTTTTGCATGACCTATGATGGGAAACCTCTGAAGAAAATGCATTTTAATAGATCTCCAACAATTCTCCTCCCATGTCACCCCCTCAATATACACTTTTTTCTTTTTTTCTTTTTTTTTCTTTTTTTTTTTATATGAGGAGCATAACACACATTTAGGGGAAGAACAGTTTTTTAAGATTGAAAAAATCAAAACATTCTGTTACCACAGACTAAACAGCAGTCTTCAGTTGAAATTTTACTGAAATCAGTGTTTGTTCCTGTAGCACATTTTGATTTTGACAAATTGATGTTTTCCAGTGGGAGAACATCCCATCAAGATGCCTGCTACTTCTGTGATCGGTGGAAATGAAGCTTGGTTTCCATGAATATGTATCCTGTGGTTGAATTCCTGGGTGTGTAGTTAATTAGGAACAGAATCAGCTTTCTCATGAAACTTGTGAGAACTTAATATTTTTGAGGCTGTTAATCTCTCTATCACCTTTGATTAAAGCTGTTCAATCAGTTCAGAAGTTATTGAATGGGACTGTGAGGTGGAGTAGGTAGGTAAAAGTATTCTCATACATGAGCACGAGCATGACTTTGTTAGGAAATTAGGCCAATAGTGTGCTTTTTAAAGGTTAATTTTGGGTCTGCTTTGGTTGAGGTATGTCATGTTTTCCAACACAAGGGTTATGAATGGTCTTAATGCTAGGAAGCTCCCTTATTCCCCAACCAGTGCACGGAGTGACGGTAGATAGTGCCATAGACCATCCCATACTGTGGTGCTCTCTATGAGTGGATCACCCCACTCCATGTTTTCTGCAAGGACACTATCCAAGGACACAGCCATAGCAGGACTCCCTCCAGACACATCTTTTGGAGCTATGTTAGGAGAGAGTGGCAGAGAACCCCCAGATTAACAATTGCCAATGATAGATTATGCAGAAATCAACCGATCATGACAAAATGCACTTTGCTAAGTATTAGTCACATATCACTGATAGCAATATTAGAGTCCATAAACATGCTTTTAATGATCAAATATTCTTTAATGTATGCTGAATCTCACAGTAAGTGGAAATTAAATGGACAATTTAGTGTATCATCTCTATGCATAGGCTTGGAAGTATTTCTCCAGTGGATAAACATTGACAATAAAGCTGTTATTTGACAGAATACTACAGCTGCCAGATGTTACAGGTTTTGGCCTTTGAACCTATTGTCCCAAAGAAAAAGGTTGACACTTGCTGTGGGCATATATCCTATAGTGAGAAAAAAGGAACTCCAATTCTATTCTGAAGGTAAAAAGGGCTGGTGAGTAAAGGGGAGACCTAAAAGACCCCCAAACCCCCTGTTTCCAGTTCTGTAGTTGGCCAATTGAGTGGCCATGTCCTGTTTGTCAGCTCTTCTTTTTTTTTTTTTTACACCACACTTGGCTTCTGTGCAACAGCTTACACACATACATAGGTGCAGTAAATGGTGCTAGAAGCTCAGCCAGATGCAAGCCCTGACGTTGAGAACAAGTTGCAGCAAGGAGAAGAAAGATTTATTTAACATCCCTTGGCAAGACTTTGTCCATCAGTGGTCGTATGGCCCCCACCGCCACCCCAGAAGTAAAGGTTTCTATTCCTTTGCTGCTTCTAACTTCTATTAATCCTGCAAAGCAACACAGCAATAAAAAGTATTAAATTAATTTGGCATGCAAGACAGAGAGCACCTGTTAACTCTCTGGTACAATACTGCATTTGCAGAGGTGGCTGTTAAGGAAACAAATTTCTTTTTTGATTTGTAGACTGAACAAATTTAAACTGGAGTCCTTGAACACAATCACTGAACCTCATTGTGCTTTTTGTTTAAAGACCAAAAAAAAAGGAGATAGTCGTCTCAAGAAAATGTTTTAAATATAATGAACTCCTGGCAATTCTACAGTTCTTTCAGCATTTGCAAAAATACTGCTGAATTCACGTAGCCCCAGTGTTGCAGATTAAGGAGCCAGGTTCTTGGGATACCTATTCATTTCGAGGTAAATTGAGGAATAAAAGCCTAGGTGGGAGGGAAATGAAAACCAAGCCCAGAGAACAGTGCCAGGAATGTCCTGAGACAGACTGTACTCGTATCAGGATTCCTTCTCCTTGAGTGGTTTGGGTGGACATTTGCATATAAAATTAAACCAAATTACAGAACTTCAGCAGGTCTCCCATATTTCAATCACCAATACTTTCTTTTTCTGTCTGTGCTGTGATCCCAGGGCATTATCACAGATAGAGCTTCCAGTTAGAAAAAAGGCTGCAAAAGAAATCTCTCAGACTCAGTGAGCAAGGTATTCTCCTCTGGGGAGAATATTTACAACCCAAAATCAAAATAACTGGCTTGCACCATAAAACTCCCCAACTCAAGCTTCACCTTCAACCCTGCAAATGCTAAAGGTGGCACATGATGCATTTCCCACTCTCCCACTGTCAGAAAATCCATCTAAGATTCTTTGAATAAATATCCAAAGAGAGGGCACATGAGCAAGTTAACTCCTTGAGCACCTTGATGGCACCTGGATCAGAAAACAACCTTACTCCAGCCATGAACATGAGCATCTGAATATATCCTTCTGATAACATGCTCTGAAATAAACTCACAAGAGTCTTCCCACTATTTGCTTAGGCTTTTAGACCCAAATCCCCAATTTATCCATAAAATTACAATGATGAGCTGGAAAAAAAGAGAAAAATGGAATTTTTGTGCCTCCCATTTCAGTGTTTTAGTCTGTCCCCTTGCACAGACTTGCCTTCACGCACAGGAGCCATAAATCTGGCCTGTCACTTTTATGATTATTAGTGGTTAGACCTGATGAATATTGATATGTGGCAAGCGCTCTTTCGACATTAAATACATTTGCCAATTTTCCTCCTCCAAACTCCACCCGTTAATGCTTCATCCAATATGAATCAATATTGGTTTAATAATTAACATGTTTAAACATTTTTTAATGTATATTTCATGATGAGAAGATCTATGTTTATTTTATGATGATAAAATATTTAGAGCCCAGGGAATTTTACTGCGCTGTCATCACAGCGTTAGTTGGTCCCTTTTCACTCTGCCTGAGGGGGCATCTCTCTGTCTCCAAAAAGCTGAGGCTGAAAAGGTTTCAACTGCTTGTACAGGGGGGGATTGTTTAGATGGATTTGAAGTTATCTGAAATATGTGGCAGGGCTGGAAGGGAAGAACTGTGTTGTGGTTTAACCACAGACAGTGACTGAGCACCATGCTCACTCCTGCCCCCTCCCACCCCAAGGGATGGGGAAAAAAGCTTGTGAGTTGAGATAAAGGCAGTTTAGTAGGATAAAAAAGAGAAATAATAATAATAACAATAATACTATTATCATTGTTGTTATTATAATTATTATTTATATAACACAATTTTTGCAATGCAAATGCAATTCCTTTCCACGTGTAGAAGAGAAAAACTCCAATGCCCAATCTGTCTCGGAGCAGTGATCCCACCTCCCAGCCCTGTTCCCCAGTTACACTGGAGCACAATGTTGTATGGTGGGAACATCTCTTTGGTCAGTCCTGGCTGTGCTCTCATGGGCACCTGGCAGGGCCTGGGAAGCTGGAAAGTGTAGACACCACAACTGCCCAGCAACAGCTAAAAACATCAGTGTGTTATCAACAGCATTCCCACACTAAATCCCAAACACAGCACTCTGCCAGCTACTAGAAAGAAAGTTAACTGTCTCAGCTGAAACAGGCTGCCTATGTGTTTGCTGTGGAGGGAGAGTGCCCAGTGTCAGCAGTGCACGCACCAAACAACAGCAATGGGGATGGACAGGGTTCTGACCTGGAGAGACTTGTGACAGGTTCAGCTTCAGAAGCGATTCAGACTAGATGTTCAGACTTCTTAGAAAACATGCACAAAACTGAGCAAGGAATGAGAAAGAGAGAGAGAGAGAGGCTGAACCTGGCACTGGGAAGGCTTTAAAGAGCCCATGGTGCTTGCTGCGTAGGTGGGGGCTTACTCTTCTTCTGAATGAAGCCAGCAGGCTTGACTCTGCTGCTACTTCTGCACTGTTGAAAGCAGGCATTAAAACAAGTATCCTGGAGTGGAAAGAATCGGTGGGAGTTGAAATCCTCCCTACATAAGTCAAGGGGTTATTGCTTAGTGCCTATGCAACATGCCAAGGGGCTCGACAGATTGACAGGGAAAAAAAATACCCATGGGGTGGAAAAGGCTCAAGAAACACAGATTTGGTGCTCCACTGCTTGGCCTTAGCGGTGCCTGGCTCCTCAGATCCTACAAGACATGCCCCTCATAACCTTGCAAAGAGCACAGACTGCAGATCCATGCAAATGGCATTCAGGGGATGCTTTGGCTTTGCACTGGCTCCTACACAAGGGTGAATATTGCTTTGGCTGCCCAGGGCCACCTGGGAATCAGGAATAATGAAGTAACTGGCTCTGAATCCACTGAAATCCAGGTGAAGTTTTCCTGTGAGACTGTGATTAATGTGATAAAGATGATTATGTTTATTTCCATGTATTTGTCAGAGATTATTCAACTGGTCACAGTCCAGTGGCTCCTGATGTTCCACTTCTGGGCAGCAGAACAAACACCATGTAGTACATCTGATCTGGCTCTATTTGGATACCAGCCCTGACAACAGCCCCATTGCAGGTGGGTTGGAGGAGCACAACAAACTGTTTTCTGCAGGTCTGCAAGATATACTGTGGAACATGTTTATTCCAGAAATGGATTAAAAAAACCCAAAAAAATGAAAAAAAAAGAGAACATATCAAAGTCATAATGTCTCTTGAGAAGAGATTTCCTTGTCAAGGTGGGTTTGTTTGATAGCACATCCAGAAGGAAATGTAATGTGGTTTCACGCTTTTAATTTTGAACCTATGTAAGTTCTGGCATTCACAAAAACCAGAGTTCTACAGCTTCAGTATGCATTTTGTGAAGCTGTTAGATACTTCATGGAAGAAAAAAAATCCATCAAGGGCATTAAACCCAAAGACAACACCTCTGCCTCAGAGAGTCCCTGAGCTGCTGATCACTAGGGGTTGAGAAAAGGAGGAGAGAAATACTGCTGCTTGTTTGCCCTGTTTATACAGTCTTTCTAGTGCAAATTTTTGGACACTCTTGAACACTGGGCTAAGTGGACTTTTTGTTTCATCTGACAAAGCTCCTCTTTAATTCTTATGGAGTGAAATGTGAATCAGAGCTGGGGCAGGCTCAGTTAGGATGTTGCTTTCTAAAATGAACCATTTTTTTGCTTGGTGTTTAAAAACCTTTCAGAAAAATGGGGAAGAGGAGGTGAATGCTTGCACATCCTGTCTGACATCAGGGAACTTCCTGCAAGACTTGCAGAAATAAATAAATAAATATATTTCTAAAAGGAAAAAAAAAGCCTCAAACCAAAACAAACCCAGACACACACAAAAAAAGAAAACAAACAAACAAAAAACCAGCCCTGACAGGTTTCAAAGGTTTTATTTAACTTCATTGTGATTATTTTCTGCAGCTCTGGTTAGGAGTAGCAATTATATTAATCCTTCTCCTCCAGGTTGTTAATCCTAGTAAAGCAACCTGTTGCTTGAAAGATTGTATGTTGTTAAGGAGCTCCCTGAGAACATTTATTCATGCTTGGGGAGTGTATTCCTAATGCACACACTTTTCATTTAGGCTGAAATTCACTCCTAGGAAGGGGGGTTGAGTTCAAAGCCTAGGTATCACTTAATTCATGCTTAAACCCTTCAAATCAGAGGATAAAATGAAATCCAATGGAAAACTCTACTGGTGTGGTTAGGAGACCTCAGCACAGAAATCAGTGGCGTTTTGGCTGAGAGAAGGAAGATCGCTGGAATTAAAATCACTTCCTCTGAATGTAATGGATCTGAGCCAGCCTGAGAGATGGGAGACAGAAGAAAGATGCTCGCGTAGGTATATGAGCTTGTATATTTATGCTCCAAACCTGAGTGCATAGTGTAAATCGGATAAGACAAGTAAATTGCACCCAATGAGCAGTGAAAGCAGGCAACAGCATTCATGCAGAATCTCAATTTACACCGCAGCTGGGGTCTGGAGGACCTTCACTGAGAAAGCAGGGGTCTGAATCGCAATCTGCTTTATTTTCCCCTATTTTTTTCTCCCAGTTCTTCAGTGTAGTAGGCATGCTCCTGTGAAACCACCAATACAGCACTACAAGGCTGCGAACCAGTCATCTGCTGCCTGCAAAGAAGTGTCCCACATCCGAGGATGCGTTCCACATGCTGCTAATAGCCTAAGAAAGATTTGCATGGGCACCGTGCTCTGACATGGATTGCTGTCATTTCCATGTTAATACGCTGCTGTTCACCAGCCAGCAACCTTTGTCCTTGTAAAATGCTCCCGTGGCTTTGTCACAGCAGAGTGGCTCAGGGGGCGAGCCAAGCAGACTCTGCCTAATGCTAATGGTGATATGTTCCCTGACTTTAAACCTATCAGGGAGTAATTCTAAATTTTGTTGCTCTGAGCATGTTGAAAACTATTCATGACATGGCTGTGTCCCAAACCCTTGCAGACTTTTCTATCACCTCCTTCCTGTGAGATGCAGGTTCTGCTGCTCCCGCTGCACCGCCTCCCCACAGGCCACACACAGCTGAGAGATGCTGTGGGTACCAATCCCGCAACCAGACACTATGGGATGGCCCATCTGCAGGCTACAACTCCTCTCCTCTGATTTTCAGCAGCTCCAGCACAACTGTCTGCAGCTGAGCTAGCTGTCTAGACTCCTCTTCTAGCTGGGAAAGAGAAATAAGCAATTCCACAGCACAATTCATCTGACTTGTTTTAGACGTCTGCCTTAGAAAGAGATGAATTGGGCCCTAGAAGTGACAGTTTCTCTGCCTTGATTGTAAAGGGGGGCTCGGCAACCTACAAGGATGCAGACCTAGGTATCTGTACATGGCCAGATATATCCCATAATACCTGCCTCGCCCCTCGTAGCTCAGGGACCCGCCACTCTGGGGTGTCAACCAAGACCCACAGTTGTGCCCTTTCCTGAAACAAGGTCTCCTCCACCCTAAGAAGTGTGAGGTCCCAGCTCGGAGGCTCACAGTGCCTCATTTCTCTTGATCACGGTGGTTTGCTATGACAGATATTCCGATCTGTCCCTGTATAAATCTCTTCTGAAAAGCTGTCAGGCCATGTAAGAAAGAAAGATGGAGCTCCTTCTCATAAAGTGCTGACAGGGTGCTGCCACGTACCAGCACAACAGGGCACTGTGCACAAGTCAGCCACTTCTCTTCCCCTCAAGAGACTTGTCCCCTTGCTCAGCTCCTCCTGTCCCCAGCTGAAGCATGAGAAGGCTTTTGGTTTTGGCTTGTTCTTTTGATTATGAGATTTTTTTTTCTCCTCATGGCCTGCTTATTATATGTAAATCAGTGGTTATTCAATTCTGTTCTTGCCTGGTGTTTGTTTATTTTCCTGTATCCCTGACTGCAAAGATATTGTTCTTCATCAACCCGTTTCCAGGGAAGATTTTATTCAGTGGCAGCAGACATCTTCCCCTGGAAAATACTGCCAACTCTCTTCATGTGTTAAGAGGCATTTTAGCCCAGTTCTCTACAACCTGCTCTTTATAAGTGACTCCTCCAGCAAGCTCAGGAGTTTCTGCTGCAGCTCTTCTCAGAAGCCTCATCAGACGCTGGTCCCAGTCTCCTTTATGCTGACCCAGCATCATGCACACTGACCCCTTTACTAGAGTTGTGTGACATCTGAAAACATACTCCTAAAGGAAGAAGCAAGAGAAGCCCGAGAAGAGACAAAGTGTTTTCAAACCTTCATTGGTAGAGGTGCATTTCCTATGCACACACACCTCTCTCCACACGCTTCCATGATGCTCATGGACATGTGAGGGCACAAAGGTGTAAGGGAAAAGATGAAGTTGTTGAATCACAGTAGTTGAATCCTGTTGACTTCAAGACGTGTGAGTGACCTTCCTCCCATAGGTACCTGTGTGCATTCCCTGAAGGGGATGAAACATGTCTTTTCTTGCAGGTACCTGTCCTCAAACTGGAGGAACCAGCCAGCATTGGGTATTTTGGTCATCGGTCCAGCTGCCCACTGTTACCCAAAGGCTGTGTGTGGTAAGCAATGATATAAGTCTGATCAGAAACCTCCTCTACACACATGGGCATCTGTTTTCTGCTGCTTCCATGCTCTCTGCAGGTCATGTGGCTTCAAAACCAAGCACAGTCTGTGAATGCCAGACACATCCTCCTATATACCGACTGCATCAACTGGACAGTTCTATAGGAAATGTGTACACATCACACACACACACACACACACAGACACACGAGTATAATTACTAGTACACACACCCACATATAAATGCAGTGAGACACACTAGATGAGCAACCATACTATGTTTGTTTACTGGAAAGTAGTCCTGTAAAGATCTACTGTAATCATAAACTTGCAATCTCATCTCCACACACAGACGTGCATGCACAGACTCTTCCCCCTGTATTCTTGTGTGGTGCAGTCTTCAGGGGTGACTATACCTGGTCTGTCTCCCAGCTCCATCACATTCCAGGACTTTATCCAGACCCCTTCAATGAGATTTCAAATGTTTCTGTGCGTGTTTCAATCAGTTCAGGCATGTCAGACAAGTAAGTGTTGTGGAGGTACCTGCAAATTACACCATCTGGCTGCCTCAGTGAGCCAGACAACAGGCAGACCGCAGGGAAAGGGACAATCCAGGCGTTAAAGGTAGGAGGAGAAGGTAAAGCTAACCATTTGCAGAGGAGGAACACTTGGAAATCACTCCAAATAATCCTGTAGGAAAGGTTTGCCCATTTCCTTTTATTAACCAAATCTGGTAAGTGTGAAAGAATTTACTTTGGAGTGAACTTGTTCCACTGGAAGATAATTCCCAGCTTAAACCTCTTGCTTTGAGTATTGTCAGGAAATGTCCCTTGCAGCAGAATCTGCAGATTCCCAGCTCTGGGCCTTGGGGGGCAAGAAATGGTTCATAATGGGATGTCAGTGGGTTCAGTACAGCTGATAAATAGGTAACTCCATGGCTAGATAACAGGGTCTTTTTCCCCCTCAGACCCACTCAAAAAAGAATATAGGTAGATTTTCATGCATGAGTCTGCATGAAACAATTCCAGCTAAAGAATAGGCTGGTCACTCTTTTTTTTTCTTGTGTACAGCATTTAAAGTTCTCATTAAAATATTAAATTAAATAAATTATTTGGAGACAAAGTAGACCTTTTTTTTTCAGAAAGTTTAAAAAGGGCTGGGGGGGGAATAACTTTTCTACTAGAAAAATAAAGAAAACCAGTTAAACAGACTCAGACTGGGTTCTCAGACTGGGATGGATGGATGGATGGATGGATGGATGGATGGATGGATGGATGGATGGATGGATTGCCCTCTGACTGGGAGCAAGTCCTCCAAGGCAGGCTCACTTGCCCAGGCTGAGGGACAGAAACAACCAGCAACACAACAGCTTGCATCACCATGATGCCAACTGTACCTATACTGGAGACAAATCCTAGCTGCTCCTCTGTTGCGATGTTGATCTGGCAATTTCCCTTAGCAGAAAGCTCCTAGTGGGAGAAACAAGAAGGGGGAATGAAAGTGTTTATTTGTTGAAAAGGAAGCATGTTTTTGTTGACTCAACCTTCATTAAATGGCTCTCATTATTGCCGCAGTGTGAGCTGTTGGCACAAGCCTCTGCTCTGTCACCAAACCCTAATGCCATCTGGAAAAGGAAGGGAAAGGGAAGCAGGGAAGAGCCTGAGCATCAGTCCCTCTCCCAACAGCCCATCCCTGAGCTTGCCCCGATCTGAAAGAGAGATGCTGTGCTGGGAGGTGCTGGGAGCCCCGTGGCTGAGCTATAAATCTCACTCAGTCAGAGAGGAAGATTTATACTCACAGCTTGGAAACAACGCCTGTAGCATATACACACACACACACACACACACACACACACACACACACACACACACACATTCCCGCCCGGCAAAACCCAGCAGCTTTGCCAGAACTGAGACTGAAGACAAGGTGCAGTCCCAAGAACTGCTAAATTGCTTTCATGACTTTCCAGCAGCGTTTTGAAGACAAATTGGGGGCTTGTGTTTTAAATGTATCCCCAATTTGCATTTTGATTGGCTAACAGGCCATGCAAATTCCACAGCAAAGTACTGATCTGTCAAAGGCACCTGACAGTTTTCAACAATTGCTGAAATGGCTTTAAAACAGACCTGGGAGAGCTGGGGAGAGCAAAAAAAAATATATCAAAAAAAACTCTGCCTGATGAGTGAGTTCTTTCATCTGCTAAAAGCTCTCCAAGCCCACAAGCCTGAGGCTGACTTTAAATAGAGTCAATGGAAAAATATCTTCTAGACAGGGGAATGATGAAGCCCTCCATAGTCTCCTTTTCATTTGCACTCTCTCTCACACATATATTTACCTTTCCCCTGTTCTTCTCTCCAGAAAAAGTCCTATCCAGGCTGGTGCTGGGTACCTACAGGTCTCATGAATGCCATTCAGCAACTCATGGGGCTGAACTTTAGGATGATTCTGCAGACACCGGTCATGGGATCTTCTCCAGTTCTGAATGATGTTGAGGCTCTAAGGTAATTTTATTGCTAGGTAAGGGGATTCTTCAGTTTATGGTGTCTCCAAATGAGTCATGAGGGATTTTGTCACTGGCTTGCCAGTCAAACACAACCTGTTTCTGGATTCAATCAAGAGATGAAGTATTTCCTAAGGACTTGCACAGGGAGGCATTAAACTGCCCTGAAATACCACTTGGCAGCATGAGATGAAGCTAGACGTGTGCTCTAACAGCAGGCACTGCACAAGTACTTCAGTCAGAGCAAAAAAGGCTTTGAGAAGCAGTGGCAAAGGGCCCGTAGGGACCTTGGGCCAGTTTCTCACAACGCTTTTGGGAGATTTTCTAGGGGCATAGAGTTGTGACAGGTTTTCCTGTCTGTGAACCTATTTCCAAGTTCACAAACTATTCATATCCTGAAGCAAGTTGCGAAACTAAAACTTCGAGTCCCCTGCAAAGTCAAATCGAGTAAAATAAATAGATAAACCAAGTATCTTTTGGTCAAGTGAAACTTTCTCTTTCAGTAGGGTATAAACCTTTTTCCTTTCATTCTGTCATGTATTGACAAAGCAAACAAAAAGCCCTTCGATCCCATAATTTGCTAAGCTATAGAATGAGAAAGACATTGCAAACTGCCATTTTCCACATTGCACAGGAGATAACCTTTGGACAGTTTTCAGCACACCCTCCCAAATCTTTGTGTGAAAAAGATATTGAAGCTGTCCCCATCTCCATTTTATAAAGTTTTCAATGAATGTTCAGCCGAGGTTGAGAGTCCTGAGACAGTAACATCCTGAGAAGCGTTTTGAAGAATGATGGATACTGAAAACTGGAGTTTCAGGCTCCCAAAACTCCAAGCTGTTTCTGACTCCAGAGATGTAAAGCTCTCACCCACTCCTTTTCTGTGTGAAAGAAGTCAGCTCATCTTTGGGTGCCTGTTTATGGATCAGCCCACTGACCTCTGCAGAGCCCTTAGGCCATCTCCACGCACAGTGACATAGTAATGATGGATAAGTATCATTTACCATTTGAGGGGGGGAGGCAGAGCAAAAAGCATTTCCCAACCATGGAGTCTGGCTTTGCACTGACCTGCCCACTTTCCCAGAGCAGCGTGCAACTTCTCAGCCTGACAGCACATTCCTCTCTCTGCCCTAGAGCTTAGCTCCCATACACCAGCAGCTCCTATACTTTTGACCTCATAAGCATTGCACAATCTGCCTACAAGCCTGTTCCTCCTGCTTCATCTCAGTGATGCAGCATCAGCCTTAGGCAAACTCAACTGTGAAGAAATGACTATGCCTCGAGGCTGCAAACCTTTTGAGATACACATGCAGACTCTACCAGCTTCAACAGGCATTTTTACCTGCTTGGTCCACTTCTCCCACTCTTCCTGGCTTCAGGTGTGATGCATTCCTTCTGTGTGGTTCCTAGCACACATCCCATGGTGGGCTGAAGAAAGAAGGATGGTACTGAACTAATGTGGACGGGGAGAGATCACTGGTACCTTTGGATTAGCCACATTTAGGGAAAATAACACAATAAGATAATGTGCTTAGGACTTATCTGTGCCTGGATACAAGGGTGTGAGGGCAACACATTGTTTGTAGGATGGTGCAGTTCCTAAGTGCTTGGGATCTATATGACCCATTGGGACTGTGAATGTTTCCTCCATGCTCATTCCAGGTGAGATGATCCCACCAGTCTGGTGTGGAGCTGCAGAGGAGGAAGACCTGCAGTCAAGGGGTTCCACCCCAGAGCTAGTATTTCTGAAGCATCTGATTCTGACCCAGCTCTGCACAGTGATGTATGGCTTTCCCAGCTTGCACTAGCCTTGCATTAGCAATGACTGATGAATCTCTGCACCACTTGTCTTTGCACGCTCTAGATGAGGTCTCAGCAAATTCCCTAATCATCTGCTTCTCCTACACACAGATCTGGCCTCGCTGCATCTCTCTAGTCACCTCTTCCCCTCTTCTGTTCAACACACAGTCCCCAGTCTTTACTGACTGGTTCCTTCCTCTAGTGATCTCCCCTTATTTAACTCAAACATATTAGTGACTTGGTCACCTATTTAACCCTTAGCTAAGGCCACTGGAGTTGTATCCTGGAGAGAGGAAAGAGCATGCAAGGTGTTTGTCTCACTACTTCCCTCCTTCCCCAGGTCTCACTCTAGGAGGATTTCCCTTTGACCTCAGTTAATCAGATGATCCAGCTCAGAGAGTGGAGAGAGCTGCCTCAGGACAAAGTTCAAGCCTTTCTCTCCTCAACAGCTTCTTTGTGGCAAGTCCCATTCAGCCTTTTGTGGCACGTATTAGGTTATTAATTTGCCATCTCCATCAGGTGGATGGTGCACAGGGATGGCTGGTTTGGGCTTGTCCTGGTTTCAGTCAGGATAGAGATAACTACATTTGAAACCAGGACAGGGCTTCCTAGAAGTTTTCCAATTGGGAATGATATTTTTAAGGCGTTGTCCCTGACACTGATGGGACATCTCGGTGGGTTAAACACAGATGAGAAGGAGGTTGGAAGGAGAGGGCAACGTGACTCCCATGTGCAACTCAGCAATTAGAACTGGATTGCTCTTTACTTGTTCTTTCCCATTCTCCCCTCGTGCCTTGTAATGGTCATTGGTAGCAATTTGTGTCATGCCGTCCTGGGCTCTGAGATTCCACAAATCCATTCATTACGGCCCCCAGGAACAAATCCCATCAAATCACCAGTTTATAAACCGCATTTCAGACATGTTACATGAGCACTGATTGCAAATCTGAAGACATTTCCATTTTGCCTGAGGCCAAGATTTTTAATTTAAAAAAAAAAAAAACAAACCACCAACCCAAAACCCGTCAGGGCCTGTGCAAAGGCTCTTTAGATATTCCAACCAGCACAGTTTATTTAAAAATTCAATAAGGCAATTTTCATGGCAGCAAGGAAAAAGAAGCTGTGCTGGTGTCTGCACACCCAGTAAGGAGGAAGAAGCAGCAGGGATCTCATCTCCCAGACCCACTCAAGCCAGAGTATACTGCTACCTCGTTTTAGCCCCTAACATCCTACAGCCCCCCAAACTGAGGTACTCTTTCTGCTTGACAATTCCATTTTCTCCAGGGGTAGAAAGGGAGTAGGGAGCAGAAATGGCCTTTTTAGAATAGTCTGCTGCCCAGGAGTCACATTAGCTAACACAGAGCAAATATAAATGACCAAAGCTATTTCTGGACTTCATGAGGCTGGTGCCAATAGTTGGAGGAAGGGAGCTGTTAGCTTTGCAGAGACATAGCCATGGAAAGTGGACAGGAGGTTGCTGCCTTGTTATCTGTTCCTCAGCCAGGCATAGACTATAGCCAAGACACCCCCTTGCCTCACCATGGCATCAGGACAGACCCAAGCCCAGTCTTGGGAGATTTGGGAGGTTCCTATCCCATTAAGGAATGGAACAGTCAGAAATCAGTGATGTTTACAGAGATCAGAAAGATATCTCTGTCACTCACCCTCCAGACCTCACCATGAACACCCACCCCACCAGAGCAGCAGAGACACCTGTGTGACCTCCCCCATGGTAAGTATTCAGGTCTCAGCCCACTGGCAGAGGAGTTGAAGGACTTTCTGAGCCTACTGCTAACGAGATCATTAAGACAAACATGTGAACCTTTCCAGTCAGAAGGATGAGGTGGGGTTTTAATTAAGGTAATTATGCTCATCTGGAAAGGCTATTTGCAAAAGGCATTTAATGTCCCTGGGAAGGTGCTGTGCTGACAGGCTGGGTTTAAAGGCTGCAATACTGGCAGGGTATGGAAAGGCTGCTGCCTGGGTGGACTACTGGACTCAAGCTGCCAACGTTGCCAGTGCCCTGCTTGAGAAACCTGATGATATGTAAGAGAGGTAGGCGATGCCTTGCCCATGGCAATGTTGGGGATGAGTTTGTGCAGAAGCATGTCTGTTTATGGAGAGGATGTTGCTCTCAGCTCAGGGGAGTTTTTGGTGTCAGCACTTTTTTCTCTCCAAAAAGAGGACAGAGACTTTTAACTTCACAAATACTCCCAGGTCAGTAATTTGTGGGGAGTGACCAATATCTGTGTCAGGTCAGTTGGCATGTTGTGTTTGTAATTGAGTATTTTGAATTTGCTTTTTTTCTTTTTTCTTTTCTTTCTTAAACCCTTTTAGTGTGGTGATCTGCAGTTTCTGTATGAAAAGCTATTGTAACTTGAAATTGGGAACTTGCCACTTTGACAGTGTTGTGGTTCTGACAATTCAAACTCTTATGAATTGTTGAAGATGGGTCTGAGCTGACCCTGACCTGTGTGAAACTGGGATTTTGACAAATCAGGACTCCCCTGTGCCTGTCCCTGGGGAAAATTTCTAATCGGCCCTAGTTGTGCCCACTTTAGTCCCTTTTTCCCCCCACTCTTTCTGACTAAAAGCCATTTACAAACCTTTCACCCCTCATTAGAGGCCTTTGTAACAGCTTTGCTGAGTATTTGGGGTCTGCAGTAAGGACATCTCCTTGTCTCCTTATCCTCAGCGAGAAAGACAGAGCAGATCAATGTGACTTACGCTTCACCCTTTCCCATTCAGTGCTGCCTCTCATTTTGTTCTGCTTTTAATATCATCTTCATTGCAAGTCTGTTCTAATGCTGCCTGTTTATTTATGGCTATTACCGAGACGATGCTTTAATTGTCGGATCAGCGCCTCCAGTCCATCAGCAAAGGAGCAGGCAGCTCTTTATAAACATCATTTTTTATCCGGGCTGTGCCACATGCACACACAACACACACACAATCAGGAACAGCAATGGTGTTATTCCCAATGAACCAGTGTGCAGGTCTTGGTAATTTTTACCCTGTCTTGAAAAGGACAGCCTTTGAGTCTGTTTACTGTTCTTCCTGCACTGAGCATTTTGCCTTGTAGATCTGGAAAAAGGAAATTTAATTAGAGTAGTATTCAGGATGGGTTTTATATATATTTTCTACCAATTAGCATTTCATTAAGGCAGTTAAATTGCATTTGCCAGAGACAGACACAACCCATTGTGGAGTATTATTTTAAGATCTCATTTCTTTTTTCTCATCTTGCAAGCTGAAAATGAAATCAGGTAGTGATTGATTAATTATTAATTCATTACTGGTGATTGGGTGGGTTGGAGCTGGTCAGGAGTGTGAGGGAGAAAGAGAGAAAAGTGCTAAGATGCAATCTTGTCTTATTTCTTTGGACAACTCTGCAGGAGCTCCCTGAGGTGGCCAGGCTCATCTTAAATCCAAGCAGAGATGGTGGGCTGCCTTGGATGCCTGGCATGGGCTGCTGCTGAATATTTCCTCCCCCAAACTCCCTGCAGGATGAAGTTGGGGGATAAGGAGTAGTGATATCTCATCAATATCACTTCTAAAATCTTTTGGGCAAGAATGATCCTATTCCTTGGCTGCATGAGGAAGAGGGGGATTAACCAATCAGTGAGGTGGATAATTACTCTGCTGCTCTTTCTGGATGGCTGATGAAACAGTAGGTGTGCTCACATCTGTCCTGCTCCTGTTGGCTGACACTAGACTGTCCAAACTGCACCTCTGCCTTACTCTAGAAGAGGTTTAAGCTCTGCTTTTTCTTTCATTTCTGTTTGCTCTGAAGGCTCCTCTCCATCCCTCCCTCTGTTTGCAGCGTGGCTTTGTCTCTCTTCATTGCTCTCAAGGTCACCATTGATCAGACTGTGAGTACTTTACAGCTGCAGCCTTGGATGGGCAGAAAGAGAAATTGATTGCAGTCAATTCAGCAGCAGATTGAACAGTATTGACTTGTCCCCTATTCATGCAGACGTGAAGCTTTGCTACCTTTTAATTACCACTGCTATCCCGTCCCAGCATCACTGGAATGGTTGGGCACATGCATGGGAGTGTGGGGGGATTGAATGGCCTTAGGAAAAGTCTCTGGATGTGTGTCGAAGCTTTTTGGTCAAGCCAGGATGACACAAGATAGAAGACTGGTGCTGGTTGGTTGGTGAGAGAAACCCAGGGACAGAAATCTTTCTTGCCTTTGTTCAGTGACCCTTCCTGGAGGAGTGTCTGTCACTGGAAGTGATTTATTTTCCATCCTGGAGGCCAGCTGATTCCCAGAGTGGCACTCTGCTGAAGAAGTGCTGGCCACAGGTTGTGGCCCTTTGAACTGGACAAACTTGGCAGGAAAGGCAGAGGTTTATCTGACAGAAGCTGCACCGTGAGAAACATTGCTCCTTCCCTATCTTTGAGGAAGGGCATGCTGCTACAAGCTTTCTCTAATAGCTGGGTAAGCCATCCTTCTGTTTAACAAACTTTAGCTGAATCCTGAATTCCCTTGTTGAGGAGGAAGAGCTGTTTTGTAGCTCGTGCTAATGTCCAGGAATCAGGAGGGACTGGGATGTGTTCAACTGACCCCTGTGGGAAGCAAGATGTACATGATTGATTCCATGGAGCTGCTTGGGCTTCTCACCCTGGATTAGGGCTCTGGCTCTGTCTGTGAGCTTGCAGGCTGCACCAGCAGTACCATGGTAATTCATCGCTATCATAGAAAGTGCAGTTGGCACTTCTGAAAGGTGCAGGATTGGCAGCTTTAGAAGGCTGAAATCCTCTGTTCATCTACTGAATTGATGCCAGTTGTACCAGCACCAGGAGTGAGAGGTGATTCCAGCAGGGTGCTGAACAGCAGCATTTTTTAGCAAACTGAAAAGTGTTACAAAGCCAACTAAGCCCACAAAAACCCCACTCCCAAACCCATGGAAAACCAAGCCACAGCAACAAAACTACTTCTGTTTAGGGCCAGAAAGTATTGCATGTTGTTTTTTTACCATTTAAACAACTCTAAGACAAAGGAAATTTCAGATGAAGGTAACTTTCAAACCAGAAAAAAACCCCACCACTTTAAAGAAATGGGGTGGTGGTGTAGCCTTTTCCTCCCCTGCTTCACTCTTCTCCTGTTCCCTCCTCCTATAAATTCTGTGCAGTATTCTGCTGTGCCCAGGTACTCTATCAGTGTCTTTCCTGCACTAAATGTACAATCACTGAAAGCTGGGCTGAGACACACAATTCACTTTATATGAACCATTAAGACACCATCAGCTGGTCACAAAATCAGGCCACAGTTTCCTTTAGTCCTACAGGCCATCTGGGTTCTCCTTCCTAGAGTCCTCCACATAATGTGGGGTATTTTTCTTGACTGACTTGGTAGGAGATGGTGTAGAGATCCTAACTTAGCTCAGATGAAATAAGCAAAGGAGGTTTAACTCTTCAATGATCTGCCAAGCCTGAGTTATTTTAACCTTTGAGCAGGTAAAGGTACTGAGATGGGGTGTTCAATATGTGTATTCACATCTAGGGTTTTAACCCTTGCTTTCCAGAAGGTGTTTGTATGGAAGTAATGCCTTGTCCTAACAAAAATCACAAACCCTCTGGACTACCTAAAATGGGCTCAGCCCTGAACTTCAGTCCCCATGGTGGAGAGATGGGGTTGTAACTGCTAGCAGACCAAGGATATCCATTGACTATTGCAACCAAAGCTGAAAGCTAGCACAGAGACCAGTGTTACAGTACAAAACCTCTCCTCCTGTCTGGGTAGAGAGACCCTTCCTCTTCCCTTTGCAGCATCCCAAAGGGGAGAAAAGAATTCCAGCAGTTTACAGCTCCCAGGGAGAGAATGTACTGTGATAATCTCCCCCCTGGTTTCTAGCTGTTAAAATAAATTCTTCCCATGTTAGTAAGACTCCCCTGAGGCCTCAGGAGAACAGGTGCTCACTTGACCCAAGTGTCACCTGCACCTAATATATCACGTCAGCCTTGGGAGGGGGAGAAAAATGCAGTGAAAGCTTCCCTCCCCACACCCACCCAGGGGAGTCCTGGCTCAGCACAACCACAGATGGAGACCTGTGTGTGCACTAGAAACTGCACAGAATGCACTGAGAGAGAGAGATGGGATTTGCTTATCATGCTGCTTAGCCGGCCTGTGGGCTGCCAGGCCTCCTGTGATGAATGCTTCATTGGAAGGCTCAGAGGAATCACGCAAGGGTCCTGTTTGTCCATTGCAGTTTTCGAGGTGAGGCCTGTATACCAAGTGCCCTTCTACTAGGTGGCTATCCACTGATTTATCTCTTTTTGAAGAAGGCTTCTGGATTCTTAAGGATTTATGTTGCAGAGCTGGTACTGCTGGTCTTGGTCATGGAGATGAACAGCTGCTTCTGATCTTGGTGAATCAGCATTTTCTTGTGCAAATCCCTTAGGTGGAAGGGAAAGGAAGGGAAGGAAGTCAAAGAAAAATCTTCAAGAAGTATGTTCCTGCTATAGAAATTCCCAAGTCATCCAGTAACACCTCTTCCTTTATGTTCTCCTGCAGCCAGCGTAATATGAAAAGTGTTGCTCAGGATAAATTGGATGATGATACATCCAGAGGAAGAGAACTTAGGGAAATTCAGGCCTGAGTATGTGATTACAGGGAGAAAAATGTTGATGAAAGCAGTAGGGCATGCCATCTATCTATCTGGTTCTGACTGCCCACCACTGCTTTCTAGAGGTGGCTTTAAAGAGCTATGCATTGTGAAGTTGTCGGGAATAGACATGCTATAAAAAGAAGTTAGAGGAGATTGCCCCAATACTAATCAACAGGGGATAGTAGAAGAATGACATATATAACTTTATTTGAATAGTACCAAGATCTATGTTACACTATTACAAGTTACCTCTGAAGCCACTGCAGTCAGGTTATACAGTGATAGGTTTAAAACACAGTTTGCATTCTCATCTTGTGCCCTGCAACACAAACTTGAGGAGCAAGTGTACTTAGGCTCTCCCTTTTGTCCATACCTAATTATGTGTGCTAATTATTTAGCAGGCTGTTAATTATTATTTAATTCTTTACATTCTGCATGTAACTGGTCATTCCAAATGATGTACAACATGGGTTAATTTCACACTTCATGCCATGTTTATGCCAAAGTCAGAGGCTTATGTTTTTTTCATGCTTAGAGCAGTGTAAAGAGGTGATTACAGAAGAGTTGCTCAGCACAAGGTTCCTGGGAACCTCAGCTGGAATTTCTAAGTATCCAGCTCTCTTTGTGTTCACTTTCAGGCTATGTGAAGCTGAACACTCATGTTTTGCTGAATGCAATGTTGCACAAGGACTTGCATAAACTCTCTATGAACCTCCATCTGCAAATGTTTGGGAGCCATCATCTAATGTGGTTCAACAGGACCTTGTGATCTAAGTGACCTGTTGCTGCACTGTAATGATCAGCTTGTGAACATTTATGAGCATCTGTTAGGAGCCTGTGTTGTGGTACTAATGGTTTTGCACAGCAAAGATGCTTTGGAAAATTAAAATCTCTTCATGGAATACTCTGGATGCAGCAAAAGGGTTTATATAAGGCCTGTAAGTACTTCCCTGAGTTCTAAGAATAACAAAATGCTTGCAGGGAAAAGAAATGGGACACACATAGCTAAATAGGAATCACTTCATTTATTTGGAGTGAAAAGGTGAACCAAGGAAGCAGATAAGAAATACATTGATGCTTTTGAAAAACTTCAGGTCAGTTTTTCTAAGTAGCTACCTCCCTTCCCATGTCTTGGCTAATATTGATGTTTATTCAAGGTTGGACACAGGTCTGGGGATGGGATGGGAAAAGAGAAAGACTAGAGAAGGGAAATAGCCTTGTCTCTATGCCATGTCATCATAAGACATACTGAAGAACTAGAGAAGGGAGGGCAGCCAGCTCCAGAGTGGAAAAGGCATGGAGAAAACCTTTCTCATGATTCTCCTGTCCCTCCCATTACTGAGGGACAGGACAAATACTATTCTTGGCTGTGGAGCTAACACTGTGTGTGTTTCCTTGTAGTACTTGCAAATTTTACCTGAGAGCCATCTCTATAGCAAAGCCTCCTCACTGCAGCCATCTAGGAGTCACTAGAGCAGGCTGAGTATTGTTGTTATTTATTTCTGTTTGCTGTAACCAATTAAACAAAATCTTACTCAGTCTATAAAGAGCAATAGCCTGGGGAGTGTGGGAGGGAGAGGCATTGTGAACAGGCATTTCATCTTCGATGCACGCTCCTGGGCAGAGGATTGAAGGTCAATGGGTACACATCATACAGGGCTGATTACAGTGTTGACAACCATTCACTTAGTTTTATGAAATTATCAATTGATCTGTGATTGCAGAATCTAATCAAGGCTTAGAAAATACAGTGGGTGGAAAAGCCAGTTGGGCTGGCTTGGTTTTTTTCCCTCTGGCTCTGGAAGGGGTCTCTCCAGGAACCTGCAGCTTCTTGGGACAGGGGGTAATACCACTTTCCCTTTCACAGCTTTGTGGGGGGACAACCTTTACTCTCAGATGTCTTTATTTTTTTCATAGCTGACAGGTCATCCTGTCCCTTTGTGTTTTAAAGCAAGGAGCACAAACTTGCTCACTCACCACTGAAATGATGTAGAATTGTGAACATGTCATGCAATGAAGATACTCACTTGGATTTGGCTCTGGGTGAAAGGTTTGCATGTCACAAAAGGAGTCTCTGGCAGCATTTTAAAGTAATTAAAGCCCTCTGGATATTGACAATTCCATATCCCTGAGAAAGCAGTGCAAAATTTCTCCTGAAAGAAAGTCTTAAAGGACCTTTAACAAACTTGATGGAAGAGGAAGCTGCCACTTCTGAACCAAAGTAACCCAGTGTTTGCTGGATCTTGAGAAAGGGGTCAGGAAGGAGGGTGGAACATCTGCAAGAGGAAGAACAGAATTTGCATTATTTCTAAAATGATGGGAGTGCAAGGTTTATCAAAAGGCATGCTGACAAAATGGGGGGAGGGGAAAAGACTTCATTGATAATGTGCACTGATGTAGTTTTTTTAACCATGTTATAATAAAGTTCCTAATATCAATTACTTCTTGAAACACCCAAATCCAGGTGTCATAATTTGGACAGTTCATCTTCTAGCTACTTTAAGAATCAGGTTTTCAGTTTTGATAGTAGAAAAGAGAGGTTAGAAAGTATCTTTTGTGACCATTCTGAAGGATTGGAAAACAGAAGTCAAATAAAATATCCTTTCTGGTTTAAGTCAGTATTCTACAGAAAGTTCCTCACACAGATTGCAGAGAGGAAAAAATGCTTAACCTTATCAGTATTGAGCAACATGGAACTGGTGTCAATGCATGGATTTTCTTCCTGGAGCTTCCCCATCTGAAGGCTGAACAGACCTGCTACATTGCCATCCTTTCTCTAGCAGGATAGAGCTAAAAAACCCTATGTGTAGTATTTTTCCTGTGCTCTTCTGATCTAAGTATGCAGCATTTCCCTTTCAACACTCTGCTCTGTCACTGGAAGTGCAGTGGTCAAAGAAATTATGTAGAAGTTGGGGCCTAGCATTAACCAACCATTATTTAAAAGAATAACAGCAAATATGACATTTCTACACTTTTTTTCTAAGCATTCCTGCACACCTCAGCCTTCCAAAGTGGGTAAGCCTGACAGGATCTAGTACACCAGGTGGGGTGGTATTGATGTGTTTGCCTGCTCTGGCTAACCTTCAAAAGGCAGAAAGAACACTTATTAAGAAGCCTTAGGAACACAATTGTTATTTCATGTAGCAACTGATGCAGTTACCCCAATGGAAAAATCAAGAAAACATTAACCATTAACTGCAGTATGAATGAGAGCAATTCAGAACTCTTGCAAAGGTCAGGGCTCTGTTGTAGTAGGGGATGTTCAGACACAGAAGTAGAGACATACTTGGTCTGAGGAGCTTCATGTCTGAATAGTCAGAAGAGTTTTTGGAATCCAGAATATTCTAAACTGAAGAGCCCCTTCTCTAAGGTAACCATAATGATTTAATATAAGGCTTTTGAAGTCAACAGTAACAGAGATTTGGAGTGGTGGAGTGTACCCTCTCTTTTGCTCAGTAAGATTTGTATTTGTGCTATTGGTGTGAGGAGGAATGGACTATTTATTTTCTGCCAAATGAAGGAATCAATCCTCATGTAATCAAAATGAAGCAAATAGACAAAGCTTTGACATTATGGAGCTTCAGTAAGCTGAAGCTGCACCTATTTGGAGCTTATAATGACAATTAAGGTCAGAATAAAAGCCCTTCTCTGACATAGAGGGGGAGAAATGGGAGAAAGGAGGTTTTTTTCCAGTCTCCTGCTTTGCAGAAGTGAAGGCAACTGTTCTGAGTCATGCTGGGGGATGCTCAGGTGGTGGAGTTGTGGTAACTGAAATTGGTATTTGTGTTCAAATACAACCTGGTTTCTAAGCTTCTCTGGTACCCTACCACACACTGGCAGAAAACAACGGTAGCTGTTAAGTCCAGCTGCTTTATTTCCAAGACCATGGTTCTTCTCAGAAGTTATCCCATGTCCTCTTCTGATCTTATGAGGTGGCTCTAGCAAGAAAATATATTTCTCCTCTCCCAAAATGCTTTACAGTTTAATAAAATGGAAAATTGAAAAGAGAACAAAATTTTCATAAACATTGTTGTGGGTAAAGGGGTCCTCTGGATAATAGTGCTTTTATCTCTGTTTTTGAAACTTCAGGCTGCCCTAAATGCATGTAATAACAGTTAGTCACTCACACCATGAATGTTCTCACAGAATTATTGTGTTAAACCACTGTGTTAAACTGGTGGGGGGTGAAGGTATGTTTATTATCCTTACCAGCAGAACAGAAGCTGACCAGTAGATGCTGGCCTTGCTGCTGCTAAGATCTAAGCCTACAGAGGTCATCCTGGGACAGTCATCTTTTACTATTCAAAGGCACTGTCCTGTGGTCCCAGAAAACTGCAGATGGAGGGGTGGAAATAGTGACGTTTTGGGATCCATAGTGGTGTAAGAGGCTTTGTTTTAATGGAGGAGATTTATACTTGTAGCCTCTCAAGTGAGCCTGGAGAACCATGGGGATGAGGTTTCCCTCTTAGTCTGAAATGTTAAAACAAATGTGTTCAACATTCTCCACACAATCTGTACTGATACTAACCAAGGTCAGGCTAAACTGAAATGACTTTTTCTCACAGCTGAGTCACAGAACTGTAGAGCACTGAACATGCTGGCGATGATGGGGTGGAACTATTGTCTCAAAGCCCCTCTCCTTGCCCTGTCCCCAGTTACTTCTGCAACCTCCTTGTCTGCAAGGAAAAGGGCTGTGTCTGTAGATATGAATGTGCTCCAGATGCAGACCAGGGTCATTCCATGATGCCAGCCCCTGTCTGGGGTTACAGAGAGGACAGGGACAGAAATCATACTGCAGTCCTACTATCTATGTTGCCCTTTGTGTGTCAGAGTGTACAGGAACTGCGATTTGTTCTCCCTTGCTGTACCTACCTGTGGTATCCCTCAGTAGGACAGCAGGTTGAGCACAGGGGATGGGGAAAAATGAGAACAATGAGGCTGATCCACAGTGTCCTTTCCTGCAGACTCTGCTTCAAGATGTACTATGCTTAGTACTTGGTCAAAGACCCCAAGGAAAATGTGAGGACTAGGACAGACCCAAGTCATTGTCCAAGACTCTGGACTCATCTGCATGTCCCATGGTGCCAGACTGAAAAGTTTATTCTGCTGCTTTTTCCCTGTAAGTAAAATCCCATGACTGAAAACTTTTGTTGAAACAAAAACTTTTTCCCTGCAAAGCTTAGTGTCAGGAGACTGAGGGTTTTTAATGAAACCCAATTTTGTTAGGGAATGTACATCCATGTCCATTCTGTAGCTGTTGGTTGGTTTGTCTGTCTATAATGAGTGCTGAAAAGGAACGTTTTTCTCCTGTGAATATGACCTGTTTGGGAAATGCTGGTTTTGATTGTTGAGCCTTGTGTTATTAGAGACATTTTGCTGTTTGGACTCTGAGGGGTGGAAGTTTCTCTTTAGTAGCAGGAAGCGGGTGTATCATCCTGTGGTAGAAATATTCCCCTCCACCCTGAGAAGTCTTTAGTACAATTTTGGTGGAGAGTAATCTTAAATCTTTCATTTTCCCTTAAATTTTGAAACCTTTACTGGTAGATCCTCAAAAGAAACAATGGCAGAGCTGAGGAGGTGAAAATGGGGGGAAATAAGTTATCTCTGGTGCCTCTAGACTTCCTTTATACACAAAGCCATGTTATTTTTTTCAGTCATTTCTGATGATATGAAGTCATGGGTGCTGAGTCACTATGGAGTGAAGGCTTCCATTAGAAGAAGGTTGATCCAGGGGTTAGGAAGCAGGCTTGCTGCTTTGGAAGCAACGGTTAAATTTACTGTCTGGACACATCTTTTCTATGTTACTTTACAGATAATTCTGCTCAGTCTGTCAGGTTCTCATCTATAAAAATGATAAGAATATTTCCACCTTATCTTAAATGTGTTATGAAATAAATCTAGAAGATTGAAGGCTTCTGTCTCCCTGTGTGCACACAGACATATACCTACACTCCCTCCTCCCTTTTCTGCAGAGACGTTACTTCATTCTTACAGCAGATTCACAGCTTCTAAGAGGCAAAAATGTTGCCTTGTGCCTGAACTTTCTTTTCTCTTTGCTGTGCAACATAACATTCTTAAGATGACACAAAAGTCTGCCACCAGACATCATTTTCACTATGCTCCCTGGAGCTGAGCCACATCCTGGTTGAATGTGACTGAATAAACTTATCAAAAGATGAGTTTGTCCACCAAGATGTGAATCAAGTGGCGCAGAGTATAACAATGTGGGTCAAACCCCAGGAACTGTTTCTTGGTTGTAGTTGTGCAACACATAGTAATGTTCAAATATTAATCAAAATACATATTGTTATCATTCCTATTAATTGAAAAAGATCATAGATTTTGGCTTAAACATAGGTGCTTTTTCCCCTCCCCTCTTCTTTTAGTTGATGTTTCTTTTTGTGTGGAGAGCACAAAACTGGGCTGGGAAAGCTAAAATCTATTGCAGTGATGCATGGGGCAATTCTGATTAATGCTCTGACAGCTCTTGCTTGAGTTTCCCTACCTGCAGAAGTAATACTGAAACAGTGTCTCATTAGAGTGAAGCTAAACTTGTTTAAACACCTTCAGAATAGAGGTGTCTGGAGCAGTAAGAGGTAGCTAAGTGTGCATCCGTGCACATTCTGCCATACAGCCCCCTTTCTCAGGAAGAGAGACTGTAATCGAATACTTTGATTCACACCCTCTGGCTGGACAATCTCACCCTCAGCATCAGGGTCAGAGCAACCCTATGCCCTAACATAAGTTGAGGGAGCACCTCACTCTGTCGCCCAAGGGCACCTCAGGGTGCTGCCAATATATCTGCAGGATCACACCCTATTTGGGATTGTCTTGTACACAATTCTCCACCTCCCATTTCCTTAGGGCACCAGTTGGGAGCTTTTCTTCTATGGGTCTGATTAGAAACCCACTTCAAATCAAGAGGAGCCTTTCCTTTCAGCAACTGGGGTTTGAACGTGATAGTTTGTGAGACTGCCTGGGCCTCCCTGGGATGAAAGGCACGGCGCTGAAATGGAATACAAAAAGGGTCCTTCTTCCACACATTCCTATTCACATGAATATAGGTACATCCACCTACTTCAGTACACTGAAATGAATATCCACTATAAGAATAAAGCTTATCAAAGCCTAAACACAGTACAATCAGCCTTCTATGTAGATGCAAAACCTTACTGAGCAGCAGCAAAAAGAATTAAAACCCAAAGAGGAAGACAGAGACTCATTAAAAAGAGTTATAACAAATCAGTTATCAGACGTTTAAAGAATAAACTTGTTAGAATAAACCTGTTAAATAAATCCTCAGCAAAGCTAATTAGGTCGGTGTTACGCTGGCACAATGGCTCCCTTCTTCCATAGAAGACTTAATGATAGCATAAGCCTGTTAAAGGAATACACTAAGTATACAATAAGCCAGCTATTTAAAGGATACTGCAGTCAGTTCATCCTCTAAATCTGACCTACCTACAAATTGTCACTGGTGAGAAATTTCTCCTAGGTTCCAAATGCCTATTGAAAGCCCAGCCCCCTGTGCCTTCTTGTTTGAGAAAGATACATCCGTGGATGTGCCTCTTTTTCCAAACAAAGGCACCTGTGATGGCTGTGGAAGAAGTACATGATTGAGGGGGTTTTGTTTTCCTTTCTCTCTGTGTTGTACTCAAGGTGCAGATTAACCAATTGAACCTATTCTCAGAGCTTTAATGACAATATTGATTGACTATTGGTGAAGCAGCAAGGAAAGAAAGAGAATAAAAATAATTACTTTGCCCCTATATAGTGGCTTTTGTCAGCACATGAGTAAGGATGGATGATTTGGAGATTAAAGGCGTTTAACTGAGGCTTGGAATATTTGGGCTTGTCCCAGTTCTGCCTTTGGTTTTGTGTAAAGCATGCTCTTTGTGCATCCCCCTCATAAACAACAGGGTGAACAGCAGGGTAACTACTGCTTCCTTTTGATTTCACCTGTTGCAAAACACAGATCTGTGAGGCAAGCCTTATAACTTCCCTCAGGATGATCTATGAAGCCAAACAAGGCTTTTGTAGAGTGTGTGAGAGTTCCCACCATGGCTTAGCCTTGCTGCTGTGGGTAACTGCAGGACTGGAGATGCAGGCAAAAACCGCGATGCTCTTGGCACTAATATTTCCCACCGATACCATAACATGTTGCTACCTTCATGCTGCAGTGTGGACAGAAAGCTGGGTGAGTAACTGCAGTTAGCTCAGTTCTGTCTTCTAGGTGGAAGCTATAAACACAAGAATAATCCTAACAAGATGAGAGCATTAGGTTACTGTATTATCACTTGTATTACCTGGATAGAAGCAAAGAAGGATAAAATGATCCCCTTGAGACCTTGGCCATCCAGCAGCAGAGCCAGAACCAGAGACCAGGTGCCTGAGCTGGTCCTGTACGTGTTATGCAACAGCTCACTCCCTCCAGAGGTGAACTTCCTCAAGAAACATGGGAAGAGTTAAATGCTGACTGGCTTGGAGGGAAATGATGTAAAACTAGAGGGGAAAGAAATGCTTATTTCTGGAGAAAGTATCCCAAACAAAAGAAAAGCTTACTAAAAAGAACTGGACACTACATAAAGAAACACTTGACAGCCACAGCCCTTTAAGTTGCCTGGAGTATCTGTGTGCACAATTCATTGCTGACAACCAAAAACCAGTGTCAGCTCCAGAGGCTGAACGCTGGGGTATGAATCTACTGTCAGAACATGGGGACACTCGGGATGGAAGTGCTCTAGGGAAGAAGGCATCTGGGCTGGTTCAGAGAGGCATGGACAAAAGGGTACCAGGAGAGGAAAAGAAAGGAAATAAGAACCTGCAGGATCCCCTAGACTGAATTTCTGCCTAATGTTCAACCCACTCCTGAAGAAATGCAGGGAATGAAGTGTTGGTATGGGAAGCTGTAACGTGCTGGTACCAGAGCATGTCTGGACAGACAGCAGGAGGTGAAGAAGCATGTAAGCCAAGTTCATTGTTAATAATACTTCTAGGAGCAGGGGAAGGTAGCAGCTGAGTTCAGGGCTGCTTGGGGAAAGGCGTGTGTATACAGAGTAAGTAGCAGTCTTTGCTTTGGGAAGCATCCAAATAAACTAAACAAGGTGGAGTTTTTATACATGCTCTTTAACATGCTGCTTGGGAAAAAGCTATGTCTAAACAGTCTGGCAACTGCTTCACTGCACACAGAGACCTCGGTGCTAGACACCTGGGCAGGGTCCACCAGGGCTTGTTCTTCATTTACTTGACTGTTTCTGGAAGGAGATTCCTGAATATTTTGATCTGTCCTTTCCTTCTCCGACCACTAACCCAAATACCCTGAGAGGCTGTGTTTATGCAGAGAGTTTTTGTAAAGCACTTAGGCATATGACTTTCAATGTAGCTCCTGAAAATCAATCACATCAACGTTGGGTTTTTTTTTTAACAAGATGAAAAATCCTTATTGTATATGAGAAATAACCCTGCTCAAGGCGTGTGGTTACTGTATGGTAACAATAACCCCACATCTCAGGGTGCCAGTAAGCACCAGCTATCAACCTTGTGACTCACTGCATACCTGAGGCAGAGTGCAGTTATCTCAGGGTAGCAGCACACTCTGAAACATGTCATTCTTTAGTGATTCAAATTCAGATTTTCTCCCAAATAAATAATAAACGATACCCAAGGGGGAAAAAAATACTTCTCCTCTTTCTATATTCAATACTTGCCACATATATTGGTTTGTGCAAAGATAATGGTGATAGCCCATTCTGACCTAGACTGCTGTTGAGAATGAAGTGCAGTTTGGCTGCATGTACCTTTTGGAAGGTGCTGGACTCCCTACCCTGGTGATTTGGGTACTCAGCTTCCAGAAAGTGGTATTTTCCCCCTTTTGCTTTGTGGCAGATAGCCAGGTGGGTTGATGATTATTTATGATCCAGAGATAAAAAGACAGCGATAAAACACCTTGTGCCATCCCATTCAGAAGCTGAAAAAAGATTGCCCATACAGTTATAATATATCAGCATCAATTTAACAGTCATGCAGTCAGATGTGAATCCATGTTATGGCTTGATTTTATGCTGTGGGTGGTGCAGTTATTCTGTGCAAACATCTGATCACACGACCTTAGCACAGCCCTGCTAGATGTGCACTGGCATCTTTTGGGTAAGGCAGAAAAGAAGCACTGACTCTCTGACTCCCATTGATGTGCTTTGGAGCTGGCTCAGAAAGACTATGGGTGGCAGTGGCTGCCCAGTCCCTCCTAAACCCTGCTAATCAAGCTAAGGTATTTCTTTCTCATGCCTGCTTCATAAACATTGAGAGATATCAGTGCCTCATGCTTTGCCTTTTCCTTTGCAATGAACATTTTTGGGGCTCAGAGTTTGAAAGAGAGTAAGAGCATAGGTATATTGGAGTGAGGAATAAGGAAAAAAAAGCTCAATTGAACGTTCTAGTCTCTGCATTTGACTGCATGCGGGTTTCATCTGCTAACATTTTTTTTGAGTGGTCTGAAGTGCTGAGTGATTGCAGATAGAGGCAGAGTGAGGCTTGAAGCCTTCTGTGCAGTGTACAGCTCATGATGGGTTGGGAGTTACAAGTAGTTCCCTTTTGAAAGCCTTAGTCCAAGTTCAGAAGGAAACTAAGCTGCAGGTGATGAATACTGATGACTTGTACTTGGTACCAGACAATAGTAACAATAGTGAATATGAAAGACTGCTAATAAAGAGGATGGATTTGTGACTAAGATGGGAAAATCAGCAGATATGGGTTCATTTGCTTGCTCTTCTGTGCACCTCAGCAAGCTCTAGAGGAAAGTATTCAATTCCTCCAGTTTCATCCCTCTAAAATTTAGGATTTAAATCTAAGCTGCTGATTTGTTTCCCTTTAGAGTCAACACAGCTAATTTCAGAAGAAAATCTATCCCATGTTGAAGATACTGTCTAAGATGACAAGATTACATCCATAGAGCTAAAATTACCCCTTTCTGTTAACTGGTGAGAACAGTTAGGTATTTAAATACCTGAATCCAATTATCTGTCCTGTTCCAATCCCTCCTGTCTTCAATGGATCAAATAATAATTTTGCATCAGTTATCCTTGGCCAGGTTCCTTCATATCAGTGATGATTGGACAACAGTCTTCTGTTCTTCCTGTTTGTTCTGCCCACTACATTTTTCTAGAACTGACCTTATTGTGGTCACTGTCTCACTTTAAGCTTCAATAAGAGACAAACTGCTATTACTTCTTTTTCACAAGATATCTGCTTCCTTCCCAAGACCAGTTGCAACAATACCAAAAAAGCTCACCAGAAAGCTGGATCTCAGGAGATTGAAAACCTCATTCTGCAGCCCCCAGAACTCTTATCCTTAATGGTGAGTGCCTAGGACAGCTGAAAAGTTCAGTGACCTCAGAGTGTTTCAGGCTTCTAGAGCCTGAGGATGATTCACTTTAGTGCAGAGGAACCAGGTATAAGAAACTCCTTTTTGGGGGCGATGTGTGAGAAGCAGGGAGCAAACAAACCCAAACAAAGCTCCCCAGTTCCCAACTGTTTCTTCCCACTCTGCTGGGATTTGCCAACGTTTTTGCTTAGCTTGGCAGCTAAGGGGGTTCCAACCTTTCTCCCAACCCCTGCTTAAGCTTTGACTATAAACCTTGAACTCTACACAGCAATGGTGGAAATGATCTCTGCCAACTCCTTGCCTCTAAGCCCTGATCCTTGAGCCCTCTCTCAGACTTCTCTGCGCCATCCATCACAACAGCCTGGTATTTGTCAGGCCTCATAGCCCTCTGTATCACCCATCCTGCTTTGGGAACAGTGAAAACACCCATCCAGGTGTTATGAGATACCAACAACAAATTGATATCTTTGGTGTTTAGGAGTAGGGTATCTGTGCAACCAACACAGCCTAAATAGGATCACTACTTTCTGTGATATTGCTACCAGAGGATAGACTGGGAGAGCACCAGAATATCAATACAACGCTCACAAATCAAGCTTAATACATTTTTTAGCCTGTAATAAGCAATGAAATCTGAAAAACCTGGGCAAGAATACATTCTGCGTTCTCAAGGAGGGCAACACAACATGTGGAAAGAAAGAGTTTGCCAGTAATGTGGGGAAAAACTCAGAGTAGGGTCTGATTGTCTTCTAACAGGTAGTCCAATACTGTTTCCCCATCCTCACCACCACCTTTTTTTTATTGTTGTTGTTTCCTAGTGTTTGAAAATGGAAGAATCTCTTTTTACACCACGTATGTCGTGAATTTCTCTTCTTCATATCCTCCCCTGGTTGACTAGTTTCTATTCTCTTCATGGGAAGAATATCAAAGTATTATAAAAATCTAGGCATTGCTTTTCAGACAACTGTTGAAGCAGGGCTGGGGGGATGGATGAGGATTGGACGTAGTTAAATTGTTAGTAACTCAAAAAAAAGGTCTTTACTGGAAGGAGAAATACAAATTTTTGTTCAATAGAGCTTTGCTGATCTTGGATGAAGATCCAGGCTTTGTTCATTGCAAGGAGAAGGTGAGTTGAAATATCCAAGGCTAAAAAGAAGAGACCACTGAAAAGAGAAAGCTACTGAAGTGAAATAATTTTGTTTTTAAAAATGGCATCCAGAAACCTTATCTTTGACACATAAGAACAGACACATAGCTAAATATGCTATAACCTGCTTAGGTTTCCAAAGCAGCAAATTAAACCAGTGGACTATGCAGTGAGTGTCCATTCAGATGAGCAAAGCTCATTGAACACAACAATACTGTAAGAGAACATGTTGAATACTCAATGCACCAAATAATCCTCTTTTGATACAGAGACAGTAAAAGCTTTTGGGAAAGAGGCAGCAATAGCATGTCTGTGAATTGGGGGGAAAAAGAGAGAAAACACTTTGGGACAGGAAAATTATGAGCAAAACTACTCCCTTTCCTGTATTTTATGTTTTCCTCTTATTCTATTTTTACAATATTGATAACAATTCTTATTTCCAGGCAGTACACTGGTCACAAGAGTTTGTTAGCTCTGGCTTTCTGGAAGGTGTTATTTTATAGACAGTATTTGAGTTGTTCTGTAGGTCCATGAGACCTTTGCATGCCTGAAGGGTATCATCTCACCTGTTTTTGTTTCTCTCTCCTCACCGGAATATGAAATATCAAGCTGGGTAGTGCTAGGGCCTGTGAGACCCAATCATACAGTAGCCTTCCCAGCTGTAGTGAGGAAAGACACTCAGTATTGTTGCATTAGTTTGCATTGGTAAATCCTCTGTGACTGCAGCATTGTTTATACAGCCTTTGCTTTGATTTCAAACACCCCCACCCCCACCCCCCCCCATAGGACAGCAAAGGATTCCTCATCCGTTTCTGGCAAATGCCAAGAGCACTAATGAAAGATACTGGTGATAAACCCGAACATTGCTTATATCTTTAAATAAGTGCTTTGCATATAGATGTTCTGTATCAGGCCTGATGCCTCAAACTTCTCCGCTGCGGTGTAAGCTGTTTGTGGTCTTTTACCAGGGGATTTGGTGAGAATCATTTCAAGCCTCTCTTTTGAGCCGTTGTGGCAGAACCAGGGGTGGCTTACCAAGAAGTGTGCTTTGCAGTTGAACAGTCACTTGGAAAAAAGTAAAACTCAGGAGCTTTGGGTACATTGTAACTGAGATAAGCTAAGCTTCAGCCCTATCAGAACAGCCTGGAGTTTAACCAAACAGCTGCTAATTCTGCTTAGGAAAGATTTGCAGAAGATTTAGCTTAAGACAATGTTCTGTAGCCACAGGGGATGGGTGAGAGAAGGACAGAGTGTCCTTGCAGGCCGGAGAAGGCGGGTGGAAGGAGGGCGTCTCATGTTACCCTCCCTGCCCCGTCTGCCCTGCACAGGCGGTTGGATCCTTTCCCTTCTGTGAGCAGAGCTAACGCCTGACCTGTCTGAGGGGTCCCTGGCTAGAGACCTCATGCAGTGGTAGGAGTCGCTAAATGATCTTCCTTTGTGGAGCCGCTGAGGCTTCTTTGGGTGGGTCGTGCCCTTGAGACCCTACTATCCCAAACCTTCCCCGAGCCCAGCGCTGGGACCCTCTCCCGCCCCAGCCGAGCGGCAGCTGCCCGCTGCCTGCCGGGGGGCTCGGCTGCCGCCAGCCCAGCCCGCTCCCCGCTGCTGCCTGTGGAGGCAGGGCTGAGCCGGCGGAGGCACCGGCCGCCGCGGGCAGGCAGCGGAGCGGCGTGGGGGGGATGAGGATGAGGGAAGGGGGATCTGGGCAAAGCCGGGCCCGCTGCTCCCCGTCACCGCCCGCCGGGACGGCGCTGTCCGCGGTACTGAACCGCGCTCGCACGGCGGGGAGGGGGGAGCGCTCCTTCCCCCTCTGCCCGAGGGGAGGCGGGACACCCCCCCCCCCCCTCCCCGCTGTGGAGACAGGCTGGGGGACAGCCACACACAACCCCCCGTTCCCCTCCGCCATCAGCTCGGCGGATCGAACCCCGTGCTGCCTGGCTCCGGAGAGGAGAAAAAGGGGAGGGGGGCGGAATTTTAAATGGATGGGGGCTGCCTGGAACCGCAGCCAGTCCAGCTGCAGACTCCTCCCCAAATCCGAGGGGCAGACAAGTTTAGGTTCCCCCCCCCCACAGCCCCTTCCAGCGGCCCTTCCCGGTCTCATCCTCCCTTCCCACGGCCCAGGCTCCGTCTAGCCGGAGCTTAAGCCCCTCCTTTTTGCCCCCCCTCGCCCCTCCCCCTTTTCTAATTATGTACAAAACGCTTCTTAGAATAAAATGGCTAGGCTGGGGCTCCTCCCTGCTTTCCTCTTCCCCATTCATCCTCTCCAGACCTCTCCAAGCCCCTCCCCCGGTGGCAAGCCCAGCCTCTCGCTTTCCTTCTGGAGCCCTTTTCATTTTTATTTCTAACCCCCTCTCCATTCTCCCTGCTGCCTCTGCTCCTTCCCCCGATGGCTACGAACTGAGCAGCAGAAGAGAGGGGGGGGGAACAGGGAATAAGTTTTAAAAAAAAAAAGCCCAAGAAAAAAAGAAAAAGCAAAAAGAAAGAGGGGGGAAAAAAAGGATATATACATTTATTATTTTTTTTTTTTGCCTCTGCCCTTAATGCCCGCGATCTGGATCAAGGAAGGGGATTTTCTGTCTGAGCATGAAAAGGACTGCTAGAGCCCCAGGATTTTCACGCCTGCATTATCAGCCCAGCACCCAGTATGCGAGCTGGACACAGAAGCTCTCCCACAAGTTCCTACCGAGCCGAATAAAACCCACGGGCGACCAGATCTCCGCCAGAGAGGGACATTAGCATCAGGTAAGGCGAGGGCTGCGGCTGCAGCGATGCTTCTGCCCCGGGCTCCCCCCGTCCTGCATCGGCCGCGTTGTGTAACGCGCCCCGCGGTACCTCTCTGCCCCCAGCCGCGCATACGTTTGCTCTGCGTTGCCTTGCACCCCCGCCCTGGGCAGCGCGGAGTTACCGGGGGGAGTTGGGGGGGGAGGCTGTATGGCAGAAGTCCTGCAGTCCGGTTAGCGATTGTGCGTGCGTGGGACCGAGATTCGCCGGTACTTGGAGAACTGGGAAGACTGGGAGTACTGGTTCTTATTGGGGGCAAGACGCAGCCCCCGGAGGATGCCCGGCAATAGGGGTTCAGCCCCCGATTCGGCTGGGCTGGCGACGAGGCGGGGTGGGAGGTAGCCAGGTCCATTTGTATTCCGGAGTATCGATACATCCCGGAGCGGGGTGTGTGTGTGTGTGTGGGGGGGGGGGGGCCGGACATACACGACACGACCGTCCCCAAGGAGATGGTGTCATCTCCACTTAAACCACTGCTCCGTTTTCGCAAGTGACAAGCAAATCGCGGAGGAAAAGGAAAGTCTGTCGCCTTGAATCCCACACTGGGCTGATTGCCTCTACATGTACTGGGGACTGGGAGACAGCGGCAGAGCCGGGGGAGGGCAGCGATGGCGGGGGTTGGGGGGGGGAGGCTGCATCCCACAGCGCAGGAGATTGGTTTTCCTTGGCTCAGCTCTCAGAGCTGCTCGCGAGGCTGGTGTGGAGCATAACTTTGCCTTTTCCAGTCCGTGGGGAATAAGGGGACAGAGGGCATCTCCACGCCATTACATCATCCCGAGGTCCAGCACAACCTGGGTCTAGAGACCCCGCCATGATCCGAAGAGAGGAGGGCTGAAGGTGTGAGTGGGTGTTTTGGCTTTGGAGAGCCCCTCCGTGCTTTTACTTGTGAGTGGGGAAGGCGGGGGGGGATGCACTTAGATGCAGTCTCCTCTTCATGGAGAGGAACAAGCAGCAGATGAATACCAGCAGTATTCATGTACAAATTTAGCCTTGTGATTGACATCTGCACTAGGTAGGACAGAAGGGTCCTTCATGCTTTACTCTGGCTGCTCATCTGGGTGCATAATAATAATTTGCTAATGGCAGTAAAGCTCCTTTCCTGAGAGTTGTAGAGAAGTATTTGGGAGAATGGTGAGAGGAAGATGTAGTGAGTAGAGAGGAGATGAGGCTTTGGTGTAAGAAACATGAAAGGATTTTTTTTTTTTTTTTTTTTTTTAGTTCCTTATAAAGGAAAAAAGATTGATCAGATCTGCTTGTGAGTGACAGACAGACAAACCCAGGCTCTCTCCCTCCCACACACCACACAGACAAGCAGTCGTGGTCTCTCTCGCATGCATGTACACGCTAAGCACACAAAACACATGCTGTCAAACTCGCACCCCATGCTTAAAACGCAGCATCTCGGTCTCACGTCAATGCAAGCACCTATTCAGGCTCTGCAGCCCCGCAGTTCCCCCGCACCCAGACACCCAGACTTGAGGAGCTACACATGAACACGCACCGTAACGTGCAGAAATAACTGGATTGATGTTCTCATTATGCGAATCAAACGTTCAGATGTTCACATGAGCGCACACATGCCGTCTTCTTTGCAGGTCTCTCAGTAGGTGGTTTGTTCCTCCAGCACAACCTTCTCCCTTGTAGTTAGTTCCAGGCATTGATTTGGGGGTTGTCTGACTCCAGAGCCCTCTGCGACTCAGCAGAAAAAGCTCGCTACATTTGGTGGTTCCCCGCTTGTTTTACTGCTCTTTGCATGTTCCCGGGACTCGGTAATGATTTCGCTGCTGGAAAGGCAGACAAGCAGCAGACAGGGGACCCAGGGAATGGCTGGGGGGAGCAGTGGCAAGCCCATACCCATCATGCTCTCTCTGATCAAAAGCTGGAGTCTGTGAGGGTGGGAAGTGCTGTGCTGGAGTTATGTGGCCTTTGCCCATGTGTGAGTGTGTGTGTGTGAGCACAGCCATATATTCATCTGCAGCTAAAACATGCACAGTGCAAGGCTCAGCCTTACCCTGGGTCAGAGCAAAACCCCCCACCCTTAGAGTGCAAATACACCCTGTACCTTTGCAAGCCCCTTTGATCAGAAACAGCATCGTATGCGCAGGGGAGATGATGTCACTGGTGTTAGATGTATTTAATCAACATCCCCCTCTGACCTTCCTCCCCTTCCCCTCTTTCTGTAGGGCCTAGTGAGGAGACTGTGCAACCCTCCAAGAGCAGGAATATAAGGAGGCTGACTAATGTCTGTGTTAAAACTTTGGAGCAGGGGAATGTACAGTGAATTAGCTGGCTGTAGGTAAAAGGTGTCCCAAAAGAGGTGACAGGGAGTGCATCTGTGTTCGCTCCTCAGCTCTGCTGTTTACTACATTGGGAGCGTGTGTAAGGCTGACGCTAAACACTACGTGGGAACGGGTCTGCCAGCAGACAATAATCATTGTTGTCTGTGTAGCAGAAATAGTTCAAAGCCAAATCCTCCCGTCTCTGCTGAGGCAGAAGTCCCTCTGCCTGCTGAGCACGGTGCCCGGGAAAGCACTGCAGAAACCTCCTCCAGGACCGGCACATCCCTACCCGTCTCTGCCCTGGCACCGTATTTACAGCCGATGCAGAGACGTTCAGAAGGCAGGAAAAAGTGATTTTATAAGGAAATCACTGAAGGCCAGAGAGGAGGGCGGGGAGCCCCGAAAGCAGCCCCAGGCATCACGTTCATAGATGGAAAAGGAGGGGGGGGGGGGATGAAACGCTCCGCCACGGATACTCCCCTCGCCCCGCTCCCCCGCGGGAAGGACCCCTCCGCGGCCGCGCAGCTCCGCGCCCCGCTGCGCCAGCGCGGCTCCTCTCCGCGGCCGCGGGGCGGGCGGCGCCGCCGTGCCCCAGGAGGGGGCGCTGTGGCTCCACGCAGCGGCCGGGCGCGGCGGGGCGCGGAGCTGCGCGGGTCTCCCGTTCCCCCTCCCCAGTCCCCCTCCCACCTCCCTTCCCCGCGCCTGCCCCGGCCTCGCAGAGCTGGAGCCAAGCGCTGATAATAATAATACAGGGGCGAAAGGGGGGGTGAACGATCAATAACAACAGGGCTCTCTTCTCCAAGGAGCCCAGGTGCAGCTGAATGGGTTTTGGGCCGGATCCTCTCCGGCTGCGGACCCGCTGGTGCGTACGGGAGCTTCGGCTGAGGATCTGGCCCGGTACACGCAGGAATCTTTTACCCGGTGATGAAATGCAGCTACTTCTGGGACAGAGCCCAGCAGCTTTTCCGTGCCAGCAAATACTACAGGGGAAGTGAAAAATCACTTCATGCATTGAAAGTGCAGAGATGAACTTAGCGAGGCAGAATATAAATTACCCGGAGTTAGGTAGCTTGTGCCCCGTGGTTTGATTTACACCGTCCCTCTTGCAAAAGTATCACAAGATCTTTAACAACCGTAAGGACCTTGGCCCATTTCCTTCCAGGCCACACAGAGCAGCTTCCCAGAAAGGGAGAATATCCGTGCACAGAGGGATCTGGCTTGTAAATAAACCCGTGGACCATGGACTGATCCTGCGGTTCTTCCTCTCGCCTGGAAGATGGCTGCCGGCTGGAGCAGGATGCTGAGTTCCTGACTGATGCTGAGCGAAGTCAGGGCAGAGCATCTCCTCCCAGCTATATGTGATACCCCAGACTGTTTTCGGATGCCGGGGAAGGTTTTTCCCTGCTCACTGTGCCTCTGCGCTGCCACGTCCTGCCGACCTGCTGGGACCGCAGCTCCGTTGGACAGGGCTGCTGCAGGCTGCAGCTTGTAATCGGTGTGGAAAAGGGAAACATTATCTAGCAGAGAGGCCCCAGGAATGAAACTGGGTTTATCTATTGGGTTCTTCTGTCTGGAGAGAGTGAAACATGGGCAGAGCAGAACTAGACAAATGAGGTGACATTCACCAGGGTTTGAGAGTAGGCGTAGGGTAGCTGCTGCTGACTTGATGGGCTAAGCTGTACTGTTTCAGGGAAGAAAAAGTGCTAGTGCTAGTGGGAGGAGGAATGGGAGGAAAACCAGGGATCAGAGGAGCAGCTGATTTAGACTGAGCTGAAGGCAATTGAAGGACTCAAGTTTACTTCAGGGATGCTGGATCCTAAGTGAAGGTGGCATAAATTGGGCATAAACATGTCATTTTAAAAAGGACCCAAGAATCAGGATGCCTTCTGAGGTTGGGCTGGGGAGTTCAACACACGTCTACACCTTTGCATCCCCCCGCTCAGTGAGCTGTTTTGTTGCAGCCTTGAAGCAGGACCTGCAGGCAGCATCACAGGAGAGAGAGAAAGATGCTTATTTATTTTTGCTATTTGCTCCTCTGAAGTCATGTGCTCTACATCCATTTTATTGTTGCCTACGAGGCGCAGCTGACAGAGCTTAGCTATGCACAATGCTGTGTCTGCGGACGGGCCCGTTTGGAGCGCAGCGCTGGGTGAGTGTGGGACCCATGGCAGAGCCAGGGCATGTCTCAAGGTATTGACATAGTGCTCCCCAGTGCCTGAACTCTCATACACATGATTCCCTGCTCCTATTTCAGAAAAAAAACCCCAACTAGTTGCACTGCTGATGGATCACCTCTTACACTAGCAATAGAAATAATAGTAAGTCAGAGCAGCGGTAACCGATTGGAGCAAATCAGCTTCAGGTGGTGGCCTCCAGAGGAGGACAGAGTAAATAGCCTTTGCCAGACAAATACTGTTGTTGTTCACAGTTTATATTGGTGATAGAAATGCTGGGCAGAGGTAGAAACTCAGGTGCCAGGAGCACCAGAACGGCTTTCAAGCCCTAGAACAAATTCTCTGTGTGTTAGCAGTGGGCACTGCTCAATGGCGTATTGCCATCACAGTGACATCTTCCCTCCCAAAACAACAAAGCCAGCTCTGGGTTGACACAAACCAAGCCACGACACAAAACCTTGCAAACCACGATATGAGAGGTTCTCACACATATGAGAAGCTCCAGAAAAGCAATTTGCTCTGGGCCTTTTTGTCGGGAATCAAAACAGAGTATGGGAGCAGAGGGAACTCTCACGCTCCCAAGCGTTCTCCCCATTTACAGCCGAGTAGCCCTGGCTCTTGCTGTCTCTCCGTGTTTGGGACCTGTCTCGTGCATATCATGACAGAAGGTGAGCTCTAGTTTATATATTATAAAGTCTGGTGCTTTTATACGACAGGTCATCTTCTAGCTTGGACTTTTATATCTATGCAAATTACAGCCAAAATATGCCGTACAGCGAGTACCTGTGAAAAGCTTGGAACCTCTTGCTGTAAATCATCACAGCCTGTCGAAGCCAGGGGAGTTAACTGACATCATGGTGAGTGAAGATCTCTTTCTTAGGGTTTGATTTAGAGCGTGATTTATTACCTGGCCCGTGCTCTAGACTCTGCTATGTCCATCATGATTTTGGATGCAGTTTTGGCCAGAAGTCCTGAGTCGGCATAGCTGATCTCCTTTAGCCATCTCTCTACCCTGCTGGAGCTGCCTATGAGGTTGTCAGATGCATTGCTAACATTGGGGACCTCTGTGGTCATCTCTCCTCGCAGTTGTGGATGCAGACTTACAAAGCAGGGGTGGGAGATGGGGAGTGTGAGCTTTAAAACCGTTGCAGTAGGCAGGCAGCATGTTCCAGGTATGGCTACAAGGACCACAATAATAAATAAAAGAATTTTGTTTGATAGTTAGAAAATTGCAAAGAAACTTAAACTAATCAAGGAAGGACAGAAGGAGATGAGCTGTGACCCTGGAGGAGGAGGGGGAGATGATGATTCAGGGCAGGCTGGAGAACCAGGATGAGCATGTGTGAATCTTTAGCTGGACTTCTGGGATCAGTGGAATAAACAGCAGTGAGACAGGCTAGGAGTGCCCGAGCAGCCTGGCTGCTTTCAGCATGTGACTGCTCTTCAAGCAGGTACAGATGGTGAGCGGGTAAGCAAAGCCCTCAGACATATGCTGGGGTACATATGTGGCTATGGGTCCCTCCTGGCTGGACCACCTCCTTGCCTAGAATATGAAGATGCTAGGGTTATTCCAGGCAATTTTTTTTTTTTTGCACTGTTCTGTGCTGGGGGAGCCTTGCAGTCAAAATAAAAGGTGTGTTTTGAGGGAGCAAGGAGAGCTTAGGAGGTACACAGTGAGGCTGAAGAATGCTTGAGAAATACTGAGAAAGCTGAAGGAAAAGAGCTAATAGAGACAGCATGTTTGTGCTAAAATTGTTAACAGAGATAAAAAAGCAGCGAGGATACATGTAACGTAGCCTTAAGACCAGCAGCTATTTCTAGAATTGCTTATGTCATGTCGTCCAAATTCAGAGTTGCTTCTGCAAAACAACTCCAGGCTTCGCTGTTTTATGCCTGAGAATGCTGATAATGTGTTTATCTGCCATTCCCACTCTCCTAAAAGAGAACTATAAAGTATTTGAAAATGATGGTGGGTTGCTGTACCATATTTTGGGCCAGTGAATAGATAAATCTAATAATCCAGGGAAAAGCCACCAGTTAGGATTTTCCCACAATATTTATATAGAGCTGGCTTAGAGTAACTTAATAGCAGTAATTTGAGTTCTTGTAAGTAATTTTGTAAAATCCTTGTTGTGTGTTTGGAGATACATGTATATCAATCCTCTTATTTGCTTCTTGGGGGAGAAGAGTTAAGGTTAAAAGGCAGTGATTGGGGCTGGGTGCGTGGCTCAACACAGTTCCTGGTGACACAGAGGAGGGAGTGATGTGTTTTGGTGACGGAGCTGGATCCGGCCTCATTAAGAATGGGAACAAGTGAAAAGTGGTCTAAGCAAAACAGAGGGATGCTGAAGAGATCAGAAAGGCCTGGATGAGCTCTGTCACTCCTCGGGTAACCTTTCAGCCCTTTAGGGCCATGCAGATCCAACAGTTGTCTCAGGACTGCTGCGTGCAGCGCCAGAAGGAAGCCCAGCACTTGGGACTATGGCTGGTTTGTGGTTAGGCCGTTTTATGCTTTTGGTTTTCACAATATTCTGCAGCAATGGGATTAGTTATGGGGGGTGCAGAGATGTATTTTTTTTTTGATTCTTTTACATCTGGTACCACATGATTTCCTTGTGTGTTTCCAACTTTCTGTGGGAAAGAGAAGGAGGGACCAACCGTTTCCCACTGCCCATCTCTCCCTGATTTGTGACTGGACATCAGTTCATGGCCCTTGTATGGGCAATGGCATACAGGCCCCATGTCTGCAGGTAATGCAGATGTTGCTCAAAGATTATTGACTCTCAAACTATTGCTCTCAAACCCATGCTCAAGTGTCCCTGACCCTGTGCAATCACATGCAGAGAGCCCAATCCTGAACCACATCAACAAGTTCTTAATTACAGTCCCATGGACACGATGAAACCTGCTTCCAGGATCAAAGTCTAAGCAACTGCAAATCCATCCACGTGCTGAGTGAGGGGTGAATCATGTTTATTATCCACTGGAGTTCAGCTTCCTTGTTCCAAAATGCTGGTCAGGAAGGCAGAAGAAATATTCCCCAGGATATTATAAAGACTAACATATCATCAGAGGGAGAATCAATGGAGATTGATGGCAAATTAGATGGATACTTGAGACATTAAAAGGAAGGATGGAAAATAGAAGTGATATTATAATTGAACCATATTAATACACTTTAAATTGCTTTACAAATGTTAACAAGCCGAATGAGGAAAACCTGGAAATAACAGTTTATTTAGCCTGGAAAATCTAGGAACAAGAAGGGACATTTAGGTTCCAGTTCACAAGTATGTGAAGGTTAGAATGAAAAGTGATCAGAAACCTTTTAACACTTTGATGATACAAGAACAAGGTGACACATCAAAATTAAAGGGCAGAACTTTTAAAGCAAATTAAAAGGAAATAGTCCTTTCTTCAGAGTATAGTGAAGCTACACAATTCCCTGCTGCAGGATGTCGCTGAGATGAAAGTCTGGACGGATTTGAAGTGTAAAAGGCTACATAACTTTGTAGCAATTAATAGCATTTGCAGCTCTGCAATCTAGGACAATGGTAATCAGATCTCATGCTTCAAAGCAAAAGGTGACCATCTTCTGGGGTCAGGAAGGACGTTTTGTGCCTGCATAGAAAGAACATAATATGGTTGGCCAGGTAATATGACTGGATATGGTCGATCCTGCTAGAAGCTAAGTCAGCAAGAGATTAGCAAATTGCTTCTGTGGGTGCTGGATTAAGGTATTATAAAAAGGTTTTCATCAATGCCAGACAGACTATCAATCCAACAATCTCTTCTTCTGTGTCAACTCCCACAAAAGTAATTTCACTGATTACAGTAGATATTGAAGTAGGACATTAAATGAGTGGTTATAAGCAGCGGCAGTGACCCTGAGCTGCACATTTCAGTCTCCTCTATCAGCACCATTATCTGCAGGATGGTACGGAGCCCAGAAGAGCCTGGAGTCTCGCAGTGCTAGGGGCTGCAGAGATGCCCTCCCTGCCCTCAAGGGTGTGCAGTCCAGACAGAGGAGGAGGAAAAGAGACAGGGCATGCCATTACCTCTGCTCTGTACCGGGAAAGTGCAGCACGAGGCTCCAGGATCAATTCAGGGGGACATTCGTATTTGCAGGAAGAGGAGCTTGGGCTTGCTTTGGCAGGTTTCAGAAGTGGTCAGTGGCAAGATAGCAGAGTATTTTGGAAAAGAAGGCCTTAGACATCGCAGTGGGATATGCTGGACACTTGGAAAATCACCCTCCAAGGTGTTTGTAAAATGTCACCCTGAAAAACCTGCCCAAGTTCATGCAAAAAGGGTGCAGCAGAGGTAATGTCTGGGTGCATCTAGAAATTTAACCAGACTAGCCTGGTAGGAGTGGCAGGGTGGAGGGAGATCAGCAATGGAGCCTGTTAGTGTTTGATCTCCTCTCCCCACATTTTATTTCCAGTGTCACAGCCCCATGCACCAGAGCATTCCAAGGTACACTCCCAGACAGAGGTCCACCCTGTCCACCCCAATCCTGCATCCTGCCCATGGTCTTCCATTGTCACTGGGGCCACATTGGTGCTGCCTTTCTCCATACTCTTCCTCTCCCATCAGCCATTTTTCTCCTGTTGCCATAGACAGATGTTTGGGTGGTGAGGGAACGGGCTGTTGTATACGGACAGGGATGTTCAGCTTCAGCAGGTGACACTTGCAGAGGGCCACATGTCCAAAGCATGACTAGGTGACCAGAGCAGAATACTCTTCCATGGTCAGCTGCACTGGGGCTGAGACAGGTGATGCAAATGGGTTTCCTACAGAAAGTTGGGAAGGATGAAAAGCTGATGGGTACAAGGAAAGTATATTCTCTAGAGGGAACAAAGCTCTGCAAGAGGTGTGTGAGCATGGCTGGGAGGGAGAGGAGACCTGACGGGTAGGAACACAAAGTTCACTGGCAAAGCAAGTGTGAATGCTGAGACAAATGATTCCTTTGCTTCCTGCATTGTAAACAAGAGAGAGATGAGATGGGCAGGTGCAAATCTGCGACGATGTGTTGTGGGGGTGTGATGGTTACTGTGCTTGGCTGGAAAGGGGAGGGATGGCCAAGGGAGCTTTCGTTCTGCAAAATGCATGAGAAAGATGCATGCAAAACAACATAGCTATGAGGCAGGATTGCAGTTTACCTGCATTATTGGAAGATTGATTTCTGATGAAAGGAGCAGAAGAGAAGGGAGTGGAATAAAAGTTTTATAGATGGCAAGAATGGGGATCAGAGCTTTAAAATGGCAGTTGTGAGTTAGTAGTCTTGAAGGATTGGTTCAAATGTGACTGCAGAGGCCAGTGCTAGCTTCTGATTTCCAACCATCTGCATTTAAAAATGAGAGAGAGAGAGAGAGAGAGATGAGCCAGCAGACTGGCCTCAGTGAAATTCTGCTGGATTTCCCCCGGGAATGAGAATCATCCCTGCATTTCAAGTACCTGGAAGACTTAAAACACTGAAAAGGCTGAAAGGTGAGGCGAGGGTCGGAAGGCAGAATGGCTGGCAGGAATAAGCAGATTGTAGACTAGGCTGGATAATTCAGGGATCTGTAATAAAACTGCATGGTGACGGATAGTGAATAAAAGACTATAGGTATATTATGGTTTACGGAGCACAGGACAGATGTGTCTCTAAGGAGACTGTGATAAGGAGTGGAAGGCAGCAGTGGGTTGGCAGCCGAGGCTGTTTTGGGATGCAGCGGCGCTGTGTGAATAAAGCAGCAGCATAGCAAGATAGTTCAATCCCGACGCTGTCACCGACGTGTTATATATGACCTTGGGCAGGTCACTTAGGCTGATATCTTTCAGAAGAGCTTTTTTAATGCATGTGTTTCCATGCATACGAGCTGAATTTCTTAGAGCCAGTGCTGCAGTTCTGAGCCCTCCAGCTCGCAGAGTGGATGTGAACTGCTCAGGGAACTCGGCTCAAAGTTTGGCATGAGGGAAAAATCTGCACGTTTTAAAGAATTCAGCAAGCCACGTCCTTCAGAAATATAGCACCCTGAAAGACTGATATTTGCCAGTACTGAGTCTACCTTTCCAGAGCTGGGCAAAAGCAGCGCTGGTTTGCTTCTAACTCCCCTCCAACCCAGCAAAATGGCTCCATGTTTAGAAGTCTGGCCTGAATTAATTTCTCTTCTCATTACCTACGACCACTAATGAAGTTGGCCTTTTGCTGGAATATGTAAGGGAAGAATATTCTAATTGTACCTCTTTCCCTCCGTTGCACACAGATACAGGGCTTTTACTTACACAACACACATAATGAAGTGTGCAAGGGTGGATGTGCACACACACGTGTGTGCATGGTGGTTTAAGAAGCCTGAATCAAGACTACTATTTAGGTGCAGCATATTAGTCTTTTTACTGACTTCAGCATATGCAGTAAATAGCAATTAATGATAAAGATGCTCACATTAAAAAGAAGACCAGAAGAGGCTGATATGTCCTTCCTACTTGTGGATTCCCCTGCAGTGCTTCTCATTACTTTGTTTTCAAATCTGAAGACAGAAATTTTGTCCATGGCATTTTATTTTTCTCCGTGCTGCTCCTCCAAGGGAGATCTTCCTTAGAGCCTTGAGACCTGTGAATTCCCCAAACCCTCTGTACCTCAGGTAACAGGGACTCTCCTTTGATGCTGGGGGCATGACCTCCCCTCTGGTGTCATAATAGAGGTGGGCAGAAGGGCTGGGGACAAATACACATGCTACTGCCCTTGCACAGCCTTGCTGCTTGTCTGCAGACCCTCCGTAAATAAGATTTGGAGCTGGTGAAAATGAAATCAACAGGAGAGCTGAGATACACTCTGGGTTGTATTTTTGTGTGTAATTTTAAAATTTCAGGCTCTTGAAAGGGTATGAGGGCTGATTTCCAGCTCAGTAATGCAGTATCTCTGTAGTACCATGGTAAGGATGCATTTTGCATGTCCTGAGAGCATGGGCAGAGTGTTTCAACACGCAGTATCTTCTGAGACAGGGCTGAAGATGACAATAAGCTGTTAAAGGGTTTGTGGCTTGCTCATATTGCCCACAATTGATGTTAACAAAGCAAAATGTACCCAGAACTGGGTTTCTTCCTACTGGAAGCTTGTTTCCTCATGAATAAACCCCAAAAGCAAAGTAACACAAATGCAATGTCTACGGCTAAGGAACCCAGGAGCCAAGTTCTCTGGCAATGCAGAAACATGGAGGGATATTTAGACACCTAACTCCTATACACATGCCAAATTTTCTTTAAATCCTCTGGCTGCAGGAAGCTAAGCAGGTGATGCTTCCCTAAATACCTCTGGGACTAAGACTGGCAGTGTGTGGCTGTGCTCAGGGTCCTGTGCTTGAGGGATGAGACCCAGAAACCGATGCCAGACGATGCCTGAGGAGCAGGCATCCTCGGTACATGCTGTTCCCACCCCTGCTTGTCTGTGTCTCGTTCAGAGAGCACTTCAGTGGTTTGAATTGGGGATGGCTGATTGCAGGGAGCTATGCTGGCTTTCTGCTTAGTGAACTTGGACATCCCATGGTCCAATCTTCTGTAGGGACCTCATGCCTATTTGGTTACATGTTAGAGGCAGCAATGCTTAAAAAAACCCACCAAACAGCAGAGCCAGGAGAAGGGAAAAGAAAGAATTGAAAGAAATAGAGAGTAAAAAGGAATGCTCCAGTTGTCTTAAAATGAAACAGCAGTATATGGCAATTTGTAATGGGAAAAGTAAATCCAGTCTCAGATTATTTCCTGGGAGCTTTTCTTTCATTTTTGATACAGGATTTTCTCACTTATTTTTCTGTAAATCTAATTATTTCATGTTAAGTTCTCTGTTGAATGCAGGTTTAGACTAGAAGAGAGCAAAGGACTATGAAAGTCATCAGCTTAAGGAACTCGCAGAAACTCATCCTTGCTGAGATCCCTCATGTTGTTATGAAGATCTGACAGACAGTTATTGTAATTCCTAGTAGGGATAGGTGAATAATGACTTTTTTTTTTTTTCCCCTGGTTTGGTTCTGAAATAAAAAATGAAGGGAAAAAATAATTTTAGCTATTCAAAAATTTTTTTTTTTGGGGGGGAGAATGAAAAGGCTTTTTTATATTTGGAACTAGAAGGAAAGGAAAATAGAAAAGCCCTTCAAAACTTTAAATTTTGCAGAAACACATAACTTTGTTTTTCATAACTATTGTTTCATTTATGTTTTGTTTTGTTGGTGGGTTTTTTTTTCCATTTCCTTCTAGATCCACTTTGTAAACATTTCAATATGAAGCATTTATGTTAAGAAATAATGCAGTCATGTACTCTGATTCTTTTAAATTTTTCCCATCCTGTTTTTTGACAGTAACTATCTAACGAATTCAACCTGAATTAATAAACATTGGCAGTCAATCCCCAAGCACTTTTCTGTGCCTAATTTTAGTACGTGTTAAAAATAATGTCTCGCATCTTTAGTGCCTATGATTGCAGTTTCCTTTATGCTACACACAGTTAAAGGCCATTCATACCTCAAATAACATATACTCAAAGGGTACAGAGCAGTGGGAGACAAAAGGAGAAAATAAAAAGATGTATCTGAGGTCTCAGAGTAAATTAGTAGCAGAAGCATGTAGAGAAGCCTACAGTCTTGACTTCCATTTGCCCGCTCTCTCACTAGACTGTGGATTAATTATCCATCTCTTTCTCACCCATTAGCCTTTTCTCATACTTCTTCTACTCCTGCACTTTCTCATTCACACCTTCAATTCTTTGCCACTCTTCCTTTAATTCAACTCCCCTTACTCTCCATTTTTGCATGCTTTCCTCTCTTCTGCTCCTCCTGCAGAAGATTGCTAACGAAGTGGCAAGTGTTAACAACGTGTCTTGGCTGTGCCAGCTGTGATGGATGGAGAAGGAGCAAGGTGGGTGAAGGAGAAGAGGAGTAGAGAAGGAGGAAAGGGGTGACCTGAAATGATTACAGACTCTGGGGACAGGTGTGCGGGAGGGCAGAGGAACCAGCTTGGAAACCTGCACTGCAATGGGTGCACAGCATCTAAACCCAGTGTCTAAGGAGGAGAGCATGAGTTCATAAATGGTGGGAGTTGTATCCTCAGGACCAAAGAAGAGTTACAACTTAAAGGGCCTGGAGATGTGTGGGCAAAGGGCAAGCAGCACATTTCTCCTCTCTGCAGTGACAGGACCTCAAACCTGGCCGTCTCACACTCGATTCGCCTGGATGAGTCTGTGCACAGGGACTTGTGTTGCTGAAGTACAATCAGATGCAAATATGCATATTCAATCGGACAGGGGTTACGGGTGCTCTCTGCACACTGGGCATTGCATGCTGGCAGGGATTAGACCGCCATCTGCTCGGTATGGTGCACATCACAGTGTCAGTACCTGGAGCTGGGATGCTGCTGGAGCTCCTGCTGACTTCCTTGAGTCCTGCAGAATAACGTTTTTGTCACTGGAGCCTCTGTTGTGTGGTTAGTGGACAAGTCTGGAAGGAGCTGATGGATTTAGGGAGGAGAGGTGTTTAAGGGTCAGATAGGAAAAGCAGCTGAAAAATCTGTGCTTTGGGATGATATCTATAGCTCCCTCAGGAACACAGGCCAAGCACACAACAGCTGGTGGGGGGAAACTGTGTTGATGCTGTGGGAACAAAAATGTTGTCTAGTCTGCAGTCCAGGCAGGAAGAGAGAGCAAACAAAGATGTAAAATAGGAGGAAGCTTCCTAGAGCTGCTTTGGTCCAAGAATATTATACCAAGAATAAAACGGCCAAGAATAGCTGTCTGTCATTGTAAACAGTCGCATTAGACAGGATGGATAACTTCAGGCTATGTCTTCATGAGAACAGTAGACTCTAAATACCCTTCTTCCTTTGGCAACTCCTTCCAAACACCTTTGGTTTCACAGGGATAAGCCAGCTAGCTGTATTCCTGTTCTGCATTTGTTTTACCACTCACCAAGTGTTATTTATCTAGCTAGCTATTTATTATCCAGCTCCACGGCTGCAGTTGGGGAAGGTCTGTTTGTTCCTTTTCCACAGCAGCATCTCTTTCTCCAGCAGCTCTGACCAGCCGTCAGGTGCCCCAGGGGATGGCGGAGCAGAATTAATTACTCATGACCAGTGATGGAGGTGTTTTTCAGATTTGGATTTGGCTAGCTGAATGCTAGCAGGATCTTTCTGGGAGTCAGGCTACTGAAGAAACAAATATGCCTGCTCTGGATTGCTCTCAGACAGAGTCGTTTTAGGAGGCTGCAGAGGCACCTAGGGTCCATGAAGAAGTGGGGGAAACCTAGCAGTAGTGTGCATGCTGGTGGAGGGGACTGCTTGCTCCCTTTGGCAGGATGCCATGCAGATAAAACTGTAAACTGCAGATTAGCAAGTCCTGTCCTGTCCTGTTCCCAGCCCACAGAAGTGTGAATCTTCTTCTGGATGTCCTGTTTGGAGCAGGAGGAGTTGTGATGGCGCCTGGCACACGCCAAACTGGAAGTCACCCCTTCAGCGTGCCTAGAAGTGATGGCAATGCTGGCCAACTGCACAGGTTGTGCTGAAGCAGCAGTGTTTGTTTTACAAATAGCTCCAAATTCTCCTAGACCCCCTTCCCTCCCTTTGTAGAGACTAGTAGAGCATGTGCTATTCCTCCTGGTCACTGATTTCCTCCTGGCAATGGAGAAAGGTCAAGTGTCCATGCCAATTCTTTTTGATCTGTCAGCTGCCTTCAAATCCTCTGGCAATGAAGGAGTAATGATTTGCAGTGTCTGGCATGGATGGGCAATCTCTCGCTGCAGGAGCATTCCTCTGTTCCAAAGAGACTCCTCTTTGGAGTAATGAAGCACTTCCCTCAAGGACGCTTCTAGGGGGTAATGCGCCGCTCAGTTGCGCGGTTGCTGTCAGAGGGATGGGGCTACAATATTACCAATGTGCTGATGACAAAGGGGTAAGCTCAACTTTAAAGTAAATAATCTGCAATTTTCAAGATTTGTCATTCTCAGACATCTTTTTCTGCCCATCACTTGTTCCATCGTTGTCCAACACCGGAACAAATGGAGGCACTTTCCTCCCTTCCCACCCCAGAGATGAGGCCACATGTACAGAAATGTCAGCTGGGATGGAGCCATTTGTGGGTTGGGGAGGTGGAAACGTCGGCTTTTAATGGAAGTCTCAGACTACAGCAGTACTCACTGTTAGCAGAAAGCTGTAATCCGTAGTGACAGGCCAGCTGGAGCAGCAGTAGATACCCAGGCGAATCTGCATGCAGAGGTGCACTTGGAGCAGCTGCGTGGGGGGACTCAGACTTCAATACTATGCCTGGCAGTAGAGGCATGTCTCTTTAAGAGAAAAAGCAGACAGAAAAGTTTCCCATTACTTTAAATAAACCTCCAAAGCTGGAGGATGCTTCTCCTTTTCATTCCTGTTGCACAAGCCCCATGCTCACCCTTGCAAAGCCTCGTTGGGGTTGGGACTGATCCCTTTCAGTACTGACTCCCCATCTGGGGAGGGCTGCACCCCTGCCATGGAAAGGAAAGTCTTTAAACTTTCTTCTAGCCCAGTGAAATAGAGGAGAAGGAACACGCTTAGGTGGTGCTTAGCCACCCTTTGCCTCCTGGTCCCTCCACCATCCCTCCAGCCCGGTATCACAGCCCTGCCTGTATATAGATCATTCCCTGTGCATGGGTTTAAAATGGACTCTGTCCTCTCAGCCCTGCAGCACTACAGCACTGAGCGCTCGGCACCGAGACCCGCTGCCCTCAATCTCGTATCGAACCACAGCGAGTGCGCAGGAGCCGTCGGGGACATTTTCATCCATGAAATGAAGAATCAATAGAGCTGCCTCATTACAGGCTCTGCTCTGTGCCGCCCTCCTCCCCTTCCCTCCTGCCACTCGCTTTGCCCTTCTTTTCAACCTGCTTTTGCCCACCACCTACACAGACTCAGCGGCACAAATTCAGGGGTACCAATTCCCTTCTGCTACACCCAGGGGAGCAAAAATATCATTTAAAGGAAGCAAAAAAATTAAAATCAGGTGGATCCAAGAAGGGGGTGGAATATATCTTTTTAAGTACCTAAATGGTTTGGAAGCTAAAAGCCCAGGGAGGTCAATGGTATACAGACATTTAAATTCCTGATGCTCATAAAAACATTACACACAAATTCCACCCTTGGAGAATCAACATTTTATTTCTTTCTTTTTTTTTTTTTAAATTTTTTTTTTTTTTAAATTTAAACAAGCAGAGAACTTGTTTTTTTGGTGTGCAGAGGGGAGTGGAGCTGTGCGCTCTAGTCATTGAGCTGACAGAGCTGCTTGGAAAATGGATATGTTCTTTCCTTGGGAAATCCTCACTGTTTGATTTGTGGTTCGTTAAGTTGTTGTTTGGGTTTAATTTTTTTTAAGCTCCAGTCTGAATGAGAACCATGCTCCCACAAAGCTCTTATGGCCTAAAAATTGAAAAGCAATAATAATTAGAGACCATCAATAGCTTCTCTTTCTGTGGTGATGAGGCACTGAGAGGCTATGGGAGATATTTAGCATTGTGTAATGATAACACGGATAATAAATAAAATAACATCAAATATTTTATGCAATATATAGTATATTTAAAAATATATCAATACAATGCAGAATATGCAAAAGTGTCAAAACAAATTAATTGAAACAACATAAAAATAATGTGTTTATCTCCTCAAAACAAAGCATTTCAGAATAACTGAAATGAAGAGAGAAAATCAAAATGATTTGTTTTGACACTTTAAACATAAAAAAAGTTTGTCAAAGTTGACACATTCCCATGCAGCGTTTCGATTTCAAGAGAGCTGCATTTTCCTGAGAAAAACTGTTCTGTCAAAATTTTTTGACCAGCTCTACTTACAGTCTATCTAAACAGACAAGCATCACAGCCAAGACTCTCAAACGCTCCAGGTGGTCAGAAGATGGATTTAGCACAGAGCAGAACAGTCTCAAAGAAGGAAATAAATAAAACTCACAGCTAGACGTGGCCTGAAACTTGGGTACCAAACTGCTTTAATGTTTGAGATGCTCAGACCTGAGTAGTTTTGGATTTTAATCCTAGCAAGGGCTGAGTTCCTTTAAGGTTTTAGCAAATCTGTGTTGCAGGGCTCGAGCGCTGATGAAAGAAGCTGTTTGTGATGGTGAGATGCCAGGGCAGATTCTCAGCATCCTCTGGGCTTTTTCAGTTCTTGGCATTGTTTGGCATCTAGCTAGTAACAGCCCACTGTGTTTGACAGATTAATACTGGGAAGTATGAGGTGGCTTAATTTTCCACACCTCGTTCTGTGTTAGTGGAAAAGGCAGGCTCAGGATTTGGGGAATATCTGAATTACAGTGCAGTGGGTGGGTTGGCTCTGGGATTCAAGGCTGGGGAGAACAGCTTTGGCCAGGAGTTCTCCCACCTTCCTGATACAGGGATTTTAAATCTTCTCATTACATAAATGCAGTTTCAGGTTAATTTGAGCTTCTAATTTAATATGCTCTTCCAAATTAAGAGTTAATATGATATTTGATTATCATTTTGCGATGAGATCCAACCTAAGGTTCATTGACTTCAATAGACCTTCCAGCAGAACCTGCAACTACAGAGCCTGTGTAGATGCATGCTGAGAGCAGGAGAGGTACACAAGATTTCTGGCTTCTCAGGGTCCCTCTTCAGCTGCCCCTGGTTCCCTTGGCTTCATCTAGCATGAATGGTGGCAGAACCTGGTACCCAGAGGAAGCAGCTGAGTTAAATGGTGTTTTTCATCCCGTCACTGTCCAAGCAGCAAGAGCTGTCCCAGAAGAAGCAATGGCCTGTGGATTTTAACTCCTTTTGCTCCTCCAAGAAGAGCTGAGGAACAGAAAAGACCCAGGCCAAGAGCTAAGCTCTTTTCTGAGGGACAGGAAAACTAGGGAGATAAATCATTTTCGAGCATCATGAGGCAACCTCAGCTTCCAAATACACCAGAATAAGCAGAGTGATCTTGCATTTTCCAAACCCTCTGGAGTGGGATCACTCCATGTGGCTGTAGTGGTGAAGTCCCTGCCCAGGAGTGAACTTCAGAACAACAGAAATATTGCAAAGAATGTCGGGTGCAAGATAACAGTTGATCTTTTGCATTGAACATTATATTATTGCTCTTCAGGGCAGTTTTGGCATTGATTTTTTTACCTTCAAACTCTCTGCTTACAGATCTAAATCGTTGTGATGGAATACATTAGAAAGGCAAGACTGGCACACAGGCTGGAATAGGTGTGAAAGCCAAAACTGGGGTTTCTGGCCTCTGACACAAGACTCTCTGAACTTTCTTTCCAGATTACTGTCCTGGAATTTTCAGTAGCAATTGTAAAGAATAGTATGATTTTGGTTGTTTACTGTATGTGGTTTGCAGGTGTTCATTGTTCCAGAATGCAAGAAAAGTATTCAATTAATTTGGACATTTCCTTTTATGCATAAATTACAACATCTATTTTGGCTCAGTCAAAACATACTGTTTAAGAAAACACTTCATTTTGATTTTTAATGTATATTACTCAACAGGGAATGAAAAACAAAACACAATCTTGAACCGATCCTTTCCAAACGGAACACTCGACACATTCTGTTCCAAAGAAAAGCTGACTTTATCAAAACGCTCTTCTTTTTCCCCCTTAAATCAACAAATTTCTACCAAGTGTTTTGCCTCTGATGAATTGGCATTTTTCTGACATAAAATGAGCAATCCAAAAAAAAAAAAGCAGCTCTGTGGCAAGCCTTAGCTAATTCTGGAATAACATGAAGGTGCGTAGGAAGGGTACTGTAAGGAGACGCAGCATTGAGCTGAGACTTAAGAGATTTGGGTTGTATTCCTGAAGCAGATGTAAACTGATCTGGGACAAACCATCAATCTACGTTGTATCTCGATTCCCGTTCGGCAGAATGGGGAAAAAACAGCACTTCCCAATCTCCTAAAGCTGCTGCAAGGCCAAAAAAAACCTATTAACACTTATGAGATTACTGGACTTTGATATGAGGTGTGGAACTACTGAGGAAGACAGAAGACAGAGCTGCATTTGTGTGTAACTTAGAATGAAATTATGGGGAAGTGGACTAGCTTGGACAATAATTTAATAATAGTAGGAATAATTTCAAGTTCAGGGCAGTGTTTAATAGAAATCACTGCTCACCACCCACCATATTTTTTTTTTTTTAATAAGCAGCTCAGAAAAGTGCAATTTATCATTATTATTATTATCATCTATATTCATTCTATCTCTGCCACTTCACAAATGAGAGGAGATCCTCACAAACATCTACAAAGCTAGCTCATTATCCAGCCTCCCTATTTATAACTCTCATTTATGACAATAGCTATCAAAATCTTGCCAACAGTAGGGCTGCTGGTGTGCTGACACCGCTGCTCCGCAGCCCGCCGAGCGGTATTATCTCACTGTTCCCTTGCGTTCCCCCATCTGTCCCTGGCCATCTGGTGTCCTTGCTCTTCTAATTAGATTGTAAGCTTTTTGGGGCACGGACCGCCTTTCTGGTCTCTGTTTGTACAGCACCTAGCACGATACCGTTCCAGTCTCAGATTCGGCAGGGCTGGCTTTGAAATGGGATATTTCACCACATACCTGTGTGCACACAGAGAAGATCCTTTTAATTCGGTCCCCAATCTTCTGAGCTGGCTCCCCCTTCCGAGAAGAGCCCTGAACCAAGTGTCTCTGGATCCTGGATTTCAGAGGGGTGGCTTTGAGACCTTGGCTAGTAGATTTATGATGAGGACTAATGGCATTTTATTCCCTCAGTCCAGCACCAACAGATGTGACTTGATGGAGGTTGCATGCTTGCCACATTTCTTCAGTTTCAAGCCACTTTTCCTCATCACAATAACACCAGTAGTTTATAATTAGCTGAAGTGCAGGGACAAATGAGCTGAAAACAGGTACCTGGTTGTTACCAGTGTGATTTTCTCCTTGCTATAGGCAGGGAGTAATTAGAGGTTTTGCACCAAACCTGTTCCCTTTAGGCTGCTGGTTGAACTGCATTAATAACGAAGGGTTTGTAGGGTGGTTTTGGTTCACTGAATATTCTGACAGGTTGTAAGCAAAGTGTTGACAAACTGAAAAGAAAAAACAAAACCACAACCCTTTTTTCCTCTTAAGTCATTTGGGGTCAAAAGAAATATTTTTATCACTGTTCCCTCTTAAGAGGCTGGAAAGACAAATGGAAAGGAGAAAAAGAAAAGGCTCTGGTCGTTTCAAAGTGAGTTTTGGAAATGTTTCCCCTCGGTGCTCTCACAATCAAAACACTGACATCTCCCAATCATTGTTTTTTCAGCATGAACAGTTTGGCAAAAGTGAAGAGAATTGGTGGACACTGTGTGTATTTCAGAAAGGTATTTCTCATCCTCCCTCCTTGCCTTTCCTCATCCAAAAATGTTTCAGCTGATCAACAGCCCTCAGGTCTAACAACCTATGAATATTTTAAACTGAAATGGTTAAAAAATTAAGTGCAAATTTAGATGTTGATCAGTGTGAAATTACCAAGGTTTAGGGAGAGATTCACCCATCACTGCCCAAAATGGAGAAATCCCAATTCTGTAAAGAAATAGCTATACAATTATTTGGGATTATACAGTTAGATGGGATTTTAAAATGCTGCATGCCACAGTCATCCAGAAAGTCAGAGCCACTGCTTTACTGCAGCTCCATCTCTGGCTCCAGTCAGATATCAACATCTGTAGTTTGAGCTATAAAGACGTGCAGGCCAGAAGAGGCCAGATTCTGTTTTCCCAGGGCTCAGGTTATCCACAGAAGTTTGTTTGACTTAACAAACCCCGACAGATTCACTTCCCATCCTTTTCCATCCATGTTCCCTGTTTTCCCCTGGCCCTGACACAGAAAAGATGTCCTCAGCTTGGCTGGATCGCCAGCCAGCCTTTCCAGAGGACAGCTAAAGCTGCTTCTTCAGGCAGCATCTACCTTCCAGCTCTTTCATGGGCCATCTCCGAATCAGGTGCAGGATGTAAATGTTATTGCTCTAGTTGCACCCAGTGACTTAACACTAGTTAAATTAGTTAAACCCTAAAGGTGCAGGGACAGTAGTTACCTGTCTAGCAGGAATATGAGTGCACCGTTAACTCAAAGCAGGGGTGGTTGAATGAAATCTGGAAGAGCATCTCTGGTACTTAAAATTAAGGATACACTTAAGCTGTTTGCTGAAATGAGGTCAGGCGTTCGTCACTTTACAGGGTCGAGCTCTAAACTAACATAAGCTGTTTCATCTCTCCCTTGACACTTCAGTCTTTTACTAATTTATCAGCATCCTAAAGCGGTGTGTGAAGTTGCTGCAGAACAGAAGTGTTTCAGATACAAATAGCAATTGTTAGCCTCTTCCCTCTGGTAAATGGCAGCAGGCAGAAACCTCTCTCAACCTGCCAAGCACCAAATGTGGGACACAAGAAAGAATTATTGGTGCATGAAGATTAAAGAGATAGAGGACTTATTTCTTTACTGCAAAGAATGTGTTCAGTAACTTCTCTTTCCTGAGTCTGCATTTTTGATGGAAATAGTTTACAACAATGAGCCCGAGAAAACAGAAGGGATGTGTGCAAGATCAATTTGAATCTAATAGAAGGGATAAATGAAAGGTGCAGGGGTTAGAAGAAAGGTAGAAAAATCCCAGGAGGCAGAGGAGTAGCGGAGTGTTTACAGCAAGCAACGGAGAGTCAGAGCTCCTGCATTCTGCCTTCCCATTTACAGCAGTGATCTGGAGCTACACAGCCTCCCTGTATCAAACAGACCTTGCAATATCACTTTGTACAAAATCTATCACTCTGAGCTATCCCACTGTATAAAAATTGCCTTTTAAGTGACTAAGTAGACACCCAGCTTTATTCCTTTCTTCTTATTTCAAGAAACAATGGGAGTAACAGCACTTGCCTGCCTTACTAGAGTGCTGAGAGCTTTAATTAATGTCTCTAATTCAATTTGAACTCCTTGGATAAAAGGCACTGCCTTGTGACAGCAAAGGTATTGCCTAAAATAGAATATAATTAACACACAGATATCAATCACGATGAAATTAAGTGTACATTCAAATACAACTTGCACTTTACAGAAAGTACTTGCCTATTTTTCCTCCAAGAATCTTGAAGACTCATAAGACAAGGAGCATTTAATGTTCCAGGCTGAATTCAGATTTAGAATAAAGCCATCTCAAACCACCTAACAAACCAAAAAGGGTTGGAACAGAAATCTCCCTTTGCACTGATGGATGTGCCTTCATGATGGATGATGCTGGAAACTGACTGCAGCGTGCCTTAGAATCAGTACATCTAACGCTTTCTTCTCCTGGTACTTACTCAATCTGAACTTTGGCCTGTGTCCTAGCTCACTTGGTGATCATGTTTATTAAGAGCTGTGACAATTTCATGATCATGTTGGTTGACATGAACCAGGAAGACCCCAGTCACTGGGTCTGTAGTGGAAATGGGCTTTGTAGTTTGGACTTCTTTAACTGCAATGAGCCATATTGAGCTTGTAGTTATTCCTGGGTCTCCTACCCAAGGGGTATCTATGTACCTGGAGACATTGCCTTGCTGCCCCTTCTCCCACTGTCCCCTTTGCAAAATCCTCAGCACATACCTTACATCAGTGAAGCCCCATAATGACACATAACAAATTAATTGCAGATTCAAACTTGTTAGGAATTAGATTGAATGCACTTCACAATATTGCCTTAGATGCAAAATAATCCCACTTTAGTAAGCTTTATAGCTTCCATGGGGACTAGCCCCGTGGTGTGTATTAATCTTTAATGTGAAACAACATCTCTACAGCAGCTACAGGGGGGAAAAAGATACTACTAAAAAATTAAAGTTGATGGTGTGATAGTTGTCTAGACCCAATTGCGCTCTACCATCCTTGGTTGCCTCAGGCACCACTCCCTGCTCTCAGCACCAACACAACCAGCTTCCAGACTGGGTATGAGTCCATTTCTTCTAGTGATCTCCAGGCACGTTCTCCCCATGTCTTAACCCTTAGTTAAGCGCCGTCACAACTGTAATCATCCCAACTCTTAACTTTGACCTAAAAGAATAGTAAAGGAGGGTGAAGAGGTGCGTGGGGGGGATTAGTGAATATCTCCTCCCTTTTATAAGCTGGTATTTCCCCAATGTAGGATGCTTGCACGTGGGAGGACACGCTGGGATTTCTCCGAAACCCATTTGATTTGGCTCTTCTCATGTTTCAGTTCTCACTCACACTGTGCTGGGAACTGGAGGTGAGCTATCACTCCTCTTTGGTAGGCTAAATCTCTGCTCCTCTCTTTGCAATAGAAGTTCAGTAGAAAGTGGAACGGGAAAATGATCTGGGCTGGCTGACGAAGGAATTAGTTATGGAGGAGCTTAAAGAGCAGACAGCCAAGCGAGTTTGAACAATGTGTACAGAACAACTGATCTTTATCAGCAGCAAATCTGCATACCCCTCTAATGGCAAATACGCTGAGTTTGCAGCTCTTACTGTGATGGGACAGTGCAGTAGATCTGCAAAGTGCAGCGAGGCAGAGAAGTAGCCTGGATGGAGGAGCAGGAGAAATGAACTCCTGAACTGGAATTTGGAAATGCTGAGGGTGGGATGGAGCTGGGACTGTTTCCCAGTAGTCACCTTGGGTTCATGACCACCGTGAGTGGAATCAGAGATGTACTGTAGCCCACTTGGAATATGCTCTATTCCCCTCAGCGCGGGGCTAGAAACTCCCCAAATGCCAGCTCTGCAAAGCAGAACCAGTCCTTTCTGAGAGGCAAGGTTTCTAAAGCAGCGACAACTGCCTCATTTATGGGTGAAGCAGGAGTCAGTGATGAAGGCTAATATTAAATGCATGTCTCCAGAACAGGCACAACCTCCTCAGTCAGGAGCTACAGGTACCATTATGTTTAATAACAGTAATATTCTACCCACAATTGGAAAGAAGTTTCTACGTGCCCAACTGAAAAAGCTCACATTCGCCGACTTGCCCGTGCTTAATTTATTTCATTACTTCGTGTAGTGCAACAGCTGACTGTCATTTTAACCAGACTTACACAACTCCGTTCTGTCAAGTGCTGCTGAGCTCACTGCAGCTCCCCAGACACATGCTGTGCACACGTGCAGACTCCCACACACTCCGGCGCGCACACACGCTCGGCGCTTGTGCTCCCCGTCGCACTCCCAGGTTCAATCCACCCGCGCAGGAGCCGTGCAGGCTCGCTGCCATGGGCTGTGGCTTCGCTGTGCAAAAAACGGTGACAAGCTCCTGGAGCAGAGGCACAGCCACGCCGACCACAAGTGCTGATGCTCTCTGGTCTGAAGCGTGCTGCTCGTGCCAGCCAGGGGCTCTGGTTCACACGCAGTGCTGCGAACATGCATGGCACCTCCAGCATGCCTTGGGGTGGCCTCTCCTGCACTGGTAACAAAACCTTTTCTTTCTGGGAGTTACAAACTTCTAGAGTGTGCATGGTGGACTCATCAATGGCAGAAGGGCTTCTGGAGATGTACAAATAAGCCTGACATTAAATGTCACTGTAGCAGACCTATGCATAGCCTAATTTCTCCTGCTTTAAAGAGTTGCTGCAGTCCCTCTGCACTATATGCTGCAGAAATAGGGGGGTACCACCTGTCCTGAGGACAACTTTTGGCTAGGTTTTGTGCTCCCAGAGGAGTGGATGGAGCCTTGAGATTGTTCTGCCTGCCCGGGCATGCCCACGATGTTGGCACGTCCTCCGCAGAACTCAGCAAGGAAGCCAGATGGACAGGAGGTGGGCAGGAGGAGGAACATGTCCTGCCTATGGAGAGGCCTTTCTCAGAGCAGCATCAGCAACTCCCGGTGATGCGGAGCACCACCCAACATGCTGAGATGCCGCTGCTGCAGCCGTGTTGTGCTTAAGGAGCTGGAGGGGAGGGGTTCCACGCCGGGCACAGGGTGCCAGCTAAGCAAGCCTCTCACCTTCTACCAACGGAGCTCATGGCTTCGTTCAGAGAGAGGCACCATGCCAACAGTGTGACTGCGGAGGCGGATGGTCTAATGGCTGAAACACTGGAAATGGGAGGCAGGAGATGAGGGCTCTCTTCCAGCTGTATCCGTGGCTTGCTGCGTAACCTTTGGCAAGGCATTTCACCCCTCTGTTTCCCTTCCCACTCATCATATGTCTTGTCTGTTAAGCCGTTAAACACATTAGGGAGAGGAGCTGGCTCATAGTGGGGTTGGCCACAGCCATCATTTGCCAGGGGGGTGCAGTGGGACAGCCGCTCTCCCATCATGTGAGCGACAGTGTGCCCTGCACCAGGTGGTGTGAAGCATCCCCTTAAGCTGCCTAGTAAATCTCCTACACTGAATATGCATGTTCATTATGTTGCCCTGCAGAGCCTTGATCTTGGGAAGAGCCTCGAGGTCCTACAGTAATCAAAATAGCGAGAGTCCCCCTCACAAGACACACACCTCCCAAACACCCAGGCAGGAAAGCAGGTTGAAGTGATTTTTATCTTTCAAAGTCTGGCAGGGTTTCATAGTCGTGTGTCTGTCTGTCTGTGTGTGTGTGTGTGTGTGTGTGTCCGTGTGTCCACGTGTGCTCATCACTGAAGCCTGGGTAATTATTTTGTTTTATTTCTTTTTTTGGCAACACTTTAAAGTAAAGAGCTGGGTCTTTATAGATTGCTCAGGTTGCATGGAGTATGGATTACAGATCATCAGAGAGACATGAAAGCAGAAGACACGTTTCTCTGGCACGGCATTAAAGGGACAATAAAGGGGTAATTGTAGCCTAGGGTGCGGCCACCTTCTGCGCCCAGCCTTCACTCGCCTCTGCGGCACTGCGGAGAACTTCACGAGGGGAATGATGGAAATGATGTCTCAGGTCAGGACCTGGTTATTTCAAAGGTGATATATGCTCAGGAGGTTAAAGGCACCACTTAGGTACATGAATAAAACACTGCCAAATACTCTACGCTGTAACACAGGCAGACTGTAGTCCTTTAAAACTTGATTTTTTGTGTCTATTTTCACCCTGAGAGACGGTTGTCAAAGGATCAAAGCAATTCCCATTTTTAAACTCTCTCTTTCTCTCCCTCCTCCCTCTCCTCCCCTCCATTTCTCTCTCTTTCTCTCTCTTTCCTTCCTCCTCTTCCCTCTCTTTTCCAACAGGACTCCACAGAATGGAGCAAGAATGAGAGGAAAAAGGCAGACAGAAAAGCATGAACTGGAGGCTTGTTGAGTTCCTCTACCTCCTGTTTATATGGGACCATATACTAGTACAGCCCTCCCACCAGGACCCAGCTGCTACCAACCAACATGTCTCCAAGGAATTTGATTGGCTTATTTCAGACAGGGGGCCTTTCCACCACTCACGGAGCTACTTATCCTTTGTGGAAAGACATCGTCAAGGATTTACAACCAGATATAAAATATACAGGTACGTTGGTTTCCTACAGCACCTGTAGCTTGGATAAGTTGTTAGGTGGTGGGAACTCAGCCAGTTCCCATGGGCTCAAGGCTTGTAGTCAATGGGAGACGGATCATTGTTCCCGTTCCACTTGGAAACGCTTCTTTGGTTCTTCATGGTCCTCAGATGGCAATGCACATTGCTTCAAAGACTCAGATGTAATGCTCTGATAGTGAGATGAAGGCACTGCGGTACCATGGCAATGTGCACAACATAGATCAAGATAAAAAGGGACCAAGGGTGTGGGTGTACTTCATTTGTGGTGACAGATAAGTTCATAGGCAGGTTCACAGGCATGTTTTTCACATCAATGTACCTATGGGCAGACCAAGCCCCTGTACCAAACACATACATGTGAACGGCCAAGAGCTTAAGGTTTACATGGGCAAGAACAGACATAAGGATGTCAAGACACACATCAGTTCTCACACTGCTGAGCATGAGCTTAGCTGCATACTGCTTAGCTGCATACTGCCTGCCACAGAATTTTGCAGATTATCTCCACATATGAGTCAGACTTGCCCTTAGAACTGTGATAGTGATTTAAAAGTTTTCCAATTAAAATGTACAAAGAATAGGCAGAATTTAGATTTTCCTTTGCCTTCTAGGTTTTGAAGCCTTTGTTTCAAGCTCTTATTGCCAGTTGTGATCTCTAGAAACACACTTTTCTTTTTTCATTTTAACATGAAAAGCTGGGGTGCTCGTATGAGCCCCTTATTAAAGCAGCAAGCGCCTTGGAGTGAAGGGGAATAAGCCAGCAAGGGTCATGAGATTTGCACTAAAACCCAAAGAGACTGAAAAACTCTCAGAGACATGTGGTTTTATATCGTTATAGAGCCCTGTTGTGTTTCAGAAAGACACTTGAAAGCACAACCATGCAAACTAGTAGGTAAGAAAGTACTAGTGAATCGCCTGCTGGCAACATGCACGTGGATACCCATGCACGGTGACTGGGGGATGGGGAACCAGGGAAACCACATGTGTGCAGGCACTGTTCTCCTAAGGGCAGAGAGCCAAAAGCACTTGCAGAGTAACAGCAACATGTGAGACATCAATGTGTGGGGAAGAAAAAGGAGTTGTGCCTGTCCCATGGTCTCCAGGGACAGTAGCATCCCCTCCCCTCGCACCAACCCTCAGGTTAGCAAGTGTTGAAGGTTTTGTCCTGGCTTGTCCCCTTCATTCAAAACAGCTCAGGTGGAAGACAGCCCCAAAACCTAGAAATTATGCTACCGTGCTTCCACTAAGGGTTCCTCACTGCCTTTGCTTGCAGAGAGGAGCAGAGAAAACATGCCTTTTTAAAAAGGCTTTCTTCCCAGCCATGGATATGCCCATTCTCTTCCTGCCCTTCCTGACAACATGCACTCTCTGCCCCACGCAGAGACTGCAAATCTCTGCCCCACGCAATGCCCCTGGCAGTGACTCTGCCCTTTGCTAAAGAGCTATTCAGCCCTGAATGCCACCACAGCAGTCTACAGGGGCTATAGTGGGAGAGAAATGCATGCAATGTATGTGTTCAGACATGTCTAAGAACTGTCACTGCAGGTCAGGCCAGAGATCCATCAAGCCTGGGATCCTGTCTCTAAGAATCATGGAGAAACGGGTCTGGAAGGACCTTGAGAGGTCATTTAATCCATGCTTCTTCCCCAAGGCAGACTCAGACATACCTGACAGAGGACTGTGGGCAACCTCTCCTGAAAGGTTTCCTGTGACGGAGAATTCACACCCAGAGCAGGCAGCCTGCATCACGGCTTTGCTGTCCCCACTTTTATAAAGGAGCCAAAATCTTATTTGCATGTGAAGCCTGTGATTTCTAGTTTTATCTGCTACGGGGTGAGGAACAAATTCTACTTTGGTTTTTATGTAGGAGACTGGTGAGAATTTGAAGGCTTATCTCAGTTCAGGATGAACTTTATTTATGGGGAGTGGAAAGGGATCTGTTTTTCTCAGCCAAAGCATTTATGAACGATGCTTGTAACTTGGGGAGGACACAATGTCCTTCTTCTTCCAACATGGGAGAAAGATGAGTAGCGCATAGGAGGTGTCTGAGTGGGGCCTCACAGATGGTCCTGATGCTGGAGAAGTCATTATTCATGAAAGAAATGAGATGAGACAAAGTCCATGGGAAGTAGTTAGGGAGAGAGTTGAGAGAGATATGGGAAGACTGCAAGGTTACTTGGGGATGCATCTCATGGCCAAATGTCATGCAGTAAGCTGAAGGAGGGAGCTGAGGGCTTGGGGAAATCCAGCCATGTGTGTCTTGGTTTGAGTTCAGCTCTTTAGAAAGACACTCTCTGAGATTAGGTTTTGCTCCCACTGCAGTCAGCTGAGGAGGAGGGAAAACCTCATGTGCTTCAGCAGAGCAGATGGAGCCATTAGGTAGGAGGCTAGCTAGATGTCGGAGGGTTGTTGGTTTTTAATATCTGACCCTCTTGGCAGAACTGGCCATTTAAACATTAGGCCCATGCGTTTTTAAAGGATTGTCAAAATCAGTCTAGCTATGGTGTATTAGTGGAGCCACAGCCAGTTCCAGCAGTTAAGAGCTGGACTCTGAGCATACACACCCTCCAGAACATATCATTTTACTGAAACCCACAGGGGTAAAATCTCATTTTGTGGGCTCCTTAAATTGACTTCGAGAATCTGTAAAGCTGTTGGGATTTTGTCAACTGTTTAATTCCAACATAGAAGCTTCTTTCCTCCCAAATGATGTCTCTCAATTGCTCTTTGCACTAGACTAGCCCAAGGGAGGCACATATTCTACATTAAGGCTATCGCTCCTTTCCGCAGAAAAGCAGCTGATATGCAGCTGGGAATTTTCTGTGCAGTCTCTTTCAGTGTTCCTTTTCTCCCATAGTTTTTTGGGTTGGCTGGTTTGTCTTCTGTCTGTTGGTCGGCCAGTTCCTTGGGGCACCTGTGATTTTGCCGAAGAGCTTTGACCTGATGGCTGCTCTTCTCCCAAGGCCAATAGCAACAGACCTCAACCCAACCAGAGCAACCAAGGATTTATTGAAGGTGGGAAGCCAAGTGAGAGGACCTCATCCATCCCTAATCAAAACACTGCCGCCTGTTTGCCCTCAGTAAGTACGCCGATGATACAAAGCTGGGTGGAGTGGCTGACACGCAGGAACACTGCGCTGCCATCCAGACCTGGACAGGCTGGAGAGCTGGGCAGTGAGAAACCAGATGAGGTTCAACAAAAGCAAGTGTAAAGTCTTGCACCTGGGAAGGAACAACCGTTTCTATCAGTACAGGCTGGGGGATGACCTGCTGGAGAAGAGCTCAGTGGAGAAGGACCTGGGGGTCCTGGTGGATGACAGGTTGGCCATGAGTCAGCAGTGTGCCTCGGTGGCTAAGAGAGCCAATGGGATCCTGGGGGGCATCAGGAGGAGTGTGGGCGGGAGATCAAAGGAGGTGATCCTCCCGCTCTGCTCTGCCCTGCTCAGGCCCCACCTGGAGTGTTGTGTCCAGTGCTGGGCTCCCTGTTATAAAAAGGACAGGGATCTCCTGGAGAGAGTCCAAAGAAGGGCTACGAAGATGATGAAGGGCCTGGAGCATCTCCCCTATGAGGAAAGGCTGAGTAAGTTGGGACTGTTCAGTCTTGAGAAGAGAAGACTAAGGGGGGACCTAATTAATGTTTATGATTATCTTAAGCAGGGGATGCAGGGGGAATCAACCAGCCCCTTTTCAGTGGTCTGTGGAGACAGGACAAGGGGCAATGGCTGCAAGTTGGAGCACAGGAAGTTCCGCACCAACATCCGGAAAAACTTTTCCCCAGTGAGGGTGAGGGAGCCCTGGGACAGGCTGCCCAGGGAGGTGGTGGAGTCTCCTTCTCTGGAGAGATTCAAGACTCATCTGGACGCCTGTCTGAGTGAAATGTCCTAGGGAGCTGCTTTGGCAGGGGGTTGGACCCGATGATCTCTCGAGGTCCCTTCCAACCCCTACAATTCTATGACTCTATGATTTCCCCAGTGTCTTGCTGTGTGTTAGGACCGTGTCATTGACACCGAGAACCCGCAGAGATAAACCTCCCCCGTCCATGCTGCGCGGCAGCGTTAAGGCGAAACGAAACATCTTCCCAGTTTTACAGGTGATGTTAAAAGAGAGCAGCACCAAACTAAAACATGCAACACCCCTTCCACCACAGCTGAAGCCCTGAAGTGTCAGCAGCAAGCAGAGAGACTGTTTTAGTTAGCAAGGCTATTTTATATGCTGCATAAGCAGATTTGCCGTGGAACAGCGTAGCTGCTGATGTCTTTTCATAGGATATCTACCATCCTAGCACAGAAAGGCAGTTCACTGTTACAGTCTCCAAAGGCTCATTCCCTCCTTCTGTGTGTTTCTCTTTAGTAGATTTTAAGTTGCTTTCTCACAAAACTTGGACCATTGATTTTCCTGGTACCCTCGGTCCAGGTTTGTTCCTTGCATGTGATATTAGGAGGAAGGCAAGCAAAGGGGGAGATGTTTTATATTAAATCATGAACAGTAGGGGTAGATACAATTGCATTAAGGAAGCACATTAATCAGCATCGATTCATACTAATAAGGGTGGTTTAGGGGGGCCTCTGGCAGGAAAATGCAGCTTTGATCATTATCTGTGCACTCTGATGCTAATGCAGATAGGATGGCAGATGCTGAGAGTGGTTTGTGGGATGTCTGAATATTCATTATCACTATCTTTGTTGTTGTTCCTAGTCATGAGAGCCTTGGGTACTAGGTACTGCACAAAGGCTGGAAAACAGATGAATCTCAGCTTGGATTTGGGACAAGGGCACTGCATAGAGCAGGAAAAACTCCTGTTACCACAAGACGGTAGTTAACAGTTTCAGTCCACTTCTTTGAAGTATATCGTCACGTTGCCCTTTTTTCTTCTCCCAGAAATGTATTATTTAGCTATAAGGCAAATCAAAAGAAACAGCAGACTGAGCACTTGTGTGCACCATGCAAATAACCAGGCAGAAGCACCGGCACAGACGCATTTCACTAATGATGCTGCTCAGTTTAAGCAAGTTCTAGGAAAACAGATCTTTCCTAGAAAAAAACCTCGAGGCTTTGCCATTGAATGTCAGAGGTGAGACATGGGAGGCAAAGAGGGAAGCGGTGAGATGGTAGCCAGGCTGCTGCTGCTGCCAGGTTTCCTAAAACAAAACAAGGATGGGACACACCACCCTGGAAGGAGGCGCTCACAGCTGGACTGGCAGAGAGGTAATGCAGGCAGTATCACTGGCTTTGCCCCATTTTGCTCATGGTGTGGCTGTGGGTAAGCTCACTCCTGCCTCAGTCCCCTCTCCACCCTGCTCCCTGAGAATGGGAGATGACAGCGTTCATCTGTGCCGCGTTGCTGGGCAGACTTAATTAAATGCTGCAAGACGTTGGGACGTAAGGGACAGCAGCAATATAAAGTGGATGATCACACAGGGCTGGAGGGGGAATGTGTGTGTATAGGAAGAAATGTGGATTTTTCCACATGTGGGAGTTTAATTCCATTTTGTGAAATGACAGTAGGGACAGGGAAATCTGGCTCTTTATGTAAGAGAGCAGGGAAACCCTGGGGTATAAAAGTGAGATCTGCTCGCCTTGCAAGTTCTCCTGCAGCGGGACCATTTAGAGGCTGCCTAATTTCATGAAACCTGCAAATACAGGATTCTTCTAAGAGCTCTGCCAAGCCTGGTTGAAATGCATGAAAAGATGCAAAACTTGGTGAGGGTTGTGAACAACAGACAAGCCAGCCCTGCCCCATCCCTCCACCCACAGAGTGACAGGGCAAAAGTGATTGCAAATGAACACTAGATACAATAAGGTTGTATAAATGGATATATAAAAAGGAAATACAGCTCCAGAGACAGGAAAGGTTGTGAGTAACTGGCTGCACAAGCTAGCTGTAAATTGGTTGGGATGGTGGCTGGGGAAAGAAAGTGGATTTTTCTTCCCCCCAAAAAAAGAATTTGTTTCATGAGGAGAGTGGTGCAGGTCTGGGACAGGTCAGTGGAGAGGTGAGAAGTATCTCCATCCATCCTCGGTGGGTTTCAAGGCTTGGCTGGACAAAGCCACAGCTGACATGCTCAGGAGCTGGTGACAGTCCTGCTTCAAGGGGGAGGTTGGATTAGGGACCCCCGGGGTCCCATCTAACCAACATTTGTGTGATTGCCCTGATTCTCTGACTCAGAGTGGACACTAAATTGAGCGCTCATAAAGGGATTTGCACTACTGAATGCATTTGGCCACGCCAGAGATTTTTATTTAGTCCTAGAAACCCCACAAATCTGAGCAGCTATGTGCTCTCTAAATGTGTCATTCCCTTGGCGAAGAGGAAGAGAATTATCATGATGTGAGGATCTTTGCTGTGCACGTAGCATGGGCTACAACAGGCTTACAAAGTGCATATGCTGTTCTGCTGCTGAAATTTTCCCTTAGAGGAAAAAAAAAACTGTCAAAGGAGACAGTGGTCTCACAAAACTGTCTCACAAAACTTTCAAAGTTTTATGGCACCACAAATTAAAAACAATGAGCCAGATTCTCTGCAACATAAATATGAGAAGCTGTTGACTTCCAGGAAGATTCACCGATTTATTGGCTAGAATCTGTTCTAGCATCTCTGGCATTGCCCACTGCCCGGGCTCTGCATGCACAGCACCAGGGTTTGTAAGGTCCCTTGCCCTGCTTGTCTGGCTGGGAGCATCATTTCTTATTTCTAAGTGAAAGAAAAATGCAACTCCTACTCCAGGCAGGCTCTGGATTTGGATAAGCTGGCTTGGGAATGTGAGGTTTTTTATGACTGGTTTTAGCAGGTTCTAGTACAGAAGTTTCACCTTTCTTGACCAGACCTTCCAGGCAGGTCTCATGCAAACCAGTGATTCCCACAACTGGTCTGGCAGAAAACCAAAAAAGAAAAGAAAAAGAAAGAAAGGGGGGAAAAGAGTTAATATTCAACTCATTCATTGTGTGGTCAGTTGATGGTAAAGGGACAGGACAATATGGATGGAGGGAGAAAGGGGACTAAGGGGACCGGTGAAGCTGCTGTTTTCAGCAGCTATGTGGATTAAAGTTGTATTCAAGTCGTAGTGAAAATGCATGCTAAGTTCTGGCAGAGACAAGATCTATTAGAGCTGCTTCCAGCATTTTTTCAGTCCATTCTTCTCCCATCTCTCCACTCCTCATTGACTCCTTTTGCTGTCTCTCTGTTGCACTGAATTTAATCTAGAGCTGTACAAAGAATTGGCTTCATACAAATAACTGGTTCACCAGTTGTACAGAACAAATATAACATTAAAAGTGGTTTGTTTTTTATGGATATTTGTTCAACTTTTCAGTGAAACAAAAAAAATCAAAACATTTTGGTTTAGGCACAGTGAAAGGTTTAAGGTTTTCCATTTGTTTTCATTTGATTAATCCAGTGAAAAGCTTTGGTTTTGGCAATTTTTAAGGTGTAAAAAATTATCTCAAAACAAAAGTCAACTACTGCCACTTAAAAATTGTCAAAAAAGAAACATATTGATTTTGAGTGTATTTTCTTTAGCTGTTTGCTCTTCAACTTGTTCATTCCATTTATGTTGAATTTGCAAGTGGTTTTTTATGTCCTTGAATAGGGAAGGAGAAAAAAAGAAAAAAAAACTGTCTGTCCTTATTGTTCACTCTGAGACTTTGAAATCTTTTAATTCCCCAGGGTTCAGCTTTGACTTTCCTTGGACTCGAGCTTTTAGCTCTTTATCTTAGGATAAAGGAAAAGAAAATAAATTCCCCAGCTCACTGGGCAAGGGGGACACGGCCAGGATGAGCGGTGGGGTTGTGGCTTTGCTGTGCGAAGGCTCCTACTTGCTCACAGCGATGCTGGGTGCTGAGACCTGGGTGCCACAGGCTGAGACACACTGTCCAACACAGATGCAGTCAAAGTTCCTCTCTCATGCCCATACCCTGGCAAGTTTTCAGTCCCCGTTCTGGCTGTCGGGGTGCCTGAAGCATCCAAAAAAGCACCGTGAAGGTTCTTCCAAAACAGCATTAAGGTGAGGCTTTGCACTGGTACAAATTGATAGGCACTGTTAGGCTTTTTAATCTTTGCTTTGGCTTTTTTAGTCATGCTGAAGTTCTGCTGACAAGGTTTTCCTATTAGGTTTTTATGCTATCTGCTTAAAGGGGACATCAACTTTTATGTTTCCCAGTCAGAGGCAAGGCTTTTTTAGGAGAGGCAACGCAGCAATTGAAGGACAGAGGGAGCTGAGATGAAAGGAGGCTCTTTCCTCTCTGTGGAATGAGCAATGGAAATCCGTACAGAATTGCATGGTGAAAAATACAAAATCTCCATAGTTTACATTATGCATGTAAACGAGGGGTGTACATGGGTTTGTAATCAGTAAATGCCTTGTAAATAAATGTGTGTAAACCAAAAATTTAAATCTATTTCCATAGCGCATGTAAACAATGAAGCCTTCTAGTGTTCTCTTCAATGTAAATGTTAATCTAAAAATGACATTACTACAAGTTTATGCAACTTTACAAGGGAGCCACAATTTACATTCCTGTCTCACCAGCCCTAAAGCAGCAGCTTGGCAAACACGAGCCAGTCAGTGACGGGCACAAACCAGCCAGTTCCATCCCATAGCCTCTCCTTTAGCCACAGCCTTCATTCTTCATGCAGTTCAGGGATCAGTGTTGTTACTTTCCCTGCATAATGTGTCTCCCTGCACATGGGAAGCTTTTAATGTATTTGCATAAGCGGAATAAAGGAGGAGAGGGGGATGGCAGGCTGAGCTGTGCAGTGCGTTTTCCTGGGAGCACTGGGCTGAGCAGGCAAGGAGCTTGGCCCATGTCAAGGCTGGAAGAGCAGCTGCTCTGGTTACGTTTGGATTCAGGTGGCAAGGGCTTGTGAGCATCCCTGGCAGCTGAGGGACTTGACAGAAGGACACACCTCTCCTTCTCTTTGATATTCTTGAGAACAGAGGGCAAATGGAAGGATAAATGGCACTAGCATTTGGTACGCTCAGAGCTGCTGAGATTCAGGAACAGAGCATCTGGCCATGCTTTGGGGATGGGCAGACCCTCATCTCAGCATGGCACTGCACACCCAGGACATAGGGAATGGCACAGAAGCCATGCAGTTGATAAGCTCATGTTCTGTAGGGAGCTTGTGGTTGGGACACGCTGGTTCCTCTGAAGAAAGGCATCCACATGAGCTGTAAGCCTGGAAAGGCGTATCACAGACTGCCTGCCCTGCCTGCTGACCTGCATGAGCTCTTGGCTGGATCAGCTCAGCCTCCTCACACTTCTGCAGAGCTGCATGCTCAAGCACAAAAATTCCCCTTCAGAATCCAGAATGAAATGTTTCAGCTGTTCTCCCAGTGAATCCCAGAAGCAGCACAAAGAAATATTTTGAGATCTGCTAGGGAGAACCTTTCTACACAGTCCCCTTCGAGTCCTTGCTTGGTGAGGGGATTTTTCCCTTCTGCATGACAAGTGAAAAGCTTTGCCCAGCAGATCTCCTAGGGCTGCTCCCCAACATGCTGTGACAGCAATGACTCTGCACGTTCCTCTCAGATTTCTTCAGACCAGCAGACTATGGTCCAGTGGTTCAGGAGCATATTTTAAAGGATTAACAAGCCAGGGAGAAGCCTTGACTCTTTTTTCCCCTTTTTTTCTTTTTTTTTTTTTTGGGGGGGGGGGTTGAGCAGATTATTAATTCTGCTTTCAAATCAGGCAAATGCTTATTTCAGCAGAGAAGCTGTTACATTAAAAAAAAAAAAAAGTAAAAAAGTCATCCTGTTAGATGCATGGAATAATTTTGTTCTGGCACCAGTAGCACTGGGAGATGGCATGACTGTACCTATTATAGGGGCTTTTCTATTTCTGGATCCCTCTAATGTTTCCCTTGGGCTCCAGAAAGTATTTTTTTTTCCTCTCTTTTTTGCTGATTGCCACCCACCAGCCCCTGTAAATGAAACAAGATGCATCCCACTGGGGCAGTCGGAGACGTCCAGGCTGGTTTCCCAAGTTAAACTCTCAAGTGCAGGTACAGAACCTAAGGATGCACCTGAAAAGAAACCCAGAGCCAGCTTTACCTGCAGCAGGGTGGGAGAAGGGTTTGGCTGAACCCTTTGCACCAGGATCTCCTCTCCAGGCAGCGTGAAATCAGATCTGCCTGTGCAGAGCCTGTGGTTCCTTGTGTGCCGCTGCACGCGTGTGCCCGGTGAAGGAGCTGATGCAGCACACTGTTGGCTTGGTGCAGCCTCAGCTTCCCCTACAGAGTCCTGGGCAGGCAATACCTGCTCTGCTCCTGGGGAATGAGAAGGATTTAGGCTGTCAGGTTGGGACATTAAGAATGCTGCTCGCTGCTGACCGAGCCAGGATGCTCTGTGTCTGTGTCTCAAGTGATGACACCCGATGTCACACTTGCAGCACTTTGCAGCCTTCCACCACTGACACAGTGACCTCAAAGTGTTTATGGAAAGTGTTTTGTTGGTTAAATACAGTGTGAAATACCTAGAAAGAGGCGAGGAGAGGGTTAAGGACTGGAGGTGCAGGTTGCCTTAGGGACTGGAGGTGCAGGAGGCACTGCATCGAAGGCAGGTGCTGCCTCCTCCTACTCCCTCCCTGCCAGACTCCTCGCACCTGCCTGGCTCTTGAACTGCTCCATCTGAACAGGACAGAGATCCTCCCCATCCTCACACTCTGCACCGTGGGAAAGCTTCCGACCTGCTTCAGTGTGGCCCCAAAAGGCAAGCCTGGGCCAGGCTGGGGAGCTGTAGAGGGATGGAATCCTCTGAAGTATCTGCTGCGCTTCTAAATCAAAGTCCCGCTGCCAGCACAGAGCACAGAATGCCTGCCTTGGTCTCTGCTCCTACAGCCATGTGACGACATCAGGATTTAAGCTTTAATTAAGAAATGAGTGCAGGGAGGGAGGGGAGAGTCTCTAGCCCTTATGACTGCAAAAGAAAGCTTGGAAACATGACCCGAGAGCAACCAACATCTGCTTTAATGTGCAGATGGCTCCCAGCAGAGGGGTAAGCAGCCAGGAGAGGAAACCATTACATCAAATTCCCAATCAGGTCAGGCCTGCTTGTGCTTCTACTTGCGGTGAAGGAGCTTACCTCCAGAAAGGGGAGTTTGCATAAATTACACCGATGTGCCCTCCCTCACTGCAGAGTGGCTCTCATGCAGCCTTGCAGGGACAGATTTCACACTAACACAGCCTCAGCCTGTGCACAGACACTGTCTAGGAGGGGTGGTGAGAGCACGGTGGCTGCCACCCGTGTTCCTGCTGGCTGGGTTGTGCTGATGGTGCAGCTCTTTTAAAGCAGCAACATGGAAATTCTCTGCTCTGAGGATGTGGCAGGAAGTGTTTCACCTCCTGGAGTTCTTTAGCCCAAAGTGGAGGGACTCCTTTGCTAAGCCTGTATGGCATGCCACCCTTCAACACTTGCTGGCCCGACAACCCATGCCATGCTTTCTCCTGCCATTACTTACAGCAAGGACAGGGAGCAACTAGATGTTTTAGACATCAGGTAAGGAGAAGCCTCGATGCTCTCTATCTCCCAGGGATCCACTTCTGGCAAAGTTCATTGAAGATGAACCCCAGTTGATGGCTACGCTCTCAACCAGCGTAACCAGGCACTGGAGGCTCAAATATGCCCAATACTACAACAACCTCCCCTTCCCATGAATGAGTATCATAAAAAGCTGCTGAAAGAGCCATTCTCCTGTAAGCTATAGCTGGGACCTGTGTTGGGACTCGGTCTTACAAGCGTCCTGACACTGACCCCCGTGATGTGGCTAGAGAGCTTGTCCTTTCTGCAACAAAAGTGCCCCTTGGCAAGCTGCAAACAAAGGTTTCATGGACTGGTACTGACTGGCAGGTCTCCTGGAGCATGCACTGGGGTTAAGTACCAGTTTTGATAGCTTCCCATGGCAGTGCACTCAAGGGATTCAGCTTGGATGAGGATGCCAACAGTGACCAGTGAGGGACACTGCCTCCCCACGGCTACCTGGACGTGGAAGGAGGGAGGAGGTGAAACCAAGCCTTATGTCAGGAGGGCAAAAGTGTTTTCATTGTTCTGCATCCCTGTCCAACCTCATTTTTCTTCTCGTCCTCTTTCATACTGATTCTTTCTGTCTCAGCAAAGGAAAACCTGTCTATTGAGTATTCAGCATTAAATATTTCAGTGTTAGCTTCCAGCTCAAGCAAAAACCCAGAAAGAACATTACTTTTTACTCCCCTCCAAATGTCTGGGGCTCTCCCTGGGGGGTGCAGGTGCGCAGCCTGGCTAATGCTAATAAGAGAGCTCGGTGCCCGGGGAGAACTTTGTGTTTCATGGTGAAGAGCAAGCAGGAGAGACAGGAATAAGTAAAGAAGGTTGCTAGCTTCATCTCTGATTAAAACTAAATGAACAGTAAGTTTGGACTGTTTAGCCTTGAGAAGTGAAGACTAAGGGGGGACCTAATTAAAGTCTACAATTATCTTAATCAGGGGATGCAGGGGGAATCAGCCAGCCCCTTTTCAGTGTCTGTGGGGACAGGACAAGGGGCAATGGCTGCAAGTTGGAGCATAGGAAGTTCCCCACCAACATGGGGAAGAACTTTTTCACAGTGAGGGTGACAGAGCACTGGAATAGGCTGCCCAGGGAGGTGGTGGAGTCTCCTTCTCTGGAGAGATTCAAGACCCGTCTGGACGCCTGTCTGAGTGAAATGTCCTAGGGAGCTGCTTTGTCAGGGGGTTGGACCCGATGATCTCTCGAGGTCCCTTCCAACCCCTACAATTCTATGATTCTATGAATAGCCCCCACCAGGATAAAATATTCTCCTTGCATTTTGTCTTCCTTCCCTGTTTTCTCCCCCTCACCCCCCATTCATGGTCCGACTGTGAAAGTCTCAGATTCCCCCTTCCCACCCATAAAAGACTGTTCCTTGGGAGGATTTGGTATTTGAAATCTGTGCCGTACCGATTCAGCAGCCGAGTGTTGCCAAGTCACATGATGAGCTGTATCTCAAGACTATTTAGCGTCTCTTCAAAGCCCACACTTTGAGAGTCCTGTGATTATGTAAGAGTCTCAACTCAATTTTTCAAGTAAGTTTACGGCCCTCATAATTGCAGAGGAAAACTTGATAATACGACTCCTACATAGTCAGAAAGCAGAAGGCAAAAAAGAAGAAGAAAAAAACCCAAACCCTGAAGTTTATCAGATTTTAAAAGTCTCATGAATTTTAAAACCAATCTCTTAATTCTTTTTTGGAGCCTGACTCATGGTTTTCAAACAGTTAGCAATATGGCTGTAGGGATTGTAAGGCTGGTTTGTTATCTTATTAGATAACTTACATAAAATATCCAAACCCATGGAGACTCAGAGATTGAGTATTGCACTTCAGTACACAGCTGGAGAGAACAGTGTCTCTTCTGCTGTATAGATGCTCAGGATCTCCTCTTAATCCCGGTCTCTAGTCACTACTGCAGCATAAATATCCTGAAATTATATTAGTGCTAATCATATGAATGAGAATGGCCATAATATTGATCTTCATAATACTTAGGTTATTAAATTTAAGTTTGAAGGTAGTTTTGTGGGGCAATTCATAACAGTAAATCTCGTCAGCATGCATAAACAGGGGGAAGCAAGCCACAGAGCAATAGCACTGCAAACCCAGAGAGAAATCTCTTCTGGAGTCTTCCATCCTACCACAAGACTGCACACCACACAGACACATGTGAGGAAGTTAGCAATCCCAGAACTGACCTTTTGCTAATCGATGATTATCTCTGATTAATTTAATTGATCTGAAAGGAGAGATAAGGATATTCAAACAACTTGTTCCAACGTTTCCATGAGGTATTTGCACCACCCAGGGGCACTGGATGATTCTCACACGTGCACAGGCAGGGATGCTGGTGTGATAAGATGAGGGGGATTGCCACTGTTACTGGTGAATGGTGGGCTTGTCTTCTGCACACGTTTACCTAGGCTGTCCACATCCAGTTTAAGAGTCATGCCTACTGAAGAGGTAGGGAGGTAGCAGAGCATGCCATGCTTGTAGCTGCCCACAGAGCCTCTGAAGAGCACTGGGGTTTGAGGCACGTGCAGGTATTGGGGTGGCTGAAGTGCCTTGTGTGACTTTATTAAAGGAAACCTGAGGATACTTCTCTGTGGAATGGCTCTTCAACAGGGGACATGAGAAGTCCTACCAGCTCTTCTAGCATATAACAAAGGAGGAACTGAGAGTGTGGGAGAAGCTGACTGCTGCTTTATAATGAGCTTACAGGATAATTGCAAACTGTATTTGGAGTTAATTTTCTTCTGCAGAAGAGTCATTAAAATAAGTTTATTGTTTTCACTCCTGGGGAATGAGATATTTGCATCATGTCTTGTAAAAAAAGACAGTGCTTTATCTCCCCACTTGACACATCACCTCCATTGGTGACTGTACAAATGTGGATGAGCATCCAAAGGTAAAGACTTCTGGAATGCCAGCTGGAATAGCAGTAGCTCAGCTCTCTGTCGAGTCTTGCAAGTGTTTGTACCACCAGCGTGGGATGTTCACTCAGAGCAGTGGGGACTGGGCACTGGAAGGGGAGTGGGTCCGGGGTAGTTCTACAAGGATGGAGAGAGGCAAATGGCAGGATGGTGAAGTCTTTGTGTTTCAGCCACAATAGAATTGTCTCACTAAGGGAGAAAAAGGGGTTTTTTTCAAAGTAAGGTTTTGTGAAATGTCTCTATTTTCTTCAGAGTGTGGTGTTTCAGGCTGATGAATTGGATTCAGGGCATTTTGAAGTCCTGGCCTCTCTGGTCACTAGTGATTATAGCAAGAGAGCAAGATCGAAGGAATGAGCTATTTTGACAAAATTTTGTCTAGTGAAAACATTACAAGCTGTTCCAGATTCTTCCAGCATGGAACAAAGCCAGATTCTGCAGCCCTGAGAGTAGCTACAAAAAGGAATAATCTCCTGGACAGCTCCAGCTGCAACTGAAGCTGGAGCCCTCCCAAAAGTGAACGATTTAAGCTTTGTCCAGAGACACAAAACTGAAGCCCTTACCAATTACAGATGAGTTATCATCAGGTGCCACAGAGACGGTGCAAAGGGACTGAGTAGTAAAGGATTAGCCAATGCACACAGAAATATTGAACAACTCACTACTACCTCCTATTGTGCTCATGCCAGTGGAAATCCTTCTTAGAACAGCATATTTTATTCAATTTTTAAGAGCTCTCAATTTTTCATTTAGGAAAGGAAGTTGGAGCAGCATCCAATCTGTAATCAATCAGCTGCCTTTGCAGAAAAGCTCTGAGGAAGCGCTCTTGCTCTTTGGTCCTTTTATCTTCTCTGTGAACTCACAGAAATTATATTTCTGAATGGGATTAAGAGTGTGGGAGAGGGAGAACCACAGCCAGGGCAGTCCTCAACTAAATCTTGCAGACCTCCATCCTGTAGTAATTAGCCTTTCTGAAACTATCCCCAACCACAGCGCTTCTGTCTCCAGACAGGAGAAGCAGACAATGTTTCAGATAAGACTTAAAAAAGGTATTTAAGCACTTTGTGTGGGTACTTAACTGCCTAAATGCCACATTCCTGTAGATTTTAGTGGGCATGATAAAATCCAGAGCTTCTGAACAGGATCTGCCACCATCTTAAACAAGTCTGCCCATAGCATAAGCCATGGATTTATTATCCCTGGTAATAAATCACTAGAAAGACACAATGATAAAAGGAGGAATAAGAGACACAGCTTGTCCAGGGATCTCAAAGCTCTTTGTAGCCATTACTTAGGGTTCCTTATGAAAGCTGAGGAAAAGGTTTGGTTTTGTTTGTTTGTTTCGAATGAATAAATTAATCATTAGTAAAATATTATGCAGTTCATCAAATATATTATTCACTAGCTATTTGTCAAAATAACAGCTCAGTCATATATTATCAGAACTAAACATTTATAATGTGTGTATATCTAGTCATCAGATGATTTATTCAGGCTTTTGTGGAATGAGTTAGTTATTGACCAGTTTAAATCACCGGTCCCTTGGGAGGCAGAGATGTGAGCTCTTGGTGAACTCCAACAGCTTTTTTTGTTGCATTGTTGTTCAGCACAAAGCACCATGAGCAGAGTCCTGTGTCTGGGTTTCCATCCAACTCTACCTCAACAGAAACAGTTATAATTCTGTTTGATTACAGCCAATGCCAGGTCTGTCTCGGGTAGGAAAACTCAACCACTGATTTAAGGTCAAGCTGTGACCTGAATTCTCCATGTTCTTGTAGGACCCAACAACAAGGTCCTCATCCCTTCTCAGATATCTCAACTGTTTAGTGTCTCTCTGCCTCCCAGTTGCAGGAAAAGCGGGCCCAGGCATCCCAGCTCACTGCTCCGTGTGATAGATCACACAATTTCCTTACCGCTGGGAAAGAACAGAGGAGCCCTTTACCAGGTCCCTCCCAGCTCCCTCTCCCGTGCCAGCAAGCTGGCCTCCTTCCAAAAGTGCCTCAGCAGAGCGAATCTACGTGACTGACACTCACTGACTCCCCTTGTCATCCGTGACCAGCATCCCAGAAGGCTGCAACTTCCATGCCTTTATTGGTGTCAAACATCACAGCCTCTCCCTTGGGTTTTATTAAGGAAGCTGATGCCAAATCACCCAGCTTCCTCCTACTCGATAAAAAATGTTTATAACCCAGTAAATTCTAACATATCAGCAGCTTGTTATGGAGGGAAAAGGTCACTGGGAGAGAAAGGAAAAAGAAGAGAAAAAAAGGTACCCTTCCATCGGAAATTCTGGCTGGGTATAGACGAAGGAGTCAGCACCAGGAAAATATCTTTTGATGTGATAAAGTCTCATAATAGAAAATGTTGCTGCAATACAGGCCTCGTTTCTTCAGATAAATATTTAATATAGATCACTAAAGATTAATCGAGTACAGAAAAGAGTCTCTCCTATGGTTGGTGTAAAGAAAACATCTTCTCGTTAATTTATTATGGAGCCTGAAATGAGAAAAATCCTATAGAGAGAGATGCAGGGTACGGTTTCCATAGAGAAGCAGCGCACCGCACCAGAATTTATTTAGTGTGTGGGCAGAGGCCTTCCCAGAACCAGCTGCAGCGTGGCATTCGCGTGATGAAAAATCCCACTGTAGGAAGAAGGCTCGCAGACTCATCGTGCTTTGCTGATATGACTCCTGCAGATCCCAGGGTTTCCAGAAATGGTGAGACCGTAGGACTCCTGAGAACATGCTCCACCCTGGGTGGAGAGTGTACCATGGCATGTGTAGCACCCCAAGCTGCTCCTCCAGGAAAGGACACCCAATCCTTTTGGAGTAAAGTGATGCTCCAAGCTCAGTGCAAGGAGATGAACCCTTGGTCTGATCCTGAAGGCCGTTTGCCTTAGCAAAAACTCCCCATGAGCATCTCACAGACAGTTTCTCCAAGGCATTGTGGCCATTTCACACTGGGCTGACTATAGTGGGCAGCAAAGAATCCAGGGTGCTGGGGTTGAGGTGTCCATCTCCCATGATGCTGGGATGGGCTTAGTCAGCTCCATTGTGATGGGTAAATGACAGGACCCCTTTGCTTTCTGCAACATCATCCACAGAAACCATCTATCCAGCCATTTTGCAGCATTAAATAGGACAGTTATGGAGAATAAATCATAAATAGCAGCAGAAATTGTATGAGGAAGAAAATAAGAGTCACAGGCAAGAGAGGAGAGAAAAAGATACAATTTCAGCTGAGACTGATATGGAACAAAGAGTCAATGAGACAGAGGGATGTGTGAAGGCTGTTCCAGATGGCCAGCCCTACTGACGTGAAGCCTCTTGCACCATCAGCATCCACAACATATGAACGAGGGGGGACTGCTTGCTCTTAGACAAGCAGTGGAAGTGGGTGGGAGAATCCAGCAGATCTCTATGTACTCGGGGATGGGGGAAAGAGAGGACCCCTCCCCCTCCTGAAATGCGTGTGTTAAAGAGCAGAAACAACTCTAGAGAGGGGGAGGCTGTTACATTTTTCCACCTCTCCAAGCAGGCACATCTAGCTGTTTCTCCAAGGTGATACTTTCTGTTTTTCTTCTTGACCTTTTCCTGTGGACACCTTTCCTGTTCTGAGCATGTTTGTGCCGAGCAGTTGACAACACACTAGTGCCCATGTTTAGCTCTCTGCAAGGGAAGGAAGGCTGAGTGCCACCAGTCCAGTCCTTCTCCTGCTGCTCTGTGCATTGCTGGGAGGCATTTGGGATGGGTAGTTAGGAGGAAGAGGAAAAAGCATGGATGGTTAGTAAAGGGTGGTTGCCTTTATTTTGTGAAATATATAAAATCAGTGTATCTTCTGCTGCTATGCCTAGCTGATCTTGTAGGACACATTTCTTTATCTGGGTCACATGGAAGATGGGGAAAGGACAGTGAGGCTGTTAGCATCCAGTATCACAACCCAAGGAACATGAGACTGAAAGGACTCTCCAGGGTCACAGCTTCCCATCTCCCTCTCTGCCAGGTACAGCATTTTGCCATCTGAAGAATTACAGTCCTAAACCTCTAGGACAGAATGGGTAGTCTCTTTGCATCTCCCGGACCTTGCCTGCTCCCAGAACCCAAGTAACAACTGAAAACCTTAATAATAATTCTCTCCAGTTCTACCACAGGCTGTTGGGACTCGATAGAGGTGCTGCTGGCTGCCAGGCACTAGCCTGGGGCTATCCAGGGGAAAGACTGACAGACTTTTAATAGTGTCAGGGACTGTTGCAGTCATCTAATATAAAAACTAATCTGTGTTTAGAACGTTTATTTGTGGCGTGTGGCAGGGATCCGGTGAGGAGAGTCGCAAGAGCGCAACTACCCCCGGGATAACCTGGGGCTGATCAAGGGGCTCCTGTTTTTGTCTGTGGAACACTGTGACTGCACTGCAGTTTGGCCTGTCACCTTGGCAGGGGCTTCCATCAGCCGTGCCCCTCCGACTCTGCCTGTCATGCTCCGCGCTCCCGCCGCAGCGAGCCTCAGATATAATCTATGGAACACAAACAGGGTTTTATAATAAGTTTTTCTATGCAGCCAGGATAAAATGCCAAACAGAATCAGAAAACAATCAGTCAGTGAGACTCTGGCGCTGCTGATGAGTGTGCTGTTTGTAACGGTTCGGTGCCCAGGAAGATTGAGGCTTTAAATACAGCCACCACCTGCCCTTCCAACGCGGGCAGGAGAGCCGGGCAGGCAGGGCGATGGGGCTGGGGAGCGGGGACACCCCCCTCCCCACCACCCATCTCCCCTCGGGAATAAGTTAAACCAGGAACAATACCGGAGCAGCCAAAAGGCACCTTGGTGTGGAGTCGCTGGTTCTGGCATACGGAGATCAACACAAACCGCAGCTGGGCTTCGTCCGGAGCGGTACGAGGAGCCGGGAGAAGCGGCTCTGCCTCTGGGTGATGCTCTTGCACAGAGACGTGTCTCGTCCCTCCCGCCGAGGCCGTGTCAGGACGCCTCTCCCCTGCGCCCCCCCATCCCCACCCCGCCTTGACACAGCCCCTGCCCGAACAAGTTGAACTTCACACCAGGGTCTGAGCCCTGCCACGGGAACACAGGCCGCAGGGCCCGAAATCTGCGTGCTCAGCGCTATGCGGCGGCTGGGGGAGAGATGGCGAGAGGGGAGGGGAGGGCTGGGAAGCACGGAGAGGGGAAGCAACTCCGCCAAAAAAGCCAGAGAAAGAAGAAAAGGCAGTGCCTGTGCATGGGTGGGTGCTGACAGCATCCTGCTTGGTGCTTTACCCCCTAGGGAAGGCTGTAGCCCAGGGGATGCACCAACCCCATGGCCAGGAGGCAGACAGACAGACACCTGCCCCTTCTTCCTGATGCTTCCTCAGGAGCTCTGAGGTTTTCACCCCACAGGTATTATTTTTATTATTACAGGTTTTTTTCCCCCTTCTCTCCAGTATTTGTGAGAGTTGGGGGCTTCATTGCTAGGCTTTTTCCTGTCTGCTCTAAGTATGCCAGGCTTTAGTCATATTATTGTATAACTCGCAGCTTCCATTTAAGAAATAAGAATAGGCTGTCTTTTAGGATTGCAAAGAAAAGGCAGAAAATATGAGTCTTTAAATCTCAAAACCCAGAAGGCAAATAAAAAGCATGGCAGGTATTGTTGTTCTGTTCAGTAGATAAATATATACATATGCATGTGCTTCAGAATTCTGGGGTCCAGTGCATTATTTTGGAGCAGAGGTTCTGATGTGCAATAGCACATAATCCCTTATTCAGCCATGTGGATGGGTTTAGCTAGTGTAGGAACTGGTGCTTCTACTTTGCCCAGTCCTCACCCCTCAAAACATCCATGAGGGGAGGTCGTCTCCTTAGCTTTCCTGCAGCATCTGATCTCCCCAGACTAAGTTTCCAGTGCCTTGCCTCACAGAGATCCTGATGTTAAGTTAGCACAAACAAAAAAGCCTACCATGAAAGAAAGCAGCACAGGAAAAAGGGGAAGAACCAACCCTGTGGTAGCTCCCACCCAGACTCAGAGTCTTCCTGATCCACGATAAAAGCACAAAGCAAACACCTGCTAAGCCAAAATGAAAATCAGAGACATAAGAGCCCTTCCTAAAGTGCAACCCTCTTCACCCTCCATTGCACTCCCTACTAAACTTAAAAAACCCCAAAACATTACCCCTCAAAAAACCCCAAACTCCACCCTGCCCCTTGGGGTAGGAAAAAAAAATAAATAAATGACAAAACCAACCAAAATCCCACCCCCCAAGCACACAGCTGACTTCCCCTTCCCCCTGAAGAGTCGTTGAGTGGTGAGGCTATAAATCCTTGCAGCTGGCCTTGCCTATCTCTCCAGGAGGGAGCTCTGGGTTCAGGGAAGGGGATCATTGTGCCCTTTCCTTAGCATCCACTCTCAGTTCCAGCCTTCCTTCCCAGCCCTGACTGTTGATGCTTGCTGGGCTGTGAGACTGTGTGAGGGGCTGGATGCTGATGCAGCCTATGCTGAAGTCGAGGAGGTTTTGCTTTTAACTTCTCCAGGACCTGAGTTGCATGCCTGGACCTTTGCATGTGAGTGGGTTTTGCTTTGTAGCAGGATTAAGTGGTTTGTGAGTTATCTGTGTGTGTTGTGGGGCGGTCTGTCTGTGCCCTTTTGCTGAACTCCTTTCACTGTGCTGCAGGCATAAGACCTGCAGCATGTGTATAACAACCCCTCTCAGTTATTTTGGGTGTGTTTGAACCTAAAGAAGCACTCTGGTGGCCCCTCTTTACAGTAAAACACTCATCTGTATCATCTGGTGACGGAGTGTTCATAAAAATTGCAGGAACTCAGACATGCCCAACCTGAACTGGTAGACTAGCATGGTTGGAGGCCTTGGAGGTCTTCAACCTTCTCTCCCAGACAATCTGTTACATTCTTCTCTGCTGATTTGAACACAACAGAGTCTGCAATCAACGTAACCCTCCCAAAGGAAATAGTTTGCATTTCATTAGATTGATTTCACAGCCTTTGTGCTCCTGTTACTTTGGAGAAGATAAATGCCACGGGTGTGTGTTTGATCCCTCTCACTCTTGCTGTAGAACAGGTCCAACACCCTCCTTCTTGCATGCCTCTAGCTCATCCCCTTCTTCCATCCTCTAGCTCATCATGTTTTGAAGTACATGTCTTGTGCCCACCCCAAAGGGCTGGGATTCAGGAATTTATGTGCAGTGAGGATTTTAAGGCACATACCTCTATCCCTGCTTCCCTTCTCTGTGGCCCATGTGGCGTTTGCACATTGCCACTGCTGCCCTTAGCACTGTGGGGAAGCAGTGCTCCCTGCCAAAGAGAGCCCTGAGTGGGTAGCAAGGACCCATTTTGCCTGTGTTTTTTGGCACAGGCAAAATGGTCAACAAGTTTGGTAACGACCCTCCCCTCTATCTGACAGTGCTGTTAACAGTTGGACTTGATGATCTTAAAGAGTTTTTTCCAACCTAATTGATTCTATGATTCTGTCTACTTGAGTCCTTGCTGGTGAAATGCTTTTTCCTGGCCTCAGATCTGGGTTAATTTTGTTCCCATCTGTGCTTCATACAAGATTTCTTCTTGGAAGACTTGTTCATCTCTTGCTGCCTTAGTTTCTCTGTCTATAGTGACACATTTGTTGAGAAGTGCTTTGAGATCCACGTATCAAAGTTGCAAGTAGCAGCTAAAGGAAACATGACTCATGATTGGGAAATTGCTAAGCATGTGCCTGAATAACCAAGTGCTTCAAAGCTTCACAAACAGAAAACAAAAGCATTTGCATTCACTAGTTCCTGTTCCCTGGATAGGATGGGACAAAAATAAAGCTCTTCCATCATGAGATGTTGCACAAAAAGCCTGGTTGTCTTTTTATTGTGGGGCACTTTGCAGCATGCAAAGAGATTGCCTTTCTTCAAGAGTTTGTGAATTTTTATTTTATTGTAGTCTTTTTATTTCCTCCATCAAAACATGTCTGAGTTTGAAATGGCATGACTAGGAATGAAAATTAAATACATCAAAACTGATTTTTGTTGAAATGAGATTTTGGAGCAACCAGGGAATGTTCAAGGCTTTCTCACAGCTTGTGTTCAGTTTTTTTTTTTGCTAAAGAGGGATGTAGTCTGAGGAAATGGGTCACCTTTTTCCTAGAGAAAATTTCTTCAATTTTACTGTAATTCTGAAATGTCACAGGCTTTTTGGGACAGTTTTTTTGTGTGTGTTTTTAATCTTGAACAAAGCACAAATGTCTCTGATTATGGATGGCTTGAGTTTTGCTGCAGCTATACTCTGCAGCTTAATTTTCTTAGCCCTTCACATCCCATCTCATGCCTTTTGCTAGTGATTTCAGGCCCAGATGCCATCTGAACCCTATGTTGAGAGGGGACAGTCTCTGTATACAACCACTGTGTCTAGCCCTGCTTGCTGGCTATCACCATTATAATAGCAACCCTTGGCAAGTGGCCTGAAGGTAACAGCACAGCTTGAAAAGCAAAGGGATGCTGAGCCAGAGCTGTTAGGGTGAAGGCACAGTGGTAGGTGTCCTGAGGAGCTGTGAGGAGGAACCAGTTTTTTCCTGAACCAAGTTGGAGGAAATAATGTCACAGCACTATAGGAATAAAGTAGCAAGGATCAGTGTGGGAGGGCAGGGTGGTTTTACAATGACAGAACAGATTTTGTTCACTTGTACTGTCATACCTCCTCCATGTACTCATAGAATGCTTTCTGCAAGACCCCTTGTAGTGGTGTGGGTAATGAAGGATGCCAGTGCAGATTGCATCTCCTGGGTTATTCTGAGGCTGGTGACCATGTGTTGAGTCTGGGCATGCCTTTAGGAGCAGACTGGTCCTTCTGTCCTATTGTATCTCTGCAAGTCATGGTTTCCCTGCCTGTTCTGTACATGCAGCCTGGAGCACGCTGCAGGATAGTCCCTGACAGGGAAGGGTATGGACCCTCTTCACTTACCCTGGACAAACCCCCTTCATCTAACCTTCAGCAAGAGATCCCTGATATAAACAGGTGGCTTTGCCAACTGGCTGCCTTTAGGCATCCAAGCAGCCCACCAGCACCCACCTTACATGATCATTGCTAGTGTCTCCATCAGCTGAGAATGACTCAGGGGCGAGGGAGTGGGTGAGAGGGGGCAGCTTTCCCATCACTGCCTGCACTTGCTGAGCCCAGGTAGCTCTGCCAGGACTGCCTGGAGGGCACAGCTGGGTGTAGGAGGCAGGAGGGGTTTGGATTTAAACATCACTTTCTTTTTTTCCCCTCCTGATGCAGCAAATTTGAGCCTTTGCCAACTGTGTAGCACAACTGAGGTGATGGCTCCATTTTCTAACAACAGTTCAAGTTTTGAAACATGGCTGCACGCTGTGTTGGGGGGAAAAAAAGAAGTGCTTTTTGAGAAAAAGGGCAATCAAGGCTAAATTTTCAATGCTTACTTTCCCAGTATTGACAAATGCTGTGCTTAAGGCGCCAGTGGGGCAGTGGCCAGGTACCATAGCCTGTAGCATGAGAAATTAAGGTTCAAGTCCACATTTCTCACAGATTTTTCATCTGATTTAACTGAATCATGGTAAGTAAAGAGTAAGGCTTGAGGCTGTGGTGTCACAGGCTGAGGTTATCAGCTTGCTACAGCTAAAATTAGGAGGGGAAAAAAACCTCAAACCCTGCAGTACATGCACCTTTATCTGCAGGGAGTGAAGCAAGTACAGTTTAATGAAATGACTTGATCCAAACTATGTTCTTGTTACAGCCTTTGATTCATGCTGCTGTGCTCATAGGAACACTGGTAGGCAATTGGGACCCAGTCTAGATGGTGAATTTTGGGGCAGGGCAGGCCTAGCTTGCTGAAGGGCTGCATGGGGAAGCAGTGCTCACCATGACTTGGTGTGGGCCAGTCTTGCACTGGGTGATTTGTTAATCTGCTCTATAAATTAAAATCAACCTGCCTGTTGATTTTAAGCTTGATTTCAAAAGCAACAGATTTCAATACTTGCATGTACTATTTAGCCACGTGAGAAGAGACTTTGGGTTTAGTCCTCTAACCTACTAGAGTCCAAACAAACACTGCAATGTGAAAAGGTCTTTTTTTTGTTGGTGGTGATTGTTTGTCTTTTTCTTTCAGTTTGTAACAGCATAAGACTGAAAAATTTTGGGGCCTTTTCCAGTCTGTGCCCCATGCTCCTCTACATCCTTAATTGTCTCAGCATCCTGTGTCTTAGCTTCCCTTCCATGGCTCTATGCCATCAGCTCTCTGGACAGTGATCCAGTGTTGAGTGAAGGAGTGTGCAAGAAGGGGGATTGGAAGAGGTTTGGAGAAAAGAAACTAAAATTGTACTGAGTTTTCTGCAAGACTATCTAAAATTCCTTCAATGACTCAGGTGTTGCTTCAAAAGTGCTATTCTTTGAAAGCATCATCTTGACAGCTCCTTGACTCCCCAGGATCTGCTTGATCCTGAATTCTGGGTCAAACTCATAGAAACATAAATCCTAGAGACCATGCTATGAAAAATACCAGTGTTGTCGTGATCATAACTGTAGAACTCAAAATGCCTGTTTCATAGATAAGCTTCTGTAGGCTACCTCAGGTATTTTAGTGGAAAAGTGTTCTGGCTGCAGCTCTTGTGATTTTTATCATAATTCACAGTGAAGGAATGGGTGTCTCTGTATTGTCCATTCCAGTGCTTGGAGCACAGGACCCTGCAGCCTATTAGAATAGTTTCCTTGGTAGCTTAATAAACTATGTCTGGTTTAGGTAACCTTGTAGGAAGAAAACAGCAACACAACAGAACATTTCCCATTGTTGATAATGTTTGATAAGCTGCAGCAGTGCTAACAATGCTGGGAGCTCTTGTGGAGATGTCATCCTGGCTTCTAGCAGCCAGTATCAGCTGCTATGTAAATTGTAGTGGCTTAGCAGAAGCAGCCGTCAGCCCAATACCCAAACCAGCTGAAAGGGTGTTAACAGTAATGGGAGCTACTTATGAGCAGGTCTCCAGGGTGGATGAGGCGTAAGTAGACTGGTGTTGGAAAGGGTAAGTCTGGTGCCTGAGGTGTCTGCTGCTTGCAATAATCTGCATGAAGAACTTTGAGGAAAAGTTAAATAGCATAAATGTCCTACAAGCAGTTTGCAGTGTAACTGGATGGGTGTGATGGAAAGGAACTGCAGCAGCTGACTTGGGGAAATATGGGGACAGATCCATAGGCAGCAGATGAAGGTAGCTGGTGAGTTTACTGTGTTGAAGAAGTTTAGAAGTTACTACATGTTAGCTGAGGATGTGTAAACATGTAACTTGGAGGTGACTCCACCCTGCTGAAGGGGTAGTAACCTTCTCTTCTGCCATGTTTACTTGTCACTGGTTGCAAAGGTAGCTATGTTTGGATTTGAAGTCATGGCTAGGAATTGTAACCACGTCCTGGCCATGATCAAATTTAATAATAAGCAAACTTAGTAATGGCCAAATTTAATGATGGATCTTTTAGCTTGTACTTACCTATGCTGACTCACTCTGCTTTGACTCTTTAGTAATAAATTTATTCCAGCTTTGTCTTTTTTTAAACAAATTGATCTTTTCAGCACCCAACAATCACATGTTGCCTCCTAAGAGACCTGAGAGTAGTCCCATCCTAAGAGAGAACGCAAGACTCAGTCATGTCTGTCTGATTGATTTTTAATTCAGTGCTGGAACAATCTGTTTACCAAGGCACTTTCAAGGTCGCATGAAATCCACTGAACTTTGAAGTAATTTCCTTTCTTTTTGCAAATTTCATGTCATTCTGGACCTATTCTTTACCTCCCTCTCCTTCTTAAAAAAACAAACAAACAAAAACCCAACCCAAGTTTTCAACCTTAGAACAATTTAATTTTTCTAAGAAAAATATCAGAGATGAAAGCAAATCTGTTTGAGAGGAAAGACCAACAGGCTGAAATGACTGCTGAGGGAAGGGGAAGCAGTTGAGGTATTGGACACCTCAGCCAAAGCCAAGTACATGGCCAAAGTATAGACTGAGCTGAAAACAACAGAACATCCTTCCATTGTCCTGTGGAGACAGGTGAAGGAGTAAGTAGTCAGACAGTGCTGTTTTATTTTTGCCATATGATTCTGTTGAATGATCTAAGCACTGATGATCTTGGGTTCAGTCCTATCTAGGTAAATGCCCTTACAGGAATAAAAGAGCTGCAGCCAGCACAGCATTTATCAATAAGTCAGCTGTCATATGTCAGCTTGTCTGCTTGCCTGGTTGTTAGTACAAAATGCTGTTACACTTTCATCTTCAGTGATTTCTTTTCCGTGCTTCTCTGGAACTTGATGTTTTGTATTTTTTCCCCTCTTTCTTATGGGAGAGCTTCATTCTCTGCCTGATTTGGAACTAGTTTGAATCTACGGACTGGAGTTTTCTTAAATAGATTAGGAGGGATGAGTGCCAAACCCTCACAGGAAACTAATTCTTGTAGGTCCTTTGAAAAGCTCAGCTTTGAAGGCCGATGGTCTTCACACTGGCCTAGATAGAGAAGAGGCCAAGCTGCAGAGGCAACTGCTGAAGGAGGAGTATTGCTCTGTGCAGCCTGGGGCTGTCTGGCATTTGGAGGGCCCAGACTAGAAATAAAACATTACTGACCCCACCATAACCACAGATGCCCTGCACAGACTCCCATTAAGCCAGATCTGGCGGCAAAAGATAAGCATTATAGTGCTGTTCTCATGCTTGTATCATGCCCCCATGGCATTGTTTGTGGAGTCAAGGGCTCACAACAACCTGGAAGAGGTATCACCCTGAGGACTGAAGATAAATGTTGCTTTGTGCAGCCCTCAACTGGAACAATTAAACTGAGGAAAGGGAAGACAAAGCAACACAAAAACCCCAAACCAAAAGCTCTGTTGCAGGAGCATCTGGGAGGATTCTGGAGGACTTAGAGCTAGGTTCCTGATGCTAACACAGAACTTGTTTTTTACCTAGACACAGCCTAAAAATCTGTCTGGTTTGGTTCATGCTCACTCTGACAGTTAATAGCACTTGTCTGCAGTGTAGGTAGGGGTGTCCAAAACTGTCTGTCTTAATGACTGTGAGGTTTTTGGATGAAAACAAGGGGCAGAGACATGTCTAGACTGATGTAATTCTGCATACACCAAAATCCAGGAGAGCAAGAAGGCTCTAGGAGTTTTCTGTCTCTATTGTCCTACTGACGTCAAAACAACAACGTGTGCAGTAAGCCACGTAGAGAAGTTCAGTGATCTCTTGTCTTCTTGTTACTGAAGAATGGGTTGCCTTTGGAAAGGCTTTTTCTGCTCATCACCTATGTGAGCAGCTGATGGCTTTTGAGCTACAATCTATAGAGGAAAAAAAAAACCATCATAAGGAAAGGAGCTGGTGCCTTCTTGCTCAGCTCCCAGGGAGTGGTGGGGCTGGGGCTGTTTGCTGAGTGTGCACTGTGAGTGTGTGCTGTGCTGCTGGCCCTGAAGGCAGTTTCTCCAGATGCAAGAGGTGTTGGGGTGTTCTAGTTAGTGTGACAATTATAGGCTTTGCTCAGTGTCTTCCTGCTCTGCTTTTTTCTGTCTTCAAACCGGCTCTGTCTCGGTCATTGTTTAATTCATTTAATTTCTTTTTGGTTTCAAGCTCCAGCCCCCGAGGTCTGTACTGAACTTGTTTCTTCACTTATGTCCTTTGCTTGTCTTGGCCGTTTGAAGATGGGGAATTTAATTTGCTCCGACGGCCTCTCTCGGGTTTTCAGGCTTCTCTCCCTGGGTAGAGATGCTCATGCCCTTGGACTCTCCTAGCCTCTCTGCTGGTGCAGCGGGGGGTCTGGGTGATGTACCCATTCCAGGCTTTTGACTTCTCCTCCCACTTCAGCATTTTTTCCCCCTTTTTTTCCTGTTTCCCTGGAGGGGACATAGTGCTAATGAGCACTGTGTGACATCCCCAGTGGCTTCCTCAGTCTCTGACATGCATGGCCTTGATGACGAGCTTGTTAAAGCAGACTCTGAAGGGGCAAGTATTTTCTCAGATATAGCTGTATATAAATAAAATGAGTTGTCTTACTGTGACAGGGGGAAGGCCTGGAATGTGTGTTTCTGCCTCCCTGAGGCAGTACTTCACCCCTCTATTTCCTTTTGCGCGCCCTCCCCCCTTTCCCTTAGGCATGAGCACTTCCTACCCCTTCCAGCCTTTTGAAGAGGAGGCTCTTCAGCGCTTTCACCAGGCATTAGAGAGCAGACTCCTCTCCGCTGACCTGGCAGGCATTTCCTGGGTATGCTCCACATTAGCATGGGCTGTCTACACCAGCGAGACATTAGAGCATAAACAAGTGCCTCTCCCCCACCACTCAGACGTTAGGTCATAGTTTCTCCTTATCCTGTCTCTGTATCAGGGATACAGACTCTTCTTCCTCCTTGCTAAGAGGTTTATCATCTTTCCAAAGCCTTTAAAAGCTTCCCCACTGGCAGAGGTTCAGGTCCTTGCTGGGGATTTCCCTGAGAGGCAGAAGAGACTATACTAATCCTAACCATTTCATGGGGTGCCATCATAATCCTGGTCAAGTCTTTGCAACTTCTTCACCTGGAGAATGAGCAAACAGTGTAATATTTATTTTTATAGAGTGCCCTGAGACATGCAGAGGCCTCAGTTGTGCTTTGCAGGTGGCATTGAGACCTTGGTGTTACTGATGGTTCTGAGAGGCAGTGATTGGCTGCTGAGAGTGATTCCTGGCAGGAAGGATTGTAGTACCCTTCTGCACACATCTGTGAAACCAGAGCCTTGGTAGATCCTCCAAAGTTTCATAGGTTCAAGGATTCAGTGGTGATAAACAGACAAGAGTATGCTTACTTGTCCCAGAGCCATGGATTCGGTTTCGGGCAATATCAGCTCCTTCTGCAGAAAATACAATTAAGTCTGGCAAGGAAAGCTAATAGAAAACCTGTTCTTGGAGGTGTTTCTTCACAGACTTCAGGAGTTACAGGTTGGATTGTTCCCTAAAGCCAGAGCTCCCTGCAAATAGTCTTTACGTTTTTTAATAATATCAATAATTCTAAGTGATTTCACTAGCCATATCCATTAATATTAAGTCTTATTTTCCAAAATTGTACCATAATCTTAGCCTCAGGTGCATGTTACAGCACAGAATTCTGTTGGTTGAATGGAAGATTTCCAGTAATTAGGGGGCTGCTTTCAATGTCAAATAATCTGGAACCAGGGAAGCCAAGTTTAAAATGTATTTGTGATCATTAATCAGGCAGTTGAGCAATACCATATCATTTCCATGACCAATCCCAACTAACCAACAGCACACAGAGGGAATACGCCCAAATACTATGCAAAACCTTAAAAAAAAAAAGCTGGAAAAATGTCACTGAGTAAATTCAAATAATGCATAAATTAGAGAGAATTGCAACTGGCTCATGGATATTCTATGAGCAGAAGATAAACATCTAAGTTAGTTGCATAAATTATTCATCATAATGTATTTGCTCAGCTTTTCTCATCAGCTATGAAAGCCACACATCCAAGCATTTGGAGAGTATAATAGAACTGGGCTTTCACCTCAATGATACGCCCTAGGAGTAGGAAGCCCTGGGGAGGGATGGTATGCATAAGAACTGAGTGGGAAAAAAAAATATCCTCCACTATGATGTTCTTAGATGTGGATTCTGCTCAGGCTTTGTCTACTGCATGAATGGTGACTGGAATTGTCCCTTGGCAGTGGGCAAGGTTGAAGATACAGCAATGATTTCTTTTAAACGCCTCCTTTTGCCTCCTGCCAGCAGTGTTGTAAGATGATGTTGGACTCAATGTAAAACATGAACCCACTTTCCCTTGGAAGACACTGGATTTTCACTCTGTTACTACCTTCTCCCATCTTTATTGCCCACTGCTTTGCAGCATGTGGTCCCAATTGTTTGCCCTGCCCACCTCCACACACTGAATGGAGTCACCCCCAGGGCTTAGGGGTTGATATATCAATAGAGCCCTACCTGAACAGTTGCACAATTCAATCCTGTGCTCTTTGCTTTGGAGTAGATAACTTGGCAGTAACAATAGCAAACTCTCTGTACTTTGTCTGGGAACATGAAGCATTGCCCCAGTCCTTTCTGAAAAGATGCTGGCTCTGGAGGGCTCTAGTCCCTCCTGACTTTATTGATAACACTTGCAGGAGGCACTAATCTTGGAGGAAAAGTGTGCTTGAGTTTTACAGAAAGTAATAATTGTCTCTTTGGAGAGGAAGCACAGATGGCATTTTTCCTGTGCTTGCTGGTTATCATCTTTATGATGGGAACACGGGAATCTCTATTTATTATAAAACTTTCCCTGTCTTAACATCCAGAGCTTTGTCTTCCTACACAGTGTAACTGCTGTATCCTGATGGGACCATCCCTTCTTCATTCTTATATAGCTAGGTTTGGGATCACTGCTCTAATAATGAATGATTAGAGCAACATCTCTACAGTGTCAGAGAGAAGCTATTTGTCTTTACCTTTAAGGCTCTACATAGCATTAAAAACAACCCCTAAATGTATTTCTTCCACAGGCACTAACTCTTTGACTTTTACATTATAAAGACAATATCCTGCTCCACACACTGAATACGTGGCCATTAGTAATGCACTTGTTATCTGCAGACAACTTTAGAGTCAATTGTCTGTGTTTTCTCCACTCCTGGTATGAAGATCCTAGTCTGTGGGGCTTTTGGGGATGGGTTTGGGGTGATTTTGGCTTTTTGACAGAGGTTTTTCTAGGAAAGACTGATGTTTCTGTGGATTTCAAGATTTTACACTAATGCCTCTTAGGATGTTGAAGAGGGGTGTTTTGTTTTGGCATTTTTACTTGGCTTGTAAAAACCTAGGAGCTACAGAGGGGGCATTAGCTCAGCTGTAAGGAGATATTTTGAAGTAAAAAGCTGGCACTTTGCTATTTTAATCAATGTGACTGCTGTTAGGCAGCCTGGGGTGTTGTGATAGGGTGCAATCAAAATAAATACATGCATAATTGCATTAAGTAAAATAACTGAACGCACATAAAGTGGTCTGGGTATAGATTCAACCTAGGGGAAAAAAATCTGGTCTGTGATCCTGGCTTTGCAGCTGACTTAGAGCATCTCCTAAATCTGCCTGAATGTCAGGTTCTCTACCAGCAGAGTGGGATTGCCAGTGCTAGTTGACACACGTTGATAGAAAGTGCTGTGTCAGAGCCAGGTATTGTCATTCTTATTTTTTAAATGAAATTTTTGTCTTGAACTCAAGTCTCAGGAACAAGTGAATGAAAAGTGATGGAGAAGCTGGTGTCATGATTACCTGGGAGATGGTTTAAGATAGTGCAGGTGTGTTGCAGAGTGGTTATAAATAATAGTCTTTCCTTTTTAGAAGGACTTGCTCAATATTTTTTGAAGGACATTAATAGGCTTCTCATCTTTTAGGTGCTCACCTGGTGATGTATTTCAGAGGCCTGATTTTTTTAGATCACAGGTGTGCAAGGTTTTCTCTAGGCATTTCTCTCTGTGTTGTTTCAAAATGGATACCTGCAATAAAGTGTTGCTTTTGCAAACATTTACTTTGTTGGTTTTTTCCCCAGTCGCTATCAGTGTAAAGGAAGGGATTTGAAAATCACTTTATAAGTTTGTTGGGTTTTTTTAAAAAGAGAAACAAAGCCTCCATTTTCATCCTGGCCCCTGATTATATCTGAATCAATCGCTTTACAGGGTTTATCAAGCGTTTTGTTTTTCAAAATGACCTTTTGCTGTTCTCCCTGGTGCTGAAAGATTAAGATATTTGGGGAAAGTGTTTCCTTCAGTCTCACTTTACCAAAGCAGTAGCTCCAAGGGAGGCCTGTGGTCATGGGGACATAGCAATGCTCAAGACTGCTCTGGGTACACAGTCTGTCTAACTGACCAGCTCTTTTGCAGACAGAAACCAGAATTTGCTTTTTTTAGAGACACTTAAGACCCCACAGTGTGTGAGGATGAACGGCTGCTTTCTTTGTAGGGAAATATAGCACCCTGCCAGCCACCTCTGGAGACTCTGAGACTGCCTCCTCATCAGCCCAGACCCTGATACTCAAACTGTGTTGTTACTGTGCTGTAATGTCTTGCTTTTCCTCTTCTCCTCCCCTCCCTTTCTGTCTAGCCTTGTGGCCTCACGTGTGTGTCCGTGTGGGGGTGTCCAACAGGACTGTCCCCTTTGCTATCCTCATTCCTTGCCCTCAGTGGCTCTCCCTGCCCCCCTGGGCTCGAAGCCTCACCTCTGTTGTGTTCCTGTGTTGTCGTATAGGGAGTTTGCCCGTTGGAAGGTGAGGAACACAGCCATCGAGCGGAGGGACCTGCTCCACAATCCACTGCCCCTGATGCCTGAGTTTCAGAGGAGCATCCGCCTCCTGGGCAGGAGACCCACCACGCAGCAGTTCATTGATACCATCATCAAAAAGTACGGCACCCACATCCTCATCTCTGCCACCCTGGGAGGTAGGTGGCAGCCTGGGCTGTTTTCTTACGTGGGTTTCAGCGGTGGGGTGGTGAAGGCACCTGCAAACCTTGGCCATGCTGAGCAGGGGATGGTGGCTAGCACAGAGAGCCAGGCTGCAGCTCCAAGGGCTAAAGCCTGTCTCATCATCAGACATAGTGTGAAAATCCCCAGAGTACAAATAGCCTTTGGAAATGAATTCACAGCACAATTCATGCAAGTTCAGCAGCTGTGATACGTGTGCTCCTCTGACAGCAGCGTGTGTGTACTGGTGTGCGTCAAGATAAACATGCTTCATTTAGTCAGGGAGCCTGTCTGTCATTCCTGCACCCCTGTTCCTAATTTGACAATAGACTGTGTTGATCCCTCACTCTTTCTTTTCAGAAACAAACAAAATTCAGGAGGGGGAAAAAACCCATCCTTTCTTCCTGTAACTGGAGGAATTTTACAGAGCTCCAGGAAAAGGGAGTTGAAGGAATTGGGCAGGGAGTGTATGCAGCAGGGAGGAGATGGCTGGGAAGGCTTGTGCTGCATGCTTAAGTGAAAGCAGTGATGGGAAGTAGACTTTTGGAAAAAAGAAAAGCCAAACCCCAAAGTGAAGTGAAATTCAAAATGGATATGCAAGGACTGCAGAGGCTTGTGTGTGCAAACAGAATGTCAGCCATGACATAAGACAGAGTACTGTGAGACTCAGAGTACTATGCAAGCACTGCTGTTGGTGCTGCATAAACAATTCAAGTACTGAGTATTGAAATCAGCAACCTCTCCTTATATTTGCTGCTGATTTTATACCCCCTGCCCCCCTATTTTTACCATTCTTTACCCCTTTGGGTGCATTTAATTGCCTTTCTCTTGACTATCTGTAAGAGGTATTCTGCAGTGGTAAAGGGTCTTAAATTTTAGTACAGTTACTTCTTCTAATATCCCTGACCTCCAGACTTGCCACACTGCAAAGTTTGTCATGAACTTTGAGGAATTTCTGGCCATCTGTCTGTTCCCAAAGCATTCTGCAGGCATTTGGAGGAGACGTAGATGAAATTAGATGTGTGCATATGATTCATGCACAGATTAGGTGGTAGGTAAATTGGCATGGTTCCACTGAAGTCAAATGGCCTCTCATGTGGCAAATGTCCTTCAAAGAACCTCAAGCTGCTCTTCCAGTCCAAGCATTCAAACTCTTTGCTCCATCAGCAAGAAATGTGTGAGAAAGCATGTTTCCATGCGCCGTAGAGTACAAGTTACTGTTACATCAGGCCTTAATGAAACCTGTGAAAAAAATTAACTCCTCTTCATTGGATAAATCAATTTTCAGGACCATATTTTACAGAGCTCACGCCAGCCAAGTAAGAATCCTGTAAAACACTGAGTTTTTTGGTGGGTTTACTTTTCTTTCCATTGTTATGCCTTTTTCTTTTTCACATCTGCACAAATTCAAAATAAGGAAGACCTTTGATGGTAAAATATATTTTTAATTTTGCCTGGGTGAGGTTGTGAATTATTCACAGTGGCTTGTTTCTTCTCCTGATTTTACAACACAACAATTTTAAATATGCAGAGGCTTGTAACGAGAACTGGTGTTGGAGAGGAGTGCTAAATGCTCCATCAGCCCGGAGCACGGTGAGCAATGGTGGGGGAGAAAAGAAGGATTTATCTTGGCAATGGCAGTCCCAGAGAAAATGTAGATGAAGCTGAGCATGCATTATGCAAGGAGGAGACGCTCTAAGCACAGTCGGGGGGCTGAACAAGAACACTGGGATAGAAAAGCAGATGTGTCCTGGCACCCTTGCTCTCTCAAGACCTCAGGTCTCCTCAGAAAAGTTACAGGAAATCTCTGTTGGATGACAGTGGTTTATAAACTGGGCCTCATGTCTTATTAGGCTGCGAACAAGTGACAAATGTATGGGGGAATTGTTTTGCTTTTAAATGCCAGCTGTTGTGTGGACCCCAAGGGTCTGGGTGATCCATCAGGCCAGCCCACCTGAGCACAGCAGTTATTTTCACACCTGGCCATATGAAGAGCAGGTCTGATGCCTTTCAACCTGTGGAGGAGTCGGGTCCCTCTGGAGCCTAATAAAAAAAACCAAACAGCTCTGCTCCAGTTTAGTTCTGACAAAGGAATTGGTGAAGGGTCATTTTGAGGGCATCCATGCTCTGGGATGGAGCGCAGAGAGCTGAGAGCCAATTTACAGGGAAAGCCCTGAAGGAAAGACAACTTTGAACATAGCATCCGCTTAATAAACGAGAAATTAAGACTTAATAATGCAGCAAAAGTCTATTAACCTCTCTTGATCTGAGGGTTGCTTTCTCATATGCATTCTCTGTGGGGATGTGGTGCTTTTTCAGGTCTGCACACATGTACACAGAAAAGGTTTCCAGCAACATTATTTCTGTTCAGCACCCTTTGCTCCTAGGTGCAGTATTTGTCCCTCGGGATAAGCATCAAATATCTTGGGCTCTGGTTTTTCCCTTCTCTCAGTGGAGGAGTCCAAACACCTCATAGAAGGAAAAAATGATGGCTTTTTGGGAGCAATCATTGATCTCCACTGCCCTAGAGCACAGGTTTCTCCTGTCTGATGTCTGAGAACAATCTCAGCTGCTCATTGCCTGCGTTGTGTTGGTCAAGGACCAAAAGCTAGTGGTGGATCTCCTGGAGATCTGAAATCTGTGCTACTGCCTGATGTAAATCAGCACACTCTTCCTGGTTGCCCTTTGTCTTAGGGATCTTGAATCTCAGCATTCCTCTACCAAAATGAACTGGTCTGGACTGCAAAGGTGACTTTTATGTTGCTGGTGGAATTGAAGAGTTGATACCTGGATCCTACAGGATCCTCTGAGAATCTCAACTAAGGGGAAAATTATCTCAGGTCTTCCCTTTCCTGTCACAGCCTGGTGTAATGGAGGTAAAGCATCATTTATACTTGCTGCATCTCCATGCAGACCAATACTTGTATTATGTGAGAGATGAAAAACTTTTAGCTCACAAATAGACTTTCGCACTGATCCAGCTTATCTTCCCTTCAAGCCTCTTGGCTAACTCCCTTGCAGACATCCTTTTGGTGGTAAGCTAGTTGCCTCATGAGAATTCAAAGTCCAACCTTCCTTCAAATCCCCCTGTAAAACTCACCTCAAAGATGGAACCTGAAAGTGCCCTGACAGCAGCCAGGCATCTGGTGAGGGCTGACCACTGTTTCTCACACTAATCACTCATCTTATTGCCTTGTGTGTTGCTGGCTGGCTGTTGTAGACACCTGTGGTGTCTCACCCCATACGTGGGTTTTAAATCCTCTGAGATGGGAAACGTCATCTGCTGTTTGTGTGGCTAGAGCCTGATATGGCAGAGCCTTGATCCCTGCCAAGGTCTCCTCACGCTGCTCAATGCGTAATGATGTTTATGGTGATAAAAGAAAGCTAAGCTGATCACTTTCCAGGGAACGTGTCTTTTGTGAGAAGTAACAATGATGATACTGTTACTATGACAACTTTGATCGTGGCCAAAGGATGCTACGTTATTTTTAACTACATTTTAAGGAGAGAAAGTTTTACATGCCAAACTTCTCCACTTAGCTCCCATGAAGCCAATTAAAAGATTTCAACTGATCAATTCTTTTGATTTCTTTCCACCAAAAATTTCCATTTTTCATCTCAAAGCCAAAGGCTCAACTCTCAACATATCAATTGCTTGAAAGACTGAAATCCAATAAAAATATTTTGATTTTCAGCCAGAATATTTTTGGTTTGTTTTCAGGCATTTGGCTCCCAGATAAAAGCTGGAAACTTTCCAGAGAGAGCGAGGGCAGAGAGAGCTTACTGGGTTTGTTTTGCACGTATGCAATAAAAGAAATTATTATTTGGAGAAATCAAACAATTTCAGCTAATACAATTTTAAGATAAGTGCCTGGTCCCTGTAAAAATATAAAAGGCAAAAATGCTGAAGAGTAAAATGTTTCCTGGCCTAAAACATGGTGGTGCATATTTTTTATTTTGACCATGCTATCATTGCCAGAAGCAATGAATTCATCAGTGGTTCATCATTCAAATCAGAACAAGCTCCATTCTTCTCACTGAGAGAGCTATGTAGAAACGGCACATTCTTACTGCAGGTATCTCTTCTCCTCATTTATTAAAATTAGAACTTCAGATGTTAAGGATGCAGGACAGTATTCTACCTTTTTACTCCTTCCTTAATGCCAACCTTAACATAAGAATGAACTGGATTTTAATCTGGCTCATACAGCACAAATTGAACTTTTAGGTAAATATTACTTCTCATCTTTGTGTCCTTTTCATATATCTTTTGTTAGATTCAGGTTTCTGCTGATGTTTGGTGCTATCTGGTCTTAACTCCTTTGCTTCTAGATTCTCTGTGATTGCTGCCTCAATGCCACATGTTGTCTTTTATCTTGCACTACGTTTTTCACTCTCTACTTAAATTCATTGAATGAGACTTTAGGAGATGGGAGAAAAAGGGGAGAGAAGCAGAAAGGGCGGTTGGTTTAGCTTCACTTTCTCTTTTGCTCTTTCTTCTGATTGCTCTCCTTCACTCAGCCCCTTGCCCTTACCTTCTCCAGTGGTCACTGGAACCTCAAGAGCTGCAACTATCATTTGGTTGGCTTCTGTACCCACTTGCCTCCTATTTCCAACTTGAATAGTCATTGTTTCTTTCTAGAAGTCGTGTCAGAGACAATTGCATAAAATTGGCACCTTTTCCAATCAGGTGTGCACCATTCCAGAGGCACTGCCCACAGAGAAATGTGTTCCTCAAGTGGGACAAATGGTCTGTGAATCTTTTCCAACAGTTGCAGTAAAGCTACGCTGGCTAATAAACGTTCAAAATGTTATCTACTCAGTGGAGCTGACCTTTCTGGCTCATATATACTCCACTGAGGTGTTCTGAGTCTGGTGAGAAAGGGGGTTCACTTAAAGTGCTTTAGGTGTCAAATTTTTCTTTCTCTAGGTGCAACTTGTGGCATCATGTGTTCCTGTTAAGATGACTCTGCATGACAGGCTCCAGGGCCTTACTGAAATCTCCTTTTTTCACTGCTGCAGGAGAGGAGGCCTTGACCATGTACATGGACAAGAGCCGCCTTGACAGAAAGTCAGGAAACGCTACTCAGAGCGTTGAAGCATTGCACCAGCTTGCTTCCTCCTACTTTGTAGACCGTGATGGCACCATGAGGAGACTCCATGAGATCCAGATCTCTACCGGAGCAATCAAGGTACTGTATCTTGCCTTGGGAGGAGAAAGAAGATTGTGTGTCCATACCAGTGCTGTAGGGATTTGGGGCAGGACTTTGCCAGTCCGGTGGGATGTCTTTTTTGATCACAAGTTCTTTTGTGTTCCTGTGCTGATTTCCCAGAGTAAATTGTTCCTTTATGTACTTTACTGAAGAATTGATTTACCCAGGGCCAGAAATACCTGGAAAGAAGTGGGCATTCAGTGTGATGGTTCTGCCAGACAGGAGACTTCCACCCTTTCTGGCAGTGATATTTGGAAGGGAAAGAGAAGCAGACAATTCACATCAGCGGTGGAGGTTGGAAGGGTAAGGCAGGTCTGTGAAATGGACAACCCCTTGTAACCCAGAAATATTTTCCTCTTGAGTAGAAGACTGCTAAACATCTCTAAGATGAATTTACCACAAGAAGAGGTGAAAACCTCAGCGTGGCATTATTGAGGTGTCTGGAATGAAACAGACTGAGACACAGCTTGGGGGTTGCAGCAGGAAAGAAGGGGAGCTTCTCAGAGCATACAAAATAGGGAAAATGGCTCTGCAGACAAAGGCTGCCTTCTCTGAAAGCAATCATCCTATACTGGGGAGGGATTTTATTGTTGCAGAGTTCACACCAGGGAAGGCAATGTGGATGGAGTCATCATTGTTAGCCATTTCTGAAAGGTTTCAGCTCTTGTTATTGTTCTGTGGTGTCTCATGGCTGAGTCTGTTCCCTTCTGGATGGGAAATCGAATTGAGATATTGAAACAGTGACAGCAGATAATCACCCTTTGTGAATTCAGGAAGGGCAGCTCTCCTACATGGCTGGAAACCAACAGCAACAGCACTGCAGGTCATCTGTGCCTCCATCTATCCTCAGCACAAGGATGGTGTGCACATATGTTGTGGGAGCTCTAGGCACCGTTGTGGGCTGGCAATCCATCTCTGTATCTTGCTTTCCAATAAGAGAAGCCAGGGAATAATTCCTCTACTGGCTTCTGATGTTCTCCAGTGGAGATCCTCTATGAGAAACATCAATCTGCAGGACCTCATTGCCAAGCCCAGAGTAACATGCAGTACCATAAAGAAAGCAGATACAATTCACTCTCTTATTTCAGCTGTGAACGTGCCAAATGTTAGCTGTGTCTGTCCAGTGTGGGGCATTCTTTCCCAAATAGAGAAGGCATGCTTTGGATTGCATCAGCTGGTGACAAGGAGTCGTATTGCAAGGTCTGAACCTGCTTGGGAAAGATGTGATGGCTCAATCAAAGGGAACACTCTATGTTCTGTGTCCTCCATAGGTAACGGAAACTCGGACTGGCCCCCTGGGCTGTAACAGCTACGACAATCTGGACTCTGTGAGTTCTGTCCTTCTGCAAAGCACTGAGAGCAAACTCCACCTGCAAGGTAGGGCACAGGAATGAGGACAATGGTAGCACAGGGCATGGGGTGGGGGGATGAAATGAGAGGGGGGTGGCCTCTTCCCCAACCTCTTCCCCTTCTCCATTTGCTGTGATTGCTTCCTTTGCTGTAAGTTCCCTGAAGCAGGACCTCTGGCTTCTGTTTGGCTTCATATGATGCTCAGGACATCAGACCTAGGGCTTGATAGGGACTGAGCTAAAGGCACAAGGAACGGCAGGCTGGACCCCAGTGAAGTGTCTGGATGCCCCCTGCCATTGAATTTTGATGGACTTCTACATATTATGCATACACAGATATAAATAAGCACGACCTTTTCCATTAATATGGAAGGGGCATTCTGTCCACGTCTCCCTTTGTCCCTCCCAAATTGCTGATTTGCGTAAGAAGTTTGCAGATCAGCTTTTGGGACTCTCTAATGACTGTAATCTTTGGGAAAAGTCACAGAGGTTTTATTTGGATGCTAGAAGCCATGGCTTCAGTCCCAGTTGGGGAGCTAGTCCAGAAATCAACAGATAGAGGTCATGACTGAATTAATAAATAAATACATGCTGGTTAGCAAGAAGTCTACTTCAGTAGAAGGAGGAAATTCACTGGGTGTGTAATTTACTAAGGTTATTCCCAAGTTTTTGACAAAATAAGGAAATGTGGGATTTAATTGCTCATTTGCCCAGATGGTTTTATTTCTGGAATCCTTGTACTTGCACAAATTTTAATTTTTCAGATGAATGGGCTACATTACATCTTCCGCTTTGAGTATAATTTGGCAAGTGCTGTTTTAATCTTGGTTTCACAGAAACTGGGTTTCATTTACTGAGTCATGTTGTGGATATATTATTATTGTTGTTATTATTTGCCTTTAAAAATAATAGACAGGTTGTTTTCACTATTCCGGTGATTATCTAAATCACTGAGTTCTGGTTCTTACCTAATTAACAATAAACAATTGTTGAGGCCTTTTATACACTGTGGTGATGGCTGCTGGTAATGAAAACCCAAGGATGACACATCAGATAACTAGGTAAGCAGCTAAACAAGCAGACAGTTGGTTTATAGGCTGGCAAGTAGGTAAATCAATAGATCTGTATTGGCTATTTGATCCCACAAGAGAAGTGAGAAAGCAAGATGCCTGGGAGGGGGAAAGAGGAAGAGGGAGAACTTAAGAGGTGGGGATGATTCTATGGTTCTATGTAAGGAAGATGAAGCTGTGATTTCTGGTGGGAGAAGAGGATCTCAGGTGTCAACCACATGTGGTTTCATGGAGCTTCATGATATAACTCAGCACAGATAGAGACCTGTTCCAAGCCAAAGGAGGCAGTGAGGGAAGAGAGGAAGATATGGACTCTTCCTAATAGAACAAAGTGACCTTTAAAGCTACACCTGAGTGTTTTCCACCTAATCTGGAGTGCAGTTCTTGGGATAATTACTCAGGATCCTTCCTCTGCTCTGAGAGGCCTCATTAGGAATTAGTCACAGGGCTGCAGGTAATGGATCGTGACTGAGTCTCCTCTGATCTGATTAGCAGCCGAGCATGAGCTGCTGACAGAAATCCATGTTACTACCTCTGTGTCACTCTGGCTCTGAGGCTGGCTCAATAAAAGAGCAGCATCTTTGTGACAGGGAGAATTTCTGTTTCTGAACTTGCTTTCTGCCACCCAGCCCTGAGAACCGTGGTTTTGGAGACATGCCCCTTGGGAGCTGCGATGGCCAGGCTCAGGGCTAAGCTACCTTTGTGTCTGTGTGGAGGGCTTGGGAAGGTCAGACAGGCTGGAGATTTAGGGGAGGACCTGGTTGCATACATGGTGATGGGTGTGAGGTTCTGTGCCAGAAGTTACATCAACAAAAAAGCATTGCTAATTTAGAAACCAGGATAGATGTGGACCCAGCAAGCATGTACATCTGTGTTGGATGCCTGTGCTGGGGTACATGCACAGGTACACTTGTCACAGCAGTTCAGGGGGTTTCCCTTTTCCTAGCACTACCTGGGGGCAGGTTCCATGTCCTGTGTACAGGGAGGGCTGTGTGGGAATGCAGCCTCCCATCAAAGACTGGGGGGATCCTGTGGTAGGCCAGGATCTCACAGGTGACTGCACTTATTCACACTATCCTGCTCCTGTCACTAGCATAAGACCATCCCATCACCTGCCTCTCATGTGGCTGATGCACGAGCCACCTGGAACAGGGAGCAATCCCAGGCATGTGAGGGGAAGATGCTAACAGCTCTACAGCAGTCTGGTGGGCAATGGGAATTTATATTTCTCTGAAAAGTGTCCTAGGCTGAAATTTGAAAGTTTGAGTGGGGAAAAAAGGGGGAAAAAAAAAAGCAAAATTTCTTTCATGGAATTAAAATTCCAGAGACATCTTCTTGGCCACTGTGACAGCACATGTCAGTATTGCAACATGGCAGCGTTTCAGTAAGGTAAAATCCTTCTGTGCTCTCCTAAACGTTGTGACATTAAAGAGGAAATGCTGCATGGTGGGTAGTTTGTTACATCAACTATGGCAATGGAATATTAAAATTTACATTACAATTAATATTAATGTCTTTGCCAGGATGGGCAAAGCAGTAATGGCAACACGAAACAGTTCAGCTTTTCAGAGAAACAAAATGAGAAAGTATGAAAAACACATTTAGACCTTTCCCTGTCAAAAGTGCTTTTGGAGTCAACATGCTCTCACAAAATGCTTCAATGAAACTGCATTTTCAACAGAGAACTCTTCTGTGAAAAATGTTTCAAATAGCTCTAATTTAGAGCTGGGGAAATTTACCTCTTTTAATGCAGGAAGCCTTTTATATACAGTCCAAAGCCAAACATCTCTAATAGTTTTTCTAGGTGAATTAAGGACATGTTCGCTTGTCAGACACTTCATATTCTGCTTGTAGTTATCTAAGACAAACCTATATCAGTCCTGGGCTGCTCTTAATTTTTAGAGAGGAGCTTTATGCTTTAGAGAGTGGCCGAATTCCTCTCTCATCAATGAGCTACCTTCAAAACTAAGGTATCTTCCCTAACACTTGTCACCAGCAGAATAATCTTCTGCATGTTTTACCAGCTCCTGAGGCTGCTGGGGAGGATGAGCCCATTCCTTATGCACCCCTGAAAATGGTCCAGTATCTCAGCCTTTTAAAACCAAGTTTCCACCCTACTTGGCTGCTGACATGAGGTTGTGTTATCATTAGACAGCACATTATCACTAGGCAACTCAGTTTTTTAATGTTTGCAATATTCAAAGAAATTTCTTACAGAACAAAACACCATCTTGGGATGTTTTATTAAGGTTGTGGCTGGCAGCAGGGGTTTTCCTGCTAGCATGGTTGGCTGCAAGCTGCTCTTCCAGTCCTTGGGACTTCAGCATTCCTGCTTTAAAGGTCGCACCTGGAGCAGTGGTCTCAACCAGCATGGCAATTTCATGTTTGCAAAGATTACTTTAAATTATTAATCACACCTAGGTGTTACTGACAGCTGTAATCAACTCAATTTCAGGAATATTTAGTTACTGGGCATGGTATGGAGCTGCATATGAATGAGGAGGGTAGGAGGACTGAGAGAGATGCTACTGACCCAGTACTTGTAAAATGCCTCCCTAGGATCTGGTCATAAGGATGCTCAGTATAAAACCAAAAATACAGATATGAATCTGCCCTTGTCTGGGCAGGATGATAAATGTGTGAGTATTTATATATTTACATCAAAGCATAAACATGAAACAAACATGGGTGTATTTCAGTAACCCTGGCAGTGATTTCTTCCACAAAGACATTCCTGGCTGGAACATCTGAGTGATATGTGATCCCTACAGCCTGTTGGCAGTTTGAAAGTCAGGGCTTTGCATGTAGTGTATGTACACTCATGTTTCCATGGGTAGCTGGATTCATGTATCACTTGTGTTCCTGGCCTAAGCACACATTTGAATACAGCTGCTTGTTGCATGCTACAAGTAACTGTATGGACTCCAGTCCAGCTGCTCACCTGATTCACCTTAAGTATTTTGTTGAGTGGTTGCTAAGTGTACAGGAGGGCTGATTACCTCTTAAAGAGCCTACCCCTGCCTAGTCCATCTCTAGACCATGTCCTCAAGCACAACACCTACATGCCCTACGAGTTTTTTAGATTAAAAAGCAAGCATCTGCATGAGACACTGTGCAGTGTAGGGTGGAACCACATTATGTTGTGGAGATTACTACAGGGTATTTGTGTTTCTCTGTGTTCTGAGATGCACAGTGAATGTCCCTGGCAAAGGGAAGTGCTTTCCCTAAAACTTTAGTTGCTTTTTTTTTCACTTCTATTATCTCCAGCAAAAAAAAAAAATCTCCAAAGCCAGTATCATTTGTAGCTGGGACCAGGAAGCTTGTTGGTGCTGTTATCCAAGTTAAAAACTCACAGAGAAAATACGGTGAGCTGAAGAGCCTGCGGTCATATGGGCCTCATATTCAAAGGTTGAGGCCAGGGAAGGTTACTTCTCCATGAAGCAGAGAGTGGAAAGATTTATTCACAGCACTTGAACCATGAATAAACAGGGTCAGTGCACATCCAGAAGTCCAGACACCCCCTCCCTGTGAGCTTGCAAAGCTCAGTGAGTACAGCAGCCTTCAGGGTCTCCAAGCCCCTTTTGTGGATCTCATTTCTCCAACAGCACTGCACACTCTGTCCTGAAGGAAGCCTTTGGATCCAAGCAGGTGGGACCATCCCTCATGTCAATGTGGAGGTTTGGAAAGGGACGATGCTTCTGGGGTGGTAGCTTCAGATGAATGCCTAAAAGGGCTTCCTGAAGTCAGTGGGAGGAAAGCTAGGCTTTTTGTTGAGCAACGTCTTAGGGAAGACCAATGGGATCTCAAGATGCCGATTGCAGGGATGCTGTACACTGTGGTCAGCCCCTGCCATGTTCCCACTCTTTCCTGCAACAGCAGTGAGGGAAAGGCAGCAGGAGCTCTATGGACACGGAGTCTCCACAGACAGGCTTGAAATCCTGCCTAGTGTGAGTGTTACAGACACCTTCTCCAGCTGAAGGATGCTCTGTGCTGGGCTGCTGATCAGGTCAGAAGACAGAGCAGCTTGCAGACTGTGCCCTGGCTGCAGCAGGAGCAGAGAGGAAACAGAGGTCCCTGTGTCTTCCACAGCCTCCTGATCCCTCAGACTGGGTCTTCCAAAGGGACCTCATCAAGACTAAGGTGTCTCTGCGGGACCAAAAGGGTAATGGGGGTCCTGGGGGCATTGCCCACTGCTTTTCTCTCATCTGAGGTGAATGTGACCCATCACAGATATGGGCCTGAACTCCTGAAAGGAGTCACAGCCCTTCTTGCCCTTCCTGCACGCTCTCATCCTCTGAATTATTGTCTTATTTTCATTCCACTCCAATGAGCTGTCAGCCACGGATACAGTAATTCAGCGCAATAGAAACACAAACAGATGGGTAATTGACCCGCGTGCCTTCATTACACTGGAGTTCAGTGCTGCTGTTCAAGCCATAAACTCCTTTATCTGCCACTCCACAATCCCTGGCTCTTTTATGAGGAAGGCAAGCAGGCCAGGCTTCCTGTGAAAGGCTCACTCAGAGTTATGGTGTCTCTGCCTTGTGCACCGCAGATGCTGACAGAGCCTGAGAAGCGGGAGTCACCAGGTAGAAAGAAAGAGCTGTGGATCCTCAGGGACCTCTGTGGGGAGCCTGGGGATGGGCACTGGAAGAGGATGGGAGAGAAAGAAATGTACACTGTAGCTGGGGACAAACAGACTGTTGTTAAGTCCTCTGGTACCTGAACAAGCGCACACCTACGCGACCGCTGGCACAGGGGATGGATACACAAACATTGGCTGTGGAGAAAGAGACATGGAGATAGATCTCTCAGCTAAAGTAAATCTTCAGAGCACCACTGAAATCATTGGCACTAAATCCATTTGCACTTTTATAGGCTTTGGCAAGTAGCCTTCCTAGCAGGGAGCGAGCTGAAATGGTTCAGGTACCCAGCTCCTGTATTTATGCTGTGGGAGCTGGGCACTTAACTCTGCAAGGGTCTTTTGTAAATCCCTCCTTGGATTATTTTCCTTTCTTCTGTTTTCCTTCCTTCCTTTTTATCTCTTCCAGTGTGTAGTTTTTCTGTTTCTTTGGTACAAACCCAATTCAGTCTCAATCAGAACAGCATAACGCTCACCACTTCTGCACCAGCACTTGGTTGCAAAGTATAAAATCCAGTGCCTGGGAATGAGGGAGGCTTTGCATTCAGATGCCTTGTACCATACTGGGATGAAGGGGGTACACTGGGCATCAGGGAGGGGAAGCTACTTGTCACCCTTCTCATAGAGCAAATGGCATGCAATTTGTATTCCCACCTTCCCTACTCATGACAGTTCTAAGAGAAATATCCCAGCAGCTTTGAATTCTTCAGCATCGCTTTCCCAAGCCATTAATGAAGCAGGTTTTGTAAAGAACAGATACCTGAAATAACATTTGGGTTGGCTTTATTTTTTTCTCCCCCTATATCCCTGCCTCTTGTTTCTATGCCAGGTCTCCAGATCATCTTTCCTCAGTATTTACAAGAGAAGTTTGTCCAGTCTGCCTTGAGTTACATCATGTGCAATGGCGAGGGGGAGTACATCTGCCGGAACAGCCAGTGCGGCTGCCAATGTGCGGAGGAGTTCCCGCAGTGCAACTGCCCCATCACCGACATCCAGATCATGGAGTACACACTAGCAAACATGGCCAAGACCTGGACAGAAGCCTATAAAGATCTGGAGAATTCAGGTAACCATGCAAAACACATTTTTCTATTGATTTATTTCAAACAAAACATGTCAGGTTATACCAGGTGAGAATCTTGTCTTCCCTGACTATAATCATAGGATGATTTGGGTAGGAAGGGACTTTAAAGATCAAATCCCACCCCTGCCATGGGCAGAGACACCTCTCACCAGGCCAGGCTGCTCAAGGCCCCATCCAACCTAGCCTTGAACACCTCCAGGGAGGGGGCAGCCACCACATCCCTGGGCACCCTGTGCCAGGGCCTCACCACCCTTGTAGTGAAGAATTTCTTCCTAGTACCAAATCTAAATCTACCCTCTTCCAATTAAAAAAATTCCCCCTCATCCTATTGCTCCATGCCTTTCTAAAAAGTCCCTCCCCAGATTTCTTGTAGGCCCCTTCAGGGACTGGAAGGCTGCTATAAGATCTCCCTGGGGCCTTCTCTTCTCCAGGCTGAACAGCCCCAACTCTTTCAGCGTATCTTCACAGGAGAGGTGCTCCAGCCCTCTAATCATCTTTGTGGCCTCCTCTGGACCTGTTCCAATAGTTCCATGTCCTTCTTATGTTGGGGACTCCAGAACTAGACACAGTACTCCAGGTGGGGTCTCGTGAGAGTGGTTTCTTTGGATTTGTTCCAGTTTAGATTAAAATAATAGAGGATATTGAACCCAAACCCAGGATCTTAGTCTCAAGGGAGTGGCTTTTTTCTCTCTTGTGCACACAGACAAAAGCACACACTACACTTAATTCTATGTGTAATGGGATATTTTCCATGGAAGTATTTGTTTGATTAAAAAATATGATTTTTCGTATGAAACCAGCTCAGAATCTCTCTTTAATAGTTCTACAGAGAAACTTCCACAATATGAATGATGCAGAAATTGCTTTTCAGATTTGCATGAATGATTTATTCTGCTTTGGTGAAAGGCAATTCAGAGAGAGAGAGCACAGGCCAGATGACACCTCATTTGAGATAGCGAGGAGAAGGGAAAATGACTTCTCTCTCCTACAGTGCCGATGTCTGCTGGTGTGAACATTTCTCCTCTCCCTCCACATTCTCCCAGTGTGACACCGGAGGTGTCAGCAGAGTTTGTTCCACGTTGATGCTGGTAACACCCATAGTAGGTGTGCTGGAATACTTATGTGATATGCATGCTCAAGGGCTTGAGGGTAGGATAGAGGGCATGAGTATCAATGCAATCACATCCTTTCCTTTAGCAAGTGGTCTGCCTGCCCCAAAGCCACATGGGCACTAAGCTGAACTTAACCAAGAATTTATCCTTGTGCTGACTTGAATCTCTTAGTGTTACTCATTATTTCCCAACACATTTTCTTTAATAATTATCGTCATAACTGTCCAGGTCTCCATGCTAGGAAAGAAAACTATGAGGAAGCTAACTAGCTCCATTCAAGGCACTGAAGGATTGTTCTTTAGAAGTCTTCCCAGCAGCAATTTTTCTTCATGCTGAAGGTCATCTTAATCCCTTTAACAGTTGAGATGAAGCAGCCTATCATGTTTCCTCAGTGGGCTGTTGAGGACTGCTTCATACTTCAATACGTGGACCCTGCTGGCATGTCTTCTGCTGCATCGATTCTCATGTCCAGCTCATGCTGTCAACTTGGTGCTTTGCTGAGCAAGTCAGAGGGAGCAGTTAATGGCCCAAGGCTGATGACCATCTTGACAAGATCCCCCCATATACTACAGGGAGCCACAAAGCTGGGGCAGCTTCAGAAGTAGGCCACTAGCTGAAGTGGTCAATGGTTTTCTGGAAGTTTCTGCAGATAGGGTGTGTACACCAGGGAAAACCAGAAATGTGGATTTCAGAAGCTTCTGCTAGCTCAGTGCTACAGAGATTAGAAGCACTGGCAGTGCCTGCCAGCACTGTTACTAGTTAGATGTTACTAGTTGCAAGTTCTGGCACAGGACCTTCATACAAGATGCAGGAGAGCAACAGGTTGGCCACCACTCATCAAAACCCTTTTACATCCCCAAGGGATCTAACCCAGACACTTAGAAGGTGAGAGCCCCATGGAGAGAGAAGAATTACAGTCCCACAGTGATTATTTTACTGTTCTGCTCTGTACTTGTTGCACTCAATCTAAGCAAAGGCTGCCGTAGATAATTATATTCAGTCTCCCTCCCCTTGAGACTTCAACTGGGGAAGTGGGGAAGGTGTTTTTCATTTGCCATGTTAAAGTGACACATTGCAGTGCAATTCTCTGCTGTGCTGTAGCCATATTCCACCCAGGGCTGGAGGCTTTTCAGGACTAGATGGAGTGATTATCTTTATGTTTAAAACTGCTGCATCTCATTCATCACTTTGTTGCATCATGCGTGAACTTACCCTTTGAGATGAAAGTTGCTCTCACAAAAGACTACAGTATTTGTATTTTTCTTCTTTGGTTTAATAAATATTCCCAATAACTAGAGGATTTTCTTCATTATGAACAGCAGAAAAGAAATCTCTAATGACATCTGAAGGCTTTTCCAATAAAGTGGGCTGAAAAGCACAAGTGCTCTGAAAGCAAATAGCATTTGCACGGGAAGCTGCTGATAGCCTAAAAGGTCTATATTCTGTTTCTGATCTGGGTTGGATGCCTATGTCAATTTGAAAAAATCATGCAGGGCAAATCAAGAGTTGGTGTGACTTGGGATAGCATCTTCAAAGTCAAGGGGGCTGCAGTGAACAGATGCTGCTTTAAATCCGCTCGGGATCTCTCTTGTAGTCCTGTGCTTCACTGCTTATGAGTAAGGTGAGAAAAATAGCACTGCCTTATTCTTGGAATTTTAGTATGTCTGGCCAAAATATTCTGCAACCAAACTGATTCTGGATTTTAGAACAGTCTTTTGATTAAAGGTCACGGGTTTTATTTCTTTCAGTGCTGTTGCTTTCTGATGAAAACATTATTTTATTTTAGTTTAGTTTTTAACTGAAAAAACAAGGACTGGAAAAAATGAGTTTCAGCTGTGAAACAGATGTTTGACATGGCCAGCTCTCTGTGATGCCAATGTTCTTCTCCAGAGGCTGGACCCTCTGCCCTGTACCACCACTGATAAGCCACTGCCATGGGACAGCAGGGATTAGGTGGCTGTGCAGAAAGAGGGGCCATGTTGAACTATGGGAGATGTAGTCCTAGCCATCATCGTCTGTGTGGCTAGATAAAATAAAACCAGATTAAAACAGCCTTATTAGTTAATTGAAAATTCTTTGGGTTAAGAATCAACTGTTCCTGGGAAGGCACAAGGCTTAGCACAGTGCAGCCACAGTCTCAGGTGGGGCCTCCAGGGATAGTTATAAATACACAGAAATCAATAATGAAGAAACTACTCTTTTTTGAAAGTTTGTTTCTTCTCTCCCCCCACACTTTATTTATTCTTTTAAAAACAACCCCATCCAGCTTTTATTTTGCCAGATTTCTTTGCTCATTTGTTTTTCCCCCAACGTTGCACTGCAGTATCAAAATGTGCACACTGCACTGAAATTTCTCCCTTCCCCGTCTCTATGAAAAATGTAGCACATTCATCATCAGAGGGAAAAGAGCTTGGTCTTTTGCACAAACAGGCTTTTGAGGAAATTGATTTATAAGGGGCGGGAAGCAAATGCAAGGCTTTTACTCCTGAAAGGTACCAGGAGTAATCAGCATGGTCAACAGAAGCAATTATACATGATGATAGTTTCAGAGGACCACTGAACAGGAGAGAATCATTTTTGGGGAGGAGAATGGCACTGAAAGCAGCATTACAAATAGAGTGAAAACCTGAGAGATGATTAAAAAAAAAAAAAAAAAAAAAAAAAAGGTCTCTCTGTTATCTTTGGGAAGAAAGGAGACAAGCAGAAGTCCTGTGGATCTTGATAGTGCAATGAGGATAATTATTTTTATTAGGTGCTCGGTTTCCCCATGCGATGAGTAGGACATGAACATCCATTTACCATCTATGTAATGATGGTACTGACTAATGCACAGATATTCTTTGTTAGGCACTCAAGCACTGAACTGCAAGTTGCTGAATAGTAGGAAATCTGTTATGCAAATATCTATAAGCTTCATACGATAGGTTGCAAATTATCCAGTCTGATTTTCTGCAATAATTCTATGTATTATATCTTTTTCTTAAAAGATACCAGCCTTTGTAAGCTTTCATTTTTTGCATTTTTTGGGGCTATTGTCCTCTCTTCCTTCTGAAAATGGGATGAAGGAATTAAAAAAAAAAAAAAGGATTAGGAAATGAGAAAATAAGAAGTAGATAGATTGCAGGAAAAGATGGCTGGTTTTCCTGTTGGATGCTTTGTGGGGTTGATGACAGGGCTGTAGTCCAACCTCCCTCTAGAAGCAGGACTACCACCAGCATTAGAGCAGGTCAGTCATGGGGTTTTTAGCAAAGTGTAAAAGGAAAAAATCATCGAAACCTCTGGGCAGCATGTTCCAGTGCTGTGTTGCCTCCACGTGAAGAAGTTTTCCAATAAATCATTTGAGCTTCTCAAGCTGCAAACTGTCTAGTACTCCTTGTTATATCATCTGTCTCTAATAAGAGCTTCTCTCCTTCGTACGTACCTTTTAAGCAGTTGTAGGCTGTAATTAGATTGCCCCTTGGCCTCTTCACCAGATTAAACAAGTGCAGTTCCCACCGCCTGACCTTGTAAGACTCGTGCTCCAGGCTCTTAACCAAGTCAGCAGCCCTTGGTTGTGCTCTCCCCGGTTTCTCAACACCCATCTTTAATTGGGTGTCCCTAAACCTGGCAGAGAAATGCAGGTGCACCCTCAGCAGTGCTAAGAAGTGGGGAATATTAACTTCCCTAACCTACTGGGGTTAGCCCAGTATGCAGTTTGTGTCATTTCCAGTGAGAGCATAGTGTTCACCCTTCAGTATGGTGCCCACCATAACACCTAGGACCTGTCTAGCAGCTTTTATTCAACTGGTTGTTTCCAAGCCTGTACTGGTACCTGGAGTTGTTCTCTCCTGGAGCAGAACTTTTGCTCTTTTCTTTATTGTACTTTGTGGGGTTTTTGTTGGTCTGTGCTTCTCAAGCTCTCAGCGTACTGAACACAGTTTTCTGGTGTCAAAAACAGGGTTATTTTCCACTGAGAAAGCTGGAAACATCTGTTTTTTTCACTGGAGGATATCCCAGCCTGGTAATCAGAGTCTAAATAAACTCAGGAAGAAAGAAGTGGTCATACCCAGTCTCAGATTTTCTGTTTTTTGATGCAAAAGGCTCAAACAAACCCTACATGTAATGTTTTTTTTTTTTAATTCTCAAAATCAAATAGAAATAAAGTGATCACAAAACTACATTTAACAACATATCTTTTGAATAATTAGATTTTTTACCTTTGGCTAAAATTGACATATTTTGTTCTGACTTTAGCCCTGATAACTATTTTGTTTTATTTTATTTCCAGCATTGCATAAAAGAAATTATTTAATTTCATTTGAAGTTAAAAGAGAAAAAGAAAATCAGAATGCTCTTTTTTTTAAAAAAAAAAAAAAAAAAAGAGAAAGCAGGACATTTTAACACAATCCAAACCCTTCCTCTGGGGATTTGTTAAAGCTTTTTTCTCTCTCTCTCCTTTTTTTAACGACACAGCCAAAGTGATTTGACTTCAACAACAAACAGCATTTTAGGAGCAGCTGAAAAACAATTTAAATGAGAACTCTTTAACTGACAATGATTACAACTCCCTGCTTTTTGTTCATAACCCCTAGACTATAATCCCATGCTCCAGGGAATTTGCTGTCTTTTTTTCTCCACTCGGTACACATTAACCATATTGTTTCACCCTGATAGTCTCTGGGTTTCATTTCTCACATATGAGCAGCAACAGCCATGGAATTAGTAGGCTTCCTGGGGCAGAATGACAGGCTGGTGGGTTAATGGACATCACCTTCCTTTGGCAGAGCACTGATGGCCTCATACATCATTGCTGTTTGTCCATCCTGCTAATGAAAGCCTTTGTAACTTTTTAATAGTTCAGAAACCTCTGCATTTCTCCACTATTTTTTTGTGTGTTCCAGATGAGTTTAAATCCTTCATGAAAAGGCTACCTAGCAACCACTTCCTGACCATTGGGAGCATCCACCAGCACTGGGGAAATGACTGGGATCTGCAGAACCGCTACAAGCTGCTGCAGAGCTCCCTGGAAGCCCAGCGCCAGAAGATCCAGCGCACTGCCCGCAAACTCTTTGGCCTCAGTGTCCGGTGTCGGCACAATCCTAACCACCAGCTGCCTAGAGAAAGGTATCTTCAACCTTCCGTGGGAATGGGTGACTGATGGAGTAGAGCCTGGGCTTGGACCTAAACCCAACAGCCAAACCCTAAACCCAACCCAGCTCTAAGGGTTTGGGTATAGCAAACGGGGAGGTTTGGGGGAAAAGGTTAAAGTTTGGGTTGTAACCTTTATTGCACACCTCAGCATATTCACATCCATCCTGCATGGCCTTAAGTACCCAGGTGAAGAGCCCCCAGTTCTTCTGTAGTGTTCTGTAGGAGTATTACAGGGCTGACATCAGAAAGCCAAGCAGACCAAGCTGCTCTTTAAGCAGTTTTGCCTCATGTACCACAGCCAAGGTTTAAGCCTCCGTTTGCTGTTAAAGTGGACATATGGAGCCCATTTTTGGAGTTGTGCTCCTCAATGAGTATAGCCAAAGAGAAGCTTTAGTTTCACTTGGACTAGATCACATCTCTTCTACAAAATGCAGAATGAACCTGCAAACCTGCCCTGACTAGAAGCCTAGCAATGTTATTACAGATGGAGAGAGGGGATTTTCCATTACAGCTACAGCAGCTGTTGATATCCAATAGTTAACTCCTGCTGGCTCCTTTCAGCCCTGACCTATGGCTGAGTTTAAGTTTGCTTCCAATCATTTTTGGAGACTCCCGTCCCTGCATTTTAACAAACATCTCTTGCTGTTTCTTTCTGTGTTGTCTGGAGTGAAGTCACACTGAAAATCTTGTTAAAAAAAAAAAAAAGAAAAAAGAGTCCAAGTGCCTTTTATTCCATGCTTCTCTTGGAAAGGTCAGGCCAAGTTCACACTCGTAGAGGAACTGGTTTTTTCATCTCCTTCATTACCTAAGTATTCAGTCTCATGAGAAAATTAACTGATTGACTGCTGTCTCCTGTTATCATCCGTCCCTCTGGCCACTAAGCACTCTGAGTTTTTATTTCACCACTGTGCAGCTCAGGAAACTCTTCTAGGGCTTGACAACTCTTTGATTACAAAGCCATTGCATGTTTCTGGACGAGGACTTGATGGGCTTACTAGGGATGAGGAGAAAGATCTACTAAATTTAAGAGATTATGAAGAAAAAGTCTTTGGAGAACTTGCTAAAATTGGCCACCTCTGGCCAATTGGCTGAGCTGCTATAAACAAGCCAACTGGTGGAGGAGTCTCAAGCATGTCCAGGCATTGGGTTGTGCCACAACAGCAAAGCAAAGTGGCAGTGAGCAAATACCCTACCAAGTACCTCGCTGCAAAGCAGTCAGATAAATACGTTGTTAGAATTTCTCTTCTATTTTTAAAAAAGCCAGCCACACAGAAAGGGAGCCTCCAACTAATACTGGAAAATCTGGGGGAAGCAGGACGAAATGGATGATGGCAGCTGGGTTTTTAGCTGACTGACATGCTTGATTTGTTTAAGTCAACACCACCAGGCATATTATCATTTCTTTTCTTATTTGTCATTCTGCATTTGCAGCTTAGGCAGGGGAGGGGTTTGGTAGATATATAGCAGGAGAGGTATGCATTTCATCACTCCTTTCACAGAGCTTGGAAATACTCTAATTTTCTAATTGTTACTGTACAGAACGACAGACACTTATGAAGCATGCCAGTGGCTTTGAAAGGATGGCAAGGTTCTATTAAGAGCAAGCCTCTCTCTCTCTAGCACTCATAATAGTAAGCCTACATTATATATTCAAAAGCAATGTAAAAAAGAAATAGGATTGCTGTTGATTGTCCCCCAGGAAAGGAAGAGGTGGTGTTTCCAAAAGAAAGGAAGAGTTGGGATTTGGGCAATTAGGTGGATTCCACTCCTCAGTTGTTAAAGCTTCAGTGCTGAAGGAGTACCTACAGTTGCATTTTAAAACTTTGGATGTAAAATATAAATAAGATCCAAAGGAGGGAGGAATTCATATATGTTCAGGGCTCCAGTCAAATTATCGGTAGTTAAGAATACATCTCACAGATGCTGAGAATAAAAATAGCATTTTTTTACTCCAGTGTTCCATACAGAAAGCCCAAACATGCCACCACAGCAGCTAGCACTGGTTGGAAAATGAAAGGTGGGTTTGCAAAGGAAAACTTGTGAAATCCCTACCTTTTTTTCTGGCAATATAAACAAAACAAAACAACAACAAAAAAATCTGTCCTGCTGGATCAGGATTTTTGATTTGGGTTTTTTTGGAGGGATTTTTTGTGGGGTTTTTTAATTTGTTTTTTTTGGTTTGGTTTTGGTGTGGTTTGGTTTTCTAATCAGCTCAGACACCATTTACAATGAAGCTGCATCTTTGTCTCTAGCACCACCCATCAGTCTCTTCCCCTTCCCACACCTGATTAGTCCCCAAGGATGACAAGTCAGGAGGAAAGCAAACTATTCATCTGCTTTCTACCTGACCTCTGCTTCTGATCTTAAAGCCCAAAACTGTCCCACAAAACATCTTTTATTTTTTGTTACAACAGATAGGTTTTAAATGGTGGAACAGCTCTGCACGATGGCCTGGCTCCCAGTTCCCAGCACGTCTCCAGTGAGAAACACAAGAAAACATTGCAAAATAACAAAATAACTCTCACTTTACTTGGATGACTTTTCCTTTTTCTTTTTTTTTTTTTTCATTTTAGTTTGGAATGTAGGATATTAAAGCTGAATCTAAAATTGCTTGAGAGTGACCTTTGAAGACGTAGTTTTCCTTTCTTTAATTTCACATGCTCTAGTACTTTACACTTTGAACTGGCAGAGGCAGCAAACGTCAGGCAGAGTAACTTTTGCAATGATATTAAGAGGGAGAAAGATAAACTGATGATGCCTTAATGAAAGAGAAAATAACTAAAATGAAAACCAGTGGCTCTTCTGGTACTGGCTTTCAGCATTTCCAGTGGCTCTTTTCTGCTTCCTTCTGACCTGACATCTCTTGGTTACATTCACATAAGACTGAGCCATCATGGGTGTGTTTTTTAAGAAGTTCCCTCCTGTCAGCTGATGGGCTGTGACTGGTCCTGTGTATATTCTTAGCCTGCCCCAGTTGCAAGGCAAAAATGGGATAATTTATACTTTTCCTCTCTCTCACTCTATCACACTTCCCCTTGTCATGTTTGTAGCTGATGCCCAGCTCTGCCCTGGATTCTGCATTTTCATTTAATTACATCCTTTACTGCTGCCATCAGCAGATGGTGGGCTGTGGCGGGTAGGCTGGGATGTTTTTGGTCCTACTTGTGTCTGCTGAATGCTAAGACATATATACACCTCTCCCCAGAAAAAAACCAACCCTCTTTCTTCTGATCTCCTGAGATCTGTGAGCAACTCTTACTACCTTCCCTGGAAGTCCAGTCCCACAAAGAGCAACAGATGTGACCATGGAGAGAGCTGTGGCAGTCAGGGAAATATCATCCTCACCTCATGGGTCATCGTGGGATGCTAAGAGGATATGTGATGGAGCTGGACACTCGCTGTCTATCTGCCACCAGCCTGCTGCCTCAGCTCTTCATTTTCTTTGTGGCACTGTCCTTCGTGTCCCTGTTCTTTTCTTGGTAGAAATTACAGTGGGAGTGGGAACTAAGGATGAAGCTGTAGGAGATATTCCCTTCTAAGCATCCTCTGATTTCCATGACTGTTGTCAAGACCAGTTATGGGAAGAGGGAGCTTGCAGGAACCTTCTGCTTCCTTTGAGCAGCTCCCTCAGCCCAGTAAACCCAGGCAGCCAGTATGCATGTATTGGGGGGTTTCTTTGGGTTTAGTTAATCCTCCACAGGCTCACCATCCCTCAGCTTCATATTTAGATTGACGGTGGGAAGCAAAACCCAAAGCATTCAAGGAGGTGATGAAAGAATCAAAGAGGGCTCCCAGTACCTTAGAGAGATTGAAACTTGGAATTTGGGTGCTTTGGTAAAGCTGAGTGCACTTGGCTGGCTCTCCAAACAGGAGCTGCAAGGCTTCAGATGGGGCAAGAGATACTTGTATTGCTGAAAAAATGAGGAGAAATTCACCTCTGAGCGGAAGGCAGAGTCAGTCCCCTGTGGATAGTTTTGAGAGTGGTTGTCACTGCCAGCAGTGTGTTTTGCAGTCACACTCTGCTGTCTCCTCCTGTCTGAAGCAGAGCTGTCCTAGAAACCAGGAGGAGCCCCGTGCACTTTTTCTGGGGACCAGGACTGTCACCTTCTCCCTCTCCAGCAAATATTTGGTGAGGTTCCTGCCTCACTCCTAAGTGCCCCAGCCAGCCTTGTCTTTTCCACTAGCTAGAGTGCTCCAGTTAGCTGTGAGAAGAGACCCTGGCAGCCCTGCACCACAGCAGGAATGTGAAAATTGTCTCTTCCCGCATCCAGAGCTGCAGAATTTTCCTGCTATTGCATTTCCTTCTCCCTCACCCTGTCTTATATTTTTTTTCTTTTCACTCAGTTTCTTTCTGCTTCTTTTCATTCCTGCCTGTCCTCTGTGTTTCAGCTGTTGCTCTTGTTTCAGTTTTCCCCTTTCTCCATCCCTATTCCTCCTGCCCACTGCATTTCTCTCTCCTTTTTCCTTTTACCTGCACATTTTCCCCTTCTCTCTGCTTCTGCTCCTTGATTATTTCTTTCCTTCCAGTGCTTTCCTCTGTTTTATACTCTCATCCCTCCACTCGCTCCCTCCCCCTAATCATCTTGCTGTTCTTTGCTGCTGTATCATTTAATGCCTTCTTTGATACAGCCTACAGCTTAATGATTATTCGGAGGTCAGGCGATGCAGGTGCCATGAATTTCACTAATCCAGCTCTGAGAGCCTCTGTCCATAATCACTCCTCCCGTTCTACAGGGACTGAATCCTAATTTGTCATTAGCCAGTCCTCTCACTGCAGCACTACCAAGAACTTTTTGCCCAGAGGAGACAATGAAGTATTCATTAGCTGGGGGGAAGGCGGAGGGGAGGGAGCGGGCGGCTGAACAAGGCGTTCTGCTGAAGGATGCTGAGAAAGGAGTCGCTGTGCTGAGCTTTCCCGGGGAGGGGGAAGAGGGGGCAGCAAGGCAGCGTGGCGAGTGGGTTATACATAAAGCAAACGTGGGTTACAGTGTCATTCATTAGGAGCTGTTCCAGGGCTGCAGGATGCGGAGGTAAGGGCGTTGATATAGCAATTATGGGAGTGGTGGGGCCTAGGAATGGGCTTTTTAAGGGGAGAGGCTGGGAGAGGAGGTTAATTAGCAGCAGATTTTTTTAAAGGAGAAGCTGTTTTGGCAGCTTTATCACTATGCACCCTGACTTCCACCCTCTTTTCTGCTGCTACTGAGTTCTGCACCATAAGCACAGGTTACTACTGGCGTTGCCTCATCCCGTTACAGGTGATTTGCCCCTCACAGAGTGAGGGGAATTGCCAATGACAGGGAGAGGAGGTCTCTCCTGCTAGCCTAGGAGTTGTATTGACCTGTGATGTCTGATAGCACCTCAGCCTCTGGCATGGCTTTATCAGCTCCATTCCCATGGTTGAATTTTGGATGCTGTGGCACTGATGGGATCCTTGGCAGGTGACTGTGCCAGTCTCAGCTCCTAGACCAGCGTGAAAAGAGAGACCTCAGATGATCAGCTCTAGTGTCTAGCTATTTCTTAGAGGTCTTTTTCTCTCCACCAACGGAGTAAACACCAGATGAAAGATTTGGTCTAGAAATAGACTGGAATATCTCCCAGATGCCACGGCAGGGCATCAATGTTCTGAGAGCTCTGCCTTGATATATCCCTGAAAACACTGTGGCTCTAGTATGATGCCAATACTAAAGACTCCCTAAGGCTCTCCTACACTAATGCTTTCTTCTTCCTGCCTGCAGGACAATACAGGAATGGCTTACCCGGGTTCAGTCCCTGCTCTACTGCAATGAGAATGGGTTCTGGGGGACCTTTCTGGAAAGCCAACGGAGCTGCGTTTGTCATGGTGGCACCAGCCTGTGCCAGCGCCCCATCCCCTGCATCATTGGGGGCAACAATAGCTGTGCCATGTGCAGCCTTGCCAACATCTCTCTCTGCGGCTCATGCAACAAGGGCTATAAGCTTTATCGGGGTCGCTGCGAGCCTCAGAACGTAGACTCGGAGCGGAGCGAGCAGTTCATCAGCTTTGAGACGGACTTGGACTTCCAGGACCTAGAGCTGAAGTACCTGCTGCAGAAAATGGACTCTCGCCTGTATGTGCACACCACCTTCATCAGCAACGAGATCCGCCTGGATACCTTCTTCGACCCCAGGTGGCGCAAACGCATGTCCCTCACCTTGAAGAGCAACAAGAACCGGATGGACTTCATCCACATGGTGATCGGGATCTCCATGCGGATCTGCCAGATGCGCAACAGCAGCCTGGACCCTATGTTCTTTGTCTATGTCAACCCGTTCAGCGGGAGTCACTCCGAGGGCTGGAACATGCCCTTTGGGGAGTACGGCTATCCGCGCTGGGAGAAAATCCGCCTCCAAAACAGCCAGTGCTACAACTGGACCCTGCTACTGGGCAACCGGTGGAAAACCTTTTTCGAGACCGTCCATATCTACCTACGCAGCCGGACTCGGCTGCCCTCCCTGCTGCGTAATGAGACTGGCCAAGGGCCCGTGGACCTTTCTGACCCCACCAAGCGTCAGTTCTACATCAAGATCTCGGATGTGCAGGTCTATGGCTACAGCCTGCGTTTTAATGCTGACCTCCTGCGCAGTGCTGTGCAGCAGGTCAACCAGTCGTACACACAAGGTGGGCAGTTCTATTCTTCCTCCTCCGTCATGCTCTTGCTGCTGGATATTCGGGACCGAATCAATAGACTGGCGCCTCCCGTAGCCCCAGGGAAGCCCCAGCTGGATCTGTTCTCTTGTATGCTCAAGCACCGCCTGAAGCTCACCAACAGCGAGATCATCCGCGTGAACCACGCTCTAGATCTGTACAACACCGAGATCCTCAAACAGTCGGACCAGATGACAGCCAAACTCTGCTAACCCGGACTTTTCAGTGGACATGTTGGTGATTGATCCTTTTGCTGTAAAAAAAATAAAAGAGAAAAAAAAAAAAAAAGAGAGAGAAAAAAGTAAAAAGAAAGAGAAGTGGGGTGAAAGTAAAGGAAGGGGGGTGACAAATGAGATTTGTAAAATGTAATTAATATACGAAAGAGAAAAAAAAAGAGAAAATTCTTCATTTGTTGAACACTAAACCCGTTCTAGCAGCTGTATAAAACTGTCAGGCATGTTTGTTATTTCTATAATCCGTCATAAAAGGGTAACACCTTACTCTCTCTTGACCTTGGGGGTGTTCCTTGCTAGTCCTCAGGGGCAGCAGAGTTAAATAAAGGGAGGAGCAGAGAGAGGGGCAGACTTCTGTAACGAACTGTAAAGTTTTCTGCTATGCAGGTGCCAAGACAAAGAAACAAACAAAAAATCAAACAAGAGTTATATGTAAATGTAAAAGAACTGCCATTATTCCTATAGTGGGAGTAAATGGTTAAAGATAAAAGATATTTCTTCTGTTGAGATTTATGCCAGCTTTACTTTGAGTTATTCACACAGCCTGTGCTGAGCTTTGCTGGAGTACATCAAGTGATGGCAGTCCTTTGAGGGTAAAAGCAATGCCTTGTTAGTGAGAAGACACCTAAGAGGTCTCAGGTGGGTGCAGGTCTCAGGTGTCTTCACTTTGGGATTTCCGTCTGGGAAGACTTTTCACCAGAGGTAGAGTCTCAGCACTTGCTGAAGAACCGGGCATGTCAGGTCACTTCTGCTCCTTGCTGGAGTTCACACCTTGTGTCAGACTGCTGCTGCCTTCCGTGATGCCAGCGCTTAACCCCTTGAGGATCAGCACCTGTAAGTCTCCAGAGCCACTCATCCTTAAGGTACTTCAACAGAGTCCCTAAAACACAGAGAAACTTAATTCACACACCACTTTGATAAATCCAGACTTAAAGAAAAACCAGGGTTTGGCTTTTTGCCTCAGGTTCTGGGTTTTCCAATAACACTGGGAAACCCTCATCACCACAAAAACCAAAGCATGATGCAAGAAAATACATTTCAGAGGAAACCTGGAAACACTGAAGAGTATGCATGTCATTTTTCTCCTTTGGGGAAAGAAAAAGCCCTTTTACTTTCTTGTTTCCTTGGCTGTGAATAATATCCTTGGTTTTCTTACACTTTCTTTGTGCCACACACCCCAAAATTATAGAAAACAGATTAATGAATTTAATTAAAATATCCATAGAAGTATAAAATGGAGGGTTGGGGCAGAAATACACAATAACCAAATTTCCCTGAATTTGCAAGGATAAAGGAAAATTAAAGCGGGTTCAATTATTAATAAAAACCACCCAAAACCAAACAAAACCCCCCCAAATAACTAAAAGGTGGGTAAAGTTTTGTGGAGTGTTCATGTGTGTTTGGATTTTCTAAAAACTAATATATTTAATGGAGTATATGAAGGTAGGATGAAGCTTGAACCCAGTAGGGTGTTTCTCTTAATCTCACTGCTTTTAGTTAAAGTTGATTGTGAGAAATGATGGTGAGAGTAGACTTTCTGTGCTCCTGGAAGGGAGGAATAAACCTCTGATCCTGCCAGCTTCCAGAGCCGGACGAGTGTCCTGGGGAAAAACCAGGCCTGACCAGGAGGACCAGTCTCAACCCAAAGTCCAAGATTCAGTTCTGGCTTCAGATTTAATTTGTTGATTCAGTTGGGTTCAAAATAGTCCTCTAGAAATTTTGCCTTTCTTGGAGATTTTGGCTCAGACTCTGCAAGTACCATTGGTTCTTCTGGAAAGAAAGGAATTCATTGTGATGTTATTCAGGGACTTAGACAATTAGGTTTGGCTGCAGATTTAGTTTAATTTGTCTGGTTTTGGTTGATGCTCATCCAAGCTGAGCAGGAATTAGATACTTAAGGGAAATACACATTCACTGAACTCTCCTGCTGAATTGAAGGAGTAAGAGGAACTACCTGAGTAGGAGTCACAAAATCACACATCAGTCCCTGCCTGCATGCATCTTTAAAACAACAGGGTGAATTAAACAACAGAGATGTTTCTCAGGACATCTATCCATTGTGGGTTGGTAGTAACTTTGCATTTTCCCTGTCTTGCATTGAGATCTCTTTCTATCTCTACTCATCAGTCCATGCAAGAGCTTGCAAGGTTGCCTCCTTTTTCCAGTTTGTTCATTTGGTTTTCCTTTGATTGTGTAGTACAGGTTCATGATTAGAGACCCCACCTTTCAAAGAGGTTTCTTTACAGTTGTGACACTCCTGCATCACATCTCTGATGAGAGGAAAATTCAATAGCAATAGTATGCATGGAAGTTAGTTTTAAGCAAATAGTTGAGAGCATTCATGGGACATGAATGTCAAATTTGTAATTATGAGTGGAAATAATGTTCCTGACAATTACATCCATCCAAGCAGGGAATAGAAATGTACTATTTAATTTACATGTATGACCCAAAGAGCTGACACTGAAAAAGAGCTATAGCTATTGCACTAGAAGTACTGAATACTGTTTATGAGCAACCTATACCCTGAGATGCAGTCTGCAGCCAATGATGGGATTTGTTCATGGCTGGGAACAGTGAACATGCTAGCACAAAATGAATGTAATTCACATGGCTTTTCTGTATGATAAGTATCAAAAGGTCAAGCAATAGCTCCAAAACTAAAGATGCAAGGATTGAAAGATGTTCCTGGCTGAAACATCCCCATCTAGTCCACAAGCAGCCTCTCTGACCCTGGGGATCAAGACATTCCTAGCTGACAAGAGTCCTAAGATTACCCTGTCATTGTACAGCTCTATCAGCATCCACCTTCAGTTATGCTAAATGTCAAACAATAGCTCCCAAACCAAAGATGCGAGGACCAAACGATGTTCCTGGACTGAAACTTCCCCATGTAGCCCCAAAATAGTCCATCTGACCCTGGAGCTCAGGGCTATCCTAACTGAGGAAACAATCCTCAGACAGCCAAATGTCATTTTCTGGCTATATCAGAGTCCAACTTTAAAAACTGTAGATGTCAAGTAGTAGCTCCTAAAACAAAGGTGCAAGGACTGCACAATGTTCCTGGCATGAAACCTCCCAATGTAGCCCACAAGTAGGCCCTCTGACCTTGGGGCTCAGGCCTTTTGTAGCTATCAAAACAGTCCTAAGAGCGCCCTATGTCATATTCCAGCTCTACCAGCATCCAACTTAAAAAGAAAATAAAGGTCAACCAATAGCTAACAAACTGAAGGTGCAAGGACTGAAAGATGTTCCTGGCATGAAACCTCCCCATGTAGCCAACAAGCAGCCTCTCTGACCCTGGGGATCATCGCTTTTGTAGCTGATGGAACAGTACTAAGATGTCCATATGTCATATTCAAGCTCTAACAGCTTACAGCTTCAATTATGGTAAACGTCCAACAAAAGTTCCCAAACCAAAGGCTTGAGGACTGAACGATGTTCCTGGCCTGAAACTTCCCCATATAGACCCTCAATTAGCTCCCCCTAAGCCTGGGGCTCAGGGCTTTCATATCTGAGGCAACAGTCCTAAGATTGCCTGATGTCATTGTCCAGCTCTAGCAGTGGCAACTACAGCAATGCTAAACCTCAAGAGATAGCTCCTCAACCAAATGTGCAAGGACTGAACAACGGTCCTGACCTGAAACATCCCCATGTAGCTCACCTGTATCCCCAGTGACCTTGGGAATCAGGGCTTTAATATATGAGGGAACAGTCCTCAGAGTGCCCTGTGTAATTTTATGCCTCTATCAGACTCCACCTTCAAAAACGCTAAAGGTCCAGCTCTAGTGACTAGAAGCCAAAGAAACTGCAGTTAAATCTCAGATGTCATGGGTAACTAGCAACACTTTAGCTAAATCTTGCTCTGTGTTTGTGGGAATGTTGGGGGTCAAATTAATTACATATGATGCAATTAATGATGCCTTGTGATTATCAGCCCCCAGTATTGCTGGGATTCAGCAAAGGGAGCAGCATCACAAACTTTACACAAGACATTGGGTGTCAACAGAATGTTAAACCACTGCTGTCCAGTTCAGGTCCAAGCAATGGCAGACAGTTGTGGAGTTAGGGAGGCATTGTCTAACATCAAATAGCATTTCCTTCACGGCTGGGAGTGGTGAAACTGGAGCATAGAAAAATATTTTAGGGAGATGGAAAGAAGTTTGGTATAGATGTGCTGTCAGCATATGGAATTTACCTTGGAAGTACCTGATGGTGCAACATGGCACTAGGGTATGATGGCACATCGGTGCAATGATCTGGAGTAGTGCTACAATATGAATAGATGATATTTTGTCATCAAATAAGCCAAAATGTCAAGAATAAACAAGGGGAAAATGAAGCTATCTGGCAGCTCAGCCACCATTTTGGGCTCAAAGTTTATGTCAGAGAGAAAAAAGAGAAACAGAACCAAACACTGAAGTCAAATGAGGCCTGGACCATGCTACTCTCTACTTTTGATGCTAGGAAAGAAATGTCTGCCACAAACAGGCCATATGCTATGCTTTTACTGCTCAGTCCCATAAGCCCCAACCCATGTAAGGGGACAGCCAGGGATAGCCAGGTCCAGAACAGATCCCACAGGTTTGCTCTAGAGTATTTGTTCTGCAGGCAATAAAAGATATGGAGACATCTGGCATACTTCTGTCTCAATATGAGAAAGCAGTTCAGATCCCCCAGAAAAACCACACCAGTGCTACTGTGGTTAATGGGCTTCTGAGGAAATGGTGTCCAAGTCTTCCACTTGTTCAGAAAGAATGTTTTACAAGACAATGACTAGAATGGAGGGGGATTCCATAGGTTCCAGAGAATCGTGTCACCCATGAAGCTAGATGCACTCAACAGCATGATCAGTAGGTGTTGTTATGGAGCTTAATGGTAAAAGTCACATTCATACACAAAGATGAGTAACTAGTCCCTGACTGCATGAGGATGAAACTCAGCTTCTTTCCTCTACAGAAGAAAGAGTTAGGGAGCAATCCATAAGAATGTTCAACTCAGCTAATACAGAGATGGTCCTATAAAATCATGGCAGATTCTTGTCCCTTGCTGCAATTAATTGGGGACAGCATGAAAGTTGGAGCTTCCAAATAACTTAAAGGAAAAAAGAAAATCCAAGTGGCAGGTGTTTCAAAGGCAAAATGTGGCAAAGAGCAGCAGGTAGAGCAGAATCTACCTGCTTCTTCCCTTTGAACACAGAAGAATTCTGGGCTTGTTCAGCCTAGAGAAGAGAGGGCTGGGGGGGACCTCATTGCAGCCTTCCAGTCCCTGAAGGGAGCAGAGGAACAGGAGGGGAATCAGCTTGTTCAAAGGGTAGACAATGGCAGGACAAGGGGGATGGATTAAAGCTAAAGGAAGGAAGGTTTACATTAGATATTAGGGGGAAGTTCTTTACAGAGATAGTGGTGAGGGGCTGGAACAGGCTGCCCAGAGAAGTTGTGGATGCCCCATCCTTGGAGGTGTTCAGGGCCAGGTTGGATGGGGCCCTGGGCAATCTTGTGTAGCTCCAGGCCTGGAGGTTGGTGTCCCTCCCTGTGGCAGGGGTGTTGGAGCTCTGTGATCCTTGGGTTCCCTTCCAACCCAGACCAGTCTGGGATTCTATGATCAGTTGCTTTGAGTTGCATGAGCGAATGTGCTGAGACCTTACTAAGAATTGTGCTTTTCTAAAGTTATTACAATTTAGACTTACCAGCCAATGTGGCAGAAAGCAAAGGACGTCAGCAAGTCTTATTAATATGCTGATGCTATGGCTTCAGAAGTGTACAGAATGCCCATTTGGATCAGGGCTAAGAGCACAGCATGGAGTTGCCATGGAAACGCGGGGAGGCCATTAATTAGCTATCACATGAAATCATCAGGAAGAATCTAGACCTCAGCAGCTTTGCCCTCCTCAGAGGCAAAGGGCACAGCCCCAGTGACCCCACAGACAGACCCCTCCACAGCTCCAACAACCACCACATCCTGGAGCAGAAATGTCTACTTGGAGGCATGAGAGGTGGGTGGACAATTGTGGGGAGGGAGTGACAAGGTGAAAAGGGCAGAAGGCAGGGAAGTACCTTAAGAATGGAGACAATTTTCGCTCTTGTTTCCCCCTTCCCAGGATGCCTCTTTGCTGTTGCATAAAAGATCACAAGAGACCTTTTTGAGCTGGTGGGATATGTGCCAGTGACCTCAAAGAAATCAAGATTGGCCACAAGACCCTGATGAACTCAGTTAATGGAATTAGCATCTTCTTGGGTGAGCTACACCTTGGGTGAGTGAATACCAATGCTCCCTGGTATTGTCCAGCTCCTCAGAGCCATCTCTGACCATGCTAAGTCAGGAATCCCTTCTCCCAAAGGGAAACATGGGCAAGTGAGAGAGGCTTTTGGCCACTTTCCCAGTCTCCCTTCAGAGCCAGAATCCACCTCCAGCCCAGGCTGTGTGCGTATGTTCCTGTAACAGCTGTGATGGACTTCAGCTGCCATGTACATGATGTTCTTTTGAGCCCACTTGCTAAAACACCACTGAGGAGGACGTTCAGCAGATGGCATCTCCTGCACCAGGGTGTATCAAGATCCCCAGCCTGGATGCTCAGTTCCCAGTGCTAGAGGAGAAATGCAGAGTGACAATCCTAACTGTGTGCTCCTGTCTCCAGCTAAAGTGCTTTCCTTGATGAATCTACCTTGGTGCTTGTTGAGAGGAAAAAAAAATAGCCCCAGGTTGAGGTGTTGCAGTTTATTTACTGAAAGCAGAGACAGCGTGGGGTGGTCAGTGGTATATGTTGGGGGAGAGGCAGAAGGAGACAGATGAGACAAGGCATAAGGGAGACATTTCCATCTTCTTTCTACCCTGGAAAATTTGAAGTGGCACATTAGACCTGCTGGACCCAGTCAGGTTATAGACCTTCTCACCCAAGATACGTTTTCTAATCCACGTATCAATTAACATTTGCTCACATTTTCTTTGTCACTTCTTCCAGTAATCTTCTCTTCCGTCATCAGAAGCTGCCTCCTCTTAATGTCATCAGGATTATTATTCTTCTGTAAATTAAATAAATATGGAAAACAGTGAGGACTAAAAAGTTATATAAACCTCATCAGAATTTCAGTCCTTCCTCCTGAACTTCCAACTGCCAAAAGATGGGTGCTTTGTACAAATATATTGTTCAATTATTGAAAATTGAAAATCACTTTCCTTTTGTTTAACAAGAAGGAAAAACCCCACAAATGGTACCAGTCTATGCCCCCTGAATATGCAAAACAAACCTTCTCACATACAAGACAGTCCTTATGAACACAAGAAACAAGCGGGCAGTGGTACGTCCCAGCCTACCAGCTCTGCTGCTTCTCAGATAAATACCAACAAATATATCACCAGAGACTGTGGTGAGAGTGGGTCTCACTGTGGGAGTGTTTTTCCAGTCTGAGGTGGATTAAGTTTAGCAGGACACGAGCTGGGATGTAGCTGGCTACATATCTTAATGGAGTTTAATGCTACTAAAGACATCTACAGGCACAGCCTGAGGAACACTGTTTTATGTCCCCATCACAGTGTGCAATCACTGGGTGGTTCCTGTCAGCCTCCAATACTTGTTTTTCAGACAAGAAGAAAATTTGACCTTGTGTAGAGACCTAGAAAAAACAGGCCATGGGTCCCTCCCCAGGAGAACAACAGAAGGTATTGCTAGACAAAAATAATCACAGCAGTAGAACCTGTGGAGGAGCAAGATCTGGTTAGGTGACCCTGAACACAGGGTGTCTGCTACAGGCAGGCACAAAAGAAATTGTATTACTGATCTCATTGCTCAGGGAGGACTCCCTTCACTCCCCAAACCCATGCTGTCTCCCATCTCCTCTTTTCAGTTTTGGCTCAGTAATGAATAAAACAAGCCCATTAGATATTACATATAACACACATCATCTAAGTGCAGCTTAAAATAATATTTTAATGCCACTGAAAAAGTCAACCAAACTGAACTGAACAAAGAAGTAAACTGAAATGGGAAGAGCACACAGACTCATTCCATTTATTAGGGATGCTTTTGCCAGTGATAAATTGTTGTGAGAAGCCTTATTTTTTAATAACACAACAGTTTCCAGTAGAAAATGTCCAACTGAATTATTTTGACTGAAAATCTAAAGGAGGTCTAAGAAAGGGAAATTTACAGTCAAGATTTCCTGATTGAAACATATAGGATGGATACTGCTTCTGAATATCTGAGATATCCCTGGCTTTTAACAGTTAGCCATGTCCTCCAGCACATAGACTTGTCTAAATAGGAAAAAAAAAGTTCATCTGGGATGATTTCCCAAGCTGCTCACAGATCTCCTTGAACAGGGTGTGCAAATGGGAGCTGAAGGGGAGCAGTTCTCAAAGATGATGCCAGAAAGAGAGGAAAGAGAACCTGGATTGCGGTGCTGCTGAATTCAAGTGACAAAGGCAAGAGCCTTCATGTGATATCACAAAGACAAACAGACAGCTTCTAACTTTTGTATTTCTATATACAGATATATATTTAGTTAAGTTTTGATATGTTTATGTGAGGTATCTTTTACCTTATTAACATCTATTCATTAATTTATCTATTAATCTGAGACTTGATTACAGCCCAAGTCTCATCATGTTTGGGCCTGGGCATACACAGAATTAATACAAGATTGTCAGTTAAAAACATGATTAGTTTGGGGTTAGCCTGAATTTTTCCAGGTGAGACAGAGGGAAGCTCAAGAAGGACAGAAACCTGCACAGAACTGGGACCAGAATCTGTTTTGAGCTTCAGTCTCGACAAGACTGACAATTATATGAAGAGGAGGAGAGATGACAGGGCAGGCATGGCATTCCAGGCACGCTTTTATTTCTACCAACAGTACCCTGTGTCTGAGTTCCTGTCCTCTCACATGCATCGATAATGACCTTGAAAAAGATGTATAGCGATGCACTATCATGATGTGGATTTTGTCTCAGACTGGTGACATCCCAGACGATTGGGTCAAGCCTGAAAGAACTGCCTTTGCCTGATTTTGGTGCAAAGCAAAGCCCGTGATAGATTTTTTTTCTGGAGATGAAGCAATCCTTATTTCAGTCTGTTTTCTGGGGCAGGCTTCTTGACAGCGTGCAGCATCTCCCTCTGAGTTGGGCTGTGGTGTAATTTAGAACTGAATCTTGCTCTGCAATGTGATGACAGGATCATATTATACAAATGTCATACAGCTAAATGCTGAGATCTGGTTTTCAAACTTCCCTAAGACATTTCTGTTAAGATTCATTCCAGGATAAGAAAGCAAAACCTGGCTGGATTTAAGCATTAATTCTGATCTTTTAGTATTTTTACAAGCTACATGAAGGGAGTTCACTCCTGACTTACTGCAGGATACTTGGGAACTATCTCCATGTTTTCAGTCTCTCTCGATATGAAAATCTAATCATTTTCATTGCTCAAAATCAACTCTGGTTGAAGACTAATGCAAAAAGACTCAGTCTAAGCAAGCAGTTTTTTCCAGAAATGTAGGTAAGTGACCCTCATGGGTTGCTTTGAAAGTCAATAGACTTGGGTTTAGATGGGTTAGTGAAGGGCTTAGACCTGCAAGGTGCTGAGCATGATGGACTGCAATACTGAGTGTCACCATGAGTGCAGGCAGATGCATGAAAGTCAAAGGGACTGTTCAAAACCATATGAGCTATGATCATGACCATATATTTTTCTGGCTCAAATTCAGAGCTCTCAAAGACCGATAATGTGTGTTGGGAAAATCCCAGATCTCAGGGCTGTAAGTGCCCACGAGGCTCAAGATCAAAAAACACCTTGCTAGCCTGAATTACTTTTTTAATCTCAGCAGTTGGGTTGGGTTCAGTAACCCAAGGCAGCTGTGATGGAGCACATACAGAACCTTTTAGACCGAGATGAACACTTACACTGCACCCTGGAGCAGCCAGTGAAGTGCACAACGCGTGTCCAAATGAACACCAATTGCATCACTTCTTAATGAGAATTAATATCTCTGGTGTAGCACTGGGGGACCTCAGTCATGCACTGAGACCCCAGAGTGGCTGGCATTTTACTGAGACATAAGAAAAAGGAGATCTCGTTTCAAGAAGCTTCTTCTTGAAGAGCACTAATTAAGAGGAAGATGCATGTGGCACCAGCTGAAGTTCCCAGTGGACTTTCAAGAGTCAGTCCCATAAAGGTGGTCCAGCTCTTCATCTGTATTTTAGGGTGTTTTTCTGCTGCCCTTTCTTCCCAGGAAATGTTGAACAGGAGCCATTGCTTTTGCCACTTCAAATATATTCCTATTCACAGAGTGGTTTTTTTACCTCTCTGATATTCTTTGTAGGGTGAGCAACAGGTCAGCATTACTTGTGCATGCATCAGAGGATCCAGTTAGTGCAAATAAAGAGCAGCAAATTTAGAACAAGAAATAGAATAAAAGCCAGCTAGATGATACTGACATAAAAACTCATGTTCCAAGAAGTCTTTTGTTTAGAACAAGACAGAAGAAGTGTATGTTGAAAGAGTTGCTTATGGTCACATAGTCGGTGGCAGAAACAAGGGAAAAACAAAATAATTTGGGTCTCTTGTAGCACTGCTCTGGTCATACCCAGCCCATGTCAGGGTCCTTCAAAGTCCATATCTACAGAAGCAAGAGTCGACTTACTTGGTAATTTAGTGTTTGTTGCCAGGGTGAAGAGAGCTAAGGAGCCAAAACCACATCTACCATGTGTCTGCTTTATTCACCAGTTGTAGAATAGCTCTAATTTCTCTGGTATCAGCCAGAGGCAAGGTATTAAACTCCAGGGTGCTAACAGACTAAGTAACTCCAGTTGTTCTAAAGGACCTGGCATATCCTACCTTTCTGCACTCTTCTGTAACACAATAATGCTATTTCTCCCATCACACATCAATCTGGCTGTTCATTAACGGCTCTGACCTGAATCTGTCACTTTACAACAAACTCCTGTAGGATTCCAGGTTTAGTGCCATATAACCACTTTATTATACATGGAAGGCTGTAATAAGCTGATTAAAAAACCTTCCTTTTTTTTTTTTTTGGAAGATTAATATAGACTTTTTTGACATCAGATAAGTACAAAATAAACCTGAAGCTTCACCCAAAATGCATTATGCAAAGAAATCTGTCACTATAAAAAGCCTAAGCCACGCAGGGCTCCCTGTACCAACTCATCTCTGCACCACCTTGGCTGCATAAGAGGGAGTTCTGTTGTGGCAACTGTTAATTCTTTAAAAGCCTTGAGTCAAACCATCCTTTCTATGATTCAGCTGATGCAAGACTTTCTTCCCTAGAAATGCAGCTTTCTGGAACAACATTTTAATCCTGAGTAGGAAAGTTCTAAAGTTAAATGGAAAGTGCTATTCTCTCCAAGTTAAGGGTGAAAGGCAACATCACACCACATTCCAGCTCAGAAATCTCAGGACAGCCTTCTTGAAGGAAAACTCTGGTAAAAGATTGAAACAGGCAAGTGTTTCTCTGCTGGATTTTGATTACTTCACGCCAGACAAGACATAACTGGCCAAATGCTGAAATGGAAATGAAGTGTTTCAATAATTTCCCATTAAAAACATCACCAAAAATTATATTTTGCTGAGTTTGCATTTCTGTATGAGAAAACTGCTCAGCTGGGGGGAAAAAAATTGGTCATCTCTATCAGCAGAACTAGTTATGGGAAGTGAAGTTCATACATCTGGGCTAATGGGGTGTGAAAAGTTGGCCTTGCTGAGTACATGTAGACCTTTCTTACTGCTCCTGAGAGGCCTTGAAGGAAAAAGTCAACCCCGATTACATTGTCTCCTGTCTACACAGCTGTAATGTGCTGATCCAGGCAGGGCTGGGGTGTGGGAAGCCCATGGGTTTGCCCCACGTGATTACAACCCCCACCCTGATCTTCAGGCCAGTCTGCAAAAGCTAGTATCCATCATGCTTTCCATGGCTACTGCTCCACAGAGGGAATCAGCCATGATGGCAAGACATCACACAGCACCCAAATTGGCTCTTGCCCTTGTGTGGCTTGCCATCACCCCAGAAAATTATTTTGTGTGTTTATTTTCTCACCTCAAATTGCCAGATGTAGCAATGGAATTCTATGGCTGCTCCACTAGCAATGCTTACTGCAGGACATGTCTTGAGGATGGCTGGTAGTGAAATGAATGAGCAAAATCTGTTCTGATAGTGGTGAAGAACTGTCCTGGATAGAAAGAACCAAATTTGGGATACATATGGATGTCTAAAATAGACTCAGGAGCGAAATATTGTGTAAGCTATAATAGTGTTTGACTTAGTGGGAATGAGGTGACTGCTCCAAAAGGAGTCAGCTATCGTGTGGGATGTGATTGCCCTGGGCATGGGACCTCAGAGCAAGGCGGTGTCACATATGGCCAAGTAGAACGGTGTCTTTGCAAAATAGAAGGCAGAATTATGATGATCATCTGCAACACTTTAAAGCACAGCTTTGCAAGTTAGAACCCAACTTAAAAAGGAGAGAAGGTATTTTGGTAGTCTCACATCTAAGCCATTGATAGTGGCAGGGTTTTACAGTGTATGCTGTACAATCAGTGAACAAAAGCCCCAGATATTTCTGCTAATCAAAGCCCATCTTTTGAATCAGTTATTGGGTTTTTCCTCTTGTTGCAATCACTGGCCAGCACAAGCTGAATTACAGTGTTCTTTATTAACTGGCACGGCTTGCTCCACCTTAATTAGTGCAGACCAGTGGAGTTAAGGTGAATGAGGTGAACATTAGATGCAATTTTATCATTGATGTTGAAAAGGCAACCAGACCTCAACTTTTCTCTCTGTAAGTACATGCCTTCCTTTTGTGAGATGATCAATAGCACTTCCACTGGAGGAGGTGGGCAAAGCACCTTTCAGAACTGATAATTGTGCGGGATCCAAATCTTTTCTAATAAAATCTTTCAAAACCTTTATAAAATTTCTACTGAAGGCCAGCTTTCCTAGGAGTCGTATAATTATTGAGAGCAAAAGACAGAAGAGATGAGAGTAATCAACCCGTTTCATATAAATAGGACTAACCCAAACAAGGGACCTGAAAAAGAGGGATATGGACAATGAAATGAGTGGGGAAAATAAATAATAATAATAATAATAATAAAAGATGTACAAGGATCAATATCTCTATGAAAAAACATAATTTAATTTTATACAAACCATAAAGCGTACACACATTCTGTGATTTCCCAGAGGTCTCCTGGCTGATTCTATTTTCTTGTAAAACCCATACCTTTACACACTACATCCACAACTCCTATCTTAGCAATACATAATGTACATCCAGACTGCAGGACATCCCAGGAGATTTATTCCCTTGGTGCTGCTCTTCCTCTTCTTTTTTGTATTTAAAAGTCAAATATTTATCATTTGCCATCCTCTATGTCTTGCTTTGATCCTTGAAAGAAAGGAAAATCCCTTTCTCGTTGCCCTTGCCCTCGAAAATCATGAAAGTAGAGACACCGTCGTTTTCACTGGAGTGGCCAGGAGGATGCAGTAAGATGACCAGCTCAAGACAGCAGATAGGAAGATGGCTCCAAACCAGCTGTTTCTCCCAAATTGTGGCAATATGTCAACATATTGACATGTGCAAAAGCTTGGCATCCAGTAGAGCAAAACACTAATTCAGTTTGAGAAAGACACTAAGACATCTTCCCTTACCTTTGAAAACATCTGTTTTTAAATTCACAGCTTACACATTATGGCACAACCTGATTTATACTAAATTTCCTTGAGGATCTTTCCCTTTATAAGAGATGGTAAAAAAGAAAGTGTTTTGTTCACATTATGATCAGTGCATCCCATGCTTTTGTCTGCTGCATTAGTGCAAATGTCTGATGGAGGTATGTTTGAAGCTCATCCTGATCCAGAGGTGTTCCTTTTCACCTGGACAATTGTCCAGACTATGGAGATGTTGATCCTGTCTCATTGCTGACAAGGTGTGATATAGAAAATGGGTGAAACTCTGTGGGATAGTGTGCAAAAAGGGCCAAAAGTGAAATAAAAAATCCAGTGAAGTCCCTCCCACCACAAACACATGCAGACTCCTCAGGCAGCTCTGCCTTTGTCTGCTGTCTCCAGCACAGAGATTTGCTGCACGGACTTGTTGGATGAGGGCAAGGCTCCTCCAGGAGCATCCCTGCCCCACATGTGGCATCCCTCAGGGATGTTTCAGCCAGAGGAATATCCCCCTGGTCCCAAGGTCCTCCAGCCCTTTTGGAAGTCATCCCCTTGTTTCTTTTCACACGTGCTTGCCTGTGGAGGCTCAGCTCTTCATCTCACTCACTTAGTGTGGAGGTGAGAGGAGACCACTCAAAAAGAAAAGGATGAAAACCAAACCAAATAAGGGGGAAAATATCCACTTGGCAATGACTGAAAACCTCCTCAAATGTCCATATGAGAGCAAGACTCTCTGAGGTACCCTCAGTGATAGCAGTAAGGATAGGAGGCAGGAGAAAAAGGAAGAAAGAAAATCATTATGCTGAAAACTTACTTGAAAGAAGCAAAGGAACATGGGGCTGAGCCAGGCTGCAGCTCAGCTTGCCTTACTGCTGCTGTGCTGAGGGGTGCTTATCATTCCATGTAGTTCAGGGAGCTTTCAGGTGATTGAGCTAAAAATACCTTATCTGCAGTGGGTAAAAATAATTTCCTCCTTTCTATTTATTGACCTCCCTCCTCACCTTTATGACCCCCCCCCGCATTCCCAAACATCACCCAAATATTTAAAATAACAATGTGTCTTTCTTCCTTCTCAGCCTAACTTGATCAGTTTACACAGCTCTCTTTAATTGGGTGCATGCAGAAAGCGAAGACCTAGAAGAGGAGCTTTGCGTTGGCTGCTCAGCGTGACACTCAGCCTGATCTCTCACAGGAATGAACAACACTCCTCTCACACTCCATAAATACATTCTGGGTGATTCCAATACAAACTGCTCTCTTCTGAGCTACTGCTTTGTTGTCCTGGTGGACCACAGCCTGAGGAAGAAGTGTGCTCAGGGAAAGAGAAACACTTCAGATTGAGGGGATGGAGCAGCAAACCACAATAGCTTGCATTCTACATGGATTAACAGCTGTGTCTTATTCCAGTAACAGCTTTTTCTTGCAGTGCCTTCTCTTGCTATATGCACAAGCCAGCAGTGCAATGTGCCTGGCCAGTGTAGATGGCACAGGTCTTCTCAGACATGGTCTAATTGTTGCTTCTCATGGCCTGAAGTGGGGGTTTATTTCTTCATGTTTGGTCTGACAGCAAGAGAAAACAATCTTGAACTCATCAAAGTAGATGAACTCCATAACACTGCCACTGCAGGCTGGATTGTCTCTTTAAGGCATCAGATATTTGATTTAAACATTAACTTACATAAGGGAGAAGACTCTGCTTGTGGGAGGCATGGAAGGACAGGCTATGCAGGCTGTCTGTCCTGGTTTGATTTGGAAGGACCATTTAGAATTACATTGTTCATTCTTTGCTAGAGACGGGGTATTATTTAGCAAGCATTAGTATCAAATGCAGGGGGGAAAGTCCAGCAGAATGGCTACAGATGCACTTCATTTAATTTAGTACTTTCATGCTCCTCACTTCGTGATTGGGGATGCAGAGAACAGCAGCCACTTTGTGCTGCAAGCACAGCTTTTTGTAAGGACTTTGCAGTACCTTCTGCCCTATTAACACTTGCTGTATTCTACTCCCAGGCTTAATTATTCATCTTATACCCAAAAGCGCAGCAATGATTAAACTCAAGAGCAGTTAGGCATTTTCAAATGGAAGTGATGCTGCAGCGCTGGAGAGATGCGTATTTCAAGGGTATGAGTTCGTCCCTCTCCCCCTGCCCAGATCTCCTTTCCACTGAGCACTGCTTCTGTGTTCCTCCACCGCTCAATCATCTTTAAATCTTTAAATCTCTCCTCTCTCCCCCGTCTCACGATTACGTCTTGTAGCTCTCTCGTGCCATTACCTTTCCCCTCTGTTGATTTGCCTCTGCGACTGAATTTTCTCTGTTGCTCTCTGCAGGCTTGGATGAAAGCCCGTTGAAGACAACAGAAATTTTCTTACTGACTGTTGGAAGATATTGTTGAAAGGAGGGAACATTAAGAATAACAAAACTTAACTGCAGGTTTCTGCCTGTGGATTGGGGATGGGTCAGGTGACATCTCTTGATGTTTCCAACAGGCTTTAGTTTTTCTGACTCCATGAAACATGAGCAGACCGTTTCAGCACCATTTTTGAAGGACAAAGATGTGCAGATCCCAGGAGAAATCACAAAATGGTCCTTTGAAGGGGCCATCCACTGAGAAGTAAGCATTCTCACCCCGCCCTGAATTTTGAAAATAACTCGAGACAAATGTGTGTAACAGTGAAGATGGCTAATTTCTGCCACCAAAAAGTTAGGCTTTTGGTTGAAACTAGTCATTTAAGCCATAGAAAGAGATGAGTCATTCCACCCACTTTAGGCACTGCAGATAGGAAGAGGTGACTCATTCTCTGGAGATGCCTCCTTTTCTCCTGGCAGCCTGGAGAGGAGGGCTAGATCACTGGCTTAGACATCAAAACTTTTACATGGCTAAAGTTGGGTAAAATTAATCCTCACTTTGCTGAAGAAGACACAGATACTACCATGCTTCACAATAAAGCACCGTGCCAGATGCCAAACGAGGGTGGCTGTATGATCCTGCAAGTGGAGCTGCAGCATAGACCTCCTATATTGTCCTAAACAGATCTGAATTGCTGCCCTTCAGAGAGCCTGGGTTCAAGCTATGGCCTCAGCTGAGTTCTCTTGGGACACAGTAGGATTTTTTTTCTGTGTTTCCTGCCACTAAATAGTGGGTGAGCACTCTCAGTCCAGCTTGATTTCAGAAACATCTTCCCTCTCCTCTGCCACCCCACCTGACCTTTTCATCCTTAGATTCAATTCCAGTATCTCTAACAGGCTTGGCTTACTGTCCCTTACACTCCTAAGACATCCCAATATCCTTGGGCAGGTGGGAAGTGCAATACCTGGTTTCATTTTCCAAGCACCTCCAGCTAGGTTAGCTATGGCTGCGTCACAGTGGAAGTACCTAGTCCACCACTTCACACAGCTATTGGAGCACACCCAGTTCTCTCCTGAGAGAGCAGTTGTTCAAATTTTTCATTTCCAGAAAACCACAGGACAGGAAAGAACTCAGGACTTGTTCTTTCTTCTCTCTTGCTCATAGTTTCTCCCTTGCATTTTTGTTGAGGGCTGCATCAGTACATTCATTTATAAAACTGACCTGAAGACAAATGCGTGCAAGCTTTGCCTGCCTTCCCACTGCTATCTTGGAGGCAAGGCTCCAGTTTTTAACCATATGACACAGTGAGATAAGCCTTACAATAAAGAGCAAACAATGCAAGGCCAGCCCCAGGCCTCCAAGCCGTGATCTCCGTTTGTTCAGCATTTTCCCAGGAGGTTGTTGGAGATACCTGTGAATAAGGCTGAATGCAGAAAGTCAACTTTGCTGAAGCAAAGAGCACAGCATTCTGGGTTATTAAGCCATTTGTCTTACAGCCCTGGGGAAAAGGAGTTTGCTACAGAAAGTCACAAATGGACTGAGTTTGCTTGTCTCAAGCCAGCTTCTCTCCATTTCTCTGCATCCCCAGCTTGGCACCATTGTAGCATGAGCACCAACTTCTGGTGAGAAGAGAGCAGGGACTGAGAAATGCAGAAAAAAAGGATGTGTCAGTGAAGCTATTTTTGAAACTGTCTCTGGGACTTGTCTGTGTTCTCTCCAGATCTCCCCTCAACAGTATTTTTCATTGTTCATGGTAGGTTGAGGGTTGGGGGGTTTTTTCAATACATTGTCATAAGAACATTGCAAATTCATCAAGAATTTCTCTAAAAATTAACAAAACAAAAACAAAACTGGAGTTGATAGCATCAAAAATTTCACTCTTAGAGAAAACTATATTCTTCATGGCACTGTAATACAATACACTGTTAAATTCTTTCACTCAGGAGGGAATAAAGGATATTTGAGCATAAATGCATTATCCACAATCCACAATAGCACAGCCTATCCCCCTGTGGATAATGCTATTAGTGCTACATTTCAAATTAAAAAGCATATGCTCTTCTTCTTTCAAAAACAAGGGAGTGCTGCCCACTTCCTTCACTTGACTAAAAACAAAAGCTTTTAAAGTGATAAAACAGCATTCATTTGATAAAAACAACCATCTGCACCTGATTTAGCTAAGTGTTCACATTTAAAGGCAAATTACTGGTTGGAGAAAAATTAAATACAAGCACTAAGGTTGACTTGATTTGACCACAAATGGATATGTACTATCCCCACCAGCACTAACTAACCCTGATTTTGACACTAAATCCTGACCTTGAGTAGCAAGATCTGATCGAGGGCTCTTTAAATCATTTTCCTTACAACCCCTCTTAATAAACACGTTCCCAAACTCACCCCCTCCTTCCTCAACCTATTAGTCTGCATTAGTTAAAGTGGGCTGCTTATTAAGTTTTTTTATATCTTCAGAATAATTTGGAAATACACCAAGGTCTTAATGTACCAGATTTTCATAACGCAACGTGATATTAACAAACATCAAACTCCATCAATGATCTGTGCAGCAGGCATCCTTAAAGCATGTAATTAAGATAACAGAAGATAACATCAGCCACAAAAAAAGAAAGCGGAGGAGGCAACACATGCAGAGTTTTCTGAGGGGGCTGCACTGAGATCGTCCCTTTGAGGGCAGGATGTAGCAGCAACACGGGACCAGTGAAAAGGTTATTCCGATGGCGCACTAAACTGAGATAACTGTATGTGGCATGGATCATCCTCAGAGAAATAGCAGCTAGCACAGCCAGAATGGAAGATGAACAGCCGAATATACATGAGCCCTTTTAGAAATGGTTATGCAGACTCTTACAGGAAAGTCTTCAAATGTTATAAACTTCCTTCTATTTTTAGATCGATGAGGAATCATAGAATGGCATGGGTTGGAAGGGACCCCAAGGATCACAGAGCTCCAACCCCCTGCCACAGGCAGGGCCACCAACCTCAGGCCGGATCTACACAGGGTTGCCCAGGGCCCCATCCAACCTGACCTTGAACACCCCCAGGGACGGGGCACCCACCCCCTCTCTGGGCAGCCTGTTCCAGCCCCTCACCACTCTCTCTGTAAAAAATGTCCCCCTAATATCTAATCTAAACCTTCCTTCCATTAGTTTTAACCCATTCCCCCTTGTCCTGCCATTGTCTACCCTTTTAAAAAAGAATATAATAAAGGCAACAATACCCACCTGTTAGAGAGTGCTTCCCATCAGATCTTACATGCTTTGGAAAAGGAGTTGGTATTTTGCATTTATCTCTGTTGCTTTAGTTCCTGTGTCATTCTGCTGCTCACCCCCCAAAGCTGGGGTACGTGTGCTGGGGGGCTCAAGGGGTGCTAACAAAACATGCAATAGTGAAAGCAAAATTATCACTATTATCACTTTGCACTTTCAAGACTCACCCAGAGTCCCCCATCTGCTGGGCTATTTCTGCTTGGTTTACAAGGAGCAAAGTGGGATAAGTACTTTCTACCCAAAATGTTCCCATAGGCTTTGAGAAGTGTTCGTGGCTGTGCACACCTCCTAATCGCTTCTCACTGGTAACCGGCCAGAAAGGGGTTGTGGATGTGTCTGCTGTTCCCTTCCCTACCATAGCTGAATACATCCACACACAGCTGAACATGTATATTTAGCTGTTAAAAAAATTCCTGGCGGATCGTGACAAGTTTATTTTCCACCAGAAGGTTCCATCCATTTGGGCAAAACTTTCTGCATTCACAGACAGTAATAGACAAGCCCAAATATATATATATATATATATATATATATATATGAAATAACATCAGAGAGGGGAGATTACAAAGCGTATTTCAGATGCATAAGTCCAGGCTAATAAACCCACCCATCCCTTTCCTCACTCACAGCCCCCAGTGTCAGGCAGTAAACCAATTTGTCACTGCTGCTGCCTAGTGCCAGGCTAAAAGTGTGTGCTATTCCCATTCCTTTGCCAGAGGTCACTGGATGCAGTGTCTCAAAGACTATCTGAAGGAAAACAAATGAGTGCAAACATAATAAATTGCAAGGAAGAAGCTCTGTCATGACTGGTATGAAGGCAGGGGGATGATATCTTGGGGGAAGGGGAGGGGGCAGGAGAAAAAAAGACGTGCTGGATGCGTTCATCCAGCACAAGACTACTTTAATCACTTTGTGAGGGGATGGCTGGTTTCAAGGACAAATGGATAATATGTGTTTCGCCAGGGCCGATAGTGAGATAGTGAGTATCTCTGAATGTACTGATACAGCAATTAAGCGAGCTAGTGTCCTTGGGCAGCTGCTGAGGTTTCTTAAAAGTGGAATTTTAGACAGCACTTCAAGCCTTTCCCTCACTAGCACTGGGGATGCACAGAAAACATGCTATTGTGCATGCCAGCAAGAGCAAGACGTCTGTCTGGGGACATGATTCCTGACTCCCTGGCTACGGTTTGGGGCCACAGAGTCCTGAACTGGCATGTGCCCTATTCTAACCTGTCCCTTCTCAGAGGCAGAGAGAGGGATATCTCCATGTCATTCCCATGTCAAATGTGGAGGTGCTTCTCAGTAATACAGGGTGGTAAGAAAAACCATGAACTTTTGTACCCTTGAGCTTTTGCCCATAGGATCAATTCATCCAAAAAATGTGCAACTTGCTTTCCTGTGCAGCTTGGATAAATGTATTTTATGGGGCTATAAAACTAGATCCTTCTTTTGGTATCTTCAAATGCATAGGGATGAGTCCATCACTGCCAGTTTACACTCACAGTGCCTGCACAGCAGATCTCTGAAGACCTCTAGAGAAACAACAGCACAACAGATGCCATTTTGGCTGACCACAGAAATTGGGAAAAAAGCCTTACAAAGCTGGAAGTCTTACAAAGCTTGACAGCTAGATCTACAAACCCAGTGTCAGTCTCTTACCAGGAACGGATTGGGTATACACTGAGACATCTGTTAGCTGATGAGCAATGGGTTGCCAGAGTTTAGTAAAGGAGTGAAACAAACCCTCAGTTCCCACTTTCCTCCCCAATTCTGACATGTTCAGACTGGTACATCCACATCAAGTCACTCTCCATGCTCGAGGTCACACAGAAAGAAGTTACATGGTACCTGTGCACTGAAATGATTAACTTCTAGCCAAAGGTTTATTAGGCTAAATTTGTTTCTTTCTAATTTATTAGACTCATTTTGCCTTTCTGTGAGTTATCTTCCTACAACTGAGATCATTAATTCTTTGGATTTATTTGCCAAATATTTTTTTCCTGGAATTATTTTTCTGATTCATATCTTACTTGAATTGTAAGTTTCTGCAGGTTGTCTTTTTTGCTCTGTGTTTGTAGTCCATCTAGCACTTTGATTGGGGGCACGCTGTCCCTCTGTGATATAGATATATATATATAAAAATAGGCAGCACATTGTTAGTACTCTGCATCCCATGTTCATGTTGCGCTGGTTAGTTCTGACACAACCCAGAGTTCACACACTGTGTATCTGTCCCCCTGATTTCATACACGTTTCTCTATCAAAGCAGGTTGTTAGGGGTAAAGCTTAGAAACAAAGTTAACTTCCCTCTAATATTCCCCAGTTGTCATTCCCAAGCATAGGAGAAGGAGGTTCAGGCACTGAGCAAACAAAAGCTGTATTAATTAGGCTGTTATTTCTGGAAAGTGTTTTGGAGGTATTTTCTCCTTGTTGTTTTGTTCCCCTTTGTGGACCGCCTGTGCCTCGTGACCCCACCTGACACTGTCACCACCATTCTTGCTCTTTCAATGGTATCTTTTACTGCCAGACAAAGGGAAAAAATATATATTTGAATGTGGCCACCAGATAGGCCATTGCTAACATCTCAATAGAAAAAGGCTTTGCAGAATAAAGGCATCATTGGTATTATCAGGAAGCCGGGTGTGGGCAGGGAGGACCTAAGTGTTATCACACATTACAAGGATTAAAGGTTGCCAGATGTGACTTTGGCCACACTAGGGCAGATTCTCAGCTGGTGTAAACCAAAGAAGCTTTCATGAAAAGAACTTGAACTATGTCTATTATATCCCATGACTTCATTGCGGTTGAAGAACACGTGGTGGAAAGACATCTCAAAGGTCATTACATCCAGTCCTCTGCTATCTCAGGCAACTGCACCACATAATCCCACTCATAAACTGATCAAGCTTCATCATAAAACTAGTCAGGCTGCTGCTTGCCACCCACTCCTCCTGCTGAAGGCTGTTCCAGAGCTTCCCTCCTCTGCTGGCTGCAAACCTCCTTCCAGCTTTCAAACAGAATTGATTAAACAGAATCCATTTCGGCTTGCTTTCTGAATGCACAATTTTAATCCATCTGGGGGAGGAAGCAGAGGATGGTGGGACTTCTTTGCATTTCTTTTGTTCCACAAATCTGGGATAACTTTCCCCAGATGCAGGAAGCAGGCTGCATGGATGAAAGGTAGGGATCAGCTTGCAGTCCATACCTTGCCTTCGTATGCATGGCATGCAGGTAATGTCACTGCAGCTGCCCACTTTCTGCTATTTCCTTGCAGTCTTCAAAGGTCACCTTCTCCTAGCCAGAGCTATTTTCTTTTGGTGAAACATTTACCCCAGGACAACTAATAGCAAGGAGAAAACTTCTATACCAGTTGTATGTCCACAATCCCAGGTAACCCACAATAAACCTACAGGCAGTTCACTCAGAGACGTGCACAGGATCACCAGGCCAAAGGTAAACATCATTAAATCCCATGAGTAGAAAGACAGGTTACTTCTGCCCTCAGGACACTGAGTGTGTTATGATAGTTTAACACGGAGAGTAGACTAGACTTTACCCATTCAGGTAACTATTGATACTTCATATTGGGTGCACCATCATTTTGACCAACTGGGAGCTAGGAGCAAGACTAATGCCATCACAAGTATGGCTGCATCAGTAGTGAACTGCAAAGTTTTTACCAGTCTTCAGTCTTAAGCCTGCAAAAGCCCTCTCAGGCTTAACAGACACTGAGCCCAGGTTGCAGCCTGGTTGATCAAGGCATGTCTTGGACTTGGATCCTCCTAAGCATGCTGCAGGTATGTTTTGTCAATGAGGTTTCAAAGCCTGGTACACACATTATTTTTCCCTCTGAACAGAAATAAACCATTTTTGACTAGCATTTTCACCTTGCTGAATATGAAAAATACAAAAGGAAATGTGCTTTATTAAAAAAAAATAATTATATATATATATATATATATATCTCACCAGCTCCACAAGCAAGATTTCTCAAGAGGGATGTGATCGGATGAAGGGAGAATTCACTTCTGGACTTCCATTTGTCTGCAAAAAGTATACTACTGTTTTAGCTGGGGTTTCCAGGACTAAAATGACAATGATTAAGAGATTCATTTAGTAAGCTTCTGTTCCTTCCAGGCACACTGTCCCTGGAGGAGTTAAATTGGAAATCCAAAGGGGCTTCTGGCAGTGGGGAGCTTAGGGAGGAGTGGAGAGCACTTTCAGCAGTTTCAGAGGGGAGCAGGTAGTGATTTCAGGTGAGGAAGCAGGAGGTTGTAATCTCTACCCAACCTTAGCTGGCTCAGGCTCTCAAGGCCTAGGAATGAGTATGTCCACAGACCCAGTCCTGCTCAAAGGCACTGAAATAGATTGATGCACTTTCCTCAGAAACCTCCTAGGGTAATTTTGCCTCAGTAAGAAGGTAATAATGGCTGAATTTAGCTAAAAATTTGCAAAGACTCTCCCCCTCCATCTCTGCTGTCTCATCAACTGCATTTTTATTTGTGATATCCACAATATCTGTGACATAAAAATAGCTACTGCAAGCTAGTACATTAAAAATTACACTGTTGCTTTGGTAGGGATTGATCCTGTCATGTTCTGTGCTGTCCTTAGGTACCAATAGGGAGAGACCAAAACATTGACATGTATGGAGTGGGAAAAGCCTCTAAAGCACAGTCTAGAATGTGTACTCACAAACCGGATCCAGCAGCTCCAGGAGGGGTAAGTACAAACTCTTTCTGTTATAATTTTCCTGCTTTTTCTGTCTTCCTCTGACTAATTTTTCAATTATTTTCTTTCTGCCTTCTCTCTTTTCTCCTTCCCACAAACCTCCTTTGCTCTTCCACCTCCATCTCCCACCACCACCTTTTTTATGTTAACACCATCTTCTCCTCCTCTTCTTCTGTCTTACCTTTTTCCATCCTGATCTGTCATGGCAAACTGCATTATCCTGCTAGTCTCTTATTTTTGTTCCTTTTCCTTGACTCTGTTCCAGTCCTTCCCCCTCCTATCTGCCTCTCACAGCTCTTCTTTGTCTCTCCAAGGCTGTCCCACCCCTGGGCTCTGGGAAGAGGTGTGCAGCAGCTGGTGTTTGAGCCCTGGATGTGAAGGGATGCTGCTCGGCTGTGCTCTTTGGGATCTCCCAATTAACAAGGACATGGGAGCACACCTGCCCCTAACAGGCTTTGAAAATTGACTTCAGAAGAGCAGAATGGGTCAATAAAAACAAGGAATTAAATTGATGTCAGAGGTTGTATATATATATGACAATAAATAGCTTCATAGGCTTGAATTCCTCTCTCAGCTGGGACGCTCATGGCTCTTGGCAAAGTAAATGGGTGCTGCAGCATACAGAAATAAGGTGACAGAGTCAGAGCAGGGGACAAGAGCAGTTGTCGAAGGCAACAGGGACACCAGCTGCTTATACCTTTTTGGGTAAACCTACCCAAGGTCTCAATCATTAAGCCAGGCAAGGAGGTAGGAATATATTTGTATTTAATTTTATTTCTTAATGTGTGGCAGAATTTTAGATTATAAAATAATGCCAGAGCAGGGGGTGTATATAATAATTTGCAATAAAAAGCAAAACCACTGGAAGATTTTCCCATATAGGCTTATTTTGTCAAGTATTGTTCCACATTTACTTTTTTCCCTCTTAAACTAAGAAATCGATCCTCCCTCTGCATTGTCAGAAACACCTTTTGAAGACAAGAAAGAAAGAACGGGAATAAAATAGTAAAACATAAAATAAACCCTGGAGCCCATGCCTCTACTCCCAAGTGAAAGGACCTTTCAAAGGGAAGCATTTGTAATTTAGATTTCTGAACAGCAGTGAAGAGAAGCCCCACGACTGACTGTTTCCCACTGACGATGCTGAGGCTGTATTCCTCTGTGATCCAAATCCCTTCAGCTATTTAGTCAAGTGGCTCCTGCAAGTCACTCAAACGACTGGGATCAGGGCTTGGCCAGCCTGGCTTCCACCCACATCTCTTCGTGTTGCCTGGGGAGGCCAAATGCTGCTCCTGTGAGGAAACGGCATTCAGCTGCCCCCATCGTAAGCTAAACAGGACCTGTGGCTGTGGCAGACATTTGGACATTGGCATTGTATCCCATAGGGTGCACTGGAGGAGGGTCAGCAGTCTGAGGGGAGACCTGGGGCAGACTCAGGTCTCAGAGGATGGTTTTTCCTGGGGGAAAAGTGAGCCTCAGAGCTCAGCCTAGCTGTGGCACCCATGTGGTTGTACATATTGCCCACTGACACAGAACTGGTATTTTTTTCTGTTTCATCCTCCTCTGGATGTAGATGACACCTGCTACATTGCCTGTGGCCTGACAGCAATCTTGCTGCTTTCCAAGCTTGACTGTTGACTTTGGTGGAAAAAGAAGCGGGTAATTTGGGCTAGCTTTAATTTTGCAATAGCTCAGTGATCTTTTATCTTCTCAGGTAGTGAATCTCCAGTGTCTACCTCCCATCTCTGTCACTGCCAAGGACCACTGGCTGTTCTCCTCTCCAGCTAAAGCACTCTGTCAGCACAGCAAGGTGAACTGAACGCACTGATTTTAATTTGGATGAGAAATGAATTGCAATAAGATCCCCATCACCACCAGCAGCCCCCTATGGCTTAGAGATATTTGAGTGAGAGCAGCACTGAACAAGGGGAAAATATAATAACAGGGGCCTTGCTGGATGCTCTCCACCCCCTCGCCCCACGACTGTTTATTAAAGGTGAATTCCTGAGGGTGTTTGGAATCTACCTCTGACTAGCAGAAATAATAACATTGAAAGCTTTGATGAGACCAGCCTGAGCTTCCAAATTTCTGAATCTATATGAGTTTTTGAACTCCTGAGGGGTTAATATATCCAGGTGAGAGAGTGGACAACGAACCTGTATCTATCAACCACTCAGATCACCAGCTGGATCACAGGACACCCCTCTCACACTCCTTTCAGCCCCTGTGTGTACCTGCAATCCCATTTCCAAGGTGGAAATAACAGCAGCAGAGTTCAGTGTGCTCTAGAATGAGCATGCCCTCCTCTAACATCTTTTGCCTCTAAGGTACCAGGTCTGATGCTCCAGGGTACCAGGTACTCTCATCCTGTCCTTGCTGTAGCAGTTTCCAGCACTCATGCTTTTAGAAACTAGGTGATTTCTGCAATGCCAGGAGAAAGGTTTTAGCCACACCATAGAGGCCAAGTTTAAAGAAACGTCAGTGGAAACTGGGGGCCACTGAAAGTGGCTTTATCTCACAGAAGGACACTTCTAGGGGTCTAGGAGCCCTTGTAATTTGAAGAATTCAGGGGCTATAAAAACATCAAAGCACAAGAGATGCTTGGACAGCATTTGTGGTTTGAGATGGAAAGAAATTGTTTTACAGCCCAATGAGAACTGGTGTCTGGACAAAGGAAGACAAGAAGATGACCAGCATCCAGCCTCAGAGCCCCTTTTGGGTCACCTTTGAGACTTTGAGATAAACAGTCAATTAAATGCTTACACAACGTGGGACTGAAATCCTGAGAAGAACACAACCAACCCAGCCCATGTAGAAGCAGGACAGAGGGAGGGACCTTGCCAGCTGTTCCCAACATGAACCTTGTGTAATTAACAGGCACGGTAAATGAAGCAAAGCCAACATGACAGTCACAGCTGGATTGCCTTCTTTGCTGAGTCTTGTCTCCTTCTGACCAAGCACAGACATCAGCATCCCTTCCCTTTCTGTGTGCCAGATGTATCTCTGAACCCTCCAAAAAGCCCAGCTCTGCTCCGACCTCTTTTGTATGCTAACCAGCCTTTTGCAAAACAGACATCTTGGCCCATTGGTGGTGACCTTTGCTGAGACACCCTGGCTCTAAGCAGCCAAGGGCTTCTGCTGACCTTGGGTGACTGCTTCTTCTTACCAATCCTGTTACCACTCTCTGCTGGATTGCCTGCTGCTGCAGAGCTCCTTTAATGTCAAGCAGAAAAAAGGGATGGGTGGAAATGCAGGTAAATAAATTCACGGCCTATTACCATGGAAATAGTTTAGCTGCAGTCAACTTCACCATTAAGTGCATAACAGAAGCGTGTGGTGTGCAGGGTGCCTCCTTACTGCTCCTCCTCACAGAGAGATGAGAACTGGTAACTCTGCACACCCTCTGTTCACATAGCTGCTTCCTAGTTCACCCGGCAAAAAGCAGGGGGAACCTGGCTTCCATGTCTCCAAGAAAGATATTAAACAGCACGGGTCCCATTATCAACCCCTGAAGAATGACACACATCACTCTACTTGGACATGAAGCTGTTGATTGCAAGTCTCTGTGTAACCATCCAGCCAACTCCTTCTCCATGGAGTAGTCCATCCATTAAATCTATATCTCTCCAAGGATGTTGTGTGGGACAGTGTCAAATGCTTTGCACATGCCCAGGTAAATTACGTCAGTTTTTCTTCCCTTATCCAGCAATATTTGTGCCTGAGTATGACATGTAGGAGGGAATGAAGCTCCCTCCCCAGAGACACACAGCCCTGGAGAGGGAAAGCATAAAACCAAAGTGAAAAACTGGGCAGTTACAGGAATTGCTCAGAGGCACCTAGAGATGGCCACAATTGAAGTTTAGAACTTCAGAACAGCCCCTATCCATGCTGATTTCTTCCCTTCATTTCATGCTTTCCTGCTTCACCCTTGATCCTCTGAAGCTCGAGTGTACATGTGTGTGTTCCCTGAGCTGCCAACCTGACAGTCCCTCATGACGGGTTGCTGATCCCTTGACTCACAGAGCTCTTAAGCCCTTTCTCATCCCTTCCAAACACATCCCTTCACTCTGCATCATGCAGTGAGCTTCTTACATATCTCTCAGTTGCCTGGTTACCAGGTTATCACTGATGACAAATGCTGGATGACAGTTTGTCTAACACTGCTACCTCTGTGATCTGGGCTCCAGCCTTCTCCGTTCCTAACCTCCTGCAGTGTCAAGCCTTCAGTTGCTCTTGTTCACAGCGTTTCTTTCCAGTAACTAGCCTCCTTGCACCCTATGTTCAGTCTAGTCTACACTGTCACCTCCGATGTCCTCCTTTTGAATCACCTTGTCACAGACCAGTTTCTCCAGAATTCCTCGAAAAAAAATGTCCATGATTTAATATCTCCATTCTTAAGAAGGCTGTTGCAGGAATGATCAATGCTTTCCCTCTCCTCCTGCTCTAGAAAGAAGAAACACCCATATATCACTGGTTCCCTACCTTATAAGTTCTCAGTCTTGAAGAGAGATGTCTATATGTTCATGCATGACCTCATATGGCAGGATATATGTCTTACTGTTGCAACTGTATTATAAAGGAGTAATACCAGTTATAATGTGCATCACTGCCAAACCTCTCCTTCCATCACTCATATGCAGATGATGATCTTTAAAACATCGACCACCTCTCTTTTATATATTTATAGTGTTGAACACAATGTAGCTCCTACATTTTCCTATAATGCAAATAAAAAGTGTCTTCAAACTTAGGTTTCCTTCTACCTTGAAAATGAGGAAGGGCTTTCATAGTCCTTAGTTTTATTTTCTTGTGTTCTTGCCCTTAGTAGCACCATTTGAGCTGTTGATCAAATGAATCTGGTTTTCTAAGCCCTGAGCTCCTTCTCAGAGAAGACAACTCTAACCGTTAAGGTCTTCCCTAGCCTGGTCCAGTGTGATCCTGTTGTACCTCTAACACTTCAGGGCATCTTCCTCCTCTAAGCTAAAATGGGACATTAGTCATCTCACAGCCAAAAGCGCTTCACAACTGAGTGGTATTTTGGAGAGAGGTGTCTCAGAGGCTATATGAGAAGCATTTGTCCAGCTGGCAAACAGACTGACCAAAATATATTTTATTCTTCCAGTGCTGAAGCCCAGAGCTTTTGGATGAATATGTGCTTAACTATTTATAATTGACCTTTGCACAAAAGAACATGAAATTTTTATAGCCTAAAGCCTCATTTATTAACTTTACTGGAGTGTAAAATATTGCTGTTTGCTATAAATTTGTACTAGGACAAACAATATATATGCTAATTAGTGGCTATGCTGCCATTCGGGGGCGTATGTGCTCACCAGTCATTTCCAACAGGCAACAGAGAAGAATGGAATAGACAAATGACAATTGAGTAGTTTGATACTCTGTTCAAACAGTGAAGTCTGAAGAGGTGAATTAATGGTGTTCATTATAACAAGTCCATTTCCTTTTCATTTCCTTTATAAATTAGTCCAGGTAACATGCTGTGTCCCTGAGAGAGCCGATCAGAGGCAACCTGCTGAGATGCACCTGCAAAACTGATCACTCTGGAGTTCTTTCATCACTCCTTACTCAGCTTTCCCCTTCCTTTGCCTTCCTTCAGCCCACCCATTCATCTTCTCTGTTTTGTCTCCTCCATTTGCACTTCTCCCATTTTTATTTTTGCATTATTTTTTTCTTTTTGCTCCTGTTCCTCTTTCCTTCTCCCTTCTTCTCTCCTCACTTTCCCTTCATATTATCTCTTGCTTCTTGTTTTTTCTCCCCAGTACCTTCTTCTCATCACATATTATCCTATTAGCACCTTTGTTATCTCATTGTTATTTTATTAACTTTGGATCATACAAGGGAAGATATCCTTAAAGCTCATCAAACCTCAGTACGAAACACAACCACAGGGGGAAAAAGAGAGAGTGAGACGTGTTCAATTTCATGTGGCTGAATCAGCTATTTCATGGTTGGTTGGCTTTTGGGAGCAAAGAAGAAGGGATGCAGAGATGATAAAAGGAGGCTGTTGGCAACATCTCAAATGGTCCAGGGTCTGCAGCTGCATCTGGCTCCTGTGTTTGCACAAGTATATCAGTATATACTGTCTGGAAGGATGAGTGGCAGCATGTTAGCAATGACTAGGTCTGTTCTCAGTAGTTGTCCAGCAATGAGGAAATGGGATACAAATACCATTTTCAAGCATTACATAGAAGTTTGATATGGATCTGAAATGATGCTCCACAGAAGGCATCCCTCCTCTTCTCACATTCCACCATACCTCTCCAGATCACTGTCTACAGGATGGAACAAGTAGCCAGGACACTCAAAAGGGGAGCAGCCAAAAATATACTAGTGGCAATGTCCTGGTTTCAGTCAGGATAGAGTTAACTTCATTTGTAGCAGCTGATGGGATGCTGTGTTTGGGAGTTACAATGAAAGCAGTGCTGAGAACACCCTGATGTTCTTAGTTGCAGTCAGACAGTCAAGGACTTTCTCAGCTTCTTCTATTTCTCTATTCTTGAGAAAGGAGGGGCGAAGCCAGGACAGGTGACCCAGATGGGCCAAAGAGAGTATTCCATGCCAATTACGTCCTGCCTAGGAAAACGGGGGGCTGTTGGGAAGAAGGAGAGGGGTGGTTTCGGGACGCGTGCTGCTTGGGGGGACGGTCGGGTTCCGGGACAGCTCTGGGTGGTACCTGAGTTGTGTGAGTCGGGGAGAAACTGCATTGGGGATCAAGAGTTTCATATTCTTTTGCTCTAAAGTCCTGTTAGCATTGGGATATTTGATCTTTCTGTTCTCTTAGTAAACTCTCCTTATCCCAACCCACGGGCCTCTTAGTTTCTTGGGTTTGGAGTTATTTCCCCTTCCTTTTCCCTTCCCTTGTTTTCCCCCTTTTTCCCTTTCCCCTGCTCTTTTACTTTAAGGAGCAGGCAGCTGCGTGGATCTCAGCCCACAGCTGGGATGAAACCACGACAGGCAACAGCAGATATCAGAAGGGGCACAGAGACACAGCCACAGAAGATGCAAACATAACAAACCCACTAAAAATACATCTTTTCCCTTGGACACAGAATTGTGGTGCTGGTTTTCATGGAATTTAGACCATTTAAGGAATCCAACTCAGTTCATTGAATTGTGGGAAACTGTTAGAGATTTTCCATCAAAATATTTGCAAAGAACTATGTGGTTTCTATCAAAACAAAAAAAAATCAGCTGAAAAAAATTAGCTGAAAAATTGCTTCAATTTCTCCTTTGAAGTAGACAGGTATAAGCCCTACTCTGAAGCCCGTGGGAGAGAATAATGTGCCCCAAAATATCATTACCATGAGGCAAATTGACATATCTGAAGGATTTTAACTGAAAATAAAATTTTTAGCATTTTCAAACTACCTTTTAACTATTTTTCAACAAAATTACATTTAACTTTTTTCTGCTATCACTGCTATCGATATATTGAAATATCTTAGGGGGACAAAATTCTGCTAAATGTTAAATAAAAACATTTCTCTAAACCCACAAACTTTCTGCTTCCTGGGGAATAGCGTAAACCCTGCTGTGAAGCTGTCCTTGGATATTTGTAAAGGTAAATAAACAGCAAAATACTTCATTAACCAAACAGTTGTGTAGGAAAAAAAAATCAGTTCATCAATCTCTTGGAGTTTATACATATTAAAAGGAAAAACTTCCTTTAATGATTTTTTTTTCTCATTTTCCCCCATTAATATTAACAAATTTTAAATGAACACAATAATGTACCCAAAGCTCCAGGGTTTTCCCATTCTAACAGAAACACTTTGCTGAAACCACAGGTTTTATTCTCATTTAAAGACCATCTTTCAGTTAAAGCACAAGACTGAGTCTATGAAGAAAATTATTCCAATGCCCAGGATATGTGGTTTGGGGTTGAAATCTCTATTGCTATTCTATATTCTTATTTTTTATGTGCAGCAAACCAGATGTCTGCTCCATACCTCAGATTACCCACAGAAGGGAGGACATGACAGTGCTGAAAAACAGCTGAAGTAGAGGCAACTTTGCATGGATTTTCTTTAAACTGTCAGGTTTTTTGGGAAGTGAGAGGACAGGCTGGGAGGGATTTATTCCCACTGCGGTCTAGTCTCAGCTTAGCTGAGCAGAATCATGGTCTGGATGGTTTCACCAGGTGGAGGGCCACTCCATCTCCAGGCTGCAGTATTGCCAAGGCTTCAAACAGCACAGATGGTTTGGTTAAGGCCAGAGCAGTAAGGAAAAGTGTCAGCATGAGCAGAGATAACAGTGTTCAAACACCCACTGCCTTCAGAAATTATTTTTTAAATTGCTGATCGTGAGAAAAATTATGGGCCAAATTGTCTGCTTATGGAGCTCATCTCAACTCCAACAGCGTTATAGTAGGAGATACATCAACTATATCCAGAGTATGCCCAGTTTTCTGTGTTCAAACAGCATGAGAGTAGCTGAAAAAATGCATGAGGTTTTTATAAGCATGTTTTGAATTCTTGTTTACGTGTCTTCTCTATTTCAAATCTTCAGGATGTGCTGGGATCACGGGAGAGGGGGGAGTTGTGGTTTTGGGGTTTTTTTTCCCAATTGCATCTACAGAAAGAAAACACAGTGTGTCTTCTTACATATATACACGCACAAAAAAACCCCAAATGAGTATTCCTTAATAATTTTCTCCAAGAACTGGAGATTTACCTGAAAGACCAAAGAGAGTTGATTTCATTAGACAGCTTGGGCTTTTTATATACAGGGCAGTGATATGTCAGTACATGCCTATTAATCCTCAGTACCATGGATGCTTTGGTCATCTTCCTCTTATTAGGTGCCCTGTTTTTCATGAAGGTAAGCTGGAGATCTCTGTGATCTTGTTGGCACTTTTTGCAGCCCCAGAGTGGACACGAACAGTTACTGACTCAAATTCTTGCTTTCATCAACCACAGGTCTGGCCCAAATCAGAGACATGGACATGGCAACTCTGGCCCCTTCATTGTGCCATCAACAAAGTATTGTCCACCACATTAAATTAATCAATAAAGAAATGAAAAGATCTCCCTCCCATCCTTTTTTGTTGTCATATAGGAACTGCATTACTCACATGTCTATGCCTTCAAGCACAAATGAAGCTTATAACCATGTTCATTCCAGTTTTTAGGCAAACAGTGCATCAGTGAAGGCATCATCATAAAAACACTGACCCTGGCATGAAGCACCATTGATTTCAGAGGGGCTGTGGAATTTGGCTCACTGCTGTATACACTTCCCATGGAGTCCTGTTCAACCAAGTACCTGGAAAACCTTGCTCAGGTTTACATAATCACGGTATGGTGGCAAAGCCATTAGGATGTTTTCCCACTGAAGCTGCTGCTGATTCAAACCTTTCTCCAGCCTTATGCAACCTTCCTGCTTCACCTCTCCCTGGGATGACATGGCCGAAATTGGAAGGGGAGGGGCCAGTGGACCTGGTATGCAACATGGGAAGGTTCCTTCTGCACAGCTCCCCTAATCCTGCTCCAGTACCAGAGCTGCCTCATTCACTCCCCGCAGCTGAACGCAATGCCAAATGCTTTGTCACTAGCTTTTGGTTGCAGAAAAGTGGCTTTTATATGTAGTTTTATCCTCAGTCAAATGAATAATGACTAAGATTGGAGCGGCTCAGCCAGCTCCAGAGCTGGATGGCTTTTCTGGATCATATTCAGCGCCCAACGTGCCTGGCAACAGCGTCCAGGTTTTAACTGTTGCGAGTGAGGGCACGGCGTGCCTTGACTAGTCCTGCACAATGGTTTTGCTGCCACTGCTAATATTTGAACAATGTTGTTTGCCAATTACGTTAATACAAACAAATCCCCTGGATCCCAAGGAAAAGGCTGTGCAAACCCAAAGTGAAAGAGATACTGGCAGCCTGGCTACTCGGCAGAGACTCCTGCTACAAGGCAGGCAGAGGCCAGGCAACGACAAGAAAGAGTAGTGAGTTTTCTGCCAGAAGGACGGCGTGGCTTAGCCAGGCTTAGCTTGGCTAAGTGATGGGTGACTCCTCAAACCCAGGCAGATAGATGGATAGGATATTGGAGTTGCCCAGCTTGTCAAGTGCAGTCAAATACAGACTGCAGTCCTTTGGGTTCACCAGACACGTTCTTTCTCCAATTTTATTTGTCCAGGTGAAACATGAAGATATTTTACACTGATTTTCCACCTTTAAATGATCTGCTCTAGTGTCAAAGGTTGATGTCCTTTCACTTCTCTTAGCTGCTTTCTTGATTTACCTGTCCTCACAGCCCCTGATCTCTGTCTGGTTTCCCCCACTACCACCTGCCACAAGACTCTGCTGATCTGTTTCCCCTCTAGTTTGAATCATCAGAAACCCCTTATCCAGAAGGAAAATACCACCCATTGGGGGCTGAGAGTGTGAGCTCAGGGAAAAAGTGTTCCTCCAGGACATGGGAAAGCAGCTGGAGAGTCTGGGATGGAGGGAGGGCAGCATGAACTAGGGAATGAGGCCGTACATGGCAAGCTGGCAGATGGCAACATCTGTCTTTTTTACCTCACTGTCCCCATCTCAATGGATGAAACCAGTGACAGTTATGCTCCTCCTTCAAAGGACATGGTGTTTGCAGCTCCCCTGAAATCAGAGAGCAACCCTGGGAAGCAGCGGGAGCATTAGTGCCCTGCAGTCCCACCGGGTTTTGTGCCCACACACACATCCTCACACTGAAAACCAGCACAGATCTTGCCACCACTGTTCCTGTGAAACAGAAAATGCAGCACAGGTGGTTTAACAGCCCTTACAGGTGTCATTTGGAGCTGTTCAGGAGCTAAGCCTCATCACCACAGATACACTCATCAAGCTGTCATCATTAATTGCCACCCACTGCCACCATGGTGCTGAGGTCATGGCTCCAGGAAGGAGAAGACCAGTGTCACCTGGGCTGCATCCCACAGCTGGGGATGTTGCTAGCACCCCACTTCATCCCCAAGACAGCACTGTCTTAGAACTACCAGAAAAATCCTCCTACTTCCCCAAAGTTCAGGTCTTGCTCTTCTTGTTTCAGCTCCAAATGCACACCTGTCTCCAGGCATTTTCCAAATTATGCCTGAGCAGCCTCCATTTGTTTCCTTCTGGACCTGCTCCAATATTGTGGGCTTGAAAGTTCACCTCCAACCTGGTCATTATTGGCTTTGCCTTCCACTTAGGAGCCACCGTGAGAAACAGGAGCAGAGAGAGGCAAGTGAGAGTCCTGGGAAAGAATAAACAAATTAAATGCCAGCTGAGCTCTGAAAGGCATTTTCTAGCCCAAACAGAAAACACAGTTTGCCCTTTCATTTTACATCAGAAATAGGTGGCTGTTGCTTTTCTCTTTTTTCCTTCTTTTTTCTTCTTATCCTTTTAATGAGTCATCCTTAAGGAACTCAGCAAGGTGGTTGCAGAAGGGATAGATGGAGGTGAATTTACTGTGAAGTGACAAACTCAAATGAAGAGAGTACCCCGATCTGGCAGGCTGTGCCTGTCCATGGCACTACTCCTCCCTCAAGTGAATTCTTCTTGCCAGTGTTTCCCCTTGGCTGTCTGCCTCTCCCAGGCTCTCCTCTCCCCATGAATCAAGCTTGCATCTCTGTGCTTTGGTCCTACATCCTTTATCCCACTTTTCTGCCTCAGGCCAATGATTCTGTTTTTCTCTAGCATCTCTGAGCCGCTTTTGTTTCTTCAAACCCCTCAGCTCCAGTCCCTCAGTCCCCGAGATGCCCCATTCCTTTCCTACACTATACATATTTATCAGCAGCATCATGGATTTGCAGTGTTGCCTTTGCAAAAGGCCCTTCAGACATTCCATTGATTGCTCACTTAATCCACTAAATCTCTTTTCTGTCGCTGTAATGGTTTTGTCCCCTCTGCCATCTCACACAGACCCCCTTTCACCTTTAGCCCATGCTCCTGCCTCCAAGAGCTGCCCCTGGCTGAGCTGCCCCTTGCCGTACCTTTCTCCCTTTTAGCTATTTTCTATAGTCCAGAGTAACTCCAGCTTGGAGACACTCTTTTGCTTCAGGGTCCACTGGTTTGCTGGTATTATATGCACCATCACGCCACGCTTTTCTCTCTGGAACTCACTAAAGGCATCTCCTGGGTGACCTCCAGGCAGCTTTGCACCATCCGCGCTGTGTTTTGAAATCCCAGCACATACATAAGGGAGTTCCTTCCCTCCCGCGAGCTCTCTCCCAGAGGCCAGCTCCTGAAGCATGAGATTAGGGGAAACTGAAGTTACAAAATCTCACTGGCAGGAGAAAGGCAAGCAAAGCCCAGCCCAGGTCGGGACACAGCCAGCATTCACCTGGCTGTTGTACGAGTGAGCATCAGGACTCAGCACAAGGAGCAAAGAAGGTGAGACAAGTGTCCAGAGGAGGACTGCAAGGAAATGCACTGGCAGACAGATAGATAGACGGGCAGCTATGGATACAGGTACAGATATATAAATTATTTATGGATTCAGTTCCCTTCTTCCACCCTTTTGCATCAATACTATCTTTTGCTGGGGGGCAGGGGCACAAATGACAGCACAACTGCAACCAGAGCTGAAACCAAAGCTCCACAGCCTGAGTGACAGTGGTCTCAGGGGGCTTAAAAATCTGCCTGTGCCTCAGGAGATTTTATTTCCAGACTTATTTCCTGATGGTCTCTAAAGTCCTGAGTGCAATGGGATTCTACACAGAAGGGTGCTTCTATAGACCTTGCTCTTTAAAGATATGCTATATGCCACAAAACAGGACCCTGAAGAATATTTACAGGGGAGCAATCCATTCATACCAATATGATACTGGGAGCAGCTTGTTTTAGAGCAGTGTCAATGAAAGAAAATCAGGATTTCCTGTAGGTCTAACTAGGAAATATTCTGAATAAACCCTGATTTATATTTCTTCAACAGGGCATTTCCTCAAGGGGTAAATAATTTGCCATGACTTCCTTACTCTTGAGTTTACTCATAGCCAGTGGCAACCTAGGGGAGAATGGTATCTATATCCCTTCTCCCACCTTAAGGCTTGAGAACAGGGAAAGAATATAAAGAAAACCATGCAATGAGCTGAGTCCCATGTCCTGCACGGCCTACCTTGCATTCTTTTGCAGCTGTAGGAGAGCAGCTGGACAGCCCTGTGAGTTAGGAGGGCTCATTACTGCATCCTTTAGCATTTGGAGCCCTGCAGATGTCTGTGAACCTCCTCAAGAGCCCAGTGGAACATTCAAAAGAGAAGCTGCAGCATTTTCTTTTAAAGAGCTGTTGTTCTGTCTGGAGCTAAAGTGCTGTTGTAGCTCACTTTTGGGAGAGAGAAACCTTCTGTGGCTGTGTGACTACACTACTTCAGACTGGAGTCCTTAGGGAACTATCCTAAATGCGCTGTTGAGACAGCCTAATATCCCAGACAGCATTTCAGTAGTCCTGCTGCATGGGAAGACGATGGTCCAGGCACAGCACACCATGTCCCATCGACAGTGCCCCAAGTGATGGTCACGCCTTGTCTTCCCCTTCTGGAAATCTCTGAATTGGACACCAGCAGGAAATTATTTCTCTTTCCCCAAAGCACCAAATAATGGAGCCCTTGAGTGGAGTCCGCTCACAGATATTTTCCATCTACAGTCTGGTTCTTATGTGCTGCAGTCTGGTGTGCTGGCATCACAAGAGGCTCCCGTCACTCTGGCTGCTTGGCTTGTCATTCACTCTCCACACACCTTTACGCTCCCTGCACACCCCTCTGGCCTGCTCATCTCATCCATGCCATAACTCTGCTGGGCCTCAGCAGCACTGCAGAGGTCTCCTGAAAAAACAGGCTGGGTATCTCTCCAGACATTTCAGATGCCTACCATTAAAAACACCCACTCATTAAATTTTTGCTTTGGATTTAATATCTACTACATGACAGTCATCTTCAACAGCCCATTCCTGACCTCCTTCAAGTCGATAACCAAAACAGATGTCTTTCTTATGAGGACTGTAATCCTGGGTTTCCCTTCACAGCCACACTAGCACAGAGACAGAAGGGGAGGAGAGGGGGAGAAGAAAAAGTTAAAAGTTTTTTTTTTAAAAAAACAGATAAATCCTGAAGTCTTACACACTACTAACCATAGCAACAGCATGATCTTAACACTGCAATCTCTGTCCTTCCGGCACTTTCTCCCCAGGGGAACAGATCCCTCAGCGTGTTGTGTGTTAACTCAGGGACCAGGAATATGCCGATTCATTACAGTGGCTGTTTGTAACTTTGGAGGGACTTTCATGATATTTTGGAGGATTCTGAAAAATTCCCAGCCCTTGGACTCGATATTTTGTGTAAACCAAATCGAGTTTCCTCATTCCCTCTTTTAAACAGATTAATATTTTGTTTCTTGTAAAGATGATACTCACAGGTCTGCAATTTTTGAAAATTAGTAAGGAAATCTAAGCAGGCAAAGAGACAGAGCAGAAATGTATACAAACACTCATTATCTACCAAGCTTTTCCATAAAATATCATTATCCTTACAATGAGCTCTTGATTTTTTGTGAATCTGCCACCTTATTATTGGGCTGGAAGTGCAAGTACCTATTGTGTACAGTTCAGCTTAATCACAACAGTAAATACTAGCTGTAGTAATAAAGATTAATTGGTAGGATGGTATCGTAGCCCACAAAACATGCTCTTTCAAGGTACCATCCAGAGTCTCTTGATCTCTGGGAGTCTGGCAATGAACCTGAGGGCCAGGGGAGCATCAGGAACCTTCTCAAGAGCATCATTTGCACACAGACCTGTGGGATTGAAGCATGGTGATTTCAGTAGCCAGCAATCCCAGAGAAAGCCACGGAGATACCATGATATATCAAGCCACCTTTCACTTTCCACTAACGGCTAATTATTAAACTTAAACCTAGGTTTCATCTCCTGGCTTTGTATCTTTAGGAAGCCACTATGTGAGCCCTATTTCTGCGCTCGTTGTCACACTCTAATTCTAAACAAACACTCAGGTAAATGAAAACATCCATCAAATGACCACAAGATGGGAAAAAATCCATTGCAGGGTGTATTTTCTTTTAACAGCGCTACTGAATAAATTAACCAGGTAGCAGAACAGTAACCTTGAGATAAATGATTAGGTGGTTTTATTTTTTATTTGGGAAAAAAAAGAGATGACACAGTTTTATCATATTTATAATAAAAGTCATTGACATAATAAAACACTCCCATCACATCAGTATTCATTTCTGCAAATAGAGCGCTGACGTTTTATAATATTAACATGTGTTATAAATGTCACTGATATATTAAGATTTTCAGTCTCTCTAACCAAAAATATAGAGAGATGACTGAGGAGGAGATGACTAATTCTAAGAGACTAAAGAGAACATTTTCTCATGCAATTAAATCATCTTTTGGTGATTGTGAGCTGAAGGAAACATACAAAAACCCGGTGCTATGATTAAAATTTCTACCACCAGCACAGAATGACCTGGGACACTGAGTAATTGGGATATTGGGAAAACTTAGACATGAGTCGGTGAGCTGCTGGGCAGACTGTGATTGCATGGTAGTATGGCTACACCTACTGGGGCTGTTTAGACCGTTGCTCAAACCTTGAGCAGTGCCTTTGGAGTGTCCTTGCATAGAGGCACCCAGCCTGGAAAAGGACTGGAGATCTAATCCCATCCCCTGGGATGTAGAGGCAACACTCAAGAAAAGGTCCCTGGATGCCCTCCCTTGCTGCAGGAATATGAAGAACTGCAGGGAGTTGCTAACGGGACATTTGCTGGCCATGCTCTGCTCCTAGGAACACCAACCTGTTGGCACAAGCTGTTCCTCTGGCTGGTGGAAGGGTTCAGCTCACAAACAGGAGTATGACTAGAACATGACAGGGAGATCCAGAGCCAGGACATGGCCTGTATTGCAACAAAACCCCAAGGGATAAGTGGTTAACAGGGCCAGATACAGGAATATGAGCTTTAGTTAATGACTAGGTGATAAACAGTGAGCGAGAAATGAAGGAGTCCCTTGACACTGTGAATAATTTTGTCTAAAAAAACCTTACTAAAGTTCTCATCAAGCCCTTATTAAAATTACAGAACCTGTCATTTACACCAGAGCCCTGTGCTAGCCAACGGGTCAGTCTAGGTTTCAAACCCAGCAGCATCTGGGAGGAAACCCAGAATAAAAGACACTTACAGGCTTTTTTGGTCTTCAATTTTGAACTTCCTACATAATCCAATCTGAGAATTTCATCCCATGATTTTTGTATTACATCTGTAATTTGTCTGTCTTACTGTTTTTATGAGAAGGAGCTATATATGTTCTGTACAAGGTCAATACAGAATTTTTACACCAGCACATTTATGAGTCAACTTGGGGACTTTTCTTCTTTTAACCATCAGTTAAAGCAGTGCAGCACCTGAAATGCCTTTTCCCTCCCAGGTGTTCAAATGACACTTACATCCATATTAATTATTTTTCCTTCTACATAGAAATAACATGTATTTCTACAATAGGTCACTTCCCTAAAAAGCTTAAGATCTGATCAGACAAAAGAAAAAAGAAGTGCAAGGCCAGAAGCAAGCAGCTAAGGGGTTGACCCAGGGTCACACAGGGTGGCATTGCAAATGAGGTGTCCTGAGGTACAGATTGAATTTGAAGATCATTGATATGTTGGCTGTCAAGATCTGATTACAGCAATGCAACACTGCTTCCCCCACCAAAAAAAAAAAGGTACTGACTGCAAAAGGGTGGGAGAAAGGAAGCAAACTGTAAATCATTTTTCTATATCTGTATCTACGGATATATTTGTGTGTATATCTAGATATCCGTATCTATCTGCCTGTCTATCACTTGTTCTTAACCCTCCTCTTTCCCACTGAGATGCAGACATCTTCACAATGTTTTCACCAGCTTCCCAAACAAATGTCACAGACATTGCCAAATCTCAGTTCACAGGAGAGAAAATGTGCGTACTTTGTATTATTCATTCCTATTCAGGGAAGCGGTGCTGCTGTAATTATGCCTGAATGGCTACAGGGGTAGCAAAGGCCTAAATAAATGCATTCCCAGGCAATTGGAGTAACGAGTTTTAATTGCGTTTGCAACTTCTAGTTTTATTCCACCAGTGTTGTAACTCTCGGTCTTTGAACAGGCACAGGAGATGGGAAACAAACCCAGTACACACGTTCCACAAACACCTTGTTGACCTTCAGCAGTTACATCCTTACTTACTGCAGAAGCATTTGTTTACGGGTAATTTGATCATGGGAATCCTCCTGGGGTTCCTGCTGCTCCAGGTCTTGAAAGGGGTCTGGCAGGGTTTATTTGTGTCACTTGTCAGGGTTTCCTCTCCTGGGAGTCCCAATTACAGCGGTGTTGGGGAGGTATAAATTTAAATCTTTTAGGCCTTGCTCGTCTCTGCAGATGAACTCATCGGGGCCTACGAAGAAGCGTCCCCATTATAAAACATCACGTAAAACGACAGGGACCTTGGACCGCTGAGAGCAGAAAAAACAATAAACATCCCACAGAGAGGAAATGAATTCTCCCCTCCGCCCGCCTTTGCTTCGCGCTCCGCTGCATAATAACGGCGAGTGTTTGGATTGCAGGGGGCTGCCAGGGCCACGGGTGAGAGGAGGAGAGAGAAGCGAAGGCAGCAGAAATGGAGATTTTGTACTTACCAAAGCAAGTTATTTTTCAACCTGTGCTCAACTCTTAAAGTTCACCACTGAATTATTAAGTGTGGAAGGCTTAGAATCTGCTTCAGCAAATAACAGCTATATTTCTTTGGGAAAGCATGTAAGCCCAAAACTTGGGACTGGGGGAAAAGCGGAGCGACTCCCGCGCATGGATGGGATCCAGCCACCTTTACACCAAGGTCCAGAGTCCTTCACGTTGTCACCATCCTCCCACCATCACGGGCTGCCTGTCTGTCACCCCAGCCTTGCTGCTGCAGGGCAGTGGGGAAGGAGAAATAATCTTGGCACGGGCACCAAGAGAAGCAGAGAGGATAGTTCTGGACCCCAGTGAAGATTCTTCCTCTAAAGAAAAGGTCAGGATTAATGGAACCAAGGGGAGAAAAATAAAATGATGTAGCTAATCTTGCACTTACCTAGGTGTTGCTGAAAAATCCCATTTTGCAGAGAGAAAACATCAAAACATGCATACTGATATGCAAATGACTGAGGGGCAAGAATATCACTCTTATCTACAAACTGTACCCATCATAACAGCAGACCCTACGGATGTCTACAAACAGTTGTATCTCTGTTTATTCTTTGGCTGTAGGTGAAACACCATGGCTGACTAGCAAGAGTAAGATCTTGAGGTTTCAGCATGGTTATGAGGGGAAAGCTCAGAGCTGCTCTTCCAGACAAGTTGCAGACTCAGGCCAGCATCGCTGAGAAGATGGTGTTTGATTCACACTGTGAAGATTCCTCTTGCTACTGAAGTGCTGAAGACTTAATTATGTTTTAAGATGATAGCTTAGATGCAGAAGCACAAGCGGTATTGTACAAACAAGGAAGCTGACTCAATGAGACACCCAAGACAGCCCAGCCCAACCCCTTCAAATGCATTGCATAGATGGTTGCTTTTCCTACAAGATTAAAAACTGAAGCAACATGAAGGGTTAGTATGTTTCACAATGAATTCTGATTTATCAAACATGATTAGTGGATTATGAATATGGATGTGATTTCTGGAACTAAAAGAAAGTTCATGTGGTTCATCCTTCTTTAAAAGATTAATTTCAACTCAAGAAGCAGTAACAGCAACACAAATACATTGAGTATAAAGTCAGGAAATAGAGAAAAGGGGAGAGAGAAGAGAAAAATTGGAAAAACCAGGTGAACTCAAGCTGGATTGAATATGTCCAGGGATTTACTGGAGTCTTGTACAGTAAATGCAGCTTTAGGATGGAACAGAGTTGTCTAGAATCTATTTTGGCATTTGTTATTAACCCTTGTGATTTAATTCACTCCCTGAAACTAGAAGCTCAAATTTGAGGGAGGCAGTGCTATCTCTGCCATACTATTAGTTTTCTTCCTTTTTTTTTCCCCAGACACAGCCCTCAAGGTTTGGCATCAGCTCCCATCTGCGGGAACCATACTGGAGGTTCTTTATCACAGCAGGCTTCTCAGAGGCCAGCAATCTTCTACTGGCTGGTTAAGTTGGCTTTATAGCTGTGTTACATCAGAAGAAGTGCATAAAGGAGCAATTAGGGGACAAGAGAAGGCCCAGTGCAGTTCTAGCAGGACTGCCTGGAGATGAGAAGCTGGTGTTTTCAGAGCGTGGAGCCAGATGCAAAGAATAAAGTTTCACACTGAAGGCTGGTGGTAACAATGAAAGCACATGGGAGGTGGCATCAAACCCATCAAGGGCATACTGGGACAGCTAGGATCTCAGACATTGCAGAGGTGACCTCCAGTCATAGCTAAAGCCAAAATCCCAGGTTTTCTGCCTGAAAGGACAATGAGTCATGCCTTCAGAACAGCTTTCAGGTTCTCCTCACACGGCAGTAATAACACAGCCAGTGACTGTGTTTCTATGCTGTGGACAAGAGTGAGGAGCTACTCCTCTGCTGTGAGGGCCCTATACCTCTGAGCAATATCTTATTTATCAAGCATACAAGGTCTCCTATGCTCATCACCATGGTATCTGAGTGTCTCATTTATTATAGAAACAAACAACTCACTTCAGAAACGAGTTAAGGTTGCTAAGTGACAACAATGTACTTACTTATCACATCATTTGCAAAATCCTCACACTTAAAAGCAAGGAAATGAATAAGTACTCCTGAAACCCTATACTGCCCACATAATAAATATATATTTTTGAGTACAAAGAAGTGCACATTTTATTTTGGCAAACAACCTCATGTTTAACCTGTGGATTGTTTTCTTCTCTTTTTCCCCTCTTTTATATGATATTTTTATTTAATCAAATTAGGTGTACAAACATTTTCCTTTAAGGAATATTCATAAGTGGCAAATATGATTAGTTAGTTGAAGTGTTTCCAAGTACCATTACTATTGGATAATACTGCATTTGTAATAGGTGAATCTATGCCCATTTTTTGTTTTATTTTTTTAAAAACCCATAACCCATTTTCATATGTAAAAATATTTCCATAACATTGTTCTTCTTCAAATCAACGTTAATTTTGTAGGTGTGTTTCACATTTTTAAAAAGGCTTTGTCTTCTGTTTAAATTCCAGAACTGATCATGGAAAAGTACCTTTCTTGAGTCGGAATTTGAGATTTTTGTGGTGCCTTATGACACACGTTCCATTTTATTTGACAAAAAAATTTAAGTAAAATCCCAAGTTCATCTAAAGTCAAGAACTTTGACATTGCCTTTGGATGGGTCAGGATTTCACCCTTTGTATGTTCTATGTAGACAATAAAAGATGTATGATGTTCTTAATTATTTATCTCCTGGCTTTTAAGCACTTGGGCTTTGTACCTAATGCAAGGGGAACAAGTGGTGCTGAGGGAGTAATGCTGTTACTTAACTGTAACTCATTTGAGGAACAAAACTGCTGCTTGTTTCAGAATTTCCTAGATCACTCAGATGTTTATTTTCTACTTTTCTTTTATTTCTGTGTGGTACCAATTAGTGAAATTGAAGTTGTGACCAGCCCTGGTCGGGCTGATAATAAAAGGAAAAACCTCCATCGGAGACAAGTCTAAGTCCAAATCCTCATCCAGAGGCTCTCTGAGCCATACTGTGGTCCAGATTTCCAGCCAGGATGTAAAAGAAAGGGGAGGTTTTCAAAAGCCCTCTCCATCCCTCGTCCCCACCATTAAAGCACTCGGAACAAGAGTTTTGAAAGGACTCGGTACTCATTGAGTTCTGCTCTCTTGAAAAATGTGGCCATTCACTTTGTGGGCTAAATGGTAGCTGGGTACTGTCGCTTTGGTTGCTGGAAGAATTAGTCAATGACAAAAGGGCAGTCACGGCAGCCCTTCTCCATCAGCTTCCTCTTTCTTCCAACAATATCAATTATGGAAGCTCTAGTGCAAGGTTTCAAATAATAGCTCTTTCCCTGCAATGTTACTATTTTTGCACATAAAAATGCCTTTTGCATGAACCACTGTCAAGGTCTAATCTAATCTATTTATCTGTATTTACAAGGCACTTATCTTCTGTAGCATCTAAGTGCTCCACATGGATTAACAGACAGCACTGCCATCCAAACACCACATTGTTTCAGTGCTTTGTAACCCACTGAAAAATCTCCTGGGCTAAATGCTTTCCTCTTGGATCCTGTCTGAAATGGAAAGTATGATGAAGGCCACGACTGTGCAGGGATCAAGAAAAAACTATGGGCCAAAACCTGCTGTCAGAATTCTTGTTAACATCAGTGGATCTGACACCAGCAGAGGTTTTTAAGGTGTGTCTCTCCTTGGAACAGCAGAGGTTCGTGCCCAGACCAGTACTTTACATCACCTGTATTAAGGTAGGACCTGGCCTCTCCTACCTTCTCAGCATGGGTAGTGTCCCCAGCTTCCCCATGTTGTCCCCGCTGTGCACAAGCACATTTAGAAGAGAACTTTCTTGAGAGAGGTCCTGGGGTCCCTCCAGCTGTGGGATGGCTATAGCAGAGAAAGAAATTGTGATTGCAAATCTGCTGAAGCTGCTCTACAGCTGCTTGGTGCTCACCATGCAAACCTGGGATGGATTTGATCTGGCCAAATGACACCTTCCCCTATCAGAGAAGACACCTTCAGGAAATACTCTTTGAGGAAACCATGAACTTATCACTGCAGGGTGAGAAGAGATCCCTGTCTCTGCTCAGGGAGGGCAGAAACAGCAGGCTCTGAGCCGCTGCCGGGAGAGAGACTCCCCAGGACCCTGCACTGCGCACTTCAGGGTTTGGTCTCAGTTTGCTTAACCCTGCTGAGATTCAACAGACTCGGTATCCACACAAACAAGGGTTTAGCTGAATCATAAATAAAGCCAGCACACGCAAATTCCCATTTTTCCTTCCAAAGGATTTGTCTAGTTTGTATTTTTAGGATTAGATTTGCCTCCATCTCCTCCTTGTCCTATTCACTCCTCTACCACAGCCAATGTTTTCAAACCAACAAAGAGCCCTATGCCCCTTTTCTCCTGAATTCTGTCTCCAGACTGTGCAATATGGTTGGACAGGAGAGAAAAGTGGAGAGAAAATACCAGCCTTTAACACAGCAGTGGATAGATACATTTTTAACACTAAACCAGAATAAATTTTGAGGCTCTTCCTTTCCTTCATCCTTAATTTCCCTAAACGAGACACCTTCTGTGATGAATTCTCCCCAGGCAAAATAAAACCAGGTTTTCCTCTGGTTTTGGCTGGCTGGGTGAGGCCCAAACTTCCTGACAAGGCCCATACATCACAGAGCCAGCAGAAGTAATGGGGGGTACTGGGAAGAAGGGAGGTCTGGAAAGCACAACAGGAAAATCAAATCCTGCATATACAAAGGAGAAAATGAATGGGTTTTGGTAAGGGAGAGATAAGGATGCTTCCACTGCCAAATTCCTCCTGACCGATGGCATTGTGTGGGAGACAGGAAGAAGTGCTTAGCAAGAGGTGGAAGAAAAAGAGGTTGCACAGAAAAAAGCTGAGATCCCTGTGCTGGAAATGCAGGTATCTGAACCCAGCTAAACGTGGCGTCAGGTTCCTCTGCTGTGAGAGAAGGCCGTGTTCAGAGCAGCTGTCACTACAGCCTCCTAATTGGAAATAATTGGGATTCTGTCTCAAACCACAAAGCCCTGAATTAGCCAGCACAGCCTCCACTAGGAAGCATCTGTTGCCATCTCCAATGGCAACAGTTCAACCCCCACCGCATCCAGCCCGCTCCCTCCAGCCGCCAACTGGCAGAAGATGATGCCCATTTATACCCCGAGCATCCTGCATCTGCAGGCGGGCGAGGGTTGCAGAGGGAGCTCAAGCAGAGTCAGAAGGAGGGTGAGAGCTACCATTGGCCTTGGGAGCCAAGGCCACCCTGGAACACCATGAAGAGTCATGGTGGGGGTTGGCCATGGGGTGCAGGGGTTGCAGGGGACAGTGGGAGGAGAGATGGCTTGGATGGGCAGCCCCACTCCTGAGCATGGTGTGACAGCAGCTGTTCCAACATCACACAGCACAAAGGGCGCTGGGAACAATTGTTGGAATTAGTACTTTTTGCTGATTATGTTAACGGCTCCTTTGTGCTGTTCATATGCTCATGTACAATTAAGATGGGGTTTATTTATTTAATTTTGGTGTTGCATGACAGGGGGAACGGGAAAAATAGCAACAATAGTAAAGGAAGATGAGAAGAGCACTTGAGCCTTCTGGGGTGGCTTTTCCTGGGGTGGGGAACCAGGAACAAATGACACTTGGAAATGTCTGGAGCAGGAAGGGGTGAGCCCTGCTGAAGCAGTGAAATGTGCAGAAGGACAGAACTTCCAAGAGACCAGAACACCTAGCTGGTCTGGCTGGGTCACAGCTCTGCATCACCAGCGACATCCCAGGTCCCCTCTGTACCTGCCACTCCACTGCCCTAACCCAGAGGGAGAGCGAATGGCCAAGTGGGCTTCCCCTGGTCCTCAAGAGTCCTCAGCTACCACAAAGCAGGCAGAGCCAGCAGGAAAACTAAAGGTGGGGTGGGGAAGCAGCCCATCAGGCAAGTGTGCGCTTGGAAAGCCTTCTGTGCACAAAGCACAGGCAGCAAATCCTCCCAGGAGTCCTGGTCCAGGAGTGTTTTGTGAGCAAGCAGTGGATGGGTGATGCTTTGAAAGCCACAGGTCCAGATTTTCGCATCGACATCACCCCGTAGGGGAAAGTCAAATTAATTGATTGCTGAAAAATGTGCTATGCACAGTGTTATGCACTACTTTCCCTTCTGCATGCTCCAGGCTCCCTTCCTTCCATCCACCAAAGTACTGAAGCCCTATAAATGGGGATTGCAGACAACGTGTGGAGTAATTTTTGTTGCTGAAAAGAGATAGAGAGTTAACAGATGCTTTTAAAGCACACTCATCCTAACCTGGGTGCCTTGCAGACATTTCTGCTCTACTATTGCACTTAGAGGTTTTTCATCCTGGAACCTGGGAGACTAAAGAGACTATGGAGAAGTCTGATGCATCTTGATAACAAATTGGATCAAATTGTCTGGGTACTCTATGCCTGGGGCAGATGCTGCAATGAAGCTGGGAAACACTCAGAAAAAACCTGCTATCTGCATGATGCTGGGCTGTGAGATAGAGGAAAGAGGGACTTTTCCTCCAGAAATCACCTTTTTCTGGCATTTCTTTGGCTTAATAGAGTTTAAGAACTGGTTGAATTATTCTAGATTTCCTGGGGAAGTTTCACTAGCACCTGTTTTGCTTCCTACCTTGGATCTTAATCAGCTGAGCAGGTTTTTGTATTTATGTGTTTGTTTTGCAGAGTGGGAAGTTCAGCACTTAACACAAACCTGATTTGTTTTCCCCATGCCTCTTAAGGACCTCAACTTAGTCCTCTCAGCTTCAGACAAGAAGAGGAGGGATGGAGAGCCTTTACTTTCTCTTCTTGGCATTATGTTAGCACCTTTATAACTCTCTTGAGATCAGGGATGCTTTGTGCTTAGCACTGGGGACCTGAGACCGTCAGCAGGGAAAGGAGAAGCCAGGAGCAGCAGAGGAAGAGTTTACCTAAAGTCGAAGGGTTGGAAATGTGTCTCCATCACAGGAGGGGTTGGAAATGTGTCTCCTGAGTCACATGCTGATTTTTAACCCCTCAGAGCTCACTGCTTCTTAGGCTATCAAGATGCTACATACAGCAATGCAGTGCAGGTTTCCCCTGCCAGAGAGTGGTCCTCAACAGGGTGGGAGAAAGGAAGAGAAACTGTAAATATTTTGCTGGGTTTTGTATATATTTATATGTAAACCTCACTTGTTTCTTAACGGAGATGTAGACTTTTCAGAGCGTTCTCAGCAGCCCCCACCCCCACCCCCCAGTAAGTATCAAACAAATCACTAGAGTTTGGTTTGTGGGGGAGAAAATCTGTGACTCCCCAAGTGCCAAATGGCCACAGGGCACCTCTGAGAGAAACCTGTTAGAGCCAGTGGTCTAGATTAATGAAACACGTACACTGAGGATATCTGGAGCTAATTTATGGGAGCAGAGGGGAAGCAAGTTACAGCTTTGTACCTGAACCTCCTCTCCATCTATCCGATCTCAAACTGGCAGCAGGAGGTTGTGTATTTATGCACACGGGAATTCAGTGCAAAGCAGCCTAAATCCAGACTGAGAAGCTGTTAAGAGGAGAACTTTTTCACTGCACTCGTTTTCAGACAAATTTACACATTGTCTTTCACCTGGGGTACACATATTTGTCTCTTTTCCTTCCCCTAAATCCTAATCCAGTCTTCAGTTCATGTAGTTGAGTACTGCTTTCTTGTCCTGGCCTCTGATCTATAATGCTAATCCTATCCATAAATTAGCTCATTTACTGACCATCAAACATAAAATGAACAGCAGGGTGGCATCTTTACCTGGCCATCATCCTGAATCAATACCATTTCATTCTTCTGTCTGAATCACTGGTGATCTGTACCACTTTAAAGTGTTAATGGGCCACCTGTTAAGTACTTAAAAGATAGGATCTTGCTGTGGGGTTGGGGAATCTTTCTGCCTGTATATATGATATTACCAATATGCCAACAACCTACCCATTAGGGTCTCATGCTACAGACATTGTCAAGCCATTATGTGGTCTGAAAGTCCACATCAAAGTTGGAAGTTGAGCTTTTCAGTCTAATAAAAGCTTAAGAGGGGATGTGCTTAGGAAAAGCCTGAAACACATCTTGTTTACTGTAGCTGGGTATAATGTTGGGAGGTCAATTTTTTGTTTGCTAAAAAAGTAATTTCAGGGGGCAGGAAGCTTTTCACAAACTTGTTTTGACTCCCTCAAATAGCTTGTCTGGAAACAAGAGCAAATAAGAAAGATAATATCCCATTTCAGTATGGGATATTAATACCCATACCCATGGGATATTAATACCCAATACCCTTAGGTATTAAGACTCTCTTCAAAAGAAAACAGGGTTTTCTGTTACCCAAATGGTATTTGTTTTAAGCTTAAGGACCCCCAAAGATTAGAAGAATTTTTACCCTTAATGGAAAGCAGAACTTTTCAATCAAGTCTAAGAGAATTTCCCTTTTATTTTCACAAGGAATGATTAGGGGGGAAATGCACTATCCATATTGGTTTGGGTGTGTGGAAAACGCTGAATTGTTGCTTTTGCAGGCTGAAGTTTTGTATTGCATATTCTTTTACTGATTTGTGAATTAGGGCTGCCTCATCAGAAATACTTTGTAGGGAATTTAGGATAGTACATCAACTAAGATGGGATACTGTTAATAAAGTTTTGCTGTTACTTGTGTTATGGCAAAATCTCTCTCTCAATTAGAGTACACAGTTCTGTTAACAGATGCAGATGAAATTTACAGGTATTTTGAAAGTTAGACAAAGAATCGTTGTAGGATTAAGAGAATTTACTAACTTATAGAGAAGGGTTAAAGGGTACTTGATAACAAGATGCCTGTTAAAGGGGGGCTTACTAACAGGATGGTTTGAAATGCCATAGTGGCTATGTCAGAAGATGACCTATCATAAATCTGTCTCACTCGAACAGCTCCTAGTTAGTTTCAAGTGATTTAATGTATTTGGGCCAATTTAGAGTGGACCTGTGGTAGATAAGAAATAAGCATCCCAATTACAATTGTGCCACCTGGAACAATCACAACTACGCATGTGCCAGGGAAAGGAGGTGAAAAGTTCAACCTGAGGAAGACTTCGAGCCTTCATCACTGAGACCCCCTGACGACCACCACCACAAGACAGTGCGCAGGCGCAACTGGGAGGAGTTTATGGAAACGACTTCTTGGGACTCATTTGAATACAAAGCGGGACAGGTCATGAATATGTATAGGTACAGGAGATAACCTAATGATTTTGGACAGAATATTGTATAAAAGTGCCACAAACTCGGGCCAAAAGTGTGCCTACTTTGTTAGGTCACCCGCTCTTGCAAGAACGTATAGTAAATTACTGCTTCACTAACGTGTCTACCTCGAGTCCTTTTTTTTTAGGACCCTTTTGCATTTCTAACAGGTGAACACCAAGCATTTGTTTTACCCCCTTTGTTTTGCCCAGGAAAGCACCAAGAAAAGCTTTGCAGCTTTTTTTTCACTACACCTAAAGGATGTTCTACTGCAAGGAATCATATTGAGTTTTGAGGCACGAGGCTCCCTTTTTTCCTACTTTATCCCTTCACAAGCACACTGAAAACAAGCTTTATAAATCAATCCGACACCAAGGACACAACTGTTTGCAGAGATACACACGCTCCATTCTTAGGGACAAGGCCTCAGCCCCTGCGCTTTGGCTGGGTGGGACTCCTACCCAGAAGGGATGTGGCAGAGAAACCACTTCCCATGTGTTAAAACACATCCTTAACCATCCTGACAGGAGCGTGAGGACAGAGCTAGTGGCCTTGAGCCACTTGTTAGCCACAGGAGACTCAGAATGCTCTGAGCATCTCGGAGGTCTGGAGGTGGAGCAGCAGCCCTGGCAGTTATTCCTGGGGCATCTGCTCTTCAGACATTTTCTGAGGAGGGAAATAGACAAAGTGCATTTGTTGTGCAGGCACGGGATTTCCTTTCCCCCGACCCTGTCTGGTCTCATTCTGTACCAATATTAAGTGCACCATGAGGAGATCACTTTTAACAAGGTCCTGTGATCAGTCATGCAAAGGTATAAACAGTATCAACTTGCTTGCAGACACTTGCACTATCCATAATTATTTCCCTTTGCTATAAATCAAACTGTAAGGTCTCCTTTATGGCCACTACTAATACTACTTCTACTCCTAATAATAACTACAACAACAACAACAGAAAATAATCAGTGTTCTTCATCAGAACTAGCTACCAACAGCTCCCTGTAAGAAGTACCAGGACAGGAAAAGGTGATGTGGGACTGGCACATGTGCAGTGCCCTGTGCTTGGGAGATAGGAACAGCACAAGTTTTTTATTACCCTTATAAAAAGTCTCTTAAGCTAATGTATCTGTCCAAACATTCCTGTAAAGCCTACAACATCCCCAGCACAACTGCATGCAACATTCCCCTCCTGCATGCAGCTACAGATGGGCTTCATCTGCCAGTAGAAAAGCCCAGACTCTATAGCCAGGGAGCAAACTGGTGAAAAGATAAGAAGCAGGAAGAAGCTGATTTGCAAATGAATCCATGCTGAGCCGTTGGTCATTCGGTCTTCTTTGTATGTCAACCCCCTTGGAAATAGATGAGTTTGTAGGAAACTGCAGTGCCACCTCAAAGCAGAGAGACCTCCTGATCAGAAATAGGTACATGATTGTGAAAGTATCCAACATTGAGCCACGATGGGTTGCAGAAAACTGATGGCAGCAATCCTGCACAATGGACATACCAGTGCAGTGCAGAGGAGCAAAGGCACTTGGTTTCATTCCTACCACACATCAAGCTCTGAAGGATGCTCAAGGGTTTATAAGGTGGGGCTGCTAGAAACAGCCAGGCAGAATATCTGCTGGGAAGCAGAGCCCTGTGTGTCATGGCTTATCATTGAGCTACAGAAACAGGGTTATCAACAACATCATAGTTCCAACCCCCTGCCATGGGCAGGGACAACTCTCACTAGACCAGGCTGCCCAAAGCCCCATCTAACCTAAATGCCTCCAGGGCAGGGGCTTCCACAACCTCTCTGGGCAACCTGTGCCAGTGCCTCACCACCCTCATAGTAAAGAATTTCTTCCTAATGTGTAACCTAAACCTAGCCTCATCTACTTGTTTGAATGTCTCCTGTAGGCTTGGGTAGCCTTAGCACAGCTTCTGATGGCATGCAACCCTCAAGCTGTGGTATGTGACAGACCCTTCTATTTGACCTGATATGTCTTCTTTTGCCTCCCAAGCTTACACCAAACCTGCCCACGGAGAAGTGAACAAACGAGTGTCTCTGATGTGTTTCCAGCAGCAGGTGAAAGGAAAATCTCAGCCATCCAGCACACTTTCAGAGTCCCTCAGCTGGAGTTTTTCATGGGTCTGACAGTCCTCTGGCTTCCTGCCCCTTTCTTTGCCTGACTGCTCCCTCCACTTTAGGAGCACCCCTGAGTCTAGTGCTACCCTAGAAACTGGTCTCCTGGATATTTGGAGACATTGTTTGGATTCCCTTTCTTGAAAAGGTTCTCACGTTGGAGGCAGAGATGTAGGAAGGAGCACAGAGGGCTCTGACTCTATTCAGCCGTTATGCACCCTGATTAATTTTACAGCTAATGACTCTCCAGACATGGTGATGTATGGGGCTCTGTCGGTGACAAAAAAATTGAACTTTTACTAATTAAGTAGAACATCTTCATAGGGTGAAAGGTTTTGCTAACGAAAGTAACTCACAAAGAATTATGTTGGCTAGAGACTGCTACCAAGATCAGATGGAGAAGGGAGGGAGAGAGCGGTATAAAATATCCCCTGCAGCTACCAGTCCAAGATTTCACTCCCAGGTTGTCTCTGCACAGAGACTACTCACTGCCACACTTCCTGGGCTGCAGCCCTCCTCCGTTTCAGGAGAACAAGGCTGACACTCTATGCATGCACCCCCTGACTGCACGATGAGTGCTGTGTAATGAATTAGCCTTGGCCCAGCACCAGGGATGGGTGTTATTTGTTGCAATCGCTGTGGAAGGACATAGGGGACAGGATGAGGTTCATAGTGGTGCAAGGATGTGACTTTCTGACTTCCCTTCCTATGGATGCACTCTACAACTCCCTCTCCTGTGCAAGAGAACGACCTCAAATATCCATCAGGGTAAGTGCAAACGTGACCTTTAGTCACAAAAGTGCCATATAAAGGATTTAACATCGAACTGAACAAAATAATCCACCTTGGTACAAAGAGAGAAGCAGCAGGAGCAGTGTCCTGGAGTGGGATGAGAGTTGGAAAAGGGATGGTGGAGCTGTGTAGCTCTACAGCTGCCCCATCTTATATTGACAGTGGAGCAATTTGGGTCTTTCCTCCCCAGCCAGCTCTGGAAAGGACAGCCCAAAATGAGCCAGCCACAATTTTCACCTGACCAAGATGTGCCTCCATGTTCTGCAGCCTTGCCTCTCTTCTTTCCTCTCCACTCCCCTTTCCAATCAACTCCTCACTGCTGCAATGCTCATTACTTTATAATTCTATTGTCGCCCTTTCACGGAGAGATTTGTGGTGTTTTAACCAAGAAACCTACATTAAAATATTGAAATGGGTCATTAAATATTTATTTTCTTCAGCTACTTGTAAAGGCAGAAGGAAATTGGGGAAAAAACTGTCAGAAAGGAGCATAATATTCACATTTTTTGAAGAGACTGTTTATGGTTATGTTGCCTGAGGGACCTGCAAAGACAGAATACCAGAGGCCACAGCATCAGCTTTTCCTCCTCGCACTCTGTCTCCCTCTCCAGTGGCCGTTTTCTGTTCCTGGATTCAGCTTGTTGAGCTCAATTCTCCCTTCAGCTTGTTGGACTCGATTCTCCCCTCTCCTTCTCTGATGTAATGCAGGGTTAGCTCCATTTGGGGCAGCAAAAGACACAGATTCTGAGCCGGATGGAAACAGGGGGATTGACCCTCACCTGTGTGCCCCCAACAGTTCCCTGTGACAGTCCCTGCTTCTCTTCTGTGCATCGATGGAAAGAAACCCAGAGCAGCTCTGCCAGAGGCACTGGGGCTGCCTTGACATGAAGTTAGTGGGAGCCCAAGATAAGCCAAATGTCTACACTTCCAGCTTTGGCACAGGCTGCTTGTTCCTCTTCCATCTGCACAGGAAGGAAACACGGATGGAGATGGGGAAAGATGACAGGAGTTAGCTTCACAGGTAGCAAATCATCAGGACCCAGCCCTTACTGTCCTAGGAGGAAACTACAGAGGGGTCTCTAGTAATGCCAAGTGCTGGGATCTCAGAGAATGCCAAAGTCCAGCCAGGAGGCTGCTATGACCACAAACCTGTCCCTTAGCATGGCTTTAGGGATTTCCCCACAATTCTGTATCCTTACATCCACAATACCCACTCCTGCACGACAAGGCTGAGGACTGCAGCCCAACTGCCTCTCTTTGCCCCAGTAACTCATCTGTGAGGATCCATGCTACGGAGACAGTCTGTGCCATCAGCCCTGGCCAGTGAAGAATTAAACCTCCACCTTCAAGGAGATGTGGTCTCTAGTTATAAAAAGCAGGAGAAACATTGGCTGTGGTTCTCCATTTCTCCCACAAACACACACTCTGTCTCCAGTGTCAAGCACTCCATTTCTAGGGTGCTTAGCAATTCACTTACAGCAGCCAGCTTTCACACACACACACATCCCCAGACATGCTGGATTTTTCAAGGCTTTTCATTTTCATCTGCAGGTGACAGGTAGCACCAAAGGAGCCAGATGACTGTGGCAACAAAACTAAAATAACCCAACAGTTTGGGAAGCAGCTGGTCAGCAAAAAGAGCAAACAAAAATCCACTGCAGCTTGTTTTGCCTGAATTCACTGGGCAGCCTGGCTTGGGGGTTAAAAGAGTAGGTTAGGCTGGAGCTTGGATCATCTATCTCAACACACCTATGCAGAAAGGTCAGGGAAATTTTCTCAAGGAGCTGGAGCACAGACATCAGGCACTTTCCATTCAGCATCCTCAATTTCAGGCCGAGAAGAGCTGTTCACAGAGGCCATGCAGAGAAAGGGTGGACACCTTGCATGTAGGATGCTATTGTGGAGACAGCTGCAGATTGCACTCCCAGTATTGCATGTTTTCTGCATTACCTGGGTAAGATACATCCCTCCTCTTGAGAACACAGAAATGGTGCTTATTTATGTTAAGTGTAAGTGATCAGATAGGAAACTGAAAGAAAACCAGTGGTCTCCAAAAGCATTCTGGCTGCAGGAAACTTTGAAAGATCAAATCACATGTGAAGTGTAAAACTTTGACCAGCCTTGGTAGCTGCCTGGACAGGGACCCTCAGAGAGAGGAAGCCTGGCCATGGCCATGCTATGCAAGTATGAAGGTAGCTGACAGTGCCAGAGCAAGGGCTGTACTGCGGTACGGGATGTGGGGAAAGCACTGAGTCCTACAGCAGAGGTGTGATTATTTGGATTTTCTACTCCATTACATCAAGTGCCCTTTTCCCTCTCTGCCACTCCCTAACAGTGCTTATAATAGGTAATTTGCCTTTAGAAAATTAATCATCATCTCCCAGTAATTTTTTTTTATTGAATCCCCACTCAGGTATGACTGTATTTTTGGTGTGCAGAAATTAAATATTTCAGTCCACATACCCAGTTTCAAAAGATCTCTTTCCTTTCCCCTTTCTCTTCCCCTCCTTTCCTTTCTTCTCCATTCCCTTTCCCTTTCCCTCCTTTCCTCTCCAATCCCTTTCCCTCCTTTCCTCTCCATTCCCTTTCCCTTTCCCATCCTTTCATTTCCCTTCCTTTCCTCTTTCCTTTACCCTTTCTTCTTTCCTCTTTTCTTTCCCCTTTCCCCTTCCCCCCTTCCTTTCCCCTCCTATCTCTTCCCCTCCTTTCCTTTCCTCTCCATTCCCTTTCCCTTTTCCATCCTTTGCTTTCCCTTCCTTTCCTCTTTCCTTTACCCTTTCTTCTTTCCTCTTTTCTTTCCCCTTTCCCCCTTCCCCCCTTCCTTTCCCCTCCTATCTCTTCCCCTCCTTTCCTTTCCTCTCCATTCCCTTTCCCTTTCCCATCCTTTGCTTTCCCTTCCTTTCCTCTTTCCTTTACCCTTTCTTCTTTCCTCTTTTCTTTCCCCTTCCCCCTTCCCCCTTCCTTTCCCCTCCTTTCTCTTCCCCTCCTTTCCTTTCCTCTCCATTCCCATTCCCTTTCCCTCCTTTTTCTCCTCCTTTCCTCTCCATTCTCTTTCCCTTTCCCATCCTTTCCCTTCCTTTCCTCTTTCCTTTCCCCTTTCTTCTTTCCTCTTTTCTTTCCCCTTTCCCCCTTCCTTTCCCCTCCTATCTCTTCCCCTCCTTTCCTTTCCTCTCCATTCCCTTTCCCTTTCCCATCCTTTCCTTTCCCTTCCTTTCCTTTCCTTTCCTTTCCTTTCTTTTCCTTTCCTTTCCTTTCCTTTCCCCTTTCCTTTCCTTTCCTTTCCTTCTCCTTTTTCAGTGCTCAGTTTTCTGACAAACCAAACAGGCACAGAAACTCCAAGCCCATGCTGGCACTCCCTATGATATTTTGTAGTAGCAATTAAATGAATTGTTTTGAGCTGCTCGGTGCTTTCATGTGTTTCAGGTGCTTTTTCCCTTGTCTGTCTGGGCAATGGGGGAAGACTATGCCAGGGCTTGGCCCAGGTACAGGGGAACAGGAAAAAAGGAAGGTTTCTTTGAGACACAAATAAGATCAACATTATGCATGACTCAGCACCTCATGTCAAAATTTGGCCCCTATCAAAAAAGAACACAAAAGGCTGATCACAATGAGCAATAATCCAAAAATACGCTGGCGAGAGGAGCGCGCTGTGGATTTCAGAGTGGGGCATGACAATTAGAGCTGTGCAAGATAGTCACAGGGACAAAAATAGATCCAATTCCAAGCAGAAGGTGCCTTTGAAATTTGGGATTTGCATTTTTTTTTGTGTGTGTGTGTGTGTGCATGTGTCCATGCTTTCAACTCAAAAATAGCAACTTGGTTAAATAGAAAAGGCAAAGTGTGAGGATAAAAATAAATATTATTTTATTTTAACAATAATATATCTAAATCTGGAAGAAACCCAGGACTATCACTTGTGCAAGATTTAACACAAAGCATTGTGCTTTGTATTGTTTTGCTTTAACAAATCCCTTTCCAATTCTACTCTAAGAGCAATACTGTAGCTCCCTTCCTTTCTGCAGTCAGAGAAAAGGCAGATTATGAGGATGCCCAGTGATATCAGGAACCCATGTGTGTGTTCTTGATCTTTCAGTGACTTCTGGGGGAATCAAATCAGCTCAGTTTTTTATAGGTAGTTAAGTACCTAGTGGGATTCTCAGATGCACTTCAGAGCCTGACAGCCACACACATATTTCTGTCCATGTTTCTCTCTCTCTGCACCAAGGGTGATGGGGATGGCAGGGTTTCCTCAACTCCCATGAAAGAGACAGCAAAATGCTTAGGTAGTGCACTGATGAAAATCAGAGAAGATTTAAAGATGGGTATAACCACCACCTTTGAGAGACCAAAATTTAAAAAAATTAAATTAAATTAAAATTCTCCAAATTTCACTCATGAGAATCCAGCCTCTTGACTTAGTCCTACTGCCACTCATACAGGGATGAAGACAGGTGCTTCTTGGAACAAGATGTCCATCCAAAACAATTCAAAGACACTTACTTGCAATTCTCACTATTAAAATTTCAGGCTGGGTTTTAAAGACACTTCCTGCAGCTACTATTTTGATTTTTTTTCCACCTTATTCTGATTACTGAGCTCTTTTGAAGCTACTAGCCTTTGCTCTGCTGTGATAGCCCCAAAGATTCAACACATTAATCAGCTTTCTCTGCCTTCTCTCACTATAAGGGTAGGGAATTTCCTTCCCAATGACTATTGGAAGTGGTCTCTATGTGGGCACAGTCCCCATCCTGGCTGCTGGAGTCTTCACCTGGGTCCCTTCTGCAGCCCTCTTTGCAGACAGATTCTGACTCAGATAAAAAGGGCTTCATGCTTCTCCTGTGTTTATTCTGTTACTTGCCTCTGACAACATTTTCCAAGGTATTTTAGGTGGCTAATGCAGCATTAGGGGACACAGCTGATGCTTGAAATGCTAACATTTTCCATGTTTTGTAAAATAGCTCATTACTAAAGGGTGCTGCTGTGCTGGCATTTCTCTTCCTCACACTTTTGTCCCAGACCTTCAGAGATATCCTGGCACCGTATCAGTGCTTTAACATCTCTCACTCCTGGTTCCTTTTCTCCATGGAGGGGGTGAAACAGAAGAACCTGTTCCTAAGAAGAGAGGGTTCTTGTTTCTATTGCTCTTGAGACCACTCAGTTATATTTTTTTTACTGGACTCTTGGACACAATTAGATATAAAAATCCTTAAAACAAATCCCAGGATAGCAGTACAGAAGATCACACAGGCAAATCTTAATGATGACAACATTCATCAGTTTACCAGCTTTCTGGGAAAACAGAAGAGAAGTGGAGCCCACACTTTCCATCAGCTTTCATTACAAAAGAAAATCCTCCTCTTACCAGAGTTTTGATTTGATTTCATCTGTTGGAGTGGGTGGGGAGGTTGGGTCTGATTCTGATGAAGATGAACAGCTCTGTCTCTCCCCACTCTTTGGCGCTCTCACATTGACATTTATTTGGAGAAATGAGGTCACTCTGGGGTACTTTGGAATGAGGTAGCTGGCACATTTCACAGCTGAAAGGACACTATGGGCCAGGGCCATCTCCAGCATTGACGGATTTTTGCAGAGACCCAAGGTCGTTAATGAAAATTTGGCCACATGCACCAAGGTCAGCCCATGAAAGCTCACTGTGATGAACCAGCCTGACCTGTCATTTGATGGGGCCTACAAAACAATCCCCCTTCTAAAATAACTGTTTTCAGGACAATCAAGTGACAATGCTGCCAAGCTCAAAAGCATGCCCAGCTCACTGCAACCCTGCCAGCCTTGCCAGGCCTATTAACACCCTCAGAGCTATAGATGGGGATAAGAGAGGAGAGAGAAAGGGCTGAACCAAGCCACTGGAAGCATCAGTGACAAAACCAGAGCTCTTGTTGTTGTTCGTCCTCTTCTGCTTCCCATGTTCCCGGGGTTGTGAAAAAGTCTCAAAAGCCAAGAGCTGACCATCCTGAGGTAGATAAGTGAGAGCACTCCCAACCTCCCTCCTTCAATGATGTCATTTTGCATCTCTTGCACTTAATTGCATACAAGATCTCTCACCCATTGCCTTAGAGATGCTGAAAACAAGCTGAAGTCCATCCCACCCACAGTGTAAAAGGCAGTCCAGGGCTTTGGGCAGCGTTTCTCCCAGGGATGCAGAAATCTCAAGACAGATGCTCTTTGTGAGCACCTACAATGACAACTCCTATCAGACACCTCTGATCTGAGCAGTCACTGACCATCACACCACAGAAACCTTCTTCTCTGCCTCTCCACATCCTGTCAACACGCATACACACAAGTCATTTTATTTAACACCTTTTTTTCCCCCATCTTTCTTGGGTGACAAATTGCATGAGACATACAGAGGAAGGGTGTGGTGGTTAGAGCTCAAATCTGAGACAAGGAAAATGTCAGTGGTTATTTTTACCTCTGCCTGAGACAAAACACATGCCTCAGAGCGGCCATTCACACTTTTTTCCCCTCTTCAGCTCTGTTTGGAGCACTTTGGAAATGCTTAGGTAAAAAGGTGACTTGTCATCTCTTTCTACACTCTGACACTCATCTCTGTGGAAGTGGACTGCTTGGACCTCAGGAAGTTTGGCTTTTCAATTTTTATTCCTATGTGACCCTCCAGAACTCCTAAGTATCAAGAAGCTCAGATAACCCAGCTGACTTCTCTTTGTAACTGTCTTTAATTTACCCACTCTGTCCCAAAGCATCTCCAATATTTCAGCCATCAGACTCTCTCTGATGGAAATCCCTAAATCCTTGTATATTCTAGAAGAGTGATGGGATTTGTGGACCATTTTTTGGAAAGAATTAAATATGTCCATTGTTACAGTGAAAGGTAGAGCTGGAGTTAATCTGAATTAACCTTGAATTATCTGGAAGGATAAAGCAAAAGGTAAAGCCACCCTTACCCTGTGAGCCACCACTATTTTTCTCCCTCTTTCCCCCTTCCTTCCAAAACACATCAGCTTTACAGAACAGCAAGGAAAAAAAATAAAGAAGAAACAAGCCACCACTACCAAAAACCTTCTACCACAAAAGCCAGCCCTGAAAGTTTGTTGCCATGTCAGCAGGAAAAGCAATATCGGACTCTGAAAAATTAATGTGATGCTCACTTGCTGTCTAGTTCCTCCTCTCCTTGTCAATAATTCTGTTCATTCCACGAATATTAAACTTGTTTGCCAGAGCCCTTAATGTGACAAGAAGCTGATGCCTGAAAGCACGATTACTTTCAACTGCACATCATATTTAATTTATTACATAACCTGGTGTTATTGGTTTTATTGATGAACTGTATGGTGTAAAGTGATTATTTGTTAAAGATTTCACTGTAGTAAAGGAAAAAGAAAAAAAAAAGGAAAAAAAGAGAAAAATCTTTACTGCTCCAAAGCAGCTACTTGTACATGTTTTTCTGCAAAGATTCAAGAATGGGAGTTACTATTATTACCCGATTTTTGGCTTCACACATTCTTTGCACTGCAGAACAGATTCACCTTCCTCCATCACTTGATTCAGTCCCCTACTGAGACAGGAACAAGCAGCAGAGGAGCTGAGTGAAGCTCTTCCTGATGGCATGATGTAAGCGTAACACCTCCATGCTCTGTGTCATTAAATCTAGGTGGTTTGTTTGGGCAGAAATAAGTCCAGTACTAAGCTTAAACTCTGATTTTCTTTCATATTACTGTAGTGTGATAAGAGCTCTTTGGCATCACTCATTTATACTGAGAGACCATCTTACTAGCCCAGCTATGATGTAAATGCGTTACGATGCTGCACATGGGCAAAATGAAGTGAGATTCCTGTCTTGAAAGAATGTATACCCTGATTTGAAAAGGTAGCAAAAAAGGCAGTTTGCTTTATGCATATGAGAAACCAAGAACACAAGGCATGTTGGAATTAGTGCCCAGGTTGCAATGACTTTCAATAAAGATGCTATTTCTTTGGCTTCTAAGTTGTCCACTGGAGCGGCCTGTGTTTTTATGGACTCTAGAGGATTCTTAGAGGAGTGGTGCGAATGCTGATGGTTGGGTCACTGGATAATCCCTGCTGCCTATTTCCCATTTCAGTTCAGAGGCATAAACGACGAGCCTGACAAACTCACAGTCTCACTGGGTAAGTGCTGAGAGGCTGCAGTCCCTCCCTGACATTTCAGCTCCTGAGGACAGGACACTGACTCACAGCTCTGAGCAGCCAACTGGACCTTTCTCTGAGCTACTATGGATCTTGCTTTCCTAATTCTAGACCCAGAGACAGTGACTGTGAATATCCTGACCAAAACTGATGGCAGCAGGAGATTGCAGAGGAGCTGAGACATTCCCAGCAGTGTGCCCCAGCAGAGTATTTTAGTCCTAACACCATTCTCTTCCTGACATACACAGTTTGGGGAGGGGAAGTTCATTTTTATAAGTAAATGGATAAAAAAATCAAAACACAAAGGAAATGCATTACTTAGTCCCAAGTTTAAGAAATTAATTCTCTGCTGATTCCTGAAACCATGATATCAGCTGGAGCTTTATCTCTGGTTTCATTCAGGTAATAGTACAGCATTCTGAACAGAAGAAATTTTGAAGTCTGCAACCTAAATAGAGATGTCCCTCCTGATTAAAAAGTGCACCACGTTTCCATAACACACTGGCAGAAATGCAGTCTCAGAAGAATTCTTGGAATGGTTTGATACTGAAACAGATGTAATGAAGAATTCAACCTGCTGCCGAGAGACATTTCTCTTGCTAATTGGTTATAAACAATGCTACTGATGGCATCAATATATGAAACATGAATTAAGAAATAAGAAAGCCTGGGTTTGGAAGCGTTTCTGCCTCATGGCTGATTGCAGATACCAGTTGAAGACATTGTAGTAGGGACTTTTCTAAAACAGCTCTTTCCCTGGAGACTTTGTTTTTATCTGAAAGTCTTGGACCACATGCTGCAGCTTCCCAGTTCACCAGGAACTTCACAGCGTCTCCTGGTTCCTTCCAGCTGTCTGACTCAAAAAACAGTAACAAAAAATGTGATCATTTTCTTTGCAGGGTTTTGACCCAAGCTCTATTTCCCTAGGTGGAAGGAATTTTTGTGGGTAAAAAACAGAAATACAAACCCAAATGGTCTGCATTTCCCAGAAAGACTTAAATAATAGGAATGATTCAACTTGCTGTTTCATTGCCTTTGCGACCCCTGGCACTTTCTGCCTTCCAGATGCCAACAAGATCTTAACTGGGATTCTGGGAAACACAAGAGACCTGCAGTCTCTGATCACATAAAAGGAACAGAACAAGAAGAAAAGAAGTGAGGGGAGAGCAAGACAGAATAAAGAAGATGAGGAAAAAAAAAAAGTACAGAGATGGTAAGATCTAGATGGCCCAGGGAATTCTGCTCATCACCAAGACATTGGTGTTTATCTGAATAAGGATATGTGCTCCATCATGTGAGCAAATTTTCCCCTCCTTCCCTTTCCCTGTCTTCATTCCCTCTTTCTCTTTTCCCTTTCAGTGCCTTTCAATAGCAATGTCTTCAAAATGAGCCTCCTGCTTTCCAGAGGGACTACTGAGTCATGCAGGTCACCAAGGTGAAGCAGGCTGGATTGTGATTAGTTTTTCTCCAAATACGTTGCTCCTCCTGACAACCCAGCCAGTCCCATGCACGTGCTTATGTACAAACGTGGGTCTCTGCCTGGCACAGCCACTCTGATAGCTACTCATATTCTGGAGGACATAAAAGATGCCTCACTGATACCTGTTTTTCCTCTGCTTACATACCCATCCCCGATTCCAGCCATCCAAACTGAACTCTTGGGTAATTAAAAGGAAAGCAGGTATGGGAGTTAAAATTTTTTTGTTTTGTTTTCCAAACTCTCCCTCATCTCTGAGGAATTTGCCAGAGTTGATTCCTCAATTGCTTTTTTGATTTCTTCTCTGACAGCTTGCTCTGTGCCAGGGACGTGGCACTGACCTCCAGCAGCAGAACTCTCTCTTTGTTCCCAGCACCGTCCCGAAGCGCTGTGCAACTCATTGAAAATCCATTAATTCTGTCTGCGCCCTATCAGATTAAAACTTCTCTTCAAATAACATTTCAAATATCAGTTGCTTCACCTTAATATCTTTCTTCCATAACATTTCTCACAGCTCCATGCACACACTCTGCTCCCCTGGGTAATTCCCTTTTCTATGCGTATTGTTGATTCTTTACGAACACACACTCTCTGCTCCCTCTTTTTGCTGATGTTCCCTACTGCATCTTGCTCTCTCCTACCTCATCCCCTCTTTCTCTCACTCCTATTCTTCTTATATGATCAGAAGCAGCAGGTCTTTTCAATGTTTCCCAGAGTCCCACACTACACCCCCAATAGAGACTCATAGTTACAAGAGACTTACAACTTTTCCTGCAGAACTTCCTCAGCTGCAAAACTGAATTTGGATGCACCAAATTATGTTTCTGAGTAACCCTGGAAGACCTACCTGTACCCACTGAGACATCCCCATTTCCACTGGACTGACTCCGAAACCTTTACAGTCAGATTTCAGCTTCAGGGAACGGGGAGGCTGTGAGGTGTTTTGACAGCCCACCAACCTCACACAGCCTGGGCTATGACTTCACAGACTCTGTCACAAGGCTTTTGTGGGTGGTAGCTCATTTTTGCTTCCATCACTGAGCCCCAGAAGTTCTGGATGCAGCATGGAGACCATGACTCAGTACATCCTCCCCTTCCTCACCCAACACCTTCCAGATTTGGAACAGCAGAGCTTGGGTGTAGGTTCAGTGTCCGTAGGCACGGGCTTGTGTAGGAGAGGCAAAAACAGATGACGAACACTTGATGCCATTTGATGTCTCTCCTGACATCACTGAGGACCTTCCAGCCTCTGCCTAGAGGCAGAAATTATCCTGGGCCCAGTAGAGTTTGTTATGGATTCTCCTTTCTGTGTCAACACTTGTCAAAGTGCTTATCTTAACTTCTCTGATCCCTTAATCCTCCTCCTCTCTCCTGATGCCTGACTGTCAGAGATCTGTATCTGCTTCAGTGGGGTGGCAGGAGGCTGGGGCAGTGCTGATAGACAGGCTTCATCCCAGGGAAATACAACAAGGCAGAAGTCAGTGAGAGGAAGCACTGTAGGCTGTAGATTTGTCTGCAGAGGAAGTGGTGGTAACCCATAATAATCTGCTCCCACCAGGTAATCAGTGTCCTTAGCCAGGAAAAGAGAGTGGATAAGTGAAATGTGGCTTAGAAGAACTAAGTACAAGGATGTAGAAGAATGCAAGGGCCAGACCTGGTGAGACACCCAGGGGGTGTTTATCCCTGCCCGTTCCCACCCGCAGAAAGCTGGTCAGTGCCCTCGGCCTCACTGCAAAGGCTGTGGATGGGGACATGGACATCTCAAGTGAACCTTAGGAGCTGCTTTTGGGGGCCTGAGCAGTGTCCAATGTGGGGACTGTAAAGCTGCTGCTGAAGAGATCATTCTCAGCTCTCCTTCCCCAACCTTTTGAGAGCAACAAGCTGTAACCTAGAGCCAGACAACACACCAGTCCTTTTGCTTCATTTATATCCTCAAGATACTTCTATGTCCATGAGGACAGACTCAGCTCCCCTCCACGATGATTTCCAACTGACATCTCTCCAGTAAGTCAAAACACCACAGGCTCCAATCCCTGCTGATCCTACAGCATTTTAGGAAGTGGTGCATCCAAGCATTAACACAGCCAATTATTTTTGTCCTGGGTGACTAAGGTAAGGGGGTTTGGTGGGGCAGAATTATCTAATGTGGTCTGAAATATTCAAGAGAAGCAGACCCAAATCTGCATATATTTCATTCACTGAATTTGGAATTGGTTGCCCACAGAGAGAAGGAATACTCCATATGGATGCAAACCTGTGCAAGGTGGAATGGACTCAACTGAGTGAGCAGTTTGCAATACATTATTTATCAGAGGAGTTTATCTTCTATTTTTGCTTACAGTACTCCTCAGGTCATGATTTTTTTTTTTTTTTCCAAAGAGTCCTTCATTATTCAAGTTGGAGATTTTTGTGTGTGTCTATGTATGTATATGTATACATACCATCTCCAAGGATTTCTCAGAAGACGTTTTAGTCTCAGTGTTTCAATTCCAATGGGTGAGTTCAGTCATATGCCCTGGTCTTATTATTCATACTAGGAGGAAGTTGCAATCACCACTGAATAGCCATGTACATTAATTTTGAAATTCATGTTCTTCTCGAAAAATTCAGTGGTGCAAATGTTTATTGCTGGTGTTATTATTGTTTATTTTATAATAGCAGGAGGAGCTCCATTGTCCCTGGCTTCCTGGTGGACACAGAGGGGTGTGAGACAACTAAAGGAACTTCATTATATGTTTGGAGGATGCATTAATACCAACATTACCATTATATTCTTTCTTCCTGATATTTTTTTTCTCCCTGAACTGAATACTTAATTCTTTCTCAAGGACCAGCTTTAGCATATGCAGGGCCCTGTGTGAAATCAACTCAGCACAGTCATAGAGGAAAATTATATGGAGGGGAGTACTGGAGGCTGGAATTATGAAAGCTATATATATTTAAAAAAATTTGGACCCATGCTGACTCCTTTCTACTTCCAGGCATTTACCCAGGCCTGGTCTAGCAGCAGAAACAGAGAGAATTAGTTGGATCTGCTCCTTCACAAAGTAATCTTAAAAGAACTTATTTTGCAATTTTCTAATTATTTCGTCATTAGCACCCCAGTCAATAGTCAGACTGCAACCTGCTTTCACATGGGTTTGAAATCTGAACAGGTAGAAGGATCTTTCACACTGAAACTGTTCCCAAAGGCTGCTGATGCTCTGAAATGAGGTGTTTTAGGGGGAAGGACAGCACCCTTGAAGCCAGTTTGCCTTCTCCTTTAATCAGGTCACATAAAAACATTTCTCTGTGCTTCTCCTAAAGCCGAGTCCCCTGATTTTCACTGGTTTTGGACTAGGGACTAACACACTGGCCCTGTTCAAAGCAATGGCAAAACTCAGATATGTCTCAGTCTCCCAGTGATGGCTACAATTTCAAAAGGAAGAAAGGGGGGAAAAAAAAAAAAGGCAGAGAGACTTCCTGTGATGACCAAGAATAAAGCAGCCACAGCCTGGAAATCAAGACCTCTTTGAATGAAAGCTGGGACCCCCAAAATCTAAGGCATATCTCTTAATTAGTCTCTTCTGCAAAATACAGGCAGCAAACGCTGTCTTAAGGCAGCTCTCGGGTTTTATTTGCTTGTTTGTTTGTCTGTTTGTTTCTGAGCAGCCAAAGCAAACTTCTCCAGGGACCTGTTTGATTCCTCTCTGCAGTGTGGGCTGGAATATTGATCCTGAAGAAGAGATGTATGTTTTGTGTATGCGTGTCTGTGAGTACACAACAAGCTTGTAGGAACACAGAAGAGATGAGACAGGCTCAGAACTGGCCAAACAGCCCCATCCCCTCCCCATGGCACGGCTGCTCCTCTCCCCAAGCTCAGAGAAGCTCATGCATGGCCACTGCCTCAAAACCCAGCTGTAATTTTCTGGCTAATGGAAGACGTATTGACAAAAGTTGACATTAAGTGGAACTAATTACACTGTAACTGCTAAATAACTAAGAAATAACTACCCTGTAATTTATGGTGCAGCACGGACTCTGTGCAGCAACTTTCAGAGCCGTTCTCTCTGCACGGGGCGCACTGATGCATACGCTGCAGTGTGATCCAGTCGATGTGAAACTGCCAGCTCTGCAAACACACTTTGCTATGATGAGAGCACACCGCCAGCCAGGCTTCCCACAACCCACCGCAGCCCTCTTCCAAAGCTGTGCAATAAATGACTGCTAAGATGCTCTTCCCAGACCATTAATTTTATCTCTGGTTTTCATTTAGAGTCCTAATCCCATCTGGGATGTCCTCCCTCTCTTCAAGGTGCATGCAGGAGCCCACGGCACCTCCTGCACCTCTGGACTGATGGCTTTCCATCAGGGGTACCAGGGACTGGGGTACATAAAAAGGCTGGTGTCCAGTCAGGTTTGCTACCTGTTGCAACTGTGGCAACCAACCTCTTTCCACTACTGAAATAACTAGTCAGAGAAGGCATTAACCATCCAGCTGGGAGCAGGGGAAGGCACGATTCACGTTTTCACAGGGAGGATGGGATACGCTGAGGGACAGGGGGAATCTCATCCATACATCACTGTCAAGCAGCAATATCAGCATCCAATTCAGACGATACATCTGAGTGTGCCTTGTTCCATCTGATCAAACTCAGGATTTCTAAGGGCTCATCATTAAAGTAGATGAGAAAACAGGCGTTCTGCCTCCAGAGAAATCTAGCAACTACACATTTGTTTATGTCTCAGATAGGACCAAATCAGAAAATATGTTTTTGAAATATTTCTCTTCAGAAGTTATGCCACCGCCTACTAAAATGCTTCATTTTGATACTACTGAAACGCAGTTTAGTACTTCAATACTGGATGGTATCAAAATATGTAACAGAATAAAATTAAGATTCTAATATAGAAGTGAAAACAAGTGGGAAATGGAGCAGGAAACAGCCGAAATAATAAAAAATTTAAAATCCATTTTGATTTCAAATTGATTCAATATTTTGCCTTTGAAACATCACTGGAATTAGAGAACTGCAATGAAGCATTCACATTTTACCTATTACCCAAAGAACAGCCTTTTCCCATGAGGAAAATGTTCCCAGACTAATTTGCAGCCAAATGCAAACAACAAAATTTTTAGACTGGAAACTCATCACTGCAGAAGTTGGGTACTCTGTGGTTCGGTTGTACAGCACCACACACAGCATCTCCAGGCACCACCTCAACAGAAAGCACAATCAAGCTGCTGGTCAGGGGGGTTGCTGATAAGTCCTAGGGGATGCTACACTGTGCATAAGAAAAAAAAATGGAAAATTTGAAGGCAATAAGAGAAGGGAGAGAAAAAAAAAAAAAAAAAAAAATCACCCTGTGTTGGAGCCAGGAAGACAGAAAAAAAGAGAGTGAGATTGCAAAGAGAGACAGGGAGAGGGGTGCAATTCGGCACCTGCTTCTGCCTGCTTCGTTCCACCTCCATTATCATGCACCAGAACAGCTCATTCTTCTTTTTTCCAGAAAGCGTAATAATGTTCCACAGGTGAAGGAGTTATCTCGGCTTTTCTCTTTTTCAGCAAAGCTAACACTCAGTACATGAAATAAAGGTTATCTTGAAAAATAGACGCTGCAGCTCGCATACAAAGGAGCCCTTTCCTGTGACAGGGAGTCTCTTCTGAAGGGGTCTGTTAGATTTCGTGCTTGGAAGAACCCCTGCCAGGTTTCCAAACTGGCTTTTGAGCTGGACCGGGGAGACTCTCCCCCCATGCCATGAAGAGCAGGTTTTCCCTGGGTAGATGGCAGGGATGGAAGAAAACACTGGTACAGCATCAGGGATGAGAACAAAATCCAGCTTTCACATCCCTCCCTAATCAGTGAGGTCAGGGATGCTCTGAGGAGCAAAGACACAACGTGCATGTAAAAGCACACAACACGGGGAAGGAAAAGGCAAATTTCATGGATTTCCATGTGTACTCTGCCCTTGAGAGGCCTCATCTGAAGTACTGTGTCCAGAGCTGGGGCCCACAATACAAGAAAGATGTGGGACTGTTGGAGAGGGTTCAGAGGAGGGCCACAAAGATGATCAGAGGGCTGGAACAGCTCCCTTACAAAGAGAGGCTGAGAGAGCTGGGCTTGTTCAGCCTGGAGAAGAGAAGGCTGCGGGGGAACCTCATTGCAGCCTTCCAGTACCTGAAGGGAGCAGAGAAACAGGAGGGGAATGAGCATGTTAAAAGGGCAGAGACTGGCAGGACAAGGGGGATGGATTAAAGATAAAGGAGGGTTTAAATTAGATATTAGGGGGAAGTTTTTTACAGAGAGAGCGGTGAGGTGCTAGAACGGGCTGCCCAGAGAGGTGGTGGATACCCCATCCCTGGGAGTGTTCAAGGCCAGGTTGGATGGGGCCAGGCCAACCAAGATCCAGGCCTGGGTGTTGGTGGCCCTGCCAGTGAGAGGGGGTTAGAACTCTACGATCCTTGGGGTCCCTTCCAACCCACACCATTCTATGTCGGTACGACTATGTACCTCCACCCACGCTGGGGGGAGCCGAGCATCCCACCCGTGCACTCTCCTCCTCCTCGGCTCTGCAGCACATGGTGCAGGGCAGGATGAGGATGGCGTGGGGCTTATGTCTTCTGCTGCTCCACACCCACGGCATCGGGCTCGGCAGGGCCACGACTGCGGTGGCTGGAGTCTGCTAGCTGTGACGGAAATAACAACATAATGCCTGTTTTGATAATCTGCTTTGCAGCTGAATCGGGGCGGTTTTTAAAACAAACCTTAAAAGGATCTCTGAAGAGAAGCAGCCCATTTAAATGACTAAATAAAAGGTCTGGCTGCAGTTTTTAATGAAAGACCTGTGTGAACTAATACACTTTGCTTTGTGCCCTGAAGCTCATTAAATAACGTGCTAAGCCATGCAAAGTGATCCACGGAACGCCGCACTGTGATTTTTCTCTTTAAGTGTCACCGTGCTGATCAGGAGTAAGGAGGACAGCTTCTGGGCAGCAGCGGCAGGGAGCTCAGGTGCTTATTTAATATTCAGCTGGAAGAGGTCTGGGCGTGTTCGGACCTCAGTTCCTTGCAACAGCCGCCTGTCACTTTGTATGTTCTCAGATACCTCCAGAAACCCTTACACAAGGGATGTATTTATTCTACTAGCAGTTCATGTCACTGTTATCAGTGCTTGGGTGAAATAATGAATTTTTATTTTCATTTAATTTTGGTTTTAAATAACTGACAATAATTTTACAAAGCTCCAGAAGTTCATCTTCCTTTCTTCACACCTTATCGTTGGAAGTTTCTGACTAGCTCCAATGCTTCCTAAAACCCTGGAAGTGCTGACATAGCACAGAGGGACATCACACACCTCAGGCTCAGTTTGTCAGCTCTGTCAGTCAAATATTCCCTTACTGTGAAGGGACTGGACACCAGTGTGGATGCTGGTGAAAAGCTGACGTTTCTGGACTAGAAAACAGGGTGCTCTCAAAATCCTTTCCACCCCTCCGAGGATCTCTTCCCATTGTCTGCAGTGAGCTGCAGTTCAAAGACTGTCAGAGCACATAAACATGACACAGTAACTGAGAACATCAAAGAGCATTATGTTTTCTATACATAAAGAGTGACAAGCTGCCTAACGCTTTATATTAAAAATTCAGGCAAAAAAACAATTCAAGAAAAAAATCAAAGCAAAGTCTCCAAGAGGGAGTCAGATGCCACATGTTTCTGTTACAGGCTCTTATCTTTTTTGCCTTGCAAAGTGGCCTTTAAACTCTGCTCCTAGAATATATATATAAACCCCATTTGCAGCAGTTACATCACTGCCTATAGAGGAAAAGTATATAAGGAGTGTAATAACTGGAGAGCCAGCTTCTGGAATGGAAACTCTTCCACCCCAGTAAATGAAGCTGGAGGAAACCCTTGGAGAGAGCAAACTCCGTCACCACACCCCACATCCATGATTGAATCCCCTAAAGCTGAGTCTGTGGACTTAGTTGTGGTGCTGTAAAGAGAACATTAAAAATAAAAAAAAAGAGGGGTGTAAGGACACGAGTCCCTCTATTCAGTAAAATAACTGAATAAAAGATACACAGATTCAATGGGAAGCAATGAAGCCAATCTGCTAGTAGAAGGTAGACCCATATTAAAAGAACAGAAGAGGAATAAAGCTGATTCTCTGCCACAGAAGGCCTTGGCATGAGCTGGGCACACTTTGAAAAATATTGGAAACATTAATTGAAAGATTTTGTTTCAAAGAAGTGAAAATCAGAGTGATTTGCAAATTCAGTGAGAAGTTTTGGCCCAAGAAAAGGGAGCAGAAAGGAGTTTGGAAATCTTTAATCATTTCAAAACTTTGTTAAAAGATTTTTTTTTAACTCTTTTATACTAAGCTTTTGTTTCACATCAGCATTTTCATTTAAAAAAATTCAGCTTAAAGGAAAAATAGGTGAAGAGGTTAAATAACTCTGAGAACTTCACTTCTTAAGCAAATATAGCACTCCAGATAAAGCATGGCTTTGGACTTTTCTTTAAATTGTTTCTTTTCCTTTCATTCTCCTTTCAAATCTATTTTCAAACTCTGAATTATTTGAAGTGGATTTTGTCCTTTAACACTTTTTTTAAGCTTCTTTTTCAAATATGCATTGGGAAAAAAAAAAAGGGTTCTTAACATAGCTTTAATCACTGGTAACTCCTGGAAAAATACATGGCACTAACTGATGGTTGGAGGGGTACCCAAAAGGGCTTCAATAAGACGCCATTAAGAAAATGCCCTAAGGGACTGGGCATGACTCAGGGACAAACTCCCACCTGAGATCCCACTGAAAACCGGTTCATCACACACCTCAATTTTCTACCTGCTCTGCACATCCTCCCTCCCAATCTCCTAAACACCAGCACAGATTTAAATACCACCTACTGCCTCTTTAGTAAAGAAATGAATCCCCAGGTAGCATTTCTGTGCACAAGGCAGCTACCTGGTGATGGCCTCAAGCCTTCTCCTATTGCAGCCTCTGCTCCTCCCTCCAAATCCAGCAGCGACAGCTTTTCTGGAGATTATTGAGTGTGCTCCATCCTTCCTGCCCTCTAAGCTGTGCCTAGAGAAATCAAACCCTGTGGGGACCTGCATGGGGCCGGCCAAAGCCTGTGCACAGAATACACCCAGCTAATCCAAACCAGAGGCGACTGGCCTGTGATTTGACTTGATTTGATTCTTTTTCTTTTTTTTTTTTTTTGGTTCTTCTGTGGGTGGTGTTCTTCTATCTGTTCCTATTTACAAGCTGGGGTTATTTGAAGTGGGTTATTTATTTATTTATGCGCTTCTATCATCACTACAACCAAATTGCAACCTTCAAGAAAACGTGTTAGTGAAGGGTGGCGGCGGGGGGGGGGAGGGAGGGGGAGCCAACAAATTGAAGTTAGAGAAAGGGGGCTACATCTTTATCAAAAGACAACATCAAATTAATTTCTCTCTGGTCTCAGGAACTCATGTAAAATTTATAGGCTGTTTGTTAATTTTCCTGTAGTGCCAGCAGCAGGGGTGTTTGTGATTCAGAGGGAAGGGATGGGAAGAAATGAGAGCCCAGGGGAAGGGGAGGGAGACTACAAGTGCCACAGCCTTGGATGAGCTGACCAGGGTCCATACATGAAGCGACCTTGCTCACGTGCCAAGCCTCGACGCCACACGAACGGGAAGGCAGCGGGATGAAGGGGTTTGGATGGGGGCCCGCTCGCTCCCTCTCCCCGGTGCAGCCTGGCTACTTTAAATTCCAGTGGTGTGCCCGGCTCTCTGTACAAGGCTGCCCTTTCAACACCAACACAATGACTTCTCTTACATAACCCAACAGGCAATTTAGCAGGTTCACAACCCAAAATAGAAGGCGAATTAGTTTTGGATTAACACACCTTCTTTCCCCTCTCCCCACCCTCCTCTGCCATCATCTTGCTCCGTTTCTTTGGTGGGCCCTGTAGCACCCCTGTGCCTCTTCCATCCCCTGGGCAAGACCAGGTAGGACAAGGGGCCATAGTCAAAGGGGGCTGGAAAAAAACCAGGGAGGTTTCCCTAGTGTTTTAATCGAGGTGAGAGCACATGGTCCCCACTGATGCTGTACAATGGCAGGGTCATTTAATGTCCTCAAAAGTCTCTTCTGCAATGGAAGACTTGCAGCTTTCAGGAGCTTTCCCGGCTTTGACAAGCCCTACATTTCTTCTGGGACCACCAGAGCTGGGGTGGGATCACCAGCTGCAACGCTCTGATGCCTGTGCCCTTCCTGCACCTTAGATCCTGGCAGAAATGCTTTCAGAAACACTGGGAGACTGTAAAGGATCCCAGTATAATCTTGAATGTCTCCTAACTTAGCAAAGGTTAGTAATTTCCCCAGCAATGCTTACAAGCTGAAGCTGAAGGCTACATGAACAGCAGATCACAAACAAACAGAAAGAGCTGCAGGAATCACGTGAATTTCAGTTTTGCCCCAAACTTTCCAGCTCTCACAGAGATGTAAAGCATCTGGTTCTTCATTTTAAAGACATGAGCTGGCAATACTGCAAAAATCCCCAGCTGAATGAGAAGCACTTTTTAAAAAGTGCTTCTAGCCTTGATTTAAAGACTTCAGCAGCCCACCACTTCCCTTGCTAGTTGGCCTAACATTTTAAGAGCCCTGCTAAGAAAACATGTGACTTATTCTTTCCTTTTATTTTTACCCTCCTCTTCCCAGTTTCAGAATGTGTAATCTCAGCCACCAGCCCAGGATGCTCACTGGAAACAAACATTCCCAGTCTCCTCTCCTGATTCCCAGGTTCCCATTTCCCTTCTAGCTAGAAAGCAGGTGTGCAAAACCCATCCTACAGATGTACTGGAAATGATCAAACCAACAGAAGATGGAGGTTAGATTAGATTGGATTAATAGAGAGAATAGATCAGTTCAAGAGATCATTTGTTGTTTCCCCCTGACTATTGATTTTACACCTACATCTAACAAGCTACTTTATCGTTAGACAGAAAGAAGGAATGGCCCCGCCTGGGATGTAGTGTGTCCCCTCCTGTCCCTCCTGCCAGGAGAGGACCGCAGTCATCCTCTCAGCAGCCCATGGCAGGGAGGAAGAGCATGCCTGCCAGCTAGGGGCAATTTCTTTCCTCTACAGCCCTGGAGATGAACGCTGTGCTTCATAAACACACTTCAAAGATGCCACACTATTAAAAATACATGGACATCATGTGGATCTAAGCTAAATACATATGGCCTTTGATTGCTTGGCATTTCCAATTCATACAGGAACATTACTGCCATGCATTATTGATGATCGGTAGCATTTCACTGTCTCAAACTAAGGACACCTCTTCCCCCCACCCCCTTCTCCCTTCCTTACATGCAGCACCCTTTGCTCAGAGACTGAACAGTTTAATTAAGCCATGATTAACTGTATATGTAATTCTGACTGTCACTGATTTAGTTCTAGAAAAGCTACCGCTGCGAGTTGAGCGTGGTGCTGCCAGAGCAGGGGCTCTGCTCGCAGGGTACCTCCCCCTCTGGGTCTGCCAGCCGCTTGCACTGTGCCAGGGCACATCTGTCCAGCTGTTGTTTCGCTGGCAGGCACTGTGGCACAGCCGGAGCCGCTTGTTGCATCGATGGTCCGTGGGGAGAGCAGGGGCAAGGCACACAGCAAATAATGAGGAAAGGGAGATATTTGTCCAGCTTAAAAAGGCTTGAGATGGTGGGGAGAGGTGGTCTGGGCCGGTGGTTTGGGCTAGGAGAGCAGCAAGGGAAGAACCCTCTGTGACTCAGCCCCATCGCCATCAGACACCTTCAGTTTTCCTGCACAAACACATCCCTGCTTCCCATTCTCCTCTGGAAAGCTCAGGCATCTTCCCTGTTCCCTCCCTGAAAATCCCAACCACTCATCGCTACTCTCCTCCCTGGCCAGAAGCACAGTTTGACCCTGCGTGTTGTGCACTACATGTCCCCCACGCACCGGTATGTCACACCCACAGCCAACACACCATCCCCACGCCTGTCCCCAGCTGCTTTGGGGAAATGCCACAGACAAACACTGGCGTCTCTCCGGCTGTCACTTTATTAGCAGTTCCTCAGTCTGACTCAGTCTCCCTCCCCATTTTATTCTTGTAATTAAAGAGGAATTCTCCAGAAACAAGAATTGGGGGGGAGGAGGAGAAGATTTGGAAAGAAAAAAGCAGAATCATTACAGCTGAGAAACAGCTCTTGAAACTTATTAGCTCATGACTCATCTCTCTGAAAGGAGCTAATACCTTAATTTCATATTTCTCTGCTCAAATGGAGACCAAAGCATAAACTGAAATGAAACTTTACACTAATGGCTTCTTAATTACACCCATCTAAAAGCAATTACCTGAGGTTTAACAGATACAAAGTTAGAGTTGATGCGGCCACGAGAAGGGAATTGTGCGGCAAGGTTGTCTGGGATGAGATGGGCTGTGGGGAGGTGTAACAGCAAGGTGCCGCGGCCGGGCTGCTGCTGCCTTCTCCTCGCTGCACTCTGATGCTGCAGATCAGCTCAGCTGTACTCTCCTGCAATCTCCCTGCGAGCACAGGCATGGCACCAGCCCCGTATCCACGAAAAGGGCTATTTCCTCAGGAATCCACGTGCTTTTACAGTACTGGAATAGAAATTTATATCATAAAAACTCCAGCACGGAGGACTTGGGAAATGAGATGCCAGCAACATGTGGGAGATGGTATAAGGTAAAGGCAAGTCTCTAGGAAACCAGACCTCCTGCATCCCCACTCCTGCCCGACAACCCTTCTTTCTGCCGCTTTCACACCTGCGGGAGGAGCATTATTCCCACCCATCTCACGCTGCATTTTAAGAACTTCTTAATACTCATTGAAGGTTTTGAAATTACCCACAAAAAGTCGCTACAGGAGATCAAGGTGGCAGCATTGCTGTTGTTATTAGGAGTATTATTACTACTACGGCAGGTAGATTTCAGCAATGTTTTGTTCACAGTTTAATGGTTTGGCACTAACAAAGAGACTTCAGCGAGGCAGTGGAGCCCAGGATGCTGCAGTAGCTGTGTAGGTTTCCTGTACAATGTCTGTGAGGAATTAGCTGCCAGGAACGGGATTGAGAATGGGCCATACACTGTGCTGAGAGCCACGTTAGCTGGGAAGTAATAACCATCGTGGAGGCGGATTTTAAATCCCAATACTCTCTAGAGCTTTAGTCTGAGCTGCAAGGAAACAAACTCCCCCTCCACATTCTATAGCCCAGAAGCCTCAGCTGGATTTAGCCACCTTCTTTCCCCTGGACAAAACCCAAGCAGGAGACATTCCTTTACCTCCAGAGCAGTGGGAGTGCAGACCTAAGTGGTGCATCCCATCTCACTGGTGGGGATACCTTTTCTCTAGTGTTTGACATCAAAAGCAAAATTATCTTCGCAGCAAGAAACAAAAGCTACATCTCCTCCTGCACTGGGGCTCTAGTCACCGTGGCATACAGGCTGTGCCCTTGTCCTTTTATTGTCTTGCTGCTCCTGAACACAAGTTTCACTGAGACCTGCAAAAATAAGTACTGCTGGACTTTGAGGCCAGGCAGGTTGGTGAGCTGGACACCTCTTTCTTTTCCTGGAGGAGCAAGCAAAATCTTCTCCTTTCTGGGATATCCAGGTAGGACCTTATCTTAGGAGGCAAAAGAGATTATTTGACTCTCATAAGAACCAGTCCTAACTGAAAACAGTCTTTGGTGTATCAGGAAGATGCTGCAATTATTAAACTACTGCCTAAAAAACACAGGGGAGTTGAAGGAGGAATGGCCACTGTTCACTGTCACGTAGCCCCCTTGGAGTAGTCCCTGTGCCTGCACAGACCCTTCAGACCATACAGAGACCCACCAACAACCGTAGGCAGCAAAGTCCCTGCCAAAGACTGGAGCACCCACATCGTTTTGCCAAGGCTTGCACTGTGCATCGCACCACTGAATGAGATAATACAATTATTGGATAATTAGAGTCATCAGAAAGCGTTCTGCAATGGCAGGCTTTTAATTGACTTCCCCATTAACGGTTAATGATCAGGCTCTGCCTCCTGCCAGAATGACCCCCCACTTCTCTTTCCCCCCAGGGACAAGTGGTTGACCTGAAAGGGAAAAAGCACAGCTGTCCAGAGTTGGTTCATGGCTCACAGATCCTTCCAATTTGGGTAGGGAAGCAACAAACTGCAACTAACAGAAGGGAAAGAGAAGGTTTCTCAAACTGGCTGTGGGGACAGGGAGGAAAATCCATCCTGAGCAGGCTCTGATTTAGCCAAGTTGGACGTTGCTTGTGGCCCTCTCTGTACCAGAGCAGCCCCTGCAAGAGGGCTGGTACAGCAGCACACGTAGCAGCAGATGCAGTTGCACAGTCCCATTCTTCTGCTGTCAGCCCAAAGCTCTCCCCGGCACTCACCCAGGATCCTGATGCTTTCCTCCCCTCTGGTCTGTTTAGTAAAGAAGTCCAGAGAACACGAATTCAATTTCACAGCTGCTTTCAGGGTGCCAAACACCTGGTGTTTCTTTGCACTGGAACTAAAGCTAAACATTTCCATCATATTTCACAAAACATAACAGGGCTGAAAGCTCTTGCTTTGGAAGAAGAGAGTTGAATTCTTTATTTTTTGCATTTCTCTCCAGTGAGGAATGAATTACTAGCCTCACAGCGACCATCACATACCCTTCTGTTGAAAAATTTCTTGAACCCACACACACTGCAATGCCTTGGTGTAACGGGATCTTCTCATGAGAAATATTTAACCCTCATGCTGAGCTCCCATTTGGGTACCAAGCACTTGGGGAAGAGGCAGAAGCTACTGTATCCAAGCACAAACCTTGCTTAGGATTTTCAGTGCCTTTGTGATCAATCAAATAAGGTTGGTTGTTGTTTTTTTCCAGCAGCAGTGGGAATAAAGCCAAGTTTCCTTTTCTTTCTGTAGCCCAGTAACCCAGGTTTCCCACCAGCAATTCCAAAAGACCCCAATTCCTCTTAGTTTTAAAGCACTGCTGGGGCAGGAGGCAGCAGGTTCATTAGCTAAATGGCATCCAGACAGAGCTGGTAACTGCTGAACTCATGCGTCAGTCAAGAGCAGCACCATTTTCAGGCTCTTTTCACTGCCAGCTTCGCAAAACAGGTTGGAATTTCATACCATTTCCTGTTCTACTGCATAAAATATGCTTGAAACTGCCTAATTTATGTAAAAGTTACTTGGGAAGGACTGACAGACGAAGAGACAGAGAACATGACTGTGGAAACTTGGTTTCCTTAGGAACCAATTTAAAAATAAACCAACTTTCTGCCAGGGATGTGATGCCATCCTCAAGAGTCCAGTGCTTTCTATATCTGCAATTGCAGCTTTTCCTTTGGTCTGAGGAAGATGTACTGTCCTCAGACTGTTTAAAACCAGGAATAATCTGAAGGAGCTGAGAGGTTCTTGGTTTGGATCAACTGATAAAACTCAACTGCTGAAATCTGCAGAGCCTGATTTATACAGGCTGAAGACCTGGCCAGAATTCTGTGTTTCTGGAAAAAAAGAGCAAGTGGCTAACAAGTATCTCCTGGTGGATTGATTCACCTTCATTTCGGGGCATTAGCTGGTAAATGGAATCCAGTTCAGATGGCTGTAAATGCAAATTTGAAACTTAAACTAAGAGGCTTTGTGGATGCTGGTTACTGTGAATCCCTGAAGTGAGCCTGTCCATAGGAACAGCCAGGATGAAGGCAATGCAGGGGTGCAGCCAGCTCTCTGAACTGGGATCTCAAGACACACTCAGTATGCATGATTAATCTAACTGTAAATCAGGTATATCAATGCTGTGCTGGCACTATAGGAGCACAAAACCCCCTTGAAGTCAGCAAAGAATCTTTGCAGTACCTCATGAGAACTAGGCTACATGTTTCTACCAGGTTCACTGCCACGGCCTTATTTTGTTGAGGACACCGTTACAACTCATCTGGGGACCTGGGGTGCACCCCAACAGTCTTGCACAAACAACTGGTGTTGGGATGTGAAAGAACATGAAAAACTGTCAGGATCTATTGGGGGTTTTTTATTTCTTTTTTCTTGCCAGACGGATAAAGACAGAAATAATCCCAATCTCTGTTCTTCCTATCTGCAGGTCAGCAGATGGATTAAGTGACCAGTAAAAGCAAGACATGCCAGTTGAGGAAAAAATAAAAGGGAGCAGTGACCAAACTCTGCCTCTCTAGCACATTATTTTACTGTCTAGACTGGTTTTCTGATGTTTTGTTGCTCTGTATGCCTAGAGGCCATACCAAAGCTGGGATCCCCATGTACAGGCTGCTTTGTTTAATGAGACAAAATCCTTTCCCCCAGGGACCCGTAATCAGAATAGGCAGGACAAACAAATGGAATAAAGTCGCTGTCTTCATCCTGCATGTACCAATGGAAACAGGACCCCAAAGAGATTAAGTGACCTGCCTGAGGCCACCCAGAAAACCTGTGGCGATGCCAAGGAAAACACACACATATTCTCTGAATCCTAATACCCAGATTTGTCTCAAAGACAGATAGTTCTCTCTATTTCCAGAAGAGTCCAGGGAGATCCCAGTTATGACACTGCTGCGACAGCGGCACTGCTTCATGGAGAAATCCAGCACATGCGATTCCTCCTTCCTTACAGAACCTAGATGATTTCCTACCTCCCTGGAGTAGGGGGAGATCCTTCCCTGAAGGCACTGGGAGGAGATAGTTAAAGGGTTGGGGGGAGAGGAGGGGGAAAAAAAAAAGTCACCAGCCTTTCTGAGGCTGGAATGTAAATAGTGTTTTGCAAAAGAGCCATTTATCAGTGGAATTATAGAATCTGTTTGAAGATTCCCCTGGAGGACGCACTAAAAAGATGGCTTGGATGGAACTTAACGAGAGGTTTCCTGCAACACGCCTGGGCTCCGTGTAGGCAGGAGCACTTTGCTGAGAATTAAATCCGCGTTGGAAATGTTAATAAATGCAGACACATGTTCTTGTTTGTAGGACGCGCTGTGCCTCCTTTATTTATTTCCTTCATTTTATTCTTTGGGATGTAGCTACAGTGCCAGCCCCTTTGCCTGACACATCCCTGGGGAAAAAGTTGCCATCTCTCTCATTGCCATCCCTCGGGCTGTTTTGCAGTCCTTTAAGCCTACTGTACTGCTGCCAAGCCTCTAGCCAGGAAGCACAAAGGTAACCGCGGGGGACTGGATGATTTCGTTTCTGGGCAGAAATCAGCTTTCATCAGGGGCTGAAACAAAGGAGGAGAGGTGTAGACTCAAGACTAGCCAAGGCCAAACTTTCATTCTAATCAAGGCTGCGGAAAGGATTCCCCATCTGCTCTGTTAGCACAGTGATGGAGGACAATGAGGACTGGTTTCCAAGCAGAGACGTCCACTTGGATTGAGTGTCCCTCTCCCATGGCCAGAGCCCCAGGTACATCCCAGGCAGAACAGCTGATCAGCTGTTTTTGCTGCCTGGACAGAGGATGCTCTCTAGCAGCTAAAAAAAAGTGAGTTTTCTTCCTCACTGGAACAAAACCTAAACACAGGCATCAGCTCTTCACCACCCTAATCAGTGCCACAGCCCACACCACCACCTCAGCCCATTTGTACCTTCAGACAAACCCTGTGAACTGCCTGAAGGACTGAAGCCAGCAGAAGAAGGTGGCTTGTCCCTCACAGCTGTTTGTAGGAGCTGAACAGATCCCCTTGCATTCATGCAAATATTATTATTTCCTTTTTTTTTTATTCTTTCTGGCAACTCCACTAGTAAAGAGTAGAAGATGGAGGTGCTAAAAGCTCCATAGGTCTCTGCTGAGATGCTCAGCTTCCTTGAAAAATCACATACTTCTATTTAAGATCCCAAATCAAGTATTCACATCAATCCCTCTGTTCTGTGGGGAATTTCAAGCCCAACTGAATCAGACATGCACTTAAAAGTAGTAAGATATAGCTTCTAAGAACCTTCACGCTTACCAGCACTGACAGTTGTTCCCTGCTCTCACCCCATACATCAGTGAACGGAGTAAAAGACTACAAAGGGCTCACCTTGCCCTCGCTGTGTAGTATTTTCAGTGTCAGCCTCCTAATCTGCCCCTCCTCTTCAACTGCCTTCCTTCATTTGACCAACCCCTTCCCTATCCATCCTGTATTAATCACCTTCCCTAGACAGTTAATCATCTCCCTTTCCTCCCTCCTAGCACAACCATAGTCCATCAGCATCCCCTTCCCCACAAATCAGGTTCAAAAGGTGTCTTGGGACAAACCCCCTCACAATCCTCCTGCAAATGGCATCACTGCTCTCGCTCTCTCTCAGGTTTCAACTCAAAGCAGATTTCCCCCCATCTCCCCATTTTTCTGCTCCACTTCTTTGGCCCTATTTAGTATAGAAGGACAAAATCAGTTAACCAGCACCCCCCCATCTGTCCAAGGGCAGTTCAGCCCAACAAAACCCAATGACTGAAACTCAGCCTTGAAACTAATCTCTTTTTTTCCAGTTCATATTATTCTCCCTTTCTGTAATTTAATTTACAACATAATTTCATATTCCTGCTCTAAAGCAGGATAACTTCTCTCTTTATATGTACATATATTTTTTTACCCTGCCAGGTTGGATTTGTGTCTGATTCTATTTTATTTTGTCGAACAAGGAAGCTGAAGTCACTTTGTTTCCTTGAATAGAGCAGGAGGATAAATCATTGCTGGAGAGGTGGCTGAGGCATCTTTCCAAACTGTGGATTCTTCCAAGGGAATGGAAGAGAAGTGTTTTAATGGGATACTTTGGCACCTGAGCCTGCATGAGGGACTGGCCTTTGAATGTTTGGAGTATAAGATCCATCGAAGTATATTACAGCACATTAACGAGTATTGATTTTATTGTTCCTTCTGGATCTGGGAGAAATATTTACAGGTGTATGAAACTGCCAAAGAGGTCAGAGACCTTTATTGCATTATTAACTAGGGGTTCTTTCCAATGAGATTCTGGTTCACAACCAGGAATCAGAGACTGCACAAAGAAAGAGCAGGAACAGTGATCCCATCTCCTAGGCAAGGGGTTTTGGGGCCCTTCCCAAATGCCTTTTCATTGCACTGTCCTGGTCTTACATAATCTGGATAAATGTTGCAAGAAAGAGCTGTGAAATTAGTTGGTGTGCCACAGGTGAAGAGTGACAAAAAAATGAACCCCACTCCACTCCTTTTCCCCCCTCCTCTTCAGTATCAGACAAGCCTCCAACTAAATGAAAGCTCCACTTTCACCATATACCACATTCTGCCTTTGCCTAAAGCTTTGTGATATCCATTTTCTGTTCAAAATTAATTTTAACACTCACCAGAAAAAAACCAAAAACCAAACCCTCAGCCCAAACCTAAAAGGAGAACTCTTCTCCCCATTTAAAAACCACAGAGAAGAATCACGATTTTTCCAAAGCAATCCAGTGCTTGGGAGGGTGGAATAATAAATAAATGTTCCCAAGTTAGCACTAGGAATTTTCTGAGAAGATTTTAGAGAGGAGAGGACAGAGTCCTTCAGCTTGCCCTTCTCCTAGCAGTCTGGGGACTTCCTGTCTTGCCTGAAAGTCTTTTTATTATGAAGAGATGATTCTTCTAGCAGAGGTCAGCGGTGACATCGTGGTGTGTGAGCATCCCTAAGCACCACTGGTACAAAACAGGTACTGTGGCTAAGAAGTCAAAATTCTTCTTTTCTCTTTGCTGCATGTAAAAGCCATGCCTACTGGTGAAAGCTACTACAAATGCATTTATAAACACACCTCACAGCCAGCAGTACCCCTTCTTCCATTCTGCAGAGGGAATCATCAAAACCATTTCATACAAGACAGTTGTGGCTACTACCAGCCCTTAGGAGAAAGGACAGTTGTGTCAGCAACTGAAGTATCCACTGCAGGGGATGTATTTTCTTTTCCTGTACCACAGACACTTCTTCTTTTATTGGACACTTTCCTTACAAACCCATAGTTTTAAGCATTATAAATTTTTCTTTTCATTCTGAACAAAGTTATTTACCACACCCTGGCTGCTCTAGTCCATTCTTAAAACATCAAATCCCCCTCACCCCCTTGTTAGCATGATAGTCAAAGGAAGAGCAGGTCCGGTCTGTTTCTCAATATTCAGACTATCTCTTGGCCATTTTTTTGCCTGGTCACAATAACACAGCTCCATTTCTGTCATCACATCACTTCTGACCTCTCTGTGTACAAGGTCTACAAGACCAGCTTTCCCACCAGAGTTTATTTGATGGACCCTGCCTCAGGTTCTTGCACCAAACTCAAAATGGGAGTTAACAGCATGCCAAATGGCTTCCATCTCTATTCCAGCACCTAGACAATTGATTCATCTCAGGCCAAGCCAGTGTGACAGGTATATCCATCCATACAAGGACATTTCCCAGGTAGGATGGGCTGCTAAATGAATGCACCAGATTGCAGCTGACACCCATAATGCTGATTTTCCCCTCTCCTTATAATCATAATGGGATCTCAGCAATAGAGATGGATTTGCTAATTTCCATCTCCTCTCACTTTCTCCTTTAATCACTGTCAGGCATAAATTAATTTCTGCTTAAAGAGCTTTCAGGTAGAGATTCTGTCATTGCATAGAGCACTTAGAGGTTGTAAATCAGGGTAATCCCAGAACATCTCCTTTCCAATCTGAGATTTCAGTGCATGTAAGTATGAGTCATCCAAGCAATGTCACAGCCCTACCTGGGGTAGGGGAGAAAGTGAAGACAGTTGAACTCTTAGCGTGGGACTGTCAAAAGCAGAGTGACAACTGCTACTAAGTCGTGATTTGAGTGTTGCTGCTTAAATTCCCTTCTCAGGCCTGTATTTATCCCAACTCTGCCAAACAACAAATCTAAGAGTAGCGTTGTACTTGTGCTCACTGAAAGTGGAGAGAGTGGACTGTGTAGTGGGCAGCTCAACCCTTATAAAAGCTGAATTACTGCTCAGAGGCCCCTGTCTGTCTTCATTGCCTCCGAGGCCTACGACTTCTCAAAGATGGTGGTTTCAGGGTGTTTAAGCATAGGCAGGGTGCACTGTACTGGAGATACAGGCTGGGTGAGAGAGGTACAACTGGTAACTAAACCAGAAGGAGTAAAATCATTAAGAAAATATATCATTTTTCTAAAAAATGCTAGTGAATAAATTATCTTTTCTTGTCATTAAAAATTCAGTGGAGATGAAACTGTGTGTGGTGATAATGAGCAAATGTTTATATTTGCAGAGAAGTGTAACTACATAGAGGGAAAGTTATTGATTTATCCACAGCTTTAACACATTTTGTGCAGCTACTTGGATGGATGTCTGTCCAGCTGGCTGCACAACTAGCAAAGGAAGAGTTGTCACATCCTGAAAAATGGGCACAAATCACTAAAAATTATTTCCTAAGGAAATTTAAACTATTTTTTAGGGTGCACTATAGAGTTATTTGTTTGAGGGAAGCAAATCTAAAGACAGCAATCTATGCCATTTTCTCCTACTCCCAAGTTTTCAAACAACAGAAAACATAGGGAAAAAAAACCCACAAACCTTTCCTCAATGTTTCACTTTGTCTAAGATTTACTTTTCACCAACAAAAACACTGACAGATTAAAAATTGCTTTCCATTTTTTCTAGTTTATCCTTTTTTTAGTTTATCCTCTTTTTTCTTTCCCCAATTCTCACCATAAGAGATTTGTCCACTTACTAGCAGGAGGCTGTGGGAGCGCAGAAGTGCCCAAGATGATTTCCCCCCACCCCACACCATACTCCACATGGCTCCTCCAGAAGGCCTGTTTTTTCCAACCCAGCTGTTCTTGGTTTTGTACTCTATGGGTTTCTAGACCTTCCCTTTCAGTAGGCCCTTTATCTTCTTTCCCCATCTTTTCCTTCTCCATTAGCACATCAAACCACCAAGGCTCCATTGCCCAGGCTGCCTTCATCTTGCAGGCTACCAGGAGGCCAGCTCAACTCCCAAGCCACATTCCAAGGCAAGCCCTCTCCTTTCCCCACCAGCATTGTCTTTAAGTGTTTTCAAACGATGCAGTTTCCAAGCTCCCAGGCAGCCAGTTGGCACTTTTTCAAATGAGCCACTGAATGGCAAATGCAGAGATACACTGGGATAAAATGAGCTCCTCTTATTGATTTTCCAAACCAATATGGCACTGACGCTGCCTCTTTGTGCCATTTCCCTCCTCTGCCAGGAGGCATTCACACCTCTTCCATCATTTTAATTAGACATTACACCTGACACAAATGCCAAGTTGATTAACCTTAAAGGAGCTGAATAGGTTCTCTGATCGTTAACACGGGCCCCTGACATGCTATAACTCATGCTAACATGTGCCGTTGCACAAACTCACAGCTTCTTCAGCTCACTCTCCAAAGCCACAATGCAACGTAATAACATCTACAGAGAGCTTTTTATGAGACTGTCTCACATAATAATGCTATAAAAGCAAGATTTAAAAGATGGATTGCCCTGGACTCCACAGACTTCACTTTTTAATGTTTACATAAATGCACCTTTCCTCCGGTGTTTTCAGATAACAGGCCTTCCCAAGTCATGGAAGTCAAGGCAACCATCAGCTTCCCCAGAAGTGGCTCTCAGCAGCAAGCTGAGTGCTCTGGGAGATTCTTCCACCGCTTCCCAGCTCCACCTCTGCTCAGATAGACGACAGGAGGCACAAGGCAGCATGCAAAGATTCATTTGTACAACTACAGCCCTCATGCGAGTTCCTAATCCACAGGAAGAGCCTCTGGTGTGAACAGAAGCCATCCAGCCTTAACATACCTTTGTTAGCCACAGACAAAAGGAGAAACGTTAAATTGTGATATATATGAGTGTTGTCAAAGTTTTCCTGCTCAGATGCAACTCCCTGGTCTGTGCAAAAACAGCTCCAACATGTCTTTGACCAGGATAGGCATAAATCAGACACTGCCTGGTGCAGCCCAAGTACAACTGAATCACTCAAACCATTATTGGCACAGATTGCATTTTGTGCCCAACAGCCTCGGAGGAGGAAAGCAGCCCAACATGCATCAGAACCAGGCTTCCTGGTTCAGCCACACCATTTGGTGGCACACAAAGGCTGACACTCAGTAATGGGTGTGACATCATCCAGGATTTTCCTGCCCTCATTCCAGTCAAATCAGATTCCACTTTTTGGAAGAGTAAGAGGAGAGGTGATCCTTCTCTGCCAGCAACTGAAGGAAGATGAATAAGAGATTGTGAATGTACCTACATACCTGTATTGGAGGGACAGAACAAGGTGTGTGGGGAAGAGAAAGAGGAAAAAAAGTGATTTGGTATGGCTTAATTGATCTGGGATGGAGAGATACTCCTCATGCAGCAGGCAACGTTCCACTGAGATTGAGAAATTACTGGAGATGTATAAATTCTGACGAGATGCCCCGGTGGTTAATCGGCAGCACTGATTTTGCTGTGCCTTCCTCTTTCACTTGTTTGTTTATCTTTGCCCTGCATTAAAACCTGTCAAGCCGGCAAACAAGACAATGTTTTTTGATTAGGCTGCTCAGCTGACAAAAAAACAGGGCTGGGAGAATTCCCACCTCCAGTTAAAGCAGAAAGAAGGTGTGTGATCCTACTAGGATACAGCTAAGGTACATCATTAGCAAAGGAACTTGTTGGATTGCTTGAAGAGGTCTATCACATTAGGTTGCCGCTGCCTTGAGCATCATCTTAAGTCCAGAGATCCCCATCCATACAGTTCACATAGGCTTACTTAGGAAGAGCTAGCTGTCCCTACTGTGAGCAGAAAGCACACAAGCCTGGATCTGATGCTTAAGTCCAGCCCTAACTCCACATCCTGCATACATACAGAGAGGGTAGTCCCAAAGCTGCATTTTGGAAATAGAACAGATTTGTTCATGCCTTTCAAAAAAACTGCTGACAATCCAAATCAGACATTAACAGGCAAGAAAAGCTTCTGCTACACACCCTGGGATGGTTAAGAATGAGACAGAGGCGATGCATCATCAGGATATCCTCTTTGTTACTCCACATGCTCCCCCTGGCATCCAAGCTGTCTCATTGGACCCCGTTGCACAAGACTCCACCTGCTAAGCAGTGGTGAGATGGACAGAAGATGACAGCCTTCTACTGATTTCACATTAATGGCTTCTTCAAGGTCTGTCCAGTTCTACCTCTCAGACAAGGCAGCAGTGAGACACCCATGTCCAGTCTGAAAAAGTCTGCTGCTACCTTGCATGGCAGCCCAGCTGAATGGAGGGAGAGGGTAGCCACAGCTGGCTGCTGAGCAGCTTTCCTCCAAATTCCTTCTCTGCACTGGCAAGGCAGATGTCTTGCCAGGTTGAGCCAGCACAAGTGGAAAACAGTGAACACAAACACATCTGTGGTGGTGTCAGACAGAGGAAGATGTCGGTGGTACAAGATGACAATATTGCTCAACCCTCTTTCCACTAGCAGTAATGGAGTTATGTTCTCAAACTGACATGCAGCCTGGAGGATAGCTCAGATACAGACACCAGGAGGGCTCACTTGTACTGCACCCACCTGCCTTATCACCAAGTCAGAGCCCCTCTGAGTGGGCCAGAGGTTGGGGGATGGATATGAATGTGCCCAAATGCTGGTGTTGCACAGGGGCAATGAGACAGACCTGTGATACCTGGAGGGGCAGGAGGGGTTGAGTAAGAGCCAGTCAACTTGCATCTGCCTGAGCCTCCATGTGTTGGCTAGTTGAGTGTGCAAACCCTGACTAGGAATCACATTCCAAAGGGCTCCTGATTACATCTTTTCACATGTAAGTGACCCCATGTCCTTTTTGCATGCCAAGTATTCTCCTTCGTGGAGAACAGCTCCATCTTTCTGTTCTCTCCTCCACTCAGCCTGCTACAGGAAGCCTCCTTCTTTCCCCTATTTGCATAAGTGATGATGCAGCCATCCCAATTATCGAGGGAATCCACTGCTCCCCCCTTCCAGCACCTCCCCCTAGCTGCTGCTCTTTCCCTGCTACGGGTTTTGCTGGCAGATGGAACTGGAGCCTCCTCAGCCCACTGGCTCTTCCTTGAAGAAGAAGAAAGTGACAACCCTGCAGGCAGCCAAAAGCGGCCGAGCCATGGCAGCATGACTAATCTGTCAGTCGGTAGCATCCCAAAGGCCAGCATCAAGGAGTTGTGCTCATACAGCCAGCTCTGCTGGGGGAAAAAGGGTGCTGGGTATGAGCCGGGGGCATTGTTACCCTCGTGTTGATCAAGGGTGCCCCACACATGCTTCTGAGCTGCAGAAGCTGCCTCTTACAGCTCTCCTTCTGCACTGCAGTCTAAGGATCAGGGAAAGCTAGCTCTGAAGCATCTAGTTGGGGGGGCAACTAGAAAGCCAGGGTATTAGCAAGCTCATACATATGGAAGGATGACCTTACCAGCTCCGCTCAGTGCTCGCTCTGCAAATCAGATATGATTTGCAATCAGCCATGGCCATGCTTTTCTCCATTTCACCCTCAAGTCCTGTCCTTACAGCACTGCTTACATATGTTTTTACCCATTTGGTTTTTTTTATTTATCTGTCCTACTTTTATCCCCATAACCTCAGCAAATTAGCAATTACTTGCAATGCCTCTTCTGCCAGATGCCTCTCACTGTGTTAGGGTTGGGCCTTTCACACAGAAGATGATGTATTTCATGGCACTCTTTGTTTGCCTATAACAAGTTTGATAACAGAGTCCAGACAACAATAACCACAGCCATAGCAGGGCCCATTTAGCACGGTCTGGTCTGTACATAGCTTGGGTTTTTTTTATATACATAGCATCAGATGGTCTACCCATGTGATCATCTTTTTCTGTATGCCTGGAAATGCTCCAAAGAGCTGATGAACCAATTGGGATTATAGACAAGAGTGAATTTAGTTATAGTCCCTGAGGGAAAACGAGCCCTGCATGGAAGGAAGTAGGACAGGGGAGATGAAAATAGCCTATTGGGAAAGCCAGCCAAAAACCTGCCAGTATACCAAGCAAAATGCAAGACAGCCTTCTCCCTTCCTCCAACCCCATGGACTCCAGCATCCCACAAGCCATCAGCTGAGCTGTCAGTACATAGTCAGCAATTCTAGGACACCCATTTTGAGACCCAGAGCTGCAAAGCACGAGAGCCAAATTTAGCGGCATGGGACAGAATGGGGGAGGATGGCAACCATGTCCATTCCACACAGTGCAAGGCTAAACTAAGCACCTCCTTCTGTGTCCTGGCCAAGAGTCTTTCCCACATTGGGCTCCTGGTTCTGCTCCAAAAGGACACCACAGCAGAGGTAGTCAACCACCCCCTCCTACAACCACCTTCTGCATATGGACTCTCCAGGGCATAGATCCAGGGTCGAACTGAATCTGATTAATACTTTACATCGCTAGAGATCTCACCCCTCATTCCTACTTCAGAGACCCAGATCTGTGCTCAGGTATCACCCTCTGTCCTGCCTTCTCATTAGATCAGGTTTAGCATTTTCTACTTGCTCGCTTCCTTCTCCCAGCCAGTCTCTCAGCTGGATCTGACGTGCCCCATCTGCAAATATCCCAGTCCAGCCTCTCCAGAGCAGACACACAAACATTCGCAGCCCCAGCCAGGGAAGAGGTAAAATCCCTCCTGCAGATGGATTCCACGAGAGCCTTTCTCCAGGCCCTTGTGCCACAAACACTAGCCAGATGGCCTCACCACAAGGTGTCCCACCACGTTTTGTAAGCAGCAGAGGTGCCAATTATCTCTTCCTTCCCAGCTCGAAAAGCCTCACTGTCCCCACCAAACATGAACTTTCAGTTGTCCTGCTTTCCACATTCCAGGTTGGCAATTAGAATCTGCAACCTCTGAGCTTCTCCACAAACTGATGAGCTGCTAAAAATACAGTCCCTGCAGGCACCCATTCAACTTCTATTTCTGTAATTTTTTATTATTTATTTTTTTACTTTTACTTTTTTTTTTAAAAATCAATTTGAGATGAACAAAGCACTTCAACAAAGGCAAGGAGAAAACGCTGTGATTGTGAAGATGGATTGCTGCCATTTACTTTGTTCATTTTAATTATACAAAGTCATCACTTAGCTGGGAGCCTCAGGATAGGAAAAGAGAGCACAAAGAAGTTACCATGTCCCACCTCTTCACTTCACTGTGCCGCATGTTAAAGTTCCCTCTGATATCCCAGGCAACAATTCCTAAGCTAGCACATCCATACCCTTAAATCCTTCCATATTTCATCAGTTACTCACCTGCTGTAGCCTCAGTCTGAAAGCCCCACAGGTCCCAGTCCTCCTTGTAAAAGCACAGCGGAGTCCTTGCTTTCCCCAAAGCAACACCACCATCACACCCTGCAAGAGGGCTGGACTTTATAAACTTCCCCCAACCAATCATCTCCTGTCACCTCCTAAACTGGCTCCAGCTGGGGCTGCAGTTGGAAACAATTAAGAAGCTTCAGGGCAATTAAGAAGTTCAGGGCAGAGAAGCGTTGAGTTGGTGTCTGGGCAGGAACCAGGGGTGCTTCCCACTTGTCTTTGCTGTCAACTCACTGCCAAATGAGACGAGGGACATTGCTGTACTGCATGCCTGTTGGCAGGCAAATAATGAGTTAATTCCTCTGCCTTCACCATCTTTGCCCAAGGTTTCAGTCCCATCTTTGCCTTTCTAGAAGTTTCGACTTTCTCAAAGGTTTGATTTGATCTCATCCTGGCAGATCACCCTAATTGTCAATCAAGGGCTATTTGTAAACACTTACTGACTATTGCTGTGAGTTTGCAGCTTATTTACTGAGTGGTCTTGGTTTTTACTCAGAGATTTCTCTGCCCATTATCCAAGGCTTCGATGGTTTTGTGTTTAGATATTCTCTCACACCAATTGCCACCTTGTTCTTTGTTGTCAAACAAAGACTTTTCTCCCTCGCAGTTTTATCTCTCCTAAACTGTTGCCTTTCTTGTTTAACCAGAGGGTTTGCAGGCATTAACCATGTGTCCTTTCCCTCTAAAGCCCCTGGGTTGCATTTCCATTTGCTCTGCTGCTTCTGGCATCACTGCTAGCTTTTTCACAGCCAGGATCAGGTCCTGACACTATTTTACAGATGCCTTTCTAATATTTTATATATACTCTCCAATTTTTGATAATTAGTGACATTGCCTAACCTTCAATATTTGCAGGCTTCATCTCTTAATTCGAAGTTTGTTCCCACATTCCCTTATTACCCTCTTTCATTTTGGATTGTGTTCAATGGATAAGACTTTCACAGGCAGCATGCTGCTACTGCCGTTGTGGCTGTTGGTGGTTGTTGCTATTTGCCTTCAAATATTTACAGCATTTCTTCCAAGATTTATTTCTATTCCTCCTCAATCTCACTTAATAAGATTTCGCATTGACCTTCATGAATAAAGTTTGGGGTGTTTTTGTAATTACTGTGCTAATTTTTCATTCTTTTTTCCATGCACAGGTAGAATCAGCTTTGGATGGGAGCAGGAAATTCCTGTTTCTAAGAGAGCTCTTGCAATTTTGTTTCAAAGGAGATTTGATTCCTGAAGGTATGCCAAATTTTTGAAACTCTTCACAAAATGACTTCACTAGAGCAAGTTTTTAAACAATCAAAGTGATTTGTTTGGAAAACATTGAAAGTAAATTGACCTTGGAAGTGGATTGAAACATAAAAATTGTCATTATCGTGAAAGTTGATACACTTGGTCATTAAAAATAATAGCAAGAGCAATAGAGCTCTAAATTTTAAAATAATGCTGTTAAGAATGAAGGTTGTAGAGAAGATGTGAATGTGACAAGATCTTGCAGGCTGGTGCTGCAGAAAGGAGTGTCAATCCCCCTTCGTAGCTCTAACCCCATCCTTTGCTCAGCCTTGCTCCCCAGATATCTCCAATACCTGGAGACATCCTGTCTGCATATATCACAGAGTCACAGCATGTCAGGAGTTGGAATCAACCTCGAAAGCTCATCTAGTCCAACCCCCTGCCAGAGCAGGATCACCCGGACTCAATCACACAGGAACACATACAAGCAGGTTTGAATGTCTCCAGAGAAGGAGACTCCCCAACCTCTCTGGGCAGCCTGTCCCAGCGCTCTGCCACCCTCACAGTAAAGAATTTCTCCCTATGTTCACATGGAACTTCCTATGCTCCAGCTCACACCCGCTGCCCCTTGTCCTATCACTGCCATCACTGAGAAGAGCCTGGCTCCATCCTTATGATTCTCACCCTTTACATATTTATAGACATTGATGAGGTCCCCCCTCAGTCTCCTCCAAGCTAAAGAGGCCCAGCTCCCCCAGCCTCTCCCTTCATCTTTGTGGCCCTGCGCTGGACTCTTTCCTATGTCCTTCTTGAACTGAGGGGCCCAGAACTGGACACAACATTCCAGGTGGGGTCTCACCAGATGCCCCCACTTTTCATCTGAATGACTCCTCTGAACCTCTATGGTCTGAAGCCATCAGGTACTAGGGAACAGTGGAAAGAAATTACCCCCATTAAAGGGCATGGGAATGTTTTTATCCAGGGAGCAGGGCAGCCTGGTGAAAGCAAGGTTGCTTCCCTTTGAAAACCCAGAAGAGTGCCACAGTGTTCACCTGTCTGTGGTCCTGCAATATTACTTTGCAACTATTTGATGAAAAGGAGTTTCCTTGTCTGGCACAGATAAGATATTGGGGACCTTTACCTAAAAAAAATAATCCATGAACATAACAGTTGTAGAACTGGAAGGCTATCTTTCATATCACAGATATGGGAAAAGCTCTTTGTGGCAAGCAACCAAAAATGACTGAAAGGAGGCATTATGGACCATTCATTCAGATACTCTGTATGATGGGACCACAGACAAGCACATCTATCCCAGCTTTCAGAAAACAAGTGACTGTGTATCCAATAAAACCCCACACTTACTTAGGTGTGGGCGTGCTCCTCCCTACTTCAAAGCCATCAGATAAAGTGTTTACAACAGCTTGTTATCCTGGTGATTCTTCAGCCCGCTGCCCAGCCAGCAGAAAGAACAAGTTAAAAGTTACGACCGACAAGAGAGAATGGCAGCAGCAGCATGGTCAGCAGCTCAGTGCACAAGACTTCAGACTTCAAGAGACTGATGGGAGGCTGAGCCAGCTTTGGCAGCCTGCTTTTAGCTCTTTGTGCCTCAGTTTCCCTACCTGCAACAAGAAGAATACCACTGAACTCCAATGTGAAACGCTTTGAGAATCCCATTTCCCAGGACTGTCCCACGACACTTTCTCAGGCTATGCATAATTTGGGACTTTGTCCTTCCCCTACTGTTTTTTAGAGTTAGCAGCAGCACTTTGTGTTGTTTCCCATCACTCAGAGCTAGTATTAACACCTCTCTGGAGGCGTAAGTGTATCTACATGCACCTAATTAGACTGAAAAACCTACTAGCAAGGATGCAACTCTTGCAGAATATTTTAGGAGTGAGGCTGGTGCCAGGAACTTTTTTGGACTCAACAAGCACACCTGATATCAGAATTAGGAAAGAGCAGACAGAGGATTTTTGCCTTACAGAAGATGATCAGGCGAATTTGGGAACGAGGAACCCTACACACAAGGACTCAGCCCAACTGCCCCGGAGCAGCAGAGCCAGCCTGGTCTGGCCCAGCTCTGGCAAGGGACTGGGCAGGGTCTCTGGCATTTTATGGCTGTGAGCAGCCTGCTGTCACAGTCTGTCTCTGCTTTGCTCACACCTAGAGCTGGATCTGTTAGGAACGTCCATCCTAAAGGAGTCACATGCACTCCGTGACTCCCAAAGCTGCTCATGACTTTCAGCAACCCGGCCAGGTTTCCCTTTGCTTTGCTGACCTCTGTAAGTCAGGGGCAGGTGGTCGAGCCTCGTATATTTTGGGGCGGGGGGAAGACTCAGAGCTGGGTCTGCACCTTTTTCACAGAGTATCCCTTTTGGGAACCCCATGTCTGCTCTTAGGTCTGTTGAACGAGCAAGCACGGGGACAGAGCAGGAGCAAGGCAGTGAGACTGGGCTGCTGGAAGGGATCCAGCCTCACCTAAGGACTCTCTGTCCCTTGCCCACAGCTTCTCCACCCCTTTTCTTGCATTCTACTCCACGCACTCCATCCATGCAGGGCCAAGCATCAGAGGTGAGGAACAGGTCTTCAGGGGGAAAATAATTTGGGTGGGAAGTATAGAAAGTGACTGTGGTGACCCCCTTTTCCCGTGGCCATCCACCAAAGTGACGTGGGTCTGTCACGAAACGGGCAGATGAGCGATGCTGTGTGGATGGCCGAATGCTCCCCTCTCCCTCCCACACATCACAGCTGCACATACCGACTAGCAGGGATCTCACAGGCCAGGGTTCTTGAAAGGGAGGTTACGTGGAGGAAAATGACATCTGTAAGTGAAGAGCAGCACTTCATTGCTTTTCAATCCTTCTGCTGATGCCAGTTCACAGCCTGCAGCGGACTCCAGAATACACCTAAAAATAAAACAACACCTGGGCCCTCTGCTGCTGGAGAGAACAGCCATAGTCTGCAATCAGCAGCGTTTTTGGAAATGCTTTGAGTGCAAGGGAGGAGGCAGAGGGTCAGCCCTCAGGTTTGGACACTGATTGCAAACACGGGCAAGATCTCCTGTGGGGCATGTTTCCCTGCTGCTCTAGTCAACACATTGTCATTCCGGAGAGCATCTTTGCTCGATCATAATCATACACAGACACAGAGGAGGGAAGTAATGTTAATGCATTTTCTGAGCCCACCAGCATGGAAAGCATGCCTGGGAAGATGGGGGTCTTCTCTTAACGGGCAGGGCATTTTTGGTGGCTTCTGGATGTGGCTTCTGTGAGAGCAAGGAGATACGAACAGCAAAACAATGACTATTTGCTGACATGCAGGCAGGATGGGATACATCTCTAATCCCCTGGGAGAGAGGGATGACCGGTATATGGGCTCTGTATTTGATTGATACCTTAGACAAGTGACTCCCAAACCTGGGGTCACGATGCTCACGGTTGCTGTAAGGCTGCACGACAGGAGGACATTCAGTGTTGTCATGCTTGACCAGGCATATCACAACTCAGAGGCAGGAAGGAGGTTGAAAAATCTTGCTTTTAGCAAAAACATCAGCATTAGCAAGGACTTAGTGTTCGTGGGGATGAGTGACAGAGAAAGGAAAATCAGGGAGACTCTTTATATTGAACAACTTCTCCATGGCACTGGAGACAAGCATAACATTCTCAAATAAAGGAAAACATGCAGATAGAAAACAAATACTATTCATCAGCTACAGGCTGGCCCAGTTGGGTCACTGGATGCACGACCCGTGTCTCAGTTGCATAAACTGGCCATGGTCCTGGTGCCAAACATGACTATGTTGGGACAGCATAAGGGAGCTATGTCTTCCACTTGAACTTCTAGTGCGTTATCCATCCTTGAACATGCAGAGAACATCACCATGTCTCCAATGGGTTTCAGAGACTTTTTGTTTCCAGAACAGTTTGGGTCAGAAGAAAATTTTAATAGAAGGTGACAGATCTATCTGAAATCTATAAGATATATTTATTTTGACCTCCAGTGGAGCTCTGTGTATGCTGAAGCAAAAACGGTGCCCGTGACATTTATACTGGGAAAACTCAATTCTTGGAAACCCAGCTTCATCCAAGCATTGACACACCAGGTTGATCAGCTACCTAGAAACTGCTAGACAGAGACCCTGTCTGAGGCTATATTTTTCACAAGTGAGTGTGAAATCAGGTTTCCAAGACCTCTGAGATACTGTTTGCAAAAATGTCCATGCGAAAGGGAATAAAACATTTTTGTCTCAAAAGATCACAGGATAATGGCAAGAAGAGAAGCAAAAAGGTTGTCTGATCTGCTACTGCAATTCTGATAAAAAATTCACTACTGGGTGATTCAGAAGAAGGTTTAACATACCTGCTCATCAGCTCAGATCTAACACATTTAATTGTGCTCTTCTTCCCATGGGAGGTCATTTTTGCCTAACCCTGCCTGATAATTAGATTATGTTGTAGAGATTTAGTCATTATAAATTTCATCCTGTATCATGTTTTGTCTGGACAAAGCTCTCAATGAGGTTGCAAATGCTTTGATTCCTCCTAAATTATTCATTTTGGTAACATCCTGTAATTCCACAGGTTCAGTTCATCAGACACGTGGAAGGTTTTCCCATGCTGTCTATGCTCTGTCACCTCCCTTGCCTTCCACCATGTGATAGAATACCAGGTCTTTTGGGCTGGATTTCTCAAAAATAGGAGTACTGTTATGGGCTAAGATCATCCCTTTCATAGTACCATCTACCATTATGGGCTTCTGTTTGCAGAGCAAACATCCTAGGGAGAAAAATCCAGGGAGCTCATTCTCTGTATATACTGGGCTGTTCATTTTAGCTGGAAAACAGGTGAAAAAAGTAGCAAAGAAGCTCAGATACAAGGTAGAATATGATGGCACCATGGAAGCCAGGGTGAAAGGATGGACCTTATAGTGAGAGTCAGGAGGACAGAGTCAGGCTTTTCTCAGCAACAGGACAAGGGGCAGTGGGTGCAAGCTGGAGCAGAGGAAGTTCCACAGGAACATAAGGAGAAACTTTTTCCTTGTGTGGGTCATAGAGCCCTGGGACAGGCTGCCCAGAGAGGCTTGGGAGTCTCCTTCTCTGGAGACATTCAAACCTGCCTGGATGTGTTCCTGTATGATTTAGTCTGGGTGATCCTGCTTTGGCAGGGGGTTGGACTAGATGATCTTCTGAGGTCCCTTCTAACCCAAAAGTTCTGTGATTCTGTGATTATCTCCTCAGGTACAGTGAGAAACCTGTTGGTCACACACTGGTTTGCCAGGCAGTATTTAACTTGATTTCAGCTAACATGCAGCAATATTTCTAGTAATTAGCTGTCAAGAGAGCATGGGAACAGACAGGAAGATGGACAGGAGGGAGGAGGATGAGGGTGGGGGAAAGAAGCATGAGAAGGAGGCCCACTCAATGGTGAACCCTGGGCTAAACTCCCTCCCATGCACTCCCAGAGCAACCTGCACACCCATGGGCATGGAACCACACCAGCACATTCCATCTCCATCTGCTTGCCGGCCCATAATTCCATGCCTTGGAGATCCTCCAACATGCCTCAGAAGAAGGCTGGGAACAGCGGATGGTGCAGCCCTTCAGCTCTGGGCAGGAATGACTCTGACACACAGCATGGGAAAGCCTGGAGGGTGCTCAAAACCTCATGAAGGGAATCAATGCCATGATGACCACCTGCAAGAAAAGATGTGCTTAATCTGGTTCCCTCTCCCACATACCCCTGACTCAACACCCTTCCAGAAGCACTGCACCCCCATAGTAGCTTTCACTGTATGTGCCTCTATCTCAGCCTCTCTCCAGCCCATGCTTCAGGCTCAACTGCTTCATCTGTGCCTTGGCTTTCCCTCCACCGTCCCTGGCAAATGCCTCTGGAGCTCAGCCATGCCACAACATCCTCCATCCTCTCTGCTTCCCAAAGACCACTCTGGGCTCCAGTACTGCAGACCCAACTGACATCCCTGCTGCCTCTGGACTTTCAAAGTAAATCCAGACTCTACTCCCTGACGTGTCCCTGTCAAAACCCCGCTCTGGAACAGACAGTGACTGCTTTCACCATTAGCTACCTCCCTGCTACACGCTTTCCTCCTCTCTTCATTTCCTCCTCCCCTCGGGATATTGATGCTGGCTGAAGTTTCCCATTAAACCAGCCACTCTTGTAGAAAGGGGAGCTGACATGATTAATGCCATTCGGTGGGGAAGGCAGCGAGTGCAGCCAGAGAACGAGGAGACAGGCAAATTCCCATCAGCCAGTCATTAGCATTTGCCCCAAAGAGGCAGCAGGCACAGGATGGACACAGTTTTTCCAACTCTGCAATGTGCTGGACTCAAACTTTTGAGGTGTAAGAGGGAAGAGAAGCTACCTTATATCTGTTAAATTGTACCTGAACTGTGCTGTCTTGGCCCCAGGTACAGAGGAAGAAGTGACCCTGTCCCGGTGCAGAATACACAATTCAAACTTCAGGTTGGTCTTAAGGGAGGTCAGATTTATTTCCCATATTTTGAATTTTTAGCTGCTGTGTGTTTTGTCTCTCTCCTCATCCTGTTACTTCTTTCTCTCTCCCCCATTTCTCTCTGCCATTCCCGAGAAGTCCCCATGAGTAGCTCTGCTGACAAGCATGGTTCCCTGTGATTTTTGTCACCAATCCAGAAAACCCCAGAGAGGGGATCACCTTCTCCTGACACCACACTATCCCCACCTGCAAAGCTCAGGAAAAAGGAGATGGATGGTAGCTCCTAGCTAACACTCAGCTGAGTAAGGTTCCCTTTATACTCAATGGAGAGGAAAAAAAAAAATCATCTCTCCACATGATCATTAAAATCAGGAATTTGGCTTATGTGAGCTGGAGGAGCCTGCTTCCCTTCACTGACTAGCAGAGGCGGCTATGGTGATTAACTTCTGGCCTTTGCAAACTCCCACCACCACAAAAGTGATCAAGCTCCTATACCTTCCCATAATAGTTTTTTTTCTAATCACCCTCACTATTTAAATAAGCAAATCAATGAATAAGTAACTAAAAAAAGGAAATCATCTAGTTTTTAAATTTAATTAGTTGCCTTCAGCATCCAGACATTGATTCTCCTTATCCCTCTTCCAGACTGAAAGGTCTTTCAGTATGTCATACCTCCTCCTCCTCCTGCAGGTCCCTATAAAGGACTTCAGTAGTTTCCAAGTCCCTTTTCCTTCCTCAGTTGGTGGGTTTACAATACTTTGCAAATCATTCATGAAAAATACTGAAAAGGGCAGTTCTGGTACTGATCCCTGTGCAAGCCCCTAGAAATGGGGTTTTGTTTTGTTTGTTCCTTTTTCCAGGTTAGCCAATATCTTTAAGCCCAGCAGTTATCCAGTATCAGGTGTGTGAGTGTTCTTAATCCATAATCAAATTAGCACCACCGTGTGCTGGGGGGATGGGAACAACTTAAATGTCAATCCATTATGTTCAACAACACTTTCATCAAACAAAACTGCAGCCAAGGCCAGGTTAGACTGGGCTTCAGGCAACTTGGGCTAGGGGATGGTGTTATTCCATAATAGCCTCCTAGTATTTTTTTAAAAATAGTATTACTATGCAACACACATAATTACTTACCATGCTGTAAGGTTTATTAGCAACTAAAGTCAGCAGACCAAGAGGAAGTTCTGCTAATTCTACAAAGGGTTGTGGTGCAAGGTTTCCGTTTCAATCGTGAATTTTCATACGTCATTCTTATCCATGGATATAGAGTTTCCATTGGTCTCTTCCTTTACATGAGATCAAGGCTTGGATTCCAGCCAGATGTCTTCTTATTTCATATGAATTTGTGGTGGTTTGGGTTTTGGCTATCTAAAAACTCCTCTTACAGAATCCCCAATTTGCAATCAGCATTTTCTCTGCCTGTGCTTTCTTTTCTAATCAATTTTGCTTGTAATTTTTTTTCAACTTTTGAAAATTAATGCTTTTATGAGAGAGCAAATGTACTTATTACTAGTTGTGATCCTCTGTTTGCCCATACTGAATTTCTCAACTATGCAAACATCTGGTAAGTAAAGAATAGAGAAAATTGTCCAGAAAGTTCTTACATCACATTAAACAAAAATTCCAAATCAAACCAAAAAAACACCCCAAACCAAACAAAAGTCATGTAAAAAAGCAATTCCTTAGTAAAGGGATTTTGAAACAGAGGAAAATTTGAGGCCATGCCTTCAGAAGCAAGTGAGAAAAGAAGGACAGGCACCAAACTGTCAGAGCTCACTACCATGAGAAATATCTTCCACATAACTCATGCTGGTGCTGCAGCTTCAACACTGAGTGGGTTTTCAGGATCACCTTACAAAAATCATAGTCACAGAATCATCTGGGTCAAAAGGGACCTCAGAATTTCATCCCTGCTGAAAGAAAAGTGAATATTGAATTCAGACCAGGCTGCTGAATTCAGACCTGCTGTTGTGCCCAGTCAGGTCTGTAAGCATCCCAGCAGGCATCCAAAAACAGAGATTAATGGATGGATGGAGGAGAGTTGGATGGCAGCGTCAGAGCCCAGAAGTCAGTCAAGGCTGAGAGAAGTTCATCGGTTAACCCAGAGAGCAGAAGGAAGCTGTCCCTGCTTTGGGAGCACATATGAAGTAGGTCCTGACTTGGGGCACAGATGTAGACAAGGTCTCAATGTCCTTGCAAACTCCTTTTCTTATGACTTGATGAACACCACTGAAGCTGCTATCAGCTTCCAGTCTATCCCTAACCCTTCTATTTATCTTGATTCCACATAATAGTTCCTTTTCCAGAAGAGTTACAAGAAGTGTCATATATGACATGTTGGAAAATGGCATTTTTAAAAGTTATTCTAACTTCATCATAGATGTTTCAGGAGATAGGCTTCACACAGGAAGACCTCTTGTGCCTCTTCCCCACATACAAACACAGCGTAGGCTTCACATGAACAGTGCTTATGGAGAAACCCTTGCTGCTCTCCAGACCATATCCAAGCTTTGCTGAAGGTTTGCTGAAATGCTTTGTCTGGTCTTGGTTACTGAGGCTGTAGTGATATCTCTCCACCAAAATCTATGCACTCATTTTGCTGCTTTAATTAAAAGCTAGTCTGTCCTGGCTCTTTGCAGGCAACAGAGAGAAACATGGACTTGCCACTGCCTATGCATGGTTCTAGGGGAGACTAATTGTTTTAATTAGACTTTTTATTAGTATCTGAAGTTAGGCAGCTTGAGTATTTCTCCCCCGATCTAAGTGCGTGCCAGAAGCCTGGTTTCTGTGTTATCAATTACACTGAAGTCTGTATCCTTTCAGTTCCACCTCTCCTGTTTTTACCTGTAGCTTTTTCTCTACATTATGTGATTTGGCCGCTGGATTTCAGGTACCCCAGTTAAAGATTCTCTTTACTCTCTGAACTTTCACTTCTTGCTTGTTAGCCAGCATGAGAACCTAGTTAATCAACGAAGCAATTTCTGATAGCTCCTCCAGACTGAAACACTTGCACTGTGCCGTACATACGGGTGCTTCCCAACTAATTTGAGCTGGAGCAACGGCCTTGCTCTCCTCCCTCTCAGCTCCTCCACTTTCTTCTCCTTTTAAGCACACCCTAAGCTGACATTTGGTCTACTTTGGCAAGAGACTGAAGTTCCCTCAGCTGTGAAGGATGAAGCTCAGTGTCCATTCTTCGTGTTCCTCTTTTCTTTATGCAAATTACCTTTGTCTGGATCAGGAAGTGGCCTGACAGACACTGGAATCAGCCACGGAGATGAAAAGAGATCGTTATCAGATCTATGCTCCTGACTTAGATAAATAAGCATTGGACATGATTCTCCACTCATTAAAGTGTCTTCCTCAGGAGATGGTTGACAGTTCATTAAATAAGATGAAATGTTATTATTTAAACTCACGACTGATCAGACTGGGTGGAAACTTAGCCTACTGTATTCATAATTTCCTGCATTGACAAGCAAGTTCTAGAAAATATTCCTCTGAAGTGGCTGACCCACATAGAAATTAAGATCCTGCTGTCACTGGTAACAGGGTAAGTCCTGTCATTTCAACAGTGCAGCTCTGTGCTTGGGGATTTCAAATAATTACCCCCCCCCACTACCAAAGACAATTGGTACCACAGCTCCCAGCGCAGCTTTTGCAGTCCATCTTTGCTGAGCTAAGCTAGACCCAAGGCCCAAGCTCCACTTTCTCCATCCACATGATCCCATCTTCCAGGCACGTTGCCCCTTCCTCCCATGCCCATTCTGTGACCCATTGCAGTCTGTGTGATCTGCCCTCTGGCCTGTCCACAAAGCAGGACTCAACAGTAACAGGCAACACCATAAACTCCAACCCAAAATGACCATCCCTATTTATCCTTCTTCATTTTATACCCCAAATCCAGCTTTTTAACTTCCTATCCGAAGAGGCCCTGTATCTGATGCAGGGTCATTCATCTCTGGGACAAGTGTCTCTTGATCAGCAGTTATCCAATTCACAATAGGCATGTAATGCAACCTGAACTCAGTGGGCTCAAGAGGGAATTCAGTGTGAGACCAAGGAAAGCACCTTCCAAAGCTCCTTAGTGCACACAGAGTAAACGTTACAAGCTGCTATAGCTTTACAGCAGAAACACCAGCTCCAAGCACAGGGATGATGTAAGCTCAAGAGGACCACCGCTAGAAAATAACCCCTCTGTACCACCCCCAGCACCTGCAGGGAGGTGTGAGCAGTTCTGACCACATTTTGACAGTAAAAAAATAAAAATTAAAAAAAAATATAATGAATTCATGCCCAAGAAACTTTACAGAGAAAGTCCATTAATGCCTCCTAAACCCCCTGCAACATGCAAGGGTTATACAATCTCCCCCCACCCAAACACAAAGAGCAAATACCTACTTTCATGAAGAGTGACCTTTACATTGCACTCGGAGAATGAGAGAACAAGGCAAGAATAGAGGCAGATCTTTTTGAAAGGGGATCTACACAATGCGTGCATTGACTCTCAAGGTTGGTGTTGGACTGAGCCCAGAGAGGGTACTTGTCTCTACAGACAGCAGAGCTCTTCAGAAAAGGTGTACTGCCTTGAAAACAGAGGTGCACTGACAACACGGCTCAGTGACAGCAGAAGAGCTGCCTGGGAACTTTTCAATAAGCCTATTATTCTTTGGAAAAGTCCATTTCTTTGAAATCAGAACTGTTTGCAGGAAAGGGTCAGTTTTAATAAATCCTCTTTTCTTTTTTTTTTTCTTTTTTTAAAGCAAAGTCACAGTCATTTTTAAGTTTTACTCTTAGGTTTTTTCCTTCTTTTTTTCCCTCCCCTCCCCCGGATTGAAATGTGTTTTCTTACAGCTTTTCCACTGATTAAAACTGAGCTAAAATACCAACATGACCAAAAAGAACAGGACACTAGAAAACTACACAGAAATATTTCTATTGCCCTCATCAGAACGCAGTTTTGCAAAAAACTTAAGACTTTCAAGTTTCTGTCTAGATATTTTCCCTGGAACAAGACAACCTGTTTTGTGCAGCTCAGCATCATGCTGTTTCTTGTAGTAATTTTGCAGGACATGAACACTGATGTTACGGGTAAGGTATCTCTATTTCCTACCTTCCTCTGATTTCCTTTTTCCTCTTTGATGTTCACCTCCTACTAGAACATTTGCACTGATATCATTCTCAGGCTGAATGCGACCTGATTCACATCTCATGCCAATTACTCCAACATTGTCAGAACTAAGCCAGTTTACACCAGCTGAGGAAATATGATTATTTAGCAGTAGTGTCAGTCCTCTGCCTCTTCCTTCAAGATTTTGGGCATGGGTGAAGGCTTTGAGTGAAAACTAACTCCTTTCAACCCCTTCAGAGAAAAGGATAAGCAATTGCATTAACTGCTGTATTGGTTTAAAAAAAAATGGAGGTGGGAGTTTAAAAAGAAAAAAGAAGATTAAATTACAGCTGAAAAAAAAAGTGGATTTCCTTTCTGTTCTTCACTATGCTGAAGAAGGGAACCTGTATACCTTCCAGACCACATTCTCCTTCATATTAGGAATGCAGAACAGAGAGGATGATGTACAACTTGGCAAACCCCATTCCTCGTAGGCCAGGTCCCAAAAGACACAGTGGCAAATAGAATTAATTGACTACATTGGTGGCAACCTCTCTCAAATCTGCTTATGACTAGCAATGATCAGAGCTGAGCAAGACCAAAATAAAACCACCCTCAAAACAGAGGGAGAAGGCTCTAAGCACCATGATCTGGGTGCTCCATGGATGGGGGCTATAAATGAGGGCATTTCTCAATTACCAAAATAACTACAGATGTAACTTTTGCTGGAGATTGCTGGAAGGGGAATAGTGGCACTTGAATAATGCTGTGTGGAAGAAAAGCAGCATCCTCACCAGGTGGGAGGAGTGGGGAGAAGGGAACTAGCTTCTTCCAGAGGAACAGGAGATAGCAGGAGCCTGGTCCCAGACAAGCTGTGTCTGGGCTGGCAGCAACAACAGAGGACTGCTGGCAGTTTGCAAAGCAGGGGGAAAGAGTGACATGAGTAAGAAGGGACTTTCTCTCACATGACAGGAGCTGGTGGCAGTCCATTTCACTTGCTTGGGATGCTTTTCTCTCTTATATATTCCCTTCAGTTCTCAGCTCACAAGGACAAAAGAAGCCTGCTCCCAAATAACTTCTCTAACCATAGTCCCCAGTCTACAAACCACTTAGGAATGGCAGCATCAGGAAGAGAGTATGCTCCTGGAGCACAGACAGCTGCAGTCAGCACATTGTTCCCCTTCTGGTACTTTCAAGTGCTACAAGAAGCATGGAGAACTCCTTCCCCATACAGCCTACAAAGAGGACCTGATTTTCCTCCACCACCACCTGCCTCACAACCTTCCACTGCCACTTCATACTACCAAGTCTTCTCTATGGGATCCCTCCTGTCCTTTCACATCTCCAGCTCTTGGCAAAGATGCAAGCCCCAAGAGCCAACAACAGGCTGGCATAATAAACTGCATCCAAAAAGACCTACACCTTCAGCCCACCTCCGTCCGTCCATCCTTGCGTGCGTGCTTACCTACCTATACTGAGTGTCCCCATGGTTCCTCCCAAAGCCACCTCTTTCCTTCTCAAATCACATCTCCCACATTTCCAGTCATGCTTTTATTCTCACACCCCTCATTATCCCACCCATCTCCTCAACAGCTGAAACCCCTCACCTCACAGCTCCTCCCTGAGGTAGCCAAGGCTGAGTGCAGGTAAGCACAGCACCAGCTCACCACATCATCCTTTCTCAGGGGCAAAACCAATTTAGCATAGTTCCCCTCCCTGACTGTGCTTTCCCACATTGCAACTCAATTTACTGCTCCAGATATACGGAGGCAACTGCCTGAGGGCTGTACTGACACTGGACTGCGTTTAAGAATAAATCTTTTAAAACTGATCCACTTGAGCCCCTACACAGAGTTGCACTGATATATCCACCTGGAGAGCATCTTGCAGCATGGAAAAAAGCACAATTGGCTGGAGAAGGGCAGGATCCTCTTAAGCTGCCTTTGCAGCTAGAGAAATTGTGATGCAGAGCCATCCTTTGCTTTGTGTTTCCTCTGCCTTGTTTACCTTTGGGCAAGGACTGTGTTTATAAAAAAGCAAATAATTGGCATATGTTAGAGACGTGTCCAACAAAAATGACAATTAGGGGGAATGAGAGAGTGGATTAGAAGTTTGTGCCTTGATCTCCACTCATTCCTCATTCAGCAGCAGACTCAAAGATCTGGCTTTGGTTTTGTTTGTGCATTTGCTTGTTCACCTTTCCACGTGTTTTGTTTCATGGGAGCTAATAAATACAGACACAGATATGAATGATAGAAATCTTCCCAAAATTTCAGGATATAACTTTAGCCTTTTGATCCAGGACCCATCTGAACTCAACCCCAAGTAAATGGATTTTTTTTTTCTCCCTTGTAATAACTATGTTAAAAAAACACACAAAACCCCCCAAACTAATAGTGCTGCCCTTCTACCATTTTTAAAGTACAGGGCTGCAAATACATCTGATTCCTGGCCTAACGTGTGACAAGATTCACAAACAGTGATAATATCTTGTATTAAAGCAACGGATATTGTTAGAAAGGACTTTAGCACACCTCATTTTCTTTGAGACGCAGATCATTATAACTGCAACATGTTTGGCATAGACACAAACTCAGGGGCTCGCAACCCCCAGTGGGTCCTACAGGGGCACAAATCCATTATCACAATAGCCCAAACACAGGAAAAAAATTGTTGGGGGTAGCAGGGGGGAGGTTTTTATTTGTCTTTCTGTTACGGTCTTCAAGTTGAATCTGACACACAATATCCAGATTATCTGCTCAACATGAAAACAAAGAAAAGTGCGGGGGGGGTTCTTATTTTTTTGATGAAAGTGGAGGTGTGTACTGATGTCTTGAGGGCTGAGAGTGTTTCAAACACCTATTACCATAAATTAGCCCTAAAGTGTTGGAAGCTGACAGCCATGCAATGATCTGATCTCCCTTCCCTGGTTTACAAACCAAGCAAGGAGCACACTGATGTGGACACTTCATGCCCTCCACTGCCCTGCGTCATTCTGTGCTTGGGGAAGTCTTAGGCTGGGGTCTGGAGAGAAGGCTTTGTTTGTTTGTTTGCTTATTGATCTGTGCCCCAGTGAAAGAGAACTCAAACATCACCTTCTTATCAAGTAAGAGAACTGAAGTCTGATGTTTGGATGCAAATATTTGAAGTGTGAGCTGAGGAGACGCAGGGGAGAGGGGATGGAGAGGAGGATATATCCAAATCGGAGGATATATCCAAACCTGAAGCTCAGACCCTTACATCAGAAGTCATCCACCTTCCTTGTGGATTTCAGCCACATTCTCTTTCATCAGTCAACTGAGAAATTTCAGCAGATCCTTTTTGACCGGACACTTTTAGGAGCCCTCAAGACTTCATGGCATCGGTGGAACTTGGGTCCTTGCTTGGTCAAGAGGACAGAGACAGGCGTCCACACAACCAGATTCCACAAGCAGCTGGAGAAACCTGCCTGCAAACCTCCTCCTTGCCAGAGGAACTCAGACTTGTTCCCCTGTAGCTCTGAGAGCCAGGTGGCATCAAAAGGGCTGCCACCTGAGAACCAGGTATGTCTCCTTGAATCCTTCATCCCAAAGACATTTTGTGTTACTAGGAAAGCAAGTGTCAGCCTCTCCACAGCAGTGCCCTGTAGTGCATTTACACTGCGTGGGTGTTAAGCGTGCACACAAGGAAATATGCACCAACCAGATCTGTGACACATCTCAGCTCACAACAGTGAAGGATGTATATAAATTGCTTACATGGCAGCACTTATTTTGAGTGTAACTGCCTTCTCAGAGGACAGGGCAAGCTCCAGCCCTGTCCAATGGTGTTGGGCAAAGCCTGTAAGTGCTGTGTGCATACAGCCAGACAGGATAATCCTCCACACCATCAGGAACCATGCATTAAAGACATGCTGTCTCCTCCTCTACCTGGGTACTCACAGAGCTCTCTAATCCCTGTCACCCACCAGGATGTATTATATCCGTACTAACTCATTTCACAGCCCGTAAATTACAGGCATATCTTGCGTATCTTCATCTCATTAGAGAAGGTTAATTTAAGCAGACAATCAACAAAAATACAGAAAACTAGTTTGGAAAGAGGATTTTGCTGTGTCTCTGGCAGACAATGAATTCACAACCCCAACATCTGCCACCACTAGAGAGAAAATGCTGGAGGAAAAAAAAAGGGGAAAAAATAAGAAACTCATTGCTATTTCCTCTGATGAATGGTGAATTTCCAATTAGCATTTTAATTACTCAAGCCAGACTTTCAGCTGGTTTGATGATCACAAGAAACTCCATAAGCAACAAGTCATCTTGGTTTGACAACATGTGTCGGTGTAATGCATAACGCACTTACTGGGGTTGATCTGTGAGACTTTGTTTTCCTCTTGGAAAAATCCTACAGCATTAATCTCCTTAAAGCTTTTATTTGTAGTTTTACATACAGCCCTGTCCCACCCCAGAAAAACCTCCAAGACCTGAGGTTGTAGATACAAACAGTGTAGTTTTTACACTGAAGTAGTCGAACAGGCTTCATTTTACCCCATCTTCCCATGGGGAAGCACACGATGCTCAGTGAAAGGAGAAACCAAATGACAGGAATTTTCTCTACCTCCCCCTTCCCCTTTCTGCCCCAGCAGCCTTACTTCCCCTACACTCCCTTTCCTCTCTCCTCCTTCCAATCCCTCCCTTTGCCACATCCCTCTCTCCAACTCCTCCTTCCCATCAACCCTTTGGTAGGGTTTCACCAAAGCAGCCAAGTACAACACTTCCAATCCCCGCAGAGAGGCCAGGGCATAGAGGAGTTTATTATATCATAAATTAGAACATGAAAAACTAATACATTTTATACATTTGTCAGAGTGAGGGGAGAAAAAAAAATCCCTGCTGCCAGGTTGCTCATAGCAAATCTGTCATGTTGGAGCGAGGCTGCTGAAAGAGAAGTATTTACAGACAGATAGAGCCCTGGCGCAGAATAGCAAAGCTTGCTGCTGGATGCTGCAGGGCTCTATCAGAGCCAAGATAGAGTTCTCAAGCCAAACCACACACAGGGCCACCGCAAGTACCTTAGCTCTTCTTGTGAGGGCTAAAACAATGCGAAGAAGAGAGCTGTGGTGAAGCTGCCTGCAACTACTGTAGGCACTCGGAGTGTCTGAGGACTCGAGGACTCTGATGGTGTTTGGACAGCAGGTCTGAATTTACCCGGTGTTGCGTATCAGAAGAAAGGAGAGAAGAGCCAGATCCAAGATGGGATAGTTCAGAGGGATTTTCTGGGAAGTCTGTTCTACCTGCCAGGTACCCAGCCCCTCAGCTTTCTTGCTCCATGCTCATTCTGGGTGGGTGGTCCCATTTTAGCTGAGTTTCTCCCCAGTCCCACGGCTCATCCAGTTCCTATTGCATTGCATTTCTGCTGCTTGAAGGCTGAAGCTGCCTGGCACATCCAGTGATGATGGCTTTCATATCTCTCCTTCCACAATTCAGAACTCGGGTCAGGAAGGCATTTCCCAGACATCATCTCCCTTGAAATATTCAACAAGTCAGACTTAATTAAGATAAAGAACAGCAAAATAGCAACCGTAATTAAAACTTTGAGTTGCCTACACAGATGAGAAAGTAAAAGGAGGTAGGTGCTGAAGGAGCACTGTGTCTGAAGCTGGTATTCACCCACAGCCAGACATTTTATCCAGAGTATGTAAGACAGAAGGTGGAGGTGCCTGATGACAGCAGAGCTGAAATTGCACACAAATGACCTCACGCAACGTTTGCTCCAGCCTCGTGCAGCTGCTAAGCTGGTGAGTGAAATGCAATAGCTGCTGCTTTGGGAATTTCAGATTTCAGCACCTCCAGCCCTCAGGACACTGCTAGAGACAGACCCATGAGGTTGCTTCTTTTGGGAACATCTGTCTCTGCAGGGACAGAGGGGTACTTGAAGACAGCATTGGCAGAACTATCGATGGGTTGTAACAACAACAGCCATGGAGATTCACCTGACCTACTGTCCTGTCCTGACATCAGCCAAGAGCTAAAAGCAGCAGAAGAGGAAAGCAAGTACATAGCAACTATTCCTTTGAACGCTCTTCCAGCTGCTGGAAAACTGAGCAGGAAGTGCTTTTGCACTTGTCAGTCCTTCAGTGCTGGTTTCTTCCTTGACTCCTCCCCAGCCTATCTGTGCAGGAGTCACTGCACGAATCTTTTTCAGATCTGTGCTACTGGCATCCAGATCTCCTCCCCTCAAAACACCCCTGTTTTCAGTGAATTTTGTTCTCTTCTAGCTCCCTCCTTCACTCCCTCTGCTCAGCCTCTGTGCTCCATGTGGAAGAATGATCATTTGTAATCCCAGAGTAGGGGACAGACATGCAAACACACAGCCATGGAGAGGAGCCAGACACTCTGCTGAGCTGTGCTTCTCCGCAGCTTAGATCCATCTATCTCCAAAGCTTTGCTTGACTCCCAGCATTTCGTCCCATGCTCCAGGCCAGGATGGTTTATTCAGGTTTATTCTTGGAAGCTGCCAGACAAAACACTCCAGATTAATTCCACTCTCTTCCTCTCTCTTTTTAGAAACTTTTAATTAGTCCCCAACTCAGTACCATTATTAGTATTTGTTATTAAGTATTAAAATCGCTCACCCCCAGCTCCATCTCCCCCGCTTCCCTCTTCCAGCCCTTTGTTTTAATTGTTATATTTTTTCATCAGTGATCAGCCAAGCTTCCCTAATGATCTAGACTCATTTAAAGGGTTTATAACTCCGGCACAAAACTCCAATAAAAAAGCGGCAGACTTGCTGGGAACCTCCTGGGGCTATTCAGCAGCCAGGAACACAAACTCATTTACTACTTGCCTGTTTCCCCCTTTCCCTAGCCACCACCACCCATCCTGCCAAAGCTCCCTCCTCTCCACACGCACAGAAAGCCCTCACTTTGCCTTTCTCTGCATCTTCTCCCACCCCCTCCCAAGTTCTTTTTCCCTGAGGATCAACATGAGAGACCTGGAAAAAGCCTCAGTGAGGCATGTGGTGAAGTTAACAGCAAATAGACTGTTTCTCCCAGCCTACTCCTGCCAATGCCAGCATTCCTAGCTCATCTCAAGGGGAAAAATATGAAGAGCCGTAGCGAGACTGAGGAAAGAAATGATCTGCCTGTATTGCAGCAGTTGCAAGATACCCCACTAGAGATCCTGAAAGCCTTTTCTCCAAGTCTGCAAGTCAGCGCTGCCTTTTCCTCACTGCTCTCTTCACTCCGCAGTAGGTATTGATGTGCTCACTCGAGACCAAGGGCTGTTTGGCAAACTCTCCCCGTCTCGGCCCAGCTGCCCGCTGAGTACAGACGTTGCTTCCAAACCCGCCTTTAGCTCTGTGCACAGCCAGTAGTAAGTTTGTGGGGATGCAAGCAGGAACAGGAGTGCAAGCTGTTCTCTGCGGCCGTAAGCATGCTTGTGCTAGGATCTAACCTGACCTACTGGGCCCCTTGCCCATGGCCTTGGCCACTGGGCAATTAGCCAGTTTTAGGGGCAAGCCAGGAGGACACATCTTCTCCCTGTCCAGTGATCTCCTTGTACTGAGCTTCTTGAGGAAAACCTCATAAAAGTTATTCCCTCAAAGGGTACACACAAAGGCCTTCTGAAATGGAGAGGAGGGAAGGGAGCCTGAACAATCAAAAGGAAATCTAGGCAAATGTGGAGGAAGCTGGCTTGAGGGTGGATTTATTTCACCTGCCTTTAGACATCTGCTGTGTGGATGCTCACATCTGAGCTACTCCCTGTATAAGAAATAGGGAAAATAAGGACTTCTAACATCCTGGTTATTCTGCCCTTGTAGCCCAGCTGAATTTTGACCTTTTTACACCAAAAACGCCAGTTCTCCCAGCCAGTACAGTGGCCAAACCCTTCCATTTCAAAATTACAGAGCAAATGATGCCATTAAATGGTCTTGCTTTGAAGTCACTACTACTCCCAGAAATGTGCCTGACAACACTACAACTGCAATGCCCATCTGAGTCACAATTGTATCGATACAATCTACAAGCAGTCTTTTGTGCTCACATGAAAAGGGTTCGGCTGAAAAGCCCATCAACGTGTTCAGTCATCTTCGAAAAGCCAGAATCATTTGGTGGGAATAAACAGTTGGAGCCCTTCATTTAGTCGTTTGAAAAAGACAGCTTCCCAAGGAACTTTAGCTCCATCCTCCCTAGTGTGCCTGCCGGACTCCTCAGAGAGATGATTTCTGGAGCTGGTCGAGCTACTTTGACAGATTCCTCATCAGCAGTTTGATTTTGGGGAGAAGGAGACAAATAGGAAAACAAAACAAAGCAAAAAAAACCTCCAACCCACCACAATGCTCCATGAAAGGTGGAAAACATAGTGTTTTGGGGTGTTTAAGCAATATTAACAGGTTTTAAACTTGTGTGGAAAGTGCAGTACACTAAGCAGGGTGTATGGAGGATGCCTGCAATTAGAGAACTGGTTGGTGATACAAAGCTGTCTTCTCCTTGTTTCCAGCTGCTACATTTAATTAAAAGAAAGCTAAACAATCCATTACATTAAATTACTTTCTGAACATTACTTTTCCACATAGGCAATTGCAATGGTTGCCACAGGGATGTTATCTGACCACAGATTGGAAAGGAGATAAACCATTCTCGAAATTATTCCATTCTCACTTGGAATATCACCCAGACGACCTGGCCAGGCATCACATCCCACTGTGTGAGGGACGACAGAAGCTGGTGGGGTTTACCAGGCACGTGAGAGGCTTGAGTAAACTTGTAACCCCAACCCCATCATGTTTGATTGTCATATCGCATAAAGATGCCAAATCACAATAACGTCCTGGCAACAAAAAGGGGTGTCTTTTATGCTCCCCCTGCCCATCCATCATGTGCCATCTTCACCATCAAATCTGCAGTTAATAAAATCATACCAGGAGACAGTTCCTACCTCCATTGCATCCTGAGAGTTTCTAATCGGTACCAAGCAGCCCACGTATCTTGTTTCTCCTTCTAGCTAGCAGAAATACTTTACTGATATTAGAACCCAAACGTGCCAGGGATATCTTTGCATATGGCATGGAAACACGATCTGTAGAACAGTTCCTTGTCACTGTGGGCACTCTGTTTTCCTTTCAGTCCTTGTTTGGAGAAGGGCAAAAAGATCTGGAGTCTTCCTTGCTTCCTCAACAGAGCACGGACGTTGCTGTGGGCTTCCAACTTGTCAGGCCACAGGACAGACTTTACTTCCCAGGGTTGTGCTGTGTTCCTTCCCTGGGAACAAAGCCAGTGTCCAGACTCCAGCAGGGAATGGGGAGATGGTGGTTAAAGCCCTCTTCTGACTGTGGTTATGTACTGGGGGCAAATCACCGCCTTGTCGCTCTCTGCCATTTTAAAAACATTCAGTTCTTAAAGCAACTACCAAAGCGCGATTGGATCACAACAAAACTAACCTGGATTGACTTCAGGAGCAGAAGTGAACAAAAACAACCTACTGGCTCAATCCGGCCTCCTCCCTTACGGCTCTGCCCTTATTTGCTGCACTCTGCACCATTTTCCCTCTGAGAAAATTGTTGCCAAGTGGCTATTTTGAACATGGTTGAGTGCAGATTGTTAAAGGCGAGACAGGCTTCTGCTCCTGCCTTGCAGACTATTTTTGCTTTATTCCCCATCTCAGATAGCAATGTTCAGAGGGTAAGTATCTGTTTACTGTTTGTGCATAATGCATTATGGTATGAAATTGTCTTTTCTTCCCTCATTTACGGCATTTGCACCTCATCCTGTGATGACCTCACAGCAGCAACACGGACCTTTATGACCAGGAAGCTGCATTACTATCATTCTCTCTCTTAGCTGGCCTTCCAGAAGTGAAACGCCATTGGCTTTGGTTTGTTCGGTGCACAGCAGGAAATGTGTTCACGGGTTGGAACCAGCGTGATAGCTTCACTCTGCCTCACCCTATTTGAAGCCTTGCAGACTGCTGGACTGGATTTTCAGTTATTAACATCCTCTTAACCCAAGCAGCATTAGCTAAAGCCATTCAGCAGTCTCATCCAGATACGTATCTTACTCAAATACCAGCCATCTTCTGAATTATCCCACCTGCTCTCTGAATTTGAGGGCACGGGGAGTATGAGACAGGAATCACAGATTATGTTGATGGCCATGAGAGAGGGGGCATTATTAGGACAGGGAGTAGGAAGCTCAAGTTGCACCTGCACTTCCTCATCGTCATAGTAAACACCATGTTTTTGGTTTTACAAGGAAAAATGTTACCAAATAATCTCCCATGTGAGTAGCATTCAGTTACCCTTAGCTCACAACTTCCTATGGAGAAGTTAATCCTGCAGCTTTATGGAAACAAGAAGGGCATCTCTAACACTAGGGACTCCTTTGTTACAGAAGAACCAGAAGCCCACCCAAAAAAGCAGCAGGTCAACTATATTAACATCTGATTTTTTCTCTATGCCCATCTTTAACTTTCCTCCAGCAGTATAAGCTGTTCCTCCTCAAAGTTTTCAGCCCCTTCTTAAATTTCAATGGTCATCATACTTGAACGTATTTGTACCTGTCGTGCCCTGGTAGCACCAGGCAAATGTGGAGTGAAAAGAATGACACTATTTGAGCCCTGCAGTCAGGTCCTCAATGTTCTCAGCATCTGACTTTAGCCTGCAGAGGTGTGAATCAAAGTCTGGTTTCCCATGTGGTCATGCCAGATGGTTGGCTTAAAACCCATCGTTTCTTTACAGCAAAACTCACTAGACACAGACAGTAACCATAAGATATATTGGAAACTTGCATCTTGTATAATTTAGACTGCCAACACCCATGCAAAAGATACTTCACCCTACTACTTATGTCAGCTCTTCGAGGATGGTTTCTTTGCTGAATATGTCCTGAAACATTTCAAGGCAATGATAAAAATAAACTCTTACAGTTAGCCTACATCTTCTCATTCTAAAAGATCTTGTTGTTACTTCTGAACTTCGATTGTCAAATTACATTCAAGGTTCATTTCACATGCCCTAAAAGGCAGCACTACTTCCAAGGAATGCTTAAAAATAGCTATGCAAAACAACAGAGCACATGCAATTATTTCACTATCTGTAGCCTTTTGGGGTGGGTTCTGGAGTTTGTCCAGAATGGAGGTCTCCAGCTACATCACTTTTTACCTTTGACAAAAGAATCAGGAATGCTGAGTAAGTTTCTGCCATGGTGAGGTCGGGAAGGGAGTGCCAGGGATAATGTTATTCAGCAAAGCAAATAAAAATTTAGGAAGGTGACAGTGTGTTGAATATAACCACATGCTTGGAAAACCTGGCACTGTATCTTTATTGACCACAAGAGGTCAGGACATCAGTTTTCCATCGCATCCTAAAAGCACCATCGCATCCTAAAAGCACCATCTCTAAGAGCCTGGAGCCAGAATACTATTTTAGGTATGATTGTTCAGTTAGGAAATTTCATCTTTAAACGTTCCTCAGCAGCATCGGTCTATGTTCCTTCAGCAGCAGGGGTTAGTGCAGGAGCGAGTCCTCCCTTCCCTTTCAGCATTGTAATAATCAGGTTTGCCTTTCTTCACATTCCAGGTCTTGCTCCTCAGTTTTAAGGTATGCACCAGGATTCTACTTTTTACTGAGAGCCAGAGTCAATACTTCCATTTCCCCAGCACAATGAGACACCATTTGTTAAGAATAAACCACACTGGTGGAGAACCTGTCTCAGGTGACCCAATATTGTAGAGCTTCCTTCTACAGAAACCATGAAGCATCACAAACCTTCCTTTTCTCCCCTCCTCATGCACTTCTCCAGCATGAATAAAGGTCAGTATATGAGATAGCAACTACATTATATATTTCCACTGCAAATTAAGACATTTTGGTTCAAATGCAGTTCTGCATCTATGAGGGGTCTACATTAGGGAGATAGAGGAAAAAGGAGATGTATAAAACAGCAATCTATTTTATATGCATATATATGTTTATATAACTATAAGAGCTAAATAAAATCCCACACATCTCTTTCCTCAGCTCCTCCATTAATGTACTTTTTCTAGAGAATGTCCTGTCCAGGCACTAACTGGGCTTGACCCAGTTTGGCGTATAAAACCAGATGAGATTACTGCCTGTGATCTGAGGTGATGAATTTTTCACATGCAAAAAAAAAACTTGTTTCCCTGGAAGGCCCAGCCTTGGTCCCCATCTCTGGCTGCAGCACATCCCCTTTAGCAGGTCCTGCTTTGTGAAATTGCATTTCTTTGTTTACTCTGCATGGTGCCAAGAAATGCCTTTTTTATTTTTTCCTTTTTTTTTTTTTTTTTTTTTTAAGTGAAAGTTATTAAGCTACTTGTGGTATAATACCTCTAAATGCCGAGTCCGTGAGAGGGAATTTTAACTGGGTTAATCTGACACAAATGAAAAACTATTCAAGGCTTGAGATGACTGTAAAGTTTAGTGTCACGGCTTTTTCAGTAGAAAAAAAGGGTTCTCAGCAAAATTTCATTTGAACACTTGAAGTTACTTATTTCCTTTAAAGTCAAGTGTTGGGTATGTTTTAAAGACACAGTAGCAGCTGAACTCCTGTTCAGTGATGGGAAGGGCACATGGGGCAGAGAGAAAGGCAGAAGGGATGGGGGGTTTTCTCCTTACTGAGGTGGGGCAGTGGGCATCTGCTCTGAGTGCATGAGACAGACCCTGTATGCTTGCTGGTGGCTGAAATGGAAATGTCATTCTCTTGAAAATGAAATTGCAAGTGAAAAGACTGCCATCATTTCTGTGACTATTACCTGCAGAGGAAAATGGGAAGGAGAACCTGACTGTGATACAGGGACCTCAGCTGCCTGAGAGCATTCCTCTGCTTGTTCAAATCCATTATGTCTGAATTAAAGACGTACTGGGGATGCTTCTCATCCTAAAACTCTTTTTCATTTCTTTTTGTTTGCATGACTGGAGGCAAAAGGAAACAGGATTTGTCAGTTAAGCTGCGCCAGTGCTCAGAGTGGTGTCCCAGGACAGCGGTAGGCCAGTGGATAAGCTTCAGTGAGCAAGAAGAGAGTCGATGAGATCTGAGGGCCATTTTCAGAACTATGCTGCGATCCGGTGGAGTCTTAGCACCTTTTTCTCCTTGAAGGACTGAGGGGTGGGGGGTGGGGTTGTTTTCACTTCTCAGCAGCAGCTGGGATAAATGGGCTGAAGCTTCCCTCTACTTCTTGCTCCAACAGTCATGTATCAGGTTTTCCACAACTGAACTGAAACCCATGATTCATAATCAGTTTCGTTTGCGAAATGTTCTTCTAATTGATCAGACGGAGACCAATTTCAGTGTGGGAAACTGAACCCTGAGAAAATTAATTACCCGCCAGGCTAAACCCATTTCCTTTGGCCCAAGTACAGCTTATTGTATGTTACTGAGAGATGACCTAGCTGTCGAGAGAAAGGCAATGCTATAATTCTTTCTAGGACACGCTACATTGGCAGCAGATAAAGTGCCGCTGGCTGAGGGCACTGGCTATGCAGAGTGGGGAGCTGGCGTAGGGAAAGGGGTAAAGGGACAGTAAATACACAGCAAAAGGCTCAGAGGGAGTAAGAGATAACAGCAAGTAGAAAATATACCAATTTTAAAATCCCAGAGTCTCCCAGGGATTAGTCACTATAGAGTTTGCCTTTGGGGACAAGGGGTTTTAACATTCACTGTGCATATTTGGAACTCGTTTTACACCTGTGAGATATGGAGGAATGTCACAGACCCTGTGCAAGAGGCAAAGATGGAGAGAGAGATATTTTTGCTGTGGTGCTCTGGTAATGAGGCTAGTGCACTGAGCAAGTCTCCACAGCCTAGGGGCAGGAAAGCTTAGAATAAATGCTGTAACGGAGCAGAAAGCACCAGGGAGTAGAAGTAGGCTCTCTTCCCTCCTTTAGGCTGAAGACATGCAGAAGATCCTGGGACTCAGGCGTGGCTCCAAAGGGATGGGAATGAGTGAACCCATGGATGCAGCCCTGCCCATCGAGTTTCACTACACGTAACTGGCGTTATGATACCAAACTCAAAGCCCTCCAAGACAGGACATGTTATGGATTTTTTAATTAAAGTCAACTGGGTAATGAAAGTAGCTGGGGTATGTTCCCGCTCTATGAATGGATAAATTAAAGCCCACGGAAAAGATGACAGACATGGAGACTGTGAGGAGAGCAGGTTTTAGATGGAAATTCTAATGACTGCTCTCTTTAAGCTAATGACATCCTGCCCACACAGCTCTGCCAGCTTGGAGGCTACCAAAATAAGCACAGGAGGAGCATGGATCTCCTTCTTTTTGGGCTGGAGCTTCAAGAGGAATAAAGCCCAACAGTAGTGTTACAGGATACTCAAGCCTGCAATCCCCTGACAGTAAGAGCCAGCTACTCCCCAGCTGCTCCAGGTTAATAGAAATACTTCCTTGGCCAGACCCCAGCACAAAACAAAATAGGATTTGTAACCAGAGTAAAGCTAATCAAAGAAAGAGGACAAAGGTTTATCAGCAGCCAGAACTTTTCAGAAGCAAAGAAGTTAGTGATGTCTAGGTCAACAATGTCCTCTTGCTTCAGAGAGCTCTCAATGCAGATTGCTTGGGGAATGCCATACCTTGATGAAAAGTTTTAACCCTTTGACTTTTGAAAGGACAGGATTTAGATTCAGAGGTATTTATTGGAAAACCTCAAATTCAAACAAAATAATCTCTGTTGCTGGTAGCCTTTTATCAGCATCTGTGTGGATGTGCTCAGGAGCTCTGTGTAAATGCAATGTACTTAAGAAACAAGGGTTGAGTAGAGTGACCTCCTCAAATGCAGATGTTAGGCTTCTTGAAAGCCCTGGGTTTCAAGGATCACAAAGCTAGGTTAAGGCTCCTAGCCTCCTTCCTCTTCTATCCACCTTTTTGTCACTCCAAGAGGGAGGATGGCATAACTGAGAAGCAGCCTCAGTGCATTTTTCAGAGGAAAACAGAATTCTACAGCCATTTCTAATGGCACACTGTGGGATTTTCTTCCTAAGACAGGCTGTTCCTTTTCACACACGCTGCATCAGAAGCCTCTGTTTCCCTAAACCTCAAATGCTTCAGGGCTCCATCTCCCTTTCAGGTCACAGGGAGCAGGCAATAAGCTGCTATGGAAAAGGGAAGGAGGGAAACCTGTGTGTGAGTCCTGCAGAGGCATGGCAATAAATACATAACAAAACTGAAAACAAGTTTCCACCAAATGAACAATATCAAGATAATAGCTATTCTGTTTAGGACATCTTATTTTGACTGTGACACAGCCAAAGGGCAATATAACTGGACATCACAATGAATGGGAGCTGATCTGTTGATGTTCATGGTTACTGTTAGTTTCCAATAGATCCTGGTAGTCTACCATGTAGACACCACACTATCTGCCTCTCAAACCAGATCTCACAGCTCCTTCAATCTCCTGCAGCAGGACTATTTTCCTCTTTTTAACTGTTAGTGCTTTTGAGTTGACTCTTCTCCTTCTGTGGGTACAACAGGAACTGTAAGAAACACCAGCTTTGAAGTGGGAAAATCTCATTTGCCTCATGGCTGTGAACCCATTCTTTTATAGACAACTCTGTCTGTTTAGGCAAGTACAAGAACACCCATCAGCACAGTTTGTGTCCACACTTGTCCCTTGGATATATTGCAAACCCATATTGTTTGCCTTCAGCTCTCCTGTGCTTCTCTGCCCCTTGCCTTTTCTATTTTTCAATAGCAAAAGAAAAACAAGAAAAAATAAAACATTTTTGAGGCTTTCTTCAGAAAGATAAAAGCTGTTTTCCAAGTTCTCCTTGATCTTAACATCTGGAAAAGACAGATGGAGATCAACACTCTCTTACTGAAAAGAAATTCAGGAGAGCAGCTTGAGGTGAACAGTGACTCTTCTGGAGAACGTTGCTAGTCCAAGTGCAGCTCACCTGGCCATTCATCCAGAGCCCACTGAGGGGGAAAGGAGATGAGATATTACTCCATTATGATCTGGAATGTATAATTCATACAATGCCAATGAAATAATGATAGATGGCTAAATTGTTCACAAAGGCCATTCTTCATACTTTAGCCCATCTAAACAAAAAAATCCTTTTTTTTTTCTTTTCTTCACTTTATCTTGATGACTCCCATCCTTGCCTCCCCTTCCCTTGCAGCCACTTGGCAGAGATGCTCTAAAGAAGCAGAAAACAGCTGCATGAAAAGCTAAATCTCCCTCTCAGTCTGCATGGACATCCCAGTGTGTAAGAATGTACGTGTCAATGTAGGGATGTATGTAACCAGCTCTCTTTATGTATATCCCTCCAGTATCTGATCAGTTTAAGGTAACCTATGGCCATGATCTTCTCATGTGAGTCATCTGCACTACAGTTTCCTCCTCTATGTTCAGCAGCCAAGATGAGTATCACAGAATCATAGCATCATAGAATTGTAGAGGTTGGAAGGGACCTGGAGAGCTCATGGGGTCCAACCCCCTGCCAAAGCAGCTCCCCAGCTTATATTGCACAGGGCAGAGTCCAGACGGGGCTGGAATCTCTCCAGAGAAGGAGACTCCACACCCCCCTGGGCAGCCTGGCCCAGGGCTCCCTCACCCTCACTGGGGAAAAGTTCTTCCCCAGGTTGGTGTGGAACTTCCTGTGCTCCAACTTGCAGCCATTGCCCCTTGTCCTGTCCCCACAGACACTGAAAAGGGGCTGGCCATTTCCCCCTGCATCCCCTGCTTAAGATAATTATAAACATTAATTAGGTTCCCCCTTAGTCTTCTCTTCTCAAGGCTGAACAGTCCCAGCTTATTCAGCCTCTCCTCATACAGCAGATGTTCCAGGCCCTTAATCATCTCCATAGCCCTTCTTTGGACTCTCTCCAGAAGATCCCTGTCTTTTTTATCCCAGGGAGCCCAGAACTGGACACAACACTCCAGGTGGGGCCTGACCAGGGCAGAGCAGAGGGGGAGGATCACCTCCTGTGACCTGCTGCCCACACTCCTCCTGATGTCCCCCAGGATCCCATTGTCTCTCTCAGCCCCCAGGGCACACTGCTGGCTCATGGCCACCCTGTCACCAACAGTAGGAGTAGGAGTAAGGAAGGAAAATATGACATTATAATTCAGGTCTTGGTTTGTTTGGTCAGTTGTTTGGCCTATGTGAGCTGACAGGCCATGTGAGAAGCTCAAGGTTCTTGCACATGCAATGACCTTTTGAGTCCAGAGAAACAAACCGCTGCTCCATGAACACTTGGGCTGGACAGGAGAGCTTTTCCTGGTAATTCACCTGCTGCTGATTTGCCTGGCCCTGCATGAGCATCAGCTCCTCTGTATTCTGGGGGAAAGCAAGCAGCTGGTAAATAACTGCTGGAAACAGGAGTTGGTAAAGAAATTGCAGCTCCAAGAGCCCTGGTGCTGCTGTTAGACTGATGGCGAGCGGTGGAAGTATTCGTCATCCCTCGCTCTGAGCGGTTGGATGGGGGTAATATAAACCTGGAGG